>JAUCRC010000015.1:6382421-7639070 GCA_032399595.1 Tetragonula carbonaria | reverse complement strand
GAAACAACACGAAGAATTCTCATTTCGACCGACAGTCGAATTTCAAATCTCTCTCGAATTAATATCGTCGTTGGCAACTTCAACGTACGACCCAACCAGTTTTGGATTGTCATGTAGCCTCGTCCCATATCCTCGAACTTCCCATCTTCATAACAATGACGCCACGAACAATGAAAGCTCACGGGAAGAATAATTAACCTCGCGGTAATCGTTCGACGGCACGGACGATGGTCACTGCATCGTAGCGTTCGGCCCCATTGAAGCGCTGTAAGGATTCCCATCAGCTGCCACACGGTTCCTTGAGTCTTCAAGCGCTGGGGTCGCGTTAAAAGAAGGGTCTCGGGAGGGTGGCGAATTAATTTATGCAACAACGTACCGACACACCGCCGAGACTCGTTTCTTTGACCAGGTGATGACCAATCCGTGTCGCAAACCACCCTAAAACTTCCCTCTCTCCTCTCTGTGGTTCGTGTTTGCTCCCTTTTAACTCCCGGGTCGTGCGAAAATTCTCGCGATTCTTTGTCTCCGCAGGTTTTCATCCCCTGTAGACACTTACTCTTCGTCCATGACTGATTTCATTTCACTCGTTTCTTATTTGTTCTTATTCGAACTTATTTTTGGGGGGAAATGCGACGACGACAAAAAGGTCGATGACCGATGGGAGAAAAGAAGATGCTGAAGTACGAAGGCAGAGAAGACGTGGAAATTGGGGCATGCGGCGACTGTTTGGAAAATGACAAATGATTAAGTCGTCTATCTTTATTGTTGTTTCGAATGGGCAGACGACTTTTGCTCGATGAAACGCCAAGCTTTCGTCTAGAGAACGATGGTCTAGTTTCACTGTTTGTTAACTGGGTTACGTATGTCGCTATCGTATATTGGATATACGTGTTTCTCGCGTTTCGTTGCCTCTTTCATTTTGTTTTACTTTTGCATATCATCGGCTTGGCGAAGTTCTTGGAAAATTGTCGATATCTTTATAATTTTGCGCGAAGTTATGGAAATTGCTTGCAAATGCTTCTACGGTAGAGCAACATTCTAGTTTTATATAAAAACGCGACGAAACTCCAATTCTCTGATACTCCTTCTTCTTCTTTGTACAAAATATATATACACACACGAGATCTAGATTCTGCTTAAACACTCGCGATATAAAAATCTAACTTTCGTACATTCTCCGAGGTATAGCCTGCATTTTTACTGTGATTTAAAAGAAAGCATGGAACGTCCGTAATCACAGATACAAATACTATATTACTCGCCGGAACAATTAGGAGTTGAAATATTAAGAAATTCTCGAAACGAGACGATTCAATTATGTGCGTGTCAAAGGGAGGTCCCAAACTGGCCACGCACCAGGAAACTGGGGCAAGAGCGCTAGACAAAAGGGCATTGTGACGAATCTTCCATCTCCGTTGGCACGGGGAACCCACCAGCACCCTAAACAACGGACGAGAAAGTGAAGGAAAAGAGATTAACGAATTCGGGGGCACCTCGGTATTTTTACGCTCGATTACGACGCTCGGGCTTTGTCTCGTCGCCTCGCCCTCGGCAAGAAAACGACGAGCGTAAGTAAATAAGACAACGGATCGGTGTTCGAGATAAGCTCTCGCTTTCTACGCTCGCTCGAACTTGAAAGATGTCTCGGTCCTATAATTATATCGACCGCCTTCAGGGACTGGCAGCCGTAAAATGAGTCGGTGTGTTTTTACCTCGAGCACCGTCTAAATTACTTCCTGTCGTTCGTAATTTTATTCCTAGTCCGAGCGATCCGATTTTGACGATACTTGGATCATACTTGAGTACGCTACGGCGACACATTGAATCTGGATGTAGCGAGAAATTGTTATAAATGTCCTACTATCTAAAAGTTTGGATACACGTAAATTTTGCAAATCGTTATAACAATCATGTACTTTTAATTCTAGCACATCGTGGATAGAAAATGAACATGCCTGCTGAAACAAACGTTGATATTAAATTGAAAAATAGAGTACGAAATACAAATGTAGCGAATGTACCCAAACTTTTGACCGATCATTTGCTAAAACAAAACATCTACTGTTAAGAGGAAGTCTGAGCATCGACCGCCGATCTTCGTCTCATTCATCCGAAGCTGAATCTCGACGAAACTCGACGTTCAAACGAGAATGATGTGCCGGTGGTGCGCCGCGTTTCACGTGGCCGGCACATCGAAAAGACTGCGACGCGTGGAATCTACGGGCTTTCAGTGGCATTGAACCAAGCTGAGGGCAAGAGAGAAAGAGAGAGAGAGAAAGGGAGAGAGAGACACGTGGTCCCCATTCATGGTTGCCGCCGAGCTATACTACTACGGTTCGAGCACGTTGGCTGGAGGTCGACTAGGAGAAGATGGAGGTCAAAGGGAGCGACTGGCGAAAGGAGAGGGAGGTGGCACGGTTGGCGGGTAAAGGGTACCAGCGAGCTACTATAGGTGAGGGTGAAACGTAGAGTCAGTGGGGCCGTCGTTGCCGACTATACCGAGATGGTATAGTCCACCACCACCACTACTAGCACAAGCAATAGCGATGTTACCCCGAGTCGAGTTCGAAGGGGTAGGTGGTGGTCTCGGCCTCGTGTCGGTACACGGGTCGCGATTCTATGCTGCACGCTCGTGCAGAGGGCTATAACCCACGGCTGTAAAACTTACCAGAATCCAGTTCAGTCGATCTAACGGTCAACCTCTTTCCAGCATCGACTCTCTCTACCACTTTCGATGCCCGGCTGTTCAACTGGGTCACGACCTCGTCGTTGATTCTTTTGGTTTTGATCCACCTTCGAAAATCCACGTTCGCGACTATGTTCCTGACCATGGAAACGTTTTACGTGCAATTTACAGAGAGATGCGAAACGTTAGTCGTCGAGTGTCGTGGTAATTTATTTAAAAGAAAGCAGGCCGTGCTCGTGTTTATCGTAAAATCGTAAGAATCGTTCGTACGATCTTCCGTGTAATTTGATTAATACGGATATTCAGTACGCCCAACTGACCAGCGATGCATCAAACGTACATCCGAGGATGTTAAAGGGGATCGCATAAATACAATGAGCATAGGTGCACGCACTTAATCTCTCTGCTGCTTCTCATCCCTTTCCTCCGTTTCTCTGCGCGAATGCGGGCTACCCGCAGCTCAACCCTCTTCTCTTCTGGTTGGCCTGTCCTCTCGTGTCCATTTCTTCCCTCGGTACACTCCCTTTTAGATTCTTTCTCTCTCTGTCTCTCTCGCAAGGAGAATTTTGAACGATAAATACGCCGCGATATAACTCAATATCGGGCCACGAAAAAGAAGGCAGGCAGCAGGCAAAAATGTTCCGTGGATCGACCTCGAGGGCAGGCCGGAGCGAGGCATTAAAAGGGAGAGGACATTAAGAACCACTACAGATCTTGTGTATAAGGATCCGCGGCTCGGACGGATACCGAGAGAAAGAAAGAAAGAGAAAGATAAAGGTAAAGAACGATAAAAGGGAGGATAGTGGGAAGATAGAGCGTGGCGAAGAGAGACGGAGGCAAGGATGCTCACGTATGAGGCAGGATCTCATAACTCCTTATAATGTCCTCTTCTGCGGATGCCTAGCATACACCCCCGTTCCCGTACGCTGTCTCGAGGAACACAGTGAACACACCATTGACCCTCTTCTTCTTCTTCCACCTCCTTCCTCTTTTCCTTTCCTCTACTACTTCCAACTTCTTCGCCCTCCTCCTCCTCCTCCATCTTCTTCTTCTTCTTCTCGTTGTCGTTGTCGTCGTTGTCGTCGTTCTCGTACTGCGCGTTAAAGTGTGGGTGGTTTGTGTGTACGCGCCATAAGGCCTGCCTCGCAGCTCTCCCTTCCCCGTTCGCTCCTTGCCGTTCGTCTCATCCTTCTGTTCCTTGCCCTCCACCTCTTCCCTCGGGAGTCTGTGTACTTTTATATGCCCTTCCATACCTTCTCCAAGGGAATAAGAGAGTTAATCTTGATATAATGGCCGCGACTGTCGCGGCCCACAAGACAATAGTCCAAGATATATCGTTAGCTTCGCCCTTTCGCATCTCGGCGCCATTATGCTGGCACGCTCGATTCTCCTTCTTCTTCGTTTTCTTCCACTTCTTATTTCGGCTTCACGGGGTGTTGCGAGACGCGCGCGCACAGAGCGAGAGCGCCCGCTTGCTCGCTCGCTCGCTCGCTCGCTTTCCAGGCAATGATAATGCGACTCGCAGCCGATGCTTTCGATTATACGCGGCACCCGGTCGGAATGTATATCCGGCTACCAGAGCGAGCAGCACTCGCCCGAGACTCTCGCACGCTTTGTTGCGTTTTCGCGACCCACCGATTGTCTTCTCGCGACCGTGGTAGTCATCGCCGTTCCGTGATGGAAATTCGTTGTACGTTCGTTTATATTTGAACAGGCCATACAGCCTGGCTATCTGCGCGAGCGATCTCGCGATCTCACCGTGCGAGTCGTTCCGTGCGTTGGTAAATTTCGACTGAACTTTACGCGCCTGACCTTTCCGCGCCACGAGAAATTTCTTTGTGTTCTACGTCTGCCGTTCAGTGTTTAATTGCTGTTCGTTGATTGATGAACTACACTGTGCGTTTTTTTCTAAATTTTTTAATCGATAGATTTTTTGAGGAAGAGCGAAGATACACTTGGTACTTGAAAGTATATTCGCGAAATGACTGTTGACAGTGATTTCGTTGCCGATTTTATTCAGACAGGAAAGAGAGGGAAAAAAGTAGAAAAATTCCAATCGATACATTTTTACAATTCGTAGAAATATCAGATGAAATCGTATGAAATCGTACGAATTTGGCACATGTCAATTACGCGTCTGTTACAGATTCTATTCACTTTCGGCGCCATTGTAAAAGATCTCGGTACAGATTCATCAATCAAACCCTTATCATCCCCTGGCAGATCTCTCTCATTAAACACGATTCAAGCTTCGCCAAATTCAAATATCGGTATAAAATCTAATTATAAACGGCACGATGATCCCGTTGACTTCTCTCGAGAGGTATTCATCGCCAAGAAGGGAAACGAGAAGAGGGGCAGGTCGCTCGAGTCGAAAAAAAGGACAGAGAAAGAGAAAGAGAGAAAAGAAAGAAAGAACCTCTTTTCCACGCGATTATCTCAAGATCAGCGTATTAACCGCGATCCATTAACGAAGACGAGAGAGGCCGGGAGAAAGATAAAGAAACAAGACGCGGATCCGTGATGCAGCCTGCTGGAACTCATAAAGGCCTCCGCTACTTTCTCCTCCGTCTTCTCCTCGCCAACCGACTCCCCCGCAAAATCATAATCTGATCTCGTATTAAGCATCTCCTTTCTGACCCCCTCTGACTCCCTCCCCCATTGCTCTGCCCTGCCTCCCTCCGTGGCCCCCTATTTTTATGCAGATCAGAAGCGAGAGAGCGCCCTGAGGTGGGAAGCCGCGCGCTATAAACGCTTTATAATCTCGGCCTCGCTGGCTCTTCGTACGTGCCGTTCGTTTTCGAAGGGCAGCTGCTGAAGCGTTCTTCGTGATGATCCGCGTGCACACGCGCGCTCGTGACTGAAATCGATTAATCCGAGAGAAAATGAGGGGCCGCGGCCGGTGTGGATGATCACTCGATCGGCCGTAGATTGACGAACGAGATTTCGTACGATCACATCCGCGGCGACGACACGTTGGTTGCCAACGGCCCGTGGGAGCCCGCGAACATCTACCTCGGCTCGTTAGATTCCACGTTGGACGCGGCGCGAAAGGAGATGATGAATCGGCGTGTATCGTTTGCCACTCACAGGCCATGCGACCGTGCTCGACTTGAACGAGTCTCTCGAACCAGGAGAGAAAGGATCCGCTCCTTCGTTTTCGATTTCAATGATTTTTTTTTTTTTTTTGGCGCTGCTCGGTTGATTAATCGACGGATGTTAAATAGGTTGCAGGTGTTTGTAATTGTGCGGTTACTAAGTGGATATATACGTTTGTTGGTATATGACGATCTAACGAGCGCAATCATTGTGCATGCAATTTATCGTTTCGGAATTTTTCTATTTTGCACAATCTATGTCACAACGTGAATATCCAAAACGTTGAAGCTCGCTTTGCGATCTCTATCAAATTTATCATCATCCTATGAAGATTGAAGAATTAAGCACAATGTACACGTAATAATTCTTCATGCATAACATTGAAATTGAAATTTCACATTTTCAGTTAAACCTGTTCGTGGAATTCTTGTAGCAACAAGTCCAGCTTGATGCTACAAAAAAAAAAAAAAAGAAAAGGAAAAGAAATGAAATTAATTTAAAAACATTAAAATATCAAAAAGATACATAAAAAAGAAAAACAATTTTAAGTCAGTCATCAGTGAGAGAAACCATTGTAAGAAAGAAAGAAGTCTGCAGCTTCATATTTAAAATATCTTCACGGAAACGACGCGTGTCTCCAGTCTTTTCATGTTCCATGCCGCGTTTCCATTACTACGGCGGCTAATAAAAATCGTTTCATTCGCGTGCGTCTTGGGCCGACATTGTTGGAAGCCCAAGGCGTCGAAACGGAAGAACCATGTCCGTTGGCGACATTCATGGTCTCGCATTAAACGCATTCGGACGTTACTTAACAATGAATTAACCACCCCTCGGGTCGGTTGTTCGAGGGGCAATGGACATGCGAGGATTTGGCTGCTCCTTCTTTCGTACAATGGCTTCCGGGCTCGTGACATCGCTTCCCGAGGGGAGAAATTATCCATGAAATATAAGGGACCTCGCGAACATTAACCCTCGCTTCAATTGCGCCGCGAGTACCACGTAACCAGCACTTATGACGTTTAAGTCGAACATACAGGCGGGCCAATTTAATTCCGTGCCTGAAAATTTTCGTGTTTTTCGGCATCTGCACGAGAGCTATCACATCCCTGTATTTTCGTGACACTCTCGTACTTATCGTCGAATGACGGGGAATAAGGAACGTACGGAATGAATTTTACGTGAATTTTTAAACGTTATGAAATATCGAGGAATTCAATCAATTTAACAAGATATTATTCCGTTGACTGTGTTTTAAAAGATTCAGCGATGCTTAAAATGCGGTACAATGCTCGTAATAATTGATAGACTCTATCATTCGAAACGTATGAAAATACGAATTTGCACACAGTATGCTGACAATACCTATCAATTACAGCAGAACAGTTGTAAATAGCTAATTCTGACACAAAGTGACGAAAATAACGATCACGTAATGTAAAACACTAATTCAGACACAAATGTTCACGATGCGTGCGCCTACTGAAAAAAAAGATCAACGTCATCCTCGTTGTAATTAATTACGAATTTTAATTACCATTAAAATTATCATTGAACGAACAGTACAACGACCACATGTTCGTTTTTTCCTCTTCAATGACGCGAGTGGAAAATCGGCTATAGAATCGGGATAGATTCGAAAGTGTCACCGGTGCTTCGAAAGGCAAGGCCGACGACGCGACGTCGTCGACGGCCACGTTTTACACGGCGAAGGGGGTGAAACGGTTGAGATGGAACGTCGATAATAGTTATAAGAATCTACTTCGACATTGGCCGCATTTAGAGGGCGCCCTTCTTCTTACGGCATCTCGGAGGGGTAGTTGGCATGGCCATTAATTCATCTGCTCGTTGATTGCCTGCGCCCATCCCCCGTGCCATCTCTCCACCGTTTCTAGCCTCGTATCCAGGCCGTCTCTCCGCACTTTTCTAATTAATTTCTAACTCGAGGTTAGTCCGTAGACCTATCGGTCTGCCGGCGACCCTCTGCTTCTCTTCGCCGGTTCCACGCTTCAACAGGGGGTTGGGAGAGGGAGGAGGGTGAAAACGTTTTCCTCGTCACTTTCACAGAGCAGCGTGATCGATGCGAGAACGACAGTAACTCCGCGAATCGAACCGACGAGTATCACAGCGTTCGTTGTTATTCTTGTTAATTCGTGCCTCTGGTTGGTCACGCGTAGAATGTGTGAAACGATTCGTTGGTTCGTTAGGGGACGACGGAACCGTTTCTTCTCTTTTTTTTTGTCGGTTGTCGATTCACTTTGCCAATCGTTGTGCAATCGTTGAATTAATATAATAGCAGGGAAATGTTACAAGTCACAGATTACGAGTTGGCGGTGTTATTAATCAATCATCTGTGACATTGTGTAATGTGGAAGTACTTACGTGTGTCCACGTTTGGAAAATTTTAATTTTGTACACTTATTGCCTCATTGGTGATTATTTTATCCATATACCGTATGGAAAATACCAAATGAATTATTCGTAACAATTATTATGGTTCCTAGATTTTGTATTGTAGTGAATATAATAATAGCTACGGTTAGCTAACAACTTTCTTTTCTCTGTTAGTGAATAAAAAATTACTTCCAAGCAATATCAACGAATAAAATGAAATTTTTGTAAATTGTGAGTTATCCTGTTTGAAGAGAAATTGTTTAAAAAAAATTATAACGCGTATGCAATTAATATTATTACCAACACAGTTATAAACTAAAGTCTGATTCTTCTTCCTACAAAATGAAACGAGTGAAATCACAAAGTATATTAAAAAGTATTCTCAAACAAACGTCAAATCAAACGTTGCAATTAAACGTCTTTACTACGCTGTATCTCGCAATAGAGAACTTTGATCGTTATTCTATTTTAAATCTGGAAATAAATATTACAAGTAAATTGCATTGTATACGTGACTTGCTTTAATGTATCAGAATCGTAATTCATGTCGTCTATATGACGAACATGTTACGAAATGATAGGTTGGCAACGGCGTTAGCAGCACGTATTTATCTAAACGGGTAGAAATTAATAGCCAATTAAAACGAGCTACCAAAGTAAACTCGCAATATGTCGACGACATATCCCGCGCTGATTCTACAACAGATCGCAACCGAACAACAGGCAACAATTTTAGAAAAAAACGGGAGGACAGTGGATCAAATAACGAGAGAGCGCTAAAGCAAACATCATTCGAGAATAACAAATTTACCCACACCTTGGCATTCTCTGGAACGCTTCCACGGCCAGTGGTGCAGCCACACACAATCTTCTTTGTATCCCGACGCTAATAATTCACGCTGATCCTTCCATTCAGTCATAAATCTTTAAAGGAACGCAGGCTGCTTACATAATTCGTTGTGTGTTCGCGCAACGCACGTATCACGAGCACGTTCCAGTCGCGCGATTAAAACGCGCCCAGACGCAGCTTCTCGTTTCCTATTGCATTTCACTCTATCGACATTATTTCCCTCCGTATCTCGTGTATGAGCCCACTCGACTCGACTCGACTCGAGATGACGATCGTGAAGAGAAACGACGAAGTGGAGAAAGGGGAGTGGAATTTTATTAATTAAGTCGCGTGCAGTTCCTTATGTAATTACAAGGATCTTTAAACCGAGCGATAAAGTCATTGACGCAACGCGGACACGCGTTGGATAATGCTCGGCGATTCAGAGCGAGGATAGCGTGACCGGATGTGTAATTTCGAAAAACGACTCTTCGTAGGCCGTTTCGTCGCGGAATTCCATCCTAATGGTTTTGACCAAGCGGACGCTCCGACTGGTAGAAATCCAGATCGTTGAAATGTTTAATCAACGTATTAATATGGCACCACCTCGGAGACTTGCGATTAAACTTTCACGTAATTGCCGGTTACTTTATCGTTAACATGTTCAGCATTCGCTATGCAGAGGCTACTAATTTTTATTCCGCGTACGTAGCAACTAGGTTGCAATTTCTATCTAGTGGAGTCGACGAACAGAGTTTTATTATCGATTTTCCCAACGGAATTTTGACTTTTTTTTTTGTTTTTTTCTTTATAGGAAAATGAAAGTATCGAAGAAGAAATTGCTATTTGTAATCTCGTGTACGAGGGAACGAATAGTGGTTCTGTATGCACGTACGTGGCAATTATCGTAATAATAACTTATCCGTAATATTCATCTGCGATTAAAAAATTCTTTTCGTCAAGAAGGAATATAATTACGCCAGGAGAATTTCGTTATCGCGAAAATGTCTTTCATTAAACTTTTCACGAGAGGAAGTGGAAATTTTGTTATAATCTTTGCGTTGGTATAATGAATGACTTTCGAGGTAAACGAAAAATATCTCTCGATAAAAATAAGAATTTCTTGAGCTAAGAGGTTTTAGCAAATTTTTATTCGCGATATTGTTCTCCTATTTTCGTGCAGATGATAGATGTATAGCGAATGTACAAACTACTTTCAGAAAGAAGCTATATTTAAATGTCTTACGGAGCGTCTACGACCGAGTATACCTATTTATTTTTGCTAAACGCTTCTTAATTGCCCTCTAATGCGATAACGATATATTTTCACCTAGTTTTTCCAAATTTGCACGGAATAATTTATCGCTATTTTTCAAGCTATCCGGACGTCGTGAAAAATAGCGCATAGCATTAATCACTCTATTGTCAGTTATTCTCAAACCGTTCATCGAAATAAATTACACATTGATTCATCGTTTCAACGATCTTCTCACAGTGATTGCAGTGATATATATCTTCTAATGGTTTGCATCTTCATTGTTCGCGTCTGGCCATTAATCTATATTTCGTAATATATGGCACTTTTTGAAACATTAATAACATATTTTTTGAAACAGTAATACGTGGTACTTTTCGATACGAAAAATAGTAAGGCTAGATTTCTAAAATCGATGACAGTCTTGATTTTAAACAGGATAACGTTATTGAGTTTCATAATTATAGTATATAAATTAAACAATATGTAACAATATGTTACCGCTTCGAATAACACCATGCAGATATTTTTGCTTTTAATCTGCGTTGGATCTTGTTTGTTTCAAAATTTGAATTGTTTTCTAGAATTAAATCATCGACACATTGTAACATTAGACATTAATTTCTCAAGAATTAACCCTTTCAATCGTGCATGATTTTTCTATTTATCATCTAAAGTATTTTGTCACGAGAACATTTATCATTAAGAATTCATTTTGTAAAACTAAGACGCGTCGTTATTACGAAAAGTCGAAGTATCGGATGGAGTCGATACGTATCAGCTCCTAGAAGATTGAAAAAGCATACTTGCCAAACGAAGGATCAAAATTCGTTTGTGCCAACCGAGAATCGTTTCGTTCCTCGCCAGTAGACGATAATTTCGTAGTCGAACGCATCCACTTCCTGTCCGCGTGGACGACGCGCTACCCGCAGGACATCGTCGACAGCGGCGCGGCCTCTTGGAGTGCACTTGGTTCACGGATCCGGTGAACAAGATTTAAAGGGTCCGCGTAAACAAACGGGCTGCCGTGCTAACCGAAAGCTGCAACACTTTTTTCTCTCTTTTCCCTCTTACATATCGGCGCGGCGCTCTCTCGTTCTCTTCCCCCGTTCTCTCTCTCTCTCTCTCTCTCTCTCTCGCTCTATCTCTCTCTGCGTGCGTGGTCTTTCTTCTTCGCTCTCGCACTGTCGGCTAAGTGCCATTATGCTGGCACAGGCTACACCCTGTACGAGCACGTAATAAAGCAACGGGAGGGAGAGGTGGAAGAGAACGGGCGAGAGACAAAGAGAAAGAGAGCGAGCGCCGAGCCGCGGTGGGCAGACTTCGGCATTGTGATGCAAATGTGTCTAATCGGCCGAGCCAGCCGACCATATGTCCGTTTGTGCGCAACGAGCGTCAGCCTCGGCGTTGCACCGAGATGAACATGCTAAACCTAACCATTAACCATTATTGCGTACTAATGACGATCGCGGGCACGCTTAGTTAAACATATGACGAAGCGTCAAGGCTGCCTGTTCGACAGTCGCCGATGCCACGGACTTTGCTCCGATCAGCTGTGACCAGTCATCGTTTCAGTCGTCGTATTCTCTGACGTAGAAGAATTCAAAGTTACCAGACTTAACTCTGAATTAATACGTATCGGCCAGAGACGATTCTTATTAGGGATTTATATTGGATACTCCTAGTGATAATGATCAGTAGTCAAAATCAGATTTCGAGTAATTTAATGTTCAGGTTACAAATGTCTACGGTCATCAACTAAAATTTTGAGATATATCTGATTCTTTGACACTTTACATTCTCAGCGATAGAAACTAACAATCTCTAACCAGCGGTTAAAGATTAAATTTATTCGAAAATTAAAATTGCGCGTTAACCGAAAGAATCCCAATGGTCGAATAATAATAGTCGGAGGTTTTATTTAGAATGCTTGGAACGTGTATCAATTCGAAATCGATTTAAGAGTAGGAGTAACAATATGGAATAATAACGTGTAACCAATGTGATTAAGCAGGTTTTTTTTCATTTGTGACATCGTAGAAGAAAATCGATATATTCTCTTTGAGTCTGGGAGAACGTGAATCCTTGGCAAACCGGAGGCTCGAATTAAGCTTTTAAAGTACAGGAAAGTAACGATATTACAATATATTAGTCTGCTGTCCTTTTTTTTGATATATAATCAGTATTCTTTCTTAAGAATCGAATACTAATCGTGTACTTACATAAGGCTATTAAAGAAGTTAATAAAAAGTGAAGTTGATCAGTTTACTTTTCCAGTGGCTCAACCGTCGAAAAAAAAAATTATTTATTAGAGTGTGAAAGATGTTTGCTGAGAAGTAATGCACAGATGTTTGTTACGAAATAGTTAGCAGCTAATCAGTATTATAAATTGCTTAACATAAAACAAATATGTGGTATATTCAGTATGTAATTATAACGTACAGTAACATATGTATATTAGACAAGGAGTTAAAAGGTTAGGAGAACAGGGAGAACAAATTGATGATAGGATTGCTGAAATATGATTTATCGGTTCAGAAGGATCTTGCTTTTGATTTATTGTTGCAGCTTTATTTGTATGCCTCGCGTACATATGGAGCTGAGGCACAAACGTCGTTCAAACAATTCTCCTAAAAATGCTTTTCATTATTTTTGTTCGTCTATTTGAGTATTTTTGCTGTAGTTCAGAGAAATATTTTTTTTTCTTTCGCATTGAAAATATGTTCATGCGTTTGCAATTAGTGTATTGCAATACTGATGTATAGTACAATGTACAACCTCTATAATCGATATCGTGTGATTTACATTTGAAAATAACGTCGTGAGAAGAAATTTTCCTGTCCAATGGAAAGTCTTGAAACGCGAATTTATATTTATACATCCGGCAAGAATCTTTCGATCGAACGTAAGTATTTGAAAATATTCCAAAAGTCGTCAAGATCTTTCGTGCGAATTGAATTAAAATCGTTGATTTTGCATTCTCGTGTAATTTAGCAAAGTACGATAGTGAAACGCTTCGTACTACACATGAAAGTTTGAATACTTCCGTTTACTGGAGAAGAATTTTCGCCAGA
Organism: Tetragonula carbonaria; assembly: GCA_032399595.1. Classification (NCBI taxonomy): domain Eukaryota; kingdom Metazoa; phylum Arthropoda; class Insecta; order Hymenoptera; family Apidae; genus Tetragonula; species Tetragonula carbonaria. The sequence goes on along the minus strand of JAUCRC010000015.1, from coordinate 7,625,736 downwards.
AGTAACACACGTGTCTTACACACGTGAAACCTCCGTCAACTTTGACTCCTTTCGAACACCTATTATTAAAAAAATAATACGCAAAAAAATAATACGTCGAGCTCGATTAATCATTCGAATGCATTCCTGGATCGCGCGAACGCGACATATTGAGAAGAGACGAAGGAAAAACAAAAAAAGAAAAAGAAAAGAAAAAAGAAAGAAACCAACAATAAGAAAAACGCGCGAAAGCGAAGGCAGGAAAGAAAACACGCAGGAAGAAAAGAGGATGCGTGTAATCTAATTTCTGTCGCGTTTGCACGCGAATCTGCGTCTTCGTTTTCAAAACGACTTTCCGTCACGATCGCCTCGTCATTTCCTGCCGCGCTCGCGGGCTCGCGGACTCTGATATTACCGATTCATTACGCGACTGTCCCAGCTCGCTGCTTTGGCTTTTTACAGCGCTGCGTAGCGTGGCGTGGACAAACGACGATGAAGAGAAAACAAAAAAAAAAAAACAAAAAAAGAAGAAAGAAAGAAAGAAAAAAACGGCCGCCGATCGGGCCAGATACAACTCGACGAACCGATTTCCGTTTTCGCGCGTTAACGGTCCGCGGACAGCAGTTGGTACGCGAGCGAGGCTTCACGGGCATTACTGTGCGCCTCGACGTATATTTAGGCCCGATTATTTATGATTACGATTATTCCGGACGGCTTTCGAGCGCGCTTTATTGAATGTTTAGCATGTGCTGGCCACGCTAATTCTGAACTGAACGTTTATAGCATGAGGGTATCTCCTCCTACGTGCTCTTCTTAGACGAGCGGAAAGCTCTGTCGCTAATTCGCCCCGTTCGATCAAGTTACTCTCGTTTGCGAAACCGGTCACAACCCTTCATTTTTCTCCTTTTCTCTCTCTCTCTTTTCTCTTTCATTTTTTACTGTCTCGATTTTCGCCCCTACCCTCCCCTCCGTTTTTTTTTTTTTTGAACCTTCGTCGAGTTAACGACCGTCGTTAATCCCTCTTTTTTTAACCCTTTGATCCTTCTACAGGCTCTCCGAGAGATACATCTCTCTCTTAGTCCAAGTGGTCTATCTTTTGCTTGATAGTTATCAACGAGACGAGCGAAAACGATTTGCTCGGGTGAAATTCTATCGAGCGTTCGATCTCGAAACGCGGGAAAATTCCTCGTTATTAATATCGGAACTGTCGGTATATACCTATCAAGTGATAATCAAACGATCGATAAGAGCCAGGCGCTGCAGAAAGTTTTCATTTATTTCATTCTTATTTTTCGACGTGTTCGATGCTCGACGCATGTAAGATGTCTGCATTTCAATCTTCTAGTCGTACGAGGACTGCGTGACACGAAAATATGTAAAGAAAACAATTATAACACAATGCTATGAAAAATAAATCAACAACTGTATTTTTACCAGAGATGTATTGTACGTCAATCGAATCATTCATCATTATCGACCTCTCAAAAATGCTCGAAAAGAACACCTCGTTCGATCGAGAGAAGACGTGCGTTTGACGTGAGGATTTTCACTCGGGGAAAAGGACACGGAATCCTTGATCGCCGGCGTCTTCGGTGCTGACGACTGGCTCGACCTTGCCTGGTCTAAGAAAAACAATGAGAAGTCAGAGCGTACGAACGACGCGGCCTGTACGTGACGCGAACGGGCCGGTTATTTCGGTTCAGAAATGTTTCGCGCTTCGACGCGAGGAACGCCGCGGCGACTTTTGCTCAGCCGCGTAGGAGGCCGACCACCATTTATTCAAAATAATTACCCGCCCCGATACCTGATGGCGAGAGCCGGAGCTCGCCGCACGCGTATCTAGGACGCGGCCGGGTATTTCGAGCTACAAATGTTTCGCGCCACGGCTTTAATTAATCGACCACTTTTGCTCGAGCAGTGCCGAGTCTTAGACACGGCCGTCCAATTTATTTAAAATAATTACGCGGTCAGCGAACGCCGGGGTCTCAACCACGGGGATAATGGTGTAATAACCCCGCGTGATCGCCGACGATGAAACGACGAGTCGTAGGCGAGAATCGCGCATAGTTCAACCGTTCGTGGCTCGCTTGTCGCTCGAGGAAATTTCAGACGGTGAACACCCGGCGTCTAAACAGCCGCGTAATTTAATCCCGCGCGCATGCCGTCGTGGTCTTCGATCCCGCGAAAAAATCGCGGATCGCTCCTCGTGAAGCGGGGCAGCAATCGATTTTCCTCGGTAATCCTCGCTCGATTCGATCGTTCGAAAAGGAATATTTTATTTCTAGGTGAAATGAAACTATCTCAGAACTGATCGACATTGGAGCAAATCACTCGATCTTATCTTTTTTTTTTTTTTTTTTTTTGGTTGTCGTTATTAATTTTCTTTTTTTTTACAGAATGGATGGTGTAAAGTGAATTTAAATGTCTAAAATTTCGTTGGACAAAATGTCGATTACTGTGAATTGAACGATATTATTTGACGCGAATACAATATCGAATTCAAAGTCAAATTTAAATAGAAGAATTTGTTACTTCGTCGCTTTTCTGTAATTTTTGATTCGAATCAAAAATGGGTCGAATTTTTATTAGATTTTTCATGTTCGTAGACTATGGATATTCGAAGACAAGATTTTCTTTCATACTGCTTCGAAATATCCGATTTGATAGAAATTTGGAATATTTAATGAATGATAAATGAATAATTAAAAAATCTTGATCACAAGATTTAATACAAATTTGAAATGAGGAGAACATGATAAACTGGTCGACTGAAATACACGCCAAAGTTGCAATTTTAGCTGAAAATATATTTAATTTACGTGTTTTTCACAATAAAAAGGAAATCATTATCTTATTTATCTTCCGTAGTGTTAATGCCATTTTAATAGCAGCAATTTACAATAGCAGCCAAATTAAGCGATCAAAGATATCGTAACTATCTATTGTGAATAAAAATATTACTGTTTTGAATGTAGTCGGAAATCAGACATCGCTGACTATAGCTTAATGTTAATATCAATTTTGTAGTGAGATACAAGGTTTAAAAGTAATAAAAAGACATGTAAATTAGTATTGATCGAGCATAGGGACTTTGATCTACATAGAGTATACGTATGTGTGTGTATATATATATATATATATATATATATATATATATATAAAACTGATGAAACAGCAGTTTGCTATGAATTTTACGATGTTTATACGTTTATTAAGTTTCTATGAATAATTTTCCAGGAGGTTATCTAAGAGGCACTAAACTTTGATTCTATTTACTTTTCATCAACTACAGAAATTATAGATAATAATTGAACCTCTGATTATTTCTTTGAAATTTAAGATACTCTTAATCGAAATTCGTACTTTTGTCTTTTATGTTTTCAATTTTCTTAATTTAAATTTATACTCTTCCCGCCCCTCCCTTTTTTTAGCCTAAATTTAATTTGTATCCGCGGTCATTCGTTTCAATTTGCAACAGGATCAACACCAAGAATAAATTCTTCTACCACTTGTCACTTTCTGCGTCGCATTTCGCACGATCACTTAAAAATACTTTATTCTTCTCAAAAAAAAAAAAAAACAAGAAAAAAAATTGTACCATGTTTTCAAGCATAATTCAATTTACTTGTAATCATTCACTTTAATCAGCGATATCTCCGGAAGCAAAAATAATTCATTTCATCACTTAGAACTCTCTTTCCCATGTTCCGCGAGAAATTTCCATCCGTCTCGCGGCGAGGGAAAGAAAAAACATGCTTCAAACTTTTTGGCACTTGCTGCATGATTTACCATCATGCGGCTCTCCAATCCCGGTTCACATGTCCGTCTCCGAGGCTCCGTCCACTCCTCTCGCGCTCGCAGGAAATAATTATCAACCGTTATTACGAGTCTCGTTACAGCACGTCAGCGTACGAAAGCGTGCAATGCTGGCAATGGCGCGCGCATTAGTTCGCCGGGACCTTTCGCCCTGGCGATTATTGTCGATGGTGTATCGCGTGAAAGGTGTCTTTGCACTCACGGCGTTTTCCACTGGTCGAGTCACGTGCTGCAACAGGGAAAAGAGAGTGCACCGGGCGTCGCCGAGAGAAAAAAGAAAAAAAGAAAAAAAGAAGAAAAAGAAAAGGGGGGAAAAAGAGAAAGAAAGAAAGAACGAAGGGTCGAGAACGCGAGTCGTACGCTTCGTCTTTAAATAGCAGTTGGACGCCGGTAGAAGCGGCGAAATCCATTTCCAAGTAGCTTAGGACGTACCCGAACGGACCACCCACGGCCCCGTCTCCTCTCGTCTATCCGTTTTACACGCGGAATTGTTCCACTGATCCCGCGCTAGAAATTGCAATTGAATTTTCACACGTGCCAAATTACCCCCGGTCGAATGCATCGCTTTCCCCTTTGTGGACCGACCCGTCCCTCTTGCCTTTTTTTCATATCGCGATAAATGTTTATCGCGTTCGCTGGTTGGAATTTCTGCTTTAACATCGACTTTCGCGGTCGAGGTTTTTCGATAATGAGAGAGAAAAACCTAATTACGCGTGTGTGATCAGCAAATTCGTATTTTTATAAATGTAATTGAAAGGCTGGAACTTCAGTTGACGCTAGTATCTGTTTGTTCAAATACTGTAACAAACATTTTGTTTTGGAAGTTTCATATATTCTCGCATACTAAGTGCATTTTTTTTTTGCATCTTCCGATTTTCAGTAATTCCTTGCAAATGTCTGCAGTTTATTAATATGAAATTGCTTCGAGTAATTTAGTTGTAACGTAGTAATTGAATTTGGACCTTATGTAAGAGGAGAAATTAAAAAAAGCATTCACTTCGCATCAAATTAATGTTCGTTACTTCAAAAATCACTGGTCTTTTTATCTTCGTGCTTTCGGTGCACCGATTGCTGCTTAATTATTCAAAAGATAATTAAACTTTTACTATGTTGGTTTCCCTGTAATTCAATTAGTTTGATATCTTTAAACCCGTCAAGATCTGCCGAGTTCATAAAGTCTACCGCCTCGGAATATCGTTCATTTTTTAAATCCATCACTATTGTAATGAATGTTCCCGAGACGAATGTTCGCTCAAGATCTCAAAATTTTTGAAATGCTAATAAAATCCTGACGATTCTCTTAAACTCCCGATTCTATTTTCACGCGATCTTAAAGCTATCGAAACCTACGAAAGTGTCGAATGTGTTCGAAACTTAGGTTTCTTTATAACTTCACGAATCCTCAAGTTTATTTTATTAGACTGCGAACTTTTTACTTGTAAATTCAAATGACTAAGAAACTGAAACTCACAATCAGTAGAGAATTATTTCACATTACTGGAATGTACTGGAAAGTACCGTGATTTTGAATATTTTGTGTATTTTTTTCATATTATGTACACTCTCTCATAATTTTGCTCTTTAAGCATATAAAAATTCGCAGTCTTGCTAATTACTAGTAGGACAAAAATTTGAAACAGGTTGTTTGTGTTTCGCCGAAATGAAATCTATCGGATAGCCACCTTTTGAAAGTGTTTTTTTTCCCTTTTTGCTTCAACGATGTATAATTGGCACTTAATTATTCGAAAAAGAAAAAAACGATCGAACCGTATTCTGTGCAGTCAAGCACTTTGAAATTTTCTACTGATCGTAAAATCTAAGATCAACATTCGTGATCTAACATCCGTTTCGCGTCGGAGTCATTTCATCTTTCACGTGGGAACTCTTCTTGAACGCGTATCTCTGCTCTAGCAGTTCGAGCGATACGCGAATGCGTCGGGAATCAATAATAATATTCCCAGGCGCGAATTACGCGAGTACTTCTCAAGGGGAGCGCGGTTATTCTTGACGTCATCGAGACGTTTGTTTAATGAATGTTAGCAGCAGCCTCTCCTCCGCGCGCTCTTTCTCTCTCTCTCTCTCTCTGTCTGGCTTGGTCAGAAATCGAGGATACGGCGAGCCGCGATTGCGTGGCGGCCGCGGCGGCCATTATTTACGCGGCGAAAAAAGAAACGAGCCACACGATTTTCGGCGAGGCGGTGGGAATCGCTGGGAATATCGCGGCTCGGTCGACGCATCTTTTCGACGATTTATCGATACATCGTTGAACATTGACGCTACAATACGTTATGTCCTTGGGAGAAAGGAGAAGAATTGCTGACGTAGAACAGTCGCGAACATTCGCTAGATGCGAATCTCATAAATCGATTGCCTGTCTTTTAAACATTCGTGCGAGATTGAAAAGTGCACAGATGTGGTATAATTATTATATTTATATATTTAAATGTATAATTACTGAATATACAAAAACGTATGAAATGACGAAAATAGATCTTTGATTGGCGAAAGAAAGTTCTCTTCTTTCAGTTGCCGTCGATGGAAATATAAATTTGCCCGGGAATCTGTATTTTTATTTGTAAAAATACGTGATTGTGTGAAGATTTTATAAATGTTGTTGATCGTTTTAATGGTAAATAATTCAATAATTTCGAACAGTTTTAATCGTACCGCTTCATTCTTGCGTGTTAGACTTCGAAGAAGCTAGGAAAAATATAATATATAATTAGTCTCTTATTTATTTCGTAAATTAATTACAGAAACTTGCTAAACTCGTTAACGCTGGACGTGTTATACACGTTGCTTATTACTTACTTCTGAAATAAAAATCATACAGATTCTCCAGAATAGATTGAATTCAATGTTTGAAATCGGTGAGCAGAAATCTCAATTCCAGTTGTTTCGAACGAGTTTGTCACGAGCAAATTAATTTCCGGCGCAAAAGGTTAATTACTGATTATCGTATAACTGCATTGGTAATAATCTCTGCGCAAATTGTTTTTATATGGAAAATAAGATTGTCAGGAAAGTTTTATTTTTCTGTTCTTCTCGCTGTGAATTACGGCGTTTATCATAAAAACATCAAATTATATCATTATCAGCATAAAAACGTAATTGCTCTACCCGGTAGAGGATACCAAGAACTGGTATTAGATTGTTATTAAGTCAGATTCGAGGCATTTGTCTCTAATGTTTTTAAAATTAAATTTGTATTACTAATTCTAAATCGTAAACTTTACGCTTTAATTGGCAAACTTTAAATCAATACAGAGAACAGAGTGTCGTAAAGTAAATGAAAAATTACACGGCACGCGACATTAGGTGCAAATCAACATGCGGCAGATGCAAATTAGAAGATTTAATTTTCCACATTGTTGGACAGAATCCTTTCAGTATTAACTTTCTTATTATTTTAATTCTACAGTATTAACCTCCTTCTAATTTTAATTTTAGATTTGTAAAGAGTATTGTGGAACGATGACAAAGTATAAAATACTAGCGCTACATTTTACTGATAAAAATGAAATCTTTAATTTGAATAATAAAGTACTAATTCGATTAAATGTAAATTAATTACGAAGTTAATTATGAAATTTCTTTACACGTTCAGCAGCTGATTCTTCGTACAAATATAAACCAAGAACGACTCACAGTTTTCACAGAAGATTAAAAATAAAGCTAAAAGAAATTGTATTCTGTAAATGAAAGATTAGAAGCACCAACGGCTGGCTGAAATAAATAGTTCTTGAAAAATCAAGGAACAGATGGTAATTCGACGTGGATTACAACGATTCAGCCGACAAATCACAATAAATCGACGAAACTGCGAGTCGTCCGCAAGGAAAACCTACTTAGTGATCAGTAACTGTCGCTAATAGCGGCGAGCGATTTTCGATGACCCATCGGTGCTTTCTGATGTCATCGAGATGTTTGTTTAACGAACACCAGCGAGCTTGACCATCGCGTCCAGTATAAATATAGAGATCGCATCACAGTGGACCACGCGGTTTACCGACTGAAAACAGACAACCTGTCCGCGTTTAATGTGACATAACGTTTTATAAGCTGTTAAAATGTCCCCCTGTACGTGCTAATGAATCTACAAAGTGTCACGTCGCTGTGAAAGAAAAAAAATCTGTGTCCCTTGCGTTCGAATAATTTTATTACTAGAACCGTTTTTCGCGGATATTTCTTTCGTTATCTCGGTTATATTTAGTCTCATAGGATCTTGATGTTTTTGAAATACTCGAGAAGTGATCTTGCATCGGCTTTCAATTACGCGATCATTGACCATTCCACGTACGTTCGAAATAAGCTCCTACAATTCACAAATTGAAACGAGCACGATATTCATGAAATGGCCAGTGTTAAACAATCGAAGAAAAACGTGAAAGAACCAGTGAAAGAACTTTCAAAGATGTATTCGTATCCGGAATACAGCGATCTGAAGAAAAATCGAGATCCTACCTCTCCACCCGTTATCGAATCTTCTTTCTTCTATCGAATCGAGTGGAAATCTGAAATCAGAGTCGCGCGTGTGTCCGAGGAGTATGCACGAGATTCGTCAATGGCCCGGTTGCGCGGAGATTCGCTCTAAATATACGCGGCAAGGGATTCGCACAAAAGTTTCCAATTAAGCGATCGAGCCGGATATCGAGCGCGAACTACGCGCGCGCGTTTCTCAAACGATCGTGCCGGATACATATCTACGCTACATACTATCGAGCGCGTATGCGGCGGCAAGTAGAAACAGAGAACGTTCGTACGGAGCCACGTTCCTCCAACTAAGCAAGTAAGCGGCAAGAGTGGAAAAAGTCGAAGCACGTAACACGATGAAAATGCAGTGACGTCGCGATTGATCGAGGGATCGAGGTGACCGGCAACGATGCGAACGTTGGATCGTCTCGCCGGCCGCGACGATTGATTTTCGATGATCCGGCGGATCACTTCGTGACGTCATCGAGGCGTTTGTTTAATGAGCGGCTACTACCAGCGAGCCTCTCCCCACGAGTCGTTCCTGCTCGTGAGCAGAAATCGCGGCCAGAGGGAGACAGAGCTAGCCGAGCTTCGTGTGGAGGGGGCGTGGGGAGAGTGAGAAAGAAAGAGAAGAAGGGGAGAGAGGTAGTATCGTGTCGGACGCTGGACGAGGCGCACGCTCGATGCGAAGCAGCGCGTGCTTTCACGCGTGGAAAGGAGGAAGCGGTGTGTGTACCAGGACACACGCAACGCACAACGGTTGGTCCTGGACCCGGTGGTGTCCACGCGGTGCTGCTGCCGCGGTTCTCGCGTCGTATCGTCGCGTCGACGACAGAACTGGCCGGAGACGGCGGATCGGACACGGCCCCGCCGACCAGGAAATAACGCCGAACACTGGTAGTAGTCGTGCACAAAGAGAGACAGACACGAACACGAACACGTTCGGAACAAAGTAGTCACGGACCTTGTTCCACGTCAAGCACGCGGCACACGTGAGCAGAACGAAGACGAACCGCTACGACTACCGAGCGCGGCCGAACGCCAACGAGCCGCCACGATCGTCTCTCTCGGGGTATCCTGGCTCACCGCTGATTGGCCGAAACCTCGAGGAAGTGGTCACCGTCGACGAGGGCTCGGACCACACCGCCACGTGAGTTCAGCGCCGTATCGCGGACCAGGATATCGCGCGCGCCTTTTCACCTGATTCCGCGGTTGGATTTTCACCGAAAGCATTGGACCACCGTCAACTTTTCGAGCTCGCGGCATCTCGTCTCGAGTCTCAAAGGTTTCTCCAAGCAATCGTCTCTGCTACGAATCGACTCGCGTGTTCATCGTTCGTAGCATCGATTCGTTATTGGGAATTTCCCATCGTTTTTACGAGACGTGACGTTGTCCCGGTTGATCGAACCGAGTGTGTAAATGATACTCGTACGAAACCGGGTGACGACGTGAACAAAACGAGAGAGATACCGGATCGTTTCGGGCCGCGGTGGAACAGGTGGAACGACCGGATCCTTAAAAAAAACCGGAACGTCGATCGCAAGACCGGATTCGCGCCCGGCCCTGAACCCCGGAGAAGGAGGATCGACGTACGTCATCGTAGTCATCACGTGGTGATCCTGACCTAGGCCAATGCCTTTACCCCATATGACGTTGCTCCTTTCAGCCGGTGTCATCTAGACACGGAGGCCGTGCTTACTTTCTAAATATAAAACATCCGACTCGCGGCTCGTGGGCGAAAGTTTTCGAGCATGGGAACGACGAACAATCCGCGGTGCCGCGTTGACGAACGACCGGGATCACCACGAGGCCCGTCTTTCTCCACGAATCCGCTCTTTCTCGCCAACTTCGATTTAATTCGCGTGGAATCGAACTCGTGGTCGTAACTCGTGACGTGTACCGTCTTCTATCTTTCGCCGTGAGGGGAGAGTCTCGTAACGTGTTCTAAATATCGGTGAATAAAATTCACCCTGTCGAGGAGAAACCCTTCTCCCTTCTCGAATCACTGGCCGAGTCGGATAGACTATCGTTTAAACTTTACCGCGTTTCACGACGAAGATCCGCGTGTGCAAAAAGTGTGTATTGTTATTGCCAGTTTCTTTCGTTCGTTCGCTCTGTTCTTCGAAACACAGGTACACAGTGACGAATGTCCTTCAGTGAACAGTCGTTGCGAGTTGTCGATTAATTCCAGAAATCCTTGCAGCCTTAAGGATAACAATCGTACGAGGATAACAACGGTGTTTATCGTTCGACGAGAACTACGCAGTCCGTCGACAGTCCGGTGACCGATGCTTTTCTTTTTACTTTAGATGCCTCGCGTGTTGTCTGTGTGTATTGTTTAACCTGCTAGCGGCACGTGTTTATATTAGTCGTGTCGAGGAGAGGATTAACGAACGAAATAGTGCGTCGAAAGCGAATCGGAAGACAAGACCGGAAAGGAATCGCGAGGTATACCGCTCGTCGAGGTCGATCGAGGGGTTGTCAACGATGATTCACCCCGCTTGACGATTCGGGTGACTCGGTGATTTGGTTCGTTGAATCGACGAGAAGTCGCAGCCTCGTGCGTGCTACGGGAAATCAAGCAGAAACACAGTATATCGATCATCGTTCAGAAGGAAACGTGTTCTTCCTGACAGTGACGAAATTTCGACTCCTCCGCTTGGTCCTCGACTTCGCCAAGGACTTCCGTTTTATTCTGGTATGTGGCGTTCTTCTGTTCTTTGGGGATATTTCAATGGTAAATGCGTAGAATCGTTGCTATTCAATTGAATTTAATCTGTTTTCGGAAGGAAAGCCTTTTATAATACATGCTAGATTGTAGATACAATGTATTGTAATTATGATGTAACATGCTTACTTTGAGAAATATAAATCTTATCTATTTGATTGCCGATTGTCTTAATCCCATTGCAAATTGCGATTGTTAATAATTATAAGGCATCGTTTAAGGCAGAGATTTGCCACTGAAAACTCGAGAAGACAAAATTTCTAGTATTCTACGCATTTTTATTTTATTAAATAACGATCAACAACAAATTAAATACGATTCGATGTACCAATGTATAATTATAATTACTGCGAATTGCTTCGTTTTCGAATTGCACGTTACTTTTGACAACTGAATGATCCATATTTTTAGAGTTTTATATTATCTCCGAGAAACGAAAACTTCGAGAAATAGTAGTCGCGAATAATGAAATTCGATAGATTAGGCGAAACGTTAAAAGATACGACTGTAACGAAGAAATCAATAGTTTCCAGCGGGAGGTTACAAACACGCTTTTTTTCTTTTTTCTTTTGATTCCTAATGCACGAAACAAGATGACTACCGAGTGCATATGGTTGGAAGGACGAGCAATGGTACGCGTGCACTCACTCCCCTCCACGGTGAATAAACCTCGTGAATGCTTTAGCGCTATCAATCAACACTGCCATCCGATTTATGCAATTACAGCCTTTTTAATATAAGCTGGTTTCTTAGAAAAATTTCGCGGCAATCTTAACTGCCTCGCTACACGAAACGCTGCAACAAAGCTCACGTACAAATAAAGCTGGCAACTGCAAATTAAACAAAGTTTCTAAAATTATCGTTATTTTTAGAACTTTATTAAAATTAAGGAGCTTTATCAAAATTAATTTCAAGAACACCGCCAGTTCCCTAAATCTGCAGTAATACAGTAAAGTTACTAAACAGACTAGCTCTAGTTTGACAAATATCTCCAATTAACGAAAATAGCAAGAATTTCCTTCTCAGTGGCAAACTATCACATCGCCATCATAAGATAACGATTTACATCGCGAACTACCTCCGAAACCTTTCGTTTCGAACAGCATTTTTCGCAACGAGCGAAACGACGCGCTCACAGACGATCCATAGAATTCCCAATTTCCGCGCATGACACAAAAATACTATCGCGCCTGATCTGAATGAATAGATCCCCAAGTACGCCGGGGTTCTCGGTTAGTTGGCGAAACATCAGAAAGCGTTTCGCTTGCCAGAAGTTTCCTCGGTACACTAAGCATCGTAAAGACTGGCTAACGTAATTCCCGCATCGTTGTAAAAATAAACAACCGTCGAGATAACCGTCGAAGCTGCGTCTTCCCGCGGACGGTTCTTCCACAACGACGACGACGACGACGACGTTGAAGAGAGGAAGAAGAAGAAGAAGAGGAAGAAAAAAAAGAAACGACGTGGCTCCGAAATGTTGGCCGACACTAAAGCTCTAATCGCGCTTCGTTCCGTAAACGGTCGAATGCTAATGACAGGCAGGAAACGGCGTTTAATTAAAGTACGCACTTCCGGTAGGAACGTTTTCACGAGACCGCGTCGCTGGTTGCTGCGCCGCGCCGCGCTCCAACCGGCCGTTGCGTAATTCCGAACGCTCCGACCGGAGAAATAAAGGAGCGAATTATCGGCCGCGTGATGTTCCCACGTTTTCCTCGCGTCCGATCCGGAGCACCTTTCGTGCAACGCGTGTTTTAGAATCTCGGGAAAAAAGAAAGAAAAAACGAAAAAGCGTACCGGAGAGTGGGACGGGCAAGAGTTGGTACGAAATTAATATACACCGGGCGATGCGAGGCCCGAGCGCTGCCCGAAAATTTGACGCCAATTACGTCTGATGGCACTTTAATGAGGTTGCTCGGGAATGCGCTGTTTCCTTCGTGCGATCAACTCACCAGTGGTCACTTGGTTCTCGTTTTTTCGGATGGCCTGGCGGCTCGCTTGCTTCGTTGGGAGGAAGTGGGAGTTAATTGAAGAACCGGAGTTATTGGATAGGTTAACTTCATTTGTTTGTACTTTCCTTTTTGTGGATAAATTTCTTTTGTTTTTTCTTCTTTTTCTTTTTTTTAATCTGTAACATCATTATTGCGGGCAAATTTGTTCTTTTCTTTTTAATTTTAATTCATCACTTTTTGCTAATATCGTTGTCAAACCGCGAAGATGACGCATTTACGAGAATTGATTCCCTTCGGGGCGAAATACACTTGTTTCAGAGAATTTTCATTGTTCATTTTCGGCGGAACAGTAATGTGTGGCGTAATTATAAAAGGAATTTTTTTAAATTAATAATCCGATTCTGCTAGTCTTGATTGAACGAGAGAAAAGATATTAACGATCGATACGGTTGGATATAAACCTGTTCCTCTGCTACGTTTGCTTCTTTCTAAAATTCCACCCTCATCGCGCACACTGACCAACCCTAAGGATAGTTGCCCCTGCACATGTTCGAACGTATACACTTGCACTCGTCATTCAGCCACTCTGACGCACGCACGCACGCACGCACGCGTTCTTTGTGTTTCTGTTTCCACTCAGATATTTTAGCAACACTCCCCAGGAACACTTTCGTCGTGATGTCACATCTTTTTATACGTATTGTGATATTCTTTTTCCGATCTCAACAACGATTTATATAACAATCGATTGATTTGTTGTCGTAGATTTGCTATATATCCATTCATAAACGTAACCTATTAATTATTAATCATTATAAGTATGAAACGTGTAGATATTTATGCAAGTTCGTATTTTTAAGATAACAATGAAAGATATGAAATCTACACAGAAATTGGATATAACAGATACTCTATTTTGGAAAATTCCTATATTTTTATATATTAAATATGTGTAAATTCTTTCCATTTCTGCATAGAAATCCGCAGTCTAATAATCATCTTAATCACAGATATATCCTATCCCCTATATCTTTTTATACGTATCGTGATGTCCTTTTTCCAATCTCTGTAACAATTTATAAAACAATCAATAACTTTAGATATCTCATATAATTACTAATTATCGTAATTATTAGACTATAGGTATTTATGCAAGTTCGTATTTTTGTGACCACACAGCGAAAAGTAGAAATTAGATATAAATACCCTACTTTGGAAAATCCCTACATTTTTACATTTCATTTCCGCATAGAGAAATCCGTGGTCTAATAATTATCTTAATGACAAATATATTCTGCAAAGTATATTCCCCTATACTTAACACTAATTTTCTTCTCTCTTTTCACTGTCGTGTGACTATATATTACACACGTCTTTTAATTCTACCAAGCAAAAGCAGCTACTAATTGCAACTTGCGATCGATAGAGTCATGTTCGTCCAACGATTGTTCGAAGGAACGTGATCGGAGGGACGAGTGAAAAGCAAGTGCCGAAAGTGAGAGCGCGGAGAGAGAAAGCGTTTTGTATGCGATCATAATGAGCGCGGACTGTCGAGTGTAAATGATTTTATTGCCAACGATAGGTATTACGGTCAGAGGATTAACTGGCGGAGCGATCGTTTTCCGCACGGTTTTTATGCGCGACCGATTCCGCGTGGGAAAGGCGGGTGTCGTTTTTGGCGCGCGGAAACGGATTCATTGTGAATCGGTTTACAATGTGGCCGACCGCGGCACAATTAACGATCACTGTAACAATCGCAGAGGCACACCATTGGTTTTTGTCTCCGTGACGTTTCCACGATGGAACGATCGAAGGCCGACTCATGTTTGAACTTCGGTCGATTCCGTTTTTTCCACTTTCACTTTAATTTGCGTGAAAGTAATGATTATGTCCGATCGGCGGTCGTTAATTTTGACGTATTGAGAGTTTATTGATCATCGAGATATTCAAATGTGCGCGTTATTGAATGTGTCTTGAAGTACGTAAATTGTTGACAGTAAAAGCACATAATTTCATTAACAAGATAGAAAAAAAATATACGTTCACATGGAAATCTCTGCGAATACAATATTCTTTAATTTCTTCTTCGGTCTCTCGATTCATTTGTCGTATGAAAAATATTTCCACATAGTTAGAAAATTCATCTTGGTACTTTCATATTCCAAAAGGACTTAGACTGTGAGATATTTCATTGAAAAGAAAATGTTCTTTTGAATCATTTGAAATAGAAAGGTATCATCGATAATTGAAATCCCCTGATACTTTCCACGTTGTCGAGAAACTTTTCGAAATCCCCGCCAAATCTCATCCTTCGCAGACCAACGTCCTCGATGTGCAATAACGGAGGAAAAGAGAGAGAGAGAGAGAGAGAGAGAGAAGAAATTAGATGGAAAAAAATGTCCAAGTCAGTGGCAGTGCATCCGGTGGTTCTTGTCAAGCAGCTGTCGAACCGGTGGAAGAAAAAAAAAAAGCGCGGCGCGCAACTGTTGGCGCACACATTTTTCCGCGGCTGTGTAAAGGGCCGCGGTAAATTTCGAACTTGTTGGCAACAAGTGTTTCCCCTCCGTGTTACACGATTGCACGGCTTAAGTTTCACAGTCTCGCGGACGTACCAAATTTCCGCAACACCTGTTGCGAAACATTTCGAATTTGCCAGCCAGCCAGCCAAACCAGCCAGCCCGAACTTTCCTGCGTCTCTTACGACTCTCTGTCTCTCCGACTTGCCTGCCGGTGGCGGTGCTGCTCGGCTTAATTTCAGAGACGATGATTATTATTATTATTTCTCTTCGACATCGTTCTCGGTGCCTGGTCGCCTCTATTTTTAAATATTATTGCCACCCACATCCCACCACCGTGTCTTCTTCCTCCCTCTCTTCTCTTCGAAATTCCAGAGTCTACTCCATCATCTGCTCCGCGTTATTCACCGGTCATTTATTTTTTTACCAGTGTTAATCGTCATTGTTCGCCGGATTTCTTCGCGACACGGATAGACGACTCTTTTTGTTGAACGATATATTTCGCGCGCGAGTCCGACCGACCAGTTTCCGTTTCCTTCGACCTGGTTGATCGGTCAGTCGAAAGTTGTCGCAGACGAGGTGTTCAATTCGTACGAAGTTTCAGATGCACGATACATAATGAGAGTGCTAGGATAATTCACGTGAGCTGAGTATCTCATCGTTCGCCTATTGCTTTGCGTATTCGTATCTTCTGCGTAAATTGCATCTCTCTCTTTTCCCTTTTTTTTCTTTTTGCCTGCAAGATGATTTCAGATCCGACAGAAAATGAAGTTTGCCAAGTCGCGCGAAGATCGGTACCGTTCGGTAGCAACAAACTCGAGACTCGCGACACGATTCAATGCTAAAATTAAACTTATTGGTACATAAGTAAACGTAACCGTAATAAAAACTAATAATATGGAATACGAAACGAGGTTGAAAGTTTTAGAACGATATAAATAAATAATGATGCTGATTATACAAATTAGTATCGACGTACATATTCCTTTCTTGAGAAAAGCTATACAAGTAATTGAGTAATGTGCCATTAGTTTTAATTATCAGTAACGTTAGTCATACTGGACAGACAACAGAAGGATTTAATCTACTGTTATTGAAACGTACTAATGTGATAGAAAATGTACAAAAAGAAAAAAAGAAAAAAATACACCCGCATTTAGTGCGAAACTTAGAGCAGATTTCAGTGTTCAGAAAAATTGAAAGAAAAGGCTTCCTTTGATCTTTGATCCCACCTACCGTGGCCAATATTTTAAAATTTCTAGTATTAGTGATTTACAAAAGTCCACAAATGTTTATCTCGATTGTCTAATCAATTCTACAAACAGCTGTTTGTAACGAAACTGCACCTTGCAAAAATCAAGCCGGTTTCAATTTTTTGTAGCTTAATGGGATTAAAGATTCAAATTAAAAAGCTACGAACATTCGCGAGAAGTGAGAAGAGGAGATTTCCTTTGATTTTCGATGCGTTTCCTTTTCACTGTAGCTTTGAAGTGTCTGATATTAATGATTCATGAGAGAGCCTAAAAGTGTTTGTCTCTCGACTGTCTTCGATCAAATAAGCCGTAATTAAGACGTACCTGTCAGAAAAAGAATTAACAAGCGCCAACGAGCGCCAAAATCGAAAATACGAACGATTTTCACGCTCGATTTCCGCGACGGTCTCTCAATTTTCATTTGATGTATTACGCAGCGGCGTTTCATCAGCGCTTCGGCAACGCATCCGTCCTTCGAGCATGGCAAATGACGCAGATCGTGACTAACGAAGCGTCTTGTTCGCGATATGCCGTAATCGTCTCTTCGTCAATTAACACCATGCCGAACGCGTAACGTTCATTACGCCACCAATAAATTATGCACGCGTATAAAAGAGCAGGGAACACCGTTGGTCGACCGACTGCGTGACTAATTCTTTCTTTGGAATCCAAAAGCGTGTCATCCTCGTGTCTCGACCTCGCTCCACAATCCCCGCGGATCGCGTGAAAAATTTTCGGTCTCGCGACATTTCTCTTCTCATCCCTCTTTTCGTTCTTTGCGTTTCGTGCTTTTTTTTTTTTACATCGTACACAAGTTGGGAAAAACGAAATTATTGCACGCAATGATCTAGAAGAGAAGGTTGTCGGTTCCGATGAAGCAATTTTTCGCTCGGGGAAAAACCAACCGGCAGAATATTTTATTATACGCGCGCGATATTCTGAATCGACAAATGGCTTCGAACGACTGGTAAATAAATGTTGGAAGAAATCGTCGCCTCGCGACACACGGAAGAATCTAATGGAAGTTAATGGAATTTTAATATATTTGTAATCGATGGTAGGTCGTTCGAGAGAGAGAGAGAGAGAGAGAGAGAGAGAGAGAGTGAGAAAAATGGAGAAGGTGAGCAAAAAGAGTGAGAAGGATAAAGTTATCAATGATGATGATGATGCGAACATGTGTGGAAACATCGGTGCTTCGACCGTGGATGATTCATTAGCAAAAAATCTTCGAATCGTTAAGTACCGCGCATACGAATTGCCGATAAGAGTATTATTAATTTCACACCACGTGGAATACGAAATGAAAGACGGAGATAAATTAAGAGCTTTGCGTATTCGAAAAATTCTCCGGCCACCGAAAAGAAAAAGAAAAAGAAATACGGGATATTTGGATTGATCAATTAATCAAAGTAAAAATAGTTGGGATTTTGGTGATATTTACGATTCGGCTCGTGACGATAAAATCGATGTGGAAAGCTCAGAGAAATTTTTAATATTTAAACATACATTCGAACGTGCTTTTTAAATATCTGCGGTATAGAAAGCCTCGTTAGTTTCAATTAGATTTAATCTTCGTTTTAATCCAATATCGACGTCGATTATAATATCGATTACTTCTCATTAATGAGACTTATACTTAAAAATAAAGCGGATATGATTGATTCAATGAACTGGGCATATTTAAATCGCGCACCACACGGAGTCGTTGAACTGTAACAGCACGTCTAATAACATTCAATTCGAATGTTCGCGATCTAAAAGAACGAGTTTCATACTATAATATTCGCACGTCTTTTTTAAAATTTGTACCAATCGAGGAATTAAAAGATGCAAAACCTCATCGTTCGACGTAAGAGTGTCTTGAGATCGAATTCGCTTTTCGAATCTACTCTAAAGATCTCAACGCGCAAATAATTCTTTCGATCTTGAAAATTTTAACTTCATATAACTGCATCAATCTTATTTTCGCTCATATTAGCGTGTAAAGGAGCGAACAGTTGACGTCTGGAATCTGTGTCTGTCTGACGTATCAAGATAACTCTCTGAACTCTGTGAAATTTCGAGCGATCAACTTGGATGAAAAGTCACGGTTGAATGTCATCGACCGTGCAGGAGCAGTTTCACACGCAGATCGACACGCAGGATACAGCCGCATACTCGAAATAGTTGCGCGACAAGCGAGCAATGTTGTTCGTCGTCGTCGATATTCCCGTGATAAAAGTTGGTGCGTGGCCTTCCAGCGTATTTCTGTTCCTTTCACAATAATTGCCGCTCGGAGCGGCGGCGCTTTCGTCCAGTAATTATCACGCACCAGCAAAGTCACGCACTTTTAATTCACGCGTTTATCCAACGAATCGATCGGCCAGCGATCACCGGCGAGGATTTTACCAACAAAGAGAAGAATATATCGTCGATATACTTCCAGTTTCGGGTCTCGTTCGATCAGCTGGCTTTGTCCTTCGTTCGACAATACGTCGAGTAATCTAACAATGAGTAAAACTTGCCTTGTGTTTAATCCATTGTCCAATGGCCGTACTATTAGGTCGCAGTATGTGTAATGTGTACGATTTCGTTGAATCAGATGAGTAAATCCTTTTCTCTGTGTATTGGTATGTTATATTAATTGTTTTATTATCATTATATCATATTTTATATATCATCTAATAATTTACAAATCTATATAAAATATGATATTTATGTATCATTGCATCATATTTTATATATCATCTAATGATTTATAAACTTATATGAAGCATGATATAACAATATATGATATAAATATGATATATATTATTATATATTTTATATAGATTTGTAGACTATTTTATACATTACATTTTATATATCATTTTGAAATTGTGAATTTTCTCTTTCACGTACTAAGTTTTTAACTTTTACAATTTTTACGTAAAAATTCATCGAATCGAGAAACATCAAAAATCGGACGTATTTCATACGTTACAATCTATCATTCTCTTATTAAACGTGGTAGATTGAGTGTCTTACCTCTAGTCACGTTGTACTTTCTTCGACAAACACGCAACTAAGGTAGTAAAAAGAAAAAGAGAAAATGTTTAATAATTCTAAGATTAATTTCTAATCATCGCAACTCGACGTTCGACTTGTGTTAATCAACGTTTCCTTAACGATCCACAATATTACTATCATTGCTCGCTCGTAAAACCAAGTATAATTCGAATCGTTTCGAGGAAAAAGAAAAAAAGAAAACCCTCGCGCTTCGTCCTAACTAGCCATCGAATGCAGATTTTAAAGCGAATCGGCTCGATAGATTAGCCAAAGCCGTTGCAGGCTTCTATACGCGCGGCCAATTTATTTGCGTTACAAGCGTATCGCTTATTCCGTGCAAGCAATTTCGAGGTCCCCCCTCGCCTCTCGAAGGGAATTTCGTTCTAACGCAATTTACTGGAATCGTTACGCTGAGAGAAATAAAAAAAAAGACCAACCTCGACCGACGCTACGATTTCAGCTTCCGTGATTAATACGCTTTTCTCTTTTTCCGGCGGTTTCGATTTTCTTTGTTTTCCTCCGTTTCCTTTTGCCTCGATCATTTAAACGAGTTTATGATGAGCCACTTTGAGGTTCGTGCCAGAATCAAATGAGGTTGCCTGGATATTGGAAGCGAAACAGTCCGCGAGGCAGCGGATATACAGGGTGTCATGTAACCGGCGGTACAACCGACTAGAGGGGGTGATTCCACGTGAAAAAATAAATTACAAAGAAGGAATATTGTTTTTTTTTCTTTCTTTTTGCCGTTTGAGACAACGCTCGAGGAAGTGAAATTTTGTCGATTTAATACCTCGTTTTCAAGAAATTGGAAGCACGTATTTAGTTAAGAATTGGTCCGCCATAGATAAATTTCAGAATTGAATTTTTCTCTGTGGCAGGGATTCATTTTAATCGATCTTGCATCTTCTATTTCTACTCCGCCAAATTTGTTTCTTTCAAAGGGAATTTGTCGTTTCAAGAGCAGGCGAGCAAAGATTCGCTTTCCCTCTCGAAAATTTTGCTGGACAATTGCTTTCGTAACTAAGTCCGCCACGATCTCGAAGATTCGACGCCTCTCTTTTACGACGTAGAAATTTGTCGCGATTCTTTTTTTTTCTGAAATCACACGCGTTGACAAATTTCCAAGCTCGACTTTTTTTTTGGAGAACGACGTCTCGAACGAAAGAAATGTCCCTTATTTGTTGTCGACTTATTTTCGCTGTTGCCAGTTACGCGACACCCTGTATAGAACGAGCGAGGGAAAAGGGAACAGCTCGCGAGCTGCTCGCACAACGAACGACGTTGGAACACTGTGTCGATGGTTTTTGCCGGACACGTTCGATTATTATTGGCGATAATTGCCACAATGTTCTTACTTCGCGCCTGGCCGCTCGATTTCGCACCGAGCCGATATTATTCAGTTTTCCAAGCGCAAACAAACGCTTGCTCAATATCTAAGAGCTAATGAAATGGATGGCGAGAAGTAGTTACGCGTTCACGAAACATTGTAATACCGCGTAATATTATTGTGAGCTACTATTTTCAGTTACGCGACTACCATACGCCGAAGCAAATCTATACCGCGATGAACGTCTCGTTAAATGCGTTTCCCTCGCCCACGCCTCGTCAATTTCGTCAAACTCTTCGCGTTTCGTGGAATTCGTTTTGTCGAGATTCGCTAGACTCGTTGGCTAACGCGTTGTTAAGAATCAATTTCGAACGAAGACTAGACAATTAATTCGTTGTTAGGCAATGAATGAACGTTAAACGAAATTTTATTAAAAATATCTGGATAGAGTTTCGCCAAGATAGAAAAATGTGCTAGATATAATTACAGACTGTAGAAAGATATTCTACCATTTGAGCCAAAAAATCCAGTTTATCACGAAATTGTAGGGATGGAGAGCAAAATATGAGATCGCAATATGAATTCCATAGAAATTACTTTTTCCAAAGGTATGATACAGAATATAATAGTGGAAGTAGTTTGTAGAAGTTGTGACGTCAATCCAATCGAAACAACTAATTTTTTGGAACAAACTTTAATAAGTCAAATCGACCAAATCATACAGTTTTCTGTGTGAAACAGTTTCGTTAATTTACAGAGATCTAAAATGAAATTTCGATTGAGAATTCGAGTACTGTACATGTATGAATTGCGCAGAAAATTATGTGTATATATATATATATATATATATGTATTATATATATATATAGTTATATGTACTATATAATATTACGCTTTTTACAACAGCTTGTAAGAAATTTAATGTATTCTCGATTGCGATTACATGTGGGTTTTTTCCGATATTTATATAAAAATCATTACGTCAATTAATTGAATCTATTAGAATGCAATTATAGCTCGCAAAAATTCTCAAGGATTGTATTTTAAAAGAATCGCGTCACGTGTTCATTCCAATTTATTAAAAGGAAAAAAAACGTATTACAAAAACTTATTTCATTTTGTAGAGATTGGTGTCTTGTTAATAGCCAGTCTTTTGTCAACGAAATGATCTAATCACGAGATGACGTAGCATGATTCGAATTAACTTTCCGAGATAACTTTTATCATTTGAAACTCCCACAACACTGTCTCATATATATATGATATAGCGATTGCGGTTTCCTTTTTCTAGAATTCTGTTACGTTTCTTAAAAATCTGTTTTCTATCAACACTCGAGCCCGTAACCTGTTATTAATCAGAAAATATTATTTCCTAGTGAACTCATACAGCAATTGTTGCTTCGGCACTCATTTTGTTAATGAAGCGATTCGCGAATAAATCTGTTAACATAATTCAAGTACTTTCTCCAGTATATGTATGTAGTTCTGTATGTCTTCCTCTTTTATTTTGTATCTTATGCGTAGTTGCCTACCATATTAACGGTACACTAAACTAACCCTCGTCGCAAAATCTATATTCTGTTGATCTAACTTCATCCGGCTTCATTTTCTAGGAATTTCTGTTAACTGTTATTATCGTAGAATATTGCAAATATTTTAATCTCCCTTCAATTTTCTTATTATTTAAATTACTCGTAAAATTTCTCCAATTCAGTTACGCAAATATGGAACATCCAACTTTGAACGCGTGTCTTGATCTCATCGGAAACATTGTTTCCTGAATTTTCGATTGTCTTAATTTCTTCCCCGATTCGAAGTACAGCTACGTTAATTTCCGTAATAAGGAGGAAAGACTGCGAGTCATCCCAGTGAAAGCTCGTTGCTAAAAATTCAAGCAGCAATCATAGAAAAGGGTACAGCATCGTGCCAACATGTGGGCGGCGTGAGAACTCGCACTGTACTTGCATCTTTCCAGTTTTATTTTTATCTTATGTACATATGTAAATTGAATCTAACAAATGTGGTCTTGAATTCTCTGGGAATCTCAATGCGTGATTACCCATATATATTTACGTAAGTATATTATTGTTATATAGAAGGACATTGACATTACTGCGAGAATATTGATCTTCTAAGAGGCGAAGTAAAACCAATTTCAATAATCAAATGATAAACTATTCGACGAGCTTTGGAATTTATACTTTTATGAAATCGACTGGGAAAGTAAGCAGAATCTTTCCCTGCGCTCGTTAGATATTATCCCTCGAGCACTTGGAATGTTTCTCAGTGTTACGTATTGCACGTCTAAAATTCACTATGGGAATTTTGTGAATTCAAATAATTGAAATAAAAGTAAAATTTACCTCTACTTGCGACGTTTCTCTGCGATTTTCAATTTCTGTCGGAAAACCAACGACGGTTTAGCGAAAGATATTTATACATTGCACTCACTCTTTTACGCCTCCAAGTTTCCCATAAACGTATGAAATCGACGAATACAGTAGTCGATACAACGTCGAAGTGAGCCAACACCATTGTCATAGTACAACTTTCATCGGAAGTGTTGAACGTTTCTCACACCAGCGGCGTCCGAAACGTTGCCCAAAATGTAACAATATCTTTCACGATGCGTGACGTCGTTCCGGAGAAGAAAGAGCAACGGTGTTCCCTTCCCACGATCTCTTCCTGGATCGTCCACGAATCTCACCCAAAGGAACCGCAGAGACAGAAGGAAACGGACGAAAACGATGAAAAACGTCGACTGGATGAATCGTTCGTCCGTTCACGCGTATCGGTCACCTCGTTGGTCGAAGGCATCCTGGTGTCTTCGCGCGAGAGAGCGGGCTAATTACTGGGCCGCGCATAATTGTCACAAATTAAGGAATTTAAGCTCCGGCGAACGTTGCTGGCCGCTCATTAATTGGCCCGCTTGATTGCCACTTGCCTGACTGCGTCGCTAAGCGCTAGATTGTAAACACTCGGTCACAGTTAATTGTCCGGCGAGTGTCGCGCGAGTTCTCGTCGCTGCGGCCCCTCGAGCCGATAATTAAGCCTCCCTTGGCCGCGCGCAGCCATCGCTGCCAGCCATCACGTACGTACATAGATATATGTGTGTGTGTGTGTGTGTTTGTGTGTAAGTATAACGAAACAGCCGCGTCGCCGCCGCCAGCGGTGTTTTCGATCTCGCCAACAGATCGTGATCTCGGACGCGAGAGCAGAATCTTAACTTGGTCGCGAGCGTTTCGTTGCACCGCGCGGAAGATAATGGAGGGTAATGAGGGTGAGTCTCAGAGAGTTACGACGCTTTTCGATAGAGAGAATCGCCTGGGTGGTATAACGATCGATCGATCGATCGTTTCTAATCGAAGACTGGCCACACGATTTGCTGGATGAATTCAATGGATCGAATTATCGAGTGATTTAAACACAGTGACTCGCGAATGTATTCGAACGTTTACTGTAGATCGACGACTTGTTACGATTACATTGGTGAAATTTGATGCTGATCTGGGAACGCGTACAGAACTCGCGAGATACGATCGTCCGAGCAACAACGTTGAGCGTGTAATAAGCATTGAAGTTGAAGATGGTGTCACTGAATATTAATATTGGAAATTATGGCTGTTTAAATATCTTTGTGATCTCGGTGACCGAGAAGTAACTGCGTTCTTTTCATGTGCAAATAAGAAGCAAATTTCCCGCGAGAAGCAGAAACTTGATTGGACAATATACCATTTTCTTCGTATTTTCGCGTTCGAAAATGTTCTTATCTTCCTCGGCGAGAGGAAAAGTTCCAAGAAGAGATAATTTTTTATGAGTTTCGTTCAGCGTTTCTTTGTCCTTTTAATTAGTATATACAGCAAAATATGACGAAAATGCTCCTTTTTGAGTTTGCATTTTGAAATCGAGCCAAGCCAAACAAACAATTGAGATTTTCTTTCTCTGAAACCAACTTAAACAAGATGTCAGATTATACAATGAATTTGCGGTTAAAAATGATCAAACTTTTCGGCTAACCCAATATGTTACTTAAATTGATATCGGATTTGTTTAGATTTGTTTCGTAATCGACTGTTCGAACAATTGCACATATTAAAGTAAAGGATGTTTCCAACATTCAAAACTAAACTAGATATTTCTCTGTCTTCGATAGGACAATTATTGTCTGTTTTCAATCTGAAGGCTGACGCTTCTAATCTGTTTTGTCGATGATGTTTGATATTTATACTAGGAGATATTTCCAACTTGTATATTTTTCGACTAATTTTAATACAAGCAGTCATAATTATTACACGGTGATTTCGACGACAATCGGTAAACGAACTTCACGATAAAAAAAAAAATTCTCTTCTATAAGAAAGATCCACAAGAATCACGTACGAAGATTAATGTCTGTCTATATCGCTAATACGTGGAACGTCGCATTACCATACAAAATCGGCGCGCGCTGATTGAATTCGAAGTCGACGGGGCCGCTTGACTCGGTGATTTCGATTCGAATCAACGATTGCCACCTCGCTGGCTCGTCATCAATATATTTAGACTAATATTCGGAGAATCTTCTGGCGCGAGGTGACACGCGTGTGCAACGTGTGAGAAAGTTCGCCGTACGCGCGGCAAAATCGGCCGAAGGCGTGTCTGCGATTCATTCCGCGTTGAATGCGTCTCGTGCATCGCGTACAGCCGTAGGACAC
The DNA here is from genome assembly GCA_032399595.1 of Tetragonula carbonaria. Lineage (NCBI taxonomy): Eukaryota > Metazoa > Arthropoda > Insecta > Hymenoptera > Apidae > Tetragonula > Tetragonula carbonaria. The sequence goes on along the minus strand of JAUCRC010000015.1, from coordinate 7,599,974 downwards.
AAGACACCGAACACGAGCAACGTAGCTCACAGCCAGCCACGCGATTTTCAACTATTATTGGATTGTGATGTAACGAAGTGTATACGTGTGCCTTTCATTGCTATTCCATCCTTTTTCTCCTCCCCCCCCCCCGTTGCGTCGAAGTTACAAATGCACAGAAAAAGCAAAACGCTGGACGCGAATGTTTCTTACGTGGAGTTTACGACTCTCTTTTTTTAACGGCGTATATGAAATGTAACGAGAGTGTGTTACGTGCGAAAATAAACGAGACGCATGGAAATTCAGCGTTCTTCTATCAGATCTAATTTTGATGAAAATTGATTGAGTTTGTCTCTGCATATATGCTTGTCTTGCATTTATGTAGATATTTCGATAATATATTTATTTTTATCTCTGTGACTTTCAGAAATAACGAATTCGTTTTATACAAAGAACGATTCATTATTCGCTTATATGATTTCAGCTGCACTTTGTTCATCCTTTGAGAAATAAAAAAATTTTACTCAATCGTTCCCTGCGATTTGAAATTGAAATTGTAATCGAACTTCTTTCGCAAACGAAGTTTGTCAAACTTCTTTTCATCGATCAACGTAATATAATAGACGTACGCGATATAAATGAAATCGATTGCATAATAGACGCAATGAATGGCCAAGTAACCACGTGTAAAGAAATCTGGCCTACTCGATTCCGTGAATTCCGAAATAATACTTTCTGTAGTTATCGATCAGAAAATGTAACCTCTTTTTTTTTGGTAACTGTTTAAATAATGAGAAAAATTTACAAACTCTGTCAAATCGAAAACGTGAACTGGACCAGTTCCATTAAATGACACCTTGTCATTATTTATCTATGGAATTTCCTTTCATCACCACGATGTTAGAAAATATAGAAAATTAACTGAAACATTAGTCAATTGTTATTATAAATGCGATATTGATCCCCGATGGGTTAATAAATAACGTCTTTGCTTCAGTTCATAAATTATTGAAAGCGAAGCCAAACCCTCCCTCCCCCCCAAAGAAAAAGATGAAAAGAAAAAGAAAAGATGAAAACGGGAAAGGCAAACGCGTTTAGAACGAACACGTACGTTGAGAGAGCAAGAGAAAGGGGTCGAAGGAACGAAGTGTCGCGACGAACAACCGGATGCACGCTTTTGGTCCCGGCAATTAATAATTAAGAGCCCCGCCGACCAGCGAGTTGGAGGGAGACGGGTCGTTAATTAATCGAAGCTGCGTGGCCGCGGTAATTACAATTTATAATTAAGCAGCTTAAGCTCGCTTTGAGGAGAACCTCAGTAAGGCCAGAGCCCGAGTACCGAGTGCAATTAATATGATTAATCGTTCGGCGAATTATCGGCCCGGTCCCGGCGCGGCATCGGTTCGACGTTCGAATTTAAAAAATCGCCGATCTTGATCTGCCGACCGAGTCGCTGGAGATTCGCCGAGAGGATGCAAACGTGCTGATGAATCTACAGAGTGGAGTTTCGAGTGACCGATAATAATAAAAATATTCCATTCTTCTCCTTGTTTCCGTAGTTTATTGTTATTTATTTTCACTTCACTCGGCGTTTGAGATGACGAAACAATTGTTAATTTATTCACCTCTCCCTCGAAAGTCTTGGACGGCCATTGTGATCAAGAATTTTTTTTTTTTCTTATTTGTTACGATTAATCTCTCGGTGTCTCATTATTCCATAAGATTGTGGAGAAATAATTTGACGAACTACGCGTCTTATTATTTCTTTGTACATAAATTCGAAGAATTGTCCTGTATTTAGGAGTGAAATCTAAATGGCTCTGTTTGAGAATGAAATAATCAATTTCGTCATGCAATGCTGATAGAGATAAATGAAAAATGCGACCGTTTACGATACGACGGACAGCGATACAATTATTTTGTATTACTTTTTTGCTTCGAAATTTTTTTCCCAAGTTTCGAAACCTGTCTCATGGATCGTCTTCTTATGCATAAATGATCGTCTATCCACAGCACGATGTTACTAAAATTATCAGTTCTTTGTTTCCGTTTCGTATTTTCTTCACGACTAATTGTATCTCCTTCATTCCATCTCGAATAATTCTTTCTATTTCTTTGAAATCGATATTAATCATAATTAATTCTAAATTGATCGTTCTGAAACGCTGCAAGTTGTATATTGAAACGTGCAATTCTTGTCGCAAGTTGATATCTGTCTGCATATATAATTCTTTTGCATCCTCTTCAGAATTGATATTAATTGCATCTAGTATCGAATTAATCGTTAAGAAATACTGCGCGCCGGGTATAAATTAAAACATGCAACGCTCGTCGCGAGTAACCATAAATGGCGCCGATCTTACCGAAAAATGAAGATTCCAATTTATCCGTAATTTCTGTTTTCACGAACAAATATTCAAGAAATTTACTTGGAAAAAATTCAATGAATTATTAAAAAGACGGTTTTTTTAAACAAATGGTTTTTTGCAAAATGATATACATAAATTCGTCGTTGAGAAACACTAATTTCATCAATTTACGCAAAAACTCTATTTTCAGTGATTTCCGAGATATTCGACAAAATATGTTCCGAGCCCCCAACTTTGAGGACAGTTTACACCCCTTTAACGTCGATAATTGCCGACAAAAAGGAAATAGTCAAATACCTTTCGGAAAGATATATTTACTACATATATATATTTATTTACTACAAATGTCATCAAAATCGACGATTGACACCTCGGTGCGTTCCCTTGTCAGTGCGCGAGCCTGTATGAAAGAATTTTAGAAAGCCAAAGCGAAAATCAAATCCCCGTTTCATTAAAAAGAGGACGAAAGTTCCTCGATGTCTCGATCGTGGCCGCGATCGTCGGAAGGAACGTTAATTATCGGCGTGCGTACGTACATAAAATATTACGTCACTCGCTGTGGTCACTCCCGTGGTGCAACCATCCAAAAACTGAAATTAATCAATCAGAGTTAGCCAGCCGCGAGCCGAACAATACGTCCCTCGTATCAATAAACGTTGCGTATTTATCTTTCTCCGGCGTTGTTTAAACGCTGCGCTCGTTGCAGACTCGTTCGCGGGTTCGAGGACTTTTGCAGGCGCCGTTGCGAAACGCGCCGCGCCGTCTTCGCGTGTAATCGCGTCTGTTTCGCGAAAAAGACGGAATTCACACGCGAAAGGGACGAGACGTGCAGGAGGCTCGCAACGCCTCGATCGTCGTTCGCGGCCGAGATGAACATTAATTACGACGACTTGATGCATGGAAACGGCCGCGCGTTGCTACGCCGCGTAATTAATCGCTGCAGGTGGAAGATGATATCGATTTCGCCGCGCTCATCCCGACGGATATTCGTCGGATGGCGCGAGTTAACGCGCGCGATCGCGATACGCGAAAGGGGTGTGGAAGGAACTTTAGGGGAGGAGAGGGGGGGAGGGAGAAAATATTTGTTGGGTGTCTACGTGTTATCTGTTACGATGGGTGGAGTACAGTGTTAATAATTAGTGTTTGCACGGTCTTGTATTCGTATTTGTGCACGATTAATATGAAGGTATGATTTTTCGTACTTGTACATTTTTGATCTAATAAATTGCGAGAATAGTTCCATCCCTTATTTATAATACTAGTGTTTTGTAATATGTAATACGTACTAGTACTATTTTACACTAATGCTGTATAATACGTAATACCTCACAATACGTTTTACTATTTTATAATACGCAATAGTATTTTTGCTCTAATTGTAAGAATATTTTCATCCCTTATTTGTAATACATACTTGTAATACATGCTTTATACCAGTAGTTTCTAACATGTTTATAATACGTACTAGTATTTTATAATACATATGTGCGATTACATAATTAATAGATCGCGGGTCTTTATGCAATTTCAAATTTTCAGAATCTAACCTAAGCAAAAGTTCAGTTTTGCTAACTACCGATGCTACCGATCGTAACGGTACTTATTCTACTTGCTACACGTGAATGTAAAGTTCACTTTATTCTTAAAGGAATTCGCCCAATCGAATCCTACCTTGTCCAAAATATCGCAAATTTCAACGGCGTGATTAACAATAACAAACGAAAACTGGAAGTCAAGAACGGCGACGAATATTATTCCTCTCCTGTATGGGACTTAGCAGTATCGTGGTGACCGATCGCGACTGTTACGCTAATTAACGATGTAGATTGTGCTTCCGGGTCGCAGCCGGAGCTATCATAAATCTGCGAACCGCCGTGGATTCCTGTAATTTATCAAAACTCGAGCGAAACGTCGTCGTCGTCGTCGTCCTGGCGACGAGCAATCGTTACGCGATGGCGCGGAATTATTCCGCGGAAAATAACCGTTATAAATTCCCCGGAGCCGTGCCGCGGTGAAAAGCGCTGACACGGGCAAACGGATTTCAAATCGAATGATAAATCCATCCGGGCTAAGTAAGGTAGGACATTAGTGTGTAAATGAGGAGGGAGAGATAAGGGATGAAAGAGGGATGAAAAACAAGCCTGATATTAATAAGAGGATTCTGCTTCCACGCGCTTAACGAACTCACACAACGAGCTTTTGTGCGCGTTTGTTTGCTTGCCGAGCACACTGTATCGATAATAAATGCCGTCCGATGTACGTGTAAACGTGAGCGTGAGGATAGCGCGGGGGGTGAGTTCATACAAAGACCCGGAGGGGAGGAATGAGGATGAGGAGAGAACCGCATTGATTGTATTTTTCGAAATCAATATCATTAATGCGATACAGCAGAAAGCGCTTGATGAAGCCGGTGGACTGGGAGGGGGGAGAGGAGAAGAGAGGGGGAAGGTTTCTGGCCACTTTTTTAATCGTCGGTTCTTCGAGGAGGGTGGAGATTGAAACGGGGATCTGATCTACTATCCTCTCGGATGGAAGTCTCGCGCGATGGCGTAGATCCGAAATTCTACTGGTTGCTGATTGTACCCGATTTGTGTCTCGAGTGGCAATTACAATTGAGACGAAAATGTTTGATAGAAAATTTAAACAGACGAGATTGAAGAGTAGAAAATGGAGCGACGAAGCCAACAGACGTATACTATTATTTTTAAACATCACCGCGTCATTATTCAATACGTATCGATTGCGTCATTTTACTTTTTTAAGTTAAATCGATCAAATTTCAAGAATACGAAGTTTATCGACTCTTGATTCATCTGAAATTTGTACCAATATCAACCCTCTTTCATCGATAAAACCAAGTTTCGTTCAAGTCAAGAAATCCGCCGGCGACACAGTGAAAGGAAGATATCTCCCGCAGGATATCGAGATCGTCCCGATATTTTTCGACTATCTGCCCGTTCATCCCGCTCGTGATTAGAGTGTCAAGCATGCGTTAACACGATTGTACGTATCTGGCGTTCTCGTCACGCTTTATCGCGACGGAGGCGCGAGGACGTTTCTTAGGTATGTAATTCATGAAAAGAATATTCAATGAAAATGCCCCGGCCATTGGCCAATGGATATGCTCGACGTGCACTACATTGCAATTTACGACGATCTAATCGCGGCTAAAAGTTCAGGGCCGTGCGAGCGTGCCCGAGGTGCCACGATTGACGATTCTCGCCCTCAGCAAGAATGCAGCCGGAACAAGAACCTATGCATCGACGCGCTACCGTCTTATCAATCAAGCAGATTTTATCAATCAACACCGACGAATGTTCTTTCCTAATTACATGGTTATCATTATGATTTATATTATTCAATTGACACGTAATCGGTGGAATCGGTAACATCTGACGAGATTTTTTTGCTGCTTTTATTGAATACGTCACGTCTCATTAGCAGAAAATTTCTACAAACAGGCCAATTTTAGATAGAAATTTATATTTTAACTGAAGAATGTAATAATTCGTGGAGCAAGTACTACGTTGGTGTGTTGGTGTGATTTGGAAGACAATCTAATTTTAAATTGTCGTGAAATTTCTGAAAAATGCCTGAAAATTTCTCGAACTTCAATTCAAGGAATTAGAGGTATCAGTTATTTAATGTCCAGCGGAGCGAGTCGTTCATGATCAGACAGTCCACGAGTATGAAAGTGTCGATAAGATGATCAGAAATTATCAGAAATTCCGAGCTACACCATCCTTACTTATTCAGATATAATAATAACGATAAAATTTCCTTCAATGTCGTCGTATTCACTCGGAATCGCTTGGTAAAAGAAGCATCTTCACAAAAAAAAAAAAAAAGAAAAAAAAGTAACTGAAGCATAACCATCCAACGTTATAACTCTTTCTCAACGTTATAAACTCACCGGTTGAATTATTAGCGCCGGTATAATGAAATTTTCCCCCGGATTATTACTCGTTGGTTTGGTGGTGGTTGTGCATCGACCGTGGAAGTCGACCTAGCGCCGTCACCTCCACGAAGAAGGTCGCTCTCGCGTTCGTGAACCTCGTCCACTTTCGACGAGGAACACTGTGCACCTTGGTCAGGTGGGTGTGAGTTAATTAGAGGCCATACTGTACGCTGGAGCGCTCCCACTACCCTTACGTTAGCGGTCGTCCAGCCACGACCGTCGTCACGAGGGAGGAACACCCTGGCAAAGAGAGGCGGAGGCGCAATGCCTGGCCTGGCCAGGTCGTGGTAATATCTAGTACGTGCTACGTGTCGACCGCTTATTAAAAACATCGAGCCTCGGCCGGCGATCCCTTTTTCCAGGCCAGAAACAACCGCAAACACACACACACGTATAAGCGCGCTCGCTACGTGTGTACACGACAAGATTACACGCGTGCATTCGGGGGGGGGGGGTTAAACTCGCGGCTTATTACGGCTCGCCGGACATCGGCTAGGGAATTATTAACTTTTGCTATTTTACGGTCAACGTCGTGGATATTGGCTGCGTTCGCCGTATTTAAATTCGGTGCCACCAGTGTATGTTAACGACGACGTCTTGTACCTGCATCGTATTGGTGATTGAATTTCTGCGACGTGAGTACACTACAGATCTTTCATTTGTGTATCGAAAAGGGACACATTTAATATACGTGTGTATGTTCCAGTATAATACATACGTGTACATACATATCTGTGCGAGATTTCAATTGTCTGATCACGAACGATTTGATATTAAACAGCTGCTACGTATAATTCTCCGATATTGAAAAATTCTCAAATAGAAACATAGCGTGTACAAATGTTTTTAAACGTACTTGAAGCTGATTTCATTGATTTGAAGTATCCATATACGTCACCTTCACTTCAATATTTCATTATACATATTTAATAGTTTGTACACGATTCGCACCACTTGTAACATTAGCAACCAACCGAAACCTAATTCAACTCATATTCTACAAATATCGATGTCACTCGAGTAACTTGTTCTTTAAAAAAAAAAAACAAAAAAAAACAAGAAGACCTTTATTGACAATACAAGTAAATTCTTAAACGATCTACCATCCGATTCTGTAATAATAAGTACAAAGTATGCTAGGTTTCCCAGGCCCTATCAGTTTCGTCACTGTCGCTTGTGACTCGTCAGCGTAATAACAGTAAAAAATAATTCATCACAGCGACGTGATCGATTCAATATTTAAACAATCGCCGTTTAGTCGTGTGGCAATCGATAAATTTGCGGCGTGATCGCTGGCACTAGAAACTAGCCCTAACACCGCTTAGCCACCCCTCCGACCCCTCCGCCACGGGGTAAACAGTGTAGGAAATCGTTGCAACCTGGCATGTCACGGTAGCCGCTATTACCGACTATCTGCGTTCGTAATCCTACGTATGCACGACGATCTAATGACGCTTTTCACAGAACAATAGAAGCTGCACGGGGCTTGTTTATCACGCGCGTTGCCGTAAATTTGCGCCTACACCGAGGAGATCAATTTGTTCGACGAAAGGGCTACGGCTGATTACATCCCGCGTTCCATTTCGCTGATTGCTCGCCGTACATTTTTAGCCATGCAATCGTCGAAATTTACCATAAACAATCTTGTCAGGTAATTTGGCCGGACTTTGGCGAGATTAGACACGCGTGCATTAGACACCGTTTTTCTACCGTGGTCTTAATTTTGTGCATTACTACTTGGGAACGATACGAGTTAGGACTGAACTTCGTAACTATTTAGGACTTGGACTACGTAATCATTTTTATTTTCTCGAGCGCGTGTATTATCTGATATTTTCCACGTGAACTATCTGTTTCTCCACCTCGAAACGATTTATTTGGTATTTTGGCAGGTTGTTGTTCATTCTTTTCAGAATGGTCCGAAGCCTTAGATCGTGTCAGATTCACTGAATCATCGAATATCAATTGGAAATGAACTTTCTTAAATGATTAACATGGGAATTAATTTTTTCTACGTGTTTTCTATACTAATCATCGGAGAATATCGGCTGGAAACAATGTTCGATACCATTACGAGAACGCCCGTATCAATATTCACCATTAATCACCGAGATAGATATCTTCTTGTACCCTGAACTCTCGCGGCACGGAGTTTCGTTTTGTTTCGTTTCTGTAGCGAATCAACGAACGAACGAACGAACGAACTATCGAACGAAGCAGCCTAGCCGGCACGCGTGGTCCCTCTTGGCGCAGCCTGGCCAAGGAAAAAAAGTTATAAATAATATATTTCTCGATTTCGAAGCCTTACAGGCGGCGATACGCTTCCATCAGGATGGAGCAGCGTGGTTTCCAAGCGTGATGGCGCAGCGGTAATGCAGCGTCCCTCCGGGGGGTTGGCGGAGTTAACGAGACGTCATAAGGGCGAAAGTATAATTGCGTCAAAGGCGTATAACGGGAGTAATCGTACGGGCGCAGTCAGGCTGCAACGAGGTCCGTGGAAACGGAGACGAACGATGCTCCGCGATGGGTTCGACGCCGCAGTGAAACAAAGACGAAAATATCGCTGCTCGGCAGCGTCATAGGGGAATGAAACGAAATTAAGGAAAGAAATAATGCGATAGGAGAAAGTAGCGGCGACCAGAGGGGGGTTATCCGGTCGGTCACACACGCACACACGTCGACGTCGTAATACGTTCTCGTAGAGAAAGTAAGCTTGGTACACGTGTTGATGACCGAGACTCATCCCTAATTGCGCCTGATGACACCGTGTCCTCGGGGGTGAAACCGCAGACCCGTCCTCTCTTCTTCCTCTCTCCCTCTGTACTTCTCCTCCTCGCCCCTTGTACCGACCATCCCCCTCGGTGTGGACGAACCCTCGCACGAAAAGGGAAAAGCCCTGGACGGACGGGACATGTGTCGTGCTCAAGCATCCGGAAAAGCACACCGGGTTATCTAGGATCCGGACCAAAATACACGGCACACGTTCGAGGGTCGTTTTTTTCGTCTCCTTGTGGCACGATGCTCTCTTCTCTTCTCTCGCGAGGGCGACGATCCTGTCACGTTTACCTGGATAAGGGCCAGCTTTATCGGTCCTTTAGCTCGCTGAACGTTTTGCATTTTGGACAGCGACTGAGGAAGTGCTTGATTTTCGAGATTGGAAGTTGATCGATTGGTAATTAAACTGGTTAATTTTTCTCGCCTAAAGGACGTTGCTTTTGGCACATTATGTTTGTCGCACAGAATAGCTGAAAAATATGCTCAAATAAGTATACTAAAATTTTTGACCGGTACATACGATAGTACGATACGATAACGATAAACAATAGACGATAGAATAGATATATACAATACATAGCGTAAAAGAAGCAATATACATGTTCACGTAGAACGTTCCATATACATCAAATCTAAACAACATTTTGATTTTACAAATTATCTTTTAAACAACCATTTCATACACAGATGCAATTTCCTCAATACTCGCGGCAATTATCATTAACGTTTCATGAAACGCTATGTCACCCTTCCTGACGTTCGTACAACTATCCAACAGCTTCACATATTCAATCAATCTGCAAGTCGGCATTGACTACTCGTTACTCGATCGTACCATTGCCTTCTTTCCAACTATTTCCAGAGCGTGCTTCGAGAACACTCCACGAATCTATCCAAACAAACGAATTGCCCAAGTTATCCCCGGCATCCGAGCGTTTTTAACAGGTACGCGGGGCCGGGTGCGCAATCAACGTTCCAACCCCCTCGGCTCGCCCATTCAATTACGCCGGAATTTCCTGGAATCGAATATCGCGTCTAAGGGCATTTCCGGCGCGACGCGTTCTTAGAATCCGCCAATTAATCGACCGTCAGGCTGGAACGCGGCGCGACGTTGAATCGGCAATGGGTTTCAGCCATGGGCAGAAAGAGAAAGAGAAAGAGGGAAAGGGAGAGGGAGAGGGAGAGGGAGAGAGGGATGGTGGATCTCGGGGGTGGAAGAGAAAGAGGCGCTGCATGGCGAGTAGCTACGTTATGAATACATTATATCTCCGGTTCCAAGGGATGCTGGCACATGCGCCGACGGGGTGGCTCCACCCTGTCCTCCACCGGGACTCGCTGTGTTTCACTCTTCTCCTCACCCACCCTACTTCCTCCTGTCCGTCTCTCGTCCCTCCGCGTCGCTCTCGCAGTCATAGAGAACCCTCCTGTTCTGTTCGCGCTAATTATACATGCGCTAACCAACCCGCCTCCAATGAGGCCGGGCCTGTCGCCCTCTCTGCACAGAGGGTTCAACCACTCTTGTCCTCACTCGTCGGAACCTGGGTGGAGCATGGACCTTTCTCCGTTGCACGGCACGCTGTTGCTTTGCTTAATTACACGGAGGCGTTAACTAGCTTTCGGCCAACCCTTGTACAGCAACCCTTTTCCCGTGGACCGTAGCCGTTGATTGGCTTTCCGCGCGTACCCGTCGCTTCATTTCCGTCAGAGAGACCTCGGGGCTGGTTCGTCCAGCGCCAAGTTGAATTATTATCTCAGGCTGGTAAATTGGTCACTGCCCAATTGCTCTTTGAAGAATCGCGTTGCACAGTGTGAACGAGGGGGTTGATTGTTTTAGCGTAGGTAGTTAGGCTTGGATCATCAAGGGAAAGTTTTTGTTACGCTGTCGTACGTGTTTAGAGTCTTGGCATGGAACGGAGAATAGAGAGGGAGAGTACTACGAGATCGCGAATACATGCCGCTCTACGTGCAGCGGTTGTAGCAGAGCGAGAAAGCGACCTGAATCGATATCACGGTCGTCGATAGCTTCGACACGCATATTTTTTTTTCTCGTGTTAATTTTGATCGTTTTTTAAATCAGAATCGCTCGATTTTGTCCGCGTTTGCTCGACGATAATAGACATTGATGCCAAACTCCATTCAGAGCTTTTGAACTCCAGGATTTTCGACAAACTTTCGTTGGTTCGAAAGCTTCGTCACTCGGCTCGGAAATGATTTGGCCTCCGTGCTCCTGAAAGGGAGGATCGATTTCAGTTGGTTTTCACGATCGCGCGATGCCGGCCACGCGATCGGTTTCCCATGGATAATTAATCGGCGAGAGACGACACACAAAGAGGCGTCCTATTTTATATTCATTGCCTTCAATCCCATTAGGAGCTATCACCGATTCAATATTCCTCCACCGCGAAGGCCCCCGAAGGCTTCGGCGTAATCTCATATTCGCAAGACAAACACTCACCCTCCGGCGATCTTAACAGACGCTCCGCAGGAAGTAACGACCTCGCAATCTCCAATTTACGAGCGGGCCGCTTCTCCGCGATGCGCGCACCGTACATACAACGCTACTCGAGGTCAAAGATTTCCCCGGCTCGATCTTCGTTTCCATGGTGGAAATGACCGAGACGAGCTTGTGCCGGCGCAACGAGATAAATAAGAAGAAGCCCGAGGAGAACAGTCGAGCGAGCAAGACCGGCGAGAGAAGAGGACAGAGGTGTATGCGAGAGGAAAAGGAAGAAGTGCCGGACTATGGAGGAGACAGGAGGGAGCTCCGATGAAAAAGAGAAAGCAGAAGAAGAAGAAGAAGAAGAAGAAGAGGAAGAAGAAGGGTTATTTGAATAGAGGGCGAAGAAACGAACGTAGATCCTCTCTTCCATCTCTCTTCTTCGCGAGCGAAGACTAGAGAGCCGCGGAACGCGGATTCGACAAATCGAAGTGTACCCCTCGTGCGAAAGCAGCCAGGTCGGGGGTGGAGAGGGGTTCCTCGAAGAGATGGAGCGTCGCTGCAAGTCGGAATAAGAGGGTGGGTGGCGGTGTGTGCCGCCTTCGACGCGCAGGCCCTATGCAAAATAGCAAGCTTGGTGGGGTGGCAGAGTCGTTCGAGACCCCCCAACGGGGCAAACAACCCCTTAGTTCTGCCGTAGCGGCCGCAGACGCCCCCACCACGTGTGTGTGTCGCGCGAGAGACGCCTCTCTCGTCCTCGTCGTCCTCGTCGTCGTCGTCGTCGTCGTCGTCGTAGCCGTCGCCGCCGCCGTCGTCGTCCTTGTCGTTCGTTGTCGTCGTGATCGTAGCCGTCGCTGTCGTCGTCGTCGACGGCAGCGCCACCACGCTCGTTTCCTTGTTTTGCTACGATTCTCTCTACCGATCTCTCGATCCTTCGGTGTGCGCTTCTCTCTGGCTCGCGTGAAGAAAAGCGCGCGCGCGCGCGCGACCATTTGGACAGCTCTCGGCCAGAAGTGAAAACGTGCTCGAGCCGAAACAGCGACGCTCTCCCACCGCTCTCGCCCCGACAAGAGGAACCCTTGCGTTCGGATGCATCCCTGATTTCAAGAGTAAGAGCCACGCTTGTCCCTTCCTAGATGAATAGGAGTTCTTTTTGTTTCCTTTTTTTCCTTTTTTTTTTTTTTTTTTAATCAGTGCAGTGTGTATTGACTATTCAGTGCGTGGTCCGGGTTTTTTCCAAGATTTTTCAAATATCGTTGTATATAACGGCGCTGCGTGTTAAGATTAATAGTAGACACGAGTTAATTTCAAATAGATTTCATTGCATAGTAGATTCATTGCATCTCTTAGCTGATAAAGAATCTAGTCTTGACATTTGAATAAAATGTTATATTATGGTATTATAGAATAAAACACAATTGTCAAGGATACGTTTTGTCCCCGAATTTCGTAGGATTTCGGCGTACGATTCGCTTCGTTGCGATTCGTCTTTATGATTTGTCCATTTAGCACTTATTGTCGAAAACTTAATTAAAGTTAAACTTCCACTTCAGAATCGTAGCGACTCTCCCCAAACAAAAATCCACACAATCACACATTCAGTTTATCATATAGTGATTTATCGTCGGTTTTATACTTGCGCATTCATAGTCACTGCTTCCATATTTCATCCTCCAATCAAGTTCGCCACTCGTTCTCGATCTCTGTTCTTTTTAAATTCCACCGATAATCCGGCAATTTTTCTTAAAATGTAAATGTCCTCGGCGAGATATCTTAATGGCGATGTAACGATCCCCAATCGGCGACATAATTATGCACGAAACAAAGTGCAAAATTCTACGACGAGGCAACTGTGTCGCAACACCAATCCAGCAGGCAATTTCAAACAATTATCGCCTGTATCCTTCGCGAATCGCGCGATTATACGATCCTCGAAATTAATACGATCCTCTCGATTATTAATCACCGAGCTTCCGTCTTCGATCGTGTAACCGTTACACGAACGGAAGATCGTGGCCTGATGTTCCGACAACGACGATCTACGCAGCGTGAAGTCAGTCACGGAATTACCTCAGCAACCTTGAACTAATAAGTCTCTCTCTCTGGCTGCAACGACGTCGCGTCGCGGCGCTCCTAGACTCTTCGTTCAGCGAAACTGCTCGATGCGTTCTTTCCGGGCAAATCCGATTCGCGTCTTTATGAACACCGATACAGCGGAGCGGAGTCGTAAAAACGCGGCGCGATTTCGGTGCCAGGTACATTTTACGAAATCCTAGGCTCGCATAAATCTTCCCCCGCCGGTTTCCAGGCGAATTAGCGGTGTAATTATCGATATTTATTGGAACCGTTCCTCTATAAATCTTTCCTGATACTGTTAATTGCCGTTGCGCGGTTCGTTAAGATCGACATTCCTGTTTCCTTTCCCGTTTCGTTCGCATACCCGATCCAGATGTTTCTAGACCTTGTCTCATCGGATGATTTCAAGATTGATCAAATTTATCTCTTACTTTGTGTAATTTTTTTCTTCCTCTTCTTTCTTTCTTTCTTTCTTTCTTTTTTTTTTTTTTTTAATCAGAAGGAATTTAAACTTAAAATTTAGCAAGCGATTTTTTTCTGCTCGTAAATTTCCAAACTCTGTCTCTTAGAATGGTTGCAAAAGAATGTTGCAAGCATCGAAGTATTCCACTGCGTGATTTCATGTTCTTTTTCTTTTTTTTTTCTTCTCTTAAGTTAGCAGGAACTTACCAAGGGAACTTACTCATCTTCAAAGAAGAGTCGCTCCATTATGATCGAAGTATTAATGTTATTACGATAAAAACTGGGGCAGACTTCTTTTCTACGTTTCAGTATGCCTCGAGTAACAATCAGATTGGAAATTATTTTCAAATCATACGTAATTCGATGCGCGGTATGGATCAATTCTTAATTGAAATTCACGACACGATTTCAAGTTGGCATTAAATTATGCAATGTGTTTACGACATTGATAGTTTCGGGCTCGTTTCGAGGTATTTCAGTTGTTCGAGGAATGTGATTGAAATACGAGACGAAGGATGAAGTAGAATATTCGCGGCTTTTTCTCTGCTTCAATTACGTCACCGAAACTCAATTAATTCGAATCTTTCATTCCCAGCTTGGCTTGCAATTGCCTGTAATTAAAACAACATTCATGCAATTTAATTGCAAATTGTAACGTAGCAACGTTTTTGCCTGTTACATTATTGCACTTGGTATTTTGCAATTGAATTAAATTGTTATATTATTCTCGAACGATAGCTTCGTGTTTTAATTTATCGCGCGCATCTACGGATGATCAGATTGTTACGAGCGAATGAAAAAGTTACAATGTTCCTCGATTTCAAGTAAATTTAAACAGTTTTAAACTTAACAGTTTAAACAGTCCATTTTTGTTTTTTTTTATCCAAATTATCTATAATTTCGTAATGATTGTAACAATTTGATTACCTAAAGTGTAAGTGACAATATTAAATTAGCCGATGAAACTCGACAATGAAAATTTCTCATCGACACCGGATCAAGAATTGCTCTGTATCCTTGTCTTTTGATTAGTTTTGGAATTCGTTTTCAAAATCGACGAGAAGTTCCTCTGAAGGAGGGAACCTAGCGCTAAATTAGCCAAACTCCCGCTAAATTTACCGAAATCAAAAATAATGAACGAACAATTCGATTAACTTTACGACGAAGTATTTCTAATGACTCATACATCTCTTCGTTCATGCATAAAGAAGCTCGTGCCCTTCATCGTAGATGTTAAATGATTTTTTGCAATTGAATGACATCCCTGATATCAAGCTTCATGCTTCGGTCCAGTGTCGAAATCCGTTTTCGACGAATCGAACGGCAATTTCGTTGACATTTTCTCGATGCAAACGAAGGAGGAGACGCTGACGCTGTATCCGATCTCCCGAATCGGCTAGTCGATTCATCGTTCGTTTAGTAAGCGGCGGTGCCAGCTACCAGAAAACATCGCGAGAAAGTTTCTATCAATCAGAAGAAATTCTATCAATCTTGTTACGAGTTTCCGTCGACGATGTTTAAAGGAACAAAATTCCACGTCGACCATTAGAGACGCGTTTCGTGACGGGCGTCGATTCGGTGGTAATTACACAGTCACCAGGCGCGAGCAAACCGTGGCGAGACGAGGAGGTGAGGGGGGAGGAAGAAGAAGTAGGCGCGGAATCAATAGAGAAAAAAAAAAGGCGAAGCGTGATTAATCGCCGATCAATTAAAAGTCACGGTTGCGCGACGATTGCGTCACGCGTTAGGCTTCTCTCATTAAGTTATTAACGACACGCCGTTGATAATTACCGATGCAAATCGGTTTCTCTAACGAATCGGCTTCCACGTGATTGTATTATCGCTCGCTTAGGATTTCGCAACAGCCGCCGCCTCCGCACGCGAAACCGATCCGCCGAGATAGGCGAGGAATAATCATTTATTGATCATTATTTCAAACGATTCTCGATCTTGAGTTCGGTTTGTCCTTCGAAGAATATTAACGCCCCGAGACGCGCGAGCTCTCTGATTAAGGAATGAAATTATACAATCGATACGTAGTTTTGAAAGTGTTTGGAGTGTTTTCCAAATTGATCGAGAAGGTCATTGCTTAAGTAGATAGTTGTACGTGTGTAAAATAATTGGAAAATTGAAAAGTAATTATTACAAATTATCATTTATTAACTCTGGTTCTGTCTCCACTTTGAATCTCTTCTTCTTGTGATGCTGTGACTGCGAAGACAGACGATTCTTCTCGCAATTATTACGGATTGCCGTTGTTGATTCGTATTATCAAAAGACGAATAACGATTCACTCGTTCAACCACAAACTCTGTCTCCGCTTTAAATCTCTTCCATCTTCGTTGATATCGTGTGATTACGAAGATATTCTACAAGATCGAACAATCTAGAATTTCACGGGTCGATAAAACTCGATGAATCAGCATGAAAGTAACAGTAAAATCACGTGGGAGGATTTTCCACGCGTACATACATGTATGGCAAAGTTCGATCTAAAAATACTCGAAGAATTCGATGCAGATCGAATCGGACTGCGTAGGTAGTCTCGCACACGTTGCAGTGTTCACTTGTTCTAAAATTAGAAACAATCCGCGAGATCCTGTTTTTCTTTTTTTCCTCGTCGGTGATCTCTCCGCGAAGCAAAGAAAAAGAAAGCAGCAGGCTAAATGTTTGTCGTTCTTCTCGCGATTATTTCTCGCGAAACTTTCATATCCGCGCAGCGCGATTTCAGCCGCGTTCTCTTTAAACTGGCCGGGCACGTAGCACTTTGGAAGGCCGACTAAACGATCGTTAGTTTCCTTTCAGGAAACAAAGAGCCCGCGAGAGCCAAACGATACACGATTGAAGCGACCGGGAGAGAACGAGCGCGGGTAGAGTCGTTTTGTTCGCGTTTGTGGCGGACGAGCAACGACAGAGGAAACACGCGCGCGCGGCACACCTCTGCGCGCTCGCGTCGATCATTTCCGCGATCTACGATCGATCCCAGATCCGACGCTGCTGCATTGCCTGCAGGCAGCGATAATTACGATAAAACCGGCGCCGGCAAAGCCGAGTTAATTATTCAGTGCCGTGCGTGTGCCCACGTCCACTGTGTCCCACAAAGGGAATTTGCCTCGAGGCGATTGCCCTTCGATGTTGGATTTCGATAGACGAACGACGAGAGCCTTTCACCTTCTCCGATTGTGTCCGCCGTTTACGTCTTTCTATCTGATCGTTTTAATTGCCGAGGATCCGGTGGTCTTGTCTTTTTATACCTACTTATAATTTCGTACTGTTTCTTTTTTTTTCTTTTTTATTTTGCTCTATCTGTCTTTTTACATCTTGGGCTTCGAAGCAAAACTTTCGCTATCGTCAAGTTATAGATGATCGTGTAACAAAAAAGCGTGCTGTTTAATCGTGCAACGATATAATTCACATATGTAATATCTTTTATTTCCAGTTATACGGTATACTCGTGAAGAACATAGTAGATCAACATTCTCCATATTTTCAATGTACAAAATACACGTAAAATACATTAAAAAGCATGCGAAACATTTTACACAAAATATTAATCCTTCGTCAAATGAAATAGCTTTCACGTATTTTTATTTATATTCGAATAAATTATATAAAAAGACATGAATTTGCAATTACATCTGTAGATTACTAGCAAATGAATAGAACCCGACAAGAGCATAATCGTCAGATCTGATATTACTGAAATCTGACAATTTAATCCGACGGATTAACATAATTTCGACACGGTCGTTACGGATTTTTCGTCGTTTCGTTATTTTTGGCATAGTCGCGCCGTATATGTTTGCATAAGCCGCGTAATAATAGCATTTTCGAAGCATCGCGGATTTATTTGTCCCTGATATTTTTCTTGGTACAGTTCGAGCAAGTGCGGGCGCACCGTTTTTCTTTAAGCTTCCACTGCCAGAAATGAAAATAAACGCAATGCCTTTCTATTTAATTGTTCTCGATGCTTTGGTTAGTGGTCGTTCCCAGTGTCTGTGTCGTTTTTCTATCGTTCGAGTGTTGGGCGTGGTAGAAATCTTGGATGTTTGGAATTTCTGGAATTCCTGTCGTATATCGTGCTGTAACTTCTTCAAAGATCGTTAGATCTCACGCGACTTCTTCATATCCTCCATGCAATTCGCATTACTCGCGAGTGAAAATTTATAGAAAATTTTACTTTAATACGTATGATTTGATAATCGAATGCAGTGATAAGTAAAAGAAAAAGGAAAAAGAAAAATTTAAGAGAAAAGTGATAAGAAAATATACATTTTTAGATAGCAAAATTATATGTAAAAAGAGCAAGAAATCGTTGTAAAAATATATTTTAGAATAGAAGTTAATATGGTAAGGGAAAACACTTCTCGTCACTGTATGTGTATGGCATCTGCATATTTTTGCAGAAAAAATCGGAGCGCTCTTTAGTTTGTTTTGGAATAACGTAGTGGTAATTTTCATTCAGTTCAGTTATTAAAAAAGAAAAAAAAAGAAAAATATTTCTTCGCTCGAGGAGACTATTATTTCTTTTGAAATATCAACGTGTTCTGCGGAAGACAATCTATAATACACGCACGTCGCGTATAAAATTCCACAAGGTTCAGAAGCGTTGTGTATAAAAATTATTTATTATCATGGGCGTGGCATTTAAACGTAATAAGTTGCATTCTGACGCAATGATCGCCACAGGTTTCCTCATTAATAAACCACGTTCTTCTCGTTAGAAGCATTTTCCTATTCTATTTGATCGTTATCTTTCATACACACAGCATTTATCGTCAGTTCGCAGAAAGCAATAATCTATTATTATCTTGAAGCATATTGTACATGCGTCCAATCGACGAACCGAAAGAATTTTGAAAATAACCTTAGAACTTCAAAATCTCGATGGATTCATCTCTAATCACTCCAAGAAAAAAAAAAAAAAGAAAAAGAAAAGAAAAGAAAAGGAAGAAAGAGACAAAATCATTTTTCGAAAAAATTTTCGAGTAGAACGAATTCGATTCGAAGATCGGTAACAATCGCGTGGCGTGCAAATGATTCACTGAGGATTTCGGAGCCTTCGGCAGAGTCACCGCGGGCGGTAGACGATCGGGTAAGATCGAGGAGGAAGGTGCTAGGATGACGGAAAAGGAGGGACGCCACTCGCAGTGGACGTTGTAGTAAATACTGGCCTCGTACGAAATGAAGGAGAAACAGAGACAGAAGATAGAGACAGAAGAGAGGAAAAGAGAAAGAGAAAGCGTAAAGACAGGCTACGAGGCAAGACGGAGGAGAAGTGGATCTTTTACGGATCGACTACCAGAACGATGAAATCGGTGACGGAGAAAGGGGCGGACGTAGGCGGTCATTTGTTGCTGTTTATTAATTCGAGGCGAGGCGAGATACGTCCACTTTGTGCGGTTCGGTTGCTCGTTTCGCCCACGCATAAATTTCTCTCTATGTGTTTCTCTTCATCTCTCTCTCTCTCTCTCTCTCTCTAGCACTCTTTCTTTCTCTCTGTTACTCTCGCCGCAATAACGCGTGCACGTAGGCCACAATGGCGCGCGCGTCCGCTCGATGATAATGCAGGACATCGTAAATAAAATATGCCCCGATGGCCTGGCAAAGAAAAAAAGTCGAAGGGAGGAGGGAAGGGCCTGGTCGAAATTCCGGGACGAAGCTTTTTCGTTCCGAAGCGGCGAATCGGTGATTCGTGGATCAACGACTAGCAGCTCGGGACGAGGGCCGAAAAGCGTCGTAAAGGCGGTAATAAAAGCGTAGCTACTAACATGTCGCTCGCGCGGCTTTTTATTGGCCAGGAAGGACAAGACGTTTACCTCTGCCCGGACCTTTGGCTAGGACATTGTTTTAAAGGAGGAGACACCGTGTTCTCTTGTACGTCTCGCGTACTCTCGGATTTTTCTGACAGGGCCGTGTGCAACGGTCTTAACGAGTCTTCGACGATTTCGAGAGTTTATCGCTCGTACGATCGTTTGGATACACGGAACAAGAACTGGCGCGAGAAGAATCGGTTGTGGCTTTGATTTTCGGTACAATCGCATCGGAAGAGCCGTGTTGGAGCATTGTTGCTTTTAGTTTTAATGTTAAATTTTCTACTTCGATCGAATTTTATATCTTCAATTGTCTGCGATTCTAACGTTGATGTTGAAAATGAGAGAAATAAATGTCCGATTAATTGGCATCTAGTGTATCCCAGTTAAAGAACAAGCAATGCACACAGCTCTACATCCTAATTAAAGAGTAAAGTCAAAACGCGATACGATATTACTTAAAAGGGTCAAACTTTTAGGGAAAAAAAATTATTGAACATTACCTGCAAATTAGATATTTTGTCCATGCTCGGTACCAACGACCAGCGTACGTACGGCAAATAATCCGATTAAAAAGCTATCGTCGAAAAAACAAAACTACGTGCTCGACACGATGCACGTTGAAGCGAGTATATCGTTATGTAGTTGTATGTATCGCAGCTGACAAATTAATATCTCTGGTTTGGCTCGTTCGGAGCGAACGCCGCGGAGGCTTTATCGCGGCCGATCGAACAGCGTCGAATTAATTTCGGTAGCACCTGTATCGATTATAAAAGCGTTCTTTTTCTCTTGTGTCTGTCCGTGAACGCGCTCGAGAGCAGCATTAAAAATAACCGCGGTATCGGCTCTCGTGCTACGGAAAACCACCCACGTCTTTCGGTCTCACGTTACGATTGCGTAATTTTTTTTTTAACACGGTGCTTCGCCGACTGGCGGCTTTATGTGAAATTTTTCGAATTTTCGACCAACGACGCCGCTCTGTTGACGAAAATAACCGCATTTCTCCAGTCGTTTGCCGCCGCGCCGCTCCCACCGGGCAACCGAACTGGCCAGCGCGCAAATCACATTTATTATGCGAGAAAAATAGAATGGCTCGTTTAGAGGTTTCGTTCGATCACTGTCGATAGCCGTTTTAGCCGTGTTTTATAGAAAAAAAAAAAAAAAAAACTGAAATGAATTGGATATAGAATTGTTCTCTCTGATGGTATCGATTTGGAATGCTGGTGATTGAACTCTTGTAATTAGATTACTGGTACGATTTTTTTATTTTTCGAGAAGAATGTGTGCCATTTTGAGCCTGTTTTTTTTTTTTGTTACACGTTACATAATATCAGCGTAATGTTTGGAACAGGATACGTTTATTGAATTTTTTTTTTATCGAGGAATAATGATTTATTATGAAAGATACAGGAATTAATTACGGAACGAATTCACTTCGTCACGTATATTGGCATTTATAAATCGAAGAAAACAATTTATTAGGTTAGATGTCATTATTTTACCATTTCATTGAAGAAATAAATTACGTAAGCAATTTTGAATAAATAGCAAAACTAAAAAGAAGAATGTCTGTACAGTATAATATAGCTACCAACGATGAGGCATCTGACCTTAAGCGACCATTTAATTTTGGACAAAGAATAACACACGAAGCTAATGCAAAGAATAATACGCAAATATTTCGAGATAAATACAGTAAGATAAAATAATACACCTCTGGATTCATCAGACTTTACTACCGAAATAGAACTTCAAAAAGGAAATGTAGAAATAAAAATCATTCTCTAAAGTTTTAGAACGCTGCAAGCAACTCGCTAAACCGCTAAAAAAAAAAAAAACGCTAGAATTTCACAATTGAAATATACAAAGAGATCGATTCATACTGTACATTGAAAATATACTATTAAAACAAATATGAGATTATCTTAGCCTATAGCTTAGCCATATTGTCAATTATTAGTTAGCGAAGTTGTTTAAAATTATGTTAAATTTTTCACTCAGCTTTTCGATACGCTAGTCCAACACAAATCGCAGTTTTAGCAATTATCAATCTACGCTAAATGTAATTTCGAAAATTCGTATTTAAAAGAGAGACGAAGCGAGACGGTTTCGATCGAATGTACCAAGTATGGATAACAAGATCGAGGCTCGAGGTTGACTCCACGCCCGCGGAGAGACATCGATGGTTATTACGAGCAACACCATGGGGACTCGTAATACCGGCGAGGCGTTGCTGTAGGTCCGCCGCTTCTCTCCGCTCGCCAACAACGTGAACACTCTCGTAATGGCTGTAAAAAATGATTCTCGCGGCGAAAGACATGTAAATTTATAAAGGCCCCTCTTCTGCCTACGTCGCTGCGCTCCACGCAGACGCATTGTTGCGCTAACAATTAATTAACGTCGCTTTAATTGTACCTGCACACCACGCTGGTCACACCTCCTGGTCCACGTCTCCTCTCCTCTACCCTCGAATTCGTCTCCTGACGAATTTTTCATTGGTCCCCGTCGTCGATCTTCTTTTGTCTTTGCACTCGGTCGAACGCGGGGAATTATGCTGATCGGTCGGTGCTGTTTCGTCGTATTGTCCGTTCCTCCGAGGAACCTTCTCGAGGCGACTGTTTTCGGGGATCGCGAGAGCCCCCTTCTCGCCCATTGTCTCACGCGGTGAACGTATTGCGAGCGCATTGTGGACGAGCGAGACCTGGTGTGTTCGCTGATGTGGGACACGTGGTATTGTCAGGTTGATTGATAATTGTTTTTTTTAATTAGGTCCCTTGGGGGGAGGGGGGGGGGAACGGAGCTCATTAGGATTCCGATGAATCGTTCGTGGCGACGCGTGTCGACCGCTCGCCGGATATGAAAGCGTTCGGAACATTTGAAATCGCTACGTTCAAAACTGAGGGACGTTAGTCTTCTTACGTTTTACGTTGTTAAAAATTTCAGTTTCTGATTTTTATCGTTGTTTGTAACATAAAAATATAGTAAGGATATATGTAAGGGACAGCGGAAGAATTTAATGAACGATTTAGGCGATTGCGAGTTTGCAAGTGTTGCAAATAAAAATTGCAAACAGCAAGAAAATCGTGAGTTTATCAAAAAATAAATAAACATACACGAGTCCTTTCCAAATCAAATTTATGCCACGAACTAAGAAATATTATAGTCGAAGAAACGTGTCATCGATATTAATAATTTTACGACGAATTCTGTAATTAAAAAAAAAACCTACCGATATGTATATACATACTTTTTCAATTATTAATATATAATATTATTTTCTGTCGCGGCGCATGAGAAATTTGTCCCGAAAAAGAAGTCGAAGATCGACCACCTCTGATTGAAAAAATTCCAGCGAGAGGACAGGACAGAAATGCCTACACCGTTTCGATCCATCTAACCATAATCTCGTCACCTTAAACGTATGCAAGGTGTAATGTATATCACTGGACGATGATCGTTCGCCTGCAGCGAGCATTTCCGCGAGCGATTTTTGTTGAACGGAGGACGTTGCGCTTATCGGCGCGAGGATCTCGCCGGATGATCGGCGACGCGTTTAAGCTTCGGAGCATCATAATCCAGTCGGTGAATTTCACACCTGCGCAATATGAGCATTAATGTTCGCGGAGTTTGTCAGGTTTTTACACAGTTGCGTGCCTCCTCTGTTCGCGCGTGCGCGCGCGCGTGTGTGTGTGTGTATATGTATACGCGCCTCCTCTGTTCCCGATGGTTGTGCCGTGGTGTTGCAACGCGCTCATGCTCGTATTTTTCTGTTGCAGGATATAAGGGAGCGGATGGAGCGTAGATGAGTTCTGCTGTCTGCGTCCACGGTAAGTCGTGAACGGCGAATATAAAGATAATATAAAATGTCTCACGGCTGAACGCAGGGGGTCTTTATTACGCGCGCGTATTATCGCAACCCGTGCTGACAAGGGGGAACTTTTCAGTTAACTAACGAGCCAGCGCCATGCGAAATTTATAAAACGTCGCGGTGTGTAACGCCTAGAATTCCTTTCGAACGTGTAATCCTCGTCGAATTTTCACGAATTTCACACTGGACACTCTAGAGAGTGTTTATTTTACGAGTCGATCGATTTAATTTTTTCTTATTCCATCCAGGACTTGATAATTCTTTTCTGAAAGAAAAAAAGGGATTTGTCGTTCGAAAAGGAAAGAATGTCGCATTTCAATCGTGAATGAAAATCAAACTGACGCATTCGGTGTTTGAATGAGCAAAGTATGATTCGTACTTTATATCGGTTCCTTCAAAATAAGAAGAAACACTGCATTTCAAAGTGTGGATGTGTAATTTGGTTGTATTGGTTGTTGTTGATTAGTTGCAGTACGATCAGATGCATCATAACACAATATAACATAACGTAATCATTGTAAAGTATTTATATTTTAATCTTTTCTATTCTATTACAATTAAACTGCGGATCTTTGTTATTTTTTTGTGTCCAAATTATAGTGTCCGACAAGTAAAAGTAACGTTTCCACGTAGATCACGTATTTAAATGATCTTCATAAGAACATTAAACAGAATGAACACCCGCAATTACAGCCACCGTTGAACGGTATATTCAGTACCTGAAAACTAACTGGATATAACGAAAACTATCTACGGCCGACTGTTCGAGAGTTAAATAATTTCACTCTGAAAGTCTATAAAGGCATCTTTCGATCAGAAAGAAGGCATACAACGAACCTTCAAAAAGGACAAAAGGAGAAAACGTACGCAAAAATTGCACTCGCCGGAACAAACCGCCGGATCACCCACAATCTCGCATGCTCGGGAACGAGTAATCCCCTGTCGAAGACTCGCGAGACTCGAGAAGCCAGTCTTCGTGTTCTTACGAAGAAAGAAATACAGATTCGAGCGGGAAAATAAGAGAAAGAGGCACGAGAGTCTCCCGTAGTTGGCAGCAGAGCGTGAAAGAAGGCGTGATGTGGCGAGGGACGAAGAGGACAGGTCCTGGTTGCCGGACTACCTCTTCCTCCCCATAAATACGGATTTAGTCGCGCGGTTTACGAGCGAAAACGTGTCGGGCTTCGCGAGGCTGGCCGCGCCTAAATTATTAAAGTCGTAAACGATCGAAATCGTCGTTAAGCGGCGCGCGAAGAAACCCATCGGGCCCTGCCTCCGCGTCCTCCACGACGACGACGACGACGACGATCATTTTTCCCCGGGATTTCATTGTTGCCACACGGTCGAAGCGGGCCACGGTTGGCCGCGTCCACGGACAATAAACGGGCTTACTCTCTCTCTCTCCCTCTCTCGAGCGGATACGCGCGACCAAGCTGAGCGTGGTCAGATGGTTGACGCCCGAACCGCAGCAGGCATAGATTAAGCTGCAAGGTTATTGGCACTGGTAATCTCGAATGGCACAAGTAATATCGCTCGATGAGTTGTTAACGCGAGGCGTTACGCGAATAAAATATTCCGCGTCCAGTTCGCCGCCGTTTTTGGGTTTATCGCCAACGCATTCCACGCGTAGATCGCAACGTCAAACGTTCGTACGAAGTAGATCGCGCAGGTTTATATAAATAATTTTTCGGCAGTGAAAAATGTCCGAACTGTTCATCAAAGTAGCTACTAGATGTATTGTACTTGGTTTTCTTTTCTTTTTCTTTTTTTTTTTTTTTTATAGAAACTCGCGATAAACAGATTTATAATTTTACACAATAGATTATAATATTACACTGTATTGCACTTTTCTTCTTTTATACAGACTCATGATAGGTACGTTTATAATATTAATGTTATTATAGGTTATAATATTGTATTGTACTTGGTGTTTTTTTTTTCTTTTTTTTAATATAAACTGACGATAGATACATTTTCGTTGATCTTTTAATTTAAATGTGATTGGACTTGAGGGATTTTAACGTTGTTAAAAAAATGCAAGTTTCTTGAAGTAACGGGTAAATTAAAAAAAAGTTTGGGAGGTAAAGGTATAATAATTAAGATATATCAGAAACAACAGTTTTAGAATCACGAAGATTGAGCATTCGCGGAAACAATTGATATTGTAGAGTTGATTGACAATGAATTTTGTAATCGTAACCCTCTATGGTCTTCATATATTATGTAACTTGATTATCTTCTACCCTGATACAACGATTGGATATTTATAAAATTTTACTCGTCAACTTTTGCTCGTCACGAATATTTTTCACTTAATCCTTGTTCCTTCAGGAAGTGATAGCCGCGGTTTAAATAATTCCCGCGTTTTATTTACACGCTGTTTTGAATTTAATCGAGTAAGTAAATCACGGTTATTGAAAATCCCCTGTGCATCTCGTCATAAATAAATAAATAAATACTGTTATCAAGAAATAGCATTTCCTTACGATTTCGAACATTCAACGATGAAATAGGATGAATCGTAGAAATTCAGAGTCGTTTATAGCACCATAAATTCTGTCCGCTTTGGCTCGCTCTTTGATAGATATTTTAAGCAGAATATCGCGATAAACACGTTAACCTCGCGGGAAATGCAACGAACGCTGTTAAAACGACTGTAATTATTTTCTATTCTTTTGATCGTGTCCTGGTTCTTGGACGATTAATTTTCAAGTATACGGGCAGAAATTGTTCGACGAAAAATAGTTTATCAGTTTACCAGTTCTCTTTCTCGTCAGAATTTTCAAAAGTTGTTCGAGTGCATTAAATTCATCGAAATTGGCTGGAATAGTGATTCGCAATTTTTATTTAAATATATCTTTTATCCAAAGTTTCATTGCATGATCGATCAGTCCGTTGCTAATGATAAATTTTGTCCAGAAAATATTTCATTCGACGCGCTAGAAAATGATGACGACATTAATTTTAGTAACGTACGAGATTCTAGTTGGAGCAATATATATTTCATTCTAAAATATACGAGACCGTTTTCTCCAACAAAGGAGAACCGTTTTTTTTTTTACTCTTTTTTACTCTTTTTCAAATGTGCGAAATTTATGTTAACGCGAGCCGCGTCGTCTGTTGACAAAGCATCTTGAAAAAAGTTATATATGCAAACAACCGACGATAAATAACGAACGTATGAATATTGATAATAGCGCCGTCTTTGTAACATTTACGCGATTAAAGATCACATCGGATTTTTCACAATGATTCACCGTTCTCGTTGTCTTCTGTCGCGTTATTTATTTGAATAATTCTCGACCGAAGGAAACGGACGCGCCGTTTCTCAGAAATAAACATCTTCGTACAATGCCGCCGTAATGAAAGTAATTTCGTACAATCTCGCGGATAATTTCGTGTAATTTTCTGGTTCTACGATGTATTTTTCCTCTCTCTCTCTCTCTCCCCTTCCTCTCTTTTCTGTAGAATTTAGAGTACCTTTTATGAAAATCAAGAGGATTAAATTTGCCACTGTACAACAGTTAATGATCTCGCGTTTCTTGTTCACCGATACGATTTTAATCGCGCCGATCCTCTAGTACGTAACGAGCAAAACGTTCATCCGAGGCTTTTTCTACTAATTAACATCGCGCCGTGTATATAATTTTCTCGCTCGCTTTCAGACACGCTCGACATGTCAAAATAGCAGATCGCAACGTTTAATTAATCGATGGAATTCGCGAAAAGGCAAAGTTTGTAAATACAGGCTCGAGAGGCTGGCGCTCGTTCAGCGATATTTCGTCAAATTTATTTGATCGATTCGACGATTCTCTGGATTAAGTTACACGTATTCGTACGAAAGGTGTTTCGGACATGTAAATTCGAAATATTAAATTAAACGAATTTGCGAATGGAACATCCATTTTCGAAAAGTCTTCGTTCAAAAAAGAAAAAAAAAAATACGGCGTCACTTAGTGAATCTTAACTTATTGTTGGAATAAATCAAAATTCTTGTGCTCTCTGTTGGCCAAAGTAACATTCAGGTAAATGCACGATTAATATACGTATAACTAGAAATTTTATATTTCTTTGAAAATAATTCAAAAAACAAAACCTCTAATCTAATCTTTGGAATATATTCGATGTTATAGTATTTTTACACGTGTCGTTGTACCTAAAAAATATTCGTTTCTTTTTCGCCTGGATCAATCGTGAAATAATTTGACAAGCGTTCGTGGAGGGAAACATGGTTGCAAGCAGCATTATTCAATTCGCTCGTGTCTGTTGTCGGAACGAAAACGTACTCTCGACGATAAAAATAATCCTATCGATTATCAAACGCCGAGTGCTCAAGCATGAGCAAGGTTCCGAAAGAACCAATTTTATATTGGAAATGTTCAAATCTCGGTGTGCAATGCTACTCGCCGTAACGTAGATAGTACATTTAATATATTGTCTATCAATCGAAACGTTTTAATTGCACGGCGATTATCCGCTATTATCGGGTGACTAACGCAACTAACGTTTTTGTTGCTTAAAACGCCAATTTACGTAATCAAACCGGAGTCGAACGTTCATTAGAGACGGAAGTCAATAATAACGTAAAAGAAACGCAGCAAATTTAGACAGGACAAGAATAAACATGGCGTACAGAAAGAAAAGGCTAGTTCATTTCGAAAGACCTCGAAAAATTTTGGACAGCGAATTTAAGAAAAAAAAAAAGAATTAATGAGAGAGATGATATAAAAATTCCGCTTTAACGAGATCCAAATTTATTTTTGCAATATACACAGTGACTTGCATACCTGAATAATAACTTTTAAATTGATCTAATGCGCATCTAATGAAAAATTGTTTAGGCAAAATATGGCGTATCAATCTTCTGTGTGTGTTGAGGAGTTTCGAAATTTCCCAGTTCATCATTATTTTTTTTTTCATCATAAATCGAAAGAATATTAGATTCCAATAAAAAGATGTCAAGCCACATTGGTTTTAAACCTAAATGGTTAATTTGTCTCAAGGATGAAAACTGCGTAGTATCGTCAGAGTATATTCGACGAATGTTTATAAACGTTAGTGTTATTGTCTTGCAAGTGTTATTATCTTCGATAGGTTGCACGGTAAGATAGTGTACATTGAGAATCCTAATTCCAAGAATTGGTTACTACTGTGATATTTAAACCCTTCAAATATTTAGAAATCGTTCAGTTTGTATTACGCGTCGGTGATATTTACGCGACGATGGCGTGCCTTACATACGTAGAATGTCGACGAAAAATTATCCTACGTAGTAGAATGTACGATGAAGAATTATACTACGAGAAACCTGGTTAGCTTCAATATTATTAAAACGTTGCCGTAGTACCAGAAGTAGTACTGGACGAGGAAAATGCTGTTGCCGTTTTAAAAGTTGTAGAATACAATCCACGTGTTAGCACACAACGAGATTTCTGGAATTTGGAATTAGTCAGTCAAGTGTCACTTCGAATCCTTCACGTTCATAAAATGCACCCATATCACCTATCTCTTCATCAGAGGCTTCACGGATCCGACTTTCAATATCGAGTGCAATTTGCCGAATTTTGCAGCAAGTAAGTTTTGATGGAAGTTTCTTTTAGAAAATATTTACGGACGAAGCAACATTTACCAATTATAATGTCAATTTCTGGAATTTATATTATTGGTCATCAAATAATTGGATGAGGATCAATTAGTTCATAAGACGCATAAGTTTGAAAGTTTATTTCAGGCGCGCAAATCACGTGAATCACGCTGTATAATAACAACCAAACGAAAGTTTGAAAAGCGGATCATAATTGACAAGAAAAACGAATAACGTATACTATAACATGAATAACGTATATACTAACTTACGCATGTAAAATATCAAATTTAAACTTTTTCTTGCTTTTCCTTAGAAACATAAAACGTCAGCTTTAAACTCTTCCACTGTACTCTTACACTGATCTGAATGTAAAAAATTAGATATCACGAAATTTTGGAAAATAATATAAAAAGTAACAATTCACGTAAAATACATGGGTGTGTGTGTGTGTGTATTTTACGTGAAAGTCATCTGTTAATAGATACACGAGTAATGTTAATAGATACTTGGAATACCACGAGTCAATTGAAAAACAGAGAAAACAGATTTTTTTTTTCAAATTTTATTCCTTTAAAACTGAACGCTAATCATATAGCTGGATAATGAGTTTGAGAAATCCGCGAGAAGCAGAGTTGATTGCTTCGATACATTATAAGAGTCCCGTCTAGTATACGTAGAAAAGTGAAAATCCAATCAAGAGCGAACGTATTAATAGTCTACCGTTCGCTATTTAATTACATTGAAATACTATACGCGAAGATCTAAATAATATCTGCGAGTGACAAATAATAATATAATAACAAACAATAATACACAATATACAATAGCATACAATTCCATAATAATAATAACAGCTATATTATATTCTACAATAATTCCAAAAATAATAATATACAATATTGTTATATTTTGTCTTGTATTCAGATATTTAATTACAACCGATCAGTATTGATAAATTAATATGGTAAATATTTCAATTACGTGCAATTTGATAAATTACACGTGTGCAATTCAAATCGTGATGCAAATGGGTTAAACAATGACCTCGTGCGAAACAATCATTTGTCGAAGACGCGTCTCTCGAAGATCGCATATTGAAAAAAAAAAAATACGAAACGCGAATTCGACAGGGACAAATGGGATTGAAAACGAACGGAATACTCGCCGGAATACGTATGTGGAAGACGAACAAACCGATTGTTAAACAGAGAATCACACAGTGTTGGCAGTCGCGGGATCAGACATGGAATTTGATGAAGCACATTGATCACTCATCGGTCGAACGCTCATTCGACCGCTTTTATTTCGAATGATCGCGCGAATGTGACCTGTGTGAAACTAATCCATCATCCGTCTGTATTAGCGATCAATCACGTCAAATGGCGCGCGGTTTTGAAAGTTTGCACTGGAACCTGGATAAAATGCTGGCCGATGATAACGATCTTATATATATATATATAATATATATATATATATATTATATATATATATATACACATATATACCGGGGAAATAAATCTTTTGTTTAATATAGCTTAATTGCGGTGAACGAGAACGTCGTGACACAGAGAGATCTTGTATATTACATATCGATCGCTGAGATAATTCTTTCACGTAAAGTCTTTCGTGTATTCATTCTCGCGGCGAGAATCCATTCGTTTTCATTTGTCGATCGCGTTGAACGTCGATTAACGTCGCGGTAAGCATCGATAACCGGTTAACCTACGGTTTAGTATTTTCCCCGTTTAGAAACTTTCCTGGACGAACATTCTTGGAATTGTTTGTCACGATCCAAAGATCACAATACGACGTACTTGCCAACGAAATTAATGCTCCATCATTTTTCCCTTTAGTTAAAGTAAAGTCGATTGAAAATAACTTCGCTTCTCTCGTCGAGAGTTATTTTCCTTTTCTACGTAAATCTGTCGGTCAACAATCGCCAATTTATAGACGAAAATAACGTTGTAAATCTTCGGGATTGCCGACACGATTATTTTAACCGCGCTTTGAAATAAAAAAACGTCGATAATGGCGTCGATTAACAGGATCGCCCTTGCGAGGACGTGGGGGGAAGGTGAACGCGAGACGCGGGAATGTTTAAAATCACGTGGAAAAGGGTTACGCGAGTCGGGTTTTCGAGAGGGAGCTCCATTATGTATATTATATCTTAATCGTTATTAATGCGGGATTATCATGCAAATTATACTTATCATGCAAATCGCCGTGGAAAGCAGGAAATTGAATTTTTATCCGTGGACCGTGTTACTGACAAATTAGTTATGGCTTAATGTTTTACGCGCTCGACGTCCGCGTCGCGACTGTCAATGAAATTTGTCACGCTTCGTGTAAACAGCCTCGCGCAGTGTCTCTCGTTCGTAAATTTTACGTCTGTGCCACGAAGACGCAACGCCCTGTTACTCGGTTATGGTTCGTTAATCAATCGAATAAATTTAGGTTGCGTTACTCTGTACCTTCTTCGCTGCTTAAATAGATTATTGCCGTCGTACGCAAATTTTATATTTAGATTATCACCTCGTTGTGCGAGTTTGACTCGTTTACGATACCGAGGAATAATAAAATGCTCAGAATATAATAGTCATAATAGCAAATTATTAATAGCGAATTAATAAAATTAATTTCTGCTTAGGTTTCATTCGTTTTTTTTTTAGTTGTTTTTGTAAAAATTATAAGCGTAAATTTGCACGAGTATTTCGCAGTCTGATATTTGTATAAAATATAGAAACTTTTAATAGTTTAGTAATAAAATAATGTATTAAATATAAATTAATCCAAGATAGATATGACCGGAGAGAAATTTAAGAATATTTTATTTCAAAGATTTAAAAGAAACTTGAGAACATTTTTGTTTTGTAATTACGTCAGTCATTTATCGATTATTTGACAGTCTTGAAAAAGCGTTGCTTCGTTGATTTACTAATTACTCACAGCTAAACTGCACTAATTACTAAAAACTTTAAAGAGTACCTCGTATTAGCAACCAAGTCGAACAGTTGTAAGTTTCTTTAATCTGAGCTATTTATTGAAGATTACGGTAGATTACGAACGATTAAAAGTACATAATGTTTTGAGAAGAATCTAAGGAAGAATCTAAAGAAGAATCTAATAAAGTCCCATTTAATCCAATCCGGCAGACGAGTTTGCTCGATCTTGTTATCGTGTCGTTTTTTGTTTGTAAATCGGAAACGATTTAATTATATATTATATTACATTAGTAATATATATTATATTACAGAATGCCTTCGAGATCGTACGATGAGATCTTAATAAATTAAATAATTCCACGTGTGTGTTACGCTTTTTAATATATAAATTACATCGATCACGATTATTAATCAATCTTAATTTATTATATTTGAAATATTTCGTAGAAAGATTCCCTTGGTCCAACATTGGACCAAGCTTATAGCGATTATATATATAATTTATAAATTGTATCAACTGTTTGCGGACACTTGAGTCAATTTCAATGTTATACTTAAACGCTTGGAGAATCATTTCTGACGCGTCGATCTTTACGTCGAACGAAGTTCAAGCAAGCAAGTCTTCAATCCCAGTCACTGCGTAACGCCGTATAGACAAAGAAAACGAGAATGAAACATTTAAACCTGTTCCTATATAACAAACGACTGATTCGCCAATAAAAAAAAAAGCAAGTGAAACGAAGAGACGTGGGAATTAATAAAAAGCGCCCTCGCCGATACCGCGGATTAATCATTCATCGGTCGTATCGATCGTATCGGTGGAAAGCAGAAGTTTATGGATTTTCCCGCGCGCGCGGGCAACGCTGTCCAACGGGGTATCCCAGCACGTCTGAGATTAGAACCGTTTCTGGGAACGTGGTTAGGTTTGCGTGGCTAGGTCGTGCCTCCTTGTCACGTATCAAGTATAGGTGGCACGCACTAGGTGGCTGACTACAAAGAAGCGAAATCGATTTGCAATTGAAATCTGCCGCGGTGTGTAAGTACGTGGCCATCCGATTGCTATATTTCCAGCGTGTACTATAGACATTCGATAACAGGCCAATTGTCTAGGGGACAGGGTGAATCCACATGAGATTAGGAGTCGATTCGTTCCGAAAGATCGCGAAATATACCAAGTTCCTCACGTTGAACGTATCTATGGATCGTATCCATAGATATAATTTCAATTTTATTATTGCAGTAAATGGTATTGGTATTATTTATAACTTAGATGATTAACGACCTGAATATTTCAAGTCAGTCTCAATTTTATTATTATTTCGATTTTAACATTTTCATTTCGTGGCGTTGAATTCATGAGAGATCTATTCGTTTTTCCTTTGCGTATTCCAGATTTTATGATGACTGTGATTCTAAAATTACAATCAGATTCGCGATTGATGAAAGAATAGATTTAAGTGGAAAAGTGCTTGTAATTTGGTTAGAAGCGTCATTTAATTTCCAACTGGTCTTATTTTGGTCTTCTACGTTTAATTTCTTATTCCTCGCTGATTTGATATTTCGAGGCTCGGTTCTACCCAACCTTTTTGGAAAAGCACTTTTTTAAATATATCCACGTAATGTTTAATATCGTGGATTGTTTTATCGCGATATTATTAGAACGGGCACTTTCATTATTCCAGAAACCTAGAATTCTTGCTGTAACGTATTTAGGTTGAGAATTCAGAGTATAAAGCGTTCAATATTCATGAGAATGTAAATTTCAGTTTTCCGTGTTCGATTATTTGCGAGAGGATCGGAACCCGAGGGAGGAATGCCTTCGAATTAAACGAAGATAAAATTGCTTGCACGGGTGAAACCCGTTTTTTAAGTAATTTCTATCAAAAAAAAAAAAAAAAAAGAAAAAGAAAAAGGGAAAAAAGGAAAAAGAAGAAGGGAAAGAAATAAAACAAGGGAAGGGGGATATTCTTTCGACGGAATCCCATCGATGTTGCGGAGAGAAAAAGATGTCTGGTAAAAAATAGAAACAGAGTTCGTGTAAAGGCTCTCTCTAATTTCTCCTACACGCACTTAGTCTTCGAAAACAGACACGTTGATCCCCGAATTAAGAGACTCGAGGGGGCTGAGCACAGGAAAGTTTGGCTTGGAAGCGTTCGAAGAGAAGACTCTTTTTCTCGCCGCGTTCTTCTTTTTTTTTTCTTTTCTTTCACGCGAATCAAGGTGGTTCTTTAATTGCTTTTTGTTGCACTAATTGATCGCTAGATATTTCCAGCATCTTTCGCTCGAGTTGAAACGATCGATTCTTGAAATGAATGTCCGTCGTTGAGTTGAAATATTTTGATCGACATCAGTTAATCCACGTTTGATAATTTTTTTAATAACGGATCTTTATTTGAAATCATTCGACTTTTTGCAAATCATTGTTTTCAGGCACTGGAATTTTGTTTCTAATTAATTATGACATTTTAATAGGAATTTTATCTTTCAGTAGAAATCTAGAAACTCGTGGATACAATTTTCTTTTTATTTCGATGTGATGATGTACACTTTTGATAAAAAAAAATCTCACGCATCGAGAAATATTTCACAAATAGCAATTTTAGCATTAGACTCAAAAATCTTAATTTCTATATACAGTCGAAGGAAAGCTGATTTAATAAAAATTCGAATAACAATCATCCCTCGTCGTAAGAACCATCCCTAATCGTATTCACCGACTAAGAAGAGCTCGATACGCGTGCAAAACGCGCAATTTCATGGAAGTTCGACTTCTTTTTTTTTTTTTATCATTTTCATCCACCAACGATGGTTCATACCGTAGACAACGTTTCAAACAACGAAGGGAACGATCATCCCTTTAAGGGTTCTAACTTTTGAATATAGCATCCCCTATGCATGCTTGATCCCCTTTTTTCTACTCTTTCTTTTTTAATATAGTTTTCTTCCTCGCCCTTCTTTTCCTCTATGACTAACTTGTTCTCTTCAACGGTATTTCCCTATCGATTGATCTCTCGTGGTTCTGCTTCATCCCCTTTGACCAAACTACAGTCTTCGCTTCTTTCATGGGATCTTTCACTTCGATCAGTTTTCCTACTTTGTCTGCTCGTTTCAACACAGATCCGTGACCTCAAATATTTTCTGTTTAATATTATTTTCCGTCGTTGTTAAATTAATCATTAAATTTTCGAACATTTCTTATTTTTTTTTTTTTTTAGAGTACCATGCGCGTACTCTGAAACGAAGTTGCAGCAGTTCGGAATGTTTTCTTTTAAATATTAGTTTTGTTAGTTTTGTTTCCATTATTAGATTACAATATCATATTGAACATCTTATTTTACAAACGTGGAATATTGCTTCACTTATTAAGTACGGCAATTTCATTGTACTTAAAAGGAAATTAACAACGATTAAAAATACCAGTTAATAACAAAATTAACAGACAAGGAGTATTTAATTATTAACAAGCTAATAATAGAATTGGTTATCTACATATTTGTGTCCTCAATATGCATAAATTTGAATGCAATCTACTATCTTCAGCATTTCATAAACTCTCTTCGATTCATTGATAAACAAAGCAACCCTGTTTCTTTTCCAAATAAATTTATAAACCACGAAAAATCATTTAGAATTCACCACAGAAGGTGACTCTAAATTCTGCATTGTTTGTTTTCACATTATGTTACATCTTCCATAGTTCTATATTACATCGTTCATTATACCATCCTCCAGAGTCTCTCTCTCTCTCTCTATGAGTTTTTCAAAAATTCTCCGACGACGAATTACGCGCTGGAAATAACGAAGAATCTTTCGCGTTTCAATCTCGAGCATCTCAGGACTTTTCAGGATCTTTGGACGGAAAGAAAGGAAAAGGAAGGCCGAGGTCACGAGGAGCACGAGGAGAACGATTACAAAAGCGGGCCGGCAGGTGGTGGGGCCCAGATTCGTCCCCACGTATCGGCAAGAATATCGAGTGTCGACCTTCCGGAGGGCCCTGCGAACCGTTCGAACGGTTTCCGATCGGTTCGATCGGGCCCCCATCGTGCCTCTTTCTTACCATGTTTCTCACGTGATCCACAGACAATAGCCGACGAATTCCAGCGTGAAAATCCGCGCCGCTACCGGGTCCACGGTGTCTCGTGACAAAGAAGGCGAACTTAGGCGCGCACCAGCGCGAGGAGGCTGGCAATTCCGCCGTGAAATCAGTTACGAAATCACCGGGTCCCATTCGAGCCGAGACACGAGTTTTCTCTCTCTCTCTCTCTCTTTCTGCGCCTCGTTGTTCCATTGGATTTCCTCAACATCCCCCTCGCGCTCTGTCCCGCTACGGGGTCGATCATTAATTTATAACGAACCAGCGTCGCTTGTTATTATCCTACGGGTTACTCGATCGTGTGATTATACGCGCAGAGAGAATGAGAAGAAAAGAAGCGGTGTAAGTGTCACGAGCATCCTAAACAGTGTTGACCAATGGAAAATCGAAATGAACTTCTGTTAAATTTCACATTTTGTGTTTTTCTCTTTTACATAAATACTAGGAACTTCGGTCGTTTACTTCTCCCACGTCTTTTTTTTCTGTTTCTTCCGAGAACTGTAAAAGCTAAAAATTATTATAACCAGTATTAATACAGTAAATTGAAATTGATGTCAGATTGAAGAGCAGAATGAAGCTATAAATTGTTGTTTAGATCCTACAAATTGATAATTTCAGTTTTAATAACTAGATTTCCTCGATGCGTGATCGCACCTGTAAAATCGTATCGATCACAGTCGGAGTTATGAGCACGTATGAATGAAGAAACGGACGATTAACAGATCCAGCATGCAAATATGGCCCAGGTCAAGCCAAGAAACTATCGATCGATTCTCAGAAAATAAGGGCCGCCGTGTAATCTGACTGCTGTGTCTTGGAATTAACTTCGACATCGGTTTCGATCGTCAACCCCCGACAGGGCTATCGAACGTCTTTCTCGACCAATCGCTTCGATGCCTCGATCCGCGATATCCTGACGATCGATGGACAATGATGTTGTATGAGATTCTTGGGAGAATATTTAATAGAAGGTTAATTGAATCTCGTGTGCAAAACATGACAACATGAAACTGTGAAAAAGAAGAGATTTTGGAACGATCGAACCGTGGCAATAATGAGAAAATGAAATAACATCCTTTATTTTACATCTTTGGATCAAACAGAAATTTCACAGTAGTGAAAATATTACTACTGGTCTTGCACTTCAGAACTTATTGCAGATCATGTTCACTCTTTCACAGATCAAATTTCCTCGATTGCAAATCAAGTTTTTCTGCAAATTTGTTTTCACGAACCATTGTAATAAAAGTGAAATCCGATGTGAAGTTGTTATTCCGAAATAAAAATTTTACTGCATCTATGTAATAATATTTAAAATTAACATAAAATGACAAAAATTTATTTAATTTTTTTATTCATTTAATTTTATTTAATTTATTTAATACTAAAATTTATATTATTACATATAAAGTAGTTTTATATACACATAATTTATACCCTATATATAGAGTTTCATATTCAAATAATATAATAATCATGACAATTTGTAAGAATGATAGTTGCAACAAAATGATTAATAACAAGTATTCATGACTTGAAGTATTCACGATCAGCCAAGACACAGAATTCTTGCACAGAATTCAATTTTTGAAGAAACTTCTTCAATGAGGTTCATCATAAAGCGTATTATTTCACTTTCGAGTCACCCGCAAGGTGAATTTAATTCGCTTAACAAGCTGAGTATAATCTGCAAAAAAGGTGAACATGATTTGCAAAAAAGAGTGAAATTTTGGAGTGAAAAGCCTGTATACAAAATTCGTAACCTTCGTGGAAAATCAACATACACTGATAATCGTTCCAACCAAAATCCCTTCCCCAAAGATAAATCCCGCCAACAGCTCGAACATTCCGAAAACTTCGACGAATCAGAGAGAAAAATCTCGAATCGATTCCATCGTTTCTCGAATGACAAACCGGTGTTCCAATTACTGAAACATATCGTGTCCAGTGTTGGACTTTGATTCTCTCGGTCGGAATAGAAATTCCTTCTCGGAACGTGCGCGTCGATGCTCGAGTCGATGCTTGACGGGAAAAACGGCGGACGAGCAAAGAGCAGAGAGACGAAGCGAATAACCGGGTTACACTCGCTACTTTCTTCGGCGAATCGGCTTCGAAACGTCACGAAAATGTTCGCGACAGTCGGCCGAGCGAGGCTCGCCAATAGTCAACGAGAAGGAAATGTTGTTGTGTATCGGGCTACCAGAGATCAGGGTAATTAAGTGCTGACGGTAATTCCATTATCGCTGCCATCGTTGTGTCCGGCAGACACGGGAAATCCGATTAACCGCGGCCGAGCGTTCACGTCGCAGCTCTCTTCGAACGTGCGCGCATCGCCGCTGAATTTAGAGGATTTGTAAATGCGCGTCCGCTTGCTCCTTGCAAGGTTACTTGCCGTCAGGAACACGCCAAACGAGCAACGATCGGGATTGATTTAATCTGGCATAATGCCGTGATGGAGCGTAATGGTATATGAACGTTTTTTTAAAAATTAGCGTTACCGGTGTTTTATTGACGTTTTATATCTTAAGTGGTAATCGTTGAGATGTTGGGAACGGTAATAATTTAAAATAAATAACTTGAACTACCGTCTTTCTATAATTCATTAATAATTCATTGAGAAGGTGATACGTCTGACATTCTTGGGTGGTATTAAGGGGCCATTGGGAATCATCATTTTCAGTCGATTTGTATTTGCTTTTAGTCTTTTTTTCTTTCTATTTACTTGAATTTCATTGAATACCAGCCCCTGTTACACAAAGTACAGAGTCGGAAACGAATGTCCTGAATTTTAATTATCTCTTTTAATTATCTAGATTACTAATCATTTGTTATCTAACGAGGGCAAGATTGCAGTGAGGCTACGTTTTTATACATTTTTTTTTCGTCAAAAGTTTCATTTTCTATTGTCTAATTTATATCCTCCGATCTTTAAATTCTATTTTTTTTTTTAAATATTATAGTTTCATACGTGAATTTTAAAAAAAAATTGATCCTTAAATTCGTGATTCGTGACACGAATACAAGTGAATGATTGACCAGCACGAATGATTAACAAATAACATAAATAATATAAAGGAAACTAGAAGCCACAATCTTGGTGACATGTTCGTTTGTCTGAACACGTATTGCTTGATACGACTTTCATTGAATTATTCCAATAAAACGTTCGATAGTCGCAATTAAAAGACAACATCAATTATACGTGCCATTCCCGACGTATATTTGCGTCACTCGATAAAACTTTGATCGCCTCCTTTTCAATAAAACATTTTGATGCGTCCTGGGAATTATTAATTCAACTGCATGACACAAAATGATTCGAAAGGAAATAGTTTAGAGATATAGGAATGAAACGAATAAATATTCGTAGAATTTAAAAGTTTAAATTCTGAAAGCCGTTTAATGGATCTGTATTATATATTTGGACACGTTTTGCAACGAATTAAATAGACGAACGAGGATTACCGCCGTTGCAGAGTGAAATTAAAAAATTATTGTTACTATTACAGCTGAAAATTATATTAGAAATGTCTTCTAGATATTAATTTTCCGGTTAAAAATAAGAAATAAAAGTTAAAGATAAAGTATAATGAAATTTATGAAATTCAACTGTGTATAATAAAAATCGAGGACTATGTGTATAAAAATTATACAAATTTTATATAATCTATCTAGATAGTAAAAGTCGACGAAAATAATCAAAAAAAATATTTGAATCATAGCTAAAAAGAGTCTAATTATTTTCAGTTGTTGTGTCACTGATTACTGTAAAATTACTTTAAATTAAAGTACGAATTCTTACATCCTATTAACATTTTTAACTTGTATTGTAATAATCTTTGCAGAGAATCCTACCTTCTATATTGAAAACGTCGATCTTTTATTTTCCTCTAATGTAAAATACAAATGAATAAAATTTTCTAAGGCTCCAAATTTAATGTTAATCACAACACCAATAAAAATGAACTCGTTCTTCCTTCGTAGAGCACCACGAAGCAAACGTTCGCGAAATAAAAACAATTGTGGTCTACATCCTGTTCAAGATTAATTGAGGGACCTGTATTAATTAAGCTCTTTCACTTTTTGTGACGAATATTCCCTGAAATTGTTGGAGCTCCTCTTTTAAATCGCCCCACGTGTAGTTGAATGCGTTCCGAGAAGTCGGGTCTGCGTGTAATCCGCGCTCGTCGCGACACCGTTTAATTGCAATAATTACGATAATTACCGAGCTCCGAACATGCTGGCATGGCAGCAGGCTTCCCATTCGGTCACCGTTATGTGCCCCGTCACGACACGATAAAACAGCGATTCTTCGTTCGCTGGCGTTTTCGTTTCGTGTCATCGCGTGAAACCCCGAATTGATAAATGAAAAGATAGGATTCCTTGTCGATTCGGGCTCGGCTATGGACTCGAGGATTTTCATTGCTGTCGACGTTGAAATTGAATATCCTTGCACCCCTTGTGTTGCTCGAGACTGGAAAGTAAAGATAGAACGAACAAAAATCGAAGAAATGATATTCAGACGGAAATAATATTTATTTTTCCGAGTTTTTAGTATTAACACTTTTGTTGGACTATATTTATCGAACTATATCTTTCAGTCGACTTTCCAGAAAAATTGCACTTCAGGAAAAAATGAGAGAAAGTGTAGAAGAGTGAAACGTTCGAAAGAGAGAATTCTCCTAGTTGTTTCGTTCGGAGAAGAAAAAAAAATAAAAAAAAGAAAAGAAAATGTTTTATCATATCTTTTTACCATCGATATTTCTCAGTCCAAGAGAGACCAGGGGAGCATCTTCGTCGAAACGAGGAGCAAAGTTCTAAAGTAAGTTTCCCTCGAAAGAAACAATGGTGTCTGGTCAATGTAAAACCGGCTGGTATCGCGAAACAACCTCGCCTCTTCGTCAACAGAAAGCTTCGAAATACAGCTGCGTTTATTTTGAATTGTTTGTATCTATCGTTCCAAAAAAAAAATGAAAAATAGCTTCGAAAACATTGAAAAAATATATATACATATGAGAAAAGAGAAGAGAGCAACGAGAAAAAAGCTGGCGCAGATTTCCGATTTGCGGAAACGAACGAGTCTCCTCCATCTTTTACTATCTCTGTTGATTGCTAAAAATTCGTGATCGTTAAAGCAGCGCGCTGATCTCGATGCAAATCGAGATCAGCGAAGAAAGAATCGCAAGAGAGCCAGCGTAGGGAGGACCGGACATAAAACTCGCCCTATGGAATATTTCGTTCGCACGGTTTCATTTCAATTAACGTTCCCTCGTCCCACGGGGTTTGGTATCGTCTTGTGTATATATATATATATATATATATATATATATACACATACACAGAGACGCACACAGTTATAGCCTATTTCGATGTCTCACCGATAATTGCAACGCGGTAACTCGAACGAGTTAGCGGCTCCTTAAGGGATGGATTTCGAAACCGGTTTCGCATTATGCGCTATTCTCACCCTGAGGCGCTCTCCTCAAAGTACAGCCGGGTTTTTTATTTTCCGTGGCGCGCGAAAGGGTGGTCAAGGAGACGAGTCGATCGATTTCAATAGCCCTGTTAATTTTGGATGACGGTTGATCGCAACATTCCTCCAAGACCGGTCTTTCTAATTTGAATAAATTAACCAACCCCTTCGTTGCCGAGGAGGAACGCTTACCACCCGTGTAATTAATTCTGTCGCGATGCTACGTTCTTCTGCTTCGTTTTGTGGAACGTATACTTTGCTTGAACGTTGCGAGCAATGCAATTAATTCAAGTTTGTTAGAATTTGTAATCGACAGAGTTACACAGTTCTAGCTGAAAAATGCTAGAACGTGTGATACGTATTGTATCTGTTTCGGAACTGGAAAAATGAAACGTTGGTATATTAATTATTTTATTATAAAATGCGATTTGAAAAATTTCATTATCGACGATAAATGTCGAACGTTGAGAGACAGTGTATGTATACTTGAGGTGTAAATTACATGTTGTAAGAAATACCATGATCTACAGAATTTGTGCAAAGCAAGATATATTCTAAATCATTTTAACTCTTTCTTTCACTCAAACTGTACTTCTTCAAATAATACAAGTCTTCATTTTCACGAAACAGCACTTGAGAACACCTCTTGTATGGCGTTTTTTTTTTCTTTTTTTTCTTCATCTTTGATAATCAGTGTCTATTATTTTCACGCAGTTCATACTCAATCAAACTGCCGAGATTGTACATGCTCTTACAATCCGGTCACAGGCCGGAAGCGTGAAATATTTGGGATAAGTTGAGCCAATTTTCGGTTAAACGCGTCGGAAAGGAACGAGATTTCGTCGAGGCGAACGGATGCCGCCAACATCCGGCAACAGAGACAGCGCATCTGGCAACTAGTTACCAATCTATTCCTGTGTGCAGAGTGTGCAGGCATCAACCAGCGCGGCCAGCCTGTCACAATGTAAGCCGTGCATACATCCGTGGATTTCAAGTACATGTACATGCTCTCTCCCCCCCTCCCCCGGTATTAGAAATTCGAAATCATTTCTAATACAGTAATTGCTCGGCGAGCGGCGGCGCAACTGGCACGAATTCAGATCCGCGTTCGTCAGTCGACTGCCTCTCGTTCGCAGCCACCTGATTTATTATACGTTCCGTTTTCATCCGGCGTCTTCGTTTTCGCGAACGGATCCCGGGAAGGATCGCGGAATTTCCACGATCAATTTCGTTCCCCGAATCCTTGTTAATTTCGCCCCTACTGTTTGCCTTTATCGATCATCGCCGGGGTGGACAACAACGCGTACGTGCTGTTTGCGCGGTGTGATGTTTGTACAGAATCGAGCCGGTTGTAGCGAGAATTCGTCGTGATCTTTTTAATTTTCAACGACTTGATACAATTTTTACTTTTCGCTAATCCTACCGAGTTGCTCAAAATCTAATCCTTGCATTTGCCTTCGGAATGAATTTTCAAACACAACCTTGCGTATTTCATTGCGTATATTTATTTACGCTGCGAAATTGAAAGTTCGCCGCCACGTTAAAACAGCTGCAGCAATTGTTCATTAATGCTGCACGTTACCGATCAAATGTAAACGTGACATTTAAATATCGTTCCAGTTTTTCAATTCAAATCGTAAACCCGTTCCCAGTAAAGAGGAGAAAGAAACAAGTTCTATTCCCCATCGAGGAAGCAACGAGTTCAGCAGAAAACAAACGGGTGAGGGAAAGCCAGGGAAGAAGTCGATCCCCGAACGTCGGCGTTCTAACCCCGCGAAACTCGTTCTAAGCCCAGCAGACGCTCGCCATCCCTCGACCACCCCCGTCCATTCTCTCTCTCTCTCTCTCTCTTGGTTTTTTTACTGCAGTGCACGAGGTCTAAGAAACACGACTTCGCCGGAGTCGCACACTAGCCTCGACCGTGTAATTATGCCGCGCAGTGATTGGCGTGGTTCGTGGAACAGAGGGTGGAAGCGTGGCTAAGCACGAGGGTAGCACAGTGTAGCCGTGGCAAAGTGGAGGAAAGAGAAAGAGTAAGAGAGAGAGAGAGTAAGAGAAAGAGTAAGAGCGAAACATTAGAGGGAGAGAGAACGAGGGCCACCAGAGGTTGGTTGTGGGGCAAAGAGGTGGGTTTTTAGCTCGAATTCATTAGAAGTAAAAATCGATAGGCGACGCTCTCGCTGCCTCCGCCGGCAACGTTTCGCTTGGTAAAAAGAATGTGAGAGCACCGCCACACCACCCTCTTTCAACCGCCCTCTTTCTCTCGGCTACACCACTCTCTCTCTCTCTCTCTCTCTCTCTCTTGCCACCCGTTGTTCTCCGTCCTCCTCTGGAAGCCACCCTCACACCATGCCCGCTTCTTTTTTCCCGCGTGCTTGTGGCTATCCTACGCTGCTTCTGCAAGGCGATACTCGGTGCTCGAAAAGAGAAGAACCAACGGCGACAGAATTTTATCGTTAACTGGTTTACACGCTTCCTTTTCTTTCATTTTTCTTCTCTCTTTTCTTTCGTTGCTCTACTCGAAGTGCAAATGTTCGGATGGAGGTGTTCATTTTCATAAGAATGAGACGCAGTGGACGAAGGAGATCGATTTGTGGCTTTGGCCACAGGCTGAGTTTGGAATCTGGTTGGTCTTTTAGGTTTCTTGAAAATGTTTCTCGGATTCTCGTAATAAATTGTAAAGTTCAGATTTCGTCGAGAACGAGTAGCCGGGAAATTTATTTTGCCAAGTATTTCAATGTAGATGCAGCTTTGCACCCTCTTCAGATCAAACGT
Source organism: Tetragonula carbonaria (assembly GCA_032399595.1). Taxonomy (NCBI): domain Eukaryota; kingdom Metazoa; phylum Arthropoda; class Insecta; order Hymenoptera; family Apidae; genus Tetragonula; species Tetragonula carbonaria. The sequence goes on along the minus strand of JAUCRC010000015.1, from coordinate 7,555,370 downwards.
TGTTATAAAACTTGGATCCCGATGTCGTGAATTGTTCGTTAATTTCCAACGTCATTTAGCTCGACATCGCGTCGTTAACTATAACTTGTCAAACGATGATATAACGAACCTCTCCGTATCTCTTTCAGCCGGATTTTACCACCGAAGGTCGAAGAAATTTTGTCTCCGTGTTCACCAGTTATCGACTATTATCATTCGTTCGGTACACGCGACTCCATTAAAGATACATGCCGCACCGAAATTATTCATCGCTGATGGCGCATTCCATATCAATTGGGATCCGAAACGGACAACGTCGAACAATGGTGTATATCGTTCGATCGGCAAAACTGCGTTTACTTAGAACGCGCGAGCGAACGATAATATCTTTCGTAACTTCTGGCCACCAAAGCGGAGGCTTGACGCTTATGCAAAGTGTATCGGCGCTGACCTTGGTGTCGGAGGATATCGATCGATCACGATCGGACGCGTCGATCTTCGACGTGGCTGTTGCTATGGGTGATCGATCTTCGCACGCCTGCTCTCCCTTCCCTTTTCTATCTATTTCTCCCTCTCGTCTTCTCAATTTTCTCGGCTCCTCTTTGTCGCTCTCTGTCATTGTTTTTCTGGGTCACCCTATAAACAGTGTGTGGCGGTTGCACGAAAAATGGAAGAGAGGGAGAGAGAGAGAGAGAAACAGAGAGAGGCAGAACGATAGGGAGACGACTGCGGTGAAGAAGTGGCCGAGAGAGAAGTGGCGGGGCCAAGGGAGGATGGGCCAAATTAACGGTAACCACTTCGGCTTGGTCATTAGGGAAAAACTTTCTTTCCGCTGGCGCCAACCAATCCGGCTCCAAGGATCCACGGACCTGAGAGAATTTTCAATCGAATCGCAATCCTCGAAACGCTTTCGCCCTCGTTTTCGCGTAACGAGGACGCGTCCAACCCTCCGCTTCTTTCTCCGTCCCATCGTCTAGCGCGCGCAAACCACCTCGCCACCTACGAAACTCTTTTGTCCATTGTTTCTTCCCCGAAATACGCGATTCCAATTTCACTGGAAAGAAATACCGTGGAGGGGGCGGTGATTGAAGAACGGGAGAAGCCATCCGAGAATTTCGTGAACGGCGCGACGAATGGATATTAAAAAGATTTCCTCCGAGGATTCGGATAATTTATTTTGTTTCTTGCTTCTTTTTTTTTCATTTCTTAATGTAATGATTTAATTCCTTGATGAGCGTGTATACTTTTGAGGAACTTTTTGCACGGAAGTTTCATTCGGTTTTGTTTCAATTTATAGGCACGTATGTACGCTTGCTCAAAAATTTAGAATTGTTGTTGGGATTTTGAAAGGATTTTACGAGTTTTTCTTGCAGCAAATAATAAATACATCGTTGAAATTTTGATCTCTCGTTTCTCGTTTCAAACATCTGAGCTGGAACGTGGTCAAAAAGAAGATAAATATAGAGTATAATATGAATGTAACAATACATATCGAAGATATAGCGGTTGCAAATTCCTTTCTGAAATTACAGGAAAGCAAAATACTTGGGAAAAAATCGTCCAAAATCCCCCAAACAATAAGACTTCCAAACAAACTGTATCATCATCGAAATATTTATATAATTCTTCCTGCCACGAGAACAAAAAAAAAAAATTACACAAAACTATCTCGAAGAAAGCAGATTCCCTTCCTGTAATACAGTCGAGCAAAAGAGAAAGAGAGAGAGAGAGAGAGAGAGAAAAGGAAGAAAAGGAGAAATCGGAGAAATCGTGGCAATGAAAACGAAAAACCGTTCCAGCTGGCCTTCTCGGGCTCTGAATGTCCTCCTTTGATGAACCCACATCGGCTCCATCCGCGTCTTTCCTTCTCTTAATTACGGTCCTCGGAGGATAGGGTGGCAATGGGAGAGGGACGATGGCGGGCTATTAACGTCCGACGATCGAAGGAAAGAACACGCGCGAGCGAGAGCCAAAAGGGGTGCAGGACGCAAGAGTGTTTGGATGATGGTGCGGTGTAAGAAGCGGAAACGGAGTGGTCGAACGAGAGGGGAGGGGAAGGAGGGGGCTAAAGTTTGATCGGCGAACGAAAAGAGACGGCAAGTCTCGGTACTTTTATGTATTCTATACTCAACGTGTGTGGTTTCACCGATCGAGAATAGCCCCGCGACCATGAGGGTGGCTAGCTGGCAGGGGATGAAGCGAAACAGAGGGGATATTGTTGGAAGCATCGGTCGTTGGCGGGGATAATTAGACGCGGCGAGAAAGAGATGAAAAGTCTGGGTCGACGAAAAGGAAAAAGAGAGAGAGAGAGAGAGAGAGAGAGAGACTTCTGAGTAAAGCGGCGCCAGATAAGACTTAATATTTGATCGTGAGCCCACCCTTGCTTCTGACTCGACTCATACACACGTATACATGCGCACGTATACACGCGCACGTATACACACGTGTACATACAGACAGGCGTTTGTAGCACGATTCACGCTCCCACTCTTGGCGATCGATCTGCACCCCTTCCTGGCCACCCCCTCCCTCGCTCTCGACACCGTCCTCTCTCTCTGTGTGTGTGTGTGTGTACGAGGAACCATCAGGGGCAAATCTGTTGACACTACCAGCCGGAACCTTGTTTCCGATTTCCGTGGGAAATTAAATTTATGCTGATCGTTTCTACGGTGATCCGCCTGTGAATGTCCTTCGACGTGACCGTCTCTGACGTCAGCGACTTGATCAACGCGTACGTGTTCCGTACCGATTCCACCAGTTCGATGTTTCCGCCGCGATGTCTCGACGAAGGTTACACCAGTAGGTTAGATCGGTAATTTCGATCGTTATCAGCTGAGATTGCAAAACTGCAAAACAGTGATATCACCGGATATTTCTATAAATATTTAAAAATGATTCGAATAAGACGAGTATCATTATCGAAAAGATTTAGCAACTTGATGGTTAAAAGACGCTTTTGTTGCAGTTTTATTACATTTTCTAGAAAATATTATTTACCGTAGGCGAAACGTGTGAATCATCGTCATGACTTTCGATCTTTGGGCTGATAGAATAATTTGATCGTGACAGTTGCTTAAGATTTGCGAGTTGAGAAATAAAAGTAACACGTGGTGGAGGAAGTTAATTTTAGGTATGCCACGCTCGTGAACAATACAGATCGAGTATAGTTACATATTTTTGAGGCATTGTGAAAGTTTATAGAAAGTTTATTATTAGACCAGAGGTTCTAAGACGAAGTTGATATTGTTGTAGTATCGATTATTGTGACGGGCGAAAGAGATAGAGAGATTTTCTTTCAAAGTGTATTCGCGGCGAAAGATTCACTTATTTACTTCTTGGTCTTGAGTAATGCAATGAATAAAGAAAAAGATACGATTGATTGTTCGAATTATCTGGCTCAGAAGTATGTGTGGATTTCCCACGAGTGAAGGAGTTAGCTTTTAAAGCTTAAGCTCGTAATGCTTGGAAGCTTAACCAAAACACAAAACGTGTATATTTTATCACCTACATATTATTATTTACATACTATGTTATTTGATTGATTTATATGAATGGAACATATTAATTAAAGTATTTTAATTAAACGCTTCGTTTCACAACTCATTGAATTATTATTTCATAAATTTTATTTGTGTTTTATTAACTCGTTAAGAACGCAACTTTTCGTTTGTAATTATTTTCACTCGATTTATATATTAAGTGTCAATTTATATTTTTTAACATTGAAATTATAAAAAAAAAATTTAAAGAATTTTCTCAATAACTTTTCATCGTTATATCTCCTATTTAGATGCTATAATTTTATGAAATTTTAAAAAATTCAAATGTTTATCATATTATGATAAATTTTCACTTGGTTCTCAATGTGTTAACAATATATTTTTCGATAAATTTCAAAAGTATAAGTACGGATAAGATAAAAACCTGAATTGTAATAAATAACAGAAGAGACGATGCTTCAAGGTCTCCAGGAATAACTTTTTACGTTCTTTTAATGGTCTTTTGTCTGGTCTCAAGTATTTTTCAAGTTTTCACAGTGATGAAAATTGTCCAAAAGGATACCGTTTCCCCGATTAGGAAGAAACGAGAAAACTGAATTTGTCCAGAGTCCATTGTTTTATAGCGAATCGCAGAGTACAAAGTTATTTAAAACTGTTTTAACTTTATACATTCTATGGTGTGAGTTTGAAAGTGTTCGCTTCTGTCGTTGTTGTCTCACGGCCATCGCGAAGTCACGAAATTCGTTGTGTGTACAATGTAAATGAATTTCGTGACTTCGGCCACGTTTATTTCATTGTGCTCATTTTATCGGGGGGACATGGCGCTTCATAAAACCCGACTACGTCCAAGTGCCAATTTACAATACCTCTGAGAAGTTATTTATTAATTATTTTAATAATTGTGTCAAAAGTTTGTCGTTAATTCGCGAAACGTCGATAGAAAAAATTGATATAATTGTTTTGATTCGATTATCAAAGACAATTAAACATTGAAACGTTCAACGAGTTCAAGTGTGTTCAAAAATTGAACAATTTTATAGTTCAAAGATTTAATGGGGGTTCAAGAAAATTTTAATTCTAACTATCCCGAGATTCTTTACGTTCTATGGTTTGAATTTAGTTTTTGTTTAAATTACTTTCTTTCCTGACCTCAGAACGAAGAAAACGTGTTCACCTATATTCCTGTTTCTCCATTAAAACCATAAAACAGCTATCTGTAATGACGATCGTTAAAAAAGTTGTAAAGCAACAGATTAATTAGTCTTATAATTTTATTGGCCATATTTTTCGACACTATTAAACCTACCGAGAAAACCGGTGTCTTAAATAACCTAAAACAGTGCCAAATGAGAGATTCTGAAACACCAATGAAAGATCTAGCTGTCAAGAGAATCGACAACCTGATTTTACTATTTCCATTTTTATTTCGATCTTTATTCTACAATAACTTCGATAGTTCAATACCTTAATACCTATTCCACGAACCACGCTAATTAAACACACTTCTCACATGACGAAAGAATTAAAGATTAAATGCGTAGTACAACGTTAACTCTTTATTGTAACCTGTTAAAAAACAGACACACTTGAAGTTACAAAATCACAAAAATATAACGTTTGAAATTAGGGAATAATCCCGGGAAACAGATTTTTAATCGGAGAAGACCTGCAGGTAAATTGCACAGAGGATTAACCTGTAAAACGATGATCGCGGCTCGTCTCGACCTAACCGAAACAGCGTCATCCAGGCGAAGTCGTGCAGCCAACCAGCTAGGCCTCACGGAGAGTTTTCTCGAAGATGCTAGGTGTTGCGGATGCAGGGTGGCCGCGGGGCAGCCTGAAAGAAATTTCCATGCCGAGGCGGCGAATCGATTAGACGCCGGTCAACTTCGACCCTGTCGAACCGCAGACTCGATATTCCCTATGCCTCCTCCCCCGCTGGCTTCGTTCGGTCTCTCTTTTCCTCCGGAGACTCGGTTCGAGCGTATAATTATCAGAGGCACGCGAACCCAGAGACCCTCCTCGAGAGAGGGCCTTTGCGACTTCTCTTCCTCTTGCCTCGTAGCTTTACTCTTCTCTCTCTCTCTCTCTCACTCGCTCGCTCGTTCTCTTCTCGTTCTCCGTGTACGCGGAGTACGTGGTTGGCCGGCTCGCTAATACTAGGAAGAAAGCTAGACTCACCGCGGGCCTCGCTAGGTTCCTACACTCGGTCTCGACCCCATGCTGGAGGAGCCACGGTGCCCCATTACCATACGATTTTCATGTTAGCGCCTCCGGGCCCCCAAAGCTGCACGATCGCGCATTATACTTAACCTAACCCGAGCCGCATGTACGCTCACGTGTGCACACGTGAGCCTGCTTGCGCCACTCGAGGCGACACAGTCGCGTAGGTGTGGCAGGACCATGGAATCCCGGCGTGGGTAATTGTACAATGTTGTAAACGGTTTACTTCTGCACATTGGCGTAGTCACGGAGCAGGTGGACGCCGACTCTCGCTAGGTGTTGTTTCGATTCCGTTCGAATATAATTTGAACAGTCACTACGCAGTGGAATTTGGAAGGATTGATTTTAAGGGCGAAAAGTTTGGGATTAACGAGTGAACTCGGAGAATTTCAGATTGATGGTAAATCTCCAAAGATGACAATTGGAGACTATATCATAAGTAGCCTTCGGGTAGATTAAAGATAGAGAAAAATTGAAGGTCAACTGAAAGACTAGAATTTAAGAAATTTAAGATCGATGGAACGAAAATTGTATTCCAGATGATTGTTTCCCCGATTGAACGTTAGTTTTCATTGATCTGTGTACAATTTTCGAATGTTCGAGCGACGAGAAATGTAAGTTTAACGAGGAAAACATTACAAGTTAGGCACGTGAATTGCCGTGACCGACTGCTTTGACTATGTAATTCAATTCGATTTGTCTACAATTTGAAGACTCGAGAAATGCAAGTTTAATGAAGAAGACATGATTTGTGTGCAATAGGCTTCGTAACAATCTGGTAAAACCATTATTCTTTAAGAGACTAATTTATAAGAATATTTACAAAATTCATTGCTAATATAGTCGCAAAATAATACATAACTTTATCAAATAACGTGATCAAGCATTATGTTTATTACATATTCAGCAAGACAAATTATCCTGTAATACTAAATATCACATTGTCGAAATCATGCACCAAGTACTTGAACAAGATGTCGAAACAAAAAAAAGAACATTACGAAATGTATAATATTAATGCATGGAAAAATCAATCTGATTAACGTAACGCGTGAAAGTTCTAATCGTGGTTGGTGTATGCCGCGACTGCTGTCTCCACTGGCCCACCCATACACTCTAGGCCGAGTGTGACTATACGCGATTATGTGTGACTGCTGCGAGGCATTCGCAACAATCGCGAGGATCCACTGACAGGCAGCTTTATTTACCTAATTACCGGATTTAACCGAGGAAAATAGTGGCGAATGATACCTCGCGATACTTGGCTTAAGTACGTGTACGCTGAGCGTGTTTCACGTGCGCGTGTGTACGCGAATCTACGTGCGCACGATGAATATTAAACCGAGAGAAGATTAGAGGTTTTCTAACGTGTATCTCGTTCCCTTCCCCCCCCCCTCTTTCGTCGCGCTAACTTTCCTACGTCTCTCGTTTCGCTCTTCTCTCTTTTACCGATCGTTCTTCTTCCTTTTCTTCCCCCTTTTGTTATTCGTTCAATCCTTTCATTTCTTTCGGAAAGATACTATCGACTCCAAAAAAAAAAAAAAAAAAAAGAAAGAAAGAGAATCGGCGAATAAACGACGTTCCCGACGAATTTGTACACACGTGTAATTCCCTATTATTCGTTCGATTCCCTTGGCGAGAGAGCAGCCGTTGTAAAGGGGGTGGGAACAGGGAAAGGGAGTGTTCCGTGTTTAGAATCCGTAAAGCTCGCGAGCATACGCTTGCATGGTGCAAAACTGTAAACGGCGATCGTAAGAGCATACGGAGCTGTCATTACTAGATAATTATTTCTCCATAAAGGAGAAATAACAGTGGCGCGGTGAGAGAGTCCACCGTTAACCTTCAATTAAAAAATTTCAAGTTTGCACGTGGTATGGTCGCGAGCCAGCTCGTGACGATGAGGAGCACTTCATACGGTTATTCTGGGGTAGCGAAACACCGAAATTAATCGTAAAAAAAGAAATGAGGGCGTAATGGTTGTGTTAAGGGATCGAACTTCCAACGATCCAGAAATTTTTCTTTTTTTCTTCGAACGAGTATATTTTGCTTGCTCTCGTTAGTTTTTTTTTTTTTTTTTTAGTAGGTTCTTTGCGCTCAGTATTAACACCTGTTTAACTTTTAACCGCTGGAAACTAAAGAATGTACGTAACACGGATAAAAGAAATTCGAAAATCTACGTACGTAATTCTTCGTAAAAAATTTTTCTCGTTACCTACACGTTACTTAATAATAAATCAATAACATCGTAATTTACATCGAATAATTCTTCGTAACGTCGACGAAACGACGATGTAAATTTGAAACCAATCTGAAATTGTACATATGTACGCTACCGTTCAAAAATTCAGATTAATCTCGAATCTCGAAAAGGAAGAAGAACGTCCTCAACAATCACGATAAATCTTATTCGCAGAAAACTTTTTTACATTCACCCTGTATTCGATATTCAAAGGGTCAGTATCACTTCTCGCTGTTAGTTGAATCGCAATAATCTAAAATTGTAGCCAACCCCTGTTATGTAATTAACCGTATAAAATTCCGAGATACCGGCGCGATCACCCTTGTCTCGGCGAGCAGAGTGCAGACCGAGAGAGGAAAACAAGCGGACGAGGGTGGCATGTCCCGTGTTTAGAATCCGTAAGGCTTCGGGCGTTCGTTTGCACAGCGTAAACGTGGCAATCGCGGTAGCAGCCAACCCGGTCATCGTTCCACGATTATTTGCCCTCCCTTTCGTCGAATCGCAGGTACACTATGAGTACGCTGTCGTTACAAAGTTAGATGCTCGCCGACACCCGTGAAATTTTAACGAACATTCCTTTGGTACAATTGGTTTTACGACAGTCTGCGGATAGTAATCGACGACTCTTGTTTCTCCTCGTTGTCGAACGGTCATCTTTTATTGACGTCGGTGAAGTAGGTACGTCTAGAAAATGGAATTACTGGAATTTACACGGCTAACGTTCCCTAACGTATCTGTTTTTTTTCTCTCTCTCTTCTTTCAATGTTTTGCGCAACGAACGCGAAAAAATCGACGAGTATTTCTTGGAGTATCTGTACGACAATTTTCATTTACGAACCTCGAATCAACAGAGTCTGATTGTAAAAATTCGCGCGAGAACACTGCGGAGGATATATTTTTCAACTCTTCGGCGATCTCCGACTCGAGGAAAAACGGATTCGTCGCGGGAGGAGAAGGGGAGGGGGCAAGGGTACACGGGTAATCCGTGGCAATTTTTCCCCAAGCGAGAAGTGGCCGTGTTATATTAACGGCCGTGCGAGACACGATGCTGCAAATGTCGCATTGTGGACCGGCCAATAAAGTCGCTCGTTCGCCCACGCGAGTTCCGCTGGACGCGGTCTCGCGCGACGAAAGAGGAACAGGAACGATCGAACGAACGATCAAAAGCAGGACAGCGCGAGCTTAGAAGGGACTATTGGAAACGCGGCTCGCCGTAAATGCCTCGAGTTCGCGTCCAGTTTCTTTCTGTTTCGTTCGGTTCCTCTTCTCTCCCCCTCCTGTCCCCCTCGTTCGTTCGTTCTTTCTTTTTCTCCTTCAGCCACGAAAGACGCAAGGTCGTCACTCGTGGGTGGCGGCGATAATAATTATTGCCCGGGGGTTCGAACGATCGATCGACGCGATCTCGGATTCGCCACGACGAGATCGCGGCGATCTCTTTTATTTCTCGCGTTGGAACGCGGCTTTTATCACCTTGGCTCGGGCCGAAACGGTCGACGGTTTTCAAATGGAAAAACGAACGCGACGGGAGGCGTGTGTATATACACATGTATACAGAATTTTGCATTTAATACCCGCTGTACCTTATGCTGATCAAGGGAACCTCGTTCGCCCTCAGCCCCCTCCCACACCCCTCTCGCAAGCGCGAAAGAGATTTTTACGACGGCGTAGTTTCCATGGGTGGGACGTGCGTTCGATGTTGTTGAATGGCCGGCGAAACCGCGAAACGTCCGCGTCCCGCTCGAATCGTAATATTTTTTATCGATCGGGGCGCGGTAAAATGGTTATAAACGACGGCTGAGAACGCGCGTCCTCTGGTATCGCGGAATTTCTCAAGTCACGGCCGTTGCGCGAATTAATTCCCGCTCCTTGACGTTGACAACACGCACGCCGCGTCACCGCGGTGATTTTTACGCGATTGCGATTTTTCGGGGAATTTTATGGCACGGGTTTCAGGCACGAGCTAATCTCGAAGCTTCCCTACTCTTCGAGCACAGCGTGTGCCGATTGTGCAAAGAAGTTTGAAATCGAACTAATTTATAAGTGAAGGTGACGGATGACGTTATTTTTGTGTTTAAGTAAATTGAAATTCGCTCGTCTCGTTCGTGCGCGAGTGGAACGCTATTCTTGCATCTCACAATTAGATTAATCCGATTATCCGAGTACTTTGCTAAGCAATGTAATTTACATTCGACTATCACGTCGATGTGATACAATCGGCGGGATAAACAAGTTCGGTAGAGAAATGGATCGACGTCAAATTGCGTTCGTCAACGTGCAACATATTTCCGCTATCACGTTCATCGTCGGTAGGAACTTGGGACGTGTTAATTTATTTACTTTGCGATATTCGCCAAACGTTTGCAACGCGCGTGGCAAACGCACCTTATTCAATTCGCTTAACTACGTAAACTTCAAAAAACGCGATAAACAACCGTGTGCACGTCATTCCGTGCTCGTACGCGTCCGCCACGTATAATCTCTCATCCACTTAGCCGTAAAAGAGAAACGACAGCCGCGGCTCGACGTCGCGCACTTCTCCCAGTTTCTTAATTTATAAAATCGTTGAGTTTATCTCGTACTCGAGACGTTCCCTCTGTATAGCGTTCGCTCTCACCGCGAACCGGGAATACCGGTAAATTTTCGAACAATCTCGCGGACGCACGTTAGCGTATCTTAACGATAAGGAGCCTTCTCTGTAAACGTATATCCGTTTATCCCGCAGCAACGGCAGAGAAGAGAAGAGACACGTCAAATCGTCTTGTTGGATACCGTTTGGAGGCGGAGACAGTTGCCGAGGCGTGCGTAACTTACCGAATGCTAAATTTGTCGAAGGTACAGGCGAAAAGAAAAAGAAAAAGACAAGAATCGTGACGGCTAATCGATTCCTGACGGGACGTCGATCGAATGTCCCGCGAATCGTGCGAGCGCCTCCGCCAATAACCATCGATTGATGGCGCGATTTCGTCTGGCTCGAATCGTTTGTTAACTTCCACCGAGATCGATGACGATTTTTTATTATCGCGTTAACGAAGTCCCACTCTTCGAACGAGTGGATCGAACGAGGATCGAGCGCGACAAGACGAAGATGGTAACAAAAAGCGATTGAGCGGCCGAGTGCTTGTCTCTCCGATCGACTTTTTACTTCGACGCGTACGTATGGAAAGTCGTGGGTGATGTTGACAATAATTGTGGGCACGTACATGCGTCTTAAACGCATCGCCACGTTTATATCTCATCTATATCTCGTCGGAGACGAGATTCGTACGTGGTCCGAGAGGAACGAAAAGTCGTCGGGCTCGTGTGGGTGAAAATAACGATTCCAACAGGTTTACGCGGAGGATACGTCGCAAACCACTTCGACGGTTGGTTTATTCGCGTGATTTCCCTTCGCAATAGTCTCGCCAGAACGCCGGTTTGATGATGAAGTTACTGGTGGTGACTGAAGCTGAACGGATCCGTTCGAAGTTTTATAGACATGTCTGGCGTTGGTACATCGGTTTTATTTCGACGGCGTGACGTCACTTTCAGATTTCTATGAAACAAACGAGATTAGATTATTTTTGGCGACTGTGATTAAGAGAGAGAGAGAGAGAGAAAAATTGAAATGGACAAATTTAATCCTCGAACATCATCGTCGAGTTACCGATACCTATGATAATTTTCATTAGATCCTTCGCGTCAAGAATTTACGATAATAAAATTCATTTAAATTTTTGATCCTCGAGGTTGTTCCTTCGATGTATCTTCGTGATAATATCAGTCACAACATTACGCGCTGCGCGCTCTCGATCTTCAGACTTGCGTCAGTGTCATTCGTCGTCGAAGAAAAATTTATTCAGACGATACTGACTCGCCTCTCGAATCCATCCGATGATCCATCTCGGTTTCGAATCACCTCGAGTAAGGTCTGCTCTGAGATTTATTCCGGCACGCGCGGAAATAAAAAGAAAGCAAAACGATGCAAATCAGAGAAGGGCCAGCCGAGAGAAAAAGAGAGAGAGGGTGACGAGATGAGCGGAATTCGGTCGCGTGTGCTCGTCGATTCTCAGCCTCGACTCGCTTCGTGCCTCGCTAGATTCAACGCGCGCGCACTCGAGATGAAACTCGAGGGTAAAGAAACGTTATTCAAATTCGTGCCTCGTGGAGATTAGAATTAGAATCGACGATTTTTGGACACGTGCCTGCGCATCGACGATCGTGTTCGAAAGAGATTCGGGGAAAGGGAAGAAACGTCAGAGGACGAAAAATATTCAAATTTCTCACTGTCCGGGCTAGAGGAGACACGAGCCGGAAGTGGCGCTTTGTTCCCTGCTCCCGTGATTTATTTGCATGACGCGACGGATCTACCGCGCAGCCTCCCTGAATTATAATTAAAATCGGGAACACGAGGCTGGAACGTGCGATCGGAATTTATTTCCATGTCTATGTCGTGGCGGAGGGCAGCCCGGTGACAGCTGCGTGTTTGATTAGGTGGTTGGCTAGGATTTTCACGCTCGATGACTCGTTTCCATAGAGAAAGAAGAAGAATTAGAGTTAACAGTGACGGAGGGACGTGTTGAATGAATGATTGTTTCAATGGGACTGGCTTGATTAATTGCAATAGTTAGAGAACTTGTATAAACGTGAGATGAAAATTTGGTAAAAGTGACAGAGGATCACAATAGATGTAGCCTTGCATGTAAACAATAGATTGTAGATCCGTGTGCATTTATAAGGAATTTGAATGTCTAAAAATACAGAAATATTATATAATGTTATCCTATCTTACCAGAGGAGGTCTACTCTTACCGGTGATGATTTACCCTTTTTACTCCTTCGCGTTTATAGAAACAAAAATCTGCGTGATCTTTGTACATGAAAATATACTTTGATTGAAACATTTAAAACGTTTCTTACGGAATTTACGCAATATATACTATTATATATATACAATATATACTATCTTTGTACAAGCGTCAAAAGCGCAGGTAAAATTTGCGATCTTAAGACAGGCCAGGCACATGGATAACCTTGGATATTATACGACCTTGGATATTATACGACAGTAGTAGTTGTAAAATAATATAATATGAAGGGTATGAGTGTGAGAGAGAAAGAGTGATGCGGAGGAAGAGACCGAGTGGTAACAAGGATTCATCGAGAGGAAAAAGTGTGAATAGTATGGATTTGAACGTTGAAGAGAGTAGACAGTTTGAATCTGACCGTTGAATAGAAGAGCAGTGTGTTAATAAAATTGAGTAGACAGCGTGTAGTAGAATCTATTCAGTTTCATTCTAAATAAAAATGGTTGTATACATCATGGGCTTTGATCCGTTTATTTCTTATTTATTTCAAAAAATAAGATTTTACATTTATGTAATTGGAATAGAGAAATAATTTTTTTATTTTTTATATATTTTATCATTCCTTATTCGTACAGATTAAAGAAATATGTAAATGTAGATCTATTCGAAGATCCAATAGTCAGTCCTATTCTGTTAATTTCGTTTGTATTAGTATTGCTTTGTATTTAATGTTTGTCTGGATTATTGTTGCTTCTACATTTTGAACATCTGTTTTTTAGTCTCCGCGAGAAACAGAAAGGATACAATTTTTACGAAAAATAAAAGAAATTATTCCTCTGTTCCTGTAAATTGTACAAACGTAAAATCTAATTTTTGAAGGAAAAATAAGCGAATGTGTAATCTGTATTTTTTTAGATAAATAACTTACTAATCACACTGTCAATTGGATTCGGCCTGTACTATATTAAATTAAACATATTTAAAATAAAAATATAAATTAAATATATGTACACTTGAGCTTGATTGTCCAATCTCCAAATTTCTCGCAATCTCTTTCGGGATTCAGCCGAGATTGAATGAGTTACACAGCTATGCAAAGTGTACAAACAGTGAGTGGCAAATGGAACTACGAATTTTGAAAATCATGAGAATTGTGAGGCTCGGAGAATTGTGAACGTGACTTTGCGAAGGAATCGGCAGTGGAGGAGAGTGGAAGTTCAAAGTGGATTTTACGGCAACACAGCTGAAGAAAATGCTCGGAGCGAGAAACCTATGCACTGTAGGCGTGAAGCAAGAGCTAATCGCCAGACTGACGACGAACGACCCAACAGGATCGTGGATGCATGGACACGGAAGCAACGTGAACAGAGTAGGCGTGAACGAAAACATAGACGTGAGTGAGAATTCGTCGAGTCCTTCGTTGAAAGAAATGAACGATATCCGGGTTGTGAATATTTCATTGAAGAAAATAGCGAAGAATCGGAAATATTATAAAAGCGACTTAGTCGCGATCAAAAGAGCGCTGCATGGCCCAGGGTTAAAGTTCGCGGTAAAATACTTTGTACCGTGCGACATATTAAAACTGTTGAAACGATATTGTAGTAAAATTTAGTGAGCGTAGCGAAGGACCATAGTGAACGTCCATAGCAGTAGAATATATTAAACTATAGATGTAGATAAGTGAAGGTGCAATAATAATTCTGTGCAATGAGGACAGCGACAATTCATACAGTGATAGTTAAATAATGTAATCTCCCCCCCCCCCTGTGAAAAATTAATATTTAATTAATGTAACATTCTTCCTGTAAAAAGATTAACAGGCAGTGCGATATTTAAGGCCGGATGTCCTACAGGATGACTCGATATAGAAGTACTAAGAACCTACTACAGGTCAAGACATTAAGGCATTAACTCAGGCATTTGTAAACGTTGTAAAGCTATGTACAATATTATAAATTTATACATAAGCTAAGTACAATATTATAAATTTATACATAAGCTAAGTACAATATTATAAATTTATAATTATAAAGCTATGTACAATAACTGTAAAAATAATATAACATTAAAGAGGAAGAGAAATAGGGGAGGTGTGAATAGTGTGAATTTGTACAAAATAGACATTGTGGGATGAAGTGCGTGAGTGATAATCATGGATCGACAGCATGTAATCTATTCAATTTAGTCTAATCGAATATATTAAATGGTAAATATATATTAAATTAAATGTACGTATTTTGCTTTACGCTTGGTCTCGATTGTTAGCAATTAAAGAAATCAATTCTCGATTTATTTCATGCATCAAATGTTATAAATATTTTGAATATTTTATATATTTTTATATATTTTTATTTTTTCACGATAAAAAAATATTATTAAAATATAATATATCGTTATAAAAAATATACCCTGTCTCAAATCAGTTGTTACATTGACACGACTTATTTTATTTGATGTTTAAAGACAGTAGGTTCCTATGTTTATTAACCAACTGAAAAAAATCGTACGATCATTATTTATTTATCAAAGTAGACTGGTGTCAGAGCAACGATAATTCGACATTCTCAAAAATACAGCTGTCATTTCAAAAGTGTTATGAGTCGTAATTTGAAAGTTAAAGTTAGAAAACCTGAAATAAATAATGGTAATGCAATTTCTGCTACAGCATTGTAGAAGTGATAAACTGGAGCTGCATCGGAAGAAAATGCAGTGGAAATAGCTTTTCAAAAAATGCAAAGAAGGAAAAAATTGCACAATATTTTTCTAACACTACAAACTTGTATGGAAAACTCAGTAAACTCGTACAAGATAATGAAGCTGAACGAAAAGGAAAATTCAACCTTGAAAGTTGCTTATTAAACCATGTAAACCAGAAGCTGTAATGCTAAAAACTGCTTAAATATTATTAAGATTAAATTATTGTTAACAATTTTCGTTCGAGCAAATCTTTCATTTTCACCAAACTTTGTTTATATTTTATTTTTATTTTATTTTGTTACATGTATGACAACTATTCTGTTATAATATTTACACGCCAAATGTGACAACTAATTTGAAACGGACGTAGTATTATTCTGTCATTTTATAAAAATGTACGCGAATCAATTTGCGAAGACTTTCGTCTAACGACTATTATTTTATTTGCAGATGGAAGCATTAGTGGGATATCAAGACTGCATTCGATTCTTAAATGGAAGGATTTCAGGGCGAGTTGAACGATCTACGACACAAGGTACGTGTATCGAACATATTCGAAATATTAATCCTAATATTCATTCAACATGTTGCGCTATTACGAAATCTTCGTTTCTACGACGAATCTCCAAGTGTGTGTACCCCCTTGCCTAAACACGTGATCCGAAAAGTCGTTGCACTTCAAGTCGAAGGGTTCGAGACGCGGGATCAGGATCGAAAACCGTTTAAAACCGTAATGGTCGTTACGCGTATCGACGGAATCGAACATCGGTCTCGCACGTTCCCGACAAAGGCAGCCACGGTGCCTTTCATCCGGAGCCAGGGACCTTTCCCGTATGCAAATCCTGTTCCTAGATCCATAGCAGCACGCGACCAGCCGCTGCCTCGAATTCACATTCAAATTTCCCGCTGCGAGGTTGCACCGCGTTTTTTGCATCGTTAATTCCCACGTGAAGCGTGCACTTGTTACCCCTTCGAGGGGTAACAGAAACGGAGAAGGAAAGAAAGAAAGAAAGAAAGGGATACCTAACTGGCGAAGAAGCAAAAGATTTTTTAGTTTATTAATGACCAGTCACTGCGCAGAGCATCGTCCTCGGTTTTTACTCATTGGTAACCTACCAGTATATACAGATATTTTACCTGAACGATTCGTCGAGGGAATCGGAGCGAACATGGTACTCGAATGCGTACGTTGGAATCGACGATCGAATTTTTAAAATAAGGGGGAGGGAAGGTTAAACGTATCAGTGTTTTAGACGGTATTATAAACTTTCGACTTGATTTTTTTTTCGGTTAGAAAATGGTTTTTCGTAGTAACGAGATGATAACGTAAACTTCCGTACAAATGTATAAATATCTCGACAAATGTAATTGTACCAACGTCAAATGATATAATTTACAGAGAAATTATACATTCTTTCTCACACTTTCGATTTTTGCAGTGTGAAAGAAATCAAAATTCCCGTCAAACATTTGCGGAGAAAAATCTATCGCCTTTTCCCTTCAAATTCGTTGGAACTTCTTTTAAAATCGTGAATCATTTTCGATTGTTTCGAATTGTAGTTTACAAATCTTTGCTTTTACGCAAATATCTATCAACCTTAATTATTCTTCTGCAAGCATACTCCTATCTAAAATCAGGCATTTAAAATCTCCATCTTGCACGACCAGTCATCCAGTAGATCGCAAACGATCATCAGGAGCATGGGAATAAATTTCAAGGGGTGATCTCGTGAGCAGCTCTCCCTCCCCCTTCCCCCTGAAGAACAGCAGTTGGAAATCCTCGTTTCTGCTTTTACTCGATATAACAAACGAACTAGCCGTCTCGGTATTAGTATGCATTCTTGTGAGAGTCAAGCTGGGTCCGCAGCTCTGTCTTTCACTCGAGGATTCCCACACATCTATGACGCTCGGTGCCCTTAATTCCTGTCATTGTCCCCCAGCTGGGTCCAGACAGATACACCGAGCGAAACGAGAGCGAAGAGGCAGAACGCGGAGAAGTTGTCACTTCTTCGATTCTCTAGACCAGGTTGACGATAAGATAGAAGGAGAGGGGGAGATACGAATAAATGTGTGTGGATCGGTTCGTGGTGAGATTCTGCTTACTGTGAGGTGAATAGAAGTATGCGCCAGGGTTCTGAAAGCAAAGGGGCTGCCTCCCTTCTGAGACAATAATAGAAACAGTGCCTAGCACCCTTGCCACGACCCAAATACCTTAAAATACATGATACACAACGAGCCTCTGCTCCATTTCTTCTATTTCTCTCCCTCCCCCCTTCTTACTCTCTCTCTCTCTCTCTGTCTTCTCTGTTAGTTTGCTCAATTTTTTTTCTCCTACTCCTCTCTGCTCGTCTCAACGATACAATTAAAGTACGTTGCGGTCTTTAGAGCTTGAATCATCCCTCCCCTCCCCCTCTCTCACCCTTTGATATCCCCCTTTCTCTAGGACCGCTCTGTTCCCCGTTTGTCGTTCGATTTATGCCAACGAAAGGGGTGAAAGATGAAATCTCTGGCAGCAACGCGTTCCCAATTCTCTACCTGTTTCGCGGCTCACGAATTATTTCCCTCTCTGTTATTATCCCTCTTTTTTCTTCCCTTTCTCTTTCACTGGTTACGCCGCGTCTGATTCTGGCTGATCGGCCAATCGACCGGGTCTCTTTATTCCACCGGCATAACCGAATCTTCATCACCCTTCGATTCATCGGTTAGGCCGAAGGGGCCGGCAAGCGAAGGAACGCTTCCATGTAGATTCTTTGATTTGTGGGATCGGTTAGTCGTCGCCCCACGTCGCAAGCATAATTCCGTTTGATTATCGTGAACGCGCGGGCACCCGAATTGGGATCGAGTGGGCCGGAAGTCGTTCCTTCCTTCCCTCCGTTCTCGCCCCATCCGTTACCTATTAGCGAGTTCGATTCCGATAGATTGAGTTCCTTTTTTTTTTGCGACAAGTTAATGTAACGATTTTTGTCCCGCCGGAACGTTTTTTCTCTCCTTCTTTCTTTCTCTTGCGAGAATTTTAATAATTCTCGTAAATCGTGTTTAGTGATCCTCGACTGCGTCGTTCAAGTGTTCTCGCTTTTCACTCAGAAAACACTCACGTATAGTTGGCAACGTTGTTACATTTAATTACTTGTTTCAAAACTCGGTGTTTCAGCGTGTGTAGCATCCACATAGTTTGGCTAGCTGAGACTAAATTATTGCTGCCATTACAGTGTTATTTAGTATAATTGTATTGCTTCTCTCTGGCATCGTTCTGATCTTTAATCTTCAGCTAACTTTTTAATTCAAACGTTAGTCAAATATTTGTTTTCTTTTTCCTCAACTCGAAATACCACTTTCAACGAAAAACTATTTAATTCAAATTTAGATTTCTTCCGGAATTGATATAATTTAATTTGCTCGCTATTATTTGAAGTTTTTTTCCCTCATTAAAATTATCTTTTTCATCGTTCGCTGAAAGAGTCAACCAACGAAATCCATTCGAAGTTACCAATATCGAACACGTGAGACACTTTCATGTTATTCTATTTTATTACAGTCGCTGGAAATTAAAATCACTCCTCATTATACAAAACATCGGTACAGGGCGAGCCACATCCATTATTCAAATGGTACATTACGCTTCATCGAGATCTAAACCATCGGTTTAGAACCGTTCCAGATAAATTCGATGCCTTTATAAATAAAATATCGCTCGCATTTGTTTCAAGGCGCAAATTCGCGCGGCTCTACTTATTCTTGGCTAACAGTAGTAAGGTTAATACATTCGTTATTTCTGACTCAGCCACAAGAGCCCTCGTTCCAGAACTCGTGGCGCGCCAATCGAAGCAATGCACATTTTTCGCCACATTCCTGCATAATTCATTTTCGCTCTTCGTTCGCGTTTCGGCCTACCTTCGCGCGTTTATTCACCGAGCGCGACACACACGCCCGCGTTCACGTTCATTCATTCAAATTCCAGGCAGCTCCGCGAGTCTCTCGACTAGCTAGCGTCTCGCCTAAATCGAATACTATATCTATAAATCTCGTGGAAAATGTAGCGAAAGTCCCCTCCGTAACCGTTGTCTTGCCTCACCCATTTCAGATTCATACTTCGTGACTTTTGGAAATTTTTCTCGACACGGTTCGCCGTTGATTGAATTTTCGTTATTTGCGGCGTTGAATGATAAATTACTTTCGCGGTAGATCGTGTAGCAGTTCTACTTACCGTGAGATTTAGGTTTACACTCGTTCGTTTGCTAGTTACGGATTCACAGATTTGCAGCGTCGTGTTTCATGCGAATTATTTTCTTTTAAATTTCGTTTCGACTTTGTACAATTTGATCAGAGACATTTCTTTGATTGAATATAAATTTTTGGGGATTTTTTGATTGGCGTGTATGCTTCATTTCTGAAAGGCTTGAAATAATTTTGAAAAATTTTTCTGTGTATACTTTATCTCTTAAAATCACTGTTGGAGCACGGATGAGACTAACTGGGTCATTTGTCAATCACTTTAAGGTCGATTTTAATTATAAAAAATATAAATGATGAATTGAAAAATATCAATGTATCAGAGTGCATGGACTTGAAAATTGTAATGGATTTTGCTGGAGAATTTTTTAATTGGATACTATCTCTAGATAAGGTTGGAATTGAAATATTTATGAAAGGGCTTGATTGCTTCAGAGAAAAATGACTTCCAACTTTTATGTAGAACTTTTATTTCTTACCTTTAATAATGAAAGAAGTAATTAAGTGCACTTGTGCAATATGCGAAAGGCGCATTAAATTTGCATATTTTTCCAAGAAATATATGCAGACCAGCGAATCAATTAGCCGTACCTTCTGTTCCCTAAGAGTGTACATATATATTCACTTTCATTTCGACTCATTAATCATATTACTAAACTATTGCAATAACTGTACGTGAAACATAAGCACGTGTAACTTTTTGCATCACTTCTATTAGGAAACATAGACTTCTACATCATTTCTGTATCAATCTTGCGAAGAGTTAATTCTTAATTACAGATAAGATTGCTGGACTTTAATCCAAGAGGAATCTCAATTTTTATTTCGTTGATAATTTTCATCTCGTTTTATTCCATGAAAAATTCTAAATCCTCAAGATTGAATGAAATTCAAAAATCTAAGATTCAAAAAAATAAAAAAAAAAATGGGAAAAATTACAATTGTCTATAATTAAAATCTCCGCTGTATTCTTCAAAAATCTACGAATAAATCTCAACGACTCTAAGTTTCCTCCAATTTCCTTCCTCTCTTGAATCATTCTTTTTCTAAAGAAACAATTCCTACAAGTCCGTCACTATAACATACTGACTCTCAATCATTTTCAGATCCTATTAATTATAATAAATCTCAACGATTTCCAATTTTTTTCCATTCTCGATTCTCAGTTCTTATTTTCTTAAAGAAACAACTCTTTTAATGTTATTACGTGAACCCAAATTATTTTTTACTTACTTCTGTCGTTTAATCCAGCGAAACTTGCTCTCTTGAATCGTTCACTTTTTTTTAAAGGAATAATTCTGCAACTCTGTCAGAATGAACTCTCGATTACATTTTTACCTGCTCCTACTATTATTAATTAAAATAAATCTTTTTTTTTGCTCTCGACTCGGCTTTCTTTTGAAGGAACAACACCTTTAACCTTACCACCGCGACTCTAGTCGATTCAGAGTCATTCCCGAGAGTAAATTATTTTTCACTTACGTCTACCTTACTAATCCAATGACACTCACTCTCGTTACTCGTCACCGTGCAAATCCGCATCGCGGATACGTTCGCGTGACTTTTCCGCCGGCGTGCCATGTCGTTATGCCCATTATTATGGTTACCATTATCGCGAGCACGATCTGGCAAGAGAGAAACAGTAATCACATTAGAGGGGGAGCGGGCGATACCGCGATCGAGATTCATCGGTTAATCCGCCGCCAAATCGATTCGTCGTGCAGCAAACTTTCGCGTTTACCGCGTGTAACTTAGCGCGCGCACGCAACCGATCGACGATTGCCTCGGACACGCATCGATGCCTCGTTCCCATCTTGTTCGATCGCAATTCAAATTCGAGCCTGTTCCACGTAGCGGCTGAACGATCCGTTTTTGAGAGAGAGAGAGAGAGAGCACAGTCTTGTCTCTATGGATTCTTCGAAATTAATGAACCGCGAGATTCGAGGCTATTTACGAGCAGAGAGAGAGAACCCGAGTCCTCGGCATCTACCTACTTCAGCCAAGCGAGGCTAATTGTTCGCGAAAATAAACCGTAATTTTATTTGGACGACGATAATAGGCCATCCTTGATTCTCTCTTTTCTTCGTCTCGAATTTAGACACGGTGGTTAAGTATGATTTGGTACCTGGTAACTATTGTTGGCAGGAAATGCTCCATTTTTTTTTTTTTTTTTTTTTTTAGTATATTCGTAGATTCGTAGAGTATTCTGAGATAAGTGTGATATATATATATATATGTTTGTCAGGCGCATAGTTGAAATTTTCATTCTTGAACTTTTATCAAGTTCGATATCTTTACTCGAGTAGTGTATTATAATTAGATTTCGCAGGATCGTACTAAACCTCTAAGTAAAAGATATTCCAACACTCGCAAATAATCTAGCCCGCTTACATATTTATTGTCGAACAGTGTTCCTTTCCATTTTAATTCAGCTTGTGAAAGATTTTCAGAACACGTGCAAACAACAACAAAACAATACGAAATACCCAAAGTAAAACATATTTAACATCTTCGGGCAGGAAAATTTCAAAGAAACGAGTCTTGAGGTTAGATCCGAGTAACTCCATTGTTTCTAATCAAACATTCCAACCTGTCACTATGTCCGCACGCAGAACACCATGTGTTACAACCTACTCCACATTCTCTCTGCATAAAGTGTCAAGATCGGACCACGCGGACAACGATGCGCAGTAACGATTGCAACAGCGATTTATTTTCAGATACGGATCTACGGAGCGCGTTAGATCAGTATCGTTTAAACGATCGTAGGACGGCGGTGTAGCTGTCTCGTGCGGCTCGCGAACGGCTCGGGCGATTTTTCTAGGTGTAGCTTCCTGTGCCTGACGTCACAATTAGCCTGATTATAATTACGGACAGAGAAAGACAGTGGCTGGCCGCGAGCGTGCGAGTAACACGCACGGACACGGATCCGACGCGGCTGGTAGCGAGAACGACAGCGACAGAACGACGAACAGGCGAACAAACGGAGACGGACAACGACTGTAGAAACAGCGAACGAGTGGAAGCGAGACGGCGAACGTGGAATGCGCAAAGGAGGAGAGAAAGAGAGAAGGGGAGACACCGTATTAACGGTGTGGCGAACGACGGTCGAGCTGACAAGCGAGATAATTAGGCGGGACGAGACAGGACGTGCGCATTAATTAATTAGCCCAATCTAAGTCCACTTCGCTTATTGTGCGCGCCCGTGCACGAACTGGACGCGACCTCAAAACCTATCCGCGCCGATTTCCACAGACACGAACCGAGGCAACGAACGAACAAACGTACGTACGTATGTTCCGTCTTCCTCTCCCTTTTTCTGTGACTGCGCGCGGCCGGTTTCTTGGCCGATTGCGCGGCCAACGACAGGTCTATTAATTCGCGCGGGCACCGCCGGTACCACGCGGGAATTCGCGCTCGCGTCCGTCATCAATTTCGCTACGCATTAATCAAGCTTAATTTTCGTTCGTTAATTCGAGCCGGATGTCCCGTTTTGCTTCATCGCTTCTCCGTCCCGATCGGAGACTTCGTTCAGTTCGGACAGGTCGTTTTCCTTTTATTACTGTCGGTCTCCATCTTCTGTCGTTCTGCAACTTTGTAGGATGTTTCCTTGCTGTTTCTTCCTTTCTTCTTCTTCTCCCTCGTCCTTCGAGGGCTTTCGAATCGTTTTAATTTGACGAACCGTTTGACACGGACGTTCGGATCTTTTAGCACGACCGATTTCTCGATTGCATTCATGCTTCCCAGCAACGTGGTAGTTTTTCGAAGTGAGATAGAATCGGCTAGATGTGTGAAATTATTCAGTAACTCTGCGCTAGTTAAGAACGAAACTATAAAATTTATAACACCGGAGTCCACCGGGGAGCAATTATTATATCTTCCGTTTTTTTTTTCTTAGACGCGATTTTATTTTTATTTTTTTATTTTTATTTCTCTTCAATTACTCCCATTTTCGATAATCCCCTGCGTGTTTCTAACGTATCGTCTATCGTATCGTCTGCCCAACTACGCACAATATATAACACGGTCACGAAAATGGCGTAATTTTTTCGCACTGCATCCCCCCGTTGCTTTATCATCATGATTCTCGAAATCGGCACGCCTGTTTTCATCGAGCCGGAGCCTCGGTTTACGAGCGGCTCGGCGTTCCTCGGCCGAGCTACGGCAAATATCGATTCCAATGTGACCGGTGGATAATTATGAAACGGCTTCTTACATGCGAGGCAAATTACGAACACCTCGCGAGCACCGCATTGCGGTGTACAGGCTCGTACACCGACAAACAATGAACCAAGACCGAGCCCCGGCCGGGTGTCTCCAGCTGATACTTCGAGCTGAACGAAGCGGTGCCGGTCTTTCTTTCTCTCTCTCTCTCCCCACGGTTCTCTCGAAAAATAATTAATTTATGCTAACGAATGAGAAGCGTAACGGCTGGCGCTCTTAAATTCGCGCCATTGAGCGGCCAAGTGTCCGTAAGTCCCTCCGCTAAGCGTCTATCTTTCTCCCTTCGTCCCCTCCCCCTCCACGACCAAGTCCCTGTTTCCTCTCGCTCGACTGGTTTCCGTCGAACAGTTCGAAACTGGTTGCAGCCCGACAGGACGCGGCCGTCGTCCGCCTCCCTCCGGGAAACGAGGAAGAAGGATGCGAGGACCGGCCGACATCCTCCAGGATCTCCTCTATCTTTGTAATTAATTTCATTCGCGCCAGTTAAATCGTGTTCCGTCGGTTTCGGATTTGCGGGGAGCTTCGAAGGCTGGCTCATTTCCTTCTAAATTTCGCGCGTTTAGAGATTATTTCATATATATATATATATACATTATTTCATATATATACATTCGATTGTCGAATAAAGTGGGAAACGATACAGAATTAAAGGAATGGAAATTTTAACGAGCGAAAAAATTACAGTGTAGCGTTCTAATGTAGAAAACATTAAATTCTCGAATTTTTACAACTCTACAAAGGAACATGTTAATTACAGAATATACCGTGGAATTAATTGACTTACTATTGTAATTACCACTGTAGGGAAACCGTGACGAAGATTACGAAAACGATTGTTACGTAAAATTTTCATAGCAATCATGCAAGTTTCCAATGCATCGAGAGAAATTTCGAAGCAAATGTTAATGTTTATTGATTCGATAATGCGGTAGACATGTTCAAACGAAAATTTCGTTAATTCGTTAATTTCGAAAAATTCGTTACATTTTTCTCTGCTCGTTATTCACTCGTTCGTTCGCTCGTTCGTTCATTTCGAGTATTTTTCAAAAGGCTGTGCCGGCGGAGCCAACTAGCCTTTGTGTCCCTCGTGTTTCGTTTCATTACTCTCGTCACTGGCTACCAAAAAAACATTTGCCGGGGGCCCGAAAGGATTGACCAGCGGGCGACGCGCAATTAATCAACCGTGAGTCGTTTAAAATTCGCTTAAGCCGTCGCTCGTCGCCCCGAGAAACCGGTGGCGGCAAGGTGAACGAAGAAGAGGAACAACTTGTGGCAGTGGAGGGGGTGGAGAGGGTAGGAGAATGGGGAGGGGGGAGAGTGAGTGTGTGGAGGAAGGAGACAAAAGAGAAAAGTTTTTCAAAGGATCCGTACGGGCGACAATGCACCGGTTACGGCAACAGTTTCGAATATTTTAAGAGGTTTCCGGGAGAATAAGCGCGCTGCACATCGTGCTCTCCCCCCTCCCCCTCCGGCGGCCATTTTCGCTTAATCTCTTTTCCCGGGAAAATTAAGTCGAATTCAGGCGCAGCCGTTCGTATATAACTCAGTAACAATACGCCGGTGCCAAGCACTGGCTTGATGAGCAGAGGCTCTCTTCTCTTCTCCTTCTTTCGCTTCATCCCTCGACGAGAGGGAAAAATCTCGTCGAACCACCCTCTCTTTACCTGTGTGTCGTGAAAGGGACACTTTCGACGTGGTATGTTTCTTCCGCTTCCACGAAGAGGATGAGTTTGTGCCACGTTGCGCCACAAACTATGCGTTGAAAGGGAAACTGCGTGAACGTCGACCGCTTTCGGAATGTTTCCGTGGTTTTGATCGAGCAAGGGGTAAACTGGAGCACGTGTATTTGCTCGCCGAAGGTTTTTCGAATGTTGTAAATTTGGACTTGCCGTCTCGTTTGACTCGTGTAATACGAAAAGAGCATAAGCGCTTTTGAAAATAAAAATTTGCATAGTAAATCTATTGAAGATCAGCTTCCGCGCACGCACGCGATCAAAAAGTTTGAATTAATTGCTATTAACGAATTTAAGCTTTTAATACGAAAACATTCAGATTAATAATTAAAAACGTGAGAATATAATGTAAATTCCCGGATCCCAAAAGCTTGCACTAGTATTTTAATAATAACTTCTTCTTGATTGATAATCACAACAGTTCTGAAAGAATTTCAATTGCAATTAATAATTAATAAATATATATTAATATTGATAACTATCAATTGACAATTAATAATGTGAAAATATAACGTGACGAGTCAATCTATAAATTTCCAGATCCAAGTGTTCGCACGAATATTTTAACATTAACTAACGTTCTAATTGTAACAGCTCTTACAACTCATGATATATAAAAATTTTCATAGTAATTCAATTGTTTTACCAAGAAATACACCTAACTGTCTATTATATGCCGCGTTCACCTATTCACAGACCTATAAGGTTATTTTCTTTTCGTGATATGTAAAGAGAGCCGGGTAGTTCGTAATAAGTTTATAAAAAAGGAAGCCGAGGGTTGTTATCAGTTTTAATAATACCGTGTAAAGTTTATGGTAACGACATTATTAGATGAGTCCTAGTTTTCGAACAGAAAGCCACGATATTACAAACGCGTGGTTTCACAGTTTAATGAGAAAGAAAGAAAGAAAGGGACATTTATGTTTGGCACACGTGGACTTCACCGCCGTGGCGATACAATTTTTTAATGGCTGAATAAAGGTTCGCGGTAATTAACGTCAGTAAGGAGGAAGGACACTCTTAATTAAATATAGCGATACCTATCACGGTAGCGTGCCGTACAAGTCGGTAATTTAATCAAGCTGTCGTACAAAGTTAAAGTAACGGCCAGCAGAGATTATCCGTGTTCCTTATCGGAAAAGGATGAACACAGTGATCCCAGCGTCGCGTATGTGAACATATTAAATCTATTTGGGCGGCTAATAGGGTAATTATTTCGTGCCTCGGTGTCAAATCGAACGATGAAACATCTGAACTTAAAAAGTCATAAAGCTCGAAGTGAAAGTTACGCGCGCGACAATAAAGACACGTTGCGAGCGGAATTAATTTATCTTACCTTTTCCTCTGATAAAAGGAAAAAAATTGAAAGAGCACTCACGCTTTTGAATAGCAGTGTGATTCTCAGCGTCCGATGAAATTTGTACTTCTTTGTAACGTATTCCATTGGAATTGGAAATTTTATTCTAGAAAACTTGTGTTCTTATCAAGACAGATGGATAGGTGACGAAACTAAAGCAGCATGTGGAGTGCAAGAACAACCATACAGGTAGCCGAAATACAAGAATATAAAATAACGTCTGCATCGTTGTATACCACGACGGAATTTTGACAATTTTAACCAAACGCCACTCGAATCGACGAAAGAATTCGACGAAAGGTGGGCCAAAGGTAAAAAGCGAACAAGCCCATCGAAGGTCGGTAAATCACTCGGAATCATCCTTCCTTTTATCGTGCACGAAACTTGCAGCGTGCATCCGGAAGGATGAACGAGCGACAGGGTTAGGTGGGCGGGAACGATGGGATGGAATTTTATAACGAATAAAATTTTAAGCGCCTTATAAAACCTGGCAAGTGTGCAGTAGCAGTCTGTAATATGGCTCGTATATCCGTTGCCCGTACCTCGGGCTCGTGTACATAAAGTCTCTCCCCGGGTTCTCTCCTGCTACCCACTTCGCTCGCCCTCTCGCAACCCCCCTTTCAACTAGCCACTTTTCGAATTTTCATACGTCACGTTACAACCCTCGTTCTTTCGTCGCAGATAATGTTTCTTTCGTCGATTCATTCTTATCAAGCAGCCTTTCCTGCAATATTGATCCTACGTAGCCTATTTGGCTTGATTTTAAAAGTACAGAATCATTAAATTTTCATTAAACTTCACTTCGCATTTTACTTAAATAAAATGTGGAAATTTGTAGCTAATGAGAAATTATGGTTTTGTAGAGGGTTGGGATAAAGGTTATGGGACACATCCATGATATTCTTACGCAGAATTTCGTTAAAGTTGGTAAAGTTAACTCATCGTCAGCGAGATAGGGATTATATATTTCCAGTTTGAAGACAGCTATATACCGACTTAGCCACTAGTGATTTTAATAAAGATTGCGGTTCGATCGTTATTAATCTCGTAAATTAATTCGTAGCTCGTGGTGCTAAAAATAACAAGCCAATAACAATCAATCCGACGAGAAATTTAAAATAATCGAGCGAACTTACGTTCGAGTAACGTGAAACAGAAGAATTCTCTCCGGTAATATATGTAATATTGAAGCACATCTTCGTGACGACGTTAAATGATAACGTCTGGATAAACGTGTAATCGATCGAGCGTTATTAAGCGTGTTATAAACGTTATAAACGTAGAATACGTTGAGAGAAACAAGGATTTCCCTGTGAATGAGAAGCTACGAGAGAAAGAGAGATCAGAGGAAGCATAGTATAATGGCATAAACCGGTCAACGAGTCAACATCACGCGGCTGCAACGGTGGGTGAGACATGTGGAATATAAATCAAAACGTTCGAACGTTCGAAAAAAAAAAAACTTTGAACAAAAGTGTCGGTTTTAAATCGCATTGTGTATTAGAGGTAGAAAATGTAGAGAGTTACAGCTACGTGGAAAATTTATGTCAGGAAATTTCTTTTCTGTACGTGTGCTTGTAAGAAGTGATCTAATGCTTCTGCACATTCTGTATGCATTTGTGCAGCTTTAAATTGCAGAAAAATCTGCATTATTGTTTGCTGAAGTAAAAGTGAAAATCGAAAACAGATCGTGAAAGTTTCGAGAAATATACATATGGGAATAAAAGCAACCTCTTTCACTGCAAATAGTAGATAATACAAGCGACTGTCACGTGCAAACAGGTACCTAGACTACGCATTTACATATACAAATTTCCGATCACGCCATTATAGTAATTATTAAACAGCCATATGGCCAATCGTTGTCCTTTCGTTTCCCCGTCGATGTCACACGCATTTTCTCAGAAAGTGAATTATTCTAATTCCGCAATTTCGCTTCGATTGTGTCTCGTAGGGAAACTGATGGCACGACGAGAGAAAAGAAAAAAAAGAAAAAAGAAAGAGAGAGAGAGAGAGAGAGAAGAAAACAGAGTGTCTATGAGCAAAGCGTTGTTCAAGCGTCTAATAACGCGGCGGACGTTAGTGCCCGACACACCGGTAAACACTGTAATTACATCGTGTAGGAATCAGCACGGCATCGAGTGACTTATTACGCTCCCCGGCTCTTTTTGATTCCGTATTACCATAAATTATTAAATCCGTGACAAGGGTTACGCTAACGCTGAATAATATTCCGACGTTGCGCGCGACACACACCGGTTAAGCGCTAATATGAATACACATGTAGCGACGGTGGTGCCCTTAGGGCGGCCGCACCTTTCCGCTCCTCGCTGCGCGCCGCGCCGCGTCGCGTTCGCATCGCGTCGCAACGCGACCGGTTACAAACTGAAAATTAACGGGCTTATGTGCTCGCGTGTACACGTGTAAGAGCGATTTAACGATATTTAGGTATGTCGGGCGAACCTCTAATTGGCCCAGCCGGTTGTCCTTTCCCTCGAAACGTCGGTTCGCCGATTTCGCGAAAATCGTCCGTGGACCGCTCGGCAGTTCATCTGGTTCGCATTGTGTCTTAACCCCTTGTGTGTGTCTCTCTCTCTCTCTCTCTCAACGCGAAACGCATGATCGATGGTACTTATCCTTTAACGTGGAAATGTTTCTTGCGACAACGATCTTTAGAATTGCTATAGGTGTGAGAACTCGGGTGTAATAAGCTCACTGTTTTTAACAAATTTACAAAGTAAACGGAAAAAAGAGTAGGTTGGAATTACTCGCTCTATTAGTCACTCGCTTTGATCACTCTTGATGAATTAGCTATGATTCAACACGTTCAGTTTCGACCATTCTAGGAATTTTTAGTTGGAAGTTTTTACAGTATATTACAAATGGCAATTGACCGAGAAATTTTTGTAAAGTTTAATGTAAAAATTGACATTCGACATTTGTCATCTAATTATTCTTTTTATTGTCTTATTCTATTATACTACACTAATATCTAGTGATTCCTAAGTCTAATCTGAATCATTCAACAACAAGTTAATTTCTCATTCGAAAATTCTTAAGCAATGAAAGTTCTGATAATTTTGAATTAATTCATTTTCAATGCTGCAGAAGCATTTTTCAACGACAAGTTCACTTGTCATCTTTAGCTAAAATACCTTCAAATTCTTTCGTATACAAAAATCAATCGTCTGTTCAATGTGACTCTCGTTTTCTTCTCTCGATCGCGACATTCGAGTTTGAATATCGTAACTAAAACGCACGTGGCCGATAAATGCGATACAGTATACGCGGTGATGAACGTTAAAGAAGTGGCATGAAAGTGATTTTGATGAAATCTGGAATTGCTCGTCGGAAGATTACACGGATTCGTTAATCTGCAAGAAAACGATAAGAAGAAATATTGATCCATGTCGATTTTGGCTTTGTTCTTATGAGCGAGGACAAGCGATGGTTGGTCAATGAGGGAGATTTCAGTTAAAGTCGAGGAAGAGACAATTGGTATGCTACGATGATAATTAAAGATAGTTTAACCTGTTTCAAATTTTATATTTCTTCTCTAAAAGTTTTTTTAAATTTTCGTTACGTAGAGTGAAAGAATTCTTCTTGCACAAGAAAATGATTTCGTACAGCCCTTATATAGAATTCATTTTGTAATCGTATATTTGATTGAAACATTTTCGAACGATTGCTCATTATCCTGATATTCCTTTTGTGACAACGTTAATATGATTTTCGCAATTTTCGTTCCCAATTTATAAATTTCATCCAGCCGGATAAGAATTCACTCGATAAATCACCTTGAAATCTGAACTGTGATAAACCGATACACGTCGCGAGGACACGCGCGAATCGCGCAGAAAGTTTCAATGGTCGCGATGAGGATGACTGTAACCCTTTCCTTAAATATCTTCATTTCGTTTCGCGTTTCAAAATCTCCACGTCAATGGATGGTGGACTGGACGGAGGTCTGTAGGCGAGAAATTGACAGAAAAAAGGAGAACCCTGTTCGTCAAACGAGGGGGGGGGGGGAGGGTGGGAACGTACAGTGTACACACAATCTCATTAATCCTGCAGCGTGACTCACCGCGTGTTGGCGAACATCGCGTACGCACGATGCGTGTTCGTGTATGTGTGTGTGTATGTGTGTGTATGAGAGAGGCACGGAGGAGCTGCCAGCGAAGAAAAGCTCGCTCGTCAGTGAATCGGTTACGAGTCGATACACCGATGAATCCAGCCGATATCTCGGATGAAGATCGACGAACGAGCTTCGACGGCGGGTGTAATTAATTACCGAATGAGCACGAGGCCCGGGTTATACCACCCGGCGGGAACTAGTCAGCATATACTCGTCATAATTCCCAGAAAAACTCCCCCTCCTGCCAAGTCGCTCGCGCCGATGAGTTTGAACTTTTTCTCCGATACTTGACACTTCCACCAGCGGACTCGGCGCGGCATCACGGTTCCTAAATGCTAACCGATATCGCGCGCATCGATTTTATTAATGATGCGTTAAAATCCTGACAGTGACCGGTGTCCGTCGTTTCCGAGGGGGAACGAATCCTCGAAGATCGATGATTGATAAGGTCACAGGAATTTCGAGAAGTCTGACGAAGCTGCGTTTGAAAAATTCTCGACTGGGGGGGGGGGGATGATGTATGTAGCGTTTGTTTGGCATTGCCTGGTTTCCACAGATTATTTCGACGTGTGGTTTTTAATTATTTCATTTACATACGGAGGTCTGTGACATTTCGAAATTTCTAGTTCTTCTCTGCGGCGATGATTTTCTTTCAACGACTCTCCTATCGGTTAACGATATTCGGTATTACGTAGAGTTGACTTATATTGGTCGCGTATATAGATACGTGATAAAATAATTAGCTTCTGAAACGACGTGAACGACATTTTGTCGATTTTCAATTAAAGGAAATTATCAGGTCAGAAGAGTCAATATCCATCAATTTATTTCTCTGCTCAGATATTCATTAATAGCGGGATATGATAGATTTTATCTAACTAAGCGATATTCTTTATTAAAATCAATAAACTTAACTAATTTATATTTCCTAAAAATAATTTCTTTCAATATATATGATGAATCAAATTATTAAAATCTGCAGTTATATATATATATATAACTCCTAAAAATCGAGCGTTCTGCTGAGATGAATATTTCCCCCTTTTGTGAAATCAAGAATATATCTCGCAGGAACGTGCATACCTGCGAGGGAACACCTGCCACGAAATAATAGAATGAAAAGACCCACTATAAACGATACGAAATTTAGGTGCCGGTTCAATGTGTACGTTTACGCGTAAAATCTATAGAACAGAGAAAAAAGGAGAAGCTGGTTCAGGGATATTATAAAAGTGCCTTACGGCCCGATAAATTCCGATCAGCCTACTGGAATCCCTGAAAACACGCTCGAAATCTGTGCTCGCCAGCTACCCCCTGGTGGTACGTCATCGTATCGTGTTTGTTTCGTGCATATTTTATCTCACTGTAGCGACAAACAAAAAAAAAGAAAAAAAATTTTAAATCAGTATGTTACGAATATTAGTAACTTTTGCGCAAAATATATTATTTTACCATATCGTTAAATGTAATTCAACGCGAAAGGAAAAAAAGAATGTTTCTCGTAAATTTTTGAAAGAGTAACTTTTTATTTAAATGATATATTAATTCATTAAAGAGCAAGCAATTTAATTTCTTCACGCACAAACACACGATTGCTCTTTAATATTAATAAAGGAGAATTGTTTAGCGTCGTAACGATTACTAAAGAATTTTTCGAAGAATGAGAAACCAAAAAAAAAAAAAAAAAAAAAAGAAAAGGAAGAGAAACAATGAATCGAAATGAGAGTCAATAAAGAAACAGAGATAAAAAAAAGAATGAAAAACAAAGAATCCTAAAGAAGCTACAGACTACGAAGATGGAACGCTCCTCCACGCGGAGGGTTAATGTATGGAAATGCGTTCGAGATGATGCAGGATGACCGGTGTCATCTAGGTCGACAGGCCGTGGCTTTTCGTCGGCCTAGTGAATCAGTTTCGTCGCACCCCTATTTCGTTGCGAGTCGCGCGCGTCTCTCCCAAGCGTTGATCTTTCCATTCGCGCCCTCCTTTGGTTTCTTTCTTCGGTGTGTCTTTCTTTCTTTCTCTGTCTGGTAAGCCTCTTCACGCGGGTGCCTCTCTCTGCACTTCTGGAATCTCCCGGCCTCGAATACCTGGAAAAGTCCATTCAGAGAGTCGGGACGATTCCCTTTTGTGTGTATCTCCAACGGTCGTCTCTCGGAGAGCGAGCGTGACTCCGGGCAGGTCACAGTCGCGTCTGGATTGCGAGGATTATTTGTTGAGATTATTTCGAGGGTTCGGGTGAGAGAAGGCTTCGGCTCGCAGTTTCTGTTTCTTCTTTTTTTTCATTTCTCGCTCCTCCGTTCCTCTTTTTCCTTCCTTTCTTTTTTATTTCTTCTTTTTTTTTTTCGAGCGATAGTCGACCGCAGGGAAAGTTTGGAAAATATCGTTTCGTTCGGTAGATCTTGTCGGAGTCTCGCTCAGAGTAGGTTGGAAGCAGATTATTCGAATAACGCAGAGTGCAGAGCGTAATTTAAAAAAATTACACTTGCTCAACTTCTCGTTTCTCTCGCTCTTTAAGTATCCAGCGATCTATAAATCCCTGGCCAGTCATAACGAGCCAGGAAGTTAACCACCTATCGCCTTTCAAATTCTATCGCGGAACACTTTATTTCGTCGAGCTTTCGTAAACACGGCGGTGGTCATCGAAGTGTCGTTCCTCGTCGAATGAAATGTTTCTTTCGAACGTGACTATCGCTTGTCGACCGTTCCGCCGGAAGGAGCGATCGTTCGGTGCACCGGTGACCGATAAAACGGCGGCTATCGCGAGCAAACTGGCCGATGGTGTGCTCCGGGCGCAGCGTTTCGTCGAGCATCCACGCCTCTAATTATTTCTTCACTGGCTATCATCCAGCGGTGATCTCGCGCCAGGCCGTGGCTGCTTCACGCCTCGAAAGCCGGGCAATCGGTGTGCCGCGATCTTTCGCTCCGAAACCGCGAGTGATCGTGGCGGGGGCAGATCCAACGAGCACACGGTCTTGTCACGGTGAAAGTGACAAGCCTTGTTTACACATCTGGCCGCCGCGTGCAAACGGTTCGTGGTTAATGCCGACTTCGCACGACAGCGACGAGAAGCGAGCTGGCGTTCTCTACTCTCATCTACCTGAACCGAGAGGATCAGAAGCGCGAGAAAGAGAGAACGCTGAAGAAACGATAAAGAAAGAGAGAGAGAGAGAAAGAGCAAGGGGAGAGAGACAGGGTGGACAGAGAGGGTTTTAGCGAGGAAAATATAAAACTATAGAGACAGGAACCTGGAGGATCCCAGCCAGGGGGGAGATACGTTCTTTACAGGCCAGTTGGTAGCGCAGACAAGACAGTCGACATCCCCGCCCTTTCGCCGGGCCAGATTTGTAACACTAGCCGGCGAACCGGAGGGAAGAGGTCTTCCTCTTCCTTCAACCGGCGTGTAAGATATGACGTGGCCGACTGGTCGGTGTGTAGAAGGCGAGGAACACGGAGTTTACGATGATAAGCACGCGTTAAGCCTGATAACGAGTAACGGATAGGCAGACGGGATTCTTTCTTTTTTTCTTTCTTTTTGGAAGAGACACAGAGAAGAAGAAATTACGTTGCAAGTAAAGAAAGTATCGAGACATTTTGTACAAGGGGAAGAGATAATCATTTTAAAAATGAATCGATGACAATTGAAATCTGTCGAAAGTTTTAGAATTTGAACTAACTTGGGTCTATATTTGCCGGCATTACTTGGTAACGAAGTAACTGGTTATTAAGTTATAGGTTCCGTCAAGCTCCAAGAGATCACAAGGTAAACTTGTTTACGATGTTCCAAATGGAATCTCCACGACGATTCTCGATTAACGAATCGCTTCGTGATCCAGATCATCAATTCTCGTTTGTAATTTCGCGATTCGTCTGCAATTACATCTCCCATGTAAACGTTTCGAGGCTGCATAAGGTTCGTTGTGTAACACTCGCGTGAAACACTCTGCGCACTGTAACCAGTCGTTCCAATCACAATTCACGGGGGGGAATTTCTAAGGAATGCCAATTGACGTTTTGATCAAGGCAAGCAAGCACACAAATGAAGTGATCTTTTTTTTTCGAATTAATAATTGATCTCAGACGATATTAATAATTGATCTCAGACATTTTCTTGCGATTTTGAGACCAATATCGTCTCGTAGGTCAGCAATAAAAATCACGAGAAAAACATCTTAAGTTAAATACTTTTCCAACGAATACAGACAGACTGGTTGACCATTCAGCGAAAGAATCCGAAGCGCGGTCATTTTTGCCCCTTCGAATCAACGAGCTCGAATTCTTCTCGGAGTAGGCGAGTAACGGACGAATGGATCCGACGTTGCACGCAACACGCGATATATCTCCCGTGTGTGCACGCGTGAAAAAGAATGGTTTCTCCTCATGTAGTAATGTTTGAGCAGCCTATCGATCCTTCTCGCAGCGCTACGCCGACATGCAACAGAAAGCAGCAGCAGCAGCAAGCGATGCAAGCGCTACACGCTCGGGGGAATTGGCTTCAATCTAAACGAGCCGTGGCCACAGACACGGCCTAATCACTACAAGGATATTAGCTAATCTCGACCAATTAGACGTAATGACTGGATTAAGACGGGTCGCACGCATGCTAAAATTGAATATTATATAATCCCTGCCAGAGAGCAGCGTAGCCGTGTTTCCCACGTACAACGTTGGACGTTGCGTTGTTGTTCGGTCTTCGACTGCTGTGCGTGCGTGCGAGACTCGAAGAAAATTCGACAAACGATCTTTTGGCCTTCTGGAAATTATCGGAAAATTTTCGATCCGCTTCCATTTTCTCCTTTTCTTTTTTTTTTTTTTTTTTTTTGCTATGCTATAGACGTACTACAAAAATGTAGTGAAATACTAAAAACAAAGAAAACACTATTGATGTTACTGCAAGATTTATTAATCACATAAATAATAAACGTAAAATATTCTAATAGAACGATATCTCTCGAACTGACAAGATTCGTCTTCAAAGAGTTGAAAGCAGTGTCTACATCCATACTCTTTGTGAAATATACAAAAAATCGGGAACGTTCGACAAAATTCAGCATGACAAAGGCGGACACGGTAAAGTATTCATTCATCGAACGATTTTACCGACGGGGTAACAATGTAATGGAGAGACAATCGTAGACGATAATTAGGGAGAGAGACGGCGAGAGCACGCGTGGACAAAGCGTCAGATGAGAGATAATGCCTCGAAAGCGCTAACTACAGTCGTAAAAACGACCATATAACGCCCGCTATGACGGTCCGCCGTGAATAATTATCAGTCAAGACAATTAGGCGCGCTGTTGAATTTTATTGGAGGACGTCGGAGAATTCCGGGAAATCGACGGCGAATTTCAACAAAAAGCTGACACAGAACGACGACGCGCGGTCATCGTGGAAGATCGTTTCCGGGAACCTGGTCGACGATTAGGCGTTCTCGAAAAGCGCTGAAATGATTTCGCGATGTTTTCGTGGTTTTTCTCTGTTGTTTCGCAGGAAACATATCTCTTCGAACGACGAACTAATGTAGTCGATAAATTCTTTGTTAACTACTCTTTACAATAAATAATATTTATTTCAAATTCAAATATAAAACTCACAGCTATTTACGTGCAAAACGTTTCGATGCTCTTCCGATCAACGTACTATTGAAACGGTAAAGCAAAACGAGTACGTAGAAGTGAAATTTTTGAAAATGTATATATTCAAAATGAATATTTTCCCTCGAACAAACTTTCTTTGTATCATCTGCCAGCAATTTATTTACGAAGCGTCGCTATTTATCGCAAATGAAATGATATAGCACTGGCTAATAAAATAATCATTCAAATAGTATTTAACACGAAATTATATCTTTCTAATATGTGATATCGTTTTAAATTTAAAGCAATAATCAACAAGTGCGTTGTAGATTTGCTAGAGCACGTATACAAGAGTTAATGATACATAGTTTCCAATTTCTGGTAAAATAATATCCTCCACTATTTTTTAAACTTTCATAAGAAGCAACAAGAAGTTTAGTTTATGCGAATTATTCCGAATTATGTGGATACATGAATTGTCAATTGACTCAGGACTGTCTTGAAATTCTTCTTCTGAAATTCTTTTGTTCTCCTTCTTGTGTTATTATAGTTTCCATTCTATGCGTCTGTTCAGATATTATTACACCAAATGTACACGTTCATTATAATTGTCAGCAAATTATAAAATGACGGAATTCGAGCTGCTGGCTAGACTTAAATACGATATCTTGTCTCAGAAGGGACAATCGAGTGCAAAGTGCTAAATCGGAGCGATTAAATTCAATTTCGAAATCGAGCTTGCAATTCCACTCGAAAACCGAACGTCTGTCAACCGTGGATAATGTACCTTCAGTTTGTTGTAACGGACCGAACCGAGCGTGTGACGTCCGTGTACGAGTTAGCCGTTCAAACACGCGTCGAGTATAACTGCGGTATAATTCGGCCAGTCAAGATAAGAGAGAAATTCCATCGGATCGAAACGCATCTGTGTTTGCCGTGGAGCGCCTTTCCACGAGAGTGGCGCCATTATCGACTGTTTAAAAACGTATCTCACCTTCGGCACGATAAGGATAATCTCGGGGAAGGTTTGTTCTCGCGAGGGAAGGAAAAGACACGGTCATCGAAATGGGTGGACTGTATATCGCGTTTCTCGTTGGCAAGGGAACGACGAATACGCGAAATCATCGTATAATCGACGCCCCCGCGGTGTCGAATCGAAATCGACGATCTCGCGTTTTCGTGCGTCCTCGTTCCGCGGCCGATTCCGGAACGACTATTTTTATTTTTCGCGCGCGCCATTTGAAAGGTAGCGAAGCAGAACGCGTTGTACACGCGCGATAAGATAAACGCGGCGTAATTTTTATAACAGCCGATTATCTGACGGCGGGAAGTTTATACCTTGTAAACGAACTGACTCCGGAACGGAGAGGGGGGGGCGGGGAGAGGAAGCAGAACCCGTGGATAACCGCCTGTACCTCCGTCGCCGATGAAACTTTATTTCTATCGCGCGTGTCGATTTGTTAGAACGCGAGCGAATCGTTTTCTCCCGAATCGTCTTCT
Source organism: Tetragonula carbonaria (assembly GCA_032399595.1). NCBI lineage: Eukaryota > Metazoa > Arthropoda > Insecta > Hymenoptera > Apidae > Tetragonula > Tetragonula carbonaria. The sequence goes on along the minus strand of JAUCRC010000015.1, from coordinate 7,517,193 downwards.
CGCGTTGCTTTTCATCTCGAGCTTGGTATGTAATCGATCGTTGATGAAATTCGTAGATGAATTTCATACTTGTATATAATATTAGATAATTAGGTCAGGATGATTCGCGAAATAATTTTTAAATTACGCGTTCTAATTGAACGAATCAAAAAATTGCTTAATACGAAAGTTGTATGGTTTTTAAAGGAGGCAATATATAGCGTATATCAATTTTTTGTGTGTATCGAGGGGTTTTGAAATTTCCCAGTTGATCTTTATTCTCTTCAACCAAGATCAAAACTCACTCGACCAAACTTCCAAAAATCTCGACGAATCTCGTCTCTCCCCGGAATCGATCACGATCACGATCACGATCACGAGTTCGCTGACCGATACACGGTGGCCGAACAAACGTACGAAGGCGGGAGGAAAGAAAGCGAACATGAGAATCTCTCCGGCAGCATGAGAATTCCTCCCGAGGCTCTGATTCAACAGAACGGAACGATCTCTCGCTCTCTCGGTTTCGGCGTGGACGGTTTGTCGGTCAAAGCGGCGACAAGCGTTCCCCAAACACAGAGGGACAAGGCCAGCCCCCGGGGGTGGAAGGCAACAAGTGACCACAAGCCAAACACACGAGGCCGTCAGCCTCGTTCCTGTTTGCTCCCTCCTGGCCAGTCGACCAGTTCGTCGACGACAATCGATATATCGACCATCCGTGTCGAGGCGACGGCGGCGGCGGCTTACGTGAGTCGCCTCAGACATGCGTTCATGTGCGTGGCGTTCGTCTGCTCGCTCGCTCGCTCGCTCCCTGTCCAGAGAGAAAGAGAGATGAAGCGAGTCAGTGTCTTACGTGGATCTTGCGGTAGGCCACGGACGTCCGTTCATTCGTCTTTCGTGCCCTTTCGAGAAGACTAGCTATCGATGCTCTACGTCTTCTCCTCTGCCCCGAAAACCCGACTGTTCTCTATCGGTCAAACGATCTGTCTTAAACAGAGATATTCGAGTCCCGGTGTTGGGCGAGGGTTTTCTACGATTCTCTGCTATTTGGAATGATATACCATCGTGTTACGTATGTGTGCACTTGTGCATACGCTTTAATTAGGTTTATAGATAGCGTTATTATAGGGACGTTTGAATAGAATAGAGGGACTGAGAATTTTTGAAATTGCTTCGCATTTCTGGATGCTTCGCTGTTTTAGATTTTTAGTACAGACTGGCCCAAATAAATTAAAGAATCACAGTTAGTTAGAGTAGTAGTGATAAAAGGCAAAAACAGTTCGGAGTTACACTGACAACGAAACTAAATCTTATTGAAGGATATATATTTAATATTTAATAATAATATCCAATTAAGATTTCATATTTAACAATATTGAAGCAAACTTTAACAGAAATTCAATCTAATTCTAAATCTACAGAAACTTCGCCCAACGAATCGCAGTCAAATCAATTATCTTAACGAACGTCACATTGCCAATCATCTCACCGCCGAGGGAAACACCACCGAACGCCCACACCTCGTCTTCGTCTCAAATGAACGTTCCCCGCTATTTATTAACTAACTGAAATTGAAACAGAACCTTGAAATCGCCCGGAAAATTCTATGGAGGGCTCAGCGTTCGATGGAGGATTCGACAGAAATTGGTGAACGTCTCGTGAACGAAGAAAGTGTCTCGGCAGTGAGGCAGGGTGACTCGAAAGAAAACGAGAGAAAGCGCGGTTGTTTCTTCGGGATTTTACACGGGTGGCGTGTCGACGTGGCAATGTTTTAGCGTATTGATCCGTTGGGGGTTTAGTTGAGCCGTGGCAAAAGTGGCGGGGATAGTTGCCACGATAGGGGGCGAAGGGCGTCCGACGGGGAGTAAAAACTGGACGGCGGCACTTACTCGCTCATAATCACCAACCGAGCCACTTGAACCACCTTCGACGCCGGCGTCGTGGCGTGCGATCGCCGTCCTGAACCGCCATATATAAAAGCGTCTTCTGAATCGGTGTCATCGCCGGTGTTTAACCTTGCCAGCCTCGCGAAAGCCACCGGAAACCACGGGGAAATGGTTGTTACAAGGTTTTTTCCACACGAGCTCCCGTTTCAACTTTGCTTTGAATTCCTTTTTCCACGGAATTATATTTCTCTGTGGCGAGGTTTTTAAAATTCGAAGGAGATAATGGGTGTTCGAATCTTCTTAACTCTGTTGCGCTCTTTGCATTGCTCTCTGCTATTGAAAAGTTCCCTCGACTCGAGAAAAATATGCCAAAAGTGAAAAGATAATTCTAATGTTAGTTTTAATTTGAAAGTAATCAAATGATCTCAAGGTTTTCGCAAAATCCCGTTTTTTTTTTTTTTTTTTTTTTTTTAGAATTTTCATGACATTGCTGTGTTGTCTTTCTTAAGTAACAAAGACTAAATACTTCAAGTTGAATGAAAGAAAGAAGAAAAAACAAAGATGGTGTAAAAAATAATAAAATTAGAATTTTTTCTATGATAAACAATTAACAAGAGACGTTCACGCCCCCAACAACGATAAATAAAATTTCGCTTAGATCGATTCTAAAAATTCACTTCAGAAATTAACAAGTATCTAGATATCTTTCAAGCACTAATGCATGTATAATGTCTGTCGATATTTTGCAAGTTATAACCACTACATGCAGAATAATTTATAAAATAGTTTAATCGCAATCTGCGTTATACGTGTGATCGTCGATTTATCGGATCGATGTATTTTGATACGGGAGATTGAAACCGAATAACGGAATCAATTTCAAATTAATCGCGATGCAGTTGTGCATTTACAGACCGAGAGAGTCTGGAAGGGGAAAAAACGTTCGATTTTTCTCGATTCAGGTTTATTGCACGCTCGGTTTCGACGCCTACACGTCAGGTGGTCGTTCAGCTTCACAGCATACGAGTGACACGCTGAAAGTCACTTTCGTTCTGCGCGATGAAGGTCTCACATAATGGCTTGAAATTACATTAATGAGAATGAGAGTGTACATGTTTTCAGGTATACCTATAGTAATACAAAAATATTAAAAATATCCAAGGAATTGGAATAATAATTGCGAAACAAAGTTCTTTAGATTTTAGTTATTTTAATTTAGCTCCTAAAGATATGAAATTGCTCGACTACTTGCAATCAATAATTTAATTTACTAATGAACTAAAAAGTTCTCAGGGATGTAATATAAAATTTCATTTTAAAATTTACCTTCCTCGGTCAACAGATTAACTTTAAAATAGGACATCGAAGTACGAAACTCAAACCGAAAGAACGTACATAATACTATAAAAAAAAGAGTCAAATCCATTGTACAGACAGCTGAGCTTCACGAAAAATCGTTCAACTCGCTAAAAAGTGCATCGCGAAACGATTTTTTTTACGAAAAACCACAGAGATTAACAACTTCGACCATTTTTTTGGAACGAAGCATTGGAAGATCAAAGTTTTCGCCTAACCTATCGAGTGCTCGAGCCATAATTATCGACGAAAATTTTTTTTTATTTATTGGTCGGCGAAAAGAGTGATTCCCAGGAAGAGGCAAATGAGTTCGTCTCGCAGTGGCGAAGAAGGCGAATCGATAGGAGGCGTAGCGCGATCGCGATGAAATATATAGCCGTTCTGCGGCCGCCACCCTTCTTACGTATGCAAACCCCCTAAATAATTGCGGCTCGTAAGCGCAAATTATTCCTGCGTGGGGTTTCCGCGTTGCGCGAACTGAAATATAATAATAAGGCACTCGTCTATTTTTCCATGTAAGCGCGTCCACCTTTTCGAACGACAAGTGCCAACGTGTATTTAAGCCCGACCGGTTGCTGTAAAATTCGCGCGGAAAGAGGGACAAGGAAATAACAAGCGCACGATGCGGGTTGTCATTCGCGCTTGTCGCAACAGTCAGTTTGCAAAGTGTGCTAGTTACTTTGAATCTCGCTCTGATTTCTCGAATTTTATGAAAAATAAGATTCACACTAAAAATCTCTTAAATATCTAACCGTGATGGTTTCTTCTGGTAGCGACGAGACTTCAACTAATTGTATCTAGTAATTGAAGTTGAAATCTCAAAAGGAATCAATCTAAAACGGAATGAATTAAAGTTACAGACTTGGATAGAAATTAGAATGATAGATAAAATATAAATGGAACAATAAATTATGAATAATAATCAAAGTTGAAATTTGAAAGAGAAAGTATGCATTCAGTTGTAGTAAAATTAGATCTTATTAGAATTTGAAAAAAGAAAAGAATATTGTAAGTTCTATGTTTTTAGCGTAAGATCTCATTTGCAACGACCATTACAGTGCGCGAGTATTCGATAAAGTAATATACTGAATATATGTGGTATATTGAAGTATCATTAATGGAAAGTTCAACGAGATGCATGCAATTTAACACGCCAACGAAAATAAGGTTGATTACTATTTTCTAAAAAATTATTCCCATCTTATGAGAAAGAGCTTAAACATTGGATAGCATGCGAGGATTATTAAAGTCGTAATTCAACTAACGAGTAGAAGTCAGATCGTGGCGCAGTATATTCATTAATCGATCAACGACGCATTGGTAAATACGTAATAACATGGATTGGCGATTCACAATTCTCTCAGCACGATATTTCTATGTTCTTTTGAATCTTATGTTTCTTTTAATATTGTGAATATTAACGTTATGTAATTATTCAGCACATTTAACGTGCGTCTTTTTATTGTTACAGAAGGAACCTCTAGTTCTATGCTGGCGAACTTATCTGGTGAGTGAATGTGCTGATATTGAACAATTAGTTTAATATTCGTATAAACTGCAGAAAATTCAGAATGTGTCACAATCAGTAATGTTCAGGTTAGATTTGATATTTCTAAGCATCTCACAGTCTACTGTTCAATAGAGTAAATTTGTAAAACGAAGTGGTTTTTTGACCTAATTTTTATTTTCTTTTAATCGGCGCATCATCGTGTAAAATTCAAACATCGTTAACAACTATACACAGAGTATTTAAATGTTAATCAGTCAGATGACAATAAGTCATTTTCTATCAAACTCGATTTGTATCTTGAAAATATTCTTGTAGTTATTATATCAGCTAAATTATTTTGTCAACTGAAAATTTCGTCAAGAAAAGGATATTAGGGTGAAAGATAACTTATGTACACTGATTGACTTTTGGTCTAGAACTCGTACTCGAACGACTAGATTATTCCATAAATTATAAATTAGTTTGGTCAAAAAGTAACTTCTTCTTTAGTTTCTTTATGTACAATTGAAAGGCAATTTTTTTTCATAAGAAACAAAAATTTTATTAATATATTAATTGAACTTTATTGTTCAGCTTTTTCGATAAAAAAGAAAGTTCCAAGAATTATTTGATATCCTCATTAGCAGTGAAATTTAGCAAACCAATTCTGACACTGTCGTAATTTGAAGGCTTCCTCACACATGAGACAATCTTGCACAGCATTTTGACCGCTTTTCGAAAGCAGCAAAATACGACGAGAATGTTCCTCTTTCATTTCGACATTCGTTAACGAAATCGTGCGATTCCTTTCCCCAAAACCTTAAGCTTACCACGAACGATCAGGTATCAGATTGCACAATGAATCTGCGGTTGAAAAACGAAGTTAGTCACAGTTTCTAAGGTATATACATACATGCCCATCGATTAGAAAAAAAAAAGACAAGAAATAAAGCGAAATAAAATCGAAAGACAAGAAATGAACGAAAGGCAAGGAAAGAAAGTCGAGTGACGACAGGAGGTTAGCGTGGCGCACGCGTTGGAATCCTTCCGAGCCGCGCGATTTCCGTCCGAAAAAGGGTCGAAGGAATTTCTCGCGTCCCGCGGGGCAAGTGGCGGCGGCGCTTATCGGCGAGGAAAATCGGAACAACCCCGAGGTAGGCGCGGCGCGGACGTAACCGTGTAACACACTCGAAGGTGGTCGTTGGTACGCGTGCGATTACTTACTCTCCATCGGCGAATTAACGACGAATCACCGATGGGAAAACCGGTTGCCCGGCCGAACGGCACGCAGAGCCTAACGACTTCTCTCCTCGGCCTCAACACGCGGGCATTCCAACGGCACGAGTTTGCCCCGCGACGCGAATTAATGGAAACACGCCGCGGCATGCGGCGCGCGCTGATAAAGCGGAACGCGCCTTCCCTCTTTCTCTCTCTCTCTGTCTCTCGCGTGTGTGTGTCTTTCTGTCCTCTGCCAACGTGCAACTGCCCTTTCCCGCCGCGCCGCGTTTACGCAGGATCTTCCTCACTTTTTTTTTTTTTTCTAAACAGTCACAATCGTCGGTTTCGTTCGGCTTTTTTCTTCTTCTTTTTTTCTTCTCGCTTATATACGGTCCACCGGGACCGTATTGCGGTCCGTGGACCCGTTTTCCAACTGGCATCCGCCGGAATCTTCTCGTGATGCTTGGCCGCGCGCGTGCCATCGGTAATCTTCGCCGCGTCTGATGGAACAACGCGCGCGCGATATTCGCTCGTCGATCAAGACGCGGAGTTCCGCGTGTGTATGCCGAACGATTCTCTGCTGATAGTAGAACTACGATCGACAACGAACGAGCAACTATTGCCTCGAGGGACGAAATATTTTGGAGGCTTTGAAATTTGTACGTTCATTAAGATGATATTCAAACACTCGGCATATATATTTTGTACGTTTTGTGCATAAAATTTTATTAACAGTGTAAGGACGTTTTGGCATCTTTAAATTTCGCATAAATAAAACAAAGTCAGTAATATCTATCACGATTGTGTTGGAAACAATTCAGAATCGATCTGAAAATGTGTATAGAAGTTGTTAAATGTTTTATTGCGAGCGCATAGTTTATGAGAAATTAATTTTATTTATTACGAGTGAAGTAATTAAATCATTAGTTTAAATATATCTTTGTTACTCTAAATGTCCTTAAATCTCCAAATTTCTCCATCAGGTGTCAGGTTTCAATGTAGTGAATAATTCGTATTTTTCATCAAATTTGTTTCAAACTTCATCAGTATAATCACGACAGTCAAGTTCCATTGTGAATAATTCAAACTTTTCCATTGTTGTGAAATGTTGCAGTAGATCGTGATCGATAATGATGTAGAATTAATGCGATTCGATGTGCCTGGAAATGTAAAGCGAGGTGAATTTTGAAGCTGGAGGAGTTTTTGATAGTGAGTGATTTTATTTTGAGGAATCGGTGTATCGATGCAACGCGTGAAACTTGTTAGTCCACTTATCGGCGTACAAATTGGCTCGATATAGATAAAAATCTGGGTGCACTCGACGCGATTCTTGGCCATGCGGATCGACAATTTAAGATTCCGTGATTTTAGATGTTGTTATTGTCGAACGAATGCACAATTTGTCCAGTTAATTTCCGGGAAATTTCAACAAATTCTAAGAAATGGACTTCTTCATTTTTTCCATACGCTATGCAAAGCCGTGTTAGTAGTATCTTTCGTAGGAAGTTTCAGATATTACGCGAAATCACTCTACGTGCTTTTGATTACGTCGGTTGTGGAATAGAATGTGCTGATATTAATTTTGACGAAGATCGATGGCAGCCATTATTCGTCTCGTTTGCAGCTAATAATGTTTCGTAAAATTGTTGCGCGTTGAAGCAAAAACAGTAGAACAAAGTGAAACAGTAAGAAATAAAAGTATCGATTCAAGCATTGGAGCATTACAATATTCTCAGCTTTTAAATCTCTGGCTTGATTCTTTCAACGAAAAAAAAAAAAATAAATATATAAATACATTGTATTTATAATATAACAATGTACTTTGTAGTTTAAAAACTATTAGTAAATATCAACTATGCAGATCAAATACAAGAAAAATATCTTTATCGAAAAATCTTATCTCTGCATGTGAAATAAGATTTAATACTTCACACATAGGCCAACAACTCAACAACGCATGCAGAACGATATTATTATTTTGCAAATTAATTTCTAACATTTTCTCCATTTCCAAAAAAAAAAAAAAAAGAAAGAAAGAAATGGTACGTACACAATTTCTACTCTCTCAGAAATGAAATCGCGCAACAATTTCCGAACCACTGCCTCGGCAACCTGTTTCCACGACGAAAAAAAAAAAAAGAAAAAGAAAAATAGAAGAAAAGATCCGTATGTACTTGCACATGCATCAAACTGTCAAACTTAATTTGGAAAATTACGTCTACATCTTAACCTGTCACGATCGATTGATCACGAAGAACCTGTCTCCGTAAACTTCATTAGTACAAGCGCGCTCACTCTCCGCGGGTACTCTCCGAGTTCTTCCGAGTTCTTCCTCGCAGCCGAAAGAAAAAAAAAAAAAAAATGAACGAACGAAGGAAAAAATTATCGCTATCAGCGCGCGAAAGAGGCCGATCATTAAGCTTCGAGTCGCACAATAATTCTTTTCAATTAACCCGCTAGGAAGAACACGCTCGCTCGAGCAGCGTGCTCTCAACAGATAGAAATGTCCTTAACCGTCTGTTCTCGTATTCTCTCTCTTTCTCTCTCTCTCTCTCTCTTTCTGTCGCTTTTTCTTCCCTCTTTCTGCCCCGTGGAAGCTGCCACGATACGCAGCAACGCGTCTTAAATGAAGCGATTCCGTATTCACGCATGAGCGCGATCGTAGAAGCCCGCTCGTACGCGGTGCACATAGTGGAGAGGAGAAGAAATATCAAAAGGAGAAAGAAGCAAGCGCGCAAGGCCACGCATCTGTTTCCTTTGCCGGCAAATTTCTTCCGCGTCCGTTCAGCGGTCACGATGGTAAATGATTTCGCCAGCGGAGAATGAATATTTCCGTTGGCGGCCGATTCAATTCTCGACGTCGATGTTGCCGCCGCCATCTTGCCGGCGAATTATTCGCCGCTGGATTTAACTGTTAATTATCGTGGCGCGTTTTACGAGATTCTGCCAACCCAGGGCTGTGAATTACCCGGCGAATTTCTAATGGTCGTTGAAATGCAATCGCGTCTGCGATGCCGGACAGACGTTAGAACGCGTTGTAATTTATAATTCGTGCTTCTGCAATAATACTGCTTGGACGTATCTGCTTGAGCAGGCATAATCTCCGATGGTTAAACGCTCGCTTATTTTTGCAAATATGGGGAATGCAAAATTGATGAAAAAGATTACGAGCGAGTGTGAGGCGAGGCGAACGTACGTACGTGCAAGCGAGTAGATACTTCATAGACCAGCCAGACAGTGCTTGCCACTTTTTACCGGAGTGTAAGTTAATCGCAAGATTACGAACAGTTTTTCTCGCTGCTTTTTGTCAAAATGTAAATTAATTGCGAGGATTACGACGTGGTTGCCACAAGTAGTTGCCGCCTGAAGTAGTCGGACGCTCGCTTCTTTTTGTCACGGTGTAAATTAATTAACAGGATTATAAATAATTGCAGCGCGTAAGTAGATTATGTCTGAAGTGATCGGGCAGTCGTCTGTTTGCCTCGGTGTACAAATTAATTGAAAGAATTGAAAGAATTGCAAAAAAAATTGATTGAATTAAATTAGATAATTATCGTTGGCAATTGGTCCCATCGCCAGATGAAGTTTTCGTCTTCTTTCAAGTTCTTTCATTTATAAATCACGAGGGACATTTTAATTTCAACGCCACCGCTTCAATATAAAGTTCATCTTGTTAATTTTGATCTCATAGTGAAACAAAAAAGAATATTTCTCGTTGAATTTTGCAAAATGCAGAGCCATCGTTGTTCAAAATCGGTTCTCTTGGCATAATCATTCAGGATTGAAAAATAAATATTCAACGCAAGTGACATTAACGACGATTTCCGCTATTTCTACGATTCTGTGAAAATTAACATTTACCTCGGGCGTGTCGTTATATTCCGCATTTTATTGCATAAGTTGTATGTTCTTTGTGGAAACAAAAGAACGATTATTACGAATACTATAACGTTTCTGGAACAGCATATGTATCGCATGAAGAACTAAAAAAAGATAATATGCACGCGAGACTACTTTCAAGAATATTAATTAAGGGTTCATTATCGTTTTTGTCATCGGCCGGCGATGCGATAAAAAATCGCCGACCTCCTATCCACGGGATGTATGATAATAATGCCAGATCGGCATTGGGGAAATTAAAAAATGATCGTAATTAAAAATGACACCGTCTCTCTATCTTGTATCCTCGTGGCCTCGATTGACTTTAAACGACCGTAGTCGTTAAACTCGCTCGCGAATGCAAACCGCGCTCGCGCGTATTAAAAATCGCTTTCCTTTGTAAAAAGTTTAATCACCTTGATATCTCTTTAAGGCGCTCGCGCATGCAAAAAACCTGGAGTTTCATAAAGCGACTTCAACTTTTCCTCGAAACATTCCTCGCTGTCACCGATGTTTCTTCTGCACACCGCGTGCGTTCGTTCATCACTTTTCGTCACACATCGCGTACTTCTTCATCTCTTGCGTGTGCACAGGCTATTTAATTAGACTTAACCTTTAGATGACCTGCTTCATTTCGAATTATCGCGGGGAATTCTACCCTTTAGTTTTCCATTTCGTTCTAATCCAGCATCCAGTTTCCATGCATGCACGTAAGCGAAAAATCGTGACTTACTTGATTGAACTTTCCTCCATCCAAGTTCATCCCACTTTGCCATTATAAATCTCTTTCCATTATAAATTACCTTAAATCGTACGTGCTACGTACTAGTCACTTCGAGGCACATCGTGTCGTAATATCCTATGAAGCTTACAGCTCGAGAAATGAGAACTGGTTGAAATGGCAGGATCGATTCGGTAAGGGACGCGGCATCGTTGCTGATACAACATTAAGGTTCATTTATACGTCGCGAGCCGATTCGATTGAACTTGTTGGAATCGAATCGTTTATTTCAATTTTCGTAGCGGAGAAATTAAATTGGTACGAGATACATTCTCTTTCGTGTAACAGAGAGATGTGCGAAAAATTAAAAAAAAGTTCAGTTATTCAGTATTCTTTTGACATAGTCTCATCATTGTACAGCATCGAAGAACAGACGTCAATATTCAGACTAACAGTCGACTGTACCTGTTCCATTGTCAAGTTATTTAATCTGAAGTTATATAATTTCAAGTAACTGTGACTTATTTTTTTCTTTGAGTAATTTAACGTAGACAAGTGTCTAATTTGTATCTGTACAAATGTTAATTATAATCATAAAGATATAAAATCTAATCAGGGAAGTTTAAAATTCACCGAACATTTGACACAATATTTTATAACATCTTACTGTTAGAGAACTATAAATGTAATTGTCAAATTGTCTGACAGTAGACACCTATTCTACTTCAACGAGTATAAACCTAATATCGAGTTGCTTCAAGTGAATTTAAGTAGTAACGTTTGAACTTCGTTTGAATCAAAGTGTATCGAGTGAATACCAAAATTCGAAATTAAGTTTTGAACAATACAATACACTCTCTGAATTTTCGAACAGTAGGTATATAATATAAAGTGCGAACTTGCACATTATCTGACAAAATAAATGAAAAACATTCAAAGTACAGTGCTTTCTATATTCGTTACGCAAAACAATTTACCTCTTACCAAGGTTCTATTTCTTTTCTCTCTCTCTCTCTCTCTCTCTCTCTCTCTCTTTAAACTATCTCAAATTCCTTAAATTCCTCAAAAACGAGAGTTTTTATAAATTTGTGCGACTCCGAGTCGAAGTAACACGGGGCTAAATCTAAAGAGGAATCGAAACGCAATCGTGTCCAATTTATCGTGTTCCTCGAGCTGGTTCCGAATCGATATCCCGTGGCAGGCGTATCCAACGACAATGTCGTGAATTAGCCTGGTTCGTTTTGCCTTTCGCCGCCTAACAACTCGAACGAGGCATTCCGATGGCACGGGGTTTGTCTCGCAACGCAAATTAATGGAAACAAGCGGCACGACGCGCGCGCGCGCCATACACACGCTGATAAACCGGAACCGTCCATTTCACGGGACTGCTCTTCGTCTCCTCGCGAGCGCGCCGCGCTGTTCGAATTAAACGATTTCGTGTTCGCGTGGCGAGGAAAAAACTTCCCGCCAAAGTACCTGCGTAACGTTTCCCACCTGTTTTCTCGTTCCTCTTCCATCTCGCGCGACCTTTTTTCTCCAGTCATAGCGACCATAAGCTGCTGCGTGATCATTGCCACAGTCGTAGCCACTTTCGAGCATTCTTTTTTTTTTTTTTTTTATTCCTTTTTCTCTCGCTCTCCACTCCGCTGAACCCGTTTTTCTCTTCGCGTCGCGGCCATTACGTTCTGGAACGCGGATGATCGAAAAAGTCGATTCATTATGAAATTATGCGAGTGAAGTGGCAGAGATGTGTTCATGGAATAATCCTGCTTCGAACTTTTCTCCTCTTATCCTTGGAAGCTGTCGTCGTAGGAAAATCGTTTTAATTCTATTACGAGCGTTGATCGATGATGTAACGATGGAAAGAAGCGATGTTTCGAGAAGTGACATTGTTAATATTGAAAATCTGTATGGATTAAAATTCGTATAAATTTTATACGGTCGAGTGAAGTGATAATATTAAAATTATTAATAACCGACGCTCTAAAGCGACAAATCGAATTTCATCCAATATACCTTGCCGAAATATCGAACCCTCAAGAATCCCATCGTTTCTCAGGAATTTGCTGAATTTCTACGAACAACAACGTATCGTTATGATACGCTGCATAGCTTCTATGATAAATTACGAATCGACCGTTGTGCCACTTTAATAACTCCAGCGTGAATAACGCCAGATTGATTCATCGGCCGATCGTTAAGCCCAGAAAATCATCAATCTATATAACAAGTCGACTCGTTTCTCGCGGTTAACAGGCTAATTGAACCGTCCCATGAACGGATCCTCGAACAGATCCGACGAACTGGCAAAAGATCGCGCGACATGCTGAGCGCCGAAGTTAATCCCTAACTTGGTATCATTGTATATACGTGACAATTTAGATCGTCACGTTTTGAAATATTCAAGTCGATAAGATTTCATTGCTCAAAGTTTTAATGGTCCTTAGCGAATTACTCAGAGGCATTTATAAACCAATAGTTGGCTATTCGAGGATCGAGGTAAAGCTGACGATTTCGCACATCTATCTCTGATGTAAAAATGTCTATCTCTGTTTCAAAAATTACGTTGATATTAAAAATGTGGAATAACATCCTCATATTGGCATTTTAACCAATGACTTGTATTTCTCAAGAAATTGAAAAATAGCTCGAGTAATATGAAACGAAATATGAAAAAGAAATTCTTGGCGCGTGTGATTTTAAACTTCCGTGATTTTAAGTTTCACCTTGAGATATTCGCCAAACACTGTAGAACTGAAAATAAAACTTAAAATTCAAGGATTGCGGCAAAGTCGCAGTCCTTGTGCACGCTTTGTGCAGTCAAAGAAGAAAAGGTGGAAAAATTGAGGTTTTAAAATTACCATCTTTGTCACGGCGATTTGAGTCTATCAATGAAGTACCGACGTCAATTATTAAAATATCAATCGCGTCATTACAGAGAGAGAGAGAGAGACAGAGAGAGAGAGAGACAGAGAGAGAGACGATCTTTTCTTTCTCTCGAGCCTTTCGGCGAGTATATTTTTCACGCGGGTTTCTGCGTTAAAACGCGACCGCAGACCCGATGTAACTCCCGACATTTTACGCGTCGCCACGGACAGTCTAACGACTTCTCTCTCTCTCTCTCTCTCTCTCTCTCCGGCTCGATTTTAATAGACATTCCACGCTGTGATTTTACACCGCGATTTGAATTAATGGAAACACGCTGGTATCCCATTTGCACTGATAAAGCAGAACGTCTTCGCTTGGCGAGCGCGTATGTGTACCATTCTCTCCTCGACCACTTTCTTTCTCTCTCTCTCTCTCTCTCTCTCTTTCACGTTCGGTTCGTCGTTGCTTGTCCCGCGAGCACGACCGCGATTCCGTCGCGTTTCCATTGCACCGTTCGGATTAAGTGATTACGCGTTGCCGCTGATTCGAGCGCATCGATCACGCTCGGGACCCTGTGATTTCAGAAACAGGACGTATCGCAAACGATGTCTCGTCGGACCAAGCGTGTGTGTCTCGTCGCATGCATAATCGGCACTCACGCGGCTAAAAATTAGACGGAGGCAAGGTTAATAGGTGCGTGGCGATGTTCGACGGATTCGAAGCTGATATTTTGTCGTCTAGTTTGCTTTTAACATGCTGATAACCTGACGTCTGTGGTTCTGATTTATTAACTTGTTTTGGATACCGTAAGCAACTGTTTAGGCGTGAAGATTGTGAAAGTGGTACATGATCTATTTGTCTTGGTAGAAAACAAATTAAAATTTTAGTGTGTATTTTTATAGTTTAAATTAAAATTTCGGTACATATTATAGCGTAAATTAATTTCATATTATATTATTTTATTTATATTATTATATTATATTATTTTATTTCTATCTTATGTTATTTTATATTATGTCCTATTTATTCGGAGTAATGACGTACGATAGGCAATAATGTTTGATATTCATTAAATAAAAGTGTGTAAGAATTAATTAATTAATTATTAGTAGACCGAGTTTATTTTAAATGTAGACTGTTACTATTTAAAAATTTGATGCGTTTTGGATGGAACAATACTTTCTCGACCGAGAGGGTTGATTGATGAGAGATGATGTTATTAAATGTTATTTTGTAAACTATATTTACGATTAAAACGACACCAGGTCTCTTTTTTTCGATGATATTAATAAAAATTTTAATCGAAATTTTTAAACGGCAATAATTTGCTGAATTGACTTAAAAATTGTCTCCAGAACAATAATTTCAAGGAATAAAATTAAAATATATGTATACTCGATTTTACTATTTATTATATTTGAAGGATTATTTCAATTATTTATCGATCGTACGACGAATTTGATCGAATTCAGTCTTTAGAATTATTCAATTTTTAATCAAATGTGACAACATGCTGTAATCTAACGCGAGTAATAAAAAAGATGAAGAAATGGATCAGTTTTTAAGTCTGAGACGATATAAAAAAAAAAAAAACAGAAGAAATTCGTATCATGACAAAAGTTAGAGAAAGAAGAAATTCCGTACCATCTCTATTCCTCGAGCGAAAGAAAAGACGAGAAAGAAAGGGAAACGTTTGAGAGAACTTGCCATTCTTGGTAATTTAGAAACTATGTAGTTGCAGTACTTATTCCATTATCCCATTATTTCTTACTTAATTCTTCCTCCATTTAGGAAGCCAATTGTTCTCATATATTATCCGCGTTACTCCCGCGCGAAGGCGAACGCTTGCGTATCTGCGACTCTACGTACGAAAGTCGAAATAATTTCAACGTCGTGAATTCCGCCGGATCGATCAGTGTCAGTGATCAGATTTTTGGCTCTAACCGAACGTTTCATTGCCAATAGCAATGACATGGCAATTAAAGACAATTCAACGTCGCCAGCCCTGTCTTGTAAATTATCAGTCAATTCACCACGGACGTTGAGTACACCAATTTAATTGACCATTGGGCATTGAATATCAATTAAAGTAACTTTAATTTTAATCTCGCTAACTTCTCGGCCACGATCTAAGTTTCAATTACATTTAAATACCAAATCAGAGTGCCATAAGCGAGAGTAACATAAATAGAGAGGCGTTTCACAGATCTCAGGTTTCCAAAAACCTGACTCATGGGATTCGTTTAAATATTAAATGGCGTTTGGACGATGATATAGCGCTCGAATGATTTAGAAATGTGTTCGAGTATATGGTGCTGAGTATCCTACAACTGGATTCGATTTTCTTAATAGTATTTGGTCTACCGATAACGAGCGTTGTGATGTCATTAATCGAGAAAGGTTCCGTTGAATCGAGAAAATAAATCACTTTTGACACGAATTGACGGCAAATACGACAAAGCATGTATAATATAAAAAAAAAAAAAACACAAGCTGAGGATAGATAATTAGCTAAGAGATGTGGAAAAATAAGAATATAATAATCCTGCGTCGATTGATTATTTTACCAAGTCATTCTTTTAAATAGTCTCGTTTAATGAGATACCAGTATAATAACCGGATAATCGTTTGCAAAATAATGAGTATGTGACTAGTCGATAGGGAATTCTCGATTAGAAAACAATGTTTGGAATTCAAATAGAGAAGCCGCAATAGTCACAGAAGGAGAATATTGAGGAAATAAAAAGGAAAATTGAAAGTATGTACACAATATATTAAATCTATTTTTATATATATTATCTGTACATTATTATTATCCATTCATTATTTATTTATTATTTATTATTTTTATTATATATCCATTTATTATTCATTTGTTATATTATTTTATTATTATTATATTCACAATTAAAGAAAGAATGTATTCATTCGTCATTTCTAAGCAACGAAGATTCGCCGCTAGAGATAAGTTCACCGATATTCTTGTGACGTGATTTTCTACAACCGAGTTGTTAAAAACATTCGATTCAGAAAATTTACGATTTCTTCTACAAACTCGAGGCTCCCCCAAGAAATATCTATTTCTTTGCAACAAAATTTCATGCAAAATTCCACTTGCTCGGGAAATTAGCCAAAAAAACAACTTTCTCAACCTCGTCTCTTTCACAAATTCATCTCAGTGACTGAAACACGAAAATTCGCGCAAATATTCTAATCTTATCTCTTCCAAGGACTATATACACATAGCTCCGTCTGTCCGTAGTAAATTTCGTCGGAACTTTCATCTTGCCAAACTTGCCTCAAGAAAAAGAGAGAAACGAAGGAAGAAAAGAAAAGAGAAAAAGTGTGTGAGAGAGAGAGAGAGAGAGAGAGAGGAAAAATGCAAGACTGCTCGTATCGTTCTCGGAGCGTTGTTCTTTCTCGCGCGTGGAAGAACAAAGCCGTGGGGGTCCCCTCTGTTGCTTGCCAACTGGGGACAGCGCTGCGAATCATAACAAAAGCGACAACGAGACGGCGCTAAATTACTTTCGACGCAAATTAACAGCAACTGGAATAAGGTAACGAGTCAGAGGAGATGGAAGCGAGTCGTGGACGGTATTGTTTCACCGACGGAAGTCACTCTTTTATTACGAGACACTTCCTGCCCCGCGCGGCAGCGCACGGACGTGCCTGTTTACACCGTGTATACACGCCACGTGAACACAGGTAACTCTTGCCTTTTTCGTCCTTTCTTCCTTTCTTCCTTCCTTCCTTTCTCTTCTTCCGCGTGTTCTCTTCTTTTATCTTTCGTTCTTTCGTTTCTTCTTTTTTCCGAGCGTTTTTTTTTTTTTATCCATATACGCTGATTAATTCGCGGCGAATTCATACGATTGAAATCGCCATTGGAATGAAACAACTGTTGCTCGGGGCCTTGGAAAATTATTTTGCTAATTAGGAACACCATACGGCGAGTTCGCAAATTACAAGCTGTAAATTACAGACTTCTTCTTTTGCGATCTCTTGCGATTTTCTATCCGCTGTTTGTTAATTCGTCTGCAACGTTACTACGTGAAATTTAATTTCTTTCGTCATTAAGTTTGTTACTATCGTTACTGTTACATAATTCGTTGGCGCGTATTAGTAAGTGGTATTTGTGAATCGTGTAAAGTCTCATCACAAAACTATTGACTCGAAAAGAATCCAATGATAGAATCTTCGACGCTTCTTTCCATGTTATTCACAATCTTTTATTATTTCTTTAGTTTGTTTACAAACTAAATAAAAAAAAGAAAATGTATCAGTGCTGCCAACACGTTCCTTATCGCTTTGAACATTCCTCTCGATACGTGACGTGAAAAAGAGCCTACCTTAGGAGAGTCGAAGAATTCCGCGAAAGCATTTGATTTCCCCGAATGGACCAAGCCTGCAAAAATGTCCTCGCGTTCGTTCTGGATGGAACCGGGACTGGCGAAAGCGACTGGACCGATTAATTAGCCGGCGCGAGTGACTATTAATCAGGCTGGTAATTAAGATAGAAGAATCGCGAAGAGGAGAGATACCTTGGAATACTCGCGTATGCGATACTCGAATTCCACTGGACTAAAGCCTGGAATCCGCGGTTCACCCGGATTGTAGATAGAAGGAGAGGGAAAGAGAGGTGAAAGAGAACGATCTCTCTTTCTCTCGTTGGAGCGGGAGAAAGGAGCGCGGTGTCGGCTCCCGGGTCGATTAAAACGAAACGTAACGAACCCGAAGATAATGTAGCGAGAGCTGCCGGTGTAATTGCACGTGTGTGTAATAACGCGGCCGTGGGTATTTATAATCGATACACGGCACGCAACGATGAAAATCGAGTAGTATGGCGAAGGAGAGAAGGACGATACACGCAACGATGCGCCGCCTGTCCTTTGCCCACCGGCCTAATTGCGCACCGTGAATTCCGGTAATTATAATAATTGGCCCGGCGTCACGGCCGAATCGAACCTCGGCCCTCGTCCTGTTGGTTCCTCTTGTTCAGCATGACGACGATCGAGGAACGAGGATCGTGATATCCAGTCAAAAAAAAAAAAAAAAAAAAAAAAATCGAGAAAATCCCTGCGTTAACCCTCAGCGTAAAAGAATCTCTAATAATTACTCAATTAAAATATTTACCTTCTCTCAAATTTTTACGCGAAAGTCAATGAACAATTAGTATGTATACTGGCAAATATTTTCAACAATTTTTTCGATAGTTATTCAATTCTGATATACATGTTGAGGGTTAAGGGTAGAAATACAGCAAAGCGACGATGAGGACAATATGGTAGCACAATATGGTAACTACACACAAGGACGAATCGTAATTTCTTTCCTACACGAAATCTCTCTCTCTCTCTCTCTCTCTCTCTCTCTCTGTCTCTTCTGGTTCCTTTGCGCTAAAATACGAGTGGCCGCGAGGAGCGTTATCAGCAAATTAATGTAACGAAAGGGCAGATTAATGCCGCCCAAAGTGAAACGAGGGGGAGGAGGCGAGCGGCCGACGTGTTGGAATTAATTAACTCGGCCAGGCGTGCGTATAATTCAGAAGGTACACACGATTGATTAAAGCCGATTTCACGACCGATCAATCTGTAACCCCTTAACGCCGGGCGTCCCTCACCGGCGGCCATAAATTTGCACCAGCTATTAAAGGAATCCGGGCGTGCGCCTTATCGTTCATTTATAACTGTCCGCGGCCGTCTCATTAACCTCCCTTTTCTCGGAACGCGATCGCGCGCGACTCGCAGCTAGCAGCCAAAGAAATCTCAAAATATCACGCGTCGCGGGTGGAACGACGAGGAGGTTAGGGCTGCTGCCACTTGGGGGCTGGGCCAGTTTTCACGCGTGTACGCGTACGTACATCTGCGAGTATAGGTGCGTACGAGTGATTGCGAGTTCTACACAGTCGATCGGTTGATAAATAATGGACGATAATATGGTCAGTGGCGGGATTAACTCGTCTTTTGACAGTTTGCGCATCATCGCAATTAACACTTTCGCGACGGGCGATAGCCGGACAAAACGTTCAGCTAAATCCGGCATATAATTTCCAAAAGTAACTGAGTATGGCAAGGTTCTGCTATTTGTAGGTATATGAATATAAGAAATATTATATTTCAGTATGACTACTTATAATTATTTGTTTTATGTCAAAGTTTTAAAACATTGTAAATGCCTATAGAAGGAATATGTATATATATATATATATATATATTTAATAAAATGAATATGATGAATTTACAGGTGCATAAAGTTTACATCAACTTACAGCAACATTTTTACATATTTATTTCGCATAGAAATTTCTGGTATTTATTAGCAACTTGAAATATAAAATATATTAATAAATGAAAATATAATAATAATTTAACAAGTTTAACAATAGCATTATGGCTAAGAATGGCGCCAATTTTGAAATGATGTCCCGTTACGAAAGTGTCAACAACGATAATCAAATCACTGTTATTATTATTCATGTTATTGAGTTGAGAAAAGTTTTTTCGAGGTATCTGAAATTTACTTAATTTAATGTGTCAAGAATGTCCGAAGAGAAATGTGCGAACGAATTTTGTAAGTTTCTGACTTCTAACGCTATTGGCTATTTGATTATATTGTTTTAAAAGTAACTGGGAAATTTAAAATGTCCGTAAAAATTAGAACAAGCGTTTAATTAAATTTTCTTTTTTCTTTTTTTTTAGAGATTGCTTGACGATAAAAAATTATTCTTCTCGAGTGATATATTTGAAATACTTGTGAATTTGCTTTTTTATATATTTCATGATGTAAACCGTAAAAATTGTTCTAATGATTTTCTTGCGTCTCACGCAGCTGATGTATCAAGCGCTTGATGATATAGTGATATTAAGCGTGATAATAAATCAGTATCTCATCAGACTTATGTTACAGGAAACAATGATGGTAGTGAAATCAACTTTCATAGCATTTTTTTTTTCAATTTAATTTGATGTGAGAAAATTGTAATAATAATATATATCCTGATTATTCAGACGGCGAAGGAGGAAATTTTTAATATTTTTATTTATTAATGACCTGGTATATACAATGTATTTTTATAAGTTTCCCTTTCTTTGATGTAGTTCAAAATTGATAAGACAAAATTTTAGCGGATAGTACCAATTTGTCAAAATTTTAGCGGATAGTACCAATTTGTCAAATTCAAATTTCTAAGAGCTGATATTTCAAATACACCAATCTAACGTAATTAGATCTGATTATTAAATCTTTATAATATAAATCTGTGGATCCAATCGCCGCAGTTTCCAATGTAATATAAATTCTGGATCGTACAAATTTCGAGAAACAGAATCGTCAGATAGGTCTCGGATTTTTATGCACACGTGGAACATTGCACGCAAAAATGCACGTAACATGCAAAACTATAAATGATATACAAAATAAAATGTAACGTTCAATGAGTCTAAAAATAGAACCAGATCTTTGTGTAAAATAAAAGCATAAAAATCGGCAGTCTAATCGTCAGTAGGAATCATTTCGTAAAAAAATAGTCGTGCAACGAAGCAGCACGCTTTATCCATCCCAGCAATTAATTATATTCGGAATCAATTGTCCAGGACGAATGCGGCATCGGCTCGAGCTCGCAACGTTCGAGCTGCTTTTCCGGGGAAGACACATTATAAGTTTTTTCCCCGGGGTTAATTTCGCCGGCGATAGCTAAATCCTTTCTTTTTCTTGCTTCTTTTCCCCCTCTTGCTCCTTCGCTCTTTTATTCTTGCGCCACCCTGTCCCTCTGCAACCACCAAGCTCGAGCAAGCTCGAACTAAGAGCGGCTAAGAGTTGGTAGGAGCGTCTCTATGGTTAATTAAACGCATAGATCACCCCCTCCTCCTCCTCCTCCTCTCGCAATCTCCACCGGCTCCTCCTTAACTTCACCCTCCACCCCATCTTCGCCCCCCTCCTTCTCCCCGATTCCACCCTTGTCCAGCGTCTTCTCCTTTTTCTAGCAACCCTGCAAATGCGCGCACACTTCTTCCGCGTTATAAGCGTGCATGTGCGCCTTCTCTTACGTCTTCTCGCCGCTCCAGTGCCGTATCCTTCGTTGGAAATCTCGTTGAACGTGTCGTTGGACAGTGGATCTTTGCCACTGACGTATTGACGTAAATTCGTGTTTCATCGTTTCTTTTTTTTTTTTTTTTTAATCTTTCATGTAAATAAGTGCTCAGTGCTAGTACTGTAAAGTTTTATATAATAATATTTTGTATAGTACTAGTACTTTGGTACTAATATAGAATACTGATAAAGTATTGCATGTGCTGATATTGTGATAGTAGTTTATACTGACAGTTTGAATGAAATACACATGTAACGAAAGAATTTTATTATCTATGACATTGAAGATAAAAAGATTTCATTCAAAGATTTTTCATTCAAAGAGCAGAAGTGTAGATGAATATTTGACTTGTAATAAAGGACATTATATGATATTTTTTTCTTGTGGATTTTCGAGCCACATTTTCTCATTTTTGTCTAGAAAGATCATCCACTCTTCATATGTAACCTTAAAATTCTGCAACATCTTCTATTCTACAATAACGATAGATTATCCTAACCTAAACTTAACTTATTCTGTTAACTTTAATACACCTTAAATTGTATGTATATATATATATATATATATATTTTAAAAACGAAATTGTTACATAATTTTTTCAAACTTTGATAAGTATATTTTTGCCAGTACATACGTGCAGTTAAAGTACCAAGGGGGAAAACTCGATTTCGTTTTGCTCCCCTTTTCGCAATCTTCGGAAATCTAAAACTGCCCAGAAACTGCGAGGAAGTGCCACGAGTCCCTCATCGCAGTAGGAAACATTTCTCGCTCCATCAACCCTTGCACGATTGCCGATAAGGAAGTTGCGGACCTTGAATTTCCTCCCGCACGTAACGAAGAAGAGGCCTCTGTAACGCATACCGGTTTCTCAGGAAGGCGTAACCTCTGCTTGAAACTACCGTCCACGCTCATTATCGTTTACCCGGGTAAACCCGTTGCCGATTTCTTGCCTGTTCACCACGATCGATCGCTCGACCCGTTTGCCGTGAAACGCACGCTTAATTTCTACCCCGATAACGTTTCAATGTCCGATGGACGTCGCGAGCATTGTCCGCCGTCATACTTCGTTTCGAACTAATACGAACGATACGTTTTAAGAGAGAATGATTAATTTTCTTTTCATCGGCGAAATAGTTGACTATGCTGTAATGCACGTGTTCTTGATATTACTGGACTGCAAATTTTATATTCATTTGAGGATGTAAAAATTCATTGCATATCGATTTGCAAAATATGAAACTGGACTACGAATTAACTGTAGACTATGAATGTAGTTTATATGTACAAAATATAGTAGCCTATTATAATTGATGCATGTAAACTATTTTTATATTATAAACTATTATTAACTAATAATATATTATATAGTCTATATTTGTAGACTATGAAGTATGATGTATTTAGTAGATGAAATAAATTTAGATTCCATTTCTTTTATCATAAAAACGTATAAGAATTCTGTTGGCAACAACAGAATGACAAACTAATTTCGAAAATAGACTAAAATAGATGTCAGCACTGAATTAAAATTATTAATGTTTATCTGTCAATATCAATCGGGTAAGAGACGTAAGAGAAGTAAAACATCAGTCATCTTAAACCTCTACTGTTATTTTGTCAACTGAAGTAAAAACATGTCTATCAATATCTGCAAATGCAGACTGCGAATGATTGACGTAGAAGAAACTCGAGACGAAACGAACAGCGAAATATCGAAGGAATGTTCGATGAACATTATTTTAAAAAAAGAATTGACGAAAGGTTCTATGCAATGATCCGATGTCTATAAATTTTACCATGCTGTTAACGACGTTGCCGGGTATCGCGTGTACCGATACGCGATATCAATTCAGGACATCGGCGGAAAAATGGGCCAGCCTGTATTGGTCCGCGATTTTTATTATTATTTTTATTGTTATTCGCGATTCGTCTAACAGTCGCTGCTGCACGCTTCGCGTGGTTTCACGTGTGGCTAGACGTGGAAGGAAAGACGTGTTAATGGTTCTTGAAATGCAACGAAAAATAAGGGATGCGTATGGGTGAGCGATTATTAATGACCGAGCTAAGAACGTTAACCGTAATGCTACTAAGTTTTACTAAGTAGCAAGATGTTGTTATATAAATTTTAACGAAATTGTAGCAGTCGTTTTACCATCGTTTACTGAATACAGAAACTATTAATAATAAATTAATAATTATATATATTATTGATTGTAATTAACACAGAATTATATATATTGATTGATCATTAATAGAATGGGTAGGATGCATAGGATCTCGTTGTAACATTTAACACACGAAACAAATCTCTACTTTCTATTTATTCAATTATATTCATAAAACTATAGATTTATAATTAATGATCAGTAATATTAATAGGTACAAAATTTCTGTTTGCGAAATGAAAATCTTTTTATCGAGCTAATATATGAAATTTGTTACTTACGTAAGAAAACAGATCTCTCTAATAACTGTCGATACATGATAACAATTTGTGATGATTTACGTTTAGTTTGCTGTAATTACAGTCCCATGCGGCTAATGTATTGTATTTAACCGGATTAAATGTAAGCCCGAGATCGCGTTTTATTTATCGTTAATTTCGTTTGCACGTTAGCATTACTTCTGGTACTCTCTGTTTCATACTATAAAGGATTTAATGTTTCCGATAAAACCTTGCAAATGGGTCATAGTGTTGCGCACTATTATAATATTTCATTAAACACAAAAATATCGATTGTCCTGAATTCTCGCTTCCCCTTCCTCCAGTTTAACGCTGCCAGATTAAATATTGTACGATTCTAATTTGCACCGTGAATATACCTACGTCCAAAACATAAAATCAACGATAAAGATAAAAATCTAACAAATATCCACAGTCTGTTAGCGAACAAAAATCGTCATCCAAAATCTACGGAACTAATTTTCATTAAACTGTTTCATTCTTAAAAGCTACCACCAAAAAATTCCTTCAACTCGCAATTTAGAGAGTCCCAAAATGACAGAATCAGAATCCGTAGAAACTGTAAAATCGTAGACACCGAGGAGGAGCTGGTCAAGGATCGGCCAACGAGAAATTTCCAATAGCTCGCGTCGATCTGGCGTAAATAATGTAGCCCGATAGATACGTCCCTGAAGTCCGAGGAGAAGGAAGAGGAGGAGGTTGAGGAACGAAGAAAAAGGTGGTGGGTGGTCTGAGCGGAGCGGAGGATATTCTTATGAATCGATGAAAGAACCGCGAGCATGCGCGCCGGAATCTTAATAACTCATGCGATACCACCCCCTTCTTCTTTCTGTTATCCAGGCGCGCACCGCCGCCCGTTATCAACCCCCCGGGGTCACCCCCGTTTCCGCGCGCCCCGCGCCACCAGATACCCCGTTATAATATGCGCGCGGCAAGGTTGGGGCAGTAAACACGAGAGCTGGACATTCCGGGCGTAGTTCCGCGAATATCTCGAGCGTAGATATTCCAGCTCGAGTTAGAATCGGCCGAAAACGTGCTCGTGTCCCCGGTCGCATTTTTCCCTGTCGCCAAACCAGGAAATCCTGCTCGTACCCTCGACGCCCTCGCAGTTGCACATAGGCGCGAGGAATACGCCGTAACGTATGGGGCGTTTGGTGGCCCATAGTATGTTCGCGCACCTCCGCGCCACAGCTGTTTACGGCCACTTTTTACGGCCATACGCGCGCGCTGTTTTAGTGCGTGACCCGTTTCGCGCGGATTTACTGCCGCGAGCTCCGTTTTTGCTCCACGTCTCGTATCTCACGCGAGAGTCAGTCCCGGGTTAATTAACTCTCTTGCAGCCCTCGGGTATTGTTTCGCAGCTCTTCGTACGCCGCTCGGTTTTCAGCAAGCGTTGGAGACAGTTCTTTCGTCGTCATTTATTTGATACGTTGTTGTATAACAAGAGCATAATCGTAAGAATGTTCGGAGATTTCTACGAGGCTGTTGAATGATTTGGAACGTTGGTAAGAAAAGATGATATAAATAAGGTGTTCGTAGTTTGCGTTTGTCAATGGTCAAGGTGGTCATATTACACGTCTGTCAATCTACATAATTGTTCAAGTACAAAAACGAATTACAGATGTTCAATAAAGTCATTGAAATGTATAGAGAACTTTTATTATGTCTAATGCAAGAACAAGGAATTATCAAGTTTTTATGATTTCGTATAATTTAAATTTCGTACAATCTTTTACATTAGATATTGACTACATACTAAAATGGCACTCCAATACTAACTTCGTAACTAGTATGTCGTTGCATAAATCAAGAACTTGTACGTCTAACGTAAGAACGAAGAATTCTCAAGTTTTCGTACATTATCATTCGCATGATCCTTCATGCTACATAATAGCTAATACTAAATGCTAAAATGACACTTCAGTACTAACTAATACTACATAAAATGCTACTAGAACGGCACTGCAATATAAATAATATAAAGACACAAGTACAATCTAAAATATGCTCGGACCAGACTCGTTACCATCGAATCGCGACCTCGTCATTCGAGTGTTGCACGCTTTCGCAACGCGTGAAATTATTACGTGTCAGACGTGGACACGGAGAGAGACGCGGGCCATTTCCAGCGATCCGTTCGGACATCCTCGGCGTGTCCTCCGAGTCGTAGACGGATCGGCCGAAAGAAAAATCGTTAGCACGTCGATAAAATAAAATGGAAATAACGCGTCGCGGACTCGAGCCGCTTAGGTCCCGTATGTTTGCTGACCTAAGCGGCGCGCGAGGGACGCGGGAGGTGCACGTGAACAAATTAGCCCTCTATCTGAAACAACTTCTTGGAATAGCCGTTACTCACGGCTGAAGATCGGGGCCCGAGCGAAACGGCCGCGTCCGAGGAGGACGAGAGAAGAGGCGACGGGCCGTACCGGGCAACAAGCGAGACGAAGAGGAGACGCGTTCGTTGTCCCGTTGATGAAAGGAGGCTGGCCAAGCGAGAGAAAAAGAGAGAGAGGAAGAAGCATCGCGACGAAGGGAGGAAAGAAGAGGACGACGAAGAAAACAAAATAAAATGCCGAACCGAGGCATTTCGAATTTCCAGCTCGGATCTGACCAGAAAATGGAAGAAGCCAGGCACCGTAAGAGAGAGAACTAGGGATGGGATCAAGTGCAATACGTACTCGTGAGTCTGAGTCAAGTTTCGTTGCGTGTGCTCGAAAGTAAGAATGAGCACGCTTGCGACGTATTCATTTCGTACAAGCTGGTTTTTCGAACAAGCGGGCCTCGAAAACTACTCACGTAGTGAGTAGTTCGATGGTTGAAAGATTCGAAACTTTCACAGACGGAAGCTCAAATCTTGGAGATCAGAATTCCTTTCTTTCGTCAGATGATCGGGTATAAAAGTGCTATTGCTTGTATTGTATATGTATGATTCGTTTGAGACGAGATTTGTTCCTTTTCCATTCTCACACATGCACGCATACAGTGATCAATATCAGCGATAAAGAAGCTTGCTCGCGAGCAACTGCAACATTTCAAAGGAACATGCACACGCGTGCTCGAAACTAAACGATGCATTATCAATTGCTGTTCGGTATCGTGTTCTTTGGTAATTGTCAGATCGACAATCGTAGTGCGTGTTTGAAGCGAAACGAAACTAGCAACGATTTTCGAATTTCCGACGGATTTAGAAGCTCGAGGCTACTTGCGAGATGCTCGATCCCATCTCTAGAGAGAAGAGACCGCGCGGATCTGCTCAATCCAGGGATAAGCGAGTCGTTCGAACAGTGTTGAACAGGAGTGAATATTTATACGCGGCCCTCTTCCTTCGCACCTTTTTTGCCATGCTTGTCGTCGTCCGAGAGCCCCTTTTGCTCGTTGGATCGCCTCGCGTTTCCACCTTTAGGGTCCCATGCGGTATCTTCTTGATTACCCGGTCCTAATTAATTCCTCAGGCTTTATCTTTATTTTTCCGTTCGCCTCGGCGACGGCGACGACGACGACGACGACGACGGCGGCGGCACCGATCCCGGGGCGACGTAGGGGAATGATCATCCACGATTGCTGGAGAACTTGAAAAGGGGCTCGTGGTCATCGACTTCGTCAGAAACGTGACGACGTGACGACGTCTCCTCCTCGATCGGTGGCCGTTGAAATAATCCCGCGACGCGATAAAACGGCGTGAACGATCTGCTCGTCTGCGCGAAACCGTTTAATGCTGTCGATTTTTTCCGGTAATCGAAGCTTCGACCCTTTTCCAATTTAAGTTGAATAGGTGTGAATTTTTTTGATGTAACAACGCATAATAAGTATTGTACAAATTTCGAGTTATACAGATTAATCGAGAGAAAAGAACTGAATAGAAATTTGTTCCGATGATACGTAGCTTATTTTTGAATATTTTTCGAATTTCGCATGAATTGATCTTGGGTGAGTGAATTTCTCATAACCAGAAAAATGTGTCATTGTAACATATCTGTAGCTACTTGCAAATTTCAAAAAATTTCAGTCGATCGCACCTCCTCCTCCTTCAAAAAGGTTCTTTCACAAGGAAATTTCATTCCAAATTTCGAAACGCGTGGTTCAATTAATTTCCAGCAAGGAAATCCCGACTAATATCCGATTTTGTAAACCAGCAGCCGAGTAAGTGGACGATGTGGTGGAATTCTCGCGTTGATTGTTCATAGTTTAGCACGGTAGCGGACAGAGAGATAGATTTGTTGTCCACACATTGACGCATAAAAATGTCCGATCGTTCTCTTTAGAATTTATTTTTCAATCTCAAGTGAAAGATCTTCGCGTTCGAATCGATCTCTTTTTACTCTCAATTTCTTTCTTCTTACATGATCAAACAATGTGATAAAAATATGTTTTTGATACGATTGAAAAAGAAAGACGATTTGATTGTTCTAGGTGAAAAAAAAAGTTCCGTCGCCAATTTCGTGAAAGCGCGAAAGCGTGACATCACAAATATATCACGATTTCCTGTGCAACATTCAAGCACTCGATCGTGTACCAGAGTCTGACGTACGAGAGCGACTATGTACTTTTCTGCTTCCTCTTTCCTCTAGTAGAAAAGAAAATGGTGACCCCCCGCACATACAGTGAGATAGGTCAAGGCCGAATCTTCAACTTTGGCGACGAGTTCGAATCGCTGCCATAAGGTACACAGAGAGAATCCGAGAAGAAAATCGAAGATACACGTGTTCGTCGTACGCTTCTTTTCCCGTTGGGACGATTCTAGTATTTCTTCTCTAATTCCCGATCCTGCTCGTGATAATTCTCTCTTACGAACGAAGCTACTTTGGGTTAACCGAGATCATTTTTTTTATTTCAGATCCCTAATTGAATGAATGAAATAATCATTTGCCGAACTGTTTGAATCAAATTTTAAATGAAATATCGGTTCTTAATAAAATAATTGAATTTGATATTTTACTTTGACTATCGTGCTCAATAAAGCACAAAGACTTCCATACTTCTTCCAAATACTCCAAATAAAAATTGGAGTTTTCATTAAATTAAAGAATTGAGAAAATCTGATTATATATTCTGATTGTATATTTATTATTTATTAGGATAAGAATTTTTAATTCATTATTTATTCATTTTTTTAAATTATTAATATACACTTGATATATCATTAAAATTTTGCATTATCGATTTTGAGTTAAATTAAAATCCTCATCTAAGTGATGTGATATAAAAATATATAATACAAAATGTATAATACAAAAATATGATGCAAAAGTTGTTTTCATTAAATTAAAGTACTCGTACAGCTAGAGTTGAACGTTGAGTGTAATTTAAATGTATCATATATTTTATACTATATCGACATCACGATCATTAAGGTATCTGATACAGAAAACGATTAATTAAAAAACATTCTACATGGAAGATATCAGTCGAAGAATAGTTTGAATTCGGAATTAAGCAAAGCTAAACACGTTCGTTTAATCCGATGGCGGATGCATTCGTGATATTTAGATAACGACTGTTAAATGTTGCCATTGATGTTACTTCCTTTGGTCAAAAGAAAAATGACGAGCGTAATAATATCGATGATATGATCTCCTTGATGAACGTGGTAACGAGACGCATGGTCTACTGGTACTTATACAAAGAGAGAGAGAGAGAGAGAGAGAGAGAGAGAGAGAAGAGGCCGGGATGTATCACTTTTAAACGTATCACTTTTAAACGCCGGAAATGAGTTATTAGCGGTTGAGTCGCGCGCACTCAATTGTCCTGATTTGGAAACCTCTAATCTGACTCCCTTCACTGTCTCATACCGTGATCCTGTGCCCCTTATCCGGTTATGAATTTGGGTCTTCGTGTTTCCGTGTCTCATTAATGACCTTTCACACCGGAATCAATTCTTCCTGCCTGTCAAAATCATAATCACATCCACCCGACATTTCGCTGAAAAGAATTACATTATGTAGGTACTTGCAACGAGCCGCAAATATTTTCATACTCGAAGGACTTCAGTCACTGGTGACTACAATGATTCTTTTAGATCGTTAAAAATATTTTTAATTTCATTCAATCGTACTGTAAATTTTCACCACGAAGTACATAAAATATGACGATACTATTTTGAGGGTAAGTGAGAATTTTTAAGAAATACTTGCTTTAAACGCGCTATTAGAAGAGAAGGAGATTTTATCTAAATTACCTTTTATAATTACTCGAAATTGTATGATTATAAATATATTAATCCTAGGTTGGTAAATTTTTTTATAACCAAAGAAAGAAAAAAAATGTGTCCCAATGAATCGTTGTGATATGTTGCGGTATTGTAGCACCATCTCCGTTCGTCGGGAAGAATTCTCAAATCCTTCGAGAAAGAAGTCGCCGTCCGAAATCATTTCCAAACGCGCGGCTTCGTTCGATCAATTAATTCAGCGAGGAAATTCCGGCTAATATCCGGTTTTGTAAACCGGAGCAGCCCGGAGTAAGTGGACGATGCGGTGGAATTCTCGCGTCGGTAGTTCATAGCTTAGCACGGCAGTGTGCACAGCGGACAGCCAGATAGATTTGTTGTCCACACATTGAGACCGGCTGGGTTGGCGGCGTCCCGACGCTTCTCCAAGGCGTCCTCGCCGGGCTATTAATTGTCTCTGTTGATTCATTTGATCGTGCTCAGGGTTCCCAAGCGAGTCCACCGAGATGCGACGACATTTTCGATACAGAGGTCTTTTACGAGCGGCCTGCTGCAGTCGTCCACTGGCACCGACCAGCTCTCCTCTTCCCTCACCTCTTCCCTCTCCCCCCCTAAGGACCCCGCTGACACCCCCTTTCTAATTCACGTGAAAGCGTCTCCCTCGATTAAAATTAACAGGATGGACGCTGCCAGGCAGGTGGCTTCGTTAGGGTACCGTAAAGTGGCATCGTCCTTTGAATTTCAAGCACCATCTAAGAATCTCGTTAAACTCCGTCGCCGTTCCGCGAGATAATTGAAACTTCACGGAAGGGTTACCTTGCTAATTTACGTGCTCGAGGCGAGACCCACCCCGTCCGTCAGATGCTAATTGCATTTACGCTGATTACGCGGCACTGCATAGCGTAATATTATCTTACCGGTTGCCGATTTTCCATTTGTTCGCGCTCGGTCACGTGCAGGAGATCCTGATTTGGATAACGTGTGTACATTGTTGGTTAAATGGTAAAATTCTTTGAAGTATTTTGAATTTTAGGTTTTCTGTTGGGGAAAGTACGTTTAAGGGAAATTTAAAAGAAATCGTGATTAGTAAGTTAATCAGTAATTTTTCATACATGGTTAGCAATTTGTTACGTTATTAAAGTTATTAAATTTAATTCGTTGCTTATTGCACAATATTTTAACAATTTCTTGCCAAGCGTATGTTTGTAATAAATATTTCACAATTTCTGTGTGCATTATCGGATTGATTTCAAAACCAATGTAATAGAAACGCGCATTAGATATCCATACGAATTTTCCGTGGCAAACATTACCGGAACTCTCGTCGCGAAACATCCAAGCTCATTGTCACAGGATAAAGCCGCTCGAACACTCGGAATAGAACGGATTTGCAAGCGAATTACGAAATGGCACGCGAGAGGAGAGCGGCTGTTTCACGGATTTGCAAATCCGTAACAGGCCTGTAAGCGCGGAAGGGATGAATGTCGAGGAGGGAAAATCTGTGCTCATTTAACGATACCAAGGGTTCAACCCTTCCGACGCTTCCACCCTTCCGACAATATTTAATGCATGTTTTAAGCGTAATTAAATGGCAGAGGGTTTATCGTCTCCAGCCACGTTCGCCCTCCCACGCAAATTATCGCATTTAACCCCCGACGATCTCGAGGCTCTCGGCGACTGTCACCCCACAATACATCTCCGTCCGCCGACGCTTCTGGATACCTATGTCGGTCATAATGTACTTTTCATTAGCCACGAACCCTTTCGCCGAGTGGATTCAATCTTGGAATATTCATCGCCTCGCAACCCTTCTCCCTTTTATCGCCGATACGAGATCCCTTTACAGCTTCATGAGCTGCCCGCTCAACAGGTTTTAATTAGCGTCGACACTCTCTCTCACTCTCTCTCTCTCTCTCTCTCTCGATGACGAGCGTCAACCCTTTTCACGCGACGACTCATTTGTTCCCGTGTTTCAGTCGCGAGATTCTTTTGTGACAAAATCGCGCGATCCTTGGTAGGAGGTTCAGTAACCAGATTTGGTTTTTTTAAACGGTTTTAAACTAATGTTCAAGACGTTGATATTTGAAATGAATGTTTGATGTGTCTTTCATTCTGTTCGTAGAGAAAGTTACAAGAAACAGGAATTTCCGTGTAAGACTGAATGCTACTTTGCTGTTCGCACAATTTTTCACGTAAACGCTCGATCCTAAAAATATCAATGTATATTATTTATTATAACAAATCGTCCGTGCCAAATTCGTACTTCCAAATTTTCAATCTTGATTTTCGAATCGAACCGATTTAACCTATCTATACATCTATTTTCTTTCGATCACACTTATACCGAAACTTCGGTACCGGAAATTTTGAACCAATCAACAATTAGTAATTGCATTACCCAATACCTTTAAAACTTGCTAATTTCGAAAACTAATTAAGAAGCTAAAAGCTAAATATTCTTTCCAAAAGAAGCGTTCCAAAGACAAAAGGTCCGCGTTTAACTTTCCATCTCGTCATTGTTATCTCTGGATAGTATAGTAGAAAGCGTAGCCCGGGGGCGCGATTCTTTCACGGTACGTCGCTAGCCACTCACCCTTCACGGCCTCTCCAAGCTCTAAAGCCAAGAATAACCCTTGCTTTGCATCTCACCTGTTGCTCGACACCGACCCTCGACACTCCCGGTGGCGGTGCTTTAGGAGTGGCTAATTAAAGAGTCAGACCGGTGGCTGGTTTCGTGGTGTTTAATACACCATTCCCTTCCACCCTCTCTCTCTCAACCGTGGTCCTCTCACACCGTTGTTTCTCGTCTGCGACGTCCCGCACCACGACAGAATCCAGAGGCACTTCAACCCCGGTGTTTTTGTTCCTCTTGGTTTCACAGGCCTGGAATTAATTAGCGGCTCTGGTTAAGCGGGGTGGTTGGATACCGTCGCGGCGACTCATTTAAGGGATGTTTATTTTAATTTCAGCCCTGGCTGTCGAGGGCAGCCCGGTGACTTTTTATTACTTAATTAACTTCTTCTTCCTGCGCCACGATCTTCTTCTTCTTCTTCTTCTTCTTCATCACCTCGAGCCACCACGACCGCCAGATTACCCTCCCCTCTCCTCCCTGGCGTCGTCCTCCTTGCTACGCTTCACCACCGACATCCCCTTCTCAAAAATAAGACCTCCTTCCTTTATTTCTTTTCCTTTCTTTTTCGCCTCTCTCTCTCTCTCTCTCTTTTACTTCTCGTTTTCTCTTTTTCTCTTTTTATCGCCGTCCTGACTGTTCAAACTCACCGGGTCGAACACCAGGTACTCGAGATCCATCGCCGGCAATTATTTCCTCGTTATTTTTCATCGTGGCAACCAGCGCGACTCGCTGCCTAATTATCGCCGCGAAAATGATCCTCTCGATGGATCCGGCTTCTTCTCGTCTTCGTGGCCCCCATGACCACGAACCCCGTGATTATAATGCCAACGCCAAATACGCGGATGCCGTGGTACTCTCGAAGCCACCAGCACCGAAACTTGAAGAGTGCGAGAGCCAGGGATCCGGACCGAGGCGATCGTTTCTTGTGAAATTGCTGACGGCTCTCTGCATTTCTGCACGTGAAACCATCTTCATCGTGAATCTTGAAACGCGCGAGGAAAAGTCCGCTCGCGTGTTGCCAAGCCCCCGAAAGGACATTGGACATTGACGAAAGCTCGACAGAGACGAAAGGTCACTTGAAAAATTTCTGTTAAAAAATTCTTTTTAGATTTGCGAAAGGATAAAAATTGCTCTGATTTCTTTCAATTCATTTTTCTGTTTTCTTTCGATTTCATTCTTCTGTCAATCTCACGCACTTAAACATGTTCTGGATCTGCTGGAAGAAATTTGCATAATTTTCGCACGCGAATTCGAAAAATTATAATTTCAATGTAGAGATTACTGGACCCTTGGTGCAAAAAGTTAATCTCTATTGTATGTGTAAATTTTACGTGAAATTATTGTAATAGTACTGAAATATTTTTATTATTATTATTATTATTAGATAGAATGGTTCAGAAGCATCTGAACCGAGAAACTAGAAGAGAATGTGTAGGAGATACTAGGCTGAGGTGAAAGTTTGTTCGTTTGAACGGAAACAAGTTTGCGCAAATGGAAAGCAATTAATCATCGGCAAAGTCTTTTTACAATCGCGTTGCAGAAAGCGAAAAGAAAAAGACAAGTGTGACAATGAATCGTATTTTTGCTTGTTGCACACATGTACTTGCCTATTATTACAGCGAGATGTTACAAGTTTCTAATTTGTCCGACGGCGTGTGCAAACACGTGTGATTTACGTGTGATTTACAGTTTCAGAATGTGATTGTTTCGTCAAAGTTTTACGAGCATCGGTCTGTTGACCAATCGTTAAACCGCACGCGTCTGTAAACGTCGTTCATAAATGTTACCGTCGCAATATGTATCTGGACTTAATTGTCAGATTGTTAGCAGGATAATATCTATAAGAATCTAATATCGTCGAATTAAAATTCCTCGACCCCTGCCGCGACAATTTTTGCGAGATATATTTAATAATTCGTACGCTCACATGTATATATATGTGTGTGTGTGTGTGTGTGTTTTGTAGAGTGACCGTAATAATTTGAAGAAACATTATTACCTACATTCCGTAAAAATTCCTCGAGCAACGAGTTTTATTGGCATTTCTGTGTTCAATGATACGTGAACTTGTGTATCAACTCGCTTGTAAAATTATTATGCTAATTTTAGAAAGCGCGAATCTATTCGATGAGAATTCCAAAAGACAATAAACGAGCGGGCGTCATTGGAACTTGTTATCACGGAAATTACCTCGGTAATAATGTTTGCGTCGTTTAACTACTTCGTAATTAGAGGTTCCAAGTGCCTCGTCGATGTAAATACAGAGAAATATAGAGCGATATTTTTCTATTGGAGAAGGGGATAAATAATTAGGGGAAGAGAAAGAAAATGGACAAAATATCGAGTGAATAAATAAATAAATAAATAAATAGTTCACTTTGAAGAAGTGATCATAGGTAAAAATACCAGACTGCTTCAGATCTTCACTCCACGTTTATAGTGTATCGAGTAGAAAAGCTTTAGCCATTCTCGCGTCTAGTCATAAAACCATTCGTGAAAGGAACGTAGACGATCCAAGGGCGAGCGAAATTACGTTTATCGACAGTCATTGGCTAATTCTCGCTGTTATCGCGCCGAGCGAAACGTTTTATCAAGCTCTTGACGCTCGTCTAATTGCCTCATCAAAAGCGCGCGCCCGGCCACAGCAATTCCCCGCGAACATTAATCAGCGCTATCGCGAATATATTCAGAATTTCTTCCTCCCCGTGGCCGCAATAAAGAAAGCAACAGTGACGAAGCAAGCTCATCAAGTACGCGCCTTTAACTTTCGCTCCACCGTGACAGGAAGTCCGTCTAATTAATTTCACCGGGAGGAAAGAATCCCTCGCGGGGGTGGCTTCTCTCTCCCGTTAAGAATACAGCTCGGCCCCTTCCTCCCGCCCCTCGAAGAAGAAGAAAGGAACGAGTAAAAACGCGAAGGGGTGAGGGTGAAGAGAAGCGAGAGGATAGAGAAAGAGAGAGAGAGAGAGAGAGGGATCGTGGAAAGGAGAAGAAAAAGACGGAACGAAGCGGAGAGCCTGGAGATTATTTCGTTATGTCTCGCGGCGAGTCGAGATGTCGGGCAATTAGCCGTCGTATAATTATCCCCCTCGCCGTTATTTGCTTAGGCGGTTGCCGAGGTGGCAGCTGTTGCCCCGATATTCGCGAGAGGCGATCCAACAACAAAGTGTAATAACCGGATGCCTCGCACCATTTATTTTAATATTCCGCTTCGCGAGAAAGTAAGGTGGCAGAGTTCGATTCAACCGGGGACGAGTTGCTTTCAGAGGCTGGCTCGCCTCTCTCAGTGAGTTTCGCGAGCTGCAAACGAGGACTCATCGGCGATTAACGATCCGTAAATGTGTAAATTGAGCTATTGGAAAATAGGGAGAACGGACGGAGGAATGGTATTAATCATGCTTACGTAGGATGGAAGATTAATATAAAATACTTGGAGGAAAAAGGGGTTAATTGAGGGAAAGGAAGATGATTAACACACGCGATATGAATGGATGCAGTAGGTAGATATAGGTAACAAAAAGAAATTGAAGTGAGCGAATATAAACGCCAGTGGAATATCAGTAAACATATTAGTGAGTATTAATAGGAGAAAACAATTGCAATTGTGTAGAAGATAATGTTTAATGAATCAATTAAGAAATTAATAGATAGACAGGATGTACTAGTCCAAAAGTTTGGAGCATTCGTCAATTATATATTAAAAAATAGATACATAAAACTACTGTGTCGTTTCAATACGTACATAGTAATAATTTGTAGATCAACTAAGAATGATGTATCTGCGATTAATCATTTCTTTCGACTCATATATATTCCATAAGTACATTTCAAACAGTCAGCTAATATTCAAATATTTATTAAAATATTCAAATTCTTTTATTTAAAAAAAAAGGCACATAAAATTGCACTATTTTGTCCATTGGAAAGAAGATTAACCCTCGTAGCGTAATATAATTTCTCACATGATAAAAATTTGAAATATTCAATTGTATTTTGCGTTCGAATTCAATTAAAAATTCAAAAGGCAAGCAGTTAAACTTCAGGTTAGCATAGTCATCGATGGCACCAATGTTACCACTCAAGTGCCAGTTAAATGTCTCCGATTTCACAGTTCCATAAAACTTTAGTCGGAAATTAATAACGCAGCGGTTAAGCAGTGGTTTCGACGAAACGTATAAAAAAAAGGTAGGGGGAGTGAGAGAGAGAGGCAAAGAGACGTTAAAAAAGAGAAGAAGTTGGTCAAGATAACGGCTCTCCCACCCCGTCATCTTTGTCTCGGTGAGCCGCGCTTTCAGAATTCTTCCTTTCTTGATAATTATCCTACCGTCCAGCCAGTCCTTAATCTTTGGAGCTCGCCTTTCAAGGAAAGCTCCTACCGAATGAATGCCCGGCCACGGCGAAATAATATTTTATACACAACAAAAGCGGCCCCCGACACGGCCGCCGCCCTCACCCTCTCCCATCCACCCGCCGCTCGGCAACCTTCGCCCTCCCTCGCGATTGTTATCAAGGAGACGTTACCTAGCACCTATACAGAACTGGCTATTTTACTTTCTTCCTTCCTCCGTTCTTTTCTCGCTCGTCCTCTGCCAGCTGATTCCCGATTGATAACGAGCGCGCTCCGCGGCCCGAATTAATCGCGATTTTATGCCCGCGGAAAAGATTCGCCGCGTAGATTGCGTAATCGCGCCACCGCGATAATTACGTCTTTGTACTGTGATTCGAGTCGGTTTCACGACCGTGGCTATGAAATAACAAATGGCAAAGTATTTTGTGCACGTGTACTGTAGTATATCTGCGAGACTGTACAGTACTTGCCGGAAAGAAACGACGATTTCTTTAGAGATCGATAGACCGAAGTATTCTGTTATTCTGTTATTAATTCCAGGTAGTTGATTATTGTAATATTTCAAGGTGCTGCAATTCTATTTAATATAATAATATAATAATGTAATATTGCAACGTAATATGATAATGAAATAACAATATTTTTTATCAGGTTAGTTATATTATTTGTTTAATTATATCCTGAGGTGCCATTTTATTTCATCAGAAAAAAAATGCTCTAAAAACTTCCGAACAGAAGTGTACGAATTAATTAAACGTAATATGAAACGTTTCAACTTCAATTTCTAATTTGGCCATTTCAGATCCCAATACGTGTCAAAGATTTATTAATATAATCGATAATCAATTGTTATTTCCTGATTTACGTCAGAGTTTGTCATATATAGCTATATATAGCTATAATTTTAAAATATACACACAAAGGCGTACGAATACTTTCGCAAGCAATGAGTATCTTACGCGAATAACGCAAGAAACGTTTGCTAATTGCATGGCAAATCGTGGAACCGAAATGGATTTCAGTTTTGCAAATTGATCGTCAAATTTTCGATGCGCGAGTAATTACCGACTTTACAGTTACGCGAGTAAACCCTCCTAATTAACATTCCAAGTGAACTTCGTTCTACGCAAATGGATATAAATAAACAACTGTGAGTTCATAAAGTGTCTATATTTAAAAAAAAAATTGGAGATATTTATTTCTTTACTTCTCAAACTAAGAAAGTTTTTCAAACGAGGTCTTAAATTTGGACTTAAAATTGGAGCAACGAAATTGCGAGAAACGTGTTATTATAGTTTGAAAAAAAATCACACGGTGCGTTTCGCATCGTGCAACTTGATACAACGAAAATGGACTGTCGGTGAATCGTGGATCGAGTGACGAATACCGTCGAGTTCAGAGAGGAATTCTCCACGGTCGTTGAACGCTCGGTCACAATAACGCGCGCGTATCTCCGCTCCGCGAGGGGGGCGCGCGAGCTTCCACCGGTCGGAGCACGGATCAGATTTCGTGTAGTCACTTAACGATTATCTCCGATGGATCACAGCCGACCGGATTAATCGTCATTAATCTTCATCACCGCCGATCATTTTTCTTGGGAGGGGTGTCCGCGCGGCGTGTCCCGCCGCGTCTCATTTAACCGTATAAATCACCGCCGCGCTTAAAACTAAGCCCGCGAGCAGCGCCGTTTTCGAGCCGTGGCTAATCGACCCGCCACCCCGGATCCTCCTCGAAAAAATTCGCCACGACAGAACCGAAAGAAAGGGAGAGAACGAGCGAAAGGGAGAGAAAAGAGACAGGCAAGTCGAAGGCAGCAACGACACGAACCCGTCGCGCGAAATTATTCGAATCGCGCATACCGGCGCGGCTCGATCCTCGATCACGGTCAAGATTTCGTGGGGTCACGTGAGAATGCGCGCGGCCTACGAGTCAAGAACGAGAGAGAGAGAGAGAGAGGCAAGCTACGAACGAGGCTGCGCGGCGAGGCCGTACGCGCGCGGTTGGTTTAAGCGCAATTAATCTTCGTTAAGTAAGCAAGCAAGCGAGCGAGCGAAGCAACCAAGACCCTTCTACTTGCTCGTATCGCGCGCGAACGCCTCGCGTATACACACACTTTCCACGGGGCGTTCAACACGCCACACTTTCGTCGTCTTCTTCACGCGAGCTATTCGGTACGTGTATGCGCAATACTTGTACAGATTGTACGTGTACAAAGCCACGGGATCGAATGTTTCTCAGTGGTGAGTAGGTTCGAACCCTTTTCCAATGGTACATCAAAGTGCGATAACTTTGAATAATTCGTAAACACTTACGGAAACGAAGGTAACAATAATATGTACTTACTTCTCTATGTTAATTCGAATACTTCTTTTTTTTTTCGTTTTCATTGTATTTATTTCGTACGCGTAAAATATTTACATCTTTTCAACAGGTAGTGAAAATCAGAGTAACAGTGGCCAGTCTTGGAGATTTCGATTATCGTGATTCCGAATGATGAACAGAGATCGAACCACTTAATCTGAGGCTTCTTCGATGAAAGAAGCACTATTTTTTAATTCTATTAATGTGTAAATTTGTACAAAATACTGTCTTTCGGGATAGATCTGTTTCGAAGGTGAATCGCAAAAATTTACAAACTTCAATGTCTCGATATTTTCCTGTTTCCTCTATATGCGATTTTCAAATATCGCGTTCTATAGACGAATTGTGTCTGTAGGTTCAAAACTACCTCCTATAAAGGAAATATACATTGTACTCATCGGAGCAGTGTTCGAAACCTACGAAACTCAGATATCGAACATGACATGGATTCGTTCGATCCCATTCCTGGCAACACGCGTGAGGAATCGCGAAGCAAAAGTCGCCCGGTATCCCGGTTTCCTGTTCAGAAGATCAACCGGCCGACCGGATTGTTCTCCTCCCCGGCGTCTCATAACTCTTCCGCTGCCTGTTCCTCTTCCAGCCGATCTGACGTGTTTGTGTTTGTGTGTGTGTGTGTGTGTATACGGTTAGTTATATTCACGATACCTCCGTGCTCGTCTGCACGTCTCGCATACGTAGAACGCCCGCGGGCTCTGATTAAATCTGAGTAATTAAGGGAGTTAACCTCGACTTAACTTGACTTAACACAGTCACGCCCGCTTGCCCACCCCTCGCGTTTACACCGTTTACACGCCGCTTTACATTGTTCCGAGGAAAACGGGTGTCTTCGCTCGCTCTTATGTTAGTTTCTCTCTCTTTCTCGTCTCTTTGCTCTTTACGGTCTCCTCGTCTCCTAGCGAGTTCGAGCTCACGCCCGCCTCGACGCACGCACGAGCCGCTCCTCTCCGTTAATTGCCATGCGCCGCTAATTACACAGCGCCGTGCCTGTGAGGGGAATCGTCGGTGCGTGCATCGACGCTCGTTCCCGATGCAAATGAAACGCGTGGGCCACCGTGTGTTGTTGTTGTTGTTTCCTCTGGTCCTCTCTATCCAACAGACGTAACCGGACTTCTCTCTTCCTTACTTTTCGTCTTCGATTTTTCTTGTCTCGTCTAATCGCGTCTCTTGGAGGAGCGGAGTACGCGAAGGCGACGAGCGATTCACTTTGTCCGCCGGCGATCGGGCGTTGGTTAATTAAAGATCTTCCGCGACACGATCGGCGTCGACCAGGAAGCGGACCCCACGCGAGCGTTCTAGTCGAGG
Organism: Tetragonula carbonaria; assembly: GCA_032399595.1. NCBI lineage: Eukaryota > Metazoa > Arthropoda > Insecta > Hymenoptera > Apidae > Tetragonula > Tetragonula carbonaria. Next base: position 7,476,423 of record JAUCRC010000015.1, on the reverse strand, counting down.
TGACACGTGCGCGTTCGCCAGCGTGCCTTGATCGTTCGGGCTGTTACTTCACGCGTGTGTTGCCGGTTTAGATACACCGTGTGGTTTAGATATCGTCGGCCGATTTCGTGGAAAGATACGGCCGGCGTTACGCGAGAGGATGCGAGCGTGTTAGCTTCAGTCGATTTGATTCACCGAGCAAGGCTGAGATTTCGTTTCCGCGAACGTGGATCTTGGATATTTCCTCGGTCATTCGCGTGAACCGAGTTCAGTGGGAGGATCTTTGAGTAGGAAGAATCAAACGATTCGCAGATCTCGCAGTTATTGGTGACCATTGGTTGTGTAGAAATTAAAATATGAAATTAATAATGCAATTGCAAGGTTAAAAAAAAAACGGTAATTCTTTTTCTTCACTGCGATAAATTTTAGAGGTTCAAGTTCTGCATTTATGTTCTTTTTAATGTTCATGGTACCACACATATCTATCAGTATCATCGTCCACAAATCAATTAACACTAGAACTACAAAATGAATTTATAGTTTTATAGGCGTGTGACAATGTATTTTTAAAGATTCAAAGAATTTTTCGTAAAATATATAAATTCATTGTATTATGAAGTTTTTCTATTGTTTGGACCTCAATGTCTCTGATGGAAATTTTATGCTTTAATCGTCGGTAGTTCTGGCGTTAACAATTTTAATGGATGTTAAGTATCATTTATTAAAAGCAGAAGAGGCTTTTTTAAGATAAACATTGCATAAAAAATAAATGAGTATCAAAGACGTTAAGCGACAATTTCATACATAAAGTAGAAAAGGTATTTAAGGCTCAGACATTACGTACAGACCAGTCATTTAATTAAAAGAAAAATACATGTATTTCAGAAAGATTAAAATCCTATTTCAGTAGACATTGCATGAAAAATAAATGATTACCAAAAATATCAAGCGATGACTATTTCATATATATATATAAAGTGGAATAGGTATTTAAGAATCAGACTTTACATATAAACTAAACATTTAATTAAAAGAAAAATATTTCTATCTATTTCAATAAATATTGCATGTAAAATAAACGAGTATCGAAAACATTCAATGATGACTATTTCGTACTCAAAGTAGAGTAGGTGTTCAAAGATCAGACATTACGAAGAACAAAGGTAAATTATTTCCTACAAACGAAAGCGTGAAAGTCTGATATAAATAGGATTGTAAACTGTATGAAATTCGAAGGTCGTTTATTAGCAAAAGGCATAGTGTTATAAATAAATATTCTCGTGACAATGGTCCGAGAGACAGACAGAGAAAGAGAGAGAGAAAGACGTAACTACGTCGTTAACTTCCGATGCCAAAAGTAAATTTTTGTCGAGATGTTGTACATGACAGTTCTTGTTAACACACGTGCAGCCTTATAAAATATTAAAATACGAGACGACGAATTCTCCGATAAATATGTCTTAATAGAAGCATGGCGAGAATTTCAGAACGAGAACGGACGTCAATCAAGAATCTATAAATACACACCATCACGCGTTCAAAACTGCTCTCTAGAAATTAAAACCAAATCGCTTTTGAACATTATTTCATTTGTTCAATCTATTTAGGAATACGCGTAATTCGTCGAAAAGAACACTGGACACAAAAAAAAATCCTATTTTCTTTCAATTAAGCTTTTCGTTTCTATTTATAAATTCAAAATTATGAAGTAGAACAAGATAAATTTCATTGTCAAAGAAATTTTGCAAGCTACCGAATGCCAGAATGGTTGTACAAGAATATTTTGAATCAATACCGGTGAAATTCATGTTTCATTGTTTCAACAAATTTCGCAAGACACCAAATGCCAGGATTTGCTTTGCGCAAGAAAACTTCGAATCGGTCGAGTATATCAGTCGGCAGAAAATAGTCTACTAATTAGACATAATAGACTCCTGAAGTACCTTGAAACTACTATATGCGTAATTTACCATCACGTTAAAGCAACAAATTAAACCAATCCCGCTCCTGATTTATCAAACGACAAACCGGCTTTCCAAGACCGAGATTTGCATAAAAGTCCGCAATCTGCCAATAAGCCGTTTCAACATTCTACGTTCTCTCGAAATTTCCTACGAACGAAACATAACTCCGAAGTGAAACCACGACCGTGCGTTGCGACAAAATAAATGAAACCACCCTCGGCCCTCATCAAGGACACTTCAAGCTGAGACAACTTTGTCTGGCCCTCCGAATTTTTCCACGAGCGCAGACACGAGCGATAGGAGCGGGCGGTCGTCGTCGTCGTCGTCGTTATTGTCGTCAGGCGTCTCCAGTCACGTTGTTGCAGAAACGTCGCGACGCATGGGTTCCGCTTGCATTCGAGCGTAAGAGGAGAGGTGCCTCGCCTAATTAGCCCGCTCGGGTATTTCCGTCGCGTGACGTCACGTGAGCTCGTTTGCCTGGCCCGCGGCCAGCTTTTCCGCCGAACTATAAACCATATTCACACCCACGCAACACAATTAGCCCGCGGCCAGCCTCGCGGGGAATTATAATACCGCCGCGAGTCTCGACCGCCGGCAAAGAGTAAGTAACAAACTCGCCTCTTCTACGGTTTCTCCTTCTAAAGGGCGCAGGCTATGCCGGTTTAGCCGAACGTCGCGATAAACGACGAGACGCGACGCGACGTCTCCAGGCACATCGTTGCATCGGTAATCTCACCTACGAGTTCCTTTCCGCCCCCCCTTCCCCCTTCCATGTATTTCATCGCAATCGTGGACGCAAATACGAGAATATTTGACGAGACAACGACGACGACGTCTAAGACGAGGATTTACACGAGGAATTGCCAGCACCGAGGAATGACTTCCGGTGGCGGAGATTTTTGGTTCTGCTTGCGGCGGATTGGTTTCTTTTATTGTTTCGAGGAAAAGTGGAAATAAAATGGTACACGTTGAACCTTGTACATTCTCGAATACTAGAGGGAGTGGTTTCTTTATCAGGAGATTTCGCGGAATTTCTCAATTTCTTTTATTTTTTAATTTTATTTTTGATCGTGTGACATTGAGTCTCGCAATTTTCTGGAAGATCGAAAGACTGACGAAATGAATGAAATAATTGTCGGAAGACGAATATGAAAAGGCGGAGGAGGCGAGTGTGAAAAACGAGATATTTTTTTTCGTCTCGAAGAACTGAAAAATATTGAATAGTTTTAATTATATTCAATACTAACGGGAAACGATTAAGGGATTTATAAAATAATCAACGACTATGAGAACGATGTTGAACCTTGCATTTCTTTATACTTGTACGAGGGCTAATGGTTTCTTTATTAAGATTAAGAATTTGGGGGATTTTTCAATATAGATTTCATTTTGGTCGTATGATGTTGAGTTTTGTAATTTTTGAAAGATTGGAAGAAATACCCGTAGAGAAAGCTGTTTTTTAGTGTAAAAAATGAGATGTTTTTTCGTCTTGCAGAATTGAGAAATATTGAATATTTTTCAATACGTTCGATACGAACGAGAAAGGATTAAGAGATTTGCGAAATAATCAATGATCGTGAGAAATGACAGAAATATCTGATTTCGATAAAACTGATGTATGAAGCCCAAAAATAAGCAAACATATAAACTGTATATAGATGCTCGACGTATATATCTCTAGAGAGAAATTAAATTTGATTCCACCGTGAGAAGAGAAATCTGCACGAAGCGCCAGGATTTCCTGTACTTTTTACTTAAGAGATAAGCTCCGTGTTTTAAGAACGTTGTGGTGGAACGGTGTCGTAAAATCATGGAGGGAATGTAGATCGTCACGGGGGAAACAACCCCTCGAATCGGTCCTCGACTCGTGGCTGCTGGTAGATCGTGATGCCATAAGAGAAGACTCGAATTTTAAAATAGCTAGACCGAGGCCAGAATTGCCTTCAGTCTATTCTTCAGACAGTTAGATGCTTCTTTCTAGCCTCCTCAAAGTGTCTAATAAAATAATTTGTCTTTAAATAATAACGTTTGTCATTGTCCGTAATTACTGCAATATGCTGTAGTAGATTAGAATAGAAATGTGCGACGGTAGATTATGACATACTACAGACAGATATACTACAGACAACGAAAAATACGATACGTTCGGCACAGGTTCAAAATAATATGTAAATATTACAAGAAAGTAGTAGTTATTAAAAATGTCAAGGAAAATGTCAATGCTCTGACGAACATTGAACTCTAATTTTAGAGATTCGAATTTCAAGCACGAAGAATTCGTTTTAATAACTGATCGCTTTTAGTGTATGGTTCTTTGTAACGTTAGCAGCTCGGTGCGAAATCAGAAATCGCAAAACCTCGAAATCGAACAAAATTAACGTGAACCGTTGAACTCGAAGAGCCAACGAACGAACGTACGAACGAACGAATTCGCTCGCGAGAACGATCAGATCTTTTCCGCTCGGCTGTGCCCGCTCGCGAGAGTCTCGCAAACGAAATCTACGACGTCGGGGCGAGGATCGCGGAAGCGTGAATTCGGCTGATCAAACGTCGCGACTATCGAAAAATTCCCGTTCGCAAAGGGAAAAGAAGTCCCTCCGATAAGGATTGGAACGAGGCTCGACTCGACTCGACTCGACTCGACTCGACTCGACGCGGCGCGGCACGACGCGACGAAGGGAAGAGGACGAGAGACGAGATGGGGATTGGAGAAGGTCGAAGAAGAATAAGAAAGGAAAAAAGCAGAAAGGAGCAGAGAGAAAGAGACACATGGAAAGACAGTAACGCGAAGGGTAATGGGGGTGGTCGAGGGTGGTGGCGAGAGGTAAGCGTAAGGAGGGTACCCCGAAAGTCCTTTCTCGCTAAAAAGGAGGACCTCGGCAAGGGGTGGCTAGGGGTGGTCGGAGTGAGGAAGGGAAGGGGAGCTATCTGAGACTCGGGAGAGAAGAGGACGGCAGTTGGTCGAGGGGGTGGAAGTAAGTATTGATTCAGATTCAGCTAGTTAGCTATGCTCGAAGCAAGCACATCCCCTCCTGGTTGGCTTGTTCGGCCACCTTTTTCTCCAGCAGGCACGATCCTCTCTCGCTTTTTCTTCTCTCTCTCTCTCTTTCTCTCTCTCTGCCTCTGTCTATCTGCCGTAGCACGGTTGCAGGGGTGGACGGTTAGCGTCGGCGGCTGAGAAGACGACGCGGAAGCGCCGCAGAGGGTGGAACACGGGGGTGGAGCGAAGGGAGCCAAGGGATGCAGAAAAGGAGGCGTATGTAGAATGGGAAAGCGTGCAGGATCCGCGCGCGTGGAGGTGTAAGATGTAGGAGGTGACAAGCATCTCCTTCGATCTTTCTTTTCCTTTACTGCCACCCCCCTCGAAGTCCTTTTCCCTCGACCACCTCTCCCCCACCTCCCGGTTCGTCTATCTTCGACTCAACCCCCCTCTGGTCCCTTGTTATCCCGCCGTTTCCTCCGCTCTCTCCCTCCCCTCTCACACTGTCTCTCTCTCTTTCTCTCTCTTTCTCACTCTGTCCTCCTCTAGTTATCTGTCTATCGTTGCAACTCCCTTTTATATTCCCATGACGACAGCCCAGATGCACTCGGCAGCCATACGAGAGAGGTGTATGTTAAAACTTCAGTCGATATTTCTGCCGATGGAACCGGGAATGGGAACGACCGCGTTTCCGTGACGCGCGTCAACAGGCTGGCTTTCCAGAAAATTTCGGCGCCGTACTCTGTTGCGTTCCTGGATTGTACAGTTCGGACGGTTGTTACGGGGATCTTGCGTTGGATGCGTACTTTCACGATACTGAATCAGTCAATAAATGAATAGCATTCAAGACTTACAATTGGTCTTAGATTTCTTAGACATCTTGGACAGCAGATTAACCTACGCTCTCACATTATATTCGCGACTTTCATAAAACTCTGTCTTCATTTGCGATAATGAAGCTTGCGAAAACTCGTTTTTCCAGAATTGAACAATTACTCATGTGTCTGAGCAAAGAAATTACGAAACTTGGGAAAAACAGAATTAACCACTTTATCTTTTAAAATGTTCATGTAAGAATCTACAGAAGAATCTACAGTTGACTAAAATAAGTCGAAGTTGGAGGAATATCAAAGAAACGAGAAATCCTTGTGCTTGTTACACTATAAAATGTAAATTTTGAGACTACATCTTTTTAAATGTAATACACACGTGTTACGTTGTGAGGAACTATTTAAAGCACATAACAAATGAATCACACCCTCGAGTAGGATCTGAAATTGTAATTTACAATCTTTTTGTCTGACGTTCGATGCGATCTTCGATTGAAGACGCTCCGAAAATAGAACGGCGGAGGAAAAAATCGAGCGTAGGAATTGGCGACTCTTTTACCTAGCCTACTCTGTTTTTCCCCATTCGATTTTGCCTTGTGTTTCGTGGGCAACAAGCTTTGCGGGCGTCCCCATCTCGCGGATTTTTCTGCAACCAGAGCGTCGCGACGCCTTAGCGGCTAATAAGAGACGCTGTCCGAACCGGGAGTCGTCCACTCGCGTTGCAGCGCCCGTTGCAAACGCGTCCTGCTCTGAGAATTTCCCTCGCATCGACGAACAAACGTGTCCCGATGCTTCATCGAAATTCAGGAATTATTTTTGGAGCGTTTCTCTTAAATATTATACAATGATTTGAAACATTTGTGACACGAAATATTCATTTCAAATTTAATACTGCAGGATAATATAGACTATCGACCTATTTGTCCTGAAAAAATAAGTGCCTGATTGAAAAGTAATATTTGATATTATTTCTCGAGAACGATGAAAAATTCGAATATTATAAAATAATCGTGCCGTGAATATGTCAAAGAATTGCTCCATTTACTGAGGAATTATCTATGGTATTCCTTACCATGTCTTTTATTATTAAATTGCAGATTTTTGTGTATTTATATGAAATCCAGAGGCACAATATAGCGAAAATACATAAAATGTGCAACGTGCAGTACTTATTGAAATAAATATTTGAAACAGACCTCTGGCTGGATTCCACGTTTTCGTAATCTGCTTATTACGTATCTATATATGGAACTTCTTACCATAAAATTTCTTATTAAAAATACTATCTTAATCATAAAATATCCATCTTTTCTCGATTGTAGATCAAATATCGGCTTGAAGAAATTCGAGAGCGTGAAAAAAGGTTTTCTCGAAATTCTCGACAAGTTCTCATTCTCCGCTTCGCGAATAGTTAGCGAAACGAGGGCATGGGAGTGAAACCGCGAGGACTATTTCGCTAGACGAGCGCTCCGAGCGACAAAACGTCCCGTTTCTATGCACAATCGTATTTATATTTCTTAGGCCGAGCTCGACCGCGCAAGATTTATCTCCGGCCAAGAAAAGGACGTTGATTTAAGATCACCGACTGTATTATAAAACGGCGCATGCTTTCTACCTTTACTGACCACCTCTCCCCTCTCCCTCCCTCCCCCCCGCTCCTTTTTTTCTCCTCCCTCAGTTCTATCTCTCTCCCTCCCTTTCACGCATTAATTGATCCATGGTGATTTATAAACACGGCCGGATAATTACGATCGAACGATAGCCGCCACGGAATTTTATCTCAACGTTCCTTCAAACGATCTATCTATCGTTTGTCGCCGTTGAAGAATCTCTGCCGAGACGATTTTTCAGGCCAGCAAGAACTGACTTTTGCAACGCCCAATCAGCCTGATCGTTTTAATTTCTAGTGTATGTCTTTCGTACAATTGGTTGTAATTCAGTAAAATTTAATCAGCTTAACTTATGAAGTTTCAGTCAGTTTAATTAAATGACTTTACTTGGTTCCATCGCCTATGAAAATTAAGGTTATCCTTGCTCTTTAAGAGTAGTTGAACTTCCATGAAACGTCACGTGATTTGAATGTTGTATACATCTGTATGATTACAATTTGATAATGTTACTCGAAGAATAATTTATACTTGTTATATCGCTGTTGTAATTCATCGATACAGTATTAGAAAAATGATATATTTAGAGCCAATCATTAGGTTATTATTACTAGTTCACAGATTTCTAATTTCCTGTACTTGATTTGAAAAAAAAAAGACGAAATCTCTCTTTCTCGCTTTCGCTTTCCAAAGAGTTTTCCAAATAAAGTCTAAATTTTGTACGGTAATTTTGTATTTAAAACAAAATTGCTTTTGATAATTATAGTTACAAAAAAAAAGAAATTACATTTGATGCAAGACACTCGATCGAGCGTGTATGACATCTTTTCTATAACTTATGCAATTTTCACACATTTGATAAAGATCTTTACACACTTTTATCTCGAAACTCGCGTACTTTATAAATCATCGAATTCTTCTTCCCTGTATATTTCCTCACCGTTTTTCGAGCAAAGGGCTTGTTGCTCACGGCAATCCCTCGATCTCTCTCTCTCTCTCTCTCTCTCTCTCTCGTTCCGTGGAATTTCACAAAACTCGACTTGCAAATTCGCTGCGAGGCGGTGTGCCAGTGGCGCATCGACCTCGATCGATCGCGTCAATCTATCAAGACATTAGCCTACGATTATTTTGTCCGATTACGTAGTCGGTCATTTATTCGCTGTCCGCTGCTAATGGGAAAACTATTCTGCCCCGCTTATTAACGATTGGAATGTCGTTAACAATAAGAAAAATTATCATTGCGGCGCGTTCCCCCGTGTGTTTTATTTATATGTAATACGCGTGCCCGTGTATGTGTGTGTTCGTGTCACGTACGTGTGCGTGGTATACACTCTCGTCCAAAAGTACCTTTTATTTCTTCATATTCTATTATTATTTTATTTATTCATATTACCTATCGTGGACGGATGAAACGTTTAGATCGCAATACGAGCCGCTCGTTCATTCGTCGAACAAGCATGGCAAAGAAATTGCGAAATTCTTTTTTTAAAAATTTCCCTCGAAGTTTCAGCTTACGTAAAGAAACACACAAAACGCACAAAATGGAACAATCATGTCGGCTTCTGAAATTAATTAGAAATTAAATATGTCCACTTGAAGGTTTGTCAAACTGTATTATTGAAGATGACACAACCAAATACTTGGACTTCAAAAAGAAATCTTTTTAAATGCAAAGAAAGTGCCGTCAATCGCTTTGTGAACGTCTGAGATACATTTTAACACCTACATATTCGCAGACTCCTTGTCGTCTAATGTATCGCTTGGCACCTCCAATTTTGAGACGAGTATTGTTAAATCTAAGTAAGTCGTCAGACTTTTGAGCGAGAGTGTAAATACAATATGTAAGTTCACAGACGTTGAACGGAATTGATATCGGTGCGAAATCATTACTGGCGCGCGCCGCATTGGCTGCAATTTGCGTAACGATAACAATCAGCCTTAAGTGGAACAATAGGCTGCCGTGACGGTAATTAGTGCCGCGTACTGTCTGGCGTGATGACAATTGCGCCAGCAACGATGGTAAATAGTAACATTAATAACACTGGGCCGATAGCAACGCCAGCGCAGAAACAGCATCGCGCAGCGCTGTCGCGCGAGCATAATGGACCGTTATTATTCCCTTCCCGTTAAATATTTAAATTGAACGGGACGACTGCGGCCGACTGCGATTCGATCGCGATCGTCGAGTGATTTTCGAAACGATCCCTCGCCACGTTGTGTAATCGACATTACGTTGGACGAACCGTGCCCCTCGCGTTTTCATCCCTATCCGTGGCTCTATATTCGATGTTTCACAGTCTCTCTCTCTCTCTCGTTCGCCACATTTCGGTTGTTTTCGATGAAATAAAAGTGTTGCATTGCGTATTGCATCCTTTTTCACTTGGCTGGAGTTTAAGGATCTTATCATATTTATACGATAAATCAACAGAAAGCAGACTGGCTTTATGACGAATTGTGTGAAAATTGTCAAGTGTGGCACGTTGAATGTAACTTTGAAATTATTTATGGAAATTATTCGTCCATTATTAAAGTAGATTGTAATCTATATTTAATATTTAATATTTTGATGTTTAAGATCTTCCCTTAAACTGGAATCGACTTTACAAGTGGATGTTGTTTCAGTTTCAGGTCATGCAAGCGAAAACGGCCCACTTTAACACCAAATTCAAAGTTTCTACTTTCCGTTAAACCAACGACGCTACTGGCCAAAAGGTATCGTACTGTTCATCAACATTCATCTTATCCGTAATTCAAAGAGTCGTTATAATTGTACAATTATAAAAATAGATTTATAGGATTTTGAAACTCGAAACCGCGAAATTCTACGAATTTTAAACGATCCGATGAAAAGGCCCTCGAAATGGTCCTTTAAGCGGAGCGTGCGAGTGTTTCCTTGTGCTAGGACCAAACTTAATCTCATGATTTAATCACGTGATGAAATCAAAAGGGAGAATCTCAACAAAAAAAAAAAGAGAAAATCATAGAAAACATCTTTTCGCACCTGCATTTTTTCACCGAAAATCACCGGTCGTCGGATCGTATTCTTTTAAAAATCTCTCGCTGTGTTGCTCGCCACGAGATACAAAACCAAACGGAACGTACGAGACATTGGAAACATTCCCGCAGCGAGGAAATTCAAAGCAGAGCGCGTCGTCGTCTCGACGCGGAACGTCCGCGAGATCGTTTCGAAACGTCGATCGCCGACGAAAATAAGAGAGAGAGAGAGAGGAAAAAGAGGAAGAAGAAAGAACGATCGAAGGGAAAGAATATCCTGGAAAATTTTTCTCGCGTTCCACGCGACGTAAGCCGGCTAGTCCGTGGACGGGCAATGAATATAGGGACAGAGACGAAATGTTCTCAAGGCGGCCCGACGACGCACGGTCGACCTTTATTGGAATATTTATGGCGGTTGGCTGTACGAGACGAATTTTTATCGATCCGTTCTGTTGGCGCAGACCTAGGTTCGGCTCTCGATCTCTGTCTCTCTCTCTCTCTCTCTCTCTCTCTTCGCCGACGAAAATCGCGATATTTATTCATAAGCCTCGCGGGTTAAGAAGGCGCGCGCGGATCGCGCGTATAATAAAAGCCGCGTATTACTCGGCTGGCTGTCGCTGCCTCTCTATCCATCGAGTTTCACGTTGATTTGAAAAACGTCCTCCTTTCTTCGTGTTTTCGATCATCTCGTTTTCGTCCGTTTGTTGTATCATACTCTTCGCCTTTCCCAGACATTCTTCTTCCAGTATCTTCCTCGACATTCGTTAGTGTCTTCATTGGTGCTTCTTCTTCTTCCATTTTGCCTTGATCGTGAAATCTGAAATTTCAAATTATTCCAGAAGTTGATGCAACGACAGCTGCGAGGGATCTTGATCGTAATCGAAAGAAACGTCCCGTGAAAATGGGACGTTTCAACGGGAGAACTGATGAACAGTGATGTTTTCCACGAGATGCGCGATTTTAATAGTTCATTGTTCGAACATAGATGGGAAATTGAATTCTCGTTTGTCTTGGTTTGTTGAACTCCGTTTGAACGAGGAACAATTTAGGTTACATTACGCTGCATCGAAACCATTAGAAGCTTTCAGTATGTAAATATGTAGTAGATTCACTGATAATAATTGGCAAAGATTACAATTTATTTCGTTAAAATATTATAAATTATTACAACATACACGCGGCTAGAAATTTTTTTTAGCCGTGATTACTCTACAAATTTTCCAATTCACCGCGAGAGAACACTTTCGACGGTTCAATAATTTCTTCTTAATCCAACTATAATTTGAACTTTGTCTACCGCAAAATATAACAGGTTTTCGTTGTACGCTACCAATATGTTTTCCGGTGGTATCCTCTCTTTCTCTCTCTCTCTCTCTCTCGTTGCCTTTTCGTTTCTTTCGCCCCTCGGCGAAGCCACGGAGAACCGCCTACAAACTTATTACCGACTCTCTCAGCGGCGCTAGGTGTTATTAAAAATTAGGGAGTGGATTCTAGACACCGGTTGCAAGTCACCGGAGCTGAGTGACTGAGAGACGGTGGCCCTGTAATTAAAAAATTACAGGGACGGCTGGGCCACTGGTTTGTTAGTTTTACCACAGGCCAAAGGGAAAGATGAGTGTGCGTTCATAGAGTGAAACGACGAGTTCCTCTCGTTCATTCACGGCGCCACCAAATTAAGGAGCATTACGGATATTTCGTTTTATCTCTGTCTTATCTATTTTCCTCCTCATTCGTCGACCATTAAGAAACTGTTGGCGTTTCCATCGACCGTATATTTTTCTCATCCATTCTTTTAGCTGCGTATCGGATGCTTTTGAAGTTCCGGCATAATACTATACTAGAATGGATCTAATAGGTTTTCTTTCTTTTTAAGTTGAATTTAGATTCTCCCAAGGTTTTTCACTCTTCTGTATATTTAGAGATTTTTAAGTGATTGACAATATTACGGCTTGGTGGAAATTAATCTCTTTAGATTGTAGTTTTAGACGTGTTTTAGATGTGTTGTATATTTTAAAACTTCGAAATTCATCGTAGCGTAGCGGTAATCCAATAAATTACTTTTTCATTAAGTTCATTCCACATTTTATTTTCGCTAGTTACGCGTCCAAAAGTACCATTCAGCGCATACATACTTGGACCAAATTGAATTAAACTTTTTCTTGCAGCCACTCTAAATGTGTGAGTTCTAGATCAAATGCGACACTGTATAGGTTCGAGTGGCTGTCGCAGAGTTTCGATCGCGCTAAAAGAATAATTTCGGCGAACTGCTTAAATCCCTCGGTAATACCGAGTCACGTTCACAGTGCCAAAACCCAAAAGAAACGCATTGAAATTACATAGACGATACGTTCGAGTTGCAGCATTAACTTCCAATCCCACTTGTAAGCGATAATATAAGAACATGCGAACGCTTTGACAAATAATTCGAAAGTCTAATATCCGGGATTTATACAGGATGGGGGTCGCGTTTATACAGAGACTCGCTCCGCGGAGGATCCGCGCGGTTGATTGATGACGAGTTGGTGCGTTAAGATGGATATTTAACGCTGCGTTTAGTCTGGCAACGAGGCTAGTGGAAACACGGTTCGAGGATGAAAACGGCTACTTAATCCTGCTGCTTAATGCACCGTCCGGCTCCGTGGCTGAAAGTAAAAGATGTCATCTTCCGTCGCTGCTACATTGTAGCATATTTTAGCGTATTTTGCACCGGAAGTAGAGAAATGAAGTCATTTGTCACCAGGCGAGGAGTTGCTTACGCGAGTGGATAACATCACTGGCCGTTCGTTCTGATAAACTTGAACGATGTTTTTTGGTAAATTTGTTCAGAATTGTTGTTCGGAATCGACCGAACACCGAAATTGAATTGCTGCATTCGAGAAAGAAGATTGGATTTGTAACGAGCGAGAATCAATTAATAAACAAATGAAACGAAAATGAATGAGTTAATAATGAATAAATGAAATGAATCGAATTGTTCGATTTCTTGATCGAACGAAATCCTCTGTATAATTTTTAATACGTTTCTTCGACAAATGTGATATCACTCTGCTGATTTCATGAAAAATATTTGTTGACAGATTGTGGATGATTGAAATGAAAGAAACGAAACCTAAAAAGTTTACATCGTTAAAATTTCCACAAATTTAAATAACAAAAAAATGTAAATCCATCATCTATTATTGTGAGATCGATAGACTTCGAAGTATCGAAGTTGTTAAAAAACCTGATTTGCAATACCTGAATTCACACGCTCGATTCTTCAACGAATCCGTCTGAACTGATCTCGGAAGTTTCGAACTCTCGCGAGAATAATTTTGTAATGAATGTCCACGCTCTTCAAAAAAAATACTTGCCCCCCCCCCCCCAAACTTATCACGGATGCACGTTGAATAGAAAACCAATGCGAAGTAATACGCGAACTGGAATAGAAACGGAGCGATCGAGGTGGAGAGGAGCTAAAAACGAAGAAAAAGAGAAAGAGAAAATAGGGGCGAACAAAAGAAGTGCAGAAAGAAACTCCTACACGCGTAGCGTCCTCGCGACCGAGAAGAAAGGGGAAGAAACTCGCAGGTAGACCTTCTGCCAATCCCTTCGTCTTATCCACGATACTTTAATATCGGATATGGCAATAAATTACGTATCGACGTAAAAGCGGCTTCTCTGGCCCCGTCCTCTGGCAGCACGGCACGAAAACCTCTTTCTCTTGTGCGCCTTCCTGTGCCTTAGTCCTCAAACGTGCCCTTCTTATTCTTCTTCTTCTTCTTCTTCTTCATCTTCTTCGTCTTCTTCTTACTTTCTTCTCGTTCCATTCTCTTCGTTCCGTTTTTCCATCCATCTATCTCGTTCTATCTCGTTCGCTACGTTGCATACACGTAAATAAGACGGGGTAATATAATCACACTTAATGACACTCGATACGAACATGTAACATCGGCATTGCACGAGATACCGGGACGATAAGGGACGTGTTTTTTCGGGGCAGACGGCGCTCGTAAGTCCCGGCGTTACACAGGGACCGGGGACACCATGCCGGTTCCTCCCCCTCGTCGCGCTTGTATTTATGCATTGCACGGTGGCTAATCTGGCCGGGCTTGAACCGTCGTTTAATTTAAAGTTCGCCCGGCATTCGTAATATTTAGTGCTCGGCGAGTATCGTTCGACAAGCTGAGAAACACCAAGCCGATTTCTGTGACCCATGGAATTTGCGAGCGGTCGCGAATGAGAGAGACTCCGAGAGAGAGTGTCTTGGGTGCGTATGGGTGCTACGTTTCGAGTGATTGGCGAGCAGAAGAGGATCGGGCATTTTGGTTAAATAATTCTGTGACGAGTCGTTGTGTTGGAAATTTGGATGGTGAATTTTGTACAAACGATTTTATTTGCCGTTTGTTAATTTAGAGTTTAGAATGAATATAAATTCATAATATAAACTGACATAGTTCAAAATATAAATTTACATTTGAATTAAAAAATTTATGTAGTTTAAAAATATATAAATTATATTTAAATTTAAAATGAATTGGAAACTGTAATAGTAAACTGCATAAACTGCATAACGATATCGATTGACCGACACTACAAACGTTAATCGTTTTTTACATCAAATTTCGTGACAAGAATATCGAAACTTGGAGATACAGAAGTTCACAAGTGTTCCCTCCAAATTGAAATTATTCCCATCAAACATTAATGATAAATCTGAGCTCGAAATCCTTTAAAATTCCCTCCTCCTGGATAGAAATATTTCCATTTTCCCCCTCGTTATCTTCGTCCATCTACATCGAACCGTCGTCTAAATCAGCGTACAAAGACGCCGAGCGCAAAGAGTTATGCGCAAAGTAGAAATACACACGACTCTCTATATTAGCATTTAGTAATTACCTTATCGGATTGATCGGCCTGTAGTACAGCGTATCGAGCTTGTATCTCCGTTACGTCGTTCGCGCCTTCGTGGCACGCGAGCGATTATCGATGCACCGCTACGTTCATCACGAACGTTCTGGCTCGGGGGAATCACTGGTCTACGTGCCTCTTCTCGTACCCTCTCGCTTCGCGTTCTCCTTCTTTCGTTCGAGCGAAATTTCTCCATTATTAGATGGAACGTTCACCTTATCGATCAATCTCTCCTCGGCCGCGAACCGTGAGTTTTCTTTCTCCCCTTCCGTTCTTTTTATCTTTTTTCTCTCTTTTTCTCCTTTCATTTTCTCTTTTTTTTCCTCTCCTTTGCTTTTCGTCTTTGGATTTCTTGCGCGTGTCTGTGGTCGTGGCTAGTTGCTGGTGGTACACGTGGCATAGTTGCCGGATGAAACGTAGCGAGACGTTGCGAAGCGTGCTTCGATGCAAGTGGCGGCACCTTTGACGATATAAACGATAGGATATGAGGTTTTCGTTAACATTTTACGGGATCAAATTGAATTTCGCGCCGCGCAAATTGGATAAAGTCGCGGCACTTGAGAAACATTGAATTCTTGAGTCCCTGTGTTTTTGCTGCAGAATTGTTCTCTACTTTTTTTTGTTTTTTTGTTTTTTTATGCAGAGGGAGAAGATTCGATAGAATTATGAAATTATAGAACTAATGTTATTTAAAAAATTATCCAGACATCCACAGACCACACGATCGAAACTTCTTTACCTACCTAGTCATCGTAATCGGCTCACAGCAATTTGCTGTGATCTTAAAGCTAGGTTAATTTTAGGTTAGGTTTTCGTTAGGTTAGTTTTGTCCCATAAATCTCTTTCCATGCTGGTTCATTTGGATTAATAAAGAAAATTGTCTAAAGTCTTAGGTGTTTGTAAGGATTAATTAGTCATGGGGTATTACAATAACTGGAAAATTAAGGTACATTACACTTAAACTCGGTTTTTTGTGGCAGAAAGATGAATGGTATTTTAATTGGATTATGAAGAAATCATTTTCGTTATTACTTCATTACTATTTCCTTCATTTCTGTGTTGTTTTTTGTTGTTAGGTTATTTAAAATAATTGGTTACAGAATTTCAGATAATTACAGAATTTCATTGTGGTTGTAGATTTTTGGTACTTAATGCAATTTTTCTTTTTTACCTTCCACTTTTCTTCATTTGTATAATTATCATACTGTTTGTATACTGTTTCTATAATTCCGTTGAATTAAATTCCTACAGATTGTCTCAAGTTATCTATTGGATCTATCTATAATTATCTAAAGCAAACAATAATGATTTCTAAAAATCAATTCGCGCAAAAATACACATGACACAACAATTTCTAAGATAGAGGAAAGCAAACTATTTGCTTTCTCAAAAAAAAAAAAAAACACTATGACAGAGCCCAAAATTTGATCCTAAAATGATTAAATATATCACAAAATAGAAAAAAAAATGGAAAACATATTATTTCTCGTATTTCGAGAAATAAATTATTGCCCAAAAGAAGGTAAAAGATATCTTTCAACGTCGAAAGTAATGTAATAAATCTACTACTAACTCTCAGCCTCTTCGTAGTCACCATTTCATTCGCATACGAATATAGAACGAATATAGAAAAATTCGTGCGTACCCATGGAGTTTCCATTTTGTTTCGAATAGCAAACTATCGAAGATTTCAGCTATCGTTCAGTGTTACGGGGGACCAGTGACGTCACCGGGCTTTCGTTCTATCGCGACCTCACGAACGGCGGCTTGAGGAAGGTCAGGGCTATTCTGTCGACCCCGAAACCATTCCGTCGCGTGTATGTGTCGTGACCACGCATGGCCGTGGCAAGATTCGCTGTTGACTATGTCAGAGACGCGCGTGTACGTACGTACACATGCACACACACGCATGCACGTACGGGCGTAGCAAAGGGGCCTCCGTGCACACGTGAATAATCGCATCGCGTGTGTGCAAACGTTATACACGGTCGGTGTATGCGCACCTAAGCACATGAGTATAGCCATAACCGGCAACTTCGTGAATGGAGGAGCGACGGACGATCAATGCCCCCTTACGTTTATCTACCGCTTTTATGTGCGTTTGACTGGCCGCCGCGTCGTGCAGTCAGCTCCGCGTTTCTGGACACGTATTTCCCGGCCATTGATGCAACCATCGAATCGCAACTAGGCGAGATCGACATGCCCCTGATCCAGTTTCGATCGCGAAAGATCTGACGACGAGGGACGCTGTCGTTCGACGATTCGACGCCTTTTGACATATAAGCTGAGGATGCGAAAAGGGAAAATTGTGGACGAAGGTGAGAGCACGCACGATTTGTATCTAAACGCGAATGCCTTTATTAACTGAATTCTCTCTCGGTGTAGAACAAAAGAATATCACGTCGTGACTGTTGAAGCAGCACGTGGGAAATTAATAACTCCAATGGATTATATTTTGATAGTCAGGGTTAATCTGATCTTTGATAGCTTGTAATCAAAGGACGAGAAGATAACTAAGGACTAGCTAATCTACTTCATTTTTCGAGATGTTTAATTTTATATCAAAATCTGTGAAGTATCGGTTTTTTTTCTCTTTAGAAATTGAATATTTAACTTTAATAGATTTTTTGAAAGTTTACAGTTATTAATGTATAATTGAAACATCGATGAAGAAAATTAAAGACACGATATCTGCAGTGATTAACAGAAAAAATTTTTTTAAAAAGCTCCGTGATAGGAGATGAGATAGAATTTTTATAAAACATTTAACAAGAGCATTTATTATTTAGCAGAGAATGTATTATACCAGTATATTTTTATCGTCAGTAATTTTAGTAATATTTCTATTTCGGTGTATATTTATTTCGAAATGAATTTTGAATGAAACCATCTATCATTAAAGATGCCGATATTCATTCATAAACCTTGACTACTCAAGTTACGTTTATTATTAAAATAATAAAAGATTCATATAAAATTAATGGCTGCTCCAAATTTTTACGTAATACAGATACACCTCAGAATAGACGTTACCAACGATGACAAAAAAATTTTTAAACAGACAGACACCAATAACAAATTTTCTTTCGTCCACCACTCTACGCAACGTTAATTTTAAAGCTTGGAGAAACATTTCACGTGTATCAATCTTCACATAATAAAATTTAGCTGCCAAAGAAAACGAAGATGAGAATAAAGAAAAAAACGAGACGGTTGTCTCTCTCGGTCTGAGAAACAATTCTCATCCCTTGATTCGAGTCTTTCAACCCTCTTTCAACCGAAGAAGAAAGACGAACGCCTCTACCCGTTTAAGTCTTTGCCACGTTTTTCTTTCCCTCGTCTTTTGTCCCGTCATACACATACACGCACGGATGGTGGCCACCTCGCGAGCTGCCCGCAGAAATGCAAATAGCGAATTGTTCGCGGCCCGCTCCGCGCTCGAGGTGTTATTCTTGTCCGTGAATTACCCTCGAACGCCTCGCACGGATACTCCTCGAATTTGCATACCGACCGTGAAACTGGAAATCATTTTGCTGCACGACCGGCCTCGTATTCTCTCCTCTCCCCCCAGATCTGTCATTAGCCTCGTCGAAGATCATCGAAAAGAATCCACTCTCGTGTTTGGGAAACACGATCGATAACACTGCTTCATTATTATTCCTTTGATCTCGGAGACCTTTACGCTTGTAACAATAAAATTTTTAATAGTTAATCTGTTATATCGACGATATTGTTCTCATTGTTCATTTCGCAACGTGGAGGGAAAATTTTCTTAGTTCTTCGTGATATTTATTTCCTGCAGAACGACTGGTCTACTCTGTATGTTTCACATATTCAATAGATTTTCGTTTGTTTTTTTTTTTTTGTGTATTCTGCAGATTTTCAAAATGCGTACAACATTTGCAGCCTGTTAAAAAATAACAGAAAAAAATTGGGTATCGTGACTTAGAGTGCCTTATCGATCCCCAGAACTTGCATGTTGAATTCGAAGATCTAATCCAAAAAGATCGAAAATCTTAGAGCAGTGATAGTGTTGAATTAACAAGCGTGAATCGACTACCAAAATCCATCAAAAATCCATCGTACACTCTGAAACGATGAAAATTCGACGAGTTAACGGTCGAGGAAACCACTTTTCCTATCGATAACGATTTGTTGACTTAATTGATCCCACTCAATCGGCCCGATGGAAGGCAAACGTTCGCCTGTCAACGAAGCTCGTTCCTCGTTTGGCAAACAATTTTACGACAGATAGGTTTCGACGTGAGAGTAATAGACACGTCTCGTTGCCCTTTCTTTCTTTTCTTTTTCTTCTTTTTTTTTTCTTTCTTTTTTTTCTACTCGTCGCTTCTCGCGCGTACGGCTTTATCCGGGACTCGAAAGAAGGGGTAAATCGTTCGATCAGGTGTGCGACGATTTAATGCCGCGATGTGCATCGAGCGTGAGATAATAATAGTTCGTAGCTACGTGTACGTGTAGTTACACTGGCTACGTGGCGCTCGGTAATCCTGTTTACAAATTGCAACGCGTAAACTGTAATGATCGGCTGCTCGCATTCGTGGATTTCGTAAGGTGGGGAGATATTAAACGCGATCATAAAATTAGACCGAGTTCGGCAAGATATCTCAGGCTCGTTCGGTCAAATTCATGAGGGTGAAGATAAGGATTTAATCGTCTTCGCGATTTATAGACAATTAATGTAACGCTCTCTTACTATCCGCTCGAATTTTAATCGGTTAATTCTCTTTCTAATCGAGGAATATCATAATCGATAAAAAAAATTGGCATTCTATATTTCAAAATTGGAAATTAGATTAAGAATTCAATCGATACAAATGTTTATTGGAAATTATTTAGAAGATGCGCTCCACCGATTTCAATGGCCCAAACAATTTTTCCCTACACACGATATTTTCGTGGTTTGTGTTAGATTTGAGTTGGATTTAGGTTAGAGATACGGGGCAAGGGGGCAGGGCAAAGGGTCCTGCCTCTATTCTGTCCCTCGTTTACCACTTCATGATACACAATTACAGTCCGTTCAATGAATCGGGTAAGTAGAGATAAGCAAAACAGGGTATCGGTATCTCACTGACGATTTTTTAATTTAATAATAAATCTATCCGGTGTAATAAAAAGTATTACATTAAAAAATAGTGATTATGAAGTAAAAGCATAGGGGCGTTTTCTTCCTTGCCCATTTCAAATTTTCAACTTAAATCTAACCGAAACTGATACAATATACTTTCGCGAATATCTCAAAAGGGGGAAGTTGCTCAGAATCACATGTTCCCGGCAACATTTTATTTCAAGGCCATTGAAATCGTTGGTGTGTAAATAATTACCTTCTTTTCTTTTTTTTTTCTATTTTCTCCAAAACGTGAAATATGGCGCGAAACGCAGGAAACTAAAAATATCAGGTGGATCGCATTAAAACAAAACTCAATGTTTAACCTAAACGTTCCACTGATTGTGAGAACTTTAAAATAAATCTCAAGGAAATGACTCGGAGAGATCGTCATTTGAACTCGGTAGAGAAAAAGACTGCTGTACCACGTTGTAAGTTCGTTAGTCGACGAAATACTACTGGCATAAGGTCGATTGGTATCTATATTACGAAACCACTATAAACAAATGTAATAAATAACGAAGAAAGGAAGCACGCCGTGAAACGAATGGTCTCTATACCTGAGAGATTTGTCTGCTGATTACAAGGAAATTAGGAATGATAATTTTGTGTAAAGTGTTGTCTGTTGAACATGAATGGTCAACCGATGGCGGGTGGTACATTCAGCGAGTGTGAATGCAGTTCGGCAATTTCGCCGACAGTTTTTCAGGTGTTCTATGGTCATCCATGAAGAAGCAGGTGCTACACGTTCGTCCGACATCTATTGGGGGTCGTTGGACAACGAAGGGATCTCGCTTCTCCTCTTCTGTTCTGCGCTTTATGCTGCCTGTGGCCTGTTGCATGTTTCTTTCCGCTTTCCTGGTCCCGGTGTATGGTCGCCGTGCTGACCAGTGTCGTTCGACGATGAGCCTCATGGTTAACAGGTTGCTGGAACCTGTCTACGTAACCTTGATCCTCAAATCTATTTTCTCTCTCTCTCTCTCTCTCTCTCTCTCTCTTTGTCTTGGCACTGTGATTCGGAAACGCGATTGCCGTTGATATCGTATCGACTGGAGAAACTAGGGACTGGGATTCTATATATGTTGCAAAAAGGGATTGGTATTGGTTACGAAAAGCAGGTAATCGTACTAAGTGTCTTTGAGAATTGTTTATGACGTAGATAATTGCTAAATACATGTTTTACTTGATCCTTTCGATTTTAATTTTAGACGAAGTTTCAGGAATATCTATAATTTCTTTTAGGAATTTCTATAATCTTTTTTTTTTTTCTTTTTTGAAGGATTAGGAACAAATCTTTAAATAGTGACATAATGATTATTAATTTAATAATAAAAGTTGAAAGCAATCTGATCTATTTAATAGCGTACAATTAAAAATGATCCCACTAAATATTGTGGAATATTAACAAGTACTGGCATAATGAATTGCAACTGTTCAAATACTTTCACGATTTCTGCAAAGTAATAGTATATAATAGTATATATATTTTCACATTCGTTTCAACTTTGTCCAATCTAACCATGACCTGCTTCTGTGTTTCATCACAGGGTTAACGAAATTTTTTAAAATTTATTTTATGCAACAACGTATTTATAAAGAATTCGCACAATTGTCCAAATACCATAGCACCAAATAACTATGCATCAAAGAACGTAGAATGATCTCATGAAATCCACCACCAACTGAACGATCCAATCATCCACAGTCCTATCCGTTGGCGTGATCTTTACTCGAGGAGTAACGATCTCTACGTTCTCTCTCTCTCTCTCTCTCTCTCTTCCCCTCTTTTTCGTTCCCTTGTTCCCTTCAGCCGGCATGGTAATCGCGAGTCGAGCAGTTCCCGGTTCCCATAGTTTCGTGCTTAGATAGTTTTTCGGCCGATGCGGTTAGTCATTAAGCCTTGGCGTAAACGCGCCACTCGAGGACGGTCTCGGCACTCCGTGGATCGTCCGACGGCGTCCCTCTTTCACGATCTGCCGATCGCCGAGAGGAGAGAGGAACGAGGGACACGCCGAGCACTCTCTAATTGCGGCTAATTTCGTTAATTACCGTAGAAACACAGCGCGCGGCGGGCCCCACTAATTCGGGGGTCCTACATTGTGTCTAGACTTTAAACAACATTCGCGCATCCTGCCCGGCCGCTCGACGCCGATGCCCCTCTCGTCCCTTTCATCCACTCCGTCTTCCGTTTCCATCTCCTTCAATTATCCTCCGCCACTCGCCTCGACTCGTGCTCCTTACCAAATATTTCTCACAGCTTTCCTTTTCGCAGCTGTACCGAGATATATAGTAACCTCACGTTTTTCTGCTTCCGTGCAAACTTATGAGAAGAGTTGCAGAAGACTTTCGTGACAAATTTGTATTTCGAAAAGTGTAAAGTTGTATTTCGAAAGATGGGAAACTGTTTTACACGTAGTTGTATTTGTTTATGGTGTAAGAGATGTGAAGTAGGGCATCGAAATGAAACGAATTATCAGAATTACACGTCTGTGTGGAATGTGTTAAAAATGTTGGAGAAGAACAGTCGCGGCCAACGGTATCGGTCTAATTTTTCCAGGGCAGATTCGAACTTTCGATGCTCGCCAACGAGAAACATGGGTATTTTTGTAGTTTGGCGTGAAGATTGAGAGGCTGGTAAGAGAAAAGAAAAGAGAAAGCGAAAACAGCGAGTTATGGCATCCTGGAAATGAACTTGTCGGTTCCCTCTGATTCTTATTGGAATTCTGCTCCCCGCGCGGCTATTATTTTCCCCGAGTTGGCTGCTGCCCGATGACAAAGGAAACGGAACACGGAAATTGCTAAATGTGTTTCACGAGCGATATTAATTGAAGCTCGATACGCACAATAGACTCGCTGAAGTGGAAACGGCTTGCGCGTAAATGATTTAGCAGAGATTCAAACTCGTTGATTTTTAGATGTTTATGCAAATTAATCGTTCCACTTGGAACGCGACTAAATCGGTTCTAAAATTTCATTCTGCTAAAGCACATTTCTGCTAAAGCACATTTCTGTTGCGATGACTGACCTAATTCCTAAGAATCCAATTTTCCTTCTGCTTGACGATCGATTCGATTTCCGCTGATTCAATTTTTTTTTTTTTAAGATAATTAATCTCGATATAGGTGATATGAACTCCGAATTAAATTTTAATCATTACCCGATTAAATGAGTTCTTGCTGGTTGAATCCACTTGTCTAAATCTGAACTCTTACTATATGAACGAAAAATCAGTAGCAGAAAAAAGAATCTAGAATTATAAAAACGATTTGTCTTCCGAAGAATTCATATGAATCAGAGTTTCGCCGCAATACCTGATCTTGCTCGATCGCTTAACGTAAAATTTACGAGACACCTGCAACCACAGTTCAAACGCAACCAAACAATCATCACGATCTGTTTGAATCATCACGAAAAATGAGCACATAAATTTTACATTACCTTCGTCATTGATCGCTGTGTTTTCCATCGGAGAGATACAAATCGTGAATAAAATATTCACCTCGACTCTGAAGGTCTAACGAGAAGTTTTGAGAACAACTAACTGGTGGATGCATCCTGGCATCAGCCGGGCGAGCAGGTAAATGAAAAACTGTAGGAAGATTTACTGAAGAAAAAATGAAAGGCTTACGGGAAGAAGGTGGGAGAGATAGGTGTCTCGTGAACGTAGAAATACTCTGGCTGCTTCTAGACAAAGGATCGGTGAGATCGTCTGACTCGCTTGTGGCGCTTAGCCACGAGGACGCAAGAACAATATTTTACTTTGGATACCTATGGCTAGGCACCTGCTGTCGAACAATTCTATCACCAGGTCTAGCTACCTGATACACACAATCAACACGATTCTCCGCTGAATCTCTCTTTTTTTTTTCTTCCCTCCCTCCCTCCCTCCCTCCTCGTTCCTTTTCTTGTTTGCTCTTGATCCTAGCCTATCCTGTCGTCTCTTGAAAGATCAGGATCATCTTCATGAGATGTGCCGTAGGCATGCAGATTCCGAGAAGCGGACGGGGCACAATGGGGGCACGGCGATTCATGCTGCGCGATTCTCTCTCCAGCTTGCTGTTGCTCGATTGTTGTCCGGATTTGAAGTCCGGGGGAGAAAAAATTTCTCCGTGACGTGAGTCATGAATTGTCCGGACGATGTTTGTTTGATGTTTTCGTTGGTACGATAAGGAATGATCGGGTGAAGTGTTAACTTCGAAGAGAATGTATTTGCTATAGGGAAATACGAAATTTCGTCGTTTGTGTATAACGTTATAATACCTGCAAAAAAAAAAAAAGGATAATTCTTATCTACCAACAGATGATCGTCTTCAAAATTTTCAGCGGTGATAAAGAAATCGAAACGTGCTGCTTCTACAATCAAAAATTACCCTGCGTCTAAAACTAAATCCAAGATGAAAACCAAAATGTTAACAAAGAAAATCCTTCAGTCGCATTCAACACATTCGCGCATTCGCGAAAGAATTTCGCTAATTACTCGCTAATTTCCTGCCGCTTTCTCGAGTGCATTGAATTCTCACGTGATTCGTCACAACAGAGCCCTACTGCGTAACCGCGCATGAATCGGCCACGAATGTAGCACTCGGCTCGAACCGTTTCACCGGGACAAAACCTGACCTCACCCTCGCTCGACGAACGCGAGCCCGTCAGAAAATTACGTGGTCTCACGCGCGTGCACACGATTCGGAGGGTCGTCCCCGACGTTGCGTGTACGTCGAGCACGTACGAAGGGATGGAAAAAGCAACCCCCCTCGAGACGAAAGAGGAGGAGACGTTGTCTATCCTCGGCTCGTGAGACAACGCCGCCAGGCGAACGTTGCCAGGTGAACGGCTCCTCGCCGCTTTTGCCGAGCTCTGCACACGGGAAAAGGGTTGAAGAGCAACGTGAACGTGGCAGGAAAGAGAGAGAGAGAGAGAGAAGAAAAATGTCGTTAGCGAGACGAGGAGGCACGGACGATGGCCAGTGGGCCGCGCGCAACTTTTCAACCGGAAGGAAACCGGACTGACCAGACTGCCGGGCGCCTCTCCGTGAGTTCCACCCTTCTTTTCGCCTCGACGAACGCCAGCCACCGACCTTCTTACCAATCGCCGTACACCGTTGGCCGGCTCAACCGACGATAGGATCGTCGTTACGACCATTATGCTCGAAATCATAAATCTCGTCAAACTGGCCAATGTTTCGCGATCGTGCTCCTCGGTCGCGCAAGGCCTAAATAAAGGGTAGGGCTTCGAATTTCGTCGGACTTTTGACTTTTAGCGCTGTTGCGTTTGTTTGGATTTCGTAGAAATCGAAGGAACTCGAATAGAAAGCTGGAATAGAATGATTCCCCGTTTTGTCGTTTTCTTCTATCAATTCGAGTTTGATTTTGTTCTTTACCTCGTTTGATCTTTCCCGCGATCTTTCATCATTTGTAACACATGTTGAGGATGAGGTATTATATTTTGTTATTATATAATTGCACAGTATATTTTATCAATTGTGACTCTGATCGTCATCGAATACATCCAGGTACATCTACGTTCAGTTTTCACAAAGTTATTAACTTTTCCCCGTGTATATATTTTAGCATATAGAGAGAGATAGAGAGATATGTATTTAATATATTTCTCGGCATATAGAGTGATAAATCACGTAGTGTTTGTAGATAACAAAATAATTATCTAAATTACTCAGATTCAATATATCATCAAATCAATTTCCACCGCGCTAATCTAATTCTTGTGTGTCGTCAGACGCGCATCGCTCTGTCTCTCTCAGTGCTATCAGACCACTCTATGTGCAACGTACATAATAACGTTGATGGCCAAGAGCATTGTGCATGAAAGAAAAAAGAAAAGAAGAAGAAAAGAAAGAAAGAAAGGAAAAAAAGAAGGAGAAGAAACATGGGTGTTACCACCCATAAGAAACCGACAAAAACCCACAGACAGCCCATCATTCACCGCGCATGCCACCGTAAAACACGGCACACCGAAGGAGTCAAGTTCACGAAGAAGGAAGATTGCCAGGAACCGGAGAAGCGGACGCGAACGTCGAATCGAAATCAAAGCCGAACTCGCGCGTTTTCTTCTTCTCCCCTTCTTCTCCGTTGCCAGTATTTTACTGCCCGCAGAAATTTCCATACGGATTTAACCGGCATGGCTGCGCGAACCAGACTCACGTCCGAAGTTCGGACAGTTTGTCGAGCAAAACGTTCGAATAATTCGATTTTACAGAGCGGGAATCGTTTCGGGTTCTCAAGCGGCCGAGCTGCGTTTCTTTTCACGCGCGGTGTTTTCCCAGCGGCGCAGAGGCAGGCGAATCCTGCTCGGATCGGCTACCGTGTTTCGCTGTCTCGACTCTTCGTAATATTTCTCTCTCGATAGTTCGAGCCACGAACGGTCAGCAGCATAGCTCGAACTATGGTGAGCGCCTTAGTGGAATGCGTGGAGCTGAGGCCGCATACCGGAGTATCGCGGTGCGTTTTGATGACCCCCATAAAACCGCGCCGGTCCCGGCCATCGCTTCATGTTCTTTCAGCATCTTGATTTCTCTTTCCTTCGTTTGTCCTCCGTCTCTGCTGCACGAATTAACTCCTTCCCCCCTTGCCTCGTGATATTCTGTTCGAGCTTCAGTTAGGTCTATTAGTTACTGCAGTTTGTCATATCGCATGAAGCACCGAGGGACAAGGTTGCAGGCACAAAAGTTGAATTTAAAATCCTTGAATTTGAAATTCGAACAATCTTCAAATTCCGTAGAAACTTGCTTTTTCTCTTTCGAATTGAAATTACAACTCGAACACAATCGTTACATCTTACCTAC
Source organism: Tetragonula carbonaria (assembly GCA_032399595.1). Lineage (NCBI taxonomy): Eukaryota > Metazoa > Arthropoda > Insecta > Hymenoptera > Apidae > Tetragonula > Tetragonula carbonaria. The sequence goes on along the minus strand of JAUCRC010000015.1, from coordinate 7,449,255 downwards.
ATTTTCTATTTATTTTCGTAAAACAACCTCTTGTTAATTGTTCTTTAGTAGAATTAACTAAATTCAAGTATGCTTAAGCAAGCTCGATTCTCTCGAAGACGAAGGCTCTAATGAAAAAAAAAATTCTATTCCGTCTTTTCGACTCGTTTTCTCGCGTCATCTCTTACCACTAGTTACGGGACTTCCTGTATAAAAATCCGAAGGAAGCAGTTTTCACTAGCGTTAGAATTCGTGTTGTGTAGAAGTGAAAAGTCTTATGTAAGCATGGAAAAGTAATCTTGTAGCTTATCATGTATGTAGACTTTTTGCATATCTAAATATAGAAATATTGGGAATCCTGGATAAGTAATTTTGTGACATCACTAGGAAATATTCCATTAGACAGAAGCAAATACCTAAAAAAATATCTATAGAAATATAGAATATTGTGCAGAAGCTCAGAAATGTAAAAGAATCAGAAACATAAAAATATAAAAAAATAAAACAAGTAAAAGAAATAGATATAGAAATATAGAAATATAAAGCTCGTCACGTTATAGTTTCCGTGCCACGTGTCATGTAAAACTAGACGTTTCGAAATTCAATACAATTCGATTGCAATAAAAATTCCGTATTCAATTGTCGTAGATGTCTAATTTATATACTTTTACAATAAATTTGAGTAACAAGCTGAGTGTAACAAATCTCAATAAAAAGAATTCTGTTTGAGAAATGTTTTGATCAAGTTCCACGAGTGAAACGAGAACTAGATTTAATTACTTGGTGTTCGAAATGATTTTAGAGTGATTTAAGGGACAAACAATGTATAGCGCGGTCCGAGCGAAGCGATGGAGAGATTGTGCAAAACGATAGCAGAGATTGGAATACTCCGAGGCTTTAAAAGTGGTTTATTATATCGTATATTTTATCGAGCGCGAATACAGTAGGAGGTTGCCTCTCTTTATGCGGGAAATGTGCCGGAAATTAAACTTTGGAGGGAAGAAAGTGTTTAGAATATGGAAGATGGAGAGAGGTACGTGGAGAAAACGTCGGATTTGAATGAATTTTTCATAATGATAGCTGGCGAAATCCGAAATAAATAAATAAATAAACAAATCAAGAAAATTACAATATATTTACAGAAAACTGTTCAACTTTGTCCAAGTTAATTCAATACATTGTACAGTTATAAAAATATATAACTGATACTGATCTCAGTCTGTTGTACAATTAGATCTATTTCTGGATATATACCATCTTCGCAACTTCTTGCTTCTCGTTATACCGTCAAGAAAATCGGAAGGACTCGAAAAATTAATTTTCTCTCGAGGAAATCTTTGCTCGAAACAAAAAAGTAAAAAGTGCTTCTTCAAACGACTTTCACACTTTTTGTTCTCTGCAGACTCGTGCGAATACCTCGACTGCACGATTTTTCCGCAGCTCTTTATTCGTCGACACGCCATCGCCCCGAAAGAATTCACGATTCATGAAGAACAATGAATTTTTTGGAACTGCACTAACGGGCGGGTTCTGTTTCCCAAAAGAAGAAAAAAGAGAAAAAAAAAGTAAAAGAGAGAGATGGTGAAGCAAAAGTGATTCACCGGAACGAAAGAAGGAATCGGTTTAAAGTCACTTTACGAGTTTCCCTTTGCGACGAGACGAGACACCTGGCCCATCCGCGGCTCTGGAATCCTGAAAGTGCAGTAAAACTGACCGAAGACAAAGCCATGAGGGATCCCTTTTTGAACGAACACTGTCTTCTCCCTTTCGGTCCATCCATTCACAGATATCTCTCCGTCCGGCTCTGTTCTCTTCACGTTTTGACCCTTAAACAGCCGGTTCAACCCTCCTCGAACGCGGCCGCTTACTTTTCACCGATCGCAGTCTTTCAGCGTAAATGTTTTGATAAAATTATAAGAGACAGGTTCTCTCGATCTACTACGATTCTCAAGGGGACACAAATGATTTTCTTTCTTTTTTTCTTCTTTTTTTCTGATAGAATTCATTTCCAGATTAATATTCTAATGAGAACTGGTACTCGGTGTTTTCTTTCATCGTACTGAAAGAATATCTTTGAAAAAGCACGTACGCAACATATTGTCTGCAGCCAATTTGCATCGTGCAATTCTGCAAAGGAATTCGAGAATTATATTCTCTTCGTCGCTATCTCTTCATCCATAATTGATTCTACAATTTCATGAAATTTGAAGGAATCTAACTTTATGTCTGCTTCATTATTCGGTGTGAAATGAGTACAATTCTACGCAACAATGTACGAGCGAAACAATTACGGTACCATCGGTTAATTAGTAAAAAAAAAAAAAAAAAGAAACGGTGTTTGAAACTCTATTCGAAACAAGACGTCGCAATTAGCTTTGATTTTAATAAGCCGATTAGCGGACGGTCTTGAAACAAGGCTCTTGTGGAAACTTCTGCGAGACCTCGCGTTCTTTAACAAGAACGAACAAATCGAGCTAATTAGAGACCAAAGCGAAGGCCGGGAAGGTTCTAACAGGCATCGACAGCCGTCTCTGACGGAAAACGAATTAACGCGCAAATTAACGGGCAAACGTTTCGAAAGATCTCGAAAAGTAGTGAAACGGTCACCGCGTAACACGAACTATCCCAGGTAATTTCGTGATGCGTGCGTGAAACGAAGTGTTAAAACACGATCATTACAAACGGTGCACCAACGGAGGAAAACATTGACATTTTTCATGATCATCTCTAATGAAGCGTTCAAGCCGAACAAACGACGAATAGTCCTCCACTGTGCCATAAAAGGACAGTTTCTTCTATAGCTGTGTAAAGATCTCGCGGAAGCTTGTCATTCTCATTCAAAAAGCCGATGGAAATCTCGCGTTCTTGCATTTTTTAATCATCTCTCGCGCAAATGATCGCTCGTACAGCCGCGAAACAGCAAGGACACCAGTAGCCGAGCAAAATGGCGGTTGCTGTCATTTCGCGCGAGAAGAAATACCGGTGCTTCGTTGCGCATTGCAGCAACCCTACAATGTTACAGACGTACGCAGGCAGGTACTTATGCAAAAGACGTGAGTGTAGAAATATAATTTTCACACTGGGTCGGAAGATTTTCGAACGTCCATCTACAACGACTGATAAAAAGAATGCGTGATGAAACGCAGGGAGGACCTTCGTTTCTGTTAACGAGACGCGACGAGTCACCGAAAAACACACTTGCTCCTTTTCGCCCGACACTCGTCCAAATTGACGTCCCGGGTTGGACGTTGGCGACGCGAGTCACAATTTAACAGGTTCTCCTGGAAAAGGAGGAAATCATGCACAGGCACACCGACAAAACTCTCACAGAGGGACGCCGAGCGAGCTGGTTGAAAAAAGGAAGGAGAACGAGAAAGTACGTAACGAAGACGTCTACCGGCGTCTCCTGCCGTCGGAAATCCTGGATCTTCGATCGAGTCGGGCAGACGATACGTCCGAGCGAGCGAGCAAAGCAGGGAGAGCGAGAGAGGAGGCAGACGCGAGCCTACCCCTTGGAGAGGAAAGTTTACCGGAAAGATATCCGGGAAGTTGCAAAGCAGGAGCAGCGACTCGCGTCTCTGCCCCCACCCGGGTGTCCGCGGTGTCTCGGCAGAGTCGTCCTCGGCTTTTGCGCTGTCGCGGCGGCGCTGTCTTTGGCCAGCCGCAATCGCGTCCAGTGGTGGGAGCAGCGATTCGGGTCGCGGAGGGAGAATGACTCTGCGAGTTCCCCCCCACCAAGCAGCTAAACGCAGCATCCAGGGTCGGCGAGGCCACGCCCCGTCGCAGCATCAAGCCACACCCAGATACCCCCACCGTCACGACGGCGCAGCTGCTGCGACGAAGGGGGGCGCGCGAGCGCGGCTCGGTGTGGTGGTGAATCAAATGGTGGGGGCAGTCGGGACACGGAGCACACTCGGCCGACCCGGTGTCGTGGAGGGGTGGAAGCGGCCGACTGCGGAGGGGCGGGGAAGCGAGCAGTTCGGCAGCGCGACCCGACGTGGGCACTTCGCTGTCCGGCCTTTCCTTCATTAAAATATTATTCCGTGCGTAGAAAGAGAGAGCCGCGGAGCCCGGCGAGCCCTCGCCGCCGTTTTCACGCCACGAGTAACCTCTCGCCACCCCCTCGTCACGGGCCTCGCAACGTTCGCGTTTGTCGAGGGGTTGGACGCGGTCTCAGAGTCCTTGGTTTTTTTTCTGCCGGTCGGACCGCCGCACTCGTCAACGAGGATTATCGGCCAAGTCCGCGCAGCGTGTGCGATCGACATAAACGGTGTTTCTCCAAAAGTATCTGTGTTTCCATTCCATCAGTGCGCGGCTCGTTCTCGGAACTCGTCCCATGGTCCTTTAAGTCAGGCTGTGACTCGTCACCCGAAACTCACGACCCAAGGAGCAATCGAAAGAAAAGGAACAGACACGACAGATATCGATCACTGCTATTCGATTGGAAACGTTATAACTTGCTATCACGACGGTATTGCAACCCATTGAGATTTACCTTGGATCACCTCGTAGAGCGAATCGGTGTACCGGAAAGCAACGTCGTCTCGAGCAACGAATGACCAGCCACATCCCTATCAGATCCCACATTTTTTCTTGGACAGCGAATTCTTTGGCAACGAGTGTGAAAGTGTACGGGACGTGCACAAATCTGAAAGGATAGTTAGCGTGGTGTATTCTGTAGTCTGATCTTCGGATTTGCAAGGGTGATCGTTCTTCGATTATTTTTGATTCGTGGACGCTGTCGAAAACTGTGCTGTGCTCTCGTATTATTTCATATCTCCCGTTTCGTAGCGTTCTCGTTCTTAGCGTATAACCTAAGCGCCGATACGCGTCTCTTAGCCCTGATACGTGTCTCGTCAAGAAAAAAAATAAAAAGAAAAAGAGAAAGAGAAAAGAAACGAAAAAAAAGAAAAAAAAAAAAAAAAAAAAAGCGCAACGTGACCAACGAAAGCTAAAAGTGTCTGGACATCCAGTTTGATCGCTAGTTGTTCACTCGGAAAGAAAAGAAGAAGAAAAAAAGGAATAAGAAAATATAAATATCGTGCTTTGATAGAAGATAGTGTTAAATTAGCCAAACAACCAGAAATAATAGTGCAGTGGGTCTACTATCTGAAGAGGAAACTGGCAGCCAGCGGGATATGAACCCAGGTACGTGCTCATTACGCAGGATGTAGATCCATTGTTAGTGTCCTAGTTCGTGTTATGATTAGTGGTTATCATGTTTAGAGTGACAAATTTATAACTTGTTGAACTCGTCGATATTCGTAAACGTTATCGTTCGGGATACTCACGATGAAAATTAGAAACTACCTATCTACCTACCGTGCTGTGACGTAAAGTGAGGCTTTCCAGATGATCATGTTCGTGTGTACGATACGAATCGTTCTAAAGGTCGTTTCCTGGTTGTCGAATTGTGAATTGAATTGTTCCTGTGATACTCTGTGTAGAATCGTTACGTAGTAATTTCTGGATTCTCGAAACCAGTTTTGTATCGAAATACTCTATCGTAGTTCGTGAAGATCTCTTCCATTTTCAACGTTTTCTCACAACCTTCTTCTTCACCGTAAATCGTTCAGTTTAACTCGATTCGTGTTTCTCTTGCTACGTATCGACGAAACTTCAAACAGTGCTTGATATTCGAGGAAATATCCAAAGGAACAATCCGTTGCCTTGAGTGTTTAAAATCCAGATCCCACAGAGATCCTTCACTTTGTTCCAAGTCAGCGAAAGATATTCTCATATTCTCATATTAAAGCAATCAGCGATCAATAACTCCACGTCTCTCTATTATCCTTCAGCTGAAAAGCTTCGTCTCACTCTCACCCGGTGAAAGATATTTTCTCGAAAGGAGAAACATAATAACGCGTATTTCTTCGTTAACCGTGTGAAAAACCTTCGTTCTGCTTTCATTCAGTGAGAGACACGATTTTAGAAAGGAATGCTATATCTCTCCGTTATCCGCTAATTATCTCGTAACAACGATAACGATCGTGTCGAACGTTACGTTCTCGGGAGCAGCGCGTTGGTATTCGCCGGTTCCACAGAGAATTCGTCGAATTCCCCGCGTGTCAGATCGATCCTCCCTCGCGTCGAAATTTCAACCGGTTCCGGTGAACGTTGGTCCCGCGTTCGTTCGTGTGCTCGGGGAGGTGCGTGCAACGAGCGGCGGGAACGCGTTGGAAACGCGTGCGACACGCCAGATTTCGATTCGTGCTCAGATAAGGAAACCGGTATTAGGGACCCTCTCGAGCCGGCAAGCCGTGATACGCGTCGTCGCGATTTAGATATCCAGCCTTTTGTTTACCAACATCGCGTCGCCGACGAAGCAGAGGTTGCACGTCGCGATTAGGACTCACGACAAAAAGAAAAATATCCCGCGTAATCAGGCCTGTTCGATAACGCTCCGTTCCCAGTGCCGGGAATATCGTTCGGGATCGGTGTCGAGCTGTCTCGATCTGCGTCTCGTTGTTGCGTCTGAGCTTCGAGTTTCTCTCGTCGAGGAGAGAAACCAGTGACAGATATTTCGACAGAGCCAGAACTGTGCAACTATGTTTACATTGTGTAGCTGCACCAAAGGGTGAATTTGCAAGGAAAGTACGATCTTGCGTTCGAGCGCAGATACTTCGAGATTCAAGATTCCAAGTCGAGTGAGAGTGACATCGATAATATCGCTTGTATCGAGTTGGTTCTCCAGCCTCTGTCGATAGTTGGGAAATATCCGCATTTTACACGTACGTCTTTTGGAAAAAATGTTAGAAGACTGAAGAAAAAGTTTCGTTGTTTCTGATATTTCAAACGAAGAACAATTTGACGAGTAACGTTCCGACACTTCTTGAAAAGTCTAAAATGACCGAAGAGAACGAGCTATGTCAAGTTAGAAAATCGAGATGATTAATTAAAAATTCTGAGTTGACTAGAGTTCTATCAATCATTTTACTTTTAATTTCACTTTAGTCCTCCGGACTGTCAATACCGGTACAGAACTGTCAATGCCTGGTAGTCGAAGTGGAACAAAGAATTTAACACTTTGTTCCACCGAAGCGAAACCAGGTTTTCCAAAATCTTCCGAAAATTCAAGGATACACATCGTCCGTCTCTTGTTTCTCTCCGCAGTCCATCCGCACGGAAAGTATGCACAACCGAGAAAAGTAAACCATCCATCCAAAAGGAACCAGACCAAACAGCGTAGATCTCAGGGGAATTCCGCCTGGCGAATTCCTTCCCTCTCCGATTTTCACGATCGAATTATTCAATTATCTGTATTCGGAGACGCGGATGCAAAGGTCAGCGAAGCATCGATGTCTCGAATGGCGAACGTGTCCGTACCGGGCGCTCATTGTTACACGAGGTTGTTCCGATAGAGAAGCTGGCTCGCTGCTGTTTCTATAAACAGCGAATAAATTCGGTGCCGCTTTCTAGCGAGCCATTGTGGCCAATCTCCTTTCCTCCTCTCTCCTCCTCCTCCGTAACGAGTAACGAGACGAAGAAGTTCGCTCGACCTACGGGAACGACATACTCTTTTTCAACCTAAGTTTGACCTCGGGTATGCTGAAAATGTCTCCGCTTCCCGCGAGGCATTTCCCACGTCGTTGCGATCAACGATTTATTCCTCTAAATCGAAGCTTAGGCCGAGATATTTAATTAATCGCGATTAAGCTCGCGTCTGCTCGGCTCGCCTAGTGTGGCGCGATGCGTGCACGATTAATTAAAAGGCCGCGGTTTCCATCTGCCTGGGCGCTTTCTCGAAAGACAATTTACCATCGGGGTCAACGGTATCGCGTTGCTCGATGGTCGCGCCGCGCTCGTGCGTGGCCGGCCTTTATTCGTCGCCCACGAAGCCAGCCTGGCTGCCTCCAGCGGCCGACTAATTAACCGCGATTGATATACGCCCGGCCCCGCGCGCTAGAAACTCTCAGATGGCCTGAGAGCGCGCGCGCATTGCCCGCCAACCACCATACCGACACCATACCGCATCGTTATGAGGGAATCTCGAAATTTATCGCGACACCGGACACCATCGCAGACGACGACGCTGCGAGAACGACCCATTGGCCGATGCGCGCGCCAACGACCCGCTCTCTTCTCTCCCCGCCTCCAACTCGGCTCGCGATGATCGGAGATTAGGAACCGAGCGAATGCGGAAAGTTGAGATAACTAGACTATGGGTATTCGTGCAGGTTTACGGTTTTTTTTCCCGCGAGGATCCAAGTGAAAGATCGGATAGAATGTTAGTAATGCATGTTCTTGTTCTTACGAAGTTTCTGAAAGAACAGAACCCAGGCAAAGAGTTTTGTTGTAACGTAGTCTACATCCGAAGTATTTTATAAAAATACTTTATAAAAATTTACTGTACTTGTATTTTTATACCTTAAGCCAATTTTATACCTTCAAATGTAGCAGGAGTATAAAAATAGACAGTCTAGCGATGGATAATCTAGTCTGTCGATCAATGTCTACTCTGTTGAATAATCTTTTCGAACTTTTTTTTCGGATAGAACGTATTGCCGGATATTCTCGTTACATTGTGAATGGGAAAAAAGAAACAGTATCTATCTACTCTGTAATTAGAAGAGGTCGTTAAAATCTTCGAGAATTATGGGATTTTTTTCTAGTTTCATTGGTTCGAAAATAAGACAAGCTTATTTCGTTACGAAAGTAAATATTAATTCGAGTACGACTCTTTTTTACGTGGTAAACCCGTATGGTAAAAATACGCATAAATATTGAACGAATGAACTAAGAAATGATGTAAAAAACATTCTTGAGACGATAATGAGAAGATTACGAGAACTTGTTACATTACAATGTCGAACTCGAGTAAAATACATTGTACGTATTTTTGAAATGTAGCTTGTTATCCATCTTAAGGTTCGAGTACTTCTTTCGCGATATTTTTTCAAATATCAAAGTACTTCCGAGTACATTCTCTTCAACACTACAGTTGCATGATCAAGTACCTGTGCTCTTCACATTAATTCTTCCAAGTAGCTGTCGAGCTAAGCTTTTATATCAAAATCCTTCAGATTCGTATATCTGTACAAAAATTGATCCAAAAATTAACTGTCTTCTATAGAGTCAGTGAAATTGCCCTTCCACAGAAGTTAGTGAAAAACGGTGAATTTTAGAAGATTTGGAAAATGGAATGGTAATTCTCAAGAGATTGATACGATAGGTTTTCGTAAGATAAATGTCGTTATTGATATCTATGGAGGATTAACAGATAAGATATTTCATGGAGTACTTCAGTGTCTTCTTTTCCAAATACTTGCAGCGATAAGTGGATTATATGTTCGAAGATAGGAAATAACGAAGAAGAATAAGTGGAAATGTTTCTACGATGAAACGCGTTCTCCATTTATCTCGTAGCCAATTTTCTTCGTTCGTGCTCTTGTGACGCGAGTGACATTTCAACGTAAAACATACTGAACGTGATTATTTGTGGGATGAGAGTTTTACTGAATTGTTATCGTGAATTGTTATAATCTAGAAATATTGTAGAATTTCTTCCTGTGTATATTTATCAAATTAAACTCTTTTACACGTGACACGTAGAATTTTCAATTAGATAATAAAATATAATATTAGATAGACTGTAATGAATCACACAAGTTGATAAACATAACTGTTGGAATTAAAATACCAATGATACTTCGAAAACAGGATTTGGAAAAGACATTAACCGTGGAATATAAACGTCTATCATTTTTATGATTGACGTATTTTATGAAAGTATGAATTGACATTGATATAATCTTGTATCGTAGGCATAACTATCTGGAACATTTTACGATCATTCATCTTGGTAATAAGAATAGGATAATTTTTTCATTTAGTATTCTATCTAAATTTTGCGGTGAACATTCATCTTCATCCACAGAACGACTCTCTACAACTTGTATTATAAATTATGAACCTAAATTTTATACATAATTTGAATTAAAATAGATATACCTGTAGTACCTAATCAATTTCAGTGTTGACTTTGTCTCATAATTTTGACACGTTTTCCAATTTTCCATCATATTTGTTCATGAGTTTAGAACATGTTAAAATTCGAAGAGAAATAATAATTTAACTTAACATAAATACTCAAACTGTAATTAATTATATTTAAATTTACACTCGCAATATGTCACAAAAATATGGTTCCCCTTTCGTTGTATATATCCATATAGAATGTTAACTGAATCGTTTTATTCTCGTTAATAATCCAAATCGACACGAATCTCATTCAATGTTCCCTCAAGTGAAACGTTTCAATCTACATTTGCACTGATTCACACGTTTCAGAAAATTATTCAGGGAAATCCGTCCTGTCTGAAAACAGAGTGATGCTCTTCTGAGCGGGGTTGCACGAAAAGCTAACTACCAAAATGGCCAAAATGGCAAACTGACAATTGTGTTTAAATTTTGTAAATATAAAACACGTTTTTAGAGACTTAAATGATCCTTCATAAACTACATAAGTAGAAACTTATGCATTACAAAGAAATTTTCTTTTACTTTAATGTCTCTGATGGTGGAAATTTTCATGCTTCAGTCGTCAATGGTTCTAGCGCCAAACCGTCGGAAAGAAGAAAGAAAATTGTCGAGTCTGAACGGACTGAAGTAGTGACTGAAGTAGAAATTCTCGGCAAAATTTCCACGGATCGCGAGCGTTCGTAATACGTCCTCGATACCTCGGATCTCGAACGGGACGTTCTCGTATCGGAACGCGCGCGGAAAAAAGACGAGCCACCGCGACGCTGCATCGGCCTGGCATCTTTTCTCGCGTTCTACCTTCGGTATTGCGGCAATTTGTTTACCGAAACGCGGCGATCTCTGCGGCGAGCAGGGCTGCAACGCTGTTCCCTGGGGGCTAATTAATCGACAGCGGCAAAAAGCCCAGGGTTGCGCGCGTTTCTATACGCGCGGGCCGCTTTCATGAACGCGCACGGCCGCCTCGTGAACTAATTAGAACTCGTGGAGCCGCTCGCCTCCATCCGTGAACGAGCGTGTACCGATCATTTCGTAACTGAATTAATTAACGGGGACACCGTTCACCGGGGTCTCGTTAACGCTCGTGATTGGTCGATCCTAATACTGACTTGGCAAAGAGGGAAGTTGGCAGTTCGATGAAGAGAACTAGGTTCCGCTAGCGTGACGATGACGATCTTCGACGAACTGTGGCCGAGAATGATGGTCTCCTCGGCTTTCAAACTTCCGTCGAGGGAGAGGATGGTCGAATTTACGAGGAGGACAAATCTTCGTTGAAAGTGATTGGTGCTGTTCCAGTGGAAAACGAGTTTGAAGACTCGGAGAGTGTGTTTCATTGACGAGGAAAAAAAGGATGGTTGACGCTGAATACAGCCAGTTTTCAAAACTTTTGCATTGCAGTGATGTGTTCGTTAGTCTTTCGTTTCCGGCACATTGAATTTGATCTGAAGTGTCTGTTCTTGAAGTCTCACACTCTCAATACGTTCGAAGAAAATCAAATAAAATTCGTCAGAGAATAGGAGAGCCAACTTCGGAGAGTTTCTGCTTGGATTGGTAACAATCGCAATTGGACCAACTGCGTTCATTCGAGTAAAGCCAAAGCAAAGTTCCGCCGTGCACAGAGTGAAACTGTATGAGACTATCGATTACTCTCGCTGCCACGCGTCTCTACAAAATGGCGTGAACTGTCTCATCTCTCGCGAGTCGCTCGTTAATTCACCGACACCTGGTTTCGCAAGCTTGGTTTCCTCGACAGTTCAGTCTCGCCAGAGCGAAGGGAAGGTTCGAGTTCAACACGAGCACTCGAACAGTACGCCCGCTGGCAGCGAAACGGGGAGAGATCTCTCGATGGGGGAGGAAGGGGTTGCAGCGAGCAGCGGAGAGACGAAAAAAAAATCAGCGAGATGCATTTAACAGTTCCCGGGTCGTTCTCGCGATAAATCATTAGCGATTGGTGGAAGGAATATCGCTCGGTATAATATATTATCGTCACTCGGCCCATAATTTAGACTCGCGGAAGAACGGCCCGACGCGGCGCAATTAAAATAGTAATAATTTATTATCTTGCTTCGCGCGGCGACTCGTGTTTACGCGCGAGCGCGCGGTCGTGCGCGCGCCAGCCAACACACGATTCTCTCTCTCTCTCTCTCTCTCTCTCTCTCTGCTCGTTGGCTGGATATAATTGAAAGAGTCCCAGTCCGGTGGATATATCCGAAAAACTTTCGTCGAGTGTTCAGGAGAGGAACGGAGAGAATCGGTGCGAGGGGAAGAAGAGAGAGTGAAAGAGAGAATAAATCGCCTAGACGAGAGAGAAGCGAGGAAACGTGAAGTAAGTCCTCCGGGAGAATGCGAGAGAGTTGCTTCGTTATCGTCGCGAGAAGCTCGTTCCATTCGAGGCACAAAGAGAGAGAGAGAGAGAGACACAAGTTATCTCGTCGCGTTCATGGCGTGGCCCGAATCCGACGGCGCCGCGCATTGAAATCACCGTGGCGGGCCACCAACATAGCCGGAAATAGACGCGCGCCCCTCTCAAATCGAGAAAACCCGGTCGTCGATCGAACATCCTCCTTCTTGTTGTTTCCCTGCGTTTCGAGGAGAGAAACCTTTCGAAAAAGCCTTTTCGTTGTATCACCGTTTGTTGCTTCCTTGTGTTCGTGCCACGGAACATCACACGTCACACCATCGGGCTCGATGAGTTTTTTTCTCGTTTGAAGGCGTCAGATTATTAATTCCAACGACACTCGTTAAGAATCGTCTGGCTCGCGATGGAAAGAGAGAGAGAGAGAGAGAGAGAAAGAGAAAAGCACTGGCGTCGCACTAGGAGGCCAATTTCATAATTTCCAAAGGGACGACGAATTAATTCGAACGTTTCACCCGCGCGCCTCTTCATGAATATTTATATCGACGTCTTGTACCGCGTGAAATATACACGGAGGAAATGATTCGACTCGGTACGATTTGATGGCTCTGTTGACAGATAAGCGGTGATTTAAAGTGTCGGGTGAATTTGTACAAGTATATCAGGTATAGATTCGATAATTTCGGCAACGATAACCGGAATATTGTTATGACAGAAGCGTGCGTCGGACTGATTCGAATGTTACGTTTCATTTGCGGGATTGGCGAAACAGTGTTCCGTGTTTCATTTACATATTCACGAAATTATTTCAAATCTAACGTGTAATTGCGTATTCCTTGCAACCTTCTCGTAGCGATTACCACATTGCGGACGTTTATGCAAATTTAAATACATGAATATTCGCCTCGCTGTACGTACGTTCGTACCCGTTTTTTTACACGTTGAAATTTCCCATCCACCATCAACGTATTGTATTTCCATACAAATTCGCACTCTCACGAACGCGATCCGATGATCGCGGACCAAGTAAAGGTAAATACTCCTTTTTATTACCCTGTAACAAATTGATATTATAAAAAGGAACAACCGAAACGAAAATTTGTTGAATACTTTCAATATTTACACTGGCGGAATCTCTCTGGTTTTTAATTTTTTTCACGCGGTCGTTCATTCGCACGTTGTGCACGCTCTCGCGCGGTTTCAATTTTTCACAAACTGCGATCTAACGTGTAGCTTGAACGCGCAATTACTTATCGCCGATACTATCGGAGGAGTAAAACAGAAACAAAGAAAAAGAGAGAGAGAGAGAGATCCTCTTGTCTACCGTGTAATTCCAAAAAAAAAAAAGAAAAAGAACGACCCGATTCGACGAACGATATGAGAAATCGGCTCGGTCGTAATTACGCGGAATCCACGAAGCTGGAAACGGCAGGCTGGACGGAAGGCAACCCGGACGGGTATATATCGAGGACAGACAGCGTCGGTAATCATCGTCAGGATCGCGCGTAATGATGCACGGGGGTCTCGCATGGAGACGCCGCGCCGGATCCGATCATGGCGGCGAGATGGTCGCGCACGTCCCGCGGACGAAATCCACGGACGAAATTAGTCGAGCTGTGTTCTTTTTTTTTTCTTTTCTTTTTTTTGTTTTTTCGACGACTCGAAATGTAATCCGGTTATCTCGTCTGATCGGGCCTCCATTAAAACGGCCCTGACTACTTTCTCTATCTGAAACGATCGACCGTTTAATGGACACCCCGAGTGGCGGGTTTCGGGCCGGTTCTCGATTTGCGCCGATTCAATTAAAAACGAGGGCGTCCATTCTTCGGCTCCGCATTTACCGCGGACGGCGTTAATTGACGTGACGACCGTGATCATCGACGACTGGCGAGAGCAAGGGGGGAGAGAGGGGGAAGAGAGCGAGTAAAAGGAAAGACAAAAGGGGAGAGAGAGAGAGAGCCCATCGGGGAACCGGTGTGCGCCTCGGGACAGGCTGAGAGGTTTCCCGGAGCCGGAATGCCGTTGTCCGCCTGAAAATTATAGCCGCCGCGAATTTCGACGCTTCTTCTCCCTCTCTTCCTCCTTCTCCTCCTCCTCCTCCTCCTTCTTCTTCTTCTTGTTCTTCTTACGGGAAAAGGCTTCTTTGTTCTTTCAATCTTGCTTAATCTCCCCCCTCCTCTTCTTTTTCTCTTGCGTACCTTTTCCAAAAGAGCCAGGTAAAGTGTTATTGCCGTGCGTGTGTTACTGATAATAGTCGCAACTAACGTGTGGATGTTTATACAAATGCACACCGGCTGATGGAGCGAAGACGAGACTAAAGTTTCTTTCCTGCCATTCAGGAGATTCTAAAAATGTATCTTTCATTGTACGTAAATAACATAATAGCATATGCGTTGAAAATTCATGTTTCGAGAATATATGCACAAACATATTTCACACTGTGCATATGCGTGTGCGTGCACTCAACGACTATTCAGGAACAATCATGGAAAAATTATTTTATTATGTTTATATTTATATTTATATTTATATTTATTTATATTTATATTATTTATTTATATTTATATTTATGTTTATTGCAATACAGAATACAATATCTTGGTGTGGAATAAAATGCAGTATATATATATATATATATATATATATATATATGTATGTATCATAAAATATGTTACATATTCTTTTCCTGTTTGCATATGTTTCATGCATACATGTATGTTTTATGACCGTAAATGGTACATATATATTTCTTGCATATTTTACGTGCATAAATATCCGCACTTTTGCTACAACGAAGAAGGATTTCGATAGCGAGGGAGGATAATGATGTTTTAGATTTTATTGAATTATATTTTATAATTATGGTTAGATCGCTATGCTGTTAGTGGAGTTTATATTTATTAGTTTTATATGCAACTGAATACAAATTCTGAATTAATAATGTAGTTTACTGTCTGATTACTGAGTGATTTTAATGTAAAAAGTTGATAGTTTAGTTGATAGTATCTAACTATTCTCAAAACAACAACTTTTTACTTAAATTCAATAAATAAAACTCTCCTATCCATTTTCAAATAGGAAATTTTTTATTCAACAGTAGCACGAATTTTAAAAAATTTCAACAATATCAGAAGTCAAGATACATATATTCTCTTTAAAATCAGAATTCCCTACGTAGTGAAATTACTTCGCGAAACGTCAAACACTCTTAAACAATTCCAATACATTGCACAGAAAAATTACATTTCGTTTACACACTCTAGAATTTAGAGTCAATGAAAACGACTGTCACGTTCGTTTACACGCGCTTCTATAACGCTTAACATGCCTTAACATTTAAAATTCCTGAAATTCCTGAAAAGACTGGCGAGTATTTTCTTCGCCTTTTCACTTGTCAATTCGTACGTACATCAACGGCGATTTCAAAGCTCTGCTCGAAGCTTTCCCGGTCTCGTTAAAAAATGAAATCGGACGGCGCGGATTCGAGGATACGAAGACGCTCGTGAACTTTTAACATCGTTGATTAAGCATCGGCAAGTGGCGCAGTAGACCCGAGCCGGGTGGCCAGATGTCAAAGTCGTTACGAACATTTTTCTTATCAACGATGGTCGGTTACAAAGTCGGAATAATACTGTTTCCAATGCGAGCGCGTTGATTTTTAATCGTCGTAAATTCCCGGTTCGCAGACGATGTTTTTGCTCGCGCCTCGACACCTTCGTTGGTCCCGTGAACTCGCCAATTCCGTTGCGAGACGCGTTCCCCGTGTCTTTGATTCGCGTCCCCTTCGCGCGGGTAACCACGATCTTCCTATCTTATCTATCTGCGACCCTTCCCGATCGTATCTTCCGCCGAGAATTCCGAAAAATGTTTGCTTTCTATCGGTGAGGTAATATTTTGGAGCATTTGATACGGCGAGGCTCTGTGTTCTTGATATCGGGGGATGTTTGGTACTTCATTCGTGTGTTCGTTTGAAAATTTCATTTGAAAATTTGAAAAATTACAATACTCGCTTGACAAACGAATAATCATGAATTTTGAGCAGTATTTATTTTTCTGATAAAATTGGTGTCCCATTGAAACGTTTGGCGTTCCTCTCATTGCGTACTATTTCCATTTGAAAATTCAAAACATTTATCGAAAATTACAGCACTTGCTTAATTACGAATAATCACGAGTTTTTGGCAATGTTCATTTGTTGATAAAATTGGTATTGAAGGTTTTTTTTTGATAAAAGAAATATCAACTTGTTATTTTATTAATGTATTTTTTGACGATCGGTCGGTTTAATTCCGAACTTTGTTAGACAGAGTAATGTCGACTGTTTGCAATTACACGGTAATCTAAAATCTTTTTCAATTGTAATTTCAACTTTGAATACAAATTACGTGTAATATTTCAATATACTATCTGCTTAATGTAGTATTGCAACAACGAATCAGTGAACACGGTTGTAAGAAGAACGAATCAGTGAATAATTAATATCTGAGACGTCTGGTCTCAAACAAATTTCCATCACCAAAAAGAAAAAAAAAAAATACATTAAAATCTGCGTTGTAGTTGGTCTTCCTCAAACGATGTTCAACTCATTTGCGAATCATATCATTCATTATCGATTAAATAGTCTGACCATCGAGCCCTCCGAAGCCTCGAACAACGTTGAAAAGCTGGCAGAGAAAGGTGCTCATCCGCGACGAATATTTACGATCGCCGATACCGTCCGTCAAAACGACGTTCCTTCCCCTTGTGCTAATAAGCGCAGTCCGTAATGAAGGGTTGACTCGGTTGATTAAGAATTCCCGTTTCGTGGTCGCCGCTTCCCGAAGCGAAAAGCCCCTAATCTGCTATTCATAAAGAGGCGGAAAGAAGCGAAAAGAAGAAGAAAGAACCGCACGTCGGGAGGGCGGAAAGAAGGGCGGGTGGATGATGCTTCTCTTGCCAACCCCGTCACGAGACGATTTGCATGAGATCAGTCATGAAATAAGCTCGAATCGAACAACTCTGTGTAGCGTGAGTACGCTTTCGCGTGGACGCATCGCGATATAAACGCTTTGTCCAGGTCTCGCTTCCGCTTCCACTCACCCCCTTCACTTTCTTTTTTACCTTCGCCCCTTGCCGGTGGATAACGCATTTGCATAACGTCGCGGGAGCACATCCACGCTCCGAGCAGAAAAGGCAGACACAATCGTCGTCGTCGTCTTGCTTTTAATAAACGCTCTCGTTTTATTCTCGATTACCAATTCTTATTCCGTGGCTGGCCTCGGGTTTTCTCGGCGGCGCACGAGCCTAATCACGTATTCATAAAGCTCGAACGTTCTTCGACTTCTCTCTCTCTCTCTCTCCCTCTTTTTTTTCTCTCCGCGTTTCTCGTCCCCTTTGCGATTTGCATGAGGAACTCGCCGTTTCGAAGTTCTTCGCTTACCGAGACGAAGAGGAAGCATGCGCCGCGAGCTGCTGCTGCTGTTGCTACTGTCGCCCTTTTCGTCTGATGGCTCGTGGCTCTCAATAGAAATAGATCGGCCATAGATTCCATCCCCGGGACCTGCAGCCTCCTCTCCTCTCTTAAGCCTTTCTGCGTGTGGAAAGTTGGACCCCGTGCCGATGCCACGTATTATCATAAGGCGTTGACGCAACACGTGCCGGGCATGCGTCCGATTTGTCGCCACGTTTCCACGCCATCAATGGTGTTTCCTAGTCACTGGTGCATATATTCGGAAGGGTTTTATGTATTTGAAAAGGTTGGATGGATTTTGACCGATCAACTCTATTTTCTTTTTAGCTTCGTTAATGCGAAATTTTCAAAATTTGCTTCTATTAAAAGTAGATTTCGAGAATATCAATTACAAATATCTTACATTTCGATCAATAGAGTTGATCAGAGAGTTGATCAACGTGACTTTTGACAGTCACATGGTGGAGGATCAGCTTAAATGAGAAAATTATTACGTTCAAGGGAAACTATTTTAATTCAATTATTTTTCGATTAACAAAATTCTATTAGATCGTCACGAGGTAAAATGAAACAAACTGTCCACAAAGGTCTAAAAGTCTTTGACTATATTCGTCGCAATTTTTCCTAGCAATATTTAACCGGACATTTCACTATAACATCAATCTCTCAATATCGAGCAAAAACACATTATAATCTCTCGATATCGAGCAAAAACAATTCCAGGTCCTCTTGATATTTTCAAATTAATAAACAGCATTTGAACAACAATCCGAATACGTTTAAAATCTGTTAAACTAAGTATGCGACTTACGCGCGATTTCTTCGACGCCCGCCGAGACTTTTATGCGTCTCGTTATCTAAACGATTGTTAAACTCAATGAAATACGGCAGATTCGCTGGTTTGAAAGTGAAAAGTCTCAGTCGGTCTCGATCGCGCCGAATTAGTTTTTTGGAGAAGTGAAGTTCGGCTATAAATACACATATCTTACATTAAACGCATTGACTCCGAGTGTCCTGGTATCGTAAAATTTCGCTATAAAATCGAGAGGCGCTTTCTGTGAATGGAAGACAATTACGGAGGACCGAAAATGGCTCGGGACCAGTAAAACAGGTATACAAGGCAGCACAGGCTTTCGTTTCAAATTATTTTCAAGCCTTTTCGAATCACTCTGCACTTTCAGCATTATATTTTATAACGTACGAATGAAATTGTCGTGAGAACAAGAAAAGAATTCTCTCTCTCCTTGTTTTTTTCTTCGCCGCTAAATCACTACTTTAATTACTTTAATTATATCCTAGCCGTTGATTAACCTGGAACTGGTCCCGCGCCAATCGCTTACCCCAAAGAATAATTGGTACCTGTAATTTTTATCTTACTACTTCAAGAACGTATGATTATACGTAGGTACAAGTTTACACAAGTTTGTCCCAAGAATATCTCTTTATACAAGGTAATACTTCTAACAACATCCGATAAAAGCATCACGCGCAACGTACTTAACAGCGTAACTATTATAAAATTTATTCGTTTCTTGTACCTTTGTGATACTTGTTTTTGAAAACTTTTTTCCCGGAACATGAACTTTAATTAATGATAGAGTTCCTTTAATTTTTCTACTGCTCCGTTAACAATATCAAAAAGCGTCCAAAGCTAAACATTTAACCACCAATCTAAACTCGCTGAAAAATCGAAGTTCCTCCCACAAGAGAATTCTTTACTCACTGTTTCATAAGCGTCATTTTATCATTTCTTAAAAATGAAAACAGCAAGTTACACTCGTACCACTTTCGAAGCAACAGATAAATCGAATACGAAAGAAAGAAAGAAAAAAAGAAAGAGCAAAGAAGAAACAATTTCGCGTAAAATCAATCTACACGACGCTCTTGTAAAAAAAAAAAAATGAAAAAAAAATGAAAGAAGAAAGTACGAAGGAGAAAAAAAAATGAAAGAGTTGCCTTATTTCATACAGAAAACGCGTTGGTTCTTTGGAGCGCGAATATCGAGAGTGGGGGTCGAGATGCTGCACGAAATCTACCTGGCTAAAGCAGCGAGTTCTTTACGATACCTCTGCGAGTGTCCGTGTTAGCGGACAACGAGGGAGAGCCATGAATATGACTGAGACCCGATATTAGGTGCCTTTATGTCGGCACAATACCGTTTATTATCATAATCTATTATCGCGGCTTACGTGAACGTGCCTCGGACTGGCCCGTTGCTAAACGCGATGCCGGGGTTGCAGCCCGATACACGTCGAATCCTTTCACGCTCGTTACTCGGCCCTTCCAGGGATTGTCCTTGAGTTTCTCCTCTTCCCTCGCCGCGTTTCGAGAAACGCAGTGGATCCAGTCGTCGTCTTCCCATCGATTCTCTCCCCTCGAACGATCATTGGTCCACTTCTTGTGTAAAATCCTCCGGCCGGTCTCGAGATGCGGCTTGCGCCACGGATTTTTCCTCTCGGCCTCGCGATATGTTTGCGACGATGTTGTGTTTGCGCGCTCGACACGTTGTAATTTCAGCCGAAACTAGCCAGCAGACTAAAGTCTCCGTGGAATTTTACGACGTTCCGTGGAATTTTGTGGTTTTATCATTTCTGTACTGCGGTGCGGACTTTTTTTCCCCTTCGTTCTTCGCCACTTTGAGAGTGTTGGGCAGAAACTTTTGATAAAAAAAAGTGATAAAAGTGATAAAATGTAAATGCTCGAAAATTGTAAAAGTTTAAATCTGTCAATTGAAAGAAACAATTTTATTTTTTGACTCATTTCCTTCGAGTGATTGAACTTTTCACAAGCTTTGCGAAGGTCCTATTATCGTTCCAAATTTTTCGCTCATCATCTGCTCATTTAATATCCCTCGAAGTTGATACGATTTCAAAGGAAAAACTTCTCCATGACATCACATAAAAGTTCTCCTTTCCCTCAGAAATGCTCTATCTCGGATGTTTGTAATTCCAAACAACAGTGACTAATTACAACGCGATATTAAGTTCAATTAGAAAAAATTTTTATCGCTCGACGCGATATAAAGATTCGGGGAATCGTCATTGTCGACGATTCCGATTTATCGTTTCGCGTTTTTTTTTCTTTTTTTTTAGAGTGGGAAAGTCCGAGACGAAATATGTCGTCGAAGTTATTCAAGGAACGATGTAAATTATTATTTAAACCGCGAGCTATTTTGACTGGTCGATCATCCAGTCGTGGAGAACGTCTCAGCGCGTATTGTCGATTTTTAAGCAACGCCCGTTTTTTTAATATATGATGGGACGGTTCTACTGGGAAAAATTACTCCTCTCGATCATAAATGCCAACGGGATGACCGAGAAACAGAAGACGTACACAGTAGTGGGCATTCCGTTTGGTTTGTTTTTGGCGACAAGCGTTAACGAGGGGAGGATAGCAGCTCGACTAATGACCTAATTTTTACATAATTTCTATGCGCGCCGATTTATCACGTCTCGGACGTTCCAGTAATACACGCGCGCTGAAGCTCGATAGCTCGTCGAATCGAGATCTCACGATTTATCGAGATCTCCCTCTCTCCTAGGAATTTTTCAACTCCCCCCCCCCTCTTGCCGATTTCTTTCGACGCGCGCTTGTCAATGTTTGTTATTTGCTCACCGTGATGTACGAAAATGGCGAGAAATCTGCATCTGATGATTCTGCGCTTGAGTATAGTGATAGTTTTGAAAATAGTATATCATTAAACGTGTCCAATGATAATAATTCTTCATTGACAATCAGTGTCGTGCCGTTCAGATTCTAAAGACAACTCGTGTTTAATTATAATTGTTCAGAGGTTGGAACAAGAGCTTGAACGTTCTGTATTCGGTCATTATTTATATATGTAATTAGCTGGTTTATAATTTAGTAGTTGACTTGTTAGTTACTATTATAGTTATTTACTGAAAGAAGACTAGCGGGACGACAGGGAAGCAAAGAAAATAGTCATCTGTCACCGACGTGCTGTGCTACATAAATTTGTTTATGTTTCTGTATTTAAAACTGTATCAAATCCACCGAAAACAACCAATCACGCTTTTATGTTTTCTTTCCAGCTCCATGTTACACATACACAAACTTGGTCTTTCGCAATTCCCCCCCTCCCTCCCCGCGAGATTCGATCTTTATTACATTTCACTCAATTTCCAGTATTCTTTCGTACTTTTTTTTTTTTTAACTCCAGATACTCGAACAGAAATGACTTGGTTTGCCTACGAAATATTACGAAATACTTAGTAAAGAAAAAAAGAAAAAAAAAACGTATCAACAAATATACATAAAAATTCGTTTGTTTTCGAGATCGCGTTCTGTCCGTTGTTGAATTAGCCACAATCGACGAAGAGATCCGCTGCGATATTTTGTATCTGGTGCTCTGAGCTTAGGAGTTAATTATTCGTAACAAGTCTTAAGGAGGTTCCCTTTATTCTTCAATATTGACTGAAAACGTCTCTCCACGTGAGTGGCGTTCCCCGAATACGTACCGTGTGTGCTATTCGCTTGATTAATATAAATCGGTCGTGCGGCTGGATCGGCTAATGGCTCGCGGGCCAGTCGTATAACTGCAGGAATTAAATACCGCTTAGCATTCTTCGGATCGGCTCTACCTACGATTATACTCTTATCTCTCGCTCTCGAACGTTTCACGGAGGAATGACGCATGCGTTGGTGAACGCGCGAGCACGCTGCGGTTTCCGCGCCGGTATTACTGCTAATATGCCATGATTTCGCACGAGGGCTTCCTCTGCTTCTATCGTAGATTAGTTACGATCCCCCTTCGTCACGTGACGAAGACGTATTTCCAACGACGCGTATTTGCATGCCTACTTCCTTTTGACTGTTTCACGATAACTTCAAAATAAATTTCACAAGTACTAACAACTTCTCGCACGATAGGATCGACGTTGTCGTATCGTATGCTGTTATTTTGAAAATCTACAAGCTACAACTTATTGATATTATTGTTTAGTAAATTCTTTTTTATCGCGGTGATAAGTGTAACTCACGATTTGTAAGATACTTGTAAAATGATATGAAATGTTAAGGATACATGTGTGTGAGAGAGAGGATGACGTGTGTCAAGAAGAAGTGTGAACAGTGTAGTTTCGATCGATGAGTAGAGAAATAATGGAGTAGACAGAGTAGGCATTTGATCGCTGAATAAAGAAGAGCAGAGTGGAATCACGAGGAACTCGATGAATAGTATGTATCTAACTTAGTTCAATTAAGTTTAGTCTTTTTAATTTAATTACGTTCAATTAATTAAGTACACACCGAGTTAAATACACGTGTTTCTGGCGTTATACACTTGTCTTCGATTGTCTAACCTCCAGATCCCACGCACGTTTCGTAATCAAAACGAACAAATGTATTTCGCGATAATTTATGACGATAAAAAAAGTAATTTTGTAAATCAAAGACAAATAATTCCTCGAAACAAATTAAAACTAAACCTACCGGCACTTTATATACACCTCTCGCGAAAGTAATACAATTGCCATTTTAAATTGAATGCAGGAAATGCAGAAAACAGCTCGCAATGCACGAAATAACTCTCGGATAATAAGAGAAAGAAATTCGATTCTTTTTCAACAAGAGTTGAAAAACGAACGCAGAAAGAATGCAGAATTTGAAATGAAATTTCTAAATCTCGTCATTGATACGTTTAGTGTTAGAAATCTCGGATCGCGAGCTACAGGTATCAAGCTCGAAGAATATCTTTGATCCTTCGATCCTAATCGCGATCTGAAAATTCATCAACGGAAACGAATGCCGATCGATGTCGCCGCGACAAGTTTACAAAAGGGAATTTCTTCATTAGGCCCCATTCCATTCCGCGCACGTGCAATTACATTTATCGCGGCAACGATCTCACGCAATATTCTCCCCACCCTTATCAGCGTTGACACGAAAACGCGGCAGCGGCGATGCGGGGACGAAGATGCGAGACAGGACGAGACGGAGGGCCGACGCTACGCGGTCGGTTCAGAAAAGAGACGTATACAGTACCTACACACACACACACACACACACACACACACACACACACACACACACATGCTGCGAGAATTTTTCCGATCGTCCGTGAAGATTAGCCTCGGCAATCCAGATACCACCGATTTGATTCATTGTGTGTCCCTTCCCTCCGGAGGTGTTTATTTTATTTGATAATTACCGCGAGCGGTCGTGCGAGAACCCGCTCGGGCGAACGGTGGTCATTAGTGGCTTAATTATATCTCGCCGGCGATTATTCCGGCATTTCTGCCTATACGTACGACGAGTACACACGTGTGCACGCGTGTGTGTACTGGTGCGTGTATATATACGTGCACGGGTGAAGACGTCGAATGAGAAAGGGACGAAGAAGCGAATACGAGCGTTGGTAGACTATAAAGGCCATCCTTGGACGGACCCTCGTAAAAACGCACTTTGTTGCCTCCTTAAATCCTGATAATTCCACGCTTCGCCTCTACCCGCCGATTACGGCGTAATCGCGTTTCGCCGGGCTTCCCGCCGAGACCTGGAAGACCTTTTTTTCGTTACGAAACGAACAGCCGCCGCGTCTCGTTCCGATTAATTGCCATGCTTTTGTTTTCCGACGATTCCGGTCGCGCGCGCGAACCCCCCCCCCCCCGTTCATTGATCGATCGATAAGCATCGGCTGACGAAAGATTTGAAAGGCTTTACCGAGTTATCAAGGGTAAATTTTTTTTTTTTTGCTCTCTGAAATAGATACAAGCGCGCGAAGTTTCGCTCGTTTCGAATCTCTGAGTTGTTCGCGCCGCGCGTGATCTCGTAGGCGCGCGCAGCATCGTGGGCAAAGAGAAACTTTCTTTTGAAACTCGTGAGTATGAATGTAACGTGGAGTTTCTTGAAAATTTTATTAATTATCATATATCAGGCAATTCCCATAAATTTTCTAAATAAGCAAGCAGGGAAACATATCGATCGATCAGTTTATTGAAATTTCTTTGTAACGAAAATATAAAATTTCCAGGAAAGAATGATGGATTTTCAGTTTAGTAATGAAACGAGACATCCACGTATCGAAGTGTAGCGTGTAAACTCGGATTTTGCAAACTGCGATATGTATCTCTCTTCAAGTTACAAGTTTTACAGTACCAGTTCGACGACTACATAGAGATCGTTGCAGGTTATTAAAAATCGAATTATTAAGTTGTTGTTTTGAAAGATCAAGCGAGTGGACGTTCGAAATAAATGGACTAGTACAACGGATCGTGTAGAGTGAAAGGGATGTAAAATGTAGTGTAGTGATGTCACTGTATCTGTCGTTACGTCAGATCACATTGTTTAAACCGATAAGATTTATGCTAATGCGCATCTGAGTCGTGCCATCGCTTTAACCGTTGTTTTACGATGTTCTAATTTATTGACCCGTTGTTAATTGCATTTCTATGTTGTTTAAACGCTCAGTGGGAAAAATACGGACTGCGTTATTCCAAATACTTGTTCCACACCCTTCTTTTTTTTCTTTTTTGTATTTGCAATTGTTTTCACCATTTTCAGTATCAAGCTGACACTCTAAATGACACGTAAATTTACAAAGACAAGTTTCGTCAAATAAGTAAATTCGACCCTTCGTTCTTTGTAGTTTCCACGTTTTAGATGGAACAGTGACAATTAATATGTAAATTTATCCAAGTAAGAATAATACGAACGTCTGTATTTACTTGTTTACTGTTTCTTGTAAAATTTCAAGTTCAATTTGAGATATTTACGAACATTGCAACAATCCCTTACGCAATATTGCCGCCAATGTGAATTGAAATATTTTCAGATACCACGAAAATGCATTAGAAAGAGAGAGAGAGAGAGGGGGCACGCCTTCGAAATTGTAAAGATAACGATGCAAGAATTAAAGGGAAAGGAAATTTCACTCCACGGTCGACACCGTGCGATGAAATAAAAAATAACTGATCAAGAACAGGGCAAGAAGCTTGTTTTTAGTGCAGCACACGAAGACGAAGTATAGTAAGTATATTTTAGAATGTTGTGCAACAATCACGAGCACGTTCGAAAAGCTTGCATTGGAGAAAGGAACAGAAAGGTCGAGATCGATAAGGAAGCGAAAGTATGTAAAAAAAGAAGAATATTTTTGTAACGAAAAATATCATCCATCCAGGTTGAACAAATGTGAGTAATTTTATTTTTGTTCATGTTTTGACTTTTGTAATTTTACTTTTGATAATTTTTTATCTTTGTTAATATGATTAATTTATCATTTTCTCCGATCATTTTTGCAATTTCTCTCATTGTTGAGAGCTGTTTTCAACTTTTTACCCGTATTTTATGAAATGTTTATTCCCGTGTTATAATAGACAATTATTGAATCTATAAAAAACGTTCGATATTAAGTGTATTAATAATTACCGCCACTTTTTAACCACTTGATCGCCGTGCGCGCCAGTCCCTGTACCCTAAATAAAAGCGAAATTAATTTCGATTTCTTAACGGTGACATCTAGAATCATTTTCTAAAAACTAAAAAAATCGAAAAATATATATATTCTTCCTCGATTTTGGATATATTTGAAAGCTGCTTCGAAAAGAAAGGCAAGAAACAAAATTCGCGTATAAAAACTGTAAAATTCCACTCTGCCCAACTACTCGCTTCAAAGCATTCCACACCCAAGATAAATATTAATTTTATCGTGTATAGTATATATTTGTATTCTTTAAACTATAATATTATAACATTTCAAATTTAACAAACATGCATATAACTTTTTTAATCTTTTTGATCTATCGTGTGGCAACCCTAGTGAAAATCAAGCGTCTTTTTTTTGTGCAAATTATATCCTAATTGTGGCTAACTAATTATGTAAATAAAAAATATTTAAATTATTTATTTATTAGTAAAAGTACATTTTTCTTAAAATTGAAAATACGCGGCTAGCTGACGCGCGGTCTTTAAAATACGCGGCGATCTAACGTGCGGTCTTTAAAAAGACTACGGCGATCAAGAGGTTAATGTTAGACTTGGAAAAATTAGGAATTTAGAAGATCTAAAACGGTTGGGAATTTATTTTCTAAACGGGTGAGTAATGATTCATCCAAAGAAAAAAAAAAAAAAGAAAAAAATTGAAAATTTGGACTGTTCGAGGTTCAGAGATCAGATTCACAAGATTAACGAAAAGCCTTGCGTTCCTTTTCTTCGCACATTTTCAAAGGGCCGCCGTATCGATGGGAATAATTGCAATTAACCAGCGAGTTCTGCGAGACAGGGCAACGTTCGAAATTGCGATTTGACGATTGTTAATAACAGCCCTGCGAAACGGACAGGTAGAGCCCGGAGAATTCAGCCCGAGAGGAGCTGAAAGAAAGAAGGAAAGAAAGAAAAAAAGGAACGAGTTCCGTGGTTTAATCCTCGTGGAAAGTCGTCCTCGTGCCGTGATTTGCATTTGTAAACGTGGCTTAAAACGCGGGAGCACGTTTTCCGGGTTCAACCGGTTGTGCCCTTTTGTTGCGTTATTAGCTTCCCATTGTCGGCTAATATCTGAACCGAAGTGCTGCGCAAGTCCGTTGCCGAGGATTTTAATAAGTCCAAGTAGCGTTTGAACCGAAAGAATAATCTCCTAGCAATAAGTCGAGGAGGACGGTCAACGTTACTTCCGAGAGAAATCGCAAAAATCATTTATTCCCAGAAGCTTCTTAAGGGAACGAGCAACATGGCTGCGAGATCCTTCTTCGATGGCCTCTTCTCTTGTACGTTCAATTTGTGCTTCGTTAATCGTTGAAGTAGATTAAGGATAGTTGGAAAAATGATATTCTCGTAAGATTCTTACTGGGAAGAAGAACTTCCTTCTTTTTTTTTCTCGAGGTAAGAATTCTATTAGAAATACTTAGAGATCTCCTTGTATCTTAAATATTTGCTACGCGTTTATTTGTAGTAAAAATACCACTCCTAATGAATCATATAGTAATAATATATAATAAAATACCAATAGTAATAATGTATAGTAAAAGTACCAATTTATTAATGTGCCAAAAGCTAACAAAATTCCCTTCCTGCACGAATTAATAATCAATTCGTTCCTGTAGTTCCCGTAGTAATTGGTAATCAATTCCTGTTTCTATTAAGCTTCTTAATATCATAAGTGTTACTAACGTTACTAATCGTCAAGTAGTCTCATTAACACTTAAATTTAACATTTAAATTGCACATTATCGTAAAGTTTCTCGCTAATAATATTTCCAATTACGCGTATCGCCATGGTGTGTCGAAGAGAATTCAGCAATTCTGAATATTCAATAAAAACGAAAATACTCATCACTCGCGGGAACGCGATACGCATAATTGGAATGCGGAGATTCCGTTATTAACGTAATTGCATTTTGTCTGCCGAAATTACAGTGATCGCAGGGTGAAATAGAACCAACGAGAACGAGGGGGCAAAATGGGTGAAGAAAAAACGCAGTTAGGTTCCCTCTCTCTCTCTCTCTCTCTCTCTCTCTCTCTCCTTCTTGATCGATCATTTTAATTGCATCTTTCGAATGCTCCTCTAATTTTTATGGATCGTGTTCGCCGCGCATACGGAAAATTAAAGGGACCCGGTGAGCTCCGATCTTAATTGGAAAGATCAAACGCAGAATGTAAGAACTGACGAACGTTGTCACAATATTGCCGTCGGCCCTGTCGCTGTCAGTTAAACCGGATCTAACCGAGACGAAACGTTCGTACGCGCCCTGAAATCCACGGGGTAAGGATGGGGTTTATTTTTGTCAAGCTAAATGATTCATCAAATTTCTGACTACGAGTAATTTTTAAGCGATTCTACTGTTTAGTTTGTAGACACAGCTCGACAACGGATAGTTTTGTACAAGAACGTCACCTTTATTCATCGAAATTTATTTGACCAATATTAACAGTCTCTGTTGTAGGTAATTATTATAATTCAATAATGTGTGAATATTATTTTACTTCTGGAAATTGTAATACCTCCTCGCTGGCTCATAATCTTATTTACAAGAATTCCAATCATTCTCTCTTGACCACGTGACATTTTCTTGTTACACATGTTAATGATATCTCCAAGTTCGATTATTCTGTTCAATGTTCAAAATTCAATTTATCGATTAGGTGATGTAGTCTAGGAGTACTAGGAGTACTAGGAGTACTCATTTTTGCATTCCAAAATGAAAGAAAAATTACTGAATTTTAGTAACTTAAAATTAAAGACGAAATTACGTTATAACAGTTAGTTTAACTTAATTGTTTATACGTTGATGAAGTTAACACTCTTTAAAAATTCATAGTTTACATCAAATATCGAAATTTTATCACAAACGAGAGAAGTGTCTTGAGATTTTTGTTTTCGTCACTGTCCCATCAATGTTTTATTGAGACGCGACGTCTCGTCAACGACGAAGAAAATCCTCGAAACTATCGCGAATTCTCTTTCGTGGAATTCGATCAGCTGGAATGGCGACCCGGAGGGAATCAGAGAGGACGGTTAAAACCGGCATAACAGATTCGCATTCCTGACACATAAACTGCAATTTGCGGGGCGTTTCAGGTGCACGCCGCGTTTCTCTCGTTTTCTTCTGTTCGCCAAAAGTCCCGCCGAGTGCACGCGATCGCTGTAGATCGTCGCGCGGCTACGATTTACGAAGTCGAGCGGTCTCGTTCTTGCCGGCTTGTAAGTTTACAGGCGCGAGACGCGCCGGAAGTCGCGTGCATACGAACAGGCGTTTAGACGAGTGCATAGGGAATGACGTATGAGTGATGAATATCGAATTGCAGTCGAAAAGGAAGAATAATCTCATCAGGAGTAAGCAATCACGGAACAAAGAATGATGTCGTTTGTTAATTTTTCTGGCAGATGTTTGTGCAAAAATCATTTATGTGCAAAATACGCACGTAAAATATGCAAAACGTGTCAGCAATATACAGAGTGTGTTTTAGGTTTTTCTTTCTTTAGGTTGCGAATAAAGTGCGAATTATTGCGTGTTGGGAACGTTGATTAAGAGATCGATTTTGTTTCTAAAATGCATATGTAGCGCCATTTGACATGAAGATGTAGATTTATATATAGTAAATTATATACGATACAGAATTACCACATTTATCCTAGCATAATCCAACTGAATCATTAAAATATATTAGAACATAAGCTGCTCTAGTTTGATGTGATTTTCATCTCACACATGTTTTATTGACAGTCCACATAGCTATAAATCATATATATAAAATTATAATATTGCCTACACGAGTATGTTGAAGCTCTGAAAATTTCAACTGTTGATTTGAATCGAATTAATCAATTGAATGTAAATTAAAATGTCATATGCAATATACTGCACATGTTTTTAAACAATAATATGCATAAACATGTACATTGTACAAAATACGTAAAATAACAAGTAGATTTTTAATATACTTAAACGTGAAATAAAACTACAAATGTATCCAACTCCCATATCCTCATCATTTTTCTATAAAAATTTTCGCTCGCATAAACATCTGCAGTCTATAAGACTAACTATAGACACATGTAAAACTCGCTGAAAAATTTCTTGTAGAATATGAACGAACGTCAAAACTTATTTTGCCGAAATTCTGAAAACAGAGAAACACAATATTGTAAAAATAATTCGCTCGTAGTGGATTTAACATTCAGCGAGAGCTTTACAAACTAAATTATTGATCAGATCATCGTGTTCTGCATTCACTGTAATTAACCACTTGATCGCCGTGCGCGCCAATCCCTGTACCCTAAATAAAAGCGAAATTAATTTCGATTTCTTAACGGTGACATCTAGAATCATTTTCTAACACTAAAAAGAATCGAAAAATATATATATTCTTCCTCGATTTTGAATATATTCGAAAGCTACTTCGAAAAGAAAGGCAAGAAACAAAATTCGCGTATAAAACTGTAAAAACTGTAAAATTCCACTCTACCCAACTACTCGCTTTAAGGTGTCGCATTCCACACCCAAGATAAATATTAGTTTTATCGTGTGTAGTATATATTTGTATTCTTTAGACTATAATATTATAACATTTCAAATTTAACAAACGTGCATATAACTTTTTTAATCTTTTTGATCTATCGTGTGGCAACCCTAGTGAAAATCAAGCGTTTTTTTTTTGTGCAAATTATATCCTAATTGTGGCTAACTAATTATGTAAATAAAAAATATTTAAATTATTTATTTACTAGTAAAAGTACATTTTTCTTAAAATTGAAAATACGCGGCTAGCTGATGCGCGGTCTTTAAAAAGACTGCGGCGATCAAGAGGTTAAAGAACGGATTTTTGGTACTCTCGCTCGAGAGTCGGATTTTTTTTTTCTAAAATTACTCATTCACGGAGATTCACAGTATCGAGGATCTTGATATCTCGTTACTTGAGAGTCGATTACGAGTTCAAACGAACACACCAGCCAGTCAACTACGCACACACAGTGTACTTGTATGAATCGTGACCCTCAAACCGCGAACCGCACAAACACCAAGCCCACTGCAGGCTCTCCGAGGCATATTTCACGCGCGAGCAGACGAATAACAGTAACGTTTAATTCCCGTTGTTCAAATTCCAAAGGCAATTACGGCCGATCGCCGTGTATACGTACATACGTCGAGTGTACGCAGCAACGCGGGGGCAACTCTCGAGTCACGCGAGAAACGTTGCGGCGCTAAGTGTTATCCGACGGTCGTTCAGAGACAAAAGGTAGACTCCAGGTAGCAATTTCCATTCTTCCAGAACGCGTTAACACATCGGAGACCGATGACATGAGACACACACACACACACACACACACACACACACACACACACACACACAGAGACACGTTGACTCTTTTTATATATACCTCGGCTCATTGTCAGTAGCGGAGTTGAAGACGCAACGTCCGCGTCATTGATCGAGACTGACGATCATCTGGAAAAAGTTGAGCATAAATTAAGATCCGTACTGCAAGTATTGCGTAACATAGTTTAACATCGTTTTAACATCGTGTAAAAATAAACAAATGGCTGTGTGCAACAAGTACAGTAAAAATAGCGAGACGTACGGTTCGTTAACCGGCTGTGTGATAGGAAAAGTGACAACAATGACGTGACACGCTTGTTGTGCACATTTTTCTTCCTTTTTAACAAAAATTACGTGTCACCTATTGAAGACAATCTTCGGTCGTGAATTTCTCTCTCTCTCTCTCTTTTTCTGATAATCCTATCGATCCTGATCGACTCTCCACAAATATTCGGCGTTCAAAATTGAATTTTTCTTACCGAATCTACACCGAAACGGTGATACACGGTTAGAAATCTCGTGTGCGTCGGCGCCGCTATTAATAGACGGCCGTGTTGGTTGGCAATACGGACATTAATCGACGTGTCGTTATTCGTGCATACGCGCCGTGCCTGGCATGGAAAACAATATTTCACGCCGGGCGACAATAGTTGTCACCCAGTCTGTCTTTCTCCCTCTCTCTTTCTCTCTCTCACGCGTGTCCTCGTCGCTCTCGGACGCTTACACAGGCTTCTCGGCTTATCTCTGTCCTTGCGGTTTCTCTGTCTCGTTCCCTCGTGCGTCGTGGGCCCCGAGGCCTCACCGGTTCGAGCAGGCCCCATCGAAACCTCCGGCTCGGTATCTCATCGTCAGTCCCAGGCCATGCCAAGAACGAACGGGGACCGAGTTATACCAGCCACGTGTGCTCCTTGTCCCGGCGTGGCGTGGCGTGTTGCGCTTGTCCACGTGTACCTCCGGCTAAATTGGAGTTGGCCCGCTCGAGCTCTCGACCGAGAGAGAGAGAGAGAGAGCCTCGTCTAATAAATGTCTTGCAATCTCGGATATCCGGCAGCCGGACACGAGCAATTTATACGAGGCCCGAGCGCGGGCCTCCCTTGGGGAAAAATTATTTCGATGTTTCGTTAGGCGATGCGATTCTGCCCGCAGATATACGTTACTCTTTCTCTCTCTCTCTCTCTCTCGCTGAGAGATGATTCCACAAGTGACAAAGCTTGCCGAATTTTGGCTCTGGCCAAATGATGATTGAGAAGTTTGATTTGAATGAGTTGCATCGACTGAGTTCAGATTGGCGATTTAGTTTTTTGTGGCGCGAGCAGCGTGTCGAACTGAATATCATTTGTTCAATTATAGTACATTTTACGAAGCTCCTGTCCATTTCGAATCCTATATTTCATTACTTTTCCATTTTTATTTATTTTTAATATAATTAAATATATTGTAATATATTGTATTTATGATATATTTATAATATAATTAAATACATTCTAGTATATTGTATTTGTTATTTCAAATCAAAAGGAGAAACTATTATCCCTAGCTTCGCATAGAATACTCACAATAACAGCGTGATTAAAGATTTTTATTAAATTTGATCTGTAGAGTCTGTAGACGTCAAATTTTAAAACTTACGAATGAAGATACAAAAAAATAGCAACCAACCTTGTCCGAAATAGTTTATATGGACGGGGGGAGAAACCCAAACGACAATGACACAATTTTTAGAGACACAGAAGTGTCTAACTTTTTATCCTGGTGGACAAGAAAAAGGAACATATGTAAAAGATTTAGCTACCAACGAACAAGTTAAATACGTATTACGGCGCGTTCCTGTTTTAATTCGCAGAATGAAAGGACACAGCCGTTTTTTATGAACGATGCTTCTCACAAACGCCGCGGCTCGGTGATTGGCAGCCAAAGTTGGTCATAATGGAGTCATTTAAATGCCGCCAGCGTGTTACGCCGCGAGATTTTGTATTCAGTTTGTGATTTAAACAGAATCTCAATCTGTGCCTTAACGCACACGCTTAAAATATTTTTTTCGGAGATGAGACAGGCTTAACTTTCACGCGACGATCAAGCCGACGTGGCGTTAAACAATTTTAATTACTTTCGACGACCTTACTTCTGTTGAAACTAAACACTGATAGACTCGCGTCCCTATGTCTATGATCACCTTGAATTACGTAATGCATGCTTGTCTCTCACTTAATTGCCAGTTGTGCAAGAACTGAATTAATATGTAACGCAGTTAGGAAGAATAGGAAAAATGAATTTCTTTGCAGTTAAACGTAGTTAATGTTAGATATAATTCAGTCATTATGCAACAGTAATTAGATGATACGTGATTATGAAGATCATCTATCTCAATCAGGACAACTTTAATCAACGTAAATATTCTTTACAATTATTTTACTCTGTTAACCTTTTTTTGCCGATCATTTTAGTTCTTATTACATCTATTTATCATGATTTATACTTTGTTACAAAGAAGTGGCAAAAGAAAGGAAAATTACGAACATCAATAATTTCATAAATATTATATTCTCGTCTTCTAATTAACAAGGACCTGATATATTCTGAAATACATTTACTCATTCTTCGTCTCAAATGTAATTCCATTTTCTAAAAATCAAATGTAAGATATACTCTCTTGCCACTTGTCTCTTAAACTTTCTCCCGTCCCATCGCAATTAACACGCGATGTGTGTACGAAAAAAGAAGAAAGAAAAAGAAAGAAAAAACAGTCCTCGAAAAAAAAAACGAGAAAGCGATCGAGGAGACGATCTGAAACGATCCAAAGGACAGTCGTAAATGAAATTGGTCCCTAAATCAAGCTAATCAAGACGTCAGAGACGCGAGACGTGAGGCTTGATCCGCGTCTTGGTCGGCGAATCGACCGTGTCCCGCGGTCGAAACCTAATCGAAGTCGATCCCATTTGTTTGTCGAGGGCTCGACCGATGCTCCAGGCTTCGCTGCTTTTGTCTCCTAATCCTTAATCCGCAATCAGGGGCCATTGTGCGCGCAGGGGCCATCGGGAGCGCAGGAGCGTCGCGTACGCGCGCTACGGAGGATTACCAGAGATTAAAATCATCAGAGAAGAAGAAGAAAAAAAAAGATGCATCAGATTCGCAGGAGAAAAAAGAACGACAGGGTTCCGGCACAAAGAATGTTTTTCATATCTATCACGTCGATTGTCGAAACAACGGTTTTTTGCATTGGGCACGGGTAAATGCGAGCTGATTAGAATTAATCACGATCATAGATCTATTATAGAAATTGTTAGATAAAAGAGATAGTTCTAAAAAAATTGATTGTTTTCAAACTCTTAGTCGCTGTATTATTTGTATCTGATATTAATAAAACAATGCATTGTACACGTTATTACGTTGCGTACATTTTATATCTTATAACCATGTGTTGGTTTGTTAATTATTTTCTGTTGTTCTCGAATGAAAAAATGTTGTCCTTTTGGATAAAAAGGTATTGTTCTTTTAGATTTGCAACAATATAAAATGAATTATTTTAACCGTTATATTTTCATCGGAGATCATATAATTTATTCCACACGATTCAACGTAGTGTATTTATTAAACAAATGAAAGAATTAGATTCTTGTTTGATGTTCGAGCTACTATACTATAATTGGAAAATCTAGCTGCGATAATCCACGTACACTCGCTTAATCGCACACGAGGTCGCTTAAACGTTTCACATTTTCCTTGCGGTTTGCCTTACCAAACAGTTCGACAAAGTCTTGCGAACCCGTTGGCAATTACTTCATCAAACAATGAAACGCAATTCCCCCGTTTTCCCTGCAATTATCTCGTCGAACAAAAACTACGGTTGCCGGTGTTCTATTGCTTCACCTCGTGCAACAAGCTACAATTCCCTTATCCACGTCGCGTCGTTAAACTTCAGTTAAGTTTCTCGCGTCTATTTTCACTTACATAGGCACATACAGAAGGCGTGCATTTCCATTTCTTTCCCAACTCTTTGGAAATAATTGTACGTAACCCTTGCATCGACTTAGGTGCACGTTTATTTTTCAATGAATCATTCGTCTCTGCCATGTTATTCAATTCCGCTTTCGATCAGCAGGTTTATTTATTTGCCGTATTAGGATCTCACGTTTCTCTTTTTTTTCTTTTCTTATACTTTAGAAATTCGATCATTGTGAGTCGACCAGATGTTTTGACACGAGAGAATTGATCTTCTGTCAAATACGTTGATCAGAGTCAGTTCGCGAAGATTTCTATTTCTTCGAATATTATAAAGTTGAATATCATAAAATCCAAGTGAAAGAAATAACAATGAAAAAAAAGAATGTATCAAACGAATTCACGGAAAGGAGAAGGATTCGACGGAATGTTGAGAAAACGTCTGAGGAGAAATTGCAAGTTTAAATTTGGCTCTTGACGGTGTCAAAGAAATAATGATAACCGTTCAATAACGATCGTTGCTTAAAAAAGAATAAGTACATAGATTCGATCGATCACCGATAAAAATTACTGGAAAAATCATTACACTGCATTTATCTAATCAGCGATGTATGTGTCTAGCATTTTGTCGCATTATCTTCTGCAAATAGTTATTTATCAATCGGCACTCGCGATCGGAAAACGGAACGACGCACGAACTGGCGAGGCCGAGGATCGAGGGGCGGGGAGGGGAGGGATATTCAAATAAGTTGATTCGTTAGTCCGTCGGATTAATTTGCTACGACGGTATCGGATGTGCCCGTGCATTCATTAGGCGGACTGTCGCTGCTCTTCTTCTTCTTCTTCTTCTTCTTCTTCTTCTTGGTAGCTCTTAGGGGGACCGCTTGCGCTTCTACAGGTGTCCCGACGAGTTTCGTGGATCTCTGCCGTGTGGATCTCGATGACTGGACTATAATTCCAGCGATTCGTTCTCTTCGGACCATCGAGGTGTTATTTCAACCGTCGCGGCCTGATTTTTGACGCAGATAAAAAGGGAACGTCCGCCGAGAGAGGAAGGCTTTTAGCGCGTTGCGGTCGATTTCTATAGCCGGTACGTTTCTTCAAAGACAATCACGTTTTGACATTAGTAACGATCTTGTGAAAATTTTCTCTATATTTTTCTTTAGCTTCTTGAAAGATTTGTAAAACAAATCAGGAATCAGGAATTTAAACGGAGCAGCGTAGACATTTCCAATGAATTGAGCTTCTGATGCAATTTTACGTCAGGAAGATTCGATGATACATATTTTAATTTCAGTCGATACTTAAAGTGTCGTCAGCTGATTGAAAGCTGCGACCGTTCAATCGATGTTCATTCTTTTCGTTAAGAATATTCCAAAAAATTACACCACCATGCTTCAATTTCATCTGATCTTTCACTTAAAATAAACCTTTGCAAAAGAAGGAAATCACAAATCGATTGATTTTCGTCTGAGAGTCATCTGGCGTGTCTCTGTTGTTAGAGCAGAAAGCACAAAAGAAAGCAAGAGAGAGAGAGAGAGAGAGAGAGAGAAAGCAAGGAAGTAAAGTCGAATCGGTACTCCGAGTCACCCTTATCTGTATCTATAACATTTACGGCTTTGTTATTGGCGCTGGGATAAAAATGCTTGAAACGAACATCGCGGGTCGTGGCCCCGGCGTGTTGGTTCGTAACAGGGTGAGAGATCAGATCGTGGATAAGATGTGTCCGGCCAGTAGATAGCCATTGGGGCCCCTTCCATGTCACAACTGGTCTGGCACGTTTTGCATTGCGCTCGTTCTGCCAACCCCTCCAGCCAAGTTCCGTGATTTCCTCCCCCTCGTCCCCTTCTGCCAGAAAAAATCATTTACGATGCTCGACGCTGCTTGTCGTAATCATTTCAAATTTTTTTTTTCTTTTTTTTTTCAAGTGTTAAATATGTACGTCGATCGATCGGTGAAGTTGTTCGTCGTGAAGCTAGAAATTTTTGTTTTCGACAACCCGTCACCGAGGGGTGTGGAAAAAGATAGCTCGGATATTTGATCGATGGTTGTCGGATGGACGAGCACTCAATTTGCGATTTACGACGCAACTGTGTTCTCCAACTGGATTAACCTGGCCTTGCCTCTCTTTCTCGATAGTTGCTGGAAAATGAATTTTTAGAAATCGTGTTTCTGGGCGAGTGGAATTAATTTAGAAAGGAGATCGGAGAAAGTGTAAATACCGATGATCTACTTACTCCGACGCGTCTGAACGCGTTAAACAAAAGGGAATTCCTATGTGGTTTGTTCTTCGAAAAACGTTTATATTATACATAGATTATTCGAAGAGTGGGGAACTTGTGATAAAACTCGTTGCAATTTTTTTTCATAATTGGAGTATCTTTAAAGAACTCAAGTATCCTTCGCCGATGTTGAATTTCTTCTCGTCATTTTGTGCATCATTGATCCAATGATCCATGATGATTCTTGATTCTGAGTTTCAAACGATTGAGAACAAAGTCAAACCTCGTTGCGTGATTTGAAAAACTTCAGACACACTTTTCACAGACAAACGCGACGACGAGTACAATCTTCTGAAGTTGCATCCGTGCACTTCAGAAATTAAACACGCTAAAAAAGAAGAAGAACACCGCTACGTCTCGATTTAAATTAGAAATTAAAATTAAAAGGGCAAAATTCTGTTCTACGTCCGGCATCGCATTTCGTTTGCCGGACTCTTTTTTTCTAAACGTTCTGTTTATTTAAACATTGGACTAGCCGGAGCGAAATGTCGAAACTTTTTGCGGCAACCTTGTCCGAAGACAGCGACCTCCTGCGCTGTGACTTAATGACGTAGCGTGAATTCGGTGTGGGCGCTGCTTGCTCCCGCTCTCTCTCTCTCTCTCTCTCTCTCTCTCTCTCTCTCTCTCTTTGCTTTTCTTTCCTCTCCTGTGTCTGTCTCTTTCTTTTTCCATCGTTCTCCCGCCACACCTCGCATATTTGGCGCGTGATGTCGCGACCAGATTGGTTCGACATGCTGTACGAATGTAAAGGTCGAAGCCGTGAAGGAACTGCCGGGCGGAGGACGTCCAGCAGATTCTTAAGCCGACGACGAAGAGTCCAACCAAAGCGGATGTGCCAATAGTGCTTCCTCGTTTTTATGTCGTGACGCGAGAGAACTACGCTCGTACGTTCGTTTCGTTATGAAAATAATTCACAGTTTGCGGGCATTCGTGCATTTTTGTGAACAATAGTACAAATACACGAAACATTCTAAACGTACAAAATATTTCATTACGTTATATTCTATTTGGAGGGTGGAAGAAATTTCCTACTCTTCACTTCTGGTAAAAATGATTCGTACATTCGTGAGAAATTAAACTGTGCAGAAATGCACAGGCTACGTTTGATATGCGAGAATATATCTCAAAATATGTCTGAAAATATTTGTATATTAATATCTGGATGGTGGAGGAGAGATCATTCCAATCTGGCTTCTCCGTCTTTACCATGATATTTTTATAAATATCTGCTGATTAAATTAATAAGATATATTGATTTATTATTACCGAAATCATTCTACTGTGTTTCTAGTGCGTAGCATTGTAACAATAACTCCGTTCTTAATTCAGAAGCTGTAGAATATAAAATGGCCAATACCGATGCAAGAGCAATGTAAGAAATGTTGACTGATTGAATTAGCTTTCATTCATCTGCGATCTAAAGCATCGATAATTATAAAATACAAGCGCTTTGAGAATCTTCAACTCACTCGCCGGTGTTCGCAAGAAAAATCATCACGAGCTCATTATGATGTTTAATTTACTTAACTTACGTTCGATATCTGCTAAATGTAACGACACTAACGAACAGTGGAAACAATAAAATCGAGCGTTAACAGCGAAGGGAATACAATGTATGTACTTAACTTGTCGCTGAACCAACGTAGGCACGCTGGTACCGGAATCGATAAAATAATTCCACTCGCTTTGCACATTGTAAATTTGTTACACTTAGTATACGGAACAAACTTATAGTCGTTTCGTGTAATATCGGAATTAAAACAGCCCGAGAGCACGAGAAAATTACCGAAGGAAGAAATGTATGATTACGCTTGTTGCTCGACCGTTGTTCGAGCTATCGTTTCGATTGATTCGAGAGGAAACGTTTCTTTTTTTTTCTTTCTTTCTTTTCTTTTTTTTGTTTTTTGGTCGCGCAATTCTCAAAACCGTAAATTTTCTCCGTTATTGCTCCGCGATTTATTTGCTCGTAATTCACTACAGTCGATATTTGCCTATTGCTATTAATTATTAATCGTTTAAATTAATCGAACACTTCGATAACTCGACGATGGAATTCGGCGAGCGTAGAAATAGCGGCTTAATTCGTTTTACGTCAGAAACGATGGTTAACATCGTATGGCGGATATTAACGGCGGAACTTTTTTTATTGATCGAAACAAATCGAACGGCTTCGTGGCATTAATTATTTCGCTTTATCGACGAAGCCTTTGGCGGGACTGTCGCGCGGACAAATCCAACGACATACCTTATGTCACGACTCGATACCCCGACGTAAACTTTCATTTAAATTTCTCTATGAACTTGCCTCGAGACACGCTGCTTCGCAAGTCGCATTTTAATCGATATACGTACGCGGCCAATGCGATTTCGTGGCTCGGTTATTAAAAAATGAAAACCATTTTTCTTCGCGTTCTCAGCTGTTTGCGTTTGCATTTGAATTATTTCCATTGCGATTATAATTGTCAGAACGTCGTATGAAAAGCTGAAATTTGTTTTCTCTTTGTTCTATTACTGTTTCATTGTCTTCACTGTGTTATTGTTGTTTCATAATAATTATAGGTTTTTCGATAAAGACATGAAATTTTTATTGAAATTATAAAGAAATATTTTTAGAAAGAGACAGTTCCCATGGTTAGTCGAGGATAATTAAAATATCTTATCTTTGGAGATTGCAGCGACAGTGGCTCGACTATTTATTTACTTACTTGCATGTTCGTTTCGTAAAAAGTTCCCGTACTCGTTGTCGCAGAAATTTCTTCACCGTAATCGTGAACGTTTCTCAGTGTAATTAAATCTAGCCGTTGCAACGAGATTTACGAGGCTTCACCTGTCTCTTCAGTCATTCAATGATAACTGTTTATCTCTACTTTTTATCTGGTGTTGTTTTTCGTAACGTTGGATGTCTCATATCCTTGTGAATTTAATTCTTACCTTACCATTTTTTCTTCTTTTTTTTTTTTTTCTTCAAATGTCGCAAACCCACGATTTCCATCTTCGACTTCAGACGTTTCAAAATGAAATGAAGGACGCAACAGAACACTGATTGCCGATGATCATCTGTAAATATATAATGAAATGATCAAATTAAGATCATTGATATTAAAAAAACAACGTTTATGACAAAGTGAAAATCACATCAGCTTTCACTTTAAAATAAAAAAATCATTCAAATCTATAAAATATCTACGAATGATAAAAATATTACGAATTGATCGTTTTAACCATTATGATGTAACGATAATAATTTCAACGTTGAACGAAATGAAATGAACTGAGATTTCATTGTGTCTCGGTTCTTCCGAAAATTGAAAAATTTCGTCCCGCCGACGAAAACGCATATGTTTTCACGTGAGAGTGAACGTCGATCTAGTACGTGTATCTACACCATATTTGGCCGACGATCTGTGGTAAGAATTCGCTGTTCGAAGAGGGAACCGTGATCCAACCGCACTGTCATCGTGTATTCAGCAGCGAGATTTCCACGG
The DNA here is from genome assembly GCA_032399595.1 of Tetragonula carbonaria. Classification (NCBI taxonomy): domain Eukaryota; kingdom Metazoa; phylum Arthropoda; class Insecta; order Hymenoptera; family Apidae; genus Tetragonula; species Tetragonula carbonaria. The sequence continues at coordinate 7,408,017 of JAUCRC010000015.1, read as the reverse complement.
TCGGATCGATCGAAAATGAGCGGTTCTCATCGGTCTTTCTCTCGTCTGCCGGGCTTTTTTTGCGCGGGATCCGACGTATCCAGTGGAAGTGACGCCCAGCGGGTTCGATCGACAGCCTTGAGGTGTCTGTCGGTGATTTAAAACACTAGGAGCTTGCAACGTGTCGCCGACCGAACATGTACGCTTCCACAAAGGCCCATATCGCGTATATATACGACCGGTTTCCCAGCGACTTTTTGCGTGGCGCCCGCGCTTCAAAACCCGCCAATCGCGTACCACCGTGCGGCAAGATCGGTGAGTGATGGTGGAACGGCCGAGCTTCTGCCCCGTGTCGATGTTTGCATGAATCATTGGCCGATTTTCATCGCGATGCGGTCTTTATGGGATCGAGGTCGTCGATCGGTTCGCGATTATTTATTGGAAAAAGGCCGCGGTGACACGGGGAAACCGGTTGAAATCGATTGTTTAATTGAATGTCTGCTCGTCGTTACAACGCTATTGTCGCAATCGAATGTTTCTTTTTTTTCTTCTTCTTCTTTTTTTCTTCGTTACCTTTATCCATGTTACATTTTATACCGTGACATTTAGAGAGTTGAGAATCGTCGTCCATCTTTCGTTGAAAATATACCATTTTGAAATGTATCCGAGTATTTAGTATATTTGTTTATTATCTCGTATCACGTTACACTAATATATTTAGGAAATAAATAAAACATTAATTTATTTTGAGAATAAACGACGTGGGATATTTAGATGCTTCAGTGTATCTTGAAAAGATATTTTAATCAAAGACATTTGTAACTAGATTGCGGATTTTTATACATTTATGAGAAATTTGAAATTGCAAATGCGCTCGGACACGAAGTATGCAGAAACTATTTAGAATATCCGGAGCCGAGCACGTTCGTTATAATGGTTAATATATAAAACAAATTTCCATTCAACTATCACTTCCTCATTTATATTCATGAAATCTGTTCGTAATGTTTTTCACGTTTTATTTTTCGGGGCAACAAGAACGAAAAATCGCGACAGAGAACTAAAATCGTATAATTATTAATCGGCTATTAATTCTAAACTATTAACAAGCTAATTTTAAACTGATTATTGATCTGAACTATTAATTAGCTATTAATTCGGAGCTTTACCTTTCGAATTAAACATTGCAGAAAAATTACTCCGCCTTAGTGGGGTAAAACTCGCCAAGTTTAACTACTCAAACCGAATTAATTTGGCGACGCCGCATTAAAAAGTAATTAAAAGACGATGTTTTACAAAAAATTGAACCACGCGAGAAAGCTCAAATTCCTGAAAGATTTCTCATCGAGTCATCGCGTCGTTTATCGATGTGGTTTGTATAACAGTTTGTCCGCGTGGAAGCTGTCGCCTGGTGTCTCGATTACAGCTTCATTAAAAGTTCCGTGTTCAATCGAGACCGTGGCTCATTGCCGGACTCTTTCTTTCTTTTCTTTTTCTTTTTCTTTTTAATTTTTTCCTCCTTCTAGCGATCGAACGCGCGAGGCCATTTGCGATTTCATGCGTAACCGTTCCGATTGCCGATACAACCCACTCGGCTAGAACCGCGACACGTCCAGCCGCGTTGAAATATCGATACCGATCGCGTTTCTGACGGATTTAAAGCCGTGTGTCGTTTACGTCGCGCGTACTCGCGACGTGAATTATTGTTGTCCTAATCACTCGCGGATGTCGACGGACGCGGGTGAAATTATCGGGGCGAAATTAACCCAACGTAACGTGTGTACACGATCAGTGTTCGAGTGGACGATCGAACTGTCGATGAGTGACTCTTCGATTTCATTTCCAGCGAATTAATTAACGGCGGATGATTGATATTCTCTTCGATGGATCTGGAAAATACGTTCAGTCTTCTGCTTGCTTTCCTTGATGATAATGACGCGATTATACGCGTCCAAGACGCGCGTAGGAAATATCAATATATACTCGTTCGCTTTATTTTTTGAATAGTTTATTAGTCGAAATAAACCAACGTTTCTTACCGGTGAATTGTATTATTGAAAAATAAATAAATAAATAAAACGAAGTAGAATTAATTAGTTTTTAAACATTTCGTTGTTTAAAATGGACAACATTTTCTAGAGCAGCCCGACATTACCTAGTCCGGTATCTCTTTTAATGGTAGTAGCGGATAAAAGAAAAGTATAAAATTGATACTCTTGTAATACGAGTATTAGTGACATTTATGTTATAGACGTTTGTACCACATAGCCAACAGTTATTAATATACCTATATTATACTTTATTCTATTCATTGTCAAACATAATTCCATTTCGTAACGTTACAACGTTTCTTCATAGTTTTTAACCTCTTTTTCATTTACCGCGTTAATTAATACGTAATTAAACGTTGTCGCTGTTAAAAATTAGTTACTCAGCCTCTATAAATAGTGATTCACGAAAGTATTGAACTATTTGAACATTTATCATAGGAAAATATTTACGTACACTACACAAGTTGAAATTTCATTAACACTACAATCCGTAAAAGACGGCTAAAGTGATTGTATTGGAAAAGTTTCAAATCAGTCTGAAAACAGTATATTTAGTACATTTTAGTAAAAAGACCTTCTTAAGATTTTTTTCACAATAAACTTTAAAAAAATGCTTCCGCAAATGAATATCGATGCAACGAATCGTGATTGTTTACATGTTTCTGAAATATTTATTCAATCGCGTAATTTCTACATATACCTGCACCCACTTCTCTCTGTAATTTCCACGTATCTCGTTTCAAAGTTGATAGAATTGAATCTCACCACGACGTTTTATATATATTTATATATATTTATATATATATATATATATATATATATATAAAAATATAAAATTAACGCAACATCCCCGTATAAAAATAATTCTCGCAAGTGCTCGAAAATTATAATGGTTTTCACGAGCCACTGTGTCTTCGAATTGGGCCGGAGGAATTGGTCTGTTACAGAGTGAAAAGAGGAAGAGATCAAGTTTGACTGATTCAGGGGACAAGGAATTTAGAGTGCGACTCTAACCGAGCGTACACGCTTGTACGTGGTGCACGCTGAAAACACACAGAACCAGTTCCGAGCTACCTTATGCATGAAATCGATCAATCGTAGCGGCGAAACGAGATCGGTCTTTTAGCTCGTTCTACCGTTCGGGGTTTACATGAATCATTAGCTGACTTTTGTCGTGGCCGGTGTCACGTTCTTAATATACAGCCCTCTCGTTCTTAATCGCCGCAAGAATTTCTTCGGTATTTTTCTCCCCTCCTCCTTCTTCTCCTCCTCTTTAATTACCAGATCTCACATATATTGTGGCCGTTCTTGCCATACTTTTTCCTCTTTTCCTCGCGTCCTGCTCTTGATTTTTATTTATTACCACCAATGGTTGTCTTTCACTTTCTATGAGCTTCTTATCAGTTTAATTATTCTGCGGTAATTGGCATTTATTTCAAACATCTGCGACGATTTTTACTTTCGTTTCTATATAATCTGCTACGTGTAGCTTTGTCTGCGTTTCCATTGTGATTGACAATTCGAATATCTACTGGCAATAAACTATTTTGCTAGCTTAAATTATTACATGCGCACGTAGATAGTATAATTTCAGCATTGCTTAATCAATAAAACATTGACACGTCTCTGCAAGAACAATGAGAATTGATTCTATTTATACTGTATGTACTATCCATAATTTCAAAGAAATATTTACCAAAACCATCGCAATAATATCAATTATTCGTAACGTAGAGAACTTAAAAGGAATCATTTCGCTCGAATTGATTTCTAAACGTAAAAATAGCTTTAATTTCGGATCGCGAGATGTTTCATTGCCAATTATGAAATCTGAAAAAAATTCTTAACGACAAAGATGCAAAATCAACTCAACAAGTTTTCTTGAAATCGAAAATCGTTAATGAAATAATAATTGGCAGGTTAGAAAATCGTAAATGGCAGAATTAGAGAATTAGCATATTAGAGAATTCACGACTCGATGAAAGAGAGAAAATTATCTTAACGACAGATTGTACCTGCTTAATGACAGTTTCACGTTCAATCTTAGCATTGGCTCGTTTTCACAAATTGTTCAATCAGAAATCGTAGTATTTCAACGTCGAATGCGATTCCTTCGCAAAGAGTTACGGTGAAATTATACCGAACGCGATTTTCCTATCGTTGTTCCTTAGAAAGTAGAGACACAGTATGAACTTTCTTTTTGATACCGTTTATTCCGACGTACTCAGTACGTTTTTTTTTCTCTTTTCTTTTTTTAGCGTACACGTCATATGGAAGTTAAATCCAGCGAGTTTCTCGATTAGCATCGGATCGAGGACAATCGGGGCTACGTGAGGAGGATAAAAGACAATCGAAATGACAAAAGTTCGTAACATACCTGTTACGTACCAATCAAGTTGGAATTAATTAGATTTCATTGCTCACCGGCGCAGTGCGGCGAGGTTCAAACGTTTCCTGATTTTCCTGAATCGTGGCATGAACAAGGACATAAAACAAAGAATGTTTTCGAAACTTTCTCTTCCAAGAACAATGGCTTCTTGGGATATAACTTCCTCAATTTTTTTTCTCTAGAAAATTAGCCGTGCCTTTTTCATGTTTCAATTGGAGAAACCCGGTTCGAGTCATTACAATTATATTAAATACAATATTACGATCACTTCACATTAGATCTTGCAATTTTGATATTGAAAATATGAATATTCAGTAAATATCGCTAATTATCCTCGTCTGTCTGAATATCCACCGATTTTCAACTACAAGAAAATTGTAACGCTATTCTTATTTCAGTTTCATTTCTTCTGTGTAAACTTTATATCTCAGTAACTAGAACTCCAATAATGATCGATCAAGTAATGAAAAACAATTCGAAGAAGGCTCAGAATTGTTCAATAATCATCTGCAGGTGTTCACGCATTAATTCCAATGAAACGAATAGCACGTGTAACATGCGTAGAAATAGTTCGTTTCATTCCTGGCAAACACACATTCCGCTTCGAATACGGAGTTCTTTCTTTTATATTTTTACGAATTCCATTAGGCTCGGTAGATCTCTGCAATTTCAAATTTAAAAAAAAGAGAAGAAAACGTACAAATATCGTCGGTCTAACACTATCGAGTGAACTGAAATTCGCTGGCGACGAGCCAGCATTCGTCGCAAAGACAGCTGGATCGTTTTCGTCCAGAAAGAATAGAAGATCCTTCGTTTCGAGAAGGGGAATCATCATAGGACACGCCACCGTATTACGCGTAGACGCAGAGGCCGGTTATTACACCACACCGCGGGAGTTGTTTCTGAGTCGTTCATTTTTTAAAAGCTGTCCGTCAAACAGACGGTGGTGGGCATTACCGAGCTTACGTTCGCGTGACAGCTAAAGTATCATAGCCGTTTAATCATCCGCCGGAGGAACGAATCGCCGGTGCCCCGATAAAAATGGCACGTGCGTTTTCGACGCATCCAGTCAACGAGCATAGTGTAGCGTAGTCGCCGCCACCGGTGCGTGATATTTTTCCGTGATATTTTATTAACGCCACCGTCGGGTCGTTTGCACGCCGAGGATCCTACCTACTTATGAACACGCAAGATGGAAACGACCAAACTTCCACTGATTTGCTGTCCAAAGTGACAGACAAAAGGAAGTTGTAATTAATAATCTAATATTAATTTACTATATTATTGCGTTTTATATTATCATGTTATACATTATTTTACTTTTTTTCTTCTGTTAGTGACAGTGATCGATTTTAAAGTATATTTTGCGTTTATTCGTTTACTCCATTCGACAATTTTGTTTCCTTACATGGTACATCTTCTTCATCACTCGTCTCTTGATTCACTTCCTTTATACGTACATTACTGTACATTTCATTCATGTGTTACAACTGGATGAAGACTACTGGATGATAAGTAGAATTGAATACTTTTTTACTTGTTATTTATTTCGTTAAATTTATGAAAATGTCCATAATCTACTGATGAAAGAAATGTATTTTATACTATTAGATGTTGTAACTTCTGCACCTGAAAATTCTCCATAAATGCGTAAAAATTCACAGTCTAGTTACAATGCTTAGACGGATGGATTTAGCCTTAAAGTTTTCTTCGCTCACTGCTGTTTCGTTTTTTCGAAAGTTTTTCCTTGGTTAATTACCAATGGCCATCTTAAGATCTATGGTTAGGAAACGGCTGAATTTCGCTTTCGAGGGTTCTTTTCACTGAACATTGGGCTGCTACTTGCAGGATTGTTGGATTTCGTCCGGACAAAATTGGTCTTGTTGCTTTAGAATGCTGAATTCTTTTTTGTTTGCTTAATATTCATTTTCTTCTTGGAAATTCTTTTCTGCTACTTCTTTCTTTTTTTTCTTTTTCTCTTTTTTTTTTTTTTTTTGAACGAGTCAAATAAATTTTTTTGGAACGAAAAAATTTGTTCCAAAAAGAATGGCGTTGATAATGAATTTTAATCACTTGGACAAAATCATTTTGTATTACGTCAAACATTTTACGTATATTTTTAAAAGAAGAGAATAAAATAATCTGAAATGTTATCAGTATGAAAATTCTGAAGTAAATTATTAACACCAACAATTGTTCTGAAACATTCGAACGTCCCTTCCGGAGGGGAAGAAGAAAAATGGAAAATCCTCAAAAGAAAAAGGTCATCTCGGTCCCCTCTGTTTACTCAGAATTCTCTAAGTTTCACTGGAGACTGTATCTGAATTCAACGCGCGATCCACGAAAGAAACACAGCGTTCTTTGTTGAACGACAAAACCTGGGCAGGTGTGTCCTGGCTTTACCTATCCCGACAACGGGAAAAATCACAAAGATCGTTGCAGAAGCTCACCGAAACGATCGCGATTCTCACGTACAATAGACCTTCACTTCCTGTGGATTATCGTTACGAATTCGGTCACCAGTTGTGTCTTACAACTTCGCCTCTTCAGTTTCTTTTTCTTTTTTTTTTTTCTCTCAATTTCAATTCAGTGTCCTTCTGCAACGATCTCTCTCTTAAAAATTGAAATATTTTTCAAGAAGAAAAAATTTCTTTTCTAAATTACAATAAAGAATTAATGAAATTAAAAAAAAAAATATATATATATATAATGCAGTCAGAGTTAAAGAGATACCTTTCATTGTTCACATTTAGGTTTAATAGCAAATAATTTTACATTCCTTTATATATGTGGTGAAACAAATTAATTCGATGAATTTTAGTTGTATTATTCACAATATGAAGTTTATACAATAACTGATCAAAGAAGATAAGCAACATTGTACTTCCAACTGTTATCTTTCAAGATAGTGGACAATATTGTTAAATATAATCCCATTTTGTAAAATTATGTTTCATCGTCTGTCCGTTGCTACAAAATGATATTCTAAATATTACGAAACAATATAAAAATTATATTAATAAATAGTATTAGTGTTATTGAATATGGAATGTCACAAAGTAATATTGGATATATAATACGAAATTCAATACATACTGTAAAGTGCAAAGAAAAATCATCTAAACTACCCAGAAGAATTCATCTAAAACCAAAATTACCAGAAAAGAATCTACTGTCTTTTAATGATTAAAACACGAAAGAATTTAAAAGAGAATCTAAAAAATTTAAAAGAGAATATATAAAATATATAAGATATATAAAATATATAAAATATAATAATATATAATATGCAAAAATTTATTTAAAAAAAAACAGAAAAGAATCAGAGAAGAAGCACGCGAATGTTACAGAAATTAGGGGAACGATTCCGAAAAGTTGGCAACAGAAATTATACAAAAATCCGAGGATCCGTCCGTTTGGCACAATGGGATCTTCCCGGGACAATCCCCGAGCGGATACATTCCACGGCTGGTCCCGGAACAATACGGAAAAATCAGGCTCGATCGATTCCTTCCAGGAACCAGGTAGGATTCATCTTCACGCTATTGAGAGAAATAGTACGCGTCGCGTTCCGCGTGTCTCTGCTCGGAGCCGCGGGGGACCGGCAACAATGGGGAGAGGGGAGGGTTGGAACATGGTCGTACGAATCGTGCTTTTAGTGTACTTAGCGGACGAGGCAACAATGACCGCCACCAGTCAGAGGCACAGCCTCTTCACCAACGTTCAGACACCACCTGGTTCAGAGTGACCTGCACACCTTCACGATCACGCGATCGAAAAGCCGGACGACCTCTCTCACAAGGGTGGAACACCTGCGCTCAGGAAGAATTTTTCCAAATCGAGCGAGCGAGAGAGAGAGAGAGAGAGAGAGAGGAACGTTGCCACCATTCAAAGAAAAATGGTAAAGCCGAAGGTGGCCTTAGTTTCTCGGACGAAAGGGAATTTAGAAACGCTAACGCGATAGGATTTTTTCTGTCTTTCGGTGACTGTTGGGATTTTTGACGGAGAGACGAGGAAAAATGATGGAACGAAGGATAAAGGGATATACGAGGAGGGAAGGTTTGAGGGATAAACAGATTCTGAATTTCTAGGCAAATTTATGTAAGGAATGGGCTTATTTTTGTGATTAGATTGCAAATTTTTTTGGCAGATCTTTGGGAAATTTCGGAAGTTTTAAAATATTAAAAACAGAAATATCGGTATATAATTTACCTTGAATAAAATATTTCTTTAAATATTAATTTTAATATATCACTGAAAGGTTGACATAATCCTTGAAGTAATAATTTATCAGGACTTTTACGATATTATACATAACTTGAAATTTCTCGTTCAAGTAAAGTTAAAAAGCAACTCTCGATAAAATTATATTCAAAATAAAAATCGACGATATAGTTCTATCTATTCTAATTGTATTCTCAATTTTGCTGTAAAAATCTTAAAGTACATCCTTGCATATGTGTGAAATATAATTTTGCTACAAATATTCGCAGTACAGTGAAGAGTTTAGATGATGCTTTAGTTACAGTAGCGTTAAAAATGGCGAATCAAGTTGCAATCGGGGAATAGAAATTTGAAAGGCGTGACTACGTCTTCGATCACTGTCGATCGGAGAGATTGATTGATTCGATTTTGAAACAGCGGTCGCGTCATATTTTTCAATTCGTTGACTGACCACCAAGTTTCTCATATTTTGAAATACACAATGGCGTCAAATAGATCGCAGTGAAAGCAGGGAAAAGCTGTTGCCACTGTGAAATCCTCGTGAACCAGAGCCTTTCTCAAGACGCGGTCGTAAAAATTCGACCACAGCAGTTGCGTTAATTTTCACAATCCAGCGATTCGCAATCGAAGTGGAACACACCACAATTGTGCTACGAAATTCTACGATCTGCATATACTAATCGAATATCTGTGTTATCGCGTTTTAAATGCATAAAACATTAGCCTCTTTGGTCTCAAACACCAAACTGATCAATTTCACTTTTTGTTTTATTAATTTCTTAATTTCATTCACACAAATACTAACAAAGACTATTCTCAACAGATAAATAATTAGCTTGCATAAATTCGTCCGTTGGGAGGAAATGATGCAAAATGGCCATAGATAAATTCTCAAGTAAATTTACCAGATTACCACTTTACCGCTTTCTAATTTATGGAGTTGCCTGATCAGTTTATACATTAAAATATCGAAAATTCGAATACACGAATGTTTTTACAGGAACGTTTAATACGAGACTAATAGTCCGACTCAAGTAAAAACTAGTTCTCTAGATTTTACAAATTTTTTTTTTTTTTAAGTATACCAAATACAAAGAAAAAGAAAAAAAGAAAAAAAGAACAATACTCGAACTTTCGTTCTTAAGGCTAACGTAAATCTAACCTAAACCAAGCTTAATCTCTAAAATCTCTAACTTTCAGTCTAATGCTTCAGTGTACTTTGTCTCTCTTATACAACAATGAGGATATTTGCATATCAAATTTACGAACAAATGAATAACAAACAAATCGAAGAACATTTCCTCCGTAAAACGAAAATGGTTTTAATTCGTCCGTTCGATTATATAGTGGCTCGGGGAACATCATCCCCTTTCCCCGAGGGTTAACATTTCAAGCTTACTTCTCTGCTCGTCTTCTCAGCTCTCTCTCTCGTTCATTAACTCGTCTCGAAAGAAAGCGTCGGTGAAACACGTTTCTACGAGAGGCTGGAGAAAACACAGTCGTATACGCGGACTGCATATGCGAAGCTTTACAACGTTGTGTCGCTGAGGAAGGCCGAAGTCCGCCACCTACGCGGCCGCAGTGGCGCACCTTGACGCTACGAATTTGCAAGCTGGCGTGGGTAGGTTGCAGGACGCTCCATATCGCCTTCGGTTTCTTCGTGTCGTGCTCCAGATGACCGTGTCCCCCTGGCGAAACCTCCCACGCGACCCTCTCTCGTTCTTCTCCTTCTCTTCTTTTCTTTCTTCGTCCTCTTCGCTCCTCCTTTGTCCGAGCCCTGTGAGAGTCCTGTCCGAGAGTGCTCTCTCTCCAATGTCTGCATAATGCTCGGACAGACGGCGAAGATCCATCGTGATAGAGGCCGGGCAATTAATCCTACGAATTAATTAATCGGATCACGGCCACGATAGGTATCTTTCGCGGTCGAACGAGGAAGTTCGGTCAGGCGTAGGCGACCCTAACCGAGGCGATTCAACGTGCTGATAAGGGCGCTTCTCTCTCTCTCTCTCTCTTGTGTAGTCGCAACCCCACGGAACCACAGGAAACCAGAACATTCCTCACGTCCCACCTTCGAAATAGGATTATCTTCGTTCATTCATCCTTTGACAGAAAGAGAGAGAAAGAAAGAGAGAGAGAGAGAATGAAACACGGTACGTGTCACGTGGGCGGCGAACACGCCGGCCTGGATTTTCACCCCGTCCAGGAATCTTCGGCTTCTGCGGTTTCTTCGAGTTTTCGTTCGTTTAGCTACAAAGAGGTTTGTCACCTTCAGTCCTCTGGGATCCTCTGGATTCGAACGGGATGGGAATAAGCAAAGAATTCAGAATAAAACCCTGATTGCTCGCTGCACTATCAACTTTGGGTTTCCTGTGAATTGGACCAGCTGGTGAAACAAATCAGTATAATTCGAGTTAAATCGATGTACTTTGACTTTTTTAGAAATTTCGTCTTTATTATTTACGAAGTTTTAGCTTTGATTAGTTTCCTATATCCTAATATATTGATTGATTGATATATCCTATTGATTGTGGCTCACTAATTATGTAAATGAAAAATATTTAAATTACTTATTTATTAATAAAAGTACATTTTTCTTAAAATTGAAAATACGCGGCTAGCTGATGCGCGGTCTTTAAAAAGACTGCGGCGAAGAGGTTAAAAGGCATGTAACTTACTTGCGTAAATTGATATTTAATTAATTCTCTAATTAACCATCCATTATTTTATCTATTATCCCTATTATATACACCTGCATAATTTCTAATTTCTTACTATTTTGTATATTATGTACTCCTGATTTCTAAGTACTTCGTAATTTGATTGTCAAATTTTTTTGTTGTTCATCACTGACAATCAATTCTAATTGACCTGCGCCTATCGAACAGAAAGATTTCATTTACCAAAAGTGAATCCCTCTCTATTTAATCAATAAAAAAAAATAAAAAAATAAATTCTACCAAATATTTAACAAAATTATCTTTCAGTCAAAATTAAACTGAGATCGCGTTTGGACACCCGTTATCCATCGTACAGTGGAGCGATGCACCCACAGAGCTCATAGATACGTGTCGGATAGGGCGGATATTCAATTATTTATATGCTGTTAACTGGCGTGCATGTACCGGGTGTACGGACTACGTGGGGATTCGCACTGGCTAACGTGTCTTGCGAAGACGGCTACAATTTTCTTCGAGAGAGCAACGTATTATTATTTGGGGAGCATACGCGGTAGAGTGAAGAAAGAAAAAGACAGCGCGACGAGTGCACAATACGATCGTCGATAACACGTACCGATAACGCGTTTCTCAGCGTCGACAATTGGTTTGTACAATGAGTCACGCTTTCAATGACTGATTGGTGAAACTGTGTCGCGACCGATCTTTTTATTCCTGCTCGTTTTTTTTTTATGTAAAAATTTTTTATGTAAACGCTCCGGATTGGTGGATGAAATCCAGAGACGGAGGCGATTCGCTTGAAACTTTGCTTTAGAAAAGTCCATATGTTAATTTATGGAATAAAGGTAAGATACCTCTATAGAGTGAAATAACGAAGCGTTTAATAAAATGAGAACGATCTTAATTTGTGTCTTGGAATCCAACTTTCTGTAAGTACTTTGATCTCATTATGTAGATACATAATCGATAAAAGAAGAAGAAAAGAAAAATTATTTATTGCAAGAAAATGACACGTGTGAATTATAATAAGAGTCTGCAAAAATTAGAATATTCCACGTTTTCCTTAGTTTGTCAATGTTTGAAGTGAATCAAAATGGCTTCTGAGGAGTTCGTTTAGAGAAATTTCCATTCATAAATGATAAATTAAAATTCGTATCCTCCCAAACCTGTTTAGCACCTTACAATTTCACACAAAAATGGACACGCTGCTTTTCAAATTCATTTTGTAAACATTTTGTAAAAATAAGAAAACGCGTAAGCAAGATAAGCCGAAAACATTCAAACGCAAGCGCAGAAAATATTCGAATAATACTAAAACAAGACAACGATCGCCTAATTGCTAAAAGAACCATAAACGTCCCTCGAGAACGCAACGAATGTCGAAAACGAAGAATGGAGAAAGAAAATGAAAAACAATCGAAAGGTGGAAACAAACGAAAAGCACGATATAAACGAGAGACGCTGGAGACGTTGGAAGAAATACATGAAACACGTATGACTTTTCTTTACTCCGCGGGTTGACTCGCGGTTTGAATCGAGCGGTCCCCCCCCCTCCCGATCGTTCGTCGAATTCTCATTGAATTCCTCGAACCTTCGGTTTATTCTCGAAAAAGGAGCAGCTGACCTGTCCGGCTAGAATCTGTCCGTCAATCAAACACATGCCGGTCGTCTGTGACATGTTCGCGTACGGCGTGCAATTTAGCGTCGATATACACCGCGCGTAAGTGTTCCCCGCGTATGTATTTCCAACCAGACCCTTTCGCGACTCGCATGCGTCGGGGGATGATAATCCTTCGTGGGGGAATCGTTCCCTAATTCAGTCCCAACGACGTCGAAGTTGTTTAGATGCGAATCGCGTAACAATTGACAGACATACATACGTGTATCGTTGTTTTTGCCGATCGTGCAATTATCTTACCGCGATACATAGATATACAAATCATTGACGATTGTTGAAATTCGTGTGACGGAGTCTTTCACGGAGCAAATGGAATAAAATAGAGCGTAATAGTCTTATTTCTGTCGTGGTCTAACGTATTTTGTGTCTTGTGTGTTTTTTGATGAACAACGTTTTACGTATTATATATCTGGAGATAGGTATTTTCAAGGAATGGTTTCATTCGATCACGATGTTGTTGGTTTTGACGGCAGTTTCTTGATTCGGCGGACATTAATTTTCTAGCAGGTTTGCAGGTTTCAGTTTGACATTTTTACGTTATAACAGTTTACGAAAATTTTTGAGAGTATAAAAAATGAAATCTCGCTATGTTAAGATCACCAACAGAGTGCGCAAATAGTACAGTGATATAGGTACGTATCGATCTTCTAACTAATAATATTAAAATCATATCCGTTTGAAACAACAAAGAAACAAATTAATATTCATAATTATTTCTTAATTAAATTAACGCAGATTCGGGAAAATCGAAAACAGTGTCGATCCGAATAATCGATCTCTCACTTGTTAATAGCATCAGAAACTCATTAGAATGATTTTAAAAGGGGCGCGTTAGATTACGTTTCGTAATGGCTCGTAATTGAAAGTCGAGATTCCATGGAAAAGATTTCGAGTGCGTGTGGCAATTGTTCGAAGGACGTTTAACAATTAGTTGTAATCTCTGTCGGAGGCAACGGTGCCCGCATTCGCAGATGAGGGCGATGTAAGAGAGACTAATAATCATTCGCCTAATAATCATTCCCTCGCGTACGCTGTACAAAAGGTCTTCGCTTCGTTTATTCGCTGAAGCCGTGTCGCGTTATTCAAAATCCGATCCGTTCTCGCTCATCAAGATTCGCAGATCACTGAGATTGAAATTCCTGCCTTCCTTTTTCTTTTCCCCCTCATAAATTAATCGTCTCAATTAATTTTATCGCGAATAAATTTTTGTTGATATTGATTTTTAAGCGTTCGGTTAATTCTAATAAATAAGCATGCTCGTTTTGAAAACTTTTGTATTTAAAGTTCGAGATCTGGCGGAAGTTCGAAAATTGTTTCTCAATCACGTTGTGTGACACAGAGAAAGGTTCTTTTTTAGCAGGATCAGATATTGTTATTATTATTATTAATTAACTAATATTATTATTAATGTTGTTATTGTCTATTTTGAAGATCTAATTATTACGTTTAATATATATAACAATAGTGTAATAAAAAAGATAATAATATACATGATTATTACATTTAATATGTATAATATTCTGTTAATTGATAGAGATGAATTTACTCATACATTATCTACATAAAAATCTTGGTTGATCAATACCTAACAACTTTCCTTACAGATATATCTGCCATAATTCTAAAAGAATTCTCCATCACTAGAAAGACGATTCTACTTAAAGAATTAGGAGGAAAAAGATTCTTCTCTCTCAATCACTAATACCATTGCCACTTTCCACGACTTCGAAATTGTCTGTTCGCTAACGATTGCTTCGATCTTCCAACCCCTTACTCGTTTTTCCACACGCCAGAGTTTTTCCCACGATAGAATTTTTCACGTGGGAAATAATGAACGCGTTTCTACGTATGCATCGGCAGGGAACGAGGAGGGAACAAGACACGTCCCAGCACGTACAGAGTTCTTGCGTTCTCTTCCACAATCATCCCCTAACGATCTTGTCCTGCTCGAGGAATTTGACGACGCTTCTCTCGGTTCCATAGATGAAGCAGCACCGTTTCTTCATCGATCGCTTTATTATTAACCTCTCTCCAGTTCTCTCGAGTCGTTTTCCTTGCGCGTCGAAACGCGTCCGAACGTTTCCCCCCGCCGGTCTGAACATATTTAGCTAGAATTGATTGGACAGGATCGTCTAATGATTTCCGAGTATCCCGTTAAATGAAGATCGCCTCAAGATAACTTGATTATTCGACGCTCGAGATGCCTGGCGATGATACAACGAGTTGGACGAGTGGTCGAACGTGGTTATTGTTTACGTCGCCACGGGTTGCTACAGCGGAAGTAAGTTGATCGATCGTATCCGCGGAATTTAAATTTACCGACACGGTCAAATTCTTCAATTATTTCATTTCTTCATTATTCACCGTTTCTATCTGGCCGTTTCTCGTAGCGATCAAATATGAAACGCTTCGTTTCAACTATAGGATCCATTACTAATAATTGCGACTTTACACGGTTAAACTGAGCGAGGCGCATATAGGTATTCTTTGATGCTCGCGAGTATCATCGTCCACCTCGATCGACGAAGCAGGCGAGATATTTTTTTCAATGAAATTCTGCCTTTGAAAGGAAGAGAGATTCGAAGCGCGAGTGTAGAATATATAAATTTATGTTACGCGTATATTCAGCTGATGTCTTATCAATGGACTAAAATGGCGATAAGAAAGATGGATAACTACGGGACATGGATGGGTGGTGCAGTTGGAAAAAGAAGTAGAAGAAAGTAAAGAATTTATATCTTTCGTACGAAGGATATAGATCTGTGATAGTCACTTCGAGACACGGAGCGATAAATATATTACAATATATGTATCTTGACATGTAATTTTCTTTATTTAGTGTATTAATTGTAAATTTAGTAGTAGCTTAGACTTTCGCCATTGTTCCTCTTATCCACTGCATCGTCAAGTGACAATTTTATTTGCGACCAGCTTGAAATTACAATTTTCACATCAACTGTGATAATAATTTTTACAAACAATTTACAAATAATTAAAACAGGAGAAACGTTAAAATCTGTCACAAATAAAATTTATCGTTTTTTTCTTCGTTTTACTTCAACACGTATAGTTTCGAAGTTTCAGTTTGATTTCGACAGATTTTTCTCTCTCTCTGGTGAACTTCAAATCTTTTCTCCTTTTTCGTTTTTCCTCCAAGTATGCTTCGCCCCTCTCCATAAATTCAACATTAACACACACACACACACACACACACATACATACACGCGTAACGTTTCATAGAATCTTCTTCCCCGTTTCAACTGCAATGGAAGTTGCCGATGCGCACCTGTAAAACGATCGCGGTGGCACGGTTTATCGCGGACGCGTGTTTCCACCGTAAAGAGTTACGCCGACAGGGTGAGATAGGTATCGTAGGCCTGGAAAACGGCAACGGGGGTGGGCGAGAATCGAGGCATTGTAAGCTCAGCCTGCTAATGAGACAACGCGCCTCGCCGAGCGGCCCTTTTCCGGAAGCGCGTGAGCGTTCCTGCAGAACCAACAGGTTTTGCACGCCAGTTCTATAGTCCGCTTCTCTCGTCGCCCGCGGCAGAAATATTTCGACGCAGTGGAAAGAAATATTAAATACTATCGCGTGAATGTCAATGTAGCATCGTAGGTTTAAAATCATTATTTTAGTTGCAGTTCATTTAGTTATAACAGATGGCTTGCAGCGTCAAAGGAACAGTATGAATGCGGTGGGAGAACCGCTTGACGTTGACATGAGGCGTTTTTCTTTTTTTTTTTTTTAAAGAGTCGAGCGGTACAGAGTCGATTTGAGCTGCGAGAAAGAGTTGATTGAGTTGTTAAAATAGAGTTATAAAATTATTGTTAATTTATCGTTAGGGTATGAACCTAAAAGCTTAAAACTAGCCTATATATATATTAGATGTAAAAGAATTTCAATAGTTCTTACAAACTTACAAAAATGCGAACAACATGAACAGTGAAACAATTGAACTTACCCGCGAACACTCACCGTAGAAAATTCTTCAATTCACAAATAAGATTCGCAAGCTTCATATTGATGTATCATCGTACTCTTCACTCGATACAATTAATTCTTTTTCTGAAACAGAAAAGAATCCAAATTTTGTTTAAAACAGAACAAACAAATCGTGGTAAATGCGACAAGTCATCAGGAGGTCACAAAGGCACAAACGAAGGAACGTGACTTTTGCCGATCGCGTTGCAGCGACCGGTTCGACATTATTTGCTGTTGAGATGATTTTTGTAATTGCCGCGGTACACGATACTCGCGTTACCACACCGGCGTTGATGGATCTGTCCGTTGACTTGCGAAGCGATCCCACGGCATCGAACAGATACAAGCGTGGAGCATTTAAATCAATTTACGGACACGCACGAGTAGCCGCGACGAGTGTCCGTATTTTCCAGCGTTCTTCCTATCATCGCTCGATGAAAATCCTCGCAGGATTTCTTCGCGAACACATAGCGAAAACACATAGAGAAACGTGACTTCGTGATCTTTTTCTTACGATTATTATTTAACTGTGAAATACCGCGATTATTTATGCAAATTCAAGGAGTTTACCAATTTCTAGTAGAAATACGAGGGAAATTAATTAGAATCAAATTACTTTTCGAAACGTGTTATAAATTTACAAATCAATTAATAATATTACACACTTGTAATGCTTCCATGTAATAAAGTCTCGCGTCTTTTATATCAGATCACTCCATGAATTTGAGTGAATTATGAATGACAATTTAATACTCCGGATGTTTGCTTATCTCTATTCGTTTCGATCCATTTAATTTACATCTTCATGAACGCGAGTATTTCTATTCGCTAAACATTTACGAGTGTCGTACATTTGTAATCAACAATGACATTCCTAGCAATAAATTTTCGTATCTTTCGATAAAAAAAAAGAAACGTTGTTGCCAGTGAATACGTCACGGCTGCTTTCTTGTTGCTGCATATTACACGAGTATTCGTTTAATTTATACTTTCATACTAGACACAGAGTGTTTCAATTCGCTAAATATTTACGTCGTACATTCACACGTCAACAATGACATCCCTAGAATTAAACTTTCGGAAGTTGTTTCTCTGTCAGTGAATATTCAAATACATCGTAACTTCAAATACATCACACGAATACGATGAAAAATTATCCGAGCATTCACGTATATATTTTTCCGCGCGGAGACACTTTTTCTTCTCATTCTTCTCTTTTTCTTTGACTCGTTCTCCTCCTCCCCCCCCCCTCCTCCGTTTTGTTCCGTCTGACATATGCACATAACGTTGACCGGGAGCCCGGGTGTATAGAGCCCAGCTCATCAATGTTCTCCTCTGACCTTACGTGTGCGTCATCGAAGCAACCCTTTGTTCGAGGGTATAATTAGCTCTACATAGGAGTATACGAAGCTCTTCCACCTACGGATTCTCTTGAAATCGAAGCGCGGACGATGGCATCGCCTCGACGATACGACGTGTCGCGGCACGAACTTTGCTCGCTCTTGGGGGGGGGGGGGGAAGAAAAAGAAAGAAGGAAAGGAAATTTATACTTCCACTCTTCCTCGCCACGTACGTGCATACTTGTAATATTTACACTCCAAGTTCCTTCCAACTTCTTTTTTATCTTTGTTGGAGTAGTAAGCTACCGAGGCTGTTTATGCTCAAGAAGGAACGACTTGTAAATGTCCCCGTCGTTGTTTTCTGTCGTGCACTATACAAAGCTATGGAAGACGTTCATCGTTGACGGAATGATTTCCTTTTTCCATGGTTATTAAATCATGAAATCGTTGATCATCTGAAGTGACTTCCTTTGAAACGACTTCCTCATTGAGAACTAATTTATTCTTGCAGTTAAACGAACAAACAAACAGGGTTGATTTTTGAAAGGATCAACGACATAAAACAGTGAAAGATCTTTTCTTTCTAAGCCGCGGAATCTAACTACCACTAAACGATTCATTTTCTTTTTATCGTTGCCAAGCTATGGAATCAGCTCAGAAAATGACCCTTTGTGACTTAAAGGGTTGGAAACGCTGGACTTTAAAAGAGTTGATGATACAAGTACTAAACGATCTCTTGTTTTACCGTTGCCAAGCTATGGAATCGCATATCGCCACGAAAATGATTCTTGTGGTTATCGTAAAGAGCCGGGTAACGTTCGACTTTGAAAGAGTCGACGACACAGGCTACTAAATTGTAATTTCTTAATTACGGAATCGTTTATCGTTCAGGTTAACGACGAATTAAACGTTTCTAGTTCGACTCGCACTGAGAACATTCGACATTGGAAAAAGTTGACGACACGATATACAAATTATCAGATAGAATTCGAAGCGTGCAAAACGTGAAAAACGAGAGACTTGTAGTATGTTTACTCGGCGTGAGTAAGTCACGAAGTATTGGTCGAATAGAATAAACGAACCGTCAATTATTTTGAACATTTTGCCTTACATGGTAATTCTCAGAAACTGGCACGGACTACATCTTTTTTTTTCTCCCTCGTGGGCGAAGATTGAGAAAATTAGTCGGGCAGGGGAAATGGCGTAGTAATTTAACGAGTTCTATCTGTCTACGACTTTCTACAACTCGTGTGGAGTAACGATAATCGATTATCGTTTTGCCGGCGAAAATTGTGGGAAAATCGAAGCGTGCTGCACACTAGATGCGAACGATCCTTTAAAAAAATATCTATCTCGCAATTTCTACGTGTGTTTTCAGATTTCTTCCAATCGGTGTGTAAGTAAGTACCATCGGGCATTTACCACGGAAGAACTTTGTAAAATTTTGACTCTGCAACGAGACAAGATTATTGTACTGAAAAAATTTGAGATCATTCTTCAAGTGTATATACGATGTTACAAGATATTTTTTTTGCAAACATATATTTAGCAAAAAAAAAATTAGCATACAGCATGAACAGTACTGAAGTACTTGATAAATATATATTGCAATGTAACTTGTATAAAATATTTCTAAATTTCCATGTTAATTATTGTATTAGCTTCGAACTTGTTCGATGTAATTCGGACAGTGTTGATAAAATTTCAAATATCCGCAAATATTCCTTATATTTTATTATTCGAATGTCGACGTTAACGTTAACGTTCGAATATTTTCGCAAACAACGAATATTACGAAATGTGCCGAAATCAGACGCGTGGATGCAACATACGCGAACACGTGTTGCAGAAGAGCAATCGGTATCGAAACGGTAACACCGGTGAAATCATAAAAATCGGTCGCGTACAGGACTTGCTCGGCCGGCCGGCCAAACGAAATCCGAATCGGCGTGGCAATGTACACAGAAAATGTGTGGAGGCAGCCAGGGGCCCGGGTTCCTTATTACCGATTCGCCGAAATCCGGCGTTGATCATAAATCAAACGCGGAGAGCCGTTTCTCTCGGTGTGCGAGGCGTCCGTTAACAGAGATCATTAGCGCGCCACCTCGAACCGGCTCCGAACCCAATCAGGGTCATCCGCTCGTGCTGGCCGCCGTCGATGAGAGGAACAGACACTCTCGTGTCTTCCTACCCGGATAAAAAAATCCATCGCGATGAATTACATCCACCGGGTCTCTGTTTCTTCCGTTTTCGCAACATCCACCCTATACGATCCTCCTGCGTCACGATGCGACGGGACGCAGATTTCATTTCGGCGAATCTTTTATTTAGACTCTGTCGCATTTCGTATATACACCTGTCAAATTTCGGATATTTCGAGAAATGCGCCAATATACATTTGAAATATTTCATTCATTTGAAATAGAAACGTTCGTTTATTTAGTGGTTGACGTTGTACAGTTTCTGAGAAAATGGCGACGTTTATGTTTATGTTTTATTACGAGTAAGTATTTTAAGGTATAGAAAATATATTTTTATTGTTGTTATTATCGAAATAGGTTTTACTCCATTCGTTATACATATATTGGGATAGATATGATTCGTGATATATGTATACACAAATTCATATTTATCGAAATATCAATTTCATACGTTCCCTTTTTTCGAAAAATGCGAGGAACGTGGCTATATTCTAGAGTTTGTCCAATTTTAGATGATCAATGAAACGTCCAAAATTTTTTCTTAATTTTTTCGATATTTGAAATTTTGCAGTTGAGAAAGACGGACAGAAATAAGAGAAAATACGTGAGTTTAGTATCCCCCGAATTTGCTAGTGGACTCATCGGTCCACAGGAACAGGAAATGTCAAGTCAGAGGTATTATTTCGGGTATTAATCGGAAATAAAAAATACTTCAGCTCAGTGGTAAACCTCTAGCGGTCAGCGTGGGAGTGTCCCCATGTATATATGTAAACTTACTGCGACTGACTGTACATACAATTCGAGCGCAACGAACAAGTATATTCAGCAAAACAACGTAAAGCCTGTCTACCTGTGAAAATGATCATATAGATCGCAAAGGATGAAACGTTACGCTGGATCGTCCTCCTTGAGATTCACACGATGAACGACGACGACGACGACGACTCCGAGCGGAGGAGCTACGTCAACGAAGCCGTATCGATCACATTAAGGGATGTTTTTACAATAATTCCCGGCGCGCGCGGCTGCTGCTGCCACACTGTCACCGATGCACGTACATACATACATAAATGCTCGCCGTGCATTGACGTACACACGCGGATCGCTGGCAAGCCAGCTAGCCGCCATGTCTAATTATGTCGCATTGATTTTGTCATTAGCCACCCCTGTGCTGGCCGTTGTTGCCGGCGCGGCCTCGACGTCACAGCAAAAAGCGCTTCCTATCGACGCTCGACGACGAAGCCAGACCAGAGCCGCTGTTCCCCCCCGGTCCCTCTTTCCCAACCCGAGTTCACAGTTAGAATGTCGTGGCTTTTGGTCTTTCGGCCTTTTTGCTTTTCCCGATCGCGCGCCGGTTTCCACATCGCCGAATGGCATTTTCGCGAATTAGGATTCGACGGCAAGGGTTTCTGGCTCGCGGTCGCGAATGTCTCGAGTAGATATACGAGAGCACTTGAACTTTTGGAATATAGAGTACAGAGTGGATTCACGAACGTAGATGCGCGAAGGATGGATATTTCTTGGGAGAATTATTCTATTTTCCATACTCGGGAAAAGTAACATAGTCGATGGTTGACAACGGATTTCACTCTCTTTCCTTTCTTTGTTTCGTGTATTCGCCATTGTTTTTACTATTCTCAGTACCGAGTCTAAGAACCCTAAATCGCATACATTCGTTAAGGTAAGTTAATTCAAGCCGTTCTTTATCATTTTTGCGCAGTTCTTATAGTGGCGTGTGTATTTAAGCGGTGGAAATTAACATGTAAATTTATTCAAGCTCAGTGCATATCCTGAAGATAATAACGCAACAGTTTTCAATGAGTGAATATCCTTATTTATTGTTTCTTGTAAAATTTCAAGTTTATGGTTGGGGTTGCGAACGTCCGCAATTACTCAGTATTGTCGCTAATGTGAATTAAAATATTTTCAGATATCACGAAAATACATTAGAAAGGAATAAGAGGGTATTTTGTAAACAGATAGTTAACGTTTTGCTATCAATAAAAGATTAGATAACATTAAAATTGTTGATTTAATTCTCTTAAACGTCCGCAATTTGTAGATCTCAGAATAATATACTTTTATATATATATATATATATGCCTCTTGCCTTACGATTTTCTTTTAATCTTCTTAGCTAAGCATTGGTTATTATAATTGTAATATTGCGTTAGATATAAAATCATGTACCTTTTACCGAGATAAAAATAATTTTATTTAATTTCGTGTTTTCACTGTTAACGATCAACGACTAACTTCGAAAGTTACGAAACTTTCAAAAGTAACTGTTTTAGTTTGAAATTTAAATGTAGACAAGACGCGAATGTTTTATAAATGAACGCTTGAAGGAAACTGGTATACAAACAGATCAGCGACGATATGTCTGATTTATAATTCTGTGTAAATACTCTCTCCTTTTGTTGATCTTTTACCGAATCTATTTATTGTCTTCGTATTCGTAACATCTATTCCGAATTATTTTCACGAAATTCCTAAAATTGAAATTTAAGAAAAAATAACAAAATGTTATAGATCAATAAATTATCAATCGTACTGTAAAGTATCCTCTTCGAGACAGATTAATTTATTTGATATATATATATATATATATATATATATATATATATATATAGACTACGGATTTTTATGTACTTCTAAATTTCTATAGAAATATTATAACTAAGCAAAAAATATATACTCTATAAGTAAAATCTAAAAATTTGTTTCGTTGTTTTGAACATCATGATAAATATTCTCGGTTGGATAATTTTTGCACGTCAAGAATTTTCGACAAATGCACGAGAAACCACGGTCGAATAATTTCTCAAATAGCAAATGATCGCGAAATACAAAAATAATATGTACGCCGGATTTTTTCAAATGACAAGTAACTCGAGGCACAACTTCACAAATTAAGCCACGATACCTCGCCGTGTCACCTATCGATTCTTTTCATTATTCACACCATAATTCAATTTCACATTCCCGAGGTCGCATCAATCGGTGCGACTTTCATCGGCATCCACGAGCACCACGAGATTAGCATTCGTCTGTATTTTTGCAATGTGGAACTACGCCGGAGAGAGAAATCTACCTGACCGAGGGCTTATCTCGATGCCACGGTATTAATAAAACATCCAAAGAGACACGAAACGCGATAAAACCAACAGGCCGGCTAATTCGAAATTACAATCGACCCACGCGACCTTATCGATAGGCGTATCGACAGGAGGTGGCGTTCCCGAAGATCGTGGCGAGTCTCTCGGTGTTGCTCTTTATCCCCTACGTTCCGCCTACGATCCGCGAGCAACAGCGATTCGTTTCTCTTACATTCGAGTACTGGGTCTGTACTTAATTGCGGGGGCGAAAGACGTTAACGGGTCTAATTGGTAGATTTGCGTCTTTCTCTGCTAGACGATGAAAATTCGACGAACTCTAACAATTACGTTGTAGTCGAGGAGATCGGGTTGAACCGAGTCGGATGATATACATATATATAGTTATTCGATTTCGGGGAATTTTCTTCTCGGGGATTCGTCGCGATCAGTAACATTCCCCAGTTCTTTCGTTCCAATGTCCCGAAGATCGATATTCGAAAATGATGTCGGTGAGTGACTCAGAGATGACTCGAGTAATCCCATCTCGCCGTAGGTGCGTGCGCGTGCGTGTTACGAGCCGAGTTTCTCACGGTTCCATTGGAAGGAAATTATAAGGGAATGGGTTAAACTCCGGGTTACCCCGCGGGGGTAACAGAGCAGTCGAGGCAAAAGATGAAGGGGCGAGGAGGATGAAGCGAGGAGTGTAAAGACCCCGAAAGATCCCTCGTCGATCTAGGAGGGGGCAAATCATACTTAATTGATATCGCAAAGAGGGCCTCCTCCTTTGCTTGCGTTCACCACCTAACCCAACCTAACCTCATAATCGCCAGCTCGTCCGGCGGATTAAACGCCGCCCGAATCCATGTTGCACGTAAATTACGCGCGCGCCTCCTTCCCCCGGTGCTCGCGCTCTGCCCTTCACTTATTGCCGTTGTCTTCCACAGCCTCTCGCAGTGGCGTTTCTCTCCCATCGTCTCTTTCTCTCTCTCTCTCTCTCTCTTCGTCGTTCCACCCCCCTTTCCATCGCGTTCCGTCCTCTCGGCCCTCTCCCCTCCTCCTCCTCCTCCCGCTCCGCCATGTTCGCCCCTCTTCTCGATCGCCGGTCGTTTAGCGCTCGCCCGAGGAGGTATCTTGCTCTGGTTCGACCGCGAATCGGCCATCGCGAATGCCAAACCGTCGTTTGGTTTCCTTCGTCGTTCATCTTCGGATCGAGCAATTTGAAAATCATCGACCGATCGACTCTAGCGCTCATATGTTCTTGTTATTCTTTTTCTTTTTTCGGTCTTGGCGTTGGGCGCGAAAGTCTGCAGCTGAAGATTCGACTCGAATCGTTTTCGAACAAGGCTTGGAAAATGATTTCAATGAACGAAACTATCGACTACTGTACAGTTCGATCATCGTGAATATCAAATAATCGGTTTTCTTCTTGAATGAAGCAAGTGAAAAATCGTCGATCAACGCTCGCGACGTTCCTTCTTCTTTCTTTCTTTTTTTTCAGCTCTTTTCTTGCTTTATTTGTTTTCTTCAACATTCTTTTGTTAGATGCTAGCAAGAAGTTCAACGTGGACCAATTCGAATACATAGCCTCGATAAATTCAATAGAATTGTTGGTTATCGGATAGTTGAACTGCGAATCGATCATCCGCCGATTCCAACCGATCAGTTTTCTTCTCCGTTACGTCTCTTCGGATCGAGCGACTGGAAAGTCGTTGATTAATCGATTAACGCTCGTAAGACTTCTTCTTCTTTTCTTTTTTTTTCTTTTTTTTAATCTTCGCCGAGTAACGACGTTGGACACGAAACTGTAGCGCGCTGTTCAACAGATCGATTCGTGGTGATGCACTCGAACGGGGTTGGAAAATGACTTCAATGATGGGATTATTGGCTGCCAGATAGTTTTAGATGTTGTGGGGATTCCGTTGCTGGGTCGTAAACGTTTGATGGGTAATTTTCATGATAATTGGATGCTCGAAGTACGATCGGAGCACACGATCGTTAGTGATTTGAACACGAGGATGCCAACGCATCCATTGACTGATATTTTTCTTGCAGCCAATGCGATCGACAGCACTGATTTCTTGATGTCCCTTCGTTTATTTGATTTCATATAAAAATAGAAACATAAAAAATGAAACTTGTGAAAACGAAAGATTTTCAGAATAAGAAAACGGGAGTTCTTTTGTCCAAAGTGATAACGAGTTGTCCAAATTTACTTTTTGAGTAATAAAACAGAAAATCGGAAGAAAACTTATCAATTTTTTCCTCCCGTGTATAAGCCAATAAGAAATAATTTATAAATATTACAAATACTTCAATATTTCGCAGTGTCACAGAATTTAGATAGAAAGTGTGTTAAACAAATCCTTTAAGACAGATAGAAAATATAAATTGTTGAAATATAATTTACGTTATATTATTATGTTGTACAATTTATATTTATATTATTAAAATACAAACTGACTGAAAGCAAAATAAAATAATTTCACTGACGCAATGCATTTTAATTTCTTATTGATATTACCATAAGCGTAAAATAGAACCAATATTCAACATTTTTCACAAGTCAATTAATGTTTTCATTGTCCATCCTAAGATTCAACCCATCATAATATATCGCGTTCCGCTATCATAAATGATCCGAATGAAATTACTGTCTAACGTAATTAGAAATACAAAAGAAAAAAAAAAAGAAAAAGAAAGTCGTGACTATGTCGACGCATGATAATTCCGATGATGGTCTGGAAACCGCGGTTCTTTTTTTTTTTTAGGACAATTCACGACGTTAATTGGCAGTTCGTCGAGGCTACGAACCAGGACGAAGTTTTATCGACGACGATCGTTTCGCGTGGATGCGTTCCGCGTGCATTCGGCGTCTCGTGTCGCTCGAGCTCCGCGTTTTCAAGCACTCAATAACTCTTATCGGCGTGCTTACGCCGGTACGCGCGTACGCCAAGCGGTAACCGGCCGATGTAATAACGACAATAATGAAAGATACGCTAAAGGTGCAGTAAAGGAGCGTTTTTTTTAACGATCGATATCGATTCGACGGATTCCAAGCTGTTTCTCAACGTTGCCCCCTTAAATTTACACAGACATACGAGGAACAGTGAGAATATTCACAAATGCTTTGTGGACGCATATGATTCTATTATTCGCATAAATGGTACGCTCGTAGACACCTTTTGTAAACGTATCGTGCATTACGAGAAATTATTGGCATATTTCATTATCATTAGCGCTGAAGTATCATGGTGTCCACTGTCAGAATGTGAAACAAATCCAAAGATATATATAGAAAGTATTTAGTGTTTTAGTAGAGTACGTCACAGAAATCAAGACTCAGAAGATCACATCTTGTGCAATCAGATGTACATCTTAGAACGAAGTTCAATTGAACATAAATTCGAGTTGCAATAAATATTCGCAGCTCGTTCGCATCGCTGGTCGCATCAGACACTTTTTGAAAGCACACATCAGACACACCTGGATGCCTCGGTCTCGCTAATGACAGCAATGATAATAACAAACACAACGCCATAAGGAATCTCGAGCCATAAGGAAACCATAAGGAATCTCAAGCTTCTGGCGTCCAGGCTGAAAAATTCAACGAACATTCCTCCGTTTCCTAACCACAATAAATTCCCTCCCGGTGATCATACGTTTCGAAGATAGCAGCTCCTCTTAATTCGCCGTCTCTTAATCCCCGACAGGCGTTCCGCGTTAACGCTCACACGCGCGTTCCACCTTCCTCCGTTGCCCCATTGAATTTCCGCGCGGAAACTCGAGGTAGAAGAAACGTGAAACAGCCTCGCCTCGCCCCGCCGTGCCTCAATCGCCCCTCGTCGTCGTCGTCGTCGTCGTCGTCATTGTCGTCTCTCTCTGTTCGCGGTTGCACGCAAGCTCGCCTGAGAAATAAACAGGCACGATATATATTCAATATATATAACGAGACGCGTACGAGATAATTGGATGGCCATAATTGCGCGCATCTTGCGTATTTCGTGCCTGGGTGGAGAGAGAGATCGTCATGTGGGCCCCGCGTGAGGGCCCCGTCCGATTCTTTCTACCTACCCGTCGGCCCCCGAAACACAAAAGGGACTTTCGCGTGAGGAGGCGCTCGTATCGGTTCGGTTTCCGGTGAAACGGTGCGACAAACAAAAGCCTGCTGCCTCGAGAGTTCGCGGTCGTTTCCCGAATGTTTAACTCAAACGCATCATCGGTGTGTGTCGGGGCCTCTCCACCCCTCTCTATCTCTCTTTCTTCCTTTTCTTCCTCCTCCACTCTGTTTTTGCTTCTTGCTCTTGGGGTTTTCGGGAGAGAGCTTCGTGTTCTCTTCTTCCCCTTCCGTCATTGAGCGCGAACTCATCAACCACCTGTGCTCATCCTCCACTTTCTCCGCCAGCAACGGGATGATTATTGTATATCCCGCGCGCGCGTGTGTGTGTGTGTGTTCGCCCGTTTCGCGTTCCGCCGTGCAACGATTGTCTTTTCGCATGGCAGGTCGTTCCACGAGGACACCGAACACGTGTGTTCATCCACTAGAACTACCAAAATTGGCCGAAATGACCAATTTGTAATTATTGTTGGATATTTCCACAGATGTAAAACGGTGTATTTTTGGAGATTTGAATGATTTTTCGTAAAATAAAAGCTTGTGTATGTTCATTGTATTGTAAAGTTTTCTATTTTCTTTTTCTTTTCTTTTTTTCCTTATCTACTTTTAACTCTCTAATGGAAATTTTACGTTTTAACCGCCGGTAGTTCTAGTATTACATAAACGCATGGAATCGCTTGTGAGTGCAGCTTATTATCGGCTATAATTATTTAAGTTCTATAGAATTACGTAGCGTTGTATAGTCCAAGAAAAAGAATTCTAGAGAGAATGATCGATAATAAGCTCCATTAATATTTGTTAGAAACTTCCAATGATTGAGAAAATCTTATTTAGTAAAAAAATTTTTACTTCTATTTTTAAACCACATGAATAGATAGATAAATTGTAAAGTATATTTTTTTTGGAAAAAAGAAATACTAGCTTCACTTCTACTTTATAAAAAATATACAGATATTCGACTAATCTATATAACCTGCAAAATACAAAAGTTTTGTTTTTCAAATTTTAAACTATGAAATTCTTACGATTTCGAGATTAATTCATCGCTCTGTTAATTAAAACACGATTATACGTGCATCGAAGATTTCGTACTTTACTACGATCCGTAGATCCTTCGCGCGTTGCTAGAACATGGTCAGAAGATAGAGATCGGTTATTGAAGTCTCTGATGAAGTTATGGAAGAAGTGAATGATGGTAGGACGTTGAAAGAATATTTTGAAAGAATAACCAGTTATACCTGGAAGCTTGGAATCGTATCGCCTGTAAAATCCCATGTAAACCTCAAACAACGCAGGAGATACAAATCTACGTTACTGTTTCTACATTTTATCAGTGCACTCGTGACCTGATAGGATTATGGGGATAGTTCTGTTTGCATGTATTTTAAAAAGTTTTATGACTTTATTTCGGAATCGTTTAAACGTTTACGCTTGGCACGAAAATTATTTCACGTGTGTATCTTGCGCTATATATATGTATATATTTTTTATAATATCGCTAGCTATTTTTTTTATAATATCGCTAGCTATTTTATTTTAGAAGTAAAAAAAATTGCAATTTTACTGATAGAAATAATTCACTACTTTTATGTATTTTCACTATCAAGGTGATCAAAATGACCAATTCGGAATTGCTAGATATATTATAAACGTAAAACAGTATATTTTTAGACAGAAATTTAAATGAGTTTTTATATGAAATACATAAATAAAAGCTTATGCATTCTATTATATTTTTCTATTTTTCTTCACTTTAATATCACTGACGAAAATTCTAATTTCTAGTTTCTAGCTTTAGTTCTTAGGTAGGTCTCGTATTAACACACACTACTAGGGACTAAAAGATATCTCGTATTAGAGAAAAATTTTATCCAATTTCCAATTCGTCTCGTTAAACGTTCAAGTCACAAAATATTTCACATTAAAGAGAAAGTTCTAGCACATTTTACTTTTACATTTTATATTCTTTATATATATATATATATTTTATACATTTCAATTTCATAGTTTAATCTTTTATTTGTCTCTCATTTCGTTAAGCATTCAACTTTCGTAAACGAAAATCACCTAATTAAAAGGAAGCGATTTTTAACAACGAGTCGTATCAACCCGATATCGCGTCTATTATACTAGTCGGACGAAAATCACCCTGACTTTACCCGCCAAGTCTGAGCAACCTTCGTTTGCCGATCGATAGGTAGACGGTAATCAAATTCATCGATCGTATTAGTGGTAACAATAATTCGCGGAAGAAGGCAACTCGCTGTGTCGTTGAAGGAAACGAGGAATCGATACATCGGCTTTGTTTAATGAATCCTTCTAGAAATACGTAGTCATCCAGCGTTCGTCACGCCATCAAATTCATTCGACGCGTTTCCTCCCCTTACTTCAGTGGTTTTCAAACGCTTTTTTCTAAGAGCGTGCTCACAGGAATACACTCAATTACCCACATATCGTTTATTATGTAACGAACAAACGTGCAAACACGTGGCGTAATGCAATATGGGTGGAGATTTTGTTTCTCGTTTCAATTTTTAATCGAGTTACTTTTTAGAACGATCGAAATGAGATCAATTTCGTCATCGGCTGAAGAGTTTTCAACGACGCGAATAATTAGACGAAGGATGATCGAACACGGTGCAATGAATTCTACCCAATAGTTGTGATTGCATCAAATTCTACCCAGTTCGGATTACATGAAATAGCGTGAACGTTGATGACTAGAAATAATTTTTTATAAAATTAAATTTTCATCGATGATTATTAATTTTTTAACATTGAGCTCCGCGGCTAGAGTTCCAGCTAGAGTTTATTCCAATGAAGAATTCTGAAATTAGTAACTATTATAAATAGATCATTTGGTATATGCTTTTAATGGCGTATACGTGTGAAGCAATAACCAAACAAAATCGTATTTATGTAACTTTTAAATTTTACACAAAAATATTCATAAACTCCTCTAAAAAAAAAAAAGGAAACAGAAGAAAATAAGAGAAAAGAAGAATGTAATATTTGCAATTATCAACCGCAATCCCGAAAATTTCGATCAGAATCACGAATGAATTCACTTGATAACCGCTAATATCGTCTAAACGCCCAGTCACTAGACTGAGATCGTCCTGGCTAAAAATCGAATGCGTTTCCAGCTTGTTTCTCGCACGAAATTTCTCGCTCTTTCTCTCTCTCTCTCTCTCTCTCTCTCTCTCTCTCGGGAGTGGTTAAACAATTAACTTATTCGGCATTTTGTCCGGCGACGTAGCGAGAAGTCCAGAGATATCGAGGGTTTATTAACGCGAATCGGTGGAACAGCCGCGCACCATCGAGAATTCGCATGTTCCCCGTGGCAGTTAAGATGTTATCGCGTAATGAAAGGCCACGGGTCCGAGGAAAGAGCGAAGGTTTATATTGAGATCTAGCCACGGTCGAGGAACCAGC
The DNA here is from genome assembly GCA_032399595.1 of Tetragonula carbonaria. Classification (NCBI taxonomy): domain Eukaryota; kingdom Metazoa; phylum Arthropoda; class Insecta; order Hymenoptera; family Apidae; genus Tetragonula; species Tetragonula carbonaria. The sequence goes on along the minus strand of JAUCRC010000015.1, from coordinate 7,376,851 downwards.
CGCGCGACGTCCTTCGATTCCTAGCTCCGTCGAAAAATGCCTGATAAATTAACTACAAATAGGCAATACCGGGGCAGGTGATGTCAGATTGGCAGATGTTTTTGGTTACACAACAGTTCCGTCCCTAATCTAACCGGCAGCTCGGTATTACATTCGCGTTCGTTTCATTTTTCTTTTTTTTCGTTTTCTTTCTTTTTTTTTTTCTTTTTTTTTCTTATTCATGCACGCCTACACGGCTACGACTAACGGTTATACTTCCAACTTCCCGTTTTTTTTTTTTAGTAGATTCTTAGTGGCTATCGAACTATAATATAGTGGCTTGGGAACTGTATCGAACGAGTTGTATGAAATGGAAAGAAGCCGGTGATATTTTCCTTTATTCGAGAATTATTCGTACGCGTCGTTTTGTGAAAAATTAATGTCGTTATGTGAAGAACAAGTGGCATTAATGTAAATTATAGTTTGTATAATTGAATTGTTCACGTCCGGACAAGTTGATTCAATCTACATTAATCGTGATTTTGCCAAAACAAATGGAGTTATCCGCCCAGTAACAGTAAGTAAGAAATTGAGAAATCTGCAAAACAGTGAAATTGATTTGGGATGTAAAAAAGAATCCTGTAAGTTTGTACATTTATATTAACATTAATATAAAATCCTGTATATTTATGTCTATATTAATATTAATATAAAAAACTGAAGGACACATCTGAATAACATTATCACTGAAGTATCTTTACGGTGTCAAATTTTTCACCAGAATTCGCTGTTTCAATGTCACTTCGCAATTCAAACGCCAGTTATCGTCCAGAATATCGCCGAGAACTTCAACTAAAACAGGAATGCAACACGTACGGAAGAGCAACCGCGTTAAATATCCGAGACATTTGCAACCCTTGCCAACCGTTACCGCGTTACCCGCTCGGAATGCAACTTTTTAACAGCGAGATCCAACTCGCTGATCAAGCGGGCATTAACGTACTATCACGCTTGTTACACGTTGTACAAACGTGCCATAACGTAGTCACGCAACGTAGCCTGTGATATCTGTTTCAACCGTCTGAGAAACGACACGTCAACCTTCGTGTAAAAATCTCTATCTCTTTCCAATTCCAACCTATCGTACGTATCGTTTGTATGCATATTTCTTAAAAAAAAAAAAAAAAAGAAACAAAACCAAAAAATACCCGTCAACTGTGCCTTCCGAAGTGACAAAACGACAAGGAGGAACAAACGAGACGAGACGAGACGAATTGATAGACAGATAGATAGATGGATAAGGTAGAATAAGATTAAGTCATGTTCGCAGGAACGCGCACGTAAACTCAGCGTACACCCCGCGGCGTAGGCTCGAATCACTTTCCACGTGAGCACGTAAATTGAGCATCAATTCGGAATAATTGATCACGACGAGGAGATGGGGGGAAGGCGGAGGGCATTAGCAATTGGCGGTGTTTTTCGGTGGAAAAACTTCGACGAACGTTTGCGCTGACCACCGCGATTTGCCTGGCAATCGATCGACGATAATCCGAGGGAACGATCGGCCGCGGCGGCTCACGCATTAGAAAACTGGTGGCCTAGCCTGTGGTGGTCACTGGGATTACGGAGTTTGCCGCCGCGGAATTACAACCGCGCTGATAGCACGAAGAAACGTGAAACGGAGACGGAGAGAACGAGAAAACGCGAGCCGCTATTATAGAGAGAGAGAGAGAGAGAAAGAGATCGTACGCTGCAATCGCGTCTATGTATCACGATGTCCAGCGGCGTGTCTGCGAAACGGAACGAGAAAGGAGAACGAGAAAGGTGGTTGGTCGACCAAGAGTGGAAAAGAAGAATTCCTCCGGGTAGCTGTTTCCACGAGAGAATCCCTCGGCTCCGTCACGCCGCGATCTACACCCCCGCGCTGCGCTCAGCACGTCCCTCTCTCCTTCAATCCGTTAGATTCCGCGAATACTCGCGAGGCCTCTACCTCTTTTGAACCACCGCGATCACCGCGAGCCGGCGTAATTGGGACTGGGATGATTAGACGCGTTGCCTCGTCGTTGCCTCGAGGAATCCGCGCGCGTATAATCTCTCGAATCCGCGCCGGTCTTGCACGGCGATGTCCGGCGATGTCCGATTCCAAAGGCGGTATCTCACGGTTCGAAATTCGAACGTAGGAGCAAGGGAACAGTAGTATCTTGCAAAACATACATTATGCGCGATCTTTATGGATCTATGCGCGTTGCGCGTTTGTTTACTGTAGCGGATAGATTGTCCCTTCATTGCTAGAAATAGGGGAGAGAATGTGGGACACGCGCTAGGAGAAGGAACGTTTTAATCGCACAAGAGCGGCCATTCACGATCAGCAGCCGATTTCTTTTCCGTTACAATTTCCTACGTCTTGCGCGTGTAGTACGAGAATGAAAGAAAGAGAGAGAGACAGAACGTCGATGCACGATCGATAGATAAGCTTGACGGACGCATGGTTGTAAATACAGCTGGGTCCACCCAGAGTAGGGTTCAGGTAATCCGAACACACAGGGTGCCTTGTGTCGCCCGTAGCCAAGTCTCCTTCCGCTTTGTGTGCCCGCAATCGCCGACTTGATCCTCTGTACACGCAGCTTGCCGACGTTTTCCACGTATTTCGCTATCTCTCCTTCAGGCCGCCTCTGTTTGCCTGGATTAACCAGGCTGGAACCATCTCGTGATATTTCTTCGCGAAATCATTCCCGGTTTCGACTGCGAGCTGGACTACTCGCCACCCTGCTCGTTCGTGCCGTATCCTCGAAACACCTGGCGGCGTAATTTGGTTCTCGCTGGAACTCGTAGATACACTCACAATGTACAACGACGAATCGACAATCGTGTATAATAATAATAATAATAATAATAATAATAATAATAATAATAATAATAATAATAATAATAATAATAACTGCCGAATGACGTTTCAACTAAACACGAAATTTCTCTGGCTTGTTGCAGGTACGACCTGGGGTTGCGTCGGGGTAGCTAGCAAAGAAGTATCTGTCAGTGGTGAAGAAGAGATTAGAACGGAGAGAGAGCGAGCGAAGGGGGTGGGGAGCGCGACGTACGGTAGGAGAAGAAGAAGAAGAAGAGGAAGTCGAGAGAGCGTAGGCGCAGGCGCGGTAGGTGATGTGAGGCTGGCGCCCGCCTCACGTTTGGGGTGATGCCCTCCAGTGAGCCTCATCCCCCCCAGTACCACCTTCAGCACCACAACATTCCTCCCTCGCATCTTCAGCAACACACGTCGACAGCGATCGGGCAACATCAGCTCTACCAGCAGCTGGTGGCCGCCCATCAACAGCAACATCAGCAGCAACAACAACAGCAACAGCAGCAGCAGAGACAGCAGCAACACGGCGGCCCCTTTCAAAATTCCACGTACACGCAGCAAAAGCAGGAGATGAGCCCGGAGGAGGAGGGGGGTCGAGGGGGCGGGTCCCCCCCGGCAGCGGGGGCTGCGTTACATCAGCCCCATCACCCCCGGACAGCCAGTCCACCCTCGGGCACAGAACCCTGCACCCGCGATGCCATACCGACGCCTACACCGATCGTCGACACCACGACAACCACCACCACCACTACCATGACTATGCAGTCGCAGGGCCAGCAACAGCAACAGCAAGAACAACAAGGTCCGAGCCCCAGTCCGAGCCCAACGGGAGGCGACGTGGAGAAGTTCGACGGGAAGATCGTTTACAATCCGGACGGGTCGGCGTACATTATTGAGGGAGAGAGCGAGCTGAGCGAGGACGACTCGCTGCCGGACGGTTGCATCGTAGACGGGCGCGGTGTCTCGGTTCCTCATTCGCTGGTGTTTCCTCAGATCGCGAGCGCGTATTACGTGTCGCGATTGTACGCGCACCAGGCGTACCAGCAACAGCAGCAGCAGCAACAGCAACGTACAACGGCGGCGCAGCAGCACAATCCCGATCTTCCTGTGATGCACAGCTATCGGGTGATCAGTTACAGAAGCGCCGAGGGTAGCAAACAACCGCCGCCGCCTCCTGCTGCGCCGCCACCTCCAGCCGCCTCGGTGCCTGTCAAGCCTATCCTCATGTGTTTCATATGCAAACTGAGTTTCGGCTACGCGAAGAGTTTCGTGGCACACGCTCAGGGCGAACATCAGCTCACCTTGATGGAGGACGAACGACAGATACTCTCGCACTCGACCGCGTCGGCGATCATTCAGGCGGTAGGCAGAGGCAAACAACCGCTGGTCAGTTTTCTCGAACCGGTGACGAGTTCCACTTGCCCGCAACCGTCGCCCGTGCAGATGCAAAGCCAGCAACAGCAGCAGCAACAGCAGCAGCCGCGTACCGAGTCCAATCTCGATCACGAGACACCGACCACTACCAGCACGCCCGCTAGCACTCCCGGAGTACCGAGCAGCCCGCAACAGCAACAGCAACAACAGCAACAACCACAGAGGCCGTCACCCAGCACACCCACCACTCCCACGTCTCACTCGAATCATCCCCTCGCTTACAATCATCAACAGACGCAGCAGCATCAGTGGACCGGTGGCCAGGTGAGCGCCGCCTCTTGGGCCAAGGCGCCTGACGCTTCCAGCATACACTACACGTCACCGCCGCCATCCGCCTCGTCGACCAAAGGCTCGCCGTCCTCGTACGCAGCGTTGACCCAGCAACCGCCGAATTTCCTCACAGGCACGACGATCGGTGTCTGTCCCGAGCACATGCAGGGAAGACCCAGCGGTGTCGAGTGCCCCAAGTGCGAACTGATCCTAGCCAGCAGCAGACTGGCCGGTCCGGGCGGACCTTTGGCCGGCATCCATAGCAGAAACTCGTGCAAAACTCTCAAGTGTCCGAAATGCAACTGGCACTACAAGTACCAAGAGACTCTGGAGATTCACATGAAGGAGAAGCATCCCGAGAGCGAAACCTCTTGCATTTACTGCATCGCCGGACAACCGCATCCGAGGTTAGCGCGCGGCGAGACATACACCTGCGGGTACAAGCCGTACAGATGCGAAGTATGCAACTACTCCACCACGACGAAGGGTAATCTCAGCATTCACATGCAAAGCGACAAACATTTGAATAACATGCAAGAGCTCCAACAGGGTGGCGGCGGTGGCTCGGCAGCGAGCAATCCGTCGTCGTCGCAGGACGCGCCGATGCCAACGAGAAGCCCCCATCACCAGCAAAACCACAGTCCGCACATCGCTGGCCAGGCCGGGAGCCAAGGGAAGCCGAAGCCGACGTTTCGCTGCGACGTCTGCAACTACGAGACGAACGTCGCTCGTAACCTGAGGATACACATGACCAGCGAGAAGCACACGCACAACATGCTGGTCCTGCAGCAGAACGTCAAACACATGCAGACACTGACCGCGCTCCAGTCCCACCATCAGCAGGCCCAGCATCACCACCAACAGGCGCAACAGCAACATCAGCAACAACTCGAGCAGCTGCTTCACCTCGGCGGGCTGGACAAGCCTCAGCACGCGGAGGCCGCTCTCGCGGATATGGCCTACAATCAGGCACTATTGATTCAGATGATGACCGGCGGTCAGTTACCGCCGCAGCTACCGCCGGAGATTATGGGCGGTATGGCGAGTATGGGTGCCATGGGGAATCTCGGCGGTGACGTTGGTTTGTCACCGGACAGCATGGATCCGCCACCGGAGCCGGCCGATCCCGATCCCTCTCATCTCTATCATTGCTGCGTGTGCAACAATTTCGCCACCGATTCGTTGGAGGCTCTTGGCCACCATCTGGCCGTGGACAGAACGAGGACGCGGGAGGGGGAGATCTTGGCGCTGGTGGCCGGCCACTTTGTCTGTAAACTTTGTTCCTACAAGACCAACCTGAAGGCCAATTTCCAACTGCACTGCAAGACCGACAAGCACTTGCAACGTCTGCAACATGTGAACCACGTGAAGGAGGGCGGGCTTCGAAACGAGTGGAAGCTCAAGTACCTGGCCTCGCCCACGAGCGCCGCGCAATTACGTTGCCACGCGTGCGACTATTACACGAACAGCGCTCACAAATTGGCCCTGCACGCCGCGTCGCCGAGGCACGAGGCCGCGGCGCTTCTTCTTCGTCACCTGCTCGAGGCCAGCGCCAACGTACCCTCGCAGGCCAAACTCTACCACTGCGCGTTGTGCGGCTTCAGCGCGAGACATCGATTGCCGCTGCTACAACACGTTCGATCGCTCAGACACCTTCAGATGGAACAGTTACACCAGCTTCATCGGCGAAGCGGCATCCAGGGGAACGAGACGCCACACACCGACATTGGCGATGTTTTCCAAGTGATGAGCGACCCGGACGCTCCGCCCGCGCAACAGCCTAGTCCCACCACGCCAACCACGCCGAATGCTACCAGTGCCAACAGTGGTGAGTAGAACATGATACTTTCCAGATGAAAATTATACATAGGGCGACGAATGTTTCCATTTTGTGGAAAATTTAAATGTTACTTGCAAGATAAAGCTGTTCGTAACTTTTTCTCTTTCGTTGTTTTACGTCATCCAACTACTAATGTATAAATAATTTGTAACATTTAGTACATTAATCGTACATTTTTGCAGTAATTGCTTCTCGCATTTGCATTACTATTTTACAATCTCGAGTCTCGATACTGTTGAGACAGTATGGAATATTCGATGTTACATTCGTTAAAAAAGATGCGATCAGACATTTAATTTTCCATTTATCGTTCGAGAAATTATATTTCGGAATGTGGTAGCTTTTCAGACACAGACTTATTATTATTTGTTGTTGAAAAAATGCGCTATTCAGAATTTCACATTTATCGGAAACGAATGCTGCTAGCACTTAATTTTGTGAGACAGGAGATAATGCCATACGCGGTCAGACACAGTGCTAGAGAGTTTTACATCTTTAATGCAGCTTGAGTTTATATAGCAATACGGATGAACTTGTATGTAGTTAAAAAAAAAATCAGAAAATGAAAAAGAACTCTATTGTTTAAATAATTAAATTATTTTCAATTGTAATATAAACTTATTGTTAGATCCATTCTTCTGTCATAATTAGTTTCTCCGAATACACATTGATCGTTTTCCTCTCTCCGGTAATTATCTTTAAATATCGCATAAACCGTAATGTTTTTCCCTAAATGCAATTTACAAGTAAACAGCAGTTGACCACGGGAACAAAAAGTTCGATCAACTTACCGAAAAAAATGTTCAGGTGAACACACGTAAATGTAATCACGTGTTTCACCTGAGAGAACAAACGAACGTATGATTCGCATCTGTCAAATCGCTTTTAAAAGAACAAACACGAGGAACACTCGCGTGTTCGTCGGCGAAGTGCTTCTCTTTTAACGAACTCAATATTTTCATTGATTATCGCGTAATTAGCGTGCACCGGCGGGAATTTTGCGTGACATATGGCAATGGCGTGTGCTTCAGCACGTACAATGCTGAGTATTATTACATCGACAGCCTGTATTTATATAAATGTACAAGAAGATATACCACAATGAGGTATTCGAGCTATAATTCTAGAGCTTTCATAGCTCCATGTTATCACAGTGTGATAACTTCTCTACAACTTTCGTTGTCATCGAACGTTTTACGAGAACTTTTCGGTAACAACGAGTAAATTTTTTCTTTTACATATGATCATAAAATTGATGACACGATTAAAGAAATTCTTTGAAAATTCTTTGAAAATGAAAGGACATCAATAAATTATGGATTTCCACGGATTTATAGAAAATTTTAGAGTGAAAAATTACAGAGAATGCGCATAGTGCGAGAAAATGTAGAAAACATTCAAAGTGCATACACTGCTTCACTATAACTTTTTTTCACTTAGTAAATGTCAAAAAATTTTAACAAATTTTCTCAAAAAAAAAAAAAAAAAAAAAATACGAATATTTGCTTATATTCTCAAACATATCGAATCCGTGATCTGCAAAAATATAAAAAAAATGAAAAGTCCGATTGAATCGTTCTTTCATTGAGAAAATGTGATAATTTGTCTCCCTCGCTGCCATTTACCATGATCTGATAACTTTCCCTAGATTTTGAATTTATCGTACTAAATTTTCAACTCTCAACTCTCAAGAGATCGCGAACATTTTCCTCGTAGAAAGCTTCTCAGCTACTTTCAAAGCAGATAAATTCTCGGCCTTCGGGTGCAGTATTAACTGCATGTTCTCGGTAAAAAAAATTTCTTGCCCGAAATCGCGCGGATAGGTATCGCTCGCGGGCAGGGGCAACGCGTAACAAAGCGAGAACCAGTAGCACGCGTTGTATCGTCGCGTTTCGAGAGCTCGCAACTGACGCTCGTTCGATGTAAATGCGGTTTCACAATGGCAGACCACGCGAATAGGCGGTTCTTCCCCTTTATTCCCGGCGTCTCGCTTTCTCCCTCCAAGGGAGGCAGGCCACGCGTTTTTTTTTCTTCTCTTTTTTTTTCTCCTCCCCTGGAAGAAACGACCCGCCGATAATTTCGCGTCGGCAATCTGTAATTTCAAGTAGTATTGTTGCACGGTCGGACAAGGAAGCATCTGTGGCGTCTGCACACACCATCGTGACGTGATCCACCCTCGATGCTTTTTCACGTAACGCTGACTTTCATCGATTGTTCCGTTCCGAAAACAAGTCTGTTACTTTCCCGAACATACATCCCCGCTTACGATGAGACTATATAGCACTTGAGCTTCGCTAGTTATGCGATTTTATAACGCCTGATCAAAGATTGGTTTCATTTTTCTTATTTGATAAAAATTCACCTGGATTAATTGATCGGTAAAATTCAATCTTGAAATTCGTGGAAATTTCTTCTTTTTGTTACTGATTAATCATTTATAGCTGTGTCGATATAATTGACGATTTTAGTTGAATTTTATAACTTTGGAATTTGGAAGATATTGGTTTTAAACTCTACGAGTCTTGAGCGATTCATGAGCGCTTGATTAATGATTGGTTTTTTTTTTCTTTCTTTCTTTGAGAAACTTACGAATTTATTGAAACTCGTGGAGATTTCTTCTTTTGTTACTGATTGATCGTTTACAATTGCGTTAATCGTTATAATGAATTTTCGCGATTTTAGTTGAATTCTATAACCTTTGAAAAATATCAGCTTGAATTTTTGATGAATTATATCAACTAGTTGATCGATCATACTTGATCAACCTATGTATATACTGAAACATATATGACTGAATGTAATATAGTAACATTAGGATAAATTATGTGAACAGTCTACTTCTGTGATAATTCTCCAACAAGAAAAGAGATTGTACCTCGAAATAAAAGTATCCAAAGATACTTTTATGTATAATTTACGAAAAAGAGATTTGTAAACTGAGTTGAACAGTCGTTAAACGTCGAATTATTCTTGTGTCTCTGATCATGGATTGCTTGCATTACACGATGATTTACTGCAACATGCCAATCCTCGATTTTACGAGACACCGAAGTGTAAAAATTCGACGAAAAAAACGAGGAACGAAATCAATTTTAATAGAATGTAACATCGAACAAGAGAGAATCGGGCGTTACTGGACGAAATGCTTTCGCTGCCGTCGTACATAATTTACTTTCTCTCGCAGCAACATTATCGACTTAAACCTCTGTCTCGCATGCAGCTGCAAGATTAATGGTTATCTTTTATTTTTATTTTTTTTTCGGCTGTTGAGATTTTCGATGTCGATCGACGATTTATCGGCGCCTTAATAGAAAGGTGAATTACACGTTCGCGTTATCGGTAGATAGTAATCGTGATATTAAGGCGCGAGGAATTTATGTTGCGCGAATCAAAACTGTTAACGTTAATGCGGCCCAATTGCACGGTGTGTTCCCCATCCGGTGATTTCCGGTTTTCATCGTGCGGAACACTCGATGCTTTACGATACGTATTCGAGAGACTTTGCCTTATAAAATTGGCAAGATGAAAACGATCGATTGTTAATTAAATCGACAGGGCGGTTTCAAAACAACTTTAAGTTCTAACCAGGTTTTCAATTGGATTGCCGACGTTGTTTCACGCTGATGTATTTCGTAAATACGCGACCCGTCGTAGTTACCGATTCAAATTAAAATTAAAACGCTAGTGCCAAAACTTCTCGCGTGATTTTGACGCAACGAGAGCAAATATCTCAACAACCTCCGTTAATCGTCGATCGCAAATTTCACAAATATTGTATTTAATAACAATCTCGACTGATGCACTGTCGTATCGTCCATTTTTCGTTTTTTTCTCTTATTTGAAAATGTCCATTTACATCCTTTCTTACGGTAATTACACTCTTCGCTAATAAACCGAATATAGAGGGAAAATTCGTGCGTCGAAGGATTGATTCCCATCGATAAACCGAGGACGTACGCACGCAATTTTAAAGACGCAGAGATTAATATAGAAAATTTCATAAGATACTCGCATAAATTAACACTCGAAATTCTATAAAATGTTCAGAAAATAGCACCAGCTGCGATTCTTTAATTTAATAAAAAATCATCTCACGAGCGATCGAATCGACGCCAGATCAGTCGAGATTTTGATAACACCTTGATAAAATAATAATACCCAACGTCACGCTGCACGCGTAACGTCTTAACTTCTCGAGCGAAAAATTCGTGTTACCGTTCTTCTTTTCTTTTCTTCTCTTTTTCTTCGCAGAACGACGAGAGGAAGGCAGCGACTGCGGCAGCGAAGTGAAGCAAGAACCGGATAACGATCAGGAGCCGGAACAAGAGCCGGAGAACGAGCACGAGGAAGTCACCTGCCCATATTGCACTTATCAGCCGACGTCGCGCGAAGAATTGAGGCAGCATTTGCAAGTGGCTCATGTCCAGGATGCCGAGGACAAAGCGGAGGCGGTGAAGGAAGAGCCGCCGCCGGAATTGTTGTGCCCACTGTGCCAGGACGGCTTCAAAGAGCGTTCCGCGCTCGAGAAACACGTGATGCAAATCCACTCGGTGAACGCGGACGGTTTACAACGGCTGCTGTTGCTGGTGGACCAGAGCCACTGGCTGAACAACAATCCGCGAAACACCTCGACACCGGCGGTGGCTATGCCCTCGTCGCCGACCACCACGGCGAAACAACAGCAGGAGGAGGACATGAGCGAGCGCGGGGCCAACGAAGAGATCGAGGAGATCACCAGATGCACCGTATGCGGCCGCGTGTGCCGCTCGTTGGAGGAGCTCCAACAACATCATAGGGAGACCCATCCGGCCACTACGCCCACGCTCGCCGTCAGCGAGAAACACGTTTACAAGTATCGGTGCGGACAGTGCAGCCTGGCGTTCAAGACTCTGGAGAAGCTGCAACAGCACTCGCAGTACCACGCGATCCGGGACGCGACGAAATGCGCGCTCTGCGGAAGATCGTTTCGCTCGGTGCAGGCGCTTCAAAGACACCTGGAGTCGGCGCACGCGGACCTCCACGAAGACGAGATGGCACAGTACAAGCAGAGCCTGATACACGCTCATCCGCTTCTTCAGGCGCTCACGGAGGAAGCTCTGCGCAGGCAGGGCAGCTTGATCGGCGAGCAGAACGTGGACGACGACGCTAGCAAAGCGGAGGAGGAGGAGAGCGACGCGAGCGACTCGTCGCCGTTGCACAAGGAACAGCGTCTCCTGGAGGACTATCTCAACAGTCAACCGGTCGCCGAAGATTCGTATCACGATCCAGGAAGAAAATTCAAGTGTCATCGCTGCAAAGTCGCGTTCACCAGGCAAAGTTACTTGACCGGGCATAACAAAACTCTGCTCCACCGCAAAGGCGAGAAGATGTCCTATCCAATGGAGAAGTATCTAGACCCCAATAGACCGTACAAGTGCGACGTTTGCAAGGAGAGTTTCACCCAGAAGAACATCCTGCTGGTTCATTACAACAGCGTGAGCCACCTGCACAAGCTGAAGAGAGCGATGCAAGAGCAAGGTAACAACAATACACTCATCTCCGTGATGCCACCCGCCAGTCCCACAGAGTCGCCCGATTCTCAGCAAGACCAGGACAAGAAGCCGTACAAGTGCAACATCTGCAAGGTAGCCTATTCTCAAGGCAGCACGTTGGACATTCACATGAGGAGCGTGCTGCATCAGACCAGGGCCAGTAAACTGCCGGATCTCGCTGCCAGCGGCCAGCTAGATCTCGCTCGTCCGTTGATCGAACAACCGCCGCCAAGCAGCCCGAACAGTCCACCGGTGAACACCAGCAGCACCTCTGGAAACAGCGGGATGTTGTCCTGTCCTCGTTGCAACGCCTTCTTCGTCAATCAGGAACAGCTCGCCACCCACCAGCAACTCTACTGCATATTCAGCAATCCTTTGGCGTTGTTTCAACAGCTGGCGGCGTCTCAGCAGCTCGCGTCCACTCCAGCCAAAACTCCACCGCCAACGTCCACGACGCCCGGCCCGCAACAGCACTTGCAACAAGTCACGCAACATTCCTCGCAAACAACGCAGGACATTCTGTCTCAGCCTCGCCACAAGACCTCGCAGATGTATAAACACCTCCTGGAAAGTTTCGGTTTCGATCTGGTGATGCAGTTCAACGAGAACCATCAACGACGCCAGCGCAAAGAGGAGGAGGCTGCGGCCGCGCTTCAAGCGCAGCAGGAACAACAGAAACAAGAACAGCAGAAGCAGGCACTGGCTGCTCAAGCCGCGCGCGAAAGGGAGGAGGAAACGGAGGAACATACCGACGACGACGTCATACCGGAGCTAACCAGGAGCACTTGTCAGCACTGCAACAAGGAATTCAGCAGCGTCTGGGTGTTGAAGGCTCATTGCGAGGAGGTGCATCGTGACTTGGTGCCGCGCGAATTCTTGGAGAAGTACGCCCAGCAATTCAAGTGCGAGTACGAGAAGAAGAGCGTCGTGGTGACTGTCGCGACGTCCTCTTCCACGTCGTCCGGACCCAGAAGCTCGACACCGGCCTCCAGCCAACCGCAGGATCTCTCCTCGGATAAGGAACAACGCGAGAAGGATAAGGAGGATATGAACGAGAGCAAAGATCGAGTCAGCAAGACCCCGGAGGCTACTTCCACCACGCCGGCAACAACTCCGGCATTGAGCAACACGCCAGTGTCGAGCACCGATTCTACAACTCCAACCGTGTTGTCCACCAATCCTCAGCTTCATATTCAACAGCAGCAGCAACAACAACAGCAGCAACAGCAACAACAGCAACAGCAACAACAGCAACAGCAACAACAGCACGCTCAGTTGACACTGGCGCAACAGATGACAGAGATGCAAGCCGCTTTAAACGCGATGGCTGCGTCTCAACTGCAGCAGCAGCTTCAACAGTATCCTGGACTGATGATGGGCATGATGGGTTTACCCCTTGGATTGAACGTTCCCGCTCTGGCTGCCATGAATCTTCAACCACCGTTGGTACCGATGATGCTACCGCCGCCGCCGTACGACGGAACAGCTACCGGATATCCACCTCCCATCAATACACAAGCCGATCTCCTTGCCAAGCAACATCTCGCCTTGCAGCAGCAACAAGCAGCAGCCGTGAGTAGCTTTCTACGAAGATTTAGCTCGTTGCAATTTTCGTTATATTTTCGTTATGCTTTCGTTGCGCGCGTACATATATATTAACGGCACCTCTGGCCTCTTGTTTCCTCATCACGTATGAATTTTAACTCTTTCGTTGTTTAATCCCACTTACGGGCAAATAGTTGATTTTCTTTTCTTTTTTTGAGCATTTTCCGTTTCAATTTTTATTGGACAGCGAAAGGATAGTTTCTCGATGTTTTTCGTTTGATTTTTGGAAACTATAAATATAATCTGTGTCTATAATTGAACTCCATCGTGCGTTGTTTTTGCGAGATTGTACATGTTTTGGAATTTCATTGGTAAAATCATCTGTGCCGTTTGGAAATATAAGTTGTACCGTTGTTAGAGAGTTGTCGATGAGAGACTGAATTCACTCTAGTTTATATCGATCATCATTTCATTTCGATTTATATCATTCCATTTGCAATAACTATCATAACCGAAAAACTGGTCATGAAAAAACTGCGACGTTAAAAAAAAATATATATATGTAAAAGAAAGAAACGAAAATTAGAAGCAAACACACACACACACACATATACACTCTCTCTTTGAAAGCGAATAACCAGCGTGGTAAATCGTACTCGAATTTGCGAACAAGAAAGAAAGCATAGGCGACGTTTTCTTACAGGCAAACGCGGCTGCCTCGCAGAAACGAGCGCGAACGCGCATTACCGACGAACAGCTAAAGATATTACGAGCGCATTTCGACATCAACAATTCCCCCGGCGAGGAACAGATTCTAGATATGGCGGCTCAGAGCGGGCTACCGCCGAAAGTCATCAAACACTGGTTTAGAAACACGTTGTTCAAAGAGCGGCAGCGGAACAAGGACAGCCCGTACAACTTTAACAATCCACCGAGCACAACGTTGAATCTCGAGGAGTACGAAAAGACCGGCGAGGCGAAAGTGACGCCGTTGAACTCTAGCGTGTCCGGGAGTAGTTCCTCGGACGACAAAAGCCCGAACAAACAGGCGACACCGCCACCGTCGACCGCCGCACAAGTGAACACGTCGCAGGCCAGCGAGATCAAGCAGGAGATTCAAGAACAGTCGCAGTTGCACGTTCAGCAACATTCGCAGCATTCGCAGGAGGAGCAGCAACATCATTCGCCCGGTAGTTCCGGCGGACAGCAGTCGAGACCACACTCGCCGGCGCTCAGCATGAGCTCCGTGTTCTCTGGGATTCATCACGACGTGTCGTCGCACGGCGCATCGACCGTCAGCGCTCCAAGCACGCCGATGCTACCCCCGAAGCTGGCACCGCAAAACTTCACCAGCCCGACCCCCGGTGCCGGTAACGTGGTCCCGGGGGCGATCGCGGCAATGGCTCTGACGCCTCAACGATCACTCAGCCCTGGTCGTGGACCGACCGATTACTCCTTCAGCGGAAGCACCAACGGCAACAGCTCCTCGTCCGGCGGTAGCTCCGGCAAACGAGCCAACAGAACGAGATTCACCGACTATCAGATCAAGGTGCTTCAGGAATTCTTCGAGAACAACGCGTACCCGAAAGACGATGACTTGGAGTATCTGAGCAAGCTGCTCGGGCTGAGCCCTCGCGTGATCGTGGTATGGTTCCAGAACGCTAGGCAAAAAGCGCGAAAGGTGTATGAAAATCAGCCAGCCGCTGAGCCAGTGACGACGGGCAGCCGCGAGGGTGACGACGGTTCAGGCCGATTCCAACGGACCCCAGGCTTGAATTACCAATGCAAGAAGTGTTTGCTGGTGTTTCAGAGATACTACGAGCTCATTCGTCATCAGAAGACGCACTGCTTCAAGGAGGAAGACGCGAAGAGGAGCGCCCAAGCGCAGGCGGCCGCGGCCCAAGTCGCCGCTGTTCTGAGCTCCGAAGACAGCAACAGCAGTTCCACCACCACCACTGCTAACGCCGTATCCAGCAATCCGATCAACACTCCTGCACTCGCGGAACAGTTACATCAGCCGTTGAACGCCACCACGTCTCCTCATCATCAGCAACAGCAACAAATGGGACAGTCGCATCAACATTCTCAGCAACAGTCGCAGCAGCAGCAGCAGCAGCAACAGCAACAGTCGCAGCAACAGCAGCAGCAATCGCAGCAACAACAACCGCAACAGTCGCAGACCGAGTCGAAGGAAGGTAGCTTTCAGTGCGACAAGTGTAACCTGATGTTCGGGCGGTTCGAACTGTGGCGCGAACATCAGCTAGTACATATCATGAACCCGTCCCTGTTCCCACCCGCCTATCCGCCAGACTCACCGTTCGGCATCCTCCAGCAACAAGCGCTGAACGCTACCAGCGGGGTAGCCGCCGATACCCCTCACCCTTTAATCGCGATGATGCAAGAGAGAAAGAGAAAGTACGATGACTTCGACGAGGGAACGGTCGGCGACAGCCGCTCCAACTCCGAGCACAACGAGCAGCCGAAGGACAAGCGACTGAGAACGACGATATTGCCTGAACAGTTGGATTATTTGTATCAAAAGTACCAAGTCGAGTCGAATCCGTCGAGGAAGATGTTGGAGACGATCGCTCGCGAGGTCGGCCTGAAGAAACGGGTGGTGCAAGTGTGGTTCCAGAATACGCGCGCCCGCGAACGGAAGGGCCAGTTCCGCGCGCACAGCCAGGTGATCAACAAACGGTGCCCCTTCTGTCCGGCCTTGTTCAAAGTGAAGTCGGCCCTAGAATCGCATCTCAGTAGCAAACACGCCGATCAGGTGGCTCGCGGCGAAGTGAATATAGATAACATTCCGGACGAGGAACTCTCGATGGAGTCGGCCCCCTCGAACCCGAGCACGCCCAACATGATGCCGCCACTGTTCCCGCCGTTCAACACCGAAATGGAGGCGTCCCTGAAAAAGTACTACGAGGAGTCGATGAAGCGATACATCAGCGAGCTGCAGGCTCACGCCAGCAACGGCAAGCAAGAAACCGCTAACCATCAGGCGGGTGGCAACAGCGGCGAGTCGCCGTTGGATCTGAGCAAACCGGTAGATCTGAGTCGCCCGATGAAACTGAGCCTCGGCGGGCTGTCGAATCTCCTCGATGAACAACACAGCGCGCACTTCCGCGGCGGCAGCGACTGCGGTCCGCTGACCGATCTCTCCGAGAGGAGCATCTGCGACGACGACAGCATGAGCGAGACCACGGAATTCCTAGACGACGAGAGCGGACCGGCGAGTCCAGCCTCGAGCACACAGAGTTCCAGACACGGTCCCGCTTCGGCGGGGGCCGGAAGTGCCGCGGGCCCGCCGGTCGCCGGCGCCGGCAGCGGGACAGGCCAATCCAGCGGCAAGCGATATCGCACCCAGATGTCCGCTACCCAGGTGAAGGTGATGAAGTCGCTGTTCTCGGACTACAAGACGCCCACCATGGCCGAATGCGAGATGCTCGGACGCGAGATCGGACTGCCGAAGCGCGTGGTTCAGGTGAGTCTGATTCTCGTGGTTCTCTAATTAGCCCTCGTCGAGTCTCTTGGAACACGTTCTCGCCGTTAGACAGACTCTTAATTTTTCTGATTTTCGGATCCTAACCAATTTGTATAATCTCTAACATCTGTAATCCATCTTACGATATCCAGTGAATGTTCAACGAAACAGTGCGAAACCTCTAATCCTTCTAATCTGAACCTATCGAGTAGCTGAAATTCGCGTGATATTAGCCAATATAAGCAATTTTTCGTCGATGTGAACAAGAATTCACGATGTTGTCACGTTGTTGATTCCATATGAATGGAACTCCGTCTGCAGTTACATGTCTGTCGCGTTTATTCCGATCGGGTAACTCGACTCTCCCCTCCGATTGCTCGTCGATTTCACATGATAATCGAGTTACGATAATGGGTCTAATAGAAAGGAGTGGCAGGTGTGGTTCCAGAACGCCCGTGCAAAAGAGAAGAAGGCTAGACTGGCGGCCGGTTTGCCGGCCGAAGGCT
The DNA here is from genome assembly GCA_032399595.1 of Tetragonula carbonaria. Taxonomy (NCBI): domain Eukaryota; kingdom Metazoa; phylum Arthropoda; class Insecta; order Hymenoptera; family Apidae; genus Tetragonula; species Tetragonula carbonaria. The sequence continues at coordinate 7,359,402 of JAUCRC010000015.1, read as the reverse complement.
CGGCCGTCCAACCTCATCGCGGCCCGACCGGCCCGGACGAGTGTAGACTCTGCTCGGTTCGATACTCGGCCAAGTCGCCGCTTCAGGAGCATGTATTTTCGCGGCGACACATCGAGTCGGTGCGTGTCGCCGTCGAGGAGGGTAGCCTCGTGCCGCCAACACCCGGCGCACCGATCGTTCCTGGCGGCAACAGCGGCGCAGCAGGAATCGGTAGCTCGCCGGTGGTCGGACCTGGTAACCAGCAAACCAGCCAGCAGCAGCAGCAATCGGACGAAAACATGATGTACGGATCCTTGTTCCTCCATCCTACGGCGATGTTCCAGTCACAGCAACAGCAACACCCGGGCGCCGCAGCGGCTAGCACGGCTACCACTACCGCCGGTGAGTGTCTGGCTGACCTCTTAGACTCGTAAACGATCGTTTGGCCCGCGTTCAGTTCGAAATTCTGTCGTTTTTTCCATTCTGAGAGAGAAAGAGAGAGAGAGAGAAAAAGAGAACCTTCTTTTATTTTAGAGAGATCGATAACGAAGGATACTTGATTTTCCTCGTCTTTCCTCTAGCGATGCATCGTTGAACTGCCTGAAGAATTTTCGCCTCTTCGTTTATGTTTCATCTACTTTTCCTTCATCTTTTCTTTTCTTTTTCTTTTTTTTTTCTTTTCTTCTCTTTCAATTGTCGTGATAAAGAATTTTGAACGACGCGCGAGTCATTGAATCGTTTGTATGTTGTGCACGTATTCCTCTCACGCCGTGTATACGCGTATCGTATAATTTGGCCCGTGTGATACTCTAGGGGGCCCGTCGATTACGAGATGAATTTCATAAGGACGAACGAAAATTTTGAAAACGTAAACAAGGTAACACGGAATACGAAATCTCGATGAAACCTTTATATGTATAGTGCGAATAATAATATATCCAGAGCTAGGCAATACTGAAAGTTCCTATCAGATGACTATTTCTAGCGTAAGGGAGAACGCGACTAAACGAGAAAGAGCGAGAGCGAGAGAGAGAGAGAGAGAAAGTATACTAGAGCGAACGCGATTAGAGAGCAAACGAGAATACGATTTTACGAGTGTGTGAGTGAGTGTGCAAATGAGTTCGACTACCGACGAACCTACGGATTTCTACAGAAGAGAACGAAAAGAAAAAGAAAAAAACGAAAAAGATTTAAAGAAGCGTACGAGCGTCGAGTAGTAGCGTGTCATTGTGCGTAAGAGTTAATTCTTAATAACATTCATTCTTTCTTTTTTTTAATCTAATTAATATCGATCATGTCGCCGCCACGATAGAGATACAGAGAAGTGAGAAAATAAAATTTTTTAACACACACGACGTGTAGGGAAATAATAAAAAATACGTGAAAGTGAAAGGAAGCATTAAGGAATAACTAGAAGCATTAAGGAATAATACAAACTGCGTCTCGATTATAAGTTGATGTACAGTTAAAGACTATACCGCAGATGTACTGCGAACTTTATTATTATTATTATTATATTTTATAATGCATCCTTTAGTAACTACCCAGCTATTGTTCGAAGCGTTTGATTCATTATAGTATAGCCAGAAAAAGAACGGAGAATACATTGCCTTTAATTCCTACGTAGCGTAGCGAAATATCGTCCTTTATCTCTCTTCTTCTCCCCCCCCCTCCGGTCTCTCCTCCACTTGTCCTTCGATACCGCGTCATACTTATCATCGTCGTCGTCATTGTCGTCGTTGTCGTCGTTGTCGTCGTCATCGTCATTATGCATAGTCGCGAAGCCATTCCAACACACCGTGTCATCTTACATACGTTCAGTGCCTCCTCCTTCTTTGGTTGCGCGCCCTGAAGCGTTTTCGCTGTAAATACACTTCGCGAAGACCTCGCTGTTAACCGAGGCTCGGATAGGGCCCCCCTTTATCTCGAACGGTCCCCGATTCTGGCCTCCGCCGACCGTAACGAAAGCTCTGACTCTCTTTCTCCATTTTCTCGCGACGAACGGCAACACACGCGTGTATAAGTAACTATACGTAACTACGAGCAGAATCATGTACGTGAGTGCGCGCATGTAGAAAGTACACCCGGTGATGCAAACATGAATTTACGCTGGAAATTGATACGTTTCAGAAACTGGACGATTTTAGTATCGCGGGCATATTAGGTTCGAAACGAGAAGAAACGAACGATCTCGGTAAATCGTTGACGCAATGAACAAGCACGTGACTTCGTCGATTCGCAATTCTCTCGATGTTTAAAGTTTCGGACTGGTAGATTTCCATTTCTCGTCGTGCTCGGATGTATTCGCGAAGTTGGAAAGCGACGCATTAGCTATCATTTATCCATTCAGATTCATTGGAATCTTCTTTCTCGCTTCTTTACATTATATTGAGATTAAGGGGACAACAGGTCTTTACGACAATCGCGAATTAGACTCGAGACGGATAAATCGTTACTGAGAGTTACTACTACTGTGCGCGAAGGAAGGAAATCTTCTCATCGTGGAGAGAATCGTGTCCGTTCGATTTTGCTGTGCATGAGAGTAACGTCCTTCGGTTTTGAAAATTGTTGCATGTTACATACATGTACGTACATGATCGTAGGTGAACGTCATAAACGTGATGAATAATGTGATGACTCTGTTGAAACATTTCTTTCATTCATTCGTGGAAATTTTATCGGGCATTAAACTATTAAACTATTAAAGGCAAAAAAATAATGCCTCAACGTGAAACTGAATTTGCGGAACAAAAACTTGGTGAACGTCTATTAATTTAAAACGAATTTAACTTTTTTAATCGTAATTAGTGTACGTAGAATCAAAGAACTCCAATTATACGAACCTCTCTTCCCCACCCCCCTCTCCCCCTTTCAACAGGTTTGTATATTTGGACTTCTGATTAATTAATTGTAATATTATTATGTTATATTGCATTATCTAATACAATATATTATATGATATAATGATATAATTATAATTAATTAATTAATTAACAAAATTCACGTTGTTGTTGTTTTTTATGTTCTTTCGTATCATTTAACGCGCGTAACGTGTGAAGACCATCATATCACAATCATTGTACATACGTAATTTCATCCTTAATTCTTTCCTTCCTTCGCAGCGACGCGAAACAATCCTACTTTGCCATTTTTACGACAACATCGACTTTAATCAGGGCTACTACTATTACTAATTATTATTATTATTATTATCATTATCACTCTTATTATTATTATTATTATTATTATTATTATTATTATTATTATTATTATTATTATTATTATTATTATTATTATTATTGTTTATGCGTTAGTTATTTATGAATCCATCGACCCCAAGAAACTATTTCTCTAACTTTATTTGTGATAGTCTCACTCTCGTCTGCCCAAGACGAATTCTGAACGAATCGTCTTTTTCAATTACGCGTTTTGACCTTGAACAGGCTGAACACCCAACGTACATACTCCTATCCCATTTTTTTTTCATTACACATTTCCTATTATATATTTCTCCTTTCTGTTCAGACAGCCAATGGTTCTGGAGTAAAAATGAAAGAAAGAATTTCACGATTCCATATTTTTCCATGTTCGTAGAATTCCCGAGCCACTTCTTAATCTGGGATAACTGGAACGTGAAATTTTCAGTAGAACTTTTCCTCGATAGGTCTAGTTCGTTCGTTTTAGCATTTTTGTTTCGTTCGTATCGTTATCACCAGTTGTATTTATCGTCAGTTATTCCCAGTCGTCGGTTATTAGCATTCTTCAAACAAGACTATCAGCGAAGAACCGTTTAATTTCACATGCGAACCCTCGAGTTGAATCGCGTACAAACAACTGGTGACAATTTGGAATTGAAATTTTAGAGTGTCTCATTTTAGTCTATATTGTTAGTTTTTTTTTTTTTTTTTTTTGAAAACAGACCAAGCCTGAATATTTTCTTATATTTTATATTTCGATTCTTTTTACGATGAAATTTTAATTCATACGGTAGACGTTTATACAATTAGTAACAAAAATCCTAAAATATTTCTGTTGCGTCATTGGGAAAAGTGAAATCAATAAACAAATAAAAATTCCTCTCGGACAAATTTAAAAATAAAATTTCATCCGATTCATCGACACATCTGATTTCTCTATAAAGAGCTGCAATTGGATATTTCAAAATTAATTGGCTTAATCTGTGACCTAATGGTGTCAGCAAAAAGTTAAATTACGTTCAATGTAGACTCCTCTCGAACAAATTTAAAAATAAAATTTCATTCGACACATCGACACATCTGATTTCTCTATAAAGAGTTGCAATTGGATATTCCAAAATTAATTGACTTGATGATCTGTGACCTAATAGTGTCAACGAAAAGTTAAATTACGTTTAATGTAAATTCCTCTCGAACAAATTTGAAGATAAAATAATTTAGTAAATAATGTAAATTACTCTCGAACAAATTTAAAGGTAAAATAATTTAGTAAATAATTTAGTAAATAATTTAGTAAATAATAAGATCAAATCTGTTCCAACTAGAGTATTTCTAATCAAAGATACCTACTAAATTGCGTGAATAAATTTATTGACGACGTATTAATATAGCCAGACATATCAATTGATGAAAGTTTCCTGTGAACTGATGATACCAATTAAGAGTTAACTTTCATTTAATGTAGACTCACGTGAAAATTAGATTAATTATTATGCAATTGAAATATTACTAATCATCTATTATACAATTGAAATATTACTAAACATCTATTATACAATTGAAATATTACTAAACATCTATTATATAATTGAAATATTACTAAACAAAAAGTTCTGCTAAATCACGTTTCCAGGATACCACGAATAGTTTTATTTTTTACGACGTAATAATAATAACGTAATCAGATATATCAATTAATGAAAATTAATATGTGCATTTTGAGATATCGTACTCGCAGCCGATGAGGGTGTGACTCAATTTCTCGCTTTTCTCTTCGTCGATAGACACATACATACACACATACATACAAATAAAATACATTGAAACCCCGTGAACACTTCTATACCTAATCTATACATAGAAACACAAACGAATACAACTATACGTATAAAACAGCAATGTTACGTACATCGGTCCCTACTATTCTTGTGTATATAGTTTATTATTATTATTATTAATTATTATTATTAATTATTATTATTTTATATTATTAATATTATATTATTTTTCCGTTCTAGTCTAAAATAAAGCTATACTATCATAAGATTAATCTTTGGTTTATTTATTATTTGATTATTTTACCCTGTCCTCCTCATTCAAGACCCTGCCAAATCATCCCTCCCTTTTTTTCTTTTTTTTGGGGGGGGGGGGGGGGTAAGTCGTATCGATTGAAACAACGACATTATTTGATCCAGAAGTGATCGAACGCTTTTCTTCGTTCAGTAGTTCCTGTGTAGAATTTATTTATTTAGAGCGCAGCTAGAAATAAGCCGAAGAGAAACCATTAACAAAATAAGTCAAATAGCCTATTTTCAAATGTAAGCCATTAGACAATTAGCTGGTAATCCGAGTCAAATTATTAGAAAATTGCCTAGTAATATGAAAGATTCACGAAATAGAGTCCGATTTGCCAAATATGTATAGGAAGATTGCAAGATGGAAAGAACACGATAAATACATTTCGCGTGATTTGTTTTAACATAATTTATATCCAGCGACGAGTCTGAAAGACTCTCTACACTCGACGAAATTTTTGTGAAAAAAGATATCATCGTTACGACAAATAATACTTTGAGTTTGGAACTTTATAAAGATACTTGAACAAAAATAGACAAATGAAATTTGAAAGAGGGTTGGAACACACGTGGCATTGACTTCAAACTCAAAAACACGTAGCTGAACTTTAAGACGAAATTATGAACATAAATAGTCTCAACTAAAATTCCAGCAGACAATGTAAATGACCAAGAGGATTAAAAAAGGAAACAGAATTAAATAAAGGAACCGATTTTCCAATGCAAAGCGTGCATTTTAAAATCATTTTTGACTGATTCAACGTGACGGACTTAGTAATCGTAAAGTCGTGACATCCAAACTTACGATCTGAAGTATTGTAAAAATATCATCTATCGTGTTCTGCATCACTCTCTAATAAACATTGAAATCACTCGCGAGAGAAACGCGTGAATCGAGACTGGAGATGGAAGAAAGCTTGTTTCCAGGTTGACCACGTCCGGTCGATCACGCGAGTTTCGCGCAAACCACGGGCTGTTAACGCGAATTATGACGTGATTCGTCTGGTCGTGCATCACACAGGTAATTAAGCCCGAAGTTCGTTCCGTGACACGGGCGATTCGACGACTCGGCACGACGAGTACGTACATGGCATTGTCGAGACCAACCGAGCTAGTACTGGCTATCGAAAACAAGCGAGTTTATCGTCTCGGGTTCCGAGCGACCCGATCGTGTTCAAGCGATGAATTAAAACCGACAGGGAAGCGTTAACCCTGCAAGATTACACGTTCGCGCCTGGATTTCTAATGCAGCGACGTTGTAGTAGATGCTCGCCAATCCAATAGAACAACTTGGGCATGGAATTTCGTTTCATAGCGGGAAATATGTATATATGTATTTGGAGTTTGTATTCGGCAGAATTTAATCACTGTCGATTGAATTTTCCGTCACTCGCGTCGTGTGAGTTTATGATGACAACTTTTCTCCGAAGATTCATCGTATCATTCGATATTCGATTTAATACAGAATTGATCCCTCTCGCGTGGAATTTGTTCTGGCTTTGGATTCTGACTGTTCGAATGCTTCCCAGGTTTCTCGAAGTTTGGCCGAAACATTGCAAGTCATCGTTTTCAAAGAAATTATATGTATAATTATATAATTTATATATATATATATATATATATATATATATATTTAATGAAACGAGACATACGTTAACTTTCACTTGCTCTTACACTTTCAATTCAAATATTACATAACTGCTTTCCCGTAGAGCTTGTGCTTTACAGCTTTGCCAGCTCATCGGAGATACATTTACGACCCATCTGGTCGATTTCAATCACCCTTAAAAAGAAAAAAAAAATGAAAAGAACGAAAGAAACAATCCTCTACACGAGTCAACGAGGAAACTGGCAATGAAAACCTGCGTGTTGGCTCGTCCGTTTTATAATTGTTACGTGATTTACACCCGGCCTATCCAAGGTTTTGTCGATCGAGCCATGGGTCCCGAGATAATTAGTCGCGCCACTTTTTCGCCGCGTCTTCCAGCCAACAATGGAAGCGATCTATACACAAGGAGAGGGAGAGAAAGAGAGAGAGGTGGATGATTGCAAGCGAGGGCCATTGTACACGTAGTCGTGGGCCCCGTGTTCACTGCCATCACTGACGCCAACGAAATTCCCTAAACGACGCGATTCACGCTCTGAATGAAAGCAACGGAGACAGCGAGAGAAAGAAAGCAGCGGTTGGAGGGGTTGGGGGGGAGAAAAGGAGAACAAAAGGGTAGGATATTCATTCGGAAAATTGATTCCTCGGTGACGAGCGATCGTCGGTGCGTTTGAAACCCTCCCCCCCCCTTGTGCCTTTCTCGCGGCCTTTATACCCGCCACACGCGACAAAGACCTCGATATTCCTCCGTGAGATCTAATGGCTTTGTTCGAGACGCGTTAAATCGCCTTCGTGAGAGTATTGTGCCTTGTAACGATCCGGTGATTACTCTTGGCAGCGGTGACTTTCTGTCTTCTGGAATTATCACGCGACATTCCTGCTTCTTCATTCTTCTCTTCAGGATGATTGATACACGCGCTGCATTCTGAGAAATTTTGAGAACTATTGATCACGTGGCTCGATCACTCTTTTTTTTTCGTCTGATTTTGATTGTACCTGATCGCGATTCGATCGTGATTATTAAAGACTGGGGTATATTCAATTATTATTATTTTCACTGATACCGGAGGAATCATATTCACTGTGACAGTGAATCGTGATATTGCGGTTGACAGAAGAATAGTTATATGTGCGTAGAACAAGTTTAAAACTACAATTAACGTTTCAATTGCGAATAAGTTCATAATTTGTCCATCGTGCGCTCTATTTGGAAATTCTTGTTAATACAAAACTCGTTGGAATTTTTGGAAGACCATGTGTCTAACAGTGAAAGCCACCCATCCCTGCGACTCGTGAACGCGTTAACTTCAAATTTTGTGAAAAATAACAACAAATTCGTTGATACACTGCACTTTGATGATATACCTATTACAAAATCATTGTTGCACAGACATAGCCGTTGCATTACACAATTACACTTCGCTCACAAAAAAAAAAAAAAGAAAAAACAGAAACAACCACCGTTCCACTTGAAAATTCGCCCCATTAATCAACCCATAAGCCTGCCTGCATCCCAAGGCATCCTAACTCCATCAACATACAAATGCAATGTAGCCTATCTCCAACTCTCCAATTCCTTCAAAAATCCCACTTAACATTCGTGTGTCGTCGTTGTAGCCGTGGCTCGTGCTCGTGTGAAAGTTCAAGGTGACTCTCCCTTTTGCCACGTGTCGTCGAGAAAACCTACTTCGGGCTTCCTTCCTTCTTCTGTATTCTTCTCATACATCAACGAGGAATCTCGATGCATCGAATGTGGCGGAGAGATGATTCGTTGGGAGATGCAGAAATTCTCATTCAAACGAGAAAAAAAAATGAGAGAGAGAGAGAGAGAGAGAGTGAAAGTGATCGAAATTCACGAAACTCCCGATGGAGGGGAGGGTTCTTCCGGCTCGTGGCGGGCCACGTGTCGCTCCTTCCGCGTCATTTTGAAAAGCTTATGCTAATGGAGGATCGCGACACTAGGATTGCGACACCGAAATGCCGCATGAGGCGAGGTGGTTTTGTCCACCGGGTGCCCCGAGAACGATTATACGCGCGATTCGTGAAATTATGCAAAATGCGCGAACGTTGGAGCACGCGCGTCAGCCACGTGGCCTCATCGACGAGGGAATGCAAATGATAACTCCGATTCGGGGGTTGGAGCCAAACTTCTTTCACTCTTTGTCCATCCACGTCCATTCGTGTGGAAATTCTACGTACGCCGTGTACAATGTGTTTCTGAATTGGTGATACAACTCGAGGAAGGGTGAAATATACCGGGGGGGAATATAGTGTGAGCTCCTTGTCGTAGGAAGCTTCATTATATTGGAGCTTAATTCTAGAGTTTCCGATTTGATTTAATTTCAATTTCATTTCATCAGCCATCAGGTATCACTGTCGAATAAATTCACGAGAACGTCGAAAGTGAGACTCGCGTAACATTATATATAGGAGTGTAAAAGATCGAGATAATGATAGCGTATGATTTGTGGCATTTGAAACTAATTACGCGGCACGAAGGCACGTCTAAAGGTCAAGAAAATCCGACGTCCAATTTGATTCGAACACTCGCTCACACCGAACCACCGCCAGGTCAACAATCGAACTTCGCTACTCCGAAGTAATCTCGTAAACGGGTGAACGAGTTCACCGGTAAGGCTGCTCGAACCTTGGCGACGCCATCAGGTAGGAATTAACATGCCGTTGGTCGTTTCTACTTTTTTTCTTTTCTTCTCGATCGCGCGAGAGAACACCTCGCTCTCGGTGTTCGTTTATTCGCCTGTAATCCTTTTGAATGCAGCGCGCGGTCCAAGAGTTTCGAAGTCTTTTCACCTCTCTCCACGAGAGAGGCTGCTCTGTCCCCAAGAGTTTCGCGTCCTTCTCCGTTCTTCGAACGTGTCCCGAGCCATATGTTACCCGATCCACGCCGGAGCTATTAATTATATCGATCTATATAGGCTGCGTAGTTAGCCGTAGCCAGAGCGAAAAGCCCTGCCACGCTTTATGGTTCTTCTCGCGTCCCCTTTTTCTCTCCTATGCGGTCCCGTGATAGTTGTTCCTTCTCTCTCTCTCTCTCTCTCTCTCTGTCCTCCGAGCCGATCCAGCGACAGCCGGGTGAGAAGGTGAAAAAAAAAAAAGCGCGCGTTGCACAGAAATACATAAAACCCGACCAGAAGTATAAATCATTAGGGGCCATGGAGGAACTATTATGTGACTCATGGCTCGTGGGGATGAGAGAACCCGGGAACCGAGGAAAAGAGAGAGAGCCGAAAAAAAATCCTACCATGGGGGGAGGGGGTGACAGTCATCCCCCCAGCGTGGATTTCGTTTTTTTCCTTTCTTTCTTTTTCCATTTAGACGCGAGATTGCCAGTGGCTTGGCGAAGTTGGTTAATTGGATTGAATCGGATTGGTCGAGTTCGATGCAATTTGGAGAAAACTTTGGAAAGTATAGTTTCAAGTATAGTCTATATCTAGACGATGTTCAAGTACCTGGCGCGCGCGCGTTTGAAAGATAAAATTTAGTTGAGAGATGATTTTGAAAGTAAGAAATGTAACTTCGTGTAACTTCCACGGAGAGATTTAGTAATACATAATTATAAATTTCTAAAATTACTCGGGTTTCGTTTCTTCGACTATAAAAACTATCGAATTAAATTCGCGGAAATGTGAAATTGCATAAAGATCCGCAATCCGATTAGTGATAGAAAAACTAGATGTTGATCTAATCTTATTTTATCGTTGAGTTTTTATAGTGAACAGCAGAGTCTTTCGTCATAATTTTAATTTGTACAATGATAAAAATATTCTGGTACTAAAATACAAGCAGATCAACGTAATGGGATTTAAGAATTTTTTTAGATTACATTATACTGGACCAAACAACTTCCATTTTATTTTTTTTTTTGAACAATTGTCTTAGAATCCCGACATGTCCTAGAATTCAAATTTCGTTTCAACAGTCCGCTCAATTAGAAAAATAATTAATATTTCTCTCGTCTGTTGTATCTATAAAAACACATCTTCACAATAAAAACTAAATTACTAAATTCCTCTTTAATAACGCGATTGCGAAACGATCAGCGTTCAGAAAAATGAACCGTACCGAATAATTAACAATACAATTATTTCCCCATTATTACGACGTAGGATATTAAAGGCAATTAAAAAGAGTACGCAACGTCGAATGATTCCTCTCGTCGTACGAGTATTTTCTTCTCGCTTAATTGCATCACACTCTAATTTATCTTACGGTTCATTAAAAAAAAAGCACACTGTAAAAATATTCAGATCTCCAAATCTCCGAAAACGCAAACTGTTTTCAAATTTCTAAGAAACTGAAAATTGAAAACTGTTTGAGGCTTCGCGTCTTGAAGTTTCGCGAACTATCCTAGATTGTAAGAATTTTAGAGTCATAGAAACCATAAAAATCAAACTCGAAAGCGCAATAAAAATTGTGAGACTGCTTCTTCTCGAAGAAGAAGAACCTCGAATAGTAGATAAAAAAATTTTCCGAAACTTGGAGATGTTGAAAGACTCGCACACTATTGCTAACTATCTAGAGTTCGCGCGAATTCTAGATAGAGTCCCTCGAGAATCTAGAAATCCCTGAAAACTCTGGAACCTTGAATCGCCGAGAAATAAGAAGCAATTTCGAACGATTGGCGAACAGCTCGAGATCGGAAGAAGGAAACGCCGAGGACGCGCCGAGATGAGGCGACGAAACGGCTCGGGTTTTCGCGCGTAGCGAGGCTCGATTCCATCGCGCGTTCACTTTCGCCGCGAGGAATTCCTGAGGGGACTTCTTTCGGCCCTTGGCAGGCCCCGCGTCGGACAAGGTGCTGAGAGGAGCTGGCGCGGAACGAGTCACGAGACCGTTCGTGAATAACCTAGTAAAAGTAGCGAACTATAGAAGCCGCGCGGGGACTCTTCCCTCTTCGTTGGTGTTTGTCGAAGGCGCTACTGGAATCCGGCAAAAAACTCACCGGTCGGCTACCGGTCACTCTAATGCTTGCCTATAATGTGCCACGTTATTTTCAACGCTGCCCCCACCGCCAGCCGCGACGTTTCCTCGACGCCGCGAAAACGATTCCGGCACAAAGGCTCGAAACGGCTGTAACGTTACAACGAAGAAGACCGCGTGAACTGAAAAACAATTAGCTACATCGTCACTAAAAAAAAAAAGAAGACGAAGAAGTTGGACGAGATTGTGTCCTCGATCGTTTTCTTTTCATTAAATTCTTTCTTCCTTCTATTTCTTTCACTGCTCCTTTCTTCTTTTTTAGCTGATTGTATTTTTTTTTAGAAAAAAATAAAAAAATTGGGAGAAACTTATCAACATAGTTTTAGAGATAGAATTGTGTTTCTACGTTCAGTCGAAATTCGATGTAATTGAATTCTGCTTTTTACGGTTGTAACGAGATATAATGGTGTTTTTTTTTTAAAGGAATAGCAAGATTAGAAGAATTGAAATTGCGTCCCCGACAGTTTTTCTTTGATTAAACGTTTTCTTTTTTCTGTTTCTTCCACTCTTTTTCTTTTTTCTTTTTAAGTGATAATGTGGATAATTGTTTCTTGGAAAAAAAAAATAAAAAGATTGGGAAGAAGGTGGTGTGAACTAGCGATAGTTGGATATAGAATTGTATTTTCTTTAAACGATTAATTCAAATTCGGATTAAATTCTATTTGTTTGAACGAGATAATAGTATTCCTTGGAAGGAATAATAAAATTTTTCTACTGTATATTCATACATATTCGTTTGAATTATTCTGATTATATTTTATATATTCGTTGAACATAACGCGCTTCTTTTCATAAAAAGAAGTATTATTTAAATTTATAATCGCTAAATACATCGTACGCAAGCGTAGCTAATAAATATAACAAAAGCCAGAAACATCTACACAATGCCACACGCAGCTTCCTCGGCGTGTAAAAAAATAATGTCGATAAAATATGGATAAAAATCAAGAGGATAATTCATCCACGGCGCAAAATGGGGGGGCAGAGGGTAAAAATCTGGCAGCAATTGTGCGCGAAACGACGACGAGGCGACCGAATTGTTACGAGCCGAGAACGATGGTACCATAAACTCTTCGCGAAGGCAACACAGTAGGACGAGTTATGGCAATAATGCCGGGAGTTCCACGCATGACTCGGCACGGCGTAAGTGCCGATGGGGCCTTGAGAAGCGATCGAAAAAAGAGCAAAACCGGCGCGGCAACGCTCGGTGCCTTGACGCGTACCGAGCAATCACCGACACAAAAGAATCGAGCGTTAATTATCGAAAAAGTCTCGTCGTCCAACGGGGGAGGGGAACTTTCACGAGGAGTGATACGAAGAAATTTTCAGTGCAGCCGATATTGAATGAATCGGTTTCTCGGCACGCTGCGTTGCAAAACACTGGCACGCTGGGAAAATTACGAGGCAGCTTTAATGTTATTATCTCGGGCTTGAGAAAAAACTTTCTTAGGTGACACTCGTGTCGCGAATACTGTTCTTTTCGTGTCAGTAAGAAGTTTGGCACATATATGCCAGAAAATTGAATCAATAGATCGTTAAATAATAAGGATCGTTTTTTTTGAAGAAGAAAAAAAAAACGATCGCATTAACCGAGAAATAATCATCGAGGAGAGATAAATATTCTCTTTATAAGAGAAACTTTGTAACGAATGTGAAGAATAATTTTTTAAACTCAAAGAGTTTGGATTTGAAAGAAGTTTAAAAAAGAAAAAGGTATTTCATCCGTTTGCTCCGTTCTATACGAAAATTCCTTTTGGAAAAATTTATCTAAAAAACGTGGAGATGGAAGATTTGTTCTTTCAAATAAGCACAGAGAGATACTATTGTACAATTTTTTTTTTTTCATAAAGCAACAGAAGTTTCCTGGTCACAACCAAAGAAAAGATGAACTGACTTTCGAAAATATTCAAATGTCTGAAAATTTAATAGTCGTCAAAGGAAGGGCACTTCATATCGCATTCGCGCGCGAAATATAAATAATATAAATTATCAAATGCGATGGATCAATTACGATAAAAACAATTTCATTTCGATAGCGAAGATTTCGACTTATTAACTACTTATCGCCTACTTTTTCTTATCTAATAAGAACATTTGAAACAACAGTTATGCGGTAGTAGTATGAGCAATGTTAATAACGTATCATTATTTCGTATGTTATTCGATGTATTAACAAATACGAGTCAGTGCCGCATTGTGATTATGTCGAATAATAGAAAATAGTGATACATGCATGCGAACATATCTTACGTTTGAATCTATCTGCCAACGCAATCGAAGATCGTTTGTGATCGAACACCGTCATTTGTGCTTAGGCGAGACGCGACATTGACCGCGCGTGTCATAAATCGTTTCTCGGCACAGGAATCTAATAGAAGTTCAGGATACGCGTCTATATCATACTGTTAACCGCGCGAAGGTGGACTAATGGTAATTTTTATTTACACGGTGAGATATGCTCCGCACATGTAGATCAAGGACCGAAAGATATTAAATTAGGTTCGATCGGTAGAATCGAATGAAAAATCGGCGGTGATTAATGAAACGAAAGATAAATTTAATTGCTCCGGGGAGTCTTATCTCTGGAAATGAAAATTAAAAGTCGGCAGATAAATTTAATTACTCGGGAAGAGACACGTTAGAACGATGATTAGTTGGAATATAAATTAAATTTCTTGGAAGATAGCGGACTCTGTGTGAGAAAACAACTCTCTGAAATATATATTGATGAATTTCATTGCAACTTCATTGCAAACTGTTGACTAACGTTGCGATAACGCAACTTCATTTATATTATCTGTACTATCAAATAGCACGGCTTGTATTATCAAACTTTAAAGGATCAAACTCCAATGATTTGCTCGGAACTTTTCTGTTGTTGTATCTTTCACTTGGACTCGATAATTTTGTAAAATAAGAGAAATCGAAGCACGCGTTTATATAGATTCACTTTCCACAAGTACACAAATTCTTTCTTTACCGTCTTTGATCTAACGTCCACCAATGTCGCTAAAAACCATGAACCCTTGAACTGTAAAATTCTTTCCGTGTAACTTTCTTTCGAAATTATTAAATTCTCCAACCTAAATCAATTGGACATTAAAGTTGGACATTTCCAACCCACGTTGAAGCACATATTTATACATTTAGACTTGCTTCCCGCAAGTATCAAACTCTTTCTTTAACTTTAATTTGGAGATCTTTCCAGTAACACTAAAAATCATAATCACCCTTAAATCGTAAAATTTCCCAGCATAACTTTCTCTCTGAATTATAAACAACTCTCCTTATCAATCTGAGTCCAAGCTTCGGGGGAAATCTAAATTTGGGGGAACCGCAACTCGTCGATTCAACCACTCGACAATTTCCACACGAGCTGCGAGCTCGTGTTCGCAGGCAAAAACAACGAGCATATTCACCCTCGCCAAGAGCAACAACTGAACGTGCCCTAAAGAGGAACACGTAGTGGTGGGTGCATCTCGGCTACGATTCTCGACCGCAGAACGCAGGCGTACCACCGCGAGAGCTACGACGTCGCGGCACCGGTAGTTGCCGATGTTGTTGCTTGAATTATACTCTGATTATACTCCGTCCGCGCGGCAGCTATGATTAAACATTAAACAACGCCATTACGCCGTAGTAGAAGAAGGGAACGAAGAGAGGAGAGGTAAGGAATACGCACGAGGTATGAGGAGGACGAGGTAAGAGGAGAGAAGAAAGACAAGGATAAGAGGGAGGATATCAGGTCTGGGAGGGTTTCACCTCGTGGTCGTCGTCGTCGTCGTCTGGTGACCGCGGTCGCTCGTGTCCTCCTACGTAGTCCGAGGATTAGCCTGTAATTCCTCCGGGCAGGCTGCTTGCTCAGCTCCTCTCTCTGACTGCTGTTGACTGGCTAACCAGAAACAGGAATGCCAAGAAGCGTAATTAGCTATTCGGCCGCGAGAGGAGCCTATTTGCTTTACTGCATTCCGCGCGCCACCATTCAGGATGGAGCCAACCAGCCTTCCAGAGGGGAAGCGAGGGGGACACGATTCGAGTAGGAAGAAGAAGAAGACGACGACGAAGGCAACCAGGTAACGCGCAGAGATCCTCTCGATCGGCAAGAGAGAACAGCGATCCTAACGAGCTGGAGATCTAGACGAAGCTTCCTCTAGTCTCGTTCCCTCTTTCTCTGTATTTATCCAGCTTCCTCTTGTTCTCTGTGTCATACGCGCCGAGGCGATTAACTTTCGTCGAGTGGATCAATCGACGAAATCGATCAATCGTTTATGCGGCCGCGGGAAAAAAATTCTAGGCAGAAGGGGATGATGAATGGCCGCAATCTGATCGCGACGAAGATGTGGACGATCGTTGATATAAATTGTAAGACAATTTTTACGAGTTGGTCGATCGTCTCGTTTGATGGAATTATGTCGCTTCATGATACATTTGCCACGCACGCTCGATGGGGAAGGTATCGTTACAAGGATGATCTTCTTTGATTGTTGCAGAACGATGATCCTCCGATCGTTGGAAATTCTTTGACGATTATTTGTTGGAATACAATCTTCTTGGTTGTAACAGATCCCTCGGTTGTTAAAGACAGTGAGTTTTCGAAGAAATTATCGCGACGATTATTATCTTTATTCGTTTTCACTTTGGAATCTTCATTCCGATCGTATTTTAAGAGCAAGGGCCCTTTTTGATTGCACGTCGATATCTCCGAGAGACCGAGGAAGTATTAAAAATGACATTATGCCGCGTCTTGCCTAAGCAAGTTCTATAGCTGTTGCTTTACATAAAACTAAGTCTCATAAATCTAGCAAAGTCAGTACCAATCCACGAGATAATTTAGTACCTGTCAAAGGATCACGACAAAAGCATCAATCATATCGGCAGTTAACGTACTCTCTATTGCAACTCAAAGAGCAACAACACGATAGTTTATGCTATTCGATAAACTGCTTGCAACAATTCTTATCAATGATTCCGTATCTCCTCGAGTTAACCAAACATCGACACGATGTATCAATTAAATCACTGAAGCATACGTCAACAACGAATTCCAATGGATTTTGTACTCGAATCTCTAAAATCAATTCTAAATTTGTTGACGCGAAACATCCAATCTACGTTTAAGGAAAAAACAAAAAGAAGACGTGGTCGCGTCAAACTAGTCGCAACCAATCCAAATCTATTTTTTTTTTCTCCACACGTTTCTCGTTACACGCTGGAAACGAAAAAAAAAAATCACACAAACACCCACTAGTCGTCGTACCGCGACCAATCCCAGGCCTCTGCCTCTCGTTACGCGTAACACGCAAATAACGTAACCTCTGCCGCTTAACCGGAAATTCCTCTGGAGAGATCCACCGCGTATCAGCGGGAAACGGAGGCGCAAGCCTCATCTCGTTCCCCTCTGAAAAACGAAACGAGACGTTGAAACGCATGCCTGGACAAGTTCGGTTCATTTCCTCGGTATTATGTCGCGATTCTTCGGGAGCTCGCGGGACGTGACCGCCGTCAAACTGTTCATCATCAGTCTCTAGAGCTAGCTAGACTTCGGCGAGCGCAATCGCCGTGGTTTAATGCGATCCTCACGGCCGATCTTTCCTATCCGGCGGCGGCTGCTGCTGCTGCAACGTTCGTGGAAACGCGATTTCCGAGTTTGCTGCTCAGAGGGGGCTGATGGGGGAGGCCGGCCCTCTACGTGACGTTGGCACATAGTTGTTCGTCGTTGCCCCCGGCCGTGCACGCCGCAAACACGGTTAGTTACAGGCGGACTCGCGCCGCGTGACCGACCGACGAAAATTGCAAAATAGCCTCGCGGACGAGTCTCAACGAGTCCCGCCTCGCCGCCGGGATCTCCCAACGAAGAGAGAGAGAGAGAATTGCCCCGCTGAATGCTGATGGACAGAGTATATCTTTCCAAATGCGAGTTTCCTCGCGTTCGTTGCTGCTCTAAGATTGCAATATTTTGGGCACAAGGCGCCGCAAAAATCTTCTCTGATCTTCGAAGTTGAATTCCGAGAGAATTCTTGAAGCTTACTTTAATTTTGAAGATTGGATATGAGTTTCCGTACACGTGGAATTTTCATAGCAAATAAATGTACTACATTTGTTTCTCAATCTTGGTCCTTGGTTCAACGATTTTATTTACAGTGTGAATCTCGTTCGTCGTGGCCAGACAACACTGACCTTGGTCACATTTCTTTTGCTGTAGAGTAGCAAACGTTACAAATTCTGTAACGTGTCTTATTCCAGCGAATGTGACCACTTTACAGGGCATCGAAGTATCATAAATTTCACAAGGTGTTATTCACCTCGTATCTTCTCCCCGTACAATGAACACGAGATAATCACCACTCTGCGAAAATTATCCGCGATACGTCCTTCTTGTTCATCCCTGGGATTTACTTTACGCCGAACGAATTACCTCGTGGAATCAATTACGTCGTGATTCCAC
Source organism: Tetragonula carbonaria (assembly GCA_032399595.1). Classification (NCBI taxonomy): domain Eukaryota; kingdom Metazoa; phylum Arthropoda; class Insecta; order Hymenoptera; family Apidae; genus Tetragonula; species Tetragonula carbonaria. Next base: position 7,341,099 of record JAUCRC010000015.1, on the reverse strand, counting down.
GGTAGGAGGTAAATCTCGAAAAACCGCGGCGAGATTGCCGAGGGAAGAACCAGCGAATGGTCCGAGAGAACGAAACTAAATTAGGCATAAATTAGCTGATTACAGAAAATCGTTGGACACGCCGCGAATCACCGGTGGCATTCGGCTTCTCCTCTCTTAACACCTGTGCCCCCACTCGGACACACACACACACACACACACACACACACACACACACACACACACACACACGCACACATTCTCTCTCTAGCCAATTTCCAGCTGGTTTCCTGTCTCTCGTTTCCTTTTTCTCGGCGTGCAGCCCCCCCGAGAGAGAGCGTAACGATCTCCTCGCCGCGCTGTTGTCCTAACTCGCTTATAATAACTCTACCCCGGCCGGGTAATGACGATCCGGTCTTGGCATTATTGTTTCTGCGGCAGCCTCCTCTACCTTCTCCCCTGCCCCTCTACCACTTTCTTTCTTCTCTGTCCACGATTATTCGGGTAATTCGCCTGGCTGCTATTATCTCAGCGCCAGTGTGACAAACGCGCGGCATCCTTGAAAACGAAAGTGGAATAGTCCTGCGCGGGTACAGACACCTCGTGGCGTTTTATCCTGTTTTCACACACTGGAATTCCGAGAATTCGACGCGAGTCCAAATGATCCGAGATTGCAGAAAAATCGGAGCTCTTGGCTTTCTTGCTTTCCCTCTGCTTCAGGTGGGAATTTGACGTTCTTTGCAGGCAAATCTTTTTCCCAAATTCGTTCCGTAATTTTCTTCCGTAATAAGGAATCGTGACAAAAATACTTTGCAAAACTTTTGTATTTATTGTCGACGAAGGAAGTTTCGAATGGTTAATTTAACGAAAGCTTTTACGTTTACGACGGATGTTTTAGGACTTCTTTAAATTTTTCACAAAATAGCAAACAATAAACTCGGATGTAAAACGTTCGCCTGTAAAAAGTTTAATCTACAATTTTATATAATATTAAATTCGTTTTGAACGTAACAATATATATAATACTTAAAATTTCTTGTTTCTCTCATTGATCATTGATTTTTCTCAATTATTAAAACTCATAGTTCTCCACTTCAGTTTTGCACCGAAGACAAGCTGATTCTTCAAGTATCTGACGCGAATCGTTCGATCTGAACAAACCGTGACCCTTACAAATGAAACACTTTGCCCAAAGTATGAACATCATTCAATGACTAAGAATGAAATTTCACATTAGCCAAGCTCAGAGACTAAGTATCCGCCACAATCTCGCGTAACCTAGTTAAAAACGAGGCAACGTGGACCAGCAGAGTTCCAAATGAAATGAATACACGAATCCTTTGGCCGAATGGCAATCGATGCTCGAACGAGCAGAAAGGAATTAAAGATGGCCGTGATTGGCGTTGGACCGCCGCCAAAAACGTCGAGCGTAACGAAGTTTTTTCGACAGCTCCGCGGGCGTCGATAAGAAACTGAAGAACTGAGGGATGAGCACGTCGCGTATTAGGAATTCATATGTTGGAGGCTTCTCGAGCTTGATCGATACAGGATGATTATTTTCATGCAGCGATACTCAATTAGTCGCGCGAAAGAATACATCTTCCCTCTTGCCATAGAATCGGTTTATGTGCGACGCAATTATAAATTCCAGTTAATAATTGGCATATTGTACAGTTGTTGTAATATCTTATCGAACACCACGTAAATTCGTGTGAATTTGTAATTTAGTACTCACATGAACAAACATGTTCGTTATTTAACTAACTCTGTTTTGGTACTTTTTCGTTGTTCTTGTGTTTGCTGATGCGCAACACAGGAAGATTGACGACTGACAAATTGTAAATCATAATATTCTTCTGAAGGATGAAAATAATTTATTTCAACGTATTCTTTTTCTTTTTTTTGTGGATAGTCCTTTTAGGTTTTAATATATTTATTATTGGCTTTATTGTTATTTGTTTAATAATACATTATCGGCTTTCAGATGGGATTAAGTTTTTATTCGTAGTCTCGTGATTTATCTCCTATTGAACCTGCTATTAAATCTGCGATTTTTTAACAGGAAATTTCAAATTTGGCCGGATTTGTAAAATGCCAAAACAATCTCTCGGGTGAACGATCATCAACAGATACACAATTCCGTGAAAGTCTTCTTGGAACAACATGAATAGAATAGTGCAATTTTACCATTCATTAAACATTTAACTACTATATCCTTCAGTATTTCCAGAAACGATAGCAAAATATTTCAAATATTTTTTAAACTACTTCCTATTTTCCAAACTCAATAAATAACTACTTTCTATTATGCATTTATTATCCATCAAATAACGATATTATTTATTTTGTAATGTGTAATCATATTGTTATTTTATAATGTTAATTTCACTGTGCATTCGTCAATAAAAATGATTGTACGACGAAATAGTTATTCTTCGAATTATCCACAAAGTCTTCAAATAATACAAATAAACTAATAGAAGAAGAAAAACATTCACAGTCAATTCTTGGAATTTTCACCATCAAAAATCATCAAATACGAATAACAAACTAATAACGTAATAAAAAAGAGTGAAGAATACGAAATAACGTGCTGTATTAAAAAAAAAAAAAAGAAGAAAATTACATTTGCAACCAAGGTTACAGGGACGAGCATGAGAACCGTTGCTGCAGGAGGGTTAGTTTCTTTTTCGCGTAGCTTCAGATTTTCTTGGCATTCGAGGTTCCTTCGGTTTCGAAGTCGACCGAAGAACCGTCGAGGGGTTGAAAGCGGGGGTTGCAGACATACATTAATAACCAGGAGATACGTATCTCCTTCTGTATCCCGGCTGGAAGAAGATACATCCCTTATATAAATGTATGACTAACGGATGGAAGCTTACGCGGAGCTTGTTAGGAAGAAACGAGGAAACTCTCTCTCTCTCTCTCTCTCTCTCTCCAGCAATCCTTTCTAGTTATTTCCCAAGTATCTTACCAGACCACCGTCTCTCTCCTCCTCCTCCCCCCTCTCAACCATCTTTTTATGCTGAGTTATTCCTTTTCCAACGCGAGAGTATCTTCCGAATCGAATTCGTACGAATCGCTACGTATTCCCTGGAACAATTTGCCTTCCATTACCAAGTAGCTGGAATTTTCTAAAGGAATTTCTTTTTGTTACCTGTCGTTAAAAGTCTCTCAAGTGGAAACTTTTAGGTTGGCTTGACGAGAGTAGTATGAAATCGGTCGCCTTCAGAAAGATTTGATTTCGATCGTCATTCGTTAAATTCTGTCCTATCGTTAGTCGGTGGCATTAACGCGTCAAAATTTTTATTATGATATTGTAAGGTATTATTATTAATAAACCTTTCGTTGTATTTTTCATTGTACAGCATCTGTGTCATTCAAAGTTCATTGTTAATGATATTCGTCTCATTTTAATTATTCTATATTATTTGTGGAAATAGAGACAACGGTCATCATTGTAGGAGTAAACGTATGAAAATATAACAAACTTCATTAATTCGTAATTATTATAGAACATTCGTAACGTAACTCTCTTGTTCAAACATAGACTTAGCGAAACTGCTTCTGAAGAACAAACATAAATTTAGTATTTAAATACTTGGACATCTTTCATCTCATCTGACCAACTTTTTTCGCTCGTAAATTGTTCGAAACGAAATTTCTAAACGAAGAAATTATTGCAACTTCGTTACATACGCATCGATCCGACATACAATTGCTGAAAATTTTTAAGTTTCGAAAGTCTCTCGGGTTTTTTTTCGAATTCTCGATGGGACGATCCATCCATATCGAGCAGCATTAAACGATAACGGAATAATTTCCCATTAGAAAGGTAATTAGAATCAGCGGGCGATTTCGCGTCCGCGGTTACCACGGTTGTCGGTAAAGCCTCGGAGCGTGTAACTGGAGCGTTCAAAGAGCAATTTGCAGAAACGTCGAGCCGTACTCCAATTCCCCACGCCCAGGCGGATCTTTCTCGGGATCGACGTTAGCCCCGCAATCAGCGGCCGCCGTAAAGACTCGCGATCGAAATAATTACCTCGCATACATTACGCCAATCAGAGACCGCCAAACATGGATAACACGAGTTTCCCCGAGCGATGGTCTATCGTTCTTAACTCCTGCACGTGCTCGTCGCTTATGTGCTAGACTACGATCTTAAAAACCATGGCTTCAAATTGACGGTGGAAAGGTGCCCTTCTTTTGTAACTTTTGTAACTGAAACTTTGGCTCAGTTTTCATCGCGAGAGGGAGATAGTGATTTTGTGATTCTTGTCTTCGCAGTCGGTTAATAGTCGCTTGTCAGTTTTATTATTTATACATGTGGAAGGGCACATGAAATGGATGTAACGAATTTACGATTGGTATATTTGAGAGAAAAAAGAAGATCTAGATATTTTGAAAATAAATGATAACTATATACAGAAATATATATATATATATATTTAATCGCAAGAGTGAAAAATGAAAATTTAGAAATGTAAGATACAGACAATTTTAACTTACCGTTGATATTGATATTATTATGAAGAAACATCAAACAAACAAACGAAATATTATATCAACCAAACTTTAACGAGTAAATCGTCCACAATCCGAGCTTAATAAATGTAGTAAGTAACCTTCTTGGTTACGAAGAAGAGACAATCGCACTGTAGCTAAAAGTGAAATCAAAAGAAAAAACGAAATGCAATTTCAAAGTTGACACGATGAGAGAAACATCGGCGAAAAGATGGCGTTTCTCGCGAAGATAAATTGGCGATCGTCGGAAGGGTTCGACGCTGGGATTATCCAGGCGATCAATTATCTCGCACGAATTTTAACAGAGCCTAGAAAGAGAGAGAGGAGGCAAGAAATAAGAAGAGATCCGCGTGTTGTCGGACTGTTTAGCGACCTAAAGAGCCGTCTCATCGGTTACGTGGATAAAGGGATCGAAAGTGGTAGGGGCTATTACGCGGGTAGATAGTGCCCGCTCTCTCGATCCATCGGCACCGCGTGTTTTCGTCTCTGTTTCACTCGTTTCACATCGAACAGAGGTCCAGTCCCGCGTCTGTAATCTCAGTAATGCCTACCGTAAGGGACATGGTAACTCGCTCATGGGATCTGTGCTCGCCGTGCTGGCCTCTGTATTCCATGCTTTATGGCTCCTATGCATCGGATCCCGGGCAGTTAAAGGCATCGCGACTTGAATAGCCAATAAGATTCCGCGGGGCACGCGAGAACCGCGAGCATCACCGTGTGAATTCGAAAATGGAACGCGTTCGATCGATGAACGATGCGGATTCTGACCTTCTTGTTAAACTGCTTGCGTTTATCATTGACGAACTGATACCGCGAGTTTGTCGGCTCGCACGACGTGAAATTGAAGAATCGAAATATCTGAATTTTCAATATTTAAAAAACACTAGAATTGTTGAAACACTAAAAACAATACTTTGAATTTTAGTTACGAAGTGGATACAATGCTTTGGACAAATTAAAGATTAGTTTAATGTTGATAGATAAGATGTAGTTTACGTTATAGATTATTTGGATTTGGACGAAGGACAGGAGTTTATAGATTTCTACGATAGTTGAAGAATTAGAAAGGATTAGAATCGATTATATTTAAAATAACTTTGGACAAATTAAGAATGAGTTATTTGGATCTAACGAAGAATAAATCGCGAGTTTGTGGGTTTATACGACGTGAAATTGTAGAGTTAGAAAGGGTTAGATTTAAAATATGTGAATTTCAGTTAATGAAGTGAATACACAACGCTTTGTGCGAGTTAAGAATAAGTTTATGTTGCAGGTAATTTAATTCCCATGTAAAACAAAAAGAAAAGTAAAATTTAAATATATAATATTCTATGTGTTAACCAAAGAGAGAGAGAGAGAGAGAGACAGAAAGTTCCAATCAATCAGAAGATTGAAGACTGTTGTACCAGAAGTTTGATACCGAGAATGGGTGATTTTGATTGGATAAAACCAAAGTTTGCCAAACCAAAGTAATATGTAATAAGATGAAGAATAGATATACATATCTCCTGTAAATTTCATAAATAATTGATTTCAACTATGAAATTAAAAATAAAAATAATAACAAAATCCGTTGTACAAAATACGTAACAACATGTTACGTAATCTTTCCACAAACATGCACTGTCTTATTAACTCTGTAAGTATCACGTTTTCATCTTCAACCTTTGCTTCCACACAAATTATTTCACTGACGATACAATTCTCAAAATAAATTCAATTAGAACACGTTCCGCCACATCCTTTCATTAACATACATATATATTCTCACGTGATTCGACGAGAAATACAATTCTCTCTTCACTGCTCAAAGGCTCTTCGATGGTCGGCATCGAATCAAAATCAACTCAGAATTTTTCACGAAATCAAACATCGTCTGGCTATCTGGATGCCCTGAATTGCCATAATCAGAGGGATAGCCGGTCGCCGGAACAATGGCACACAATACCCGGCCGCAATTATCCCGGCGCATAACAAGTACCGAGGGAATTACCTGTAATTATGCGTTTCTTACACTACCAGTCCCGCGAATGATAAATGGCAGTCGAACAGGAAGGGACGATTCCGTTTCACGTGGCTCTCATTTATACGTAGACTTCCATATGTAAATCTTTCCCCCATCAGAGATTATCAGAACACTTAGGGGATATCAGTACCACCGAGAAATCCGTATCAAATTCGAAATTATCGTGGTGAGAAACGAGGCGTTTGAACTTTGAAACTTTGTCGCCAATTTAGATGGATAGGTACAGATATAGGTTGAAAATACAAAAATTTTTTCAAACATCTAACATAGTACTTAATAATTAAAATTAATATCGATTATAGCAAGCTACTTGAGAAATCTTTAATAAAGCTACGTTTGAAATATTTATAAAAAAGAAAAATATTTTTGAACGATTTCTGGCACACTAATATTTCTATTTTTGTTAATTTATTGACAATTTATTTTTGTCGATGGATAGGTATAAGTTATTTTTACCATTGATGTAGATTTTCTCATATTTAACAATTAAATGATCAAACAATATTTATTAGAGCAATCTACGCGTGATTTATCGAGGACCTTTAATAAAGTTACGTTCAAAATATTTATAAAAAAAAAATGTTTTTGAATAAAGATTCCTGACACATTAACATTTTTATTTTTCTCCACGTACGTCCGTAACATTTCAATGTTGCACTCGATATTATACATGTCGTCGTCGTGATGTCTGATCAGAACATCTAAATCTCCTTCCAAGATTGTCGAAATGTCTTCGCTGAAGGTGTGAGCTGTGTTTGTGTACAAGCACAAAAAAAAAAAGTTTGTAGAAAGGATAAAAATTCAAAACTGAATGAAATAATATTCCATACAACAAGAAGTCTAATATATCAACAACTGTATCATAAAATACATACGTGCACGTTTAAAAATTTACATTCACGAGACGTTTGAACGGGAGTGCAATTACAGTCGCCCGATAGAATTTACAGTATCTTGAATCGCTCTAAAGAAACCCTGAACTTCATCATCGCGCATGAGTACAAACAAACCTAGACCTGACTAGAAAATTTGCCACGAAGAATCAGATATTCGAGCGACGATCGTCCCAACGAATGCTGCATATCATTAAGCAGCACGTCATCGTGGTTGTCGTCGCGGTAGAGATGGGAAACGCGGCGAATGCCTACCGCCAGAAGAAATAAATTCGCGGTCCCTTCGATGCGTACTCCGTTCGAGCCCTGGCCCCCTAACAAGGGAAAAAGGGTTCGGAGGATTTCGGAGCAAGCGAGCTTCTATCGAGCGCATTATACGCGGCCGCGAAAAAAACCACCCGCCCGTGTCCAGCCACGCTCTCGACGGCACCGAGGGAAGAACCTCGGGAGTCGCTTCCCCTGCCAGGGGTATCCTTCCAGGGCCAGGATCAAAAAGAGGACGCGATCGCTAATAATATCGGTGGAAGCCCAAGAATCCGCAAAGAGACGCTCGTCTGCGTGGCGAGCCGCCCGTAAATCTGCCCCCGTCACCGGCTGAATACTCCGGGGCTCCTCTACAGCTTTGTCCATCCGTCTATCCATCCGTGCTCCCTTCCTCCTTGCCCTTGCCGATCCTCTCTCCTCTGACTACTCTGACCGTGCTCCACCGCGAGACGATTCCACCACGCGTTTTAACCGCGCCATTACTCGATCCGGCTCAGTTTTCGGGAAATTGTGAAATCGCGTTCGCACAGTGGCCTCGAGGAGATCTGTCGTTCGGGCAGATCGTGGAAATAGTTGTGCGTGAACTGGTATAATGTGAGTGTAATTTTTTGAGTGATCCTTGTTTCTTTCTTTTTTTTTTTTTTTTTTTTTTTTGAGTGTGTGTACGTGATGGTTTGCAAGTGTTTTAAATGGCACACGTGTATTTGATTCGATCTTCTTATTCATAGATACAATTCTTTGCGTGATTTTGAGAAATATGAAAGTTATACTTCTGCTGATTAGAAGATTTATTACATTTTCGTGATTCAGAAATTTATTCTGATATTGGTATGTGATCGCATGTGAGAATTTATTTATTTAAATAAATTGTTCGGTGATTAATAAATGTTCTATCAATTACTAACGATAACCAATCGCAACAGAGTTCTGTTTACGTGATGCCTGGCCGGAAACGCTCGGGCTGAATCTACTTACGAATTGAGCGTACAGCATTACACGGGCAATAATCATAGATAGCGAGAAAATCAATGAAGTCTTATCTCTATCGTATCATCGGAGCTCTCAAATCCAATCAACAAACTAGACGGAATATTAGTCTTACCAAGTAAATTCTTGTCATCTGAATCTACTTATCCGAACCGTACATTATATATTCAATCTTAATTACCGCTTGTTTAAATGAACTTCTACCGACTGAATCTACTTATCCGAGCGTAAGCTGCAATATAAAGAAAACTGAGGCAGTGTCTGACCGAACATTTCCGTCGACTGAATCTACTTAATCATTATACATGTAGAATAGGTTATAAATAGCAAAGAGAATCACCAGTTATCTGACAAAACGTACCTGTACTGTTCAATCGTTACATTATATGAATCAAAAATCACAGGCAATGTCCGACTAAATAAACTCCCACTAACTGAACCATTGTACAAGCAGAAAATTATAGATAGCGAAAAAGAGTCGTCAGTTCTGGCTAACGTCTGATTAAATGACCTTCTACTGTCTGAATCTACTTAGCCAACCGTGTACCATCGAAAATTACAGGTAATAAGAAGAAGTAATAAGAGGCAATCAGAAGAATCAGTTTTAATCGGTGTCTGACTGAATTCACTCGTAGACGCGATGTCTGACCAAGCGAACATCCACCGTCTGAATTCACTTCAGCAGTGTATGCCCAGAAAATTATAAACAGCGAAGAGAACAACAAGTTCTCTAATTAATGTCTGACCAAATGAACTTACGTTACAATGTCCGACTAAGTAAGCTAGCGTCTGAATCTACTTACTCGATTAAGATTGAACACTTGGAAAATCATAAGGAAAGTCGCCATACCCGATTAATATATTACTCTCATCGTCAAATAATCTACTGTACGACAACAAGAATCGTACACAGCGTCGAACCAACACAACAAGCTCCTACTCCACCGGACGCGTACGTCCGTAGTGAATGGCCGAAAACCACCCCCGAAATCCGTGTGGAAGAGCGGCGGTTTACGTGGAGAGGTTGAACGACCTGGACGGATCTCGGTTCGATCGCCGATGAAGAGGATCGGCCGGTTGACGCTTGGGGCGGAATTTGGAGCGCGCGAAAAATCCATGCGGCGGCACGGAGAGAGGGGATGGGGGGATTCGCGACGGCTACGCCCCTGGAAAGAGGTGGTCGCCATCTGCGGTAGGAAGGAAGCGCAAATACTGGGATTGGTTCTCTCGTACGCGAGACAGAGCTTCGACTCTCGGTACGCAGAGAGAGTTGCCCACGATGTGACTACTCCTTCTCCTTCCTCCACCTCCGTCCTCCTTCTGCTTCGCGACCAAAGCGGTTCGCCACCACTGCTTCCTTGTCCTCCTTCTCCTCCGCTGGTGGGGACAGATTCCCTCGTGGACGCACCGCGAACCACGTTGCGCTATACATTTCTGTCCACTTACGTCGTTTCCTCGCCTGCCTCGTCGTGTTCTTGCGGGTTCAAGGACTCCCGTTCTCCCAGCAAACGGGAATCCCCTTGTCCTCGCCAACGTCGTCGACACGCCGGCGTCAACCCTCTAATTAGAGGGCAGGATCGACACTTTTCTAGCTGTTCTGTTCTCTCCCTTTTCTGGTGTTTGACCACTACCAATTAAAGATTCGCAGTTTTCTAGTTTTGTCAAGTTTCCAGATGCTATTAGAGCACTCTCTTATTACGCAGGATCTATCCCCCTTTTCACGTATTATTCTTCCTTCAATCTCAAGGGGTTGTTAGCGTGCCGTCTGTCTTTATTAAAAATTTATTAATTCCACAGCTGTCGATCTACAAACCCTCCCCGCTCCCCTCCATCAATGAAATAGCAGCAATTTCACAATTACATAAAATTTATTTCAAAATCTCAACGTGCTTCGCGAGCAAGAAGATGTTGTACATCATCAGAAGAAGGAAAGAGCCCTCGTCTCGGAAAATCGAAACGATCGAAACGATCGAAACGGTCGCCCTTAAATCATTCCTCCTTATACTCGATCAAATGAACACCAATGAACGATACATTCGTTCACGCGGTCATTTGTCATTGCGTTGACGATTCGCGACATAACGACGACACCGGATGATTGAGACTACACCGGCGAATTGTTTTCGAGATGATGATGATCGTGGCACTACGCTAGACTAGGCTAGTGCTCCGCAACCTTGGGAACAACGCTCGGTTCCCGTCTGGTAGCCGTTAGCCTGATGGCCTGTGACGCGAGGCTGATGGTACAGGAACCGATCCTAAATCATTTCTTCTGGCGAGGATTAATGGGCTTTCGCCGTTCTTTACGGCTCCCTGCTGATTGTCGCTTCTCCACGGGAAGATTACCGCGACGTCTGCTTGTACGTTCTCTGGTTTTGCGACCGGTGCCACCGTTCTGCCACCCTTTGTTCGCTTCGAGAAAGATTGTTTCCGTTTAGACCAGCCGTTTTATAAGTGGGTCAATGAAGCACGGATAGATAGATAAATCGTTGGTGTCGTTGGATATTCTCTCCGGCCAGTGTTAACTAATGGCAGAAAAATGGCACAAAACTTACGAGCGTAGGTGATGCTTGCGCGAATTGATCCGAGCTTCGAATCATGGGGCGCTTTCGACGATTCTTTTCTTTCGTTTTACGATGATATTCTTCAAAATGAGAGATTTGGAATTTTAAATAAAGATCAGAAACACAGAGCAATTTCGTTGATTTTCTGGCTTGAATTAGAACTCTAAAAGAAAGATGGGACTGACGAGTCAATGAAATTTTATGAAAGGTAGAAACAAGCGATATCTTGATATGTATCTTCTATATTATTCGAAATTTCGAGAGCGACGAAACAACATATTCTCACCTCCAAAGTCAAACAGAATTGACAACGTACGTGAGTTACAAAAATTATTCTGAGAATTAAACGATAATTACGATTTATAATCGGTTGTAAATGGTTCGTAATTCCCCGTCCTTCACTGAACGATTGCAAATTTTAAATGACTTCAAATATAAAAAAGTAATTTTCATACACCACGGAGTGGAAACCCCTAGTTCATTCAAACTTCAAGATGTAATTACAAAGTTCGCAAGGAGAACCAATTATTATTGAAGCACCCAGGGAAAGAAATAGGAGCATTCTTACCCTTCGCGTAACGACTTGAAACGAGAGTGAGCGAACTTTGTTTAAATTATTAAGTCACCTTTAATGAGACCTTACCTTACTGTACGCTTCCATAGAAATCCTACTTCAACTTTCGCATGCAATTATCAATCGATTGCTGGGTGTTTACGTATTTATGGGAAATACGTTTACGTATTACACGTGATTTGAAAATACGTTGAATATTTGTGTGTAGATATGTTCCCGTTGAAACGTGTAGAAGATGGAAAAGAATTCTATTTGAACCTCCCGCTGGTTTAGTTCCTTTTATAGAAGTAATTGAGGAGGAATTTGCTGCAGAAAGGTCTCACGAAGGGAAATCGGGGATTATAAATATAAGGTGGCCACTGGAAGACTGAATGATATTACACAAAAATAACTTTTACAAACACGTGATTTTTATAAATTTTTTATTATTTTATTTGGAACTATAATTAATGGATTTTTTCACTCTTATGTGTGAAAAACTAAAAAAAAAGAAAAGAAAATAGAAAAGATTGAAAACGAGCAAGTTACGACTTTTTCAAACACTTCAGTTTTTCAGTGGCCACCCTATATTAATTTGCAATTTCTAAAGATTAATTTGCTTGTCAATTCATTTGCATCAATAATTTATTCATCTGCTCAATAATTTGCAAAACTACCGATCTCCAGTCTACCGATGATTCTACAGGCAGAAATTTCTAAATCCATTAATTTGCAACATATTTTCGTCGTTTATATAATAAATATGAAAAAACAACTCGACACTTTCCTCTCGCAAGAACAAACCACGTCTCTCTCCCCTTCACGGCAAATCGTAAAAAAAAAACCACTCTTATTGAAAACGCGCGTTTCCTCTGCATACCTGGCCCGATCCAATGCCAAAAATTTCAACGAACATTCGCAAATATTTTTACAACGTGCAACGCTCGCGATATCGCGTTTCTTCGCTGCGTTTCGAGCTGAATTCATTTTCACAGTGTTGGCCGGTTGTCGACGGCTCGGCGCTGCCCTGCCAGAGAAAGAACGGGTGTCTCTCGGCGAACATAGTCATTTGGCACTCTTTATGCTCGCGCGGCACGCTCGCAGTCGTGGATACCTGTTTATTATTGCAACTTTGGCGGATGTGGGAACCGCCAAATGTGTTTCTGGGAATCGCAACAATGTACGCACTTTTGACTTTTGGGGAAGGGCGTCGATTTTTCGTCAATGCGTATAATGAATCTGATTCGCGTTGGTGCCGGCTGTTGAAAACGCAAATCTCGCGAGCGGACACCTCAATCTGAGGCAATTCCACCCTGAAGTTACAACAGCCACTAATTCGACATTCGAGTTATTATACCTGGCAAGAATATATGTTACCACTTGCCAGGAATTTGAACGATATTTGTGTTTTCCTGAAATCAACGACTGGAGTGCTTCGAAAAGTCTTATTGGAAGTGATAGTGATAATTCGCACAATTAAGGAATGAAATGAAATTATTCTCCGAAACATAATGCGATAACAGACGACTGCATAAATAGCGATAATAATCGTATTTACGTGCGGCATGATTATTAGAGATTGTTGAAAATTAAACGGATCTGCAGCCAATTATCCGCTCAAGAATTATTCAAGTAAATTCTGATGCAATGTGAATTTATACCTTTAAAAGTAAGATTTGCAGAGAACGGACAATTGTAAAGATTCGTTTTAGCAAAAAAAAAAAAAAAGAAAAAAAAAAAAGAAAGGAATTCGTTGGAAAATAGAATTTCAGAAGATGCCCGGGTTCCAGAGTCATCGACGTCCAGAAGGAAATCGATTAGTTGGCACAACGTCCGCCGACAACCAGTGCTCGATGCATTATCGATGCAATGCGGGCCCTCATACACATACATGAAGAGAAAATGGCGGCCGCGGATACTGCCGCGAAGGTGTTGATAGCATCTTCCTCCCTTCTCTCCTCGCTTCGTTCACTCACTCACTCTCACTCTCTCTCTCTCTCTTTCTCTCTCTGGCTAGTTACCTGTTAGAACTCCGCCGTCCGATGGACCAACCACCGTCGCTGATGTCTCTAAGCGCGCAACGAGCATCCCTCGATAATATATCGATAGAACGCCGGCGATATTGCTTTCGCATATTTATGCTCGGCCTCGTGGGAATCGTCTTGAAGGATAAGGAGGAGAGAAACGCTACTATCGGCTGGCTACGATCGCCAAGTCCCTTCCACCACGCTCCATGGAACGCTCACCTGGCCTATCGAGCGTTATCTCGCGAATACCCAGGCAGATTGCGATCGTTTTAATATACATTTGCTGCAAAAGGTCACGCCTTTTAGCCGATGGCTCGGATCTACGCAGGGCAGCGGATGGAGTTGTACAAACTTTAAGTTAACACTTTGATCAGGAGTCGGATACGACAGACAGACCTGTCCCGGCCATTTTCGTTGCGGTGATAGCGAATTGAAAGAGCTTCATGAATGAAGTTTGAGAATTTCACGGAGAATTCCAGCGAATCTGAAAAGTTCGTCTAATACAAAGAGTAAAGAATTAACAATTCAAGAGTATCGTGTAAAATTTCCATCAAAGAATAAGAATTTTCATGAACTGAATTAAGTTTCTTTAAACTGATTAATTTATGTTAAAAGGGGGAATTTTTAATTAATTTTATATCGAAGGGATTTTGAGTTAATTTTGTATTTTATATTAATGGGATTTGTTTAATTTCGTCTATTTTGCAATCGATGGAAAATATTATACCTTGTAAATGTGACAAACGATTGAAGGGAGGAATTCAACAACAAATTATGCAATTCTGCAAAATTCAAGAGTGAATTTCTATAACAGCCGACTATTATATATTATTAAATACAATATTAATCCACGTATTTTTAATAACGATGATACATTGATTTGAATATTGAAATGCAACAGAAATTCATAAATTGCATTCGTTAAATTACTCATGGAACACTAAACATGTATAACGAACCTTTTTTATAAAAAGAAAAAAATTCTCGTTTCCTCTATACGCCAGACCGTCTGTAAAATATATTCTTCCAAGATATACGTTATTTCCAGTAAAAATGGAATATATGAAAGTCGGCGTTCATGAATCATTGATGATGATGCCAAAGGCATAAGAAGCGATTTCTCGGTTTTCAAACACGGCACGTGATTCTCTTTTTAAAAAATCAACACATTCTTGCCAGATGCATTCGTATTCATTAATACAACTTCTTACGCGTAACACGACACGTACGAGACTTTTATAACAGAAGCCGAAACGGAAGAAGGTATTTCAGGTTTCGTTACTTACAATTGGATCGAGTAACATTCCAAAATTTGTCTAATAATATTCTTGACCATTCTTGCACAGAGCGTGTGGAAAGTATGATAATGCAATGATCGTTCCAAATTACTTCAAATTAATTCTCAGAATTGTGAGAAAAATGAATTCAAAAAAGTAATAGAAATAAAAGTTCTTTTTAAAATTTCAGAACTATTCATAATGTCAAAATTTCATTTAATATCTAAAGTGTAACACTCAACGAATGAGAAAAATGAATTTAAGAAAATAAAGATAATGAAAAAAATTCAATTCTTTTCAAAATTGCAAATTTCAGAATGTCGAAATTTCATTTAATGTCTAAAGTATAACAACCGACGAATTTACGACATTTTACGTACATCATACTCACAACATTTATCAAGTGAAAAATAAAAAGATGTATCAAAAAAAAAAAAATTATCAAAAATAATAATTAGTATAAAAAACTTATGAAACGAAAGTCGAACGAAGCTCGCGCATATCGGACGAATCTCTAAACATCGAAACTTTTACAAAAGAAAGAAATTCTATTCCACCGCGATATATTTTATACATCTTACGTTTGCGTTCTACACAAAAACCACCCCTTGCCATCTGCATCGCCATTTACCCAACACGCGTTGTGCATATAATTCCCCCGAGAGAGAAGCTACATCATATTTCAATTCATGGACTCGCGATTAAATCGCGGCGACACTGCCAACGTTCGTCACGGTGTTAAAATACGTTGCTCCATTTCGGTTAAGCCGAGAGAACGAACCACGGCCATTGTTCAGCGGAGAATTCTAAGGAACCGAGCGTTTTCTGGATGCTGTAACGATTTCGATCGTACGTTCGAGGCACACCTGGCTGGGTGGCATTGCTTTCTCTCGGGGGCCGAATAAACATAATGTGTCGAGGGCCTGGGCCTTTCCAGGAGTCCTTGCACACCCCCGACGGCGGAAGCGCAGATGACAAAGCGTTTTCTCGCCCGTGCAAGGACAAAGAACCGCTCCTAAGGATTACCTGGCCCGAAGGGATACGCACAAAATGAGACGCACCGATCGCGACGTGGCGGCAGATTTCGAGATTTCTTTCTGCTACGCGACCTCTTTCTTTCTCGAAAGAAAAAGAGAAAAAAAGAAAAAAAAAGGATGCTATCGAATTGCTATTCACACCCCCGAGAGAATAATTGATTGTACAGGTCGCGCAGGCTGTTACGTTACGGAGGTGTGGGTTCACTCGTAGAACTGAATTAATGAGGGTGCGAAGGGAGCAAGGAAAGTTTATTCTTCTCAGTTGTATTAGTCGTGTTATGTCGTACAGCTTGTAATTTCAGTATCGTGTCTTTGATCTTAATGTCGGTAGGTAGGTAGGATCTCGATACGTGATTTGTTGAAGAAAAGACTGCTTGGTGCACCGTGTTCAAAAAAAAGGAGAAAAGAAAACAGACTGAATTTGAAATGTGAAACAACCGGTATTACTAGCCAGAGAAACCAAAATTTCCAAGTATATCGCAATAATTACAGACACCTCGTCTACGTTGAATCGAAAACTACAAGATCTAAACGGAAAGTACAACGATGCAAAAATGTTACAAGCGAATCCTTCGCAGTGTCGATATCAATGGAAATAAACGAGCAAACGAAACGTTAACAGGATATTGGTTCTCAATAGGATAAATTAAGTGAATTCCTCGCGCCTTCAACTACGCAGAAATCAGCGCCCCGGCGAGAGAAATAACGAGATAAAATAGCCGCGAGAGTCCCCCTCGCTCGACGCGTTCCAGCCGTAGGTCCCATTTACTCGGCGAACTCACGGGTTCTATCCGACTTCGAGATAAGGAGAATTCTCGAAGAGCGCTACTCGGCTGCCCCCCTCTCCCCTCCCTCCCTCCTCCCCCGTTTGCAAAAACCGACAAACCGGTGGTCCACTTTCGATCCACGATTCCACTCCGGACCGACCGATCGGACCGGGGATTGTCCCCATCCGCGACATTCGGCGACCAGCGGGGAAATTATAATTGAGTCAGAGATTAAAGGTTTGTCCTTATTATGCCCGTGGCCAGGGTGGAGGCACGAAAAGAGCCCGAAAGTCCGGGAGAGAGTGTGGCGAGAGGGATCCAGTTTTTACTGCCTTCGCCTCGGTCTCCCTTCCAACCCCCTGGCCAGCGTGCGTGTCGTGCACCGGAGTCAACCGTCAGCCCAATCTTGATGTATCTTCTACCCGTAGAGGTTGCCCGTTTCGCTTTTCATTCGGCCGATTCTGGCCTCCATTTATATCGCATTACGAGGCCAGCTCCTCACGGAGGGAATCCTCTGCGTCCGAGACCCCCAGACCCACTGGTCCCCTTGCGTCTTGGCCGCTGCACTCGTTTTACCGTGCACGAAATGGGTACAGGTCAGGAGTAAGGTCATCCGAGTGGGGAAGGTCGTTTCGTTTTTTTCGGCCACTGCCCAGGTGCGAAGATTAGAACAAGGAAACTGTGACGCGGCCAGTAGTTTATTTTATATTGAGACTCTTTTGGAATATGGTATATATTTACGAGGATTTGAACTAAAAAAAAAAAATCGTATAACGGTCCGCTTGGTCTCATTTTAAAAAGGCGAGTTCTCATTTCTATTTTCGCTTCTATTCTCTCACGTCGTGTGTTCGTTCCTTTTGAAGATGATTTTATGTCGCGTGGCGAGCGGGGAAACCGAGGACACGTTTCTCTCGAAAATTGCGAAAATTTAAACGCGTGTGAAAACATCGAAAAAAATTTTTGTTGCGACTAAGTCTTCGCCACGGTCTTGAAGATTGAAACTTCTTTTCATCGAAGATCAGAACGACCTTTTCAAATTTGCTGTACGATTTTTCTTCACTCATTCTGTTGAACCTGGAACATTAGGGTTAAATGACAAAATTGGGTTAGGATTTCTTGAATTTTTCAACAGTCAACGAAATGGCAAAGAAAAATTTGTACAGTCATTTTAAAGGGGAAACTTCAATTTTCAAAATGATGGTGAACCTAGTCACGAAAAGAAATTTTAGATAATAGTTACTCTTAGATGATGTACGCTATTCGAAATTGACGTAAAGTTGACGTTTCAAAAATCAATGAAAGTAAGAGAGTTATCTCAGGATTGGCACGTTATCACGTTAATTAGACGATGGCAATTATAAAAATCAATAAAATGCCACATGAGAATGGCCAAAAACAGCGTATTAACCTTCTTCTAACTTATTTATTTAAAGATCTGCGTTAAAAAAAAAATTTCTTTTTTATTCCACGAAGGGTAAAATTCACTGATATACGGAACGACACCACGTTTCCAAATTCTTTCGACCTTCGTACTTTCGTCGCCGCGAAAACCGTGGAAATCATCGAAAATTGATCCACGAACGTCCATGTTTCTGTCTAACGACCCAACATTCTACAGCGAACGTTGATATAAAAATAGTCAGAGGCAAATTGCAGAAGAAATTCAACGCGAAGCCGCGTCGAAACGGAAAGTGACGTGTTTTGCCCCGCGAAGAACGGGGCCCGAGTGACTGTGGCAACCTCGTTCCCGCCAGAACGAACGAGCCATCCTTCCCCTTCCCGCCTGAACAAAAAACAAATCAATTTTACCCCGTTACGTAACGACGCAGTTTGGAGAAAGTGACAGTGTTCTCCGTCCGTCGAGTCGAACGCTCGAGTCGAGTGATCAGGGAAGAATTAATGGATCGGACCATGGGATTGTCTCTCTGGAGAGCGGAAAGTCGAAGGAAGGTCGCGTCGTGCTATGGCAATTTCACCGTGATGACAAATGACTTACGGATGCTTTGACGATGTTTAATAGGGTGCCATCTGCGCCCTGTTGCAGTCGGCGTAGAAAGGCGAAAAGTGGCTGTGGTCCGCGCGATGGAAAACGAGAGACACAGAGAGAGAGACAGAGACAAAAAGGGACGGATGATGATGCGAGCAAAATTGATAATACCGGCGGATGTAAACGATTACCAACCGCTCTTACTTCTTTCTTCTCTCCTTTCCTTCTCTCTGCAGTGTGTCCTTTCCTTTCTCGTTTTCGTTTCCCTTGTTTCCTTGAGATGGACCGCGCTTCTTGAATTTTGACGAAGCAAAGGTGAACAAAACACGCTTATAACACAAAGCAAAAATCGTCGCTGGCGTCGCGAGAATCTAACAGCGAGGGTGAATCTAATGTTTCGCGAATCTCCTGTATGCGCTATATGATTTTTTTACTGTTTCGAAGCGAAGGGCGTTCCTTTTGCCATTGTACTTTGTGAAAAAAATTAGGATCGTCTGGTAACTTCCAATTACGTGTTTGTTAATGTCGCGTCAACTTGAGAATTGCTTAGCTGTACATCTGAAATCTTATCTTATCACTTACTCGTCGGCAAATAAATTTATTTATTACAACGTTGAAAATTGAAATATTTTATTCATAATATTGATTGGTTTCTAAGTTTCAGACAGTTTAAAACAAGGCCTACAAATTTATAGTCTATCTATCGCAGTTTCTAATCAAATCTAACGTTTATTCCCCATTATGGGAGATAACATACAATCACGAGAAACTATATTTTACTAATCGAAATATATATATAAACACTCCCACATTGATCCGCTCTCAGCGCGAGAAATCATTCGAGCCTCGCGCGCTCGTACTTTCAACTAATCACCTTGATTTACACGGTGTTTATACGTATTTATATTTCAAGCGTTTAGTGCATACCGAGATGATCTATGTGTTGCATTAACCGAGTCTCGTTAAACGGAGCCCGAGGGCAACGAAGAAGGTTCGACGGTTCCATGGTCCCCTGACACCGATATCCTTCTCCGCGAGCGAGCACCATCGTTCTCGCCCTCTCTCTCTCTCTCTCTTTCTTTCGCTCGTTCTCCTCTCTACCACACGCCGTTTCTCTCTCGTTCTTTTCTTTCGCGCTTCTTTTCGATCCTCGCAGCGCTGACCGCGCTCCATGACCTGACCCTTCATAAACTAGGGCCCAACTGTGCTATATTTTAAATGCATATAGACGTAGGCGTTGCATGCCGTTAAAATAAATACAACAAGTGCCAAGAGAGAGGTTGCTCTCGGTGTGCATCGGTTCGGGTATAAATGCTGGCCTTCCGACACCTCGTTCGCCCTCCTCGAAGAAAGAAAAAGAAAGAAAAGAAACAACCAGACGACCGACCGTGAAGGAAGAAGAAGAAACCACAATCCGCGAACGACTCGTTGCGTCGTACGTTCTGTCATGTTTTAACGCGTCCTGTAAGTGTCAGCTTGCGCGCCAATGTCTGTGCGTCGAAGATATTTCCATTGATGACGATATGTACGTTCTTGTTTCTCTATACACGATCTTTCGCGATTCTCCACGTGCAGATATACATTGCAGAAAGAAACGAATTGTGAAAATCGAGTTGCCGTTGAAATAAGCTTAGGCAGAATATCACGTCGCATCTGTTTCCTGAAGTTACAACAGTTTGAATACGGAAGCTGAGTCATTTTTTAATTTTGCACGCCAGCGTAGTCGAATCAAGAGGGGCAAACCTATTCACAAAACTGAAGCCATTCCATTCCTCCGAATCTACGTGAAAAATACACGTAAACATAATCCTTCTTGTACCGAACAATTCGCGAGAAATTGGAACACTGGAATATTGGAAAGTAGCCTCCTACACTCTGGAGGAACACTTCGATAATTTGCCGAGAGGATCGCGATCAGCTCTCGCTGAAATGGCATTGATATCTCGCGACTTTGGACGCGTCATTGCTAGCACATTCCACCTCGGCCTCTTCTCTCTCTGTCAGTTTCTTGTAATGGGAATTTTGATTAGATGTGGATTTATCGTCGCTAAAAAGAAATCGGAGCCGAGAGTCGCGGCCAGCATACCGCTAGACTCCAAGCTGTCTGGGATCCTTGGCGAATCCTTGGATCGCCTATCTCCTCTCGGTTTATTGCCGAGTGTTTCCATCTTTTCTTTTTTTTTCTTCCCCTCTCCTTCTCTCTTTCTTCGCTCGTCCCTGCTGAGCCGCTCGACAGCGGACCTCGCAGGCCTGCAAGCCTGGTCGTCAGAATCTCGCCGCTCTCGCTGCCATCGGCGCATGTATCTCGCAGACCTTCTTCTCGCAGAAGAGGCGAAGAAAAGGGGGAAGAAACTAGCAGCGAAAAAGCAGCTTTCGACTACCTAGTTCTCGCCAGGCTGTCGTTCGATCTAGTTAGAACCGGCCACTCATTCTCTATCTGTTGCTCCTGTACGTCTCTTCTCCTTTGCCGCGATATTATCCCTCGTCGTATACTAAACGTCGGTGTCACGCCGCGAGGGAATGGATTGATCTAGATTCTGGAAAAACGAGACAGTTTTCCCAAAGTTGGTAAAGTTGTGTTCTTTCGAAATATGATTCGTTGGATGCAGATAGTCAGGTTGAAATGAGACGAAAGATGTTTTGTACAGGTTTGTTACTGATAGAAATACATCAACACGTGCGTGTGCTCGCCAACCAGCAATCGTTCATACTATAATTAATAATTGCACAATTTTCATTGATAAATGTTAGCTTGTCAAATTAGAGATATTTATACATCCTTTCACATGCATCGCAATTGCGTAGACAATTTAGAAAATTTACAACCAGGTCCTCTATGAATCTCGGTTAATTTCGGACGTGAGTTTTTTCTTCCAAAAAAATAACAATTGTCGTATCATAAACTCTAAGGAGTATCAACAGGATGTATTGTGTCATAATACGAATATCGAATTCGAAGTCTGGAATCATTTTTGTCTTACGAAAATAGTGATGCAAAGTCATATTTTCGTGACAATGTGTTACATTTAGATACATTAATAGACTGACATAGTGTTGGCTGGATTTGGTAAATGTGTGTATTAGGTTAAATGGTAGTATTGATTAGAAATGCATAAGTTCACTGATTAGGTCAGGAAATAGGAAATCCTAGGAATGAAAAGAATGTGATTAGCTGTCTAAAGGTATTGGCAGAAATTGGTAAATTACGAGAAAAGTTGTTGACCGTCATTTGCATATTTTTCATACGAAGTCAAAAGAGGCCGATACACAAATTTTCATAAAATTCCGTATCATTTGGAAAATCATATTTCATCCTCGTGCACAGTCGTGGGAATGCCCAAGAAAACTATAATATACCTACTCCTCTATTTTGTACGTATCGATACTCGTGTACGTCGCAAAGTCATTCTCAGCAGTCATTCTTAATCGATCGAATGATTCCTCCGACGCATAAACGACACCAAGTCCCGACCCGGGAGATTTCGTATCCATCTGCTGCGAAGGAAAGAGAGAGAGAGAAAATGTTCGACGACAGAAAGTCGCAAAGTGTGCCCGTTTCTCCGCGCACTCGGTGCATAAATATCAAAGGTATCCTCGAGTTATAGCTCGGCCAGAGAATTTATCGCATGACGTACGAGCGTGTTACCGAATCTTCGCAGAGAGACATTGTCGCAGCGCTACGACGCGATCAGTCGACACGTGGTTTTATCGCGGCGCGTTGCCGAGATGGAGCGGGCCGGAACATCTGAATCGGGAGTGCGTTCGGTCATAAGCCGCCACACTCGTTCGCGCGAAAGGTAACTCGATTAAAGCGAAACACACACACACACGCACGCACACACACACACACGCGCACGCACAGAAGGGACAAGAAGACAGAGTCAGACAGAGCAGCGAAGCAGAGAGAGAGAAACAGATTATATGAAACCCACTGCGACACGAAGCGAGAGAAAACAAGGCGAAGAGTAAAGTAGAAGCGATGGCGAAGAAGGAGCAGGAGGCGACAGGGCAACCTGGA
Source organism: Tetragonula carbonaria (assembly GCA_032399595.1). Taxonomy (NCBI): domain Eukaryota; kingdom Metazoa; phylum Arthropoda; class Insecta; order Hymenoptera; family Apidae; genus Tetragonula; species Tetragonula carbonaria. Next base: position 7,318,196 of record JAUCRC010000015.1, on the reverse strand, counting down.
CCAGAGGGGAGCCCCCTCGCGGGCAATGGAAGTGGTGGCAATACGGTGGTACGCGACTTCCTCGAAGGAAGGAGAGGGCGCGGTTCTACCGCGAAGAGAGGAATCCTGCGGTAACACATGGAAGGATAGAGTTATTTATTGTTATGGCCGGTTGCTCGGCGTCGTTGTGTGTGGGTGTCTGCAGGGTTCGGGGGCCTCCGTTGCTTCTCTCGGCCCGATTCTCTCGCTCTCTTCTCTTCTTTTTCACTCACCGTTCACCGGGTGAGTCCTTACTCTCTCTCTCTCTCTCTCTTTCTCCTCTTCCATTCTTCCTTCTCTGTGGCGCGCGCTCACCGTTGGACTTTGGTATCTACAAATACAGATACCAGACTTCCTCGGTGCTATAACACAGTCACTCTCTTTCTCCGGACCTCCGGTTCTCCGTCTCTCTCTCTCTAGCATTCTCTTTCACCTCGTCCCTTTCCTTCCCTAGCCGACAGTCGTTCGTTCGTTCGTTCGTTCGTTCTTCTTTTCTGTCGCGCTCTGTCAGAGTCCTTCTGCAACGTGTGCAACGGGCCGCCCACTCCCAGTATACCCCGCTGGGTGTCCAACACCTACCTACATGGCCGCGGCACAACTGTATCCGTCCAGGGCTCCGTTGACCCGGTCCACACACCGCGATCGCCCCGCCAGCATCACCGCCACCGCCACCGCACTAAATTTATCCCTCCCCCGGACGACTTTATTACATTACCTCGAACGTTTAATTCGAAATTATTACTTAGACGCGGACACCGGCGGCGGGATCTAGCGAGCAGGGAAGCCGCGCGGAGGCGGTCACCACGATGGTAGCTTTGATTTACGCCTCGGTAAGGAACTGCTCGGTCCTCTCCTCTTCGCCTCTTGCCAGACGTTGCCGGAGACATCTTTGGTCTTTGGCTAATCGAACGTATCGATCCCGAAATTCATGAATCTCGAAACTTTCACATTTTCGACAGAGATTTCGTACGTTTCGACAATTTCCCAATTTAACTTTTACTACCTAGGGAATTAAATCAATGTCTATTAACGTTGATAGTTATCGGCAGATATCTTTGCATCATTTTCAAGTGGTATCGAGTTTTCGTAGCTTCTGTATTTCACAAGTAAGATACAATACAAAACGATCTACCGCGATACTTGTCGCGTCTTCAAAAGAAGGAAGACAGACAAAAACTCGCTAGAGCAGTGGTAGCCGAAGAACGAACAAACGTCTCCTTAGACAAGAAGGAAAGGGAGGGCAAACATTCGCGGTTCGCATCGATGAAAGACCAGAACTTAATTTAAAGCAACCCTATCGTCCCGGTGTTTCGCGGCGACAGCGTAGAGGGTTTGCAATCTGGATGAAACGAACGCGCGGTGCCAGACCGGGCATAAACTGGCCGACTAACAACCCACACGTACCGCGTTCAGCCGCGGAAGAAGCCGAGGTCGGGCAGAACGGACGAACGGACAGACAGACGGACAGACAGCCGGACTCACTCGGGCACACTATTAAAACGGCGTAAGCCAGCTTGGCTTAAAGCTCTGACTGGGGCTCGCCAGCGCGCCGGAACAATCTTCCTCGGGAGTACGTGTGAAAAGTGAGAAAGGGGGTGGGCAAGTACGGTGGAAGGGAGAGAGGCAAGGCAGAGGGCTGTAAATTATAACTCCACCGCGAGGAGTCGAACCCGGAGAGCCTAACCTCAGCCAGACTCGTAAAAATATCTCTCTCTCTCTCTTTCTGTCTCTCTTTCACGATTCCCTGTGGAACCGGAACCGCGAAAGCTTTCGGCCACTTCCGACGTAATTTCTGCCCTTCGGTGTCTATCCTGTCGTTTTCTTTCAAACGATCTCGCGCGCCGTCGATCTGGGAAGCGTTGCGAATTGGGAATTTTCAATGCGAACCCTAGGATCCATTACAGTTGTTGTTATAACAAAATTATTATAGTTTGAGAATAATTTAAAGAAAGAGTGAAATTAAAACGAAATGATCATGCATGTTGATCATTTTCAACGTGAAATGAAGAAGGAATCTTACGGTTTAATCCAACGATTGAACTTGGCCTTCAGAACGTTAAATCTCTGCGTATATATACGATTTTCATTTACTATAACCTGATCGTTTTACAGCTACGATATTTCACTCCTTTAAGAGATTTACACTCGTTTACTTTAACACAGATGTCCGAGTTATCGAACATTCACGTCTTATTTCGATATATCCAGCAATTCTAATATTTCATCCTGGTTCGTCCTTTAATTTCATTTCTCGATCACGAGAAACAACTTCGTCTCGTTCTTGGACGAGACGAAACACGATCCGCGCAAAGTATTCGTTCTCTTCGAGCAAACGACGTTTGAGCAGCGTTCTTCTAGCGTTGTAGAAACTACCAGAGGATTCCAGCGGCCTAAATCATAACGGCGACAGAGAGCCTTCAAGGTTCTCCAACGAGGAACGAACGACGATGGCCCGCGAGAAAACCAGTCACGAGTGGTAATAATAAACAGCGATTTTACAGTGATACGGTGTAATGGCGTCTCGATAGGCGAAAACATATTAGCTCGTGTCTTCCGCTCGCTGGAGCAAAAAGAGGGGAACAAAGAGGCCAACGAGTCTCATGCAAATACACACACAGACACGTGTAGTATACAAGTGTGCTCACGCGTGCACACGTATATATAGAGACGTTCTGACCATACAGTCGAGTTTAACATTTAAAGTGGATTGTGGTCGACCGGTGAAAATAAAGAGTCAATTATACCAGCGCCGATAGACACAACGAGCAGTGTAATGGCCGGGTACGCGAGCGTAAGATTTTGCGCAACAGTTTGCACACGCGACTCGCGAACACGCTCGTCGTCGATCACGTTGCAAACGTGAACTTACGCTCGGTCGTTCTCCGAGTTGCAATGTTTTTTTATCTAGACATGCTAACAAAACCAATCATATTGGAATAATTATAGTTTAAAAAAATTTTCACAGGAAAATATTCGTGAAACTTCTTTTTTTAGTTGCACAGGTCTAGTGCATAGCCTTTTTGGTAGCCATTTCTTGAAAAAGAAATTTTTCTTTTTTTAGTCACCGAACATTTTTGAAGTACGTGTATCTATCTAATTCGTCTAAACTAATTGTTTCGGCAGAGTACCTTACAAATATTTTACTTCCCTGAAGAATAATTTTCATTCTCAGCTTCAACAATCTCAAAAATTCCAAGGAATTTTCTTTCTAGCCAAATTTCTTGAAGATTCTCAAATTCTTCCAATCTCTCCTCCTTCTGTAATAACTATTCGTTATTTAAACAAATATCTCAAATATATTTTTTTTTTTTTTTTTGAGAAGACAGTAATTTAACACTAATACTTTTCTGTAGAGAATGACACAAACTGCTGCTTTAAGTATTAGGTTTATAAGTTAGGTCATTATACTTGGAAAAATAGTAGTGAGATTTTCATATGTTCTATCTACAGACAAATTAAGTTTATTAAATTGTCCTAATTGTCCTTTCAAAACAAAAAGAAATACATTTGAGACATTTTTTAAATAACATAGTTTTCGGGAGTAATTACATTTATAAGTTAGAATGATTCCTCTTCGTATAAACAGTATACGAAGATCGATATGATGGCGAAGTTACGCTGTCTACGTGTCGTCGGATTTTTCAAGTAGCTGCATGCCAAGAAGAAAACTATCTCCTCGACAAGGTGGATCGATGATCCATCTCGTCGATCACTTGTTTCGTTGCGTGTGTACAGGTTAACCTCTTTTCCCAAAGACCGATCATCGTTGTCGTCGAGCGTTTACCTTTCGCTTTTTGCGCAGGATCGCCGACTTTCCCGAAACGGGACGACGCTACGCGCGTGCGAGAGTAGATCTTGCGAACGACGCGAACATTCGTTAGAAAGAGAAAAATTTTATTCTTGTTAAAACCAGAACTATGGACACGTAAAGCGTAAAACTGGAGAGAAGTTAAATTGTGTTGAGAGGGAAAGCGTGAAAGAGTGAAGAGCACAAACTTCTGTCTAAACATCTAAATCTGAGAAACATCGAGATTTTTTTTATCGAGAAATTACGAATTTTGATCGTTTCGATCAAAAGTTCTGGTACTGATTACAACGAATAAAAAAACAGAACGATGGAATATTTCAAAATCTGTAATTCCTTCGAAACAATTTTAAATATCCTTCTGCTCTGAAACACTTTTCGCTTCGGACCTCTTCGATTAAAGTATCCCCAATGTATAATAACTGAGAACACGCTCAGAATAGCTATTAATTCTTTTCCACAATCTTTATGCAAACACTCGTCCACTCCAGGAAACGATCCTGCCAAGTTCCTGCAAACTCCAAACCCAACAAGTAATTCAACACACATTCGAGAAATCTGTCGATTCTTCGAAACATCACCTTCATCAACCCCAAAAAGCAACTCTTCCAAGTCTTCCTCGCAAAGATACCAAATCTCACCGAGTACCACTCGACTCTCTACCGGAACATCAACGCCGGCAGACAAACCAGATTTCGCTACTTCCAAGTTGTCGCCGGGTGAAACCTCACGTACACCGACACAACCACAGTGGCACTCACACACAGTTGCAGACGGCAGAATGAGCGATGAGGCTGGCCAATGATCCGCTACTAGCGGGTCGGCACATTGTTACACCAGACGGTGTATAGTGTTACTAGGATACACCAGTGTATGGGTTGTTGTATACGAGGTGTTGTTACGTAGGTGTAGAGAGACAGAGAGAGAGAGAGAGAGAGAGATGAAGGTAGAAACGGTAAAGAGAGAAACGAGAGAGCGAAAAGAGCCGGAGAGCCTCCGTGGTAGCGTCGGTAACTCTGCCAGGCGACGCGTCGTAAACTTTCGCCTCCATCGGCGAGCGGCTTCGCGCCTTCCTTGGTCCACCTTCCTCTCTTTCTTCTGCACCCTTTTTCTTCCTCTTTTCTTCGTCCGTATTTCTTTCTGTCTCTTTTCCTCTCAGCCCGCTTCGTTCTACGGTCGGAGAACTGTTCCCCCACGCAGCGAACACCTCGACTGCCTTCCTATTCTTCTCGCGCGTATGATTCAGCCTCGCTTCGGTTAAACGCTTATGCAGATTGCCGATAGTAAACGACCGGCTCGACGGAAATAGAGGCCAGGAACCACTGGCAGCACCGGGGGACAGCGATGAACCCGACACGGTCACGGAAACCGCTGCTCCAAAGATCGCCTTTGTCGTAGCGATCTTCCTTTGGAGCTTCGCGGGAAAATTCTCGAAAGATAAATAGGTTAGGTTGAGAAAGAAGTTCATTTTGGATTTTGACTACAACGGTTGGTAGTTTGCTACAAGAGAGAATTAAAGTATTAGTAAACGTATTAAGTTTGTTTCTCTCGGTGAAAAAATTGCCTTTCATTTGCAGAAAAGAACGCTTTACTTTTAATAATACACACACACACACACACACACACACACACCCGCTTGGATGTTAAGAATATTGATTTATAATTGCAATTTAATTCATGTTTCACACGTGATATTAATGTTTCCAAGTATTTGAACTGTCGATCAATTACATTTGGAAACAAAACTTATTATTAAATACACTCTTTACATTTAGAAACAAACTTATTATTAATTACACGTGTGTTTCACAGAAAAATGTACGAACAGATTCATTTCATTTGGAAAGAAAAGGCCTGTTCCCAAACTTTTGAGCAAGAATGTACACAGGAGGGGACGGGTGATTGTTTAAAATTCCAGAAATTGTAAGTGTTCAAATGCCAAGGGCGGAACGTTGACGAAAACGATTTCCTAAAAAAAAGTGAGAAACCTCCGACGTTGAGGCATGCTTAGCGATGTTCCGAGTAATCCCTCCGAGTAAGTCCCGTGGAATTCTACCGTCGATTTTCGTTGAAAACCCACTCACGAGCCCTTGCTTCTTAAAAAAGACATAATTATCTCACGTTCATCGTAAGATCATCACGCTCACAAATAAAGATTTCGGCCCAGCCGTCATTCGAATCACGTACCAGGTGTACCCTATACTTAAGCACATAACCTTGAATGCGAATCGTGGATCCGATTCTGCCACTCGGCCTCAAACCTTCCCACCTTTGATTTCAAAATCGTAACGTTTTCTATCTTTCGTAGTAAGAATAGACGATACATCGTTTAATTTACACCGAAACGAGGGATTAAGAAACAAACAAAAAAAACGAAGATTGAGCAAACTATGACGAATCCTCAAAAAAAGAAAATATTCGTAGAAAATGATATACATTGCAAAATTGTATATAAAATTGTATATAAAATTCCAGGTGGCATTTTCCCGAGAAATTTCCTCCAATTTAATCATACTATTTATAGTATAACATATATATGTGATTGTAGGGCAAGATGTTTGACTCAACAGCGCACACAATTTCGAAAAATACGTAGCTAAGTATCGCAACGAATAATCAGGAAACACATCCGCGTAAATATTATTCACGAAATTATCTCCCTTTTTCTTTCAAATGATTAACGTGTAAAAAAATATGTAAATAAAACTAATAAAAATTTGAAATGAAGAGCTCGCATACAAAGTGTTCACTTTGTTCACTTTGCAAGCTTGATACTGCTGTATTAACTACGTTCGGCGATATTGTTATAGTTTGGATAATTGTAACATTGTTGTTCATATATTTGTTAGACGAATGAGAATTATATTTAGCCTGACGGTTAGCGCCAATTTTGAAATGAGATAGGATCTACGTTGTCTGTGTTCAGTTAACAAATTTAAAATTTAAACGTAGAATTCAGCTGAAGAATTCGAAACACGACGTAGGGCAACGCGATGTGTTTCATCGGTCGCGAATGTGTTAACGTACCTCGCCGACGATAATTGGAATACATTTCAAAAAAAAAAAAAAAAAAGAAAAAAAAGACTCGTCGATATTACTCAGAAAAACGCTCTCGAACATTTCACAACAAAATCTCGACGACAATCTACGACGACGACTTTCTACCTCCCCCGGTAAAACACTCGTTAGACCGGCGATCTTAACGAGCGGACAGCATCTCGCGGTGATTTCAACACACGTGTCCTGCGCGTCTGTTTGCTCACCGATTAGAGAACGGTCCAACAAGATGGATCCAAGCAGAACTCTTCTGGTCCACGCCTGGTTTTCGCGAGTTCCAGGCAATTTGTCGCCACCGAAAGGCCTCCTACCTTGGAGCTCGACGCGAGTAATTAATAAAGCAGCCATCGACGGAATTACGCGGGAGATGCGAAACGACGGCGCAAACACTATAACTCGGCTTCGTCCGGCTTCGTACTAATTGAGACGCTCCCTTGAAAGACAGTCGTCGTGGGCCCGCTAACAGCCATTGTCAACAATCGGCCGAGTTTAATTATGCACGCCTCTAATTACCACGCTCGACGGCTTTGAGAACGTTAGAGAACGAAAGAGGGTGAAAGTGTTTGGTAGAAAAGAAAGACGACACAGAGAGAGAGAGAGAGAGAGAGAGAGAGAGGAAAGAAGAGAAAAGAAAAAACAAGACGAAGAAACAGAGTACGAAGCTGTACGACGTGAACGACGCTGGCAGCCGATGTACAGATCCAGCGTACAGTTCCTTCCACTTAACGTTCCTTCCGTTGCGTCAGGCTTAATTTGTTTAACTAATCAGAACAGAGCGTTAATTGTTTAATTACACAGACGTCGGAGGTCAACACCGACGAATGGCCAGGCTAATCATCGTTCGCTGGCTCGAAACCATTCGAGAGTCGAAACCCTTCGGGCTTCGTGACCGGGCCGTGCTAATTGTCACGACGCGCACGGCTGATCCTAATTGACCGCGAAAGGGGAAAAGAGACGCGGACAGAGATAAACGGCTGAAGACGTCCGGTCTTTTTAACCAGGGACGTAGAGGTTCGATTAAGGCGCCCACCTACAAACTGGTCGCATTATATTCTGATTAACGTCTCGGCCTCGCGAGGTGGTCTCCGCCTTGACCACGCGCGCGCGAGAGCGCGAGTGACCGCTCTCCTCGTTCCTTTTCCCCCGAACCCTTTTCGCGTCCAGCGCGAGGGATCGCGATTGTACCGAGGTAGCCGAAGCAACCTCGCGAGGCCTTATCGTCGCATCGACGCCACCGTGGATAAGAGTAATTGTCCCCCTCTCCCCCCTCGTCACGGAAAAACTGCGTGGGTGGTGTCAACAAGTACCTTCCATTTTCTCTCGTTTTCTAGAAATATCGAGTTTTTACAATTCGAGCGTTTTGCGAGTCTTTCTTTTTCGAGAAATATCAAGTTTTTTTGGAATTAGAACGTTCGTAGCCTTCTCTTTTTCTAGGAAATGTCAGGCTTTTGGAATTGGAACATTTTTATTGTCTGCTTTTGATGGCGGATGACCTACGTCGGGGGAAAACTGCCTGCGTGGTGTCAATAAGTCCTTCCCTTTTTTCTCTTTTTCTAAAAATATAGGGTTTATAGAATTGGAACATTTGTAGTCTTTTTTTTTCTTTTCTAGAAATATGAGGTTTTATTGTCTGCTTGTCAGGGGAAAACTGCGTAGGTGGTGTTAACAAGTCCCTTCCTTTTCTTCTTTCTCTAGAAATGTAGAAAAAGTTTTTGGAATTGGAACGTATACAGTCTCTTTGATAGTGAATGAGTCACGTTAGGGGAGAACTGCGTGAATGGGTGTTAATCTAAATCCTTCCCTTTTTTTTTTCTTTTCCTAGAAACATCAGGTTTTTAGAATCAATAGTGGAGGATACTATGTTGTATTTAATAAAAGAAGATTTTTGTATGATTATTGTCGAAATGAAAAATTGCAATGAATGTTGTTTCTGACTCGAGAGAGGAATTAAAAGATAAAATTAACCTCAATAGTTAATTCTACTTTCGATCCATTTGCCAAACGGAGTACGCGTCAGTGACGGTAAATTTAATACCTAACCATCGTCGAAAGCTTGATCGCTAATTAAAAAAAAGAAGTGATTTAAAATGCCTATTTGAATAAATATACAAGTTATTTAAATAATTAAAAAGAAAAATAATTATTTCAATAAAAAGATGCTTATTTGAAGAGAAATTTATCGAATTTTTTGAGGAAGCGAGATAGAAAAATAACTTCTAAAAATAGATTAACGTAATTCCCTGGAAAAATGCAAGAGCGCGAGAACTATGTATTAAACTTTTAATTCTACGTAAATACGTGGGCTGAGGTCCAATCAAACAAAAAAAAAAATCTCCTGGAAAGCAACTTTCCGCTTGACTTTTTTTCCAAAACTTCTCCTCCAGTGGCAGAACTTTAATTTTTGAAATTTCTTCTTTTATCACGAACGAAACGTACGACAGTGACTACGAACGTCTCGTAGGTTTCGCTCGTGCTAGCTGTTGCATTGTTAGTAATGAACCGAGGAGGACGAAACGCGAAGCGTCTTCGTGCCTGGCTCCATTTACATTCCCAATTCTGTTCCCGGGTCCATCCACGTGATATCAGTTATTCCGTGCTATTCCCAGCCGTACGATTCGACGCATATGTAAAGAAGTTTTGCAAGTTGGTAAATTCATCCGAACCTGAATAGCGAAAAAGTATTTTGCAAAATAAGAGAACAAAACGAAGGCACTTAAAACTTGTATTAATTCGACTCGTTCAACTCCGTTGACTATATTGCGATGAATGTATATATTTTGGAAAGAAATGGGAACACAGCATGGAGAAATTAATAATTCAGTGGATAGTTCGAGTCACGCAGACGTATGTAGAATCGGCTCGCTGGACTTCTAGTCGAAGCAAATAAGCAGGCTTGCGTAACAGGTTAAAATAATTTCTAAAAATACACCGTGCATCCGAACGCGTGAATTAAAGTAATAACTAGACACTAACTAGCTTCCAGAGGGAAACTTAATTTGCTCTCCGGTTCGTTCTTCTGTCTCGATTAAGCCAAGCAGTGAACCAGGAGACAATTTACTTATTGGATGACCTTGAGTGGATTGAAAGAAGATATTCTGTGCTACGTGCAACATATGTGAGAACGTGAAATTACTTTTTTGTATAATCGGAACTATTGCTTTGATCCAGAGTTCAAATTGACATTCCCGTTCACAACGAATGAATAACGATAAATAAAATGAATAATATTGTATTTCACAAATAGAAAAAATTCATCAGTTTACAGATGAAATTAAGATTAAAAAATTGATACATGATAGAATTTTATATGGACTGCGTTTGTTCCAAATTTCAGTCGTTGCTTGATTAAATGGAGCCTTTCTGAGTCTCAACCTAATTTCCCTGATTATATGAGCCAAAAATCAATTGTATAACTATAAACTATTTATCTCGCCATATCATAACTTTAACTGGCAATAAAAAATGTCCAACTCCCATAAACTTGCTGCAATACGAGATTCGCGAAAATGCGAGTCAGACATATTGGATTGGCCAGAAAGTAATTCCTTTTTTTTTCTAACAGACATACATGTACATCTTGTACAATGTAACTAACTTCATTTAAAATCGCAAACTCATTCTTCAATCCGGTAGCTGATTGTTCAAGCTTGTTTCAGAAAAAAGAAGATGCACGATCTCGTTAACGATCGTTTATTCAGTGTCGATTTCAAAATGGAAAATCAAAAAGGAACAATTTCGCCATATGTTGCTGCCGTATTGTTCCTAAAAAAGGAAGAAAAGAAAACAACTGTGCAAACTAATATATATATATATCGTCTATCTGAAGTTTCTGTTCCTTACGTAAAAATTCACCTTTAAAAAAACGCGAAAGATACTTTTTGAGCCTGGCTTGGTGACGTGATCGCAGGCATTCCTCGACGCTACAACCGCGATTCTCCGCGATCGTACGTTTTGGAACCACGTGCGCAGACGATATCTTGCGGTCGAACCTTCGGGGGAGAGGGGGGGGGCAAGAAAGTTAGATTAAGGCCACGGCAGCTTGCTTCGTTTCTGACGAGACAATCAAGTAATGCCTGCTCGGTATGCCCGGCGTAGAAGCAGCCGCGCCTCTTGGGTGCCGTAAGCCACGCCACCGAAAGGAAAAACCGCGTATCGCCGCATCGTCGCGCCACCTTCGACCTTCTTTTTGCCCTCTTGCGTCCGCGAGAGCTTCTGAATTCTTCATGGAAACCCAGCCATTTTCTTTTTTTTCTTTTCTTTTCTTTTCTTTTCTTTTTAACCGACCGTGCGCCCCTCACTTTGAATGAACAATCTCTGGCGTGACTGAGTTCTGGATGGTTCACAGCGGAACGTGTCTACCGGCGATTCGTCTTCTTCCCGGTCCTTGGGGAAACCGATTGATATTGGCAGGCTGGTAGGTTACTATCCTCGGAAGATTATCGACAAACTTGAACCGAGTGTAAGAGGAAACGCATTGTATTAATTCTCTTAGTATTTTACGATTTTTCTATGTACCATCCGGAAGAACTATGAACCATTGTCACGGGAAGAAACCACGCAGATCTCTCGATTTTTGGTAGAAACGTCAAAGTTATTTTTGACATTACGATGCCGATGTATTTGTGCAAAAGAATATTAAATATGATTTCCACTCTCTCAGATGGAATTATGTCTTCAGAGAGATAAGGATGATGCTCGAAAGATGTTAAATTGTTTGTATTGAATCCATTTGACTCATTAAATTAAATATTTAGCTTAACTTTTAATGTTAGCTTAACTTTTAAATTTGAGAATCGTAACAGTTACTTAATTTTCTAACTTAAGTTTATTATATTAATCTCTATCCTGACGAATGTAAGCTATAAAATATAAAAAAGAAATACACACTTTTACGCATATTTTATGTGTATGTATATATATATATATATATATATATATATATATTTATAGGGGAATATACTTATATTCACGGAATGAGAGACTCGTTTGAAAAATGAGGCAATAAGAAAGCAGCCAAAGGAAAGGAATAAATGCGTACAATGCAAGTAATTTACGATACATCTGACGCGCGTGGACATAATCGAATTTCACGTTTATTTTCACGCAACGTCGTTTGAGTGGCAAAGAGACGAAAATGAGGAAGGCAATGCAATGCAAATCACGTTGTGACGATAAATTTTCGCAATTGAGCTCAGCTTCTATATATACTTCCACATATTCCTCAAGGCATTGCCTCGTTACATTAAAAAAAGCGCATATCGAAGCGAATCAATTTTTTTTCGTTATTTACGACCAATTAGAGAAATGTGCTCGCACGTTTTAAAACACGAGACGAGCAACGACGTTGAACGCAACGAACTTTTATTTTATCAGTTTGTCATATCGCTCGTTTTGGTCCCGAGTGCCTTCAAGCAAGCAACATCCTCGAGTATTCTGAAATTCATAGAAATATTTTACGATTCTCACGAGTTCTCACAGATAAATATTTGTAGAATCCACGTGATTAGCGTTGCTTCGAAAGATTCGTATTTCCCCTGTTCGATACTTAATTCGTTAACAAGGTGTTGTCTCAGTTCCTAAAATTAGTAGTTAACTCATTGATTACCCGTGTGTGCCTTTCGTAGGTGTTAATTGGGCAACGTCTTGGCGAAGTCTTTTTTTTTTTTCCTTCGGAAACGTCGCGTTCGACTGGTTTACACTAGGCAGATACGAGACATTTCGAACAGCGCGATTCGATTTGTTGAATCACAATTATAATTGACGCGAATGAAAAAAAAAGGTCCGATCATTTTATGTACGCTGTACGTTAATTCATCATAAATAAACTGCAAGCAATTTTTATTTTTATGCTGTGAGATGACATTTGCACCTTGAAGAAATATAATTTACCTATTGGGTAATTCAGGTAATTTAATAATTTAAAAATAACATTATTGTATCACTTTGTTCGATATAAAAGATGGAATTTTCGCTACTGGGAGATTTTTAATATATTCACACTGCAATCTGATATAAAAATTATCCAATTTCTCCAACTCGCAACTTTTCTTACATATAAAACAAAGAAAACTAATTGCCAAATAAGTTAAACAAATATAATTTTTCAGCACGATTCTCTTTTTCGTGGACTTTAAAACTAAACTATTCATAGTTTAACTATCCAACTAACGCCCATATTAGCAGCAAGAAGTTTCGTTTTACTCGACAGATTTATTTCTCCGCGAGATACCGTTCAGGCACACAGTTGCAAGAAGTAATTATCGTTTTTATCGCGGATAAGACACTGACAAAGTCGTTCGAAATAGCCCAAGAAGCAACGTGCAATATCATGGCGAAAAAAATAGCAAACGGGAGGCCGACAAGTAAATAGCTTAAATTATGCAAGCTGATACGAAAATTTCCGTTGCTCCTGCGGCAGTAAACACCGCTAATGCGTTTACGGGATGGCTCAAACCGCGGTGGCCTGGCTGCGAAATCGTTACGCGTGTTATTTTCTCCGCAATTATATTACCAAGAAAATGAGATGAGAAAGCAACTCGGCCGACAATAATCCGCGAAAGCGCGATGCTAATTGCTTCCTGTTCGCACGTTCGCGCCGCGTTGCTTATCGGGAATTATTTACGGCGGCGACGGGGAGACGCGAGGAAAACTTCGCTTGGAGACTGACGCGTCGTTTAACTGCAAGGTTACCGGAAACGGGGAAAACAAGCGCGTTCGAGGGATACTACGAGAGATACGCGCGAGGTGACAGTCGTTTACAGAGAAGTAAAACTGTATTTACTTTGAAGAAAGCTGCAGTTGAGGATAATTGTTGAAAAGTGATAGAATAAATTTCGCAGAAAATTCGGCTTGAATTATTAATATAGTAATAACAAAGCGGTGAGAAAATTCTTTTTAATAATTTCTAAATTCGATAACAGTAACTTCTGTGTTTCTTAACTTTCAATGAAACATCGTTCGATTATTATTACATAATGATACAACTTCTTGAACACGCTCGGAACGATCAGAATTTTGAATCGCTAATCCTAATAATAGCGCGTCACAAATATATTGAAACACTTACGATGCACCTGATTACTTCGCTTTGTTTGCTTCGAATAAATATTAAAAAGAATTGAAAGAAGTATTTTTAATTACAAACCGTTCTTCGGTTAATAGAAATAAATTTAGTTTGACAGCTTTCAGAACTTTTGCAGATATCTCGAAAACTGCCCACCCCTCTCGAGAAACTCACTCAATCAGTCAAAGATTTAACTCAATTAAATTCAGCAAATTAAATTCACCTTCAAACGCCAAATATTCACCGTGAGCAAACACGCTTATCTCTCCGTTTCCAGCTACCGTGCGTTTAATTCTCCATTATCAAGTAAAATGTTGTACCATTTCGCGTACGATCGCATCGTTCGTTGCACTGATTGTTACTATACGCGATCGAACAGTAGTTGCGAGTTAATACCGCCGCCCTATCTCGTCCATATCATATGAATTATGATAAATGTTGCCGAGGTTTCTCTAGCGAGCAATGCAAAGATCGCGCACGGAATACGAAAACCAGCGGAATACGAACGTTCCTGGCTCTGTTTGTCCGATGAAGGGTGACTATTGAACGACCCCGATGACTCAGGCGGTTCTCTCTTCTTTTCCTTTTTTTTTCTTTTCTTTTTACTGCTATCGCCGATGATAATTCATGTCAGGGGTGCGCGACACGATCGGCAATCAATACTCCGAACGATACTCTCCCCTTGCCACTTTTCGGACTACGATCATCATTCCACGTGCTAACGTGTCGTCTCTTCCCCTGCTATGGAAACGGAAGAACGATCGTGTAGATAGTTTCTGTTTGTCCGATTTAAAATTCGAGTCCCCGTGACTACTAGGGGAATAGATGAAATATTTGTTTTGTCGTTGAATTGAAGATGTGGATTTGATATATGTAGAAATTTACTTGCAATTTGTTGGTACATTTTTATATTCTTTTTATATTTATATTTTATCGGATAACTATGAAATATTTATAGCGAGATTTGACAAAAGTTGACAAATCTTTTAAAAGTTAAAGACACTGTAATATTTTAATGATTCCGTATATAGATTATAGATAATAGATTATATCTATTCACTGTTTTTTTGTTAAATGTAATTCCATTCTATGAAATTACAAGTTATTTTCGTGTCTGTCACTATAGTTCTACGACATCGATACAATTTTGAAAAAACTTCAATCAATAATGAATATACATTGAAACTATTTAAAATCAACGAAACTATTTAAAATCAAATAAAATTCCCATGCAACAATGCAATCGGTACTGTCTTGGCATTCTCTCTATAAATAACAAAATGAAATATTAAATCGACAAATTACAAATTCTCCACGAACATCGAAAATTAATCCACGTCGTAAGATTAGAGAAAGAAATTCGAATTCGATAGGGATGGTGGAGAGCCTGTGGCAACAGAGCTCGTAAGAGTAGAAGCCCTAATGACATTCTCTTCGATCAAAGGAAGGCCACCCTCGAAATAGTCGAGGAAATTTAAAACGCTCCCCCATTTTTTTTTTTTTTTAGCTGAAAAGGAACGAAGACTGACGAGGGTTAATGCTGATCACGTAGCCCCCGTACATGTAACCTCTCTCCCCCTCGAGGCTTCCCGACGTAAAATCCATCCCTCGTCATTTTTCCCAGTAGCCAGCAGTGCCATCGATCAATCAGAAGCTTTTGAAGAATTGTGGAAACCAAGAGGGGGGACTGACGATGAATTAAAAGTCGCGATTAACCGTACGACTCGTCCCATTTATGGACTTATCTTTCGCTCGTTTAACGATGAACGTTGCGCGAATTTTTGTCGTACGTCGAATTATACAGTGGAAATTTACATTTTAAGCATCGTTAAAATTGTGGTAACACGAGGAAAAAAATATCTTTCAAATTTCGAGAGACAGCGCGAAATTCAACCAGATATTCGTGAATTACTTCGATGTTTGTATTTTAAGTGAATTTAAAACAGAAATTTCACGTTCCTTTAATTCGACTACGTACGATACATTTTTCAATAAGATTGAAACAGTATACATTATATTTATTATTTATAAAGTCAAGATTTAGAAACGCGAATTAATCCCTTGAACATCGTTTATTTCCATGAAAAGTAGATCAAACTACTAAATAGTTTGATCGAAATCTAAATCATTCCAAAGCTAAAAGATTCCGCGAATGTTCGTTCACTTCATCGTCAACTCGCGTGCAAATTTCTTAAAAATAAAACGAGGGTGAACGAGGGAGAGAGGGATTTAAATAGGAAGACAATCTAACTCGCAAAGATCGCTGACATCTATTTACGCAAAGATCGACTACAAAGACGGAATACCAAAAAAGAAGAAAAGATGTATATCTTTCTTACCGATCACGTACAACCATCAGCCTGATCGAACGTACCGGCGCGGCGTCTGGATCGTCCAGCGAACGAACAGATAATCATAATGGGAAGAATTTCACGGATAATGCGCGTGCATACAAGATGCAGCCGTATAGGATCAGTATGCAAACCATACGCGGAAAGTTAAACTTTGTCATCTCACTCTGTGCGGAATACGTATTATATTGTTCTCCCTACTGTTATCAGAGTTTGCATCAATTATTTAGCCCGCCTGCTGAATGGTAAAGGCTTTCTTAAACGAAATTACTACATACTAGTCAAACCAAGCGGTTATGCTATATAAATCCACCGTGTATTTTACATTGTCACAGGACCTTTTAAATACCATAGTAACCAGTGTATCCATAGGAAACACACAAACATTCGTGTCATTTGATCACGAATACGCACGTGTATGATAAGTTCAATGACCTAAGATAAACGACCTTGAAGTTCATTTTGAATATTCAATTGTACTGCTCCGAGTAAACGAGTTGGTCCCGAAACGTGTGCCGCATTTTTACGCTTGTAAATATGGATGAATTTTTATGCTCAGTGACAATCGATACATCGTGTAATGTGTTTTGCATCTGATTTTGGAGACTTTTCTCTTGCTTGGACAAACTTGGAATCATACGTCGAATATTTTCTGGGAAAATCGTGGCGTATTTCAAGAGAAAAAAAAAAAGTCTCACAATATCTTACGTAAGCTTCGTACGTAAGTCTGCCGTGAGTACGAAATTAAATACTACAAGCATTCGACAACAGCTCGAAGCTGAAATGGTAATTTCCATTTTCCGAAAGCCAAAGAACTGACACGTCGTGAAAATTTTCATCAAAAGTCAAACTACGAAGCAAGCATCGTGATCTTTGAATTAAAGAAAAAAAAAAAAAAAAAAAAGAAAAAAGTAAGGAATTCGACGCAACAAAAAAAAAAAAAAAGAAAAAAACGAGGGTTCGAAGAAACGGCACGATAATAATTCCTGCAGCGTGCGGCTCGCTCGCGGTTTCAGTATCCCTTCACGTAGGCGAGTGACAAAAAATATGGTAATGGCGCGTTTAGCGAAATTTCACGCGGTAAAAATATTAAGTCGCCGGATAATGGATCGGTAACGCCGCGGTGCCCGATCGAGCATAAAGGAAATAAGAATATCGCGAGAGGGAAGTACCCTTCTTACCGATCACGTACGAACATCGGCCCCGAGATCGAACGTGCCGAACGGAACATCTGGATCGTAGAGTAACATAATCATAATGGGAGACGTTTTGCGGATAATCCGTGAGCGCGTACCGTACGTTCGATGTATCGACTCAGGTATACACGCCTACACACGCGCAAGTAGAAGAGGCTAGCCCGAAGATGCGATTATAAAGTGTACAAGATCACCGATACACGGATCAAAGAAAGAGAGGAGAAAGAGAGAGAGAGAGAGATTCACAAGCATATAAGCACAGATGGTCGTGGTGTGGGTATGGAAAACGATCGTCATTCGAGTGATCTCCATTTTTCATCCTTTTGTTCCTTTTCGGTACTTATTCGATTTGATCGATTCGCGATGCGCAGAAATCAACCGGCAGAAAGAAACGATACGTTGATACGTTGATACGTTGGAAAAGGAAAAGCTGCCACGGCGCGCGGCGAGATTATTGGGAATTCAAGCTGGACGTCGCATTACGGCATTTGCTAATGATACGACCCATGAATTCTGAATCGAGCGTTGCTCTGAGAGACACGCTGTGCTGTTTTAGTACGTACGCACGCGGACGCGAAATTAGAAGGATCGTTTGAAAATTTTTCTCAAGAAGATTCTCCGAGAAATATGTATATGAGAATGAAGATGGAAGATGTTTGATACGGTTATTGATACGGTTTCTGATTCATTTAGTACTGCTCAATTGATAGTATTCTTCGTGCAAGTGTATCTCGTTGGACTTGAATATTCTTCGAGTACTTAGGTGACTCGATTTTTAGGTGATGAAGTTTTTCTATTTTACTCATAATTGTCAGTACATTGCAAAGATATGCTTCACGTTTCAACTCAATCGAGCAGTGCTGTTATGTAGTTCCAACATTTTCAAACTTTTTTTTACTAATCATCTCCGATTCGCGAATTTCTTTAACACTCTTTAATGTTAAATTTCATCGATGAAAAATGACTTTGTTCAGAGTGTTCTAAATTCACCAAGGAAATTGTGAAACAAAGATTCAAGAATAGGTTGAAAGAATTTCGATTGTCATTTTTACGTTTATTTGTTCAACGTTATATGATTACTTCACAGAGAACATTATTATACACTGATAATACATAATAGTTGAATTGTGCAAGAGATATCGAGCATTTACTAGTTATTTACATGCTCAAATTAGAACGTTTCGTGCAAATAAGGGAATAAGAAATATTTCCGACTACTCTTCCCTGCGTGATTGAAACGAAGCACAAAGGGCACGTCAAATCGTAACACGTTCGATCAGTTTGGTGTGGTTCGGCGTACGTTCGCGAAGTAGAATCAGTTAGGCCAATGCCGCCGTCATACATCACCGTCACTTATCGCGCAGCCAACGCGAAATTACAAAATCCTTTTTGCAAACTCATACAGGACATTCTCGCGCTTTGTGAATCTAATCGCAGTGGATCGAGCATCCTCTCGCGATCGAATTAATTCGACGTTCCGTCACTTGGATCTTCGAAATCCAACGAACGAGAAAGAAGAAGGAATCTAAAGTGAAAGAGCTGAGAGAGAAAAAAATTGGAATTTTTGAGAATTGCGAATCAAGGAAAGAGAAACGAGTGCGATAGCGATATCTAGAATTGAGAAAAAAAAAGGGAAGAAAAAGAGGAGAAAATTCAAATGCAGTATTCTTGTATTAAAGATCTATTAAAATATAGATCTTTTCCACTTGGGCATCCCATTTATCCGAGCAAGTATTTCCGCGAGATATATAAACTAGAAATACGAATGAAAACATTTGCTGATAATAAATCATAAAGGAAATTGGATTCGAAAGCAATTCTTTGGTGCCGAACTGGTTTTGAGTTAATTTTTTGGGGGGGAATTTTTTTAGTTTTGCTAAAATTTCTGCGACATCATACGGGAAGAGAAGCCCTGTTCTATAGTATTCACTACTGAAACACTTAGATTGTGTTGATGAAAAAAAAATACGAAATTTTGTTAACGTTTTGTAAACAATAACTTCACATATAGGAAATGTAACTGATCTTTGTCATCGAGGCCTTTCTTGGATTCAACAGTACAATTTCATTAACAATCGAAGTTCAACGAAGACGCGAAGAGACGATGAAGTAACGAAAATACGCGAAACAGAACAGAACAGAACAGAACTTTATTGTGCATCAACAGGGAATCAAAGAAACGAACATGCGCATACACATTGGTCGAGTCAATTGAAAAAGAAGTGACGCGAAGGGAGGGATGAGGAGAAAGCTCCTCGTATTCCATTGCGCGAGTCAAACCGAAACGGAACAAACGAGTGCCACCACCACGTCGAATCGCTGCAGGAAAAACACGAGAAGACCTAACCCGAAACCCTAACGAAAAGAGAAAAAGAAAAAGAAAAAAAAGAAAGAAAGAAAAAAAAGAGAAAAATGAAAAAAAAATACACGGAGAAAGAAGCAAAGGAATAGAGGAAAGAAAGAGAGAAAGAGAGAAAAAGAAGAGAGGAACAATCGAATACCTGGCCTGGTAAGAATTCGCATCGCAAATCCGTCCCACGTCAGCAGCGGACCGAAATCACGAATTCTCGGACTGTTGCGTGATCCGGCGTTGATTTATGACAAATAAGAGAATTCGGCCTGGCTACGCACGTTTCGAGCGGTATAACCAGGCGCGTACCAATAATGAATACGTATAAGGAAGAGGGAAGGAGCAGCCCCGGAGTGGAAACGGGGGATGGAGAAGAGAAGGGGAGAGCGAGAGGGAAGCCCGGAACGTACGGAGCCGTCGACTTATTTGAAATGTAAAGACGCGCCTCTCTTTTCTCTCTCTCTCTCTCTTTCTCCTCGTCTTCGTCTCTCGGGCCGCGAATATTCCATTAGCGGCACTCGTGTGTGCGTGTAGGGCATTGCGCGTGGCATACATGCATAATCGTATATCAAATTATTTATATGTGCACCGGTGCACGGCAATGCGTCTGCGGAATGTACGTGCACACCGTGTATGAGCGAGAGGTAATCCTCTAGCTCTTTCGCTGAATCATTTTCGTACGTTCGTCTGGTTGTACATACGTCGTGATCCCAAATCCCTAAGTGATACCAGAGCAGAGGTTTCGAAACTCTACGGTAACAAATAGGAGTGAAATGATGAATCGGAGGCCTCGTTTTCGAGAAAATTAAAAGCTGGAGAAGCTTGCCTAGTTAATATTTAGATTAACATCTTTTTATCGTCTAAAAAAATCAAATTTGGAAAAATTGACCAATACACCGTGTGCCGAGTATACTCCGTCACGAAGAAATGGCAATTTTTTTCGTGTAATGACGACTGAAACGTGCGAGAAAAGTAATTACAATTTGTTACTTGAACTGAATTTTTTTTTATAGAAAAATAAAACATATTCGTGAATTTCGGACATTTCAGAATATTTTGAGACTAGACTCGACTAGTTCTCTTTACATCATTTCTAAATATTTCCTTGCTATTAGTATTAATTAAATTGAGATAAAACAATTGATTTTTCCGAAACAAAAAGAAAAGCTAGCGTTATTCCCTTGCAATCTAATTCAATTTTACAATTAGCAATTGCACATAGTCTGCGTTTGTCGAGTACAATCGTCATCGCGTCGTTCTAGCACTACCACAAAGAAGAAATTAACCCTTCACTAATATAAGCCCTGTTTTCTTCAGAATGATAATACGATAAAACGCAAGCTCGCTTTTAAACTCGATCTATCGAAAACCGAGACTCACCCGATATGATTTTGTTGTTCGTTTCGCTCGTATTCCAAGACCACTGTGTATATACGTGTCGTTTGTGAACGTGAACGAATTTTATAGTATCGCAAAGAGGAGTACAAGTACGTACGTGGAAGCGCGAGAGCACGATGGCGCCCCGTCAGTCAATATTTATAAGCTACAGGGAGCTCTGTCCGTTTGCTTAACCCTCCGTGAACGTCCGGGGGCGTTCTTTTTCTTATTCTCCGGCGAATGATGTAAAATACGACGCAATAAATTGCTACGAAAATTTCAACCGGTCTCGGGGTGCCGATCCGGTGAAAGCGATGGCCCGGCGAGGCGAATTTTGACAACGGACGCCGAATAACAGTTGCAGTTGCGCCGATGGGGTGGTTTGGACTAACGCTTTAACGATGAATTTTATTAACCGCACGATCTCGAATTTTTGCGCGATACTCTGATATTTTTTAATAGTTTAGCGATACTTTCTCTATACGTAGCAGCTAAAAAAGATATTGGCATAGCACATCTGTAACATAAATTTTGTAATATAAATCGGTATAATATAATTTATAATTTAAATAGAAATTATAATATAAATTAGTATAGTAAATATATTTAACATCCATACATAGCATCAAATCATTGTACTAACGCAAAAAGAAAAATGATTTAGTCCCTATCTCGGGCATGTTTCTCTTTCAATTTCTTTATCAATTTCTTTTTTAAGTCTATATTCTATTCCTATAGTATCGGATTTTTTTGTGAAGTCATATAAAAATATTACCGAAATTTAACATATATCCTACTTGGTATAATAATACTAATAATAATAAACACAAAATATCTTTTCTAGTCACTCCGGCGTGCGAAATATCTTTTTTAGTAACTCTATGTATTTAACAATGGTTTATGTCAGACGGATTGCAGCTCCTCTCTCGCAAAGTTCCAAGTTCAACGCGAGGATTTTCTTTGGCAATCGGTTGCTCGAATAAAATTGAAGAACCTGCGAGAAAGACTCGATCTAACGAAGTCCAACTACCATCGCCAAGGGTTGTCTCGTTATCTTCTACAGATAGCAAGACCTAACTCCGTACCCTCTCAACCTCGTTTGCTTTCCACGTAGAAGAATCAGCTCCATAATCACGAGCAATCCTTATTTATTGAGAATCGATCGTATTCAAATCCTTCCAAGGATCTCTCCCCGTCAGCAACGACTGACAGAAACTTCTTTTTCTGGCCCGTGGAACGAGAAACGAGATTTATCTTGTACCGTACTGGCCCTCCTTAACTTTCTTTCGTTCCGGTGAGAGAATGTTTAATGTCCGGTTGCAAGTGAGACGATACTACGAACGTTTCTTCATCTGCTGTTTCATTAAACAATTTAACTTGCAAGTGGAAGTTTCGTTCGGTCGCGAACAATTCTTTACGAATATTCGAGTCTTAATCTCGAGACGCAGAAAAGAAGAAATTAACCTTGCGGAATTTGCAAATTCCAACAGCTGTGATTTTGCCAGAACTTTTTCTTTAAAGGCGAAATATAAAGATTCTGTTGGTTGAAAACATGTTGAAAAGTGAAACCAACTCCCTTCGAAATCCATTGAAGAAATGAAATATACGAATATTCGTTCAAAAGTCCCTTATATATTTTCTGTATCGATTTATCTTATAAATTCTAAAACTACGATCGAATCTATCAAAACTTTCCTGCTTGCAAAATCAACGGCCAATCTTTCTGAATTCAAGAAGTCAAACACGAAGGATCAACTATGAAGAATCTTTAAGGATATGTTTCAATTTCAAATTTTTATAAAGCTACACATTTTCGTACGTTTGCAGAAAATTTCAATATGCCTACGAAAACGTATTTAAGAACGTATTTAATCTGCGATAGTAACATAAAACCAAATCCAGAATATAGCTTTATTACATTTAATAATCTAGGGTGGACCAAAAATCACTTCCTACTAAAATAAATCTGCAATTTTTGCATTTTCTAATTTATTCTTTTTTTTTGTTTTAACATTATATCGAAAGAAATAACTTTTAAAACACGGAAAAAATTTTTTGAATCTAAATTTAATTTAAAATTAATAAAATTAGTTTTTTCTTATATTTTCATTTTTACTAAAAGAAACAAATGATGTAAATATTTAATTATATTATCTTTATAATATTTAATAGATAAATTTACTTCTCACGGTATTTAACAAACAAGACAATCCTCCGCTGAACTCCCATTGTTTTTTTAATTATATTCGTAGAAACACGAGTCTGCCTAAGTTACAGTAGTCTGTCACTCTCTGAATTCCTCCGACTCTCTGGATTCCCTCCCACTTCTGCGTCCCTCATAACCAATGAGTTCTTTGTCATTGGTTAAAATATTCAAATAGCTAGGCTCGTAAAACCGATTTCCAGTTTCGCGGTGGGGGAAAAAAAAGAAGGAAGGAACAGCCGATCGCGCCCTTAAAAGAGCATTCGAGAGCTGGCCCCAGCTCGCGGCGGGTCCCGACTGAGGAAACAGTAAAATCACGCGGCGCGTGAACGTGGAAATGTAAAACATAACACGTTCGTTGTCTAGAACAGAGGAACCAAGTCGTCCGGCCGTAAAACGGGATAAAGAATCCAACGTTATCTCACGAATTGTCGCCGGTCGCCTGTTTTTACGGGCCTGGCCAGGCGTTAAGCAGGCGCCTTTAAACGCCGGTTTTACACGTGGATCGGGCCCCGTACGATCTTGCAAAAAGAAAACTCGCGCGAACCACGTCACATAATGCGACGTGTAATTGCGGTTTCTGTCTCCGTCCGGAAAAAAGAAAAACAGAATCGTACACGTATTTTCGTCGCATTTGTCGCGTATTATCTCGTAAATATCACCAGCCACCTTAGCCACCATGTATGTTTTTAGATATCACTTTTAATGGCTTTTCTAAGAAAATTCGCTTGGAAACCACGTCGAAAGAGAAAGAAACAAAAGAAAATCTAACCTAAATATATTTGCAATATAGACTGCATGAGACTTCGAGGATATATGTTGTTGGTACAAGATATTAGTTCGAACGGAGTTTATTATAGTCGAATTTTTGGTGGACAGAAGGTATGCGATTTTAATCGATACTTGCTACATTATGTACAACACTGGCCAAAAGTTCGAGCAGATTAGATAAATACTAGAAGGTGTATATTTAACACAGAGAACATTACTTCTTTGATCGTCCTCGTTGATAAAAGTTCGAAATGTTTATATTGAAATTAGATTGAAAAAACGTATGTAAGAAACAACAGATTAGAAATAAGATGTTGGATCGATTAGAACTCAGCCGCGTTTTATCTTTCATTTTACAAAATTATTTCCACCAAAAATGCATGTACCTGGATATTGCGCGGATACGAGTTAACTTGAAATTCGCCGCTGCCGTCAGACCATTCTATCGAAGAAAAATCTCATTTTCCTCGTCCTCGCGACATCCCCCAAGAGCCGTCCGCGCTCCATACGCCCCTGTTACGCGACCGGGGCTAATATTTGCCTAAGGAAATTCAGAAAAGTTTACGCACAGGGAGGGGCTGCCTTACGAGCTCGGCTTTTCTTCAGTCAATTTTCTTTTCGCGACCCTCTTTTCCGTGTTTCTTCTTTTTTAGAATATCACTCGGAGGGATCTCACGAACGTTCTTACGAGAAAATAATAATTCCATCGAGCCATCGTTAAATATTATCCCAGAAACGAAAGTACGCTGAAGATGTGACTTTCTAAGCTGCATTTATTTCATTCAATTGGCAGTTCTAATTTTTCAATAAATTTTACCATCACATACTGTGCGTAATTCTTTCCTAACTCGTTACAAAGATACCGATCGGCAGCGTCATTGGCCTTAATTTTGATAACTAATGGAACTTTAATAATTTGATTTAATGGTTCGAACGTTATTATAAAATCAATTATTCCTATCATTTATTTTCACTGTCGCTACAACGAACAGAAAAAGAACGGTGATTTGTCAGTTTAATCCGACTTTCTCCATTGAACTTGTAATTATACGAGTTTCACAGAAATTTAATTATACAGCTCTGTTTCCATTTCCAATGAAATGCCTCGCGCTTCGAGTATTTCAGAAAATAATACGTGCAGTAATTGCAGAGGAATCTGAACGAAAATATTTCATTTCGCCTCCTTATTGATACACTGAAATAAATTTTCTTTCCGAATTGAAAATCATAAAGTAAACATAATACAGGCTCGAATAAATTACTCGCAACATTGAAAAGAAATATTTCACTTGACATTAAGAAATGAAATAAGGATAAGGTTACCCTTACGAATATTATTCTGAATCCGTCTCGAACTTTTGTACCAAATATCGTCAAGATTGAACTGTTCAGATCGTCAGTTGCGTAAAGACAGCGAAAACTCCCTCTGAATTCACGTAAAATTTCCATCAAATTTTCCCATCCAGCGTAACGTTACAACCGGTTCGTTTAATATTAGTATCCGAGGGGCTAATCTTCGGCATCTTTCGCGTCCCTGCAGATCCACTCTTGTGTATCGTTCTTCCAAAGGTATTCTTTCATTATTGAAGGTCAACATAGCGAAGATACTTGGACAATAACCCGTAGGCGAATTCCTGAGGACCCATAGAAGGGGGAGGGAGCCTAGATTACAGACAGGGAATAGCACAGAGACCCGGTGGTGGCTCCCGTGGGCGAGGGTTGTCGGTGGTTCACGGTCGGAGGGAACAGCAATCATCCCTACTTGATGAGTTTTTCTTATTTTCCCGGCGGAGTTTTAAAAATGGACGTTTGGCATGCAAGCCCGTGCTCACTCCAACTCTCTCTTGGATTTATTTCGATTACTTTTTTTTCCAACCCCCCCTCTGTCACCTCTCCTGTCGTTCTCTTCCCGATCGAGGGAACGAAAGAATACTCTTTGAAACAGAGGCAGAACTCTAAGCCCGATTTTCTCTAATTCAGATCTCTTCGCCGTTTCGTGTTCATCTCCTTTTTATTGGAAGCTCGATTTTTTTTTATAGACTCTTTTTTCATCAATCTTTAGAGAAAATTTTTAAGATGTTAAAAGATGAGAAATTTTATATTCGATGAAATTAATTTTAAGTGAAATTTGACATACAGTGAAGCGTGAGTTATTCGAACAGAAATTGTTTCGATCCTTCTTTCAAAAGTATCTAACTCTGTATTATAAATTCTCCAAATCAAAGACTACTATATAAATTACGAAGGGAAAACAAATTCACACAAATAACAGTTAAAAAGAATCACTGATGTGTAGATATATCTCTTTGGTTCTAACTAAGAAATGTAACAATATATTTTTATATCGAGTTCAAATACTAAATAAAGGATCGACAAGTGACTCCGTGGCACCTGTACAAACAGGAAAAAAAGTTTTTCCATTGAACATCCACATCGCAGGAGGGTGCCTGTCTGGCAATCATCAGGCATTGAACGAAAGATTACATTAATAATAAGCCATTGATATTTCATAAGACCAGATCTTGTAACACGGTCCACATCGCCTCACGAACTTGTTCCCAAGAGATCTCAATCAAGGCGAAAATAATTTTTATCTCGACTCGCACGATAGTCTCATAATTTCCCGTATGGTCGAGTTTTATCGAGCATTCGATGGAATATTTTATTTTCTCTCCTATTTTTTTTTATTTATATTATACAATAAAAAAACAATATAGCACGAGATTCTGCTTAAGCTCTTGAACAATGATAAAGATTAGGCTGCACCCTTCTTCGATAGTTAACACGATTATACAATAAAATGTTTTCTTTTTAGTATTATTTTTCAGTCAGTGTTATACACACACAGATTTACGAAAAATTAATTTTATCGATCATCACTAAACTATAGATTTTTATCCAAATTTGTATTTCCCTTGTGAAAAATAGAACCCAAACAGAGATCCGTTTTATTTATCGAATGTTGCAACAAATATTACAACAACTTCACTTTAAATATTATTTTATATTGTGCAAACGAATGTTTGTATATTACATACGTTACGTGTATTTTTGCACACTAAAATTTTCTGCCGTATTTGCAAGATTTCTAATTATCTAATTAATAATTGCCACGTTTGCCCTCCCAACGATAAATCACAGTTCCATTTCAATCGAGGAATTATCCCCATCCCTGAAGAAAACTACCGAAACTTGCGCGAATAAGTCGCAACTGTATTCGCTGAGAAAGAAAACGAGAAAAGGGATGAAAGAAAAAGAGGACGGATTTTGGGAGCCCAGTCTGACGGGTTCGAACCGACGAAGAAGGTGAAGAAAGAGCAGACAGACAGACGGTTCCGGCGAGCTGTTCCTCCGGTTCTCTCCACGGCGTTTCGTCACACCTCCACACCTTCTTTGTTTTAGCCGCTTCGCATCGGTTTCGCCTCGGTTTTTCATCGGGCTTTTTGTCCGCGCGTTTCGCCACTTAACTCCAGTAGTGTCACGTCATCGCCGTGGCTGTCCAACAGCTACGTCCAAAGGACCTTCTCTCTCTCTCTCTCTCTCTCTCTCTCTTTCTCTTTCCTCTCTCTGCGGAGATATTAAAGGTATGCGAGAATCACCGGCCTCCGGAGCGTCTCCTCCTTCGAGAGCTCTCCTCGTCTCTGCTCTCTTCCATTCCTCTTCGTCTTTCTTTCCGTCTTCTGGGCCCCTTCTCTCTCTCCTTTTCTGCCAGTTTCGGCCAGACCGCTCTCTCTCTCTCTCTCTCTCTCTCTCCATCCTAATTCCACAAAACAATGCCGATCCGCGGGACTGGTCCCTGCCGATTAAACGCGATCGCCAGTCGTCTCTCGTTTCGTTGGATTAAAACTCGTTCACCGAACACCGAACAGTTGGCAGAGGCTTTAATTTGACTAGGAAAACGACGGACCTTCCCGAGACCTTCACCAATGCCTTTTTGCCCGGATCCCTTTGGTCCACGGCTGAGTCCCTTCGGACTCGGAATCGCGCGGTGCGCATAGTTAATGAGCCTCTTCTTTTTTCTTAATATTCGGACAAGGCAAGGATCGTTCGTTTGTGCGATCGGGCAACGGTTCGCTACGGTGGATGGATTTATTGGATCTGGATGGCTGGTATTTCGGTCTTTGATTGTGTGTGGAGGAAGGTGGGAGGGTGGGGGGAGGGACATCGAGCTTCGGTGTTGAAGCGTTGCCGGGTTGATTTTTGGGGGGAGGCAACACAGCGTAGGATTATTTATGATATCTGGTCCTGCAATTTTTTCACACCAACCAGAGGAAGTAATAATAATAATTTGATTCTCCACTCTGATTTTATACAACAGCATTAACAGCGTGTTTGTGCGATTTACTTTTATTTTACTCGATTCTATTGTTGTCCCGTTGCAGCGAAATTAATAAGATTTTAATTTAATGCCAGCGATGAAATGAAATTGAAAAATTTTTCAAATTGAAAACAAAATGGATAAATCATCCACTCGTTATCCGCTGGAATGACATTAACATTATTAAGATTGAATATGATTTGTATTCAATTTCGTGATTTATCGTTTACAATACATACGTATATGAATGATTTTCGAACCACTGCGAGCTTCGTAAAAACGAAAAAGAAGAAGAACCACAATTAACTCCTTTTGTAAACTGAGTTTTATTCAATCTGTCACTTGTAATAAGTGTAAAAGTAAGACACAAATTTCATTATAAATTATATAGCTGTAACTTGTAAACCTATTATCGACCTACTTTGCATTCTTTTTCACTTGATGGTCGAAGCTCTTGTATTTGACGCGCGTCATCGTACAGACAATGAAACAAACGAACGCGAAACGAAGGGGAAATCGATGCACAAAGGATGGATATTTTTCTTCGCGCGGTGTGGGTCACATTCTAACGAGACAGGAGGGAGTGAGGAGAGAGGAGAGACTGGTGGAATTACGACATACGAAATGTGCGGGACAATTAACTTAGAACGCATCGGCCTGATTGAGAAAAGGTTCGTCCGGGCGTCTGCCTGTCTGTTTGTGGGCATGTCTGACATCGTTGGGCATGGGCCGTCTGAATGGGCCTTGGAATGTGGCACCCACACCACCCGGTATATTCCCTTTATACGCAACACGCATACGCCTGGCCGCTCACCCACGCCACCGATTCCTCCTCCATCAACGATGGACACCA
Source organism: Tetragonula carbonaria (assembly GCA_032399595.1). Taxonomy (NCBI): domain Eukaryota; kingdom Metazoa; phylum Arthropoda; class Insecta; order Hymenoptera; family Apidae; genus Tetragonula; species Tetragonula carbonaria. The sequence continues at coordinate 7,288,834 of JAUCRC010000015.1, read as the reverse complement.
AACCAATTCTATTCCTGTATTTTCTATAAATAAAGCACCGAATATTTTAATTTTTTCTTCTTCTTCTTTTCTCGCGTGGCTCCGTCAGAGAATCAACGAATAATTTTCGATCCGTTAAACGAAGGAACAGGAAATTCGTCATTTAAAAAGCTATTATAGTGTATAGTGGTAAATTTGGCAATATAAATAATATGAATAAGCTAATGTATAATTCATAATCACTCAACATTTGATATATTATATATATTATATATATCATACATTAAACATTGAGTAATTATTATTATTATTATATATACATATTAAAATAAAATTTATCAGACGTAATGTGCTTTTTTACCTTTTGCGATTCGACCAGTTCTCGTAAAGGATTCGATTCGTTCTAACATGGAAATGGATTTATAAAACTTGTGAATATTCTGAGGTTCAAATCTACCGATTACATAAAAAATTAAAAAGCATATTAAATTTTATTCCATCAAAGTCAGATAGAACGCGACTAAAACGACGCGATCGGGAAAAGCGATGAGAAATCGTCTGGACGGGAATCGTGTTGAGCAAGGACCTTCCAGTTAGGCAAAGGATGATCTCTCGCCTGCGTGGACGCGTAGATCGCCGCGGCTCGCAAAGCCGGGAACCTCGGAATGCCAGAGACCTAATAGCCTCCAGTGGCGCTCCGCGTGCCCCGCAGTCTAGTTCTCTCTTCGTGGCCGCATACCTTCGTGGACCCTGGAGGAAGCTCTGCCACACGAGGCGCAGGACCCCGCGTGTAGCGTTATGGTAGCCCACGCAATTTCGTTTCGTCCTTTTGGACGAGCGAGGCACGACCGGCAGATCGCCAAACGAAATGATTTTACCGTAAAACCTATTAGATTTACTTTATTTTACTTAGAGAATTCGCAAGGAAATCTGGATTGGATTTATTGTTTTATTGCAGAATTTTCCAGTATAATTTCGTAGAAAAATCTAAGGTATAAACTATATGTATAACTAAGCTGGTAGGATAGATAGATACGAAGCTTGGATAGATTTTGCAAGTTTAGAGAACTAGGGAATCGTACGTATCGATTTGTTTCTTCAGTTCTCGTTTTTGAAAGCTTTTCGTTGTTAGAGATCATTGTATTGTGTTGGAAAGTCTACATGAGGAACAGTAAGACGGATGTGAAATGAAACATGATTGTGAAATATATTGAAAGTAATGTGCAAATGATGATCTGAAAAATGTGAAATCTTTGACTGAAAATATCCAAACTCTGTCGCAATGAATTTGCATCAAACATAATTTAGTCGTAAAATATAATATAACATAATTATATTATATTTATGTTATATTAAAAATGGATATAATATTAGAAAATATAATATACAGAAAAGTAGCTACATAAAAAATAATGAATCAATTATTATTAGAATTTCAAAATGACTCAGTTACTTAAAAGAAATTTGCATCTGTGTAGGGAAGCTTGAACATAACAAGTGATGATCTTTATCATTGTGTTACTTCAAGAGAAAGCTCTCGAATTGCATATCGAGTGAGGAGTTAATGAAAATTTTACAACATCCACTGATTATAAGACGCGTAATAAACATCTGTGTTTCCAGTTGATAACACGATCGAAAATTTCATTCTTCTAGATTGATTATCCAAAAAAATCTCTTATCCGGACAAATATGTCTCCCAGTTAGTTCGAATGATCCAACGATTCCACTATTGTTTCACTTCACGATTATATATTTCATTCCGATATTTTCTACCAGTGCGACAAGGTATCTACCTATCCGACGGATCTAACTTCAAATACGAATAATTTTTTAAATTAAGAACGCGGTTGAACGAGCCCTCTAAAAAAGAAAGCCTTTTAAAAGCGCGATTTCAAAGATAAACGTGGCGATATCCCATTGAAAATCAACGCGACACGATTATGCATTTTCGGGTGCGGAGCACTGGTCTGGCCACTTCCAATTATCCCGAAACTTTTGTCCTTCCGCGTGGAAGAAGCCCTTGGTCCGGGGGTCAATACCTCTCCTCCTTGGCCAGTTCCACCCGCGAAAGGAGCACAAAGGAACGAGTTCGTTCACGGTGGACCAACGGCCGCACTGATTAAAAATTATCACCCAGCGACTACAAAAGGTCCACTTGCTCGCTTCACGCTTCTCCTCTTTCTCGCTCTTTCATTTATTCGCCCTCTCTCCTTCCCTCGCCAACCCAAGGATTCCACCCTCTCCTTCCCTCTTTGTCGTGCACAGTCAGAGCTCTCCTTCTCGACGTGGCTTCTTCTTCTTCTTCTTCTCCTTATTTATATCTCCGTGCGATTCCTTCTCGAAACGCTAAACGCTTTCCGTTCGTCGCGACAGCGAGTTTAGCCGAGAGGAGAAGGAAAACTTGGCGGACGAATTAAAAGTTAGAGGCTTTCACAGAGGGTGAAGAAGGATAACGTGATAAAGGAAAAGGAAAACAGCGATTGATCACGTTGTTCGTAGAGAAGCGTTTCTCAAGGTTTGAATTCAATTCATTACCTGTAACATGGCACCGCATATCGTTGGATTTTTTGAATCGCTTTTCAATAGCGATTAATACGAATCTTTCGACCGGTCAAGAATAATTTCTACATTTTCAAAAATCTTCTGAGAATAGTAATATAAATTGAAGACAAGCTGTTTCTATGAGTGTACAAAGTTAACCTCGACTCGTGCTTGTGGTATAAATTATAATTTCAGTTTGAACGAAGATCATTAATTAGTAGTGATGGGATCGAACCCGACATGAAGTCGAATCCAACGCGCAAACTTCGTTTTACAGAGTTCGAATATTATTGATAAGACTCGTTGCAGTACTTGCAAAATATTCGATTTTTACAAATTAATCTCGAACGTCAGAGCGAATATTTCACAAGTTTCACAAATCTATTTACAAAATTAAGGAATAAAATAAAATTTATTATTGTTAAAAATAAATGTGTTTCGACACTAGAATGAATCGAATCTTTTACAAGTGGTCGAATCACGAGAAGCACATTTGCATTTACAACTATTTAGAAATAATATTTGATTCTTCTTCTTCTTTTATTTATGATATTCCTGGCTTCAGAAAATACTCTTCCCGCGGCCAAACAGATGTTGCCAATATAACTTAAAATAATTGTACATATCATTATAAATGATTTTAAGAAAATGCCATTCTCAGAATGAACAATTTCGAATAAGATACTCGTAATAAGGTATCGAATCTGTTCGACCAAAGTTTGATTCTATATAGAAGTACTTTTTTGTATATCACGGGGTACTCGTAGATGATTCGAATCTACCTATCATGTTCTAATGTATTCGAAATTACAATTACTTTTTTATAAAAGCGAAACACTTGTAGAAGGTTCGAGCCTAATTCGAACGTACTTGAGCTCATCACCAATGATTCGTACAATTGATCCTAAAAACATAATTTTATAAATTCAATCGTCGTCGTCGTGTGTTGCAATTCCATAGTGAATCGCTAGCCACGCGTTGCAAGAGAAGTAACGAGCCCGTATGAACCTCGCGAAAAAAATAAAGACTCGAAGTAGACGAAGATTCAATGAAGTAGGCGGGTCGTTAAATTATCGATGAAAAGATTAAAAATACAAGATAAATATCATACGTATACGTATCATATATATCTAATGAATTAAAATAACGAGATCCTTGCTCTCTTGTTCGCTCGTATTTCGATCGGTGCGCGCACGACGACGAGGAAAGCACGAAAATGACGAACGAGACGGACACGTACGTGCAACGTGATTCAGGGTGAAATTTTTCGAATGCAGCGTCGCGCGTTGCCTGCGACATTGTAATCACCACGAGGAGGAACGTAAAAGTCAGTCTGTTTCATCGCGCGATTGGAAATTTCGAACACGTCGCGGGTAGACGCGGCCGCGTTCTGTCCGCGATCCTTCGCGATCGATTGTAAACGCCCGTTACACCGGCGACATAATTTGTGGAAATTCACCTTTACGGCCGTACGCGATCGGTGTTCCATCGATGTAACCGACAACGAACAACGGACGTTTTCTACCTCGCGGGAAAATTCCTTGGTTTTAATGCTCGCTTGATTTAACAAGTTGCTCGGAAGCCGCCGATCCAAGTTCATAAACGGCGAGATGCAGAGAGAAGATGAATCTCGATTTAAAATTTGTGTTTTTTATTTTTGCGATAAATAGATTTATTAATATATAGCATACCATTATATGTTAAATATAGCATAATAAATAAATTTGAATAAAAATGAATCATACGTTCCGTCGAAAACAAAAACCTCGAAGAATGAAGAAAGTCGACAAACAAGCAGAATTGAATACTTCGTAAGAAATCAAAACACTTTGAAATTGTATGAAATAAGGAAATTAGCAGACAGTGAGAGTCGAACTAAGAAATTAACAAAGAAAGGATTCACGGCTTCGTAGAAATAATCTCAATTAAATTCTTCGTTCGAAGACGAGCGTGAACCATGTCCGCCGACTTAATAGATCGAAATTCTAATTACCAACGGAAAATACGAGAGCGGTCAACTCGATCACGAGGAAACATCGCGCGATCATCGTTCGATTCGAAGGCTTCGGAAACGTCTGAACGAAGGCGTAACTGTTCTGTTAATCAATAAGAAAAGACCGCTACCGATGCCTCCGTACGGATAGTCCGCTCGATCATTTCGGATCGATTCTCCCTTTCGGACGAATATACACGAATACGCCCATCGGCATTCACGAGCGCCGGTCACGAAAGGGGCCGTGACTCGCGACGTGATTCGCACGTATCGTTGCCCTCACGATAATCCCAGTGCCAGTGAACTTTCAATCCCGAACGAGCTTCGGGCTAGTCCGAGCGTTGAATCCTCGCATCTCTTGACCTGGTGGCTTCCTCCTCGGCTCGCTGGCCTGGCCTATGATCCTCGAAGTCGAGATCGAATCACCTCGATCCTCAGCTTCTCCGCCGACACTTATTAACGACTCTGCGCTAATTTCTTCATTTCTTAACGTTCAATTCTCAAATCTGTCTCCTCGGTCTTCCTAATTCGAGTCAATTTCACTATTTTTCACTCTCGACAGGTAGTTTTTCATAGAAAAGGGACGACAACTCTTTGCGTGTTTCTATGTTTACGAGAAAACATAGAATTCGGAAATTTGTCATCAGAAGTATAGATTTGAAATTAAGCTAACTGTAGAACGGGGATGGAAAGTTATTTTATCTAACCTAAAAATGAATTAAAAATTTTTTAATAACACGCTATGTTAATGATTAGGGATTAAGTATGAAAATTTTAGCAAGTTGTGAAGAAATTTTTAAAATGATTTATCCCTATTCCTTATGTGATAAATCTAAGCCGGTGTATCGCACTCTGATTGAAAGTAAAATACTTTATAATTAAAATGAAGCAAATACTTCAGAATTAAAATGAAGAAAATACTTTATAATTATAAATGATATTGGTAGCTTAAGTTTTTTTAGAAATGTGAAAAGTATTTTTTAGTGTTCTATATCGGTCTAGACAGTAATTTTAAGGCACCACGGTGCTTTCAGGATTTTCTCCTCTTCAAGTTTGTATTTAGATGCTCATCGACTTGGTAGTGTACAGTTTCGAACCTCGAACGATTTGTAAACCCACGTTTACGACTTTCCACTCACTTCGATGGTTACACGCTATAACTAGAGAAAATATGCAAATCTATCACTGTGAAAGCATCGCAGAAAAATGTGCTCTTTCATTAGCCAATCTTCGAGAAATCTCTTTTACTATCCAAGAAAACATATTTTATACGCTACAACTGACAAACGCTGATTATATTAAAACTTTTCGTCCCAAAATGATCAATCCGTAATTTGTCACAGAAATTTTATAAATTTACAAGAGTCTCGAATGATTTTTCGTAATATATAAATAAAAACTAACGCTCTTTATTGCACTATGAACGCTTCTCCTGATATAAGTTTTATACTTTAATTAATTAACACTAGAGCTACCGAAATGACCAATTGACATTTTACAGCGTGTAAAACAGCGTGTTTTCGTAAAATATATAAACAAAAGCTTGTATAAGCACTCTCTCCATTGTATCATAAAGTTCCTCATCATAAAGTTTTTTTGAACTCCAATGTCTCAAAATTCGAAATTTTATGCTTTAATACGTCGGTAGTTTCACTGTGCTAAACTCCAATAAAATAGTTCGAACGAACGATATGATATAATGCGAAACGACAATGGTAAAAGAAGAAATATCACATATAAGAAAGAGTATAAATATCTCTGGCAAAATGTTCATCTAAAATTAGCAAGTTGAACAATAGAGGAGAGTACTCTAGCGGAGCCATCAATTTCCTAAGCTCTCTGAGGAACGGTACCGAAGCGAGCCAACTCCCCTACTCCCGATTCCCAGAACTCATTTCAATCCGGCAGGATAATTCTCCGCCGAAGACATTCCGACGACCGGTGAGTCCTCCCACGTCACGGGCTGGAGATTCTTAAAATAAATCTTTCGGCTGGCAACTTCCTCAGTCGATGAAATGAATAACGTTCTCCGGGAGGTTCGAAGTCGTAGTTTGAGGTCCTTCGCGACGAAGAACAGCAGGAACAGGATTATTTAACTTTGATTTACCTCTTGGTTCTTCACGTTGCTTCGCACAATCTTTGTAATCAGAAAATCAACAGAGATATTTATGCAAATTCTTTTACCAAGATTTTGTCATTTCTAAACGAACAAATTTCTGAACATATTCTTATTTTTCAAATTCAAAATATGGGATTAAAATTAAAAAATGGGCAATTACTTAGTTAGTCTCTGCGAAACTTACGAAAGTAAGGATCTAAGTGAAACCAATCAAACGTTCGGCTAATCGTTTTCTGAATATTCTCAATATTCTCAAGATTAACACTTGCCGTCAATCTATCGGATATCAAAGGATTAAGCTACAAAAATTTTGCACGACGTCACAAATCAATTTCCCCCGTCTGTAGGTTTCTCACTTTTTGCGATCGAAAACTATTTTTAAAATATCAAAGGATTGATGAAGTGACTCGATGAAATTTGATTTCCAGCAGAAAGAAAGTATTCGCGCGGAGAGTTGATTTTTTTAATAAAGACGAGGACAGAAGAGGACGACGTGCAACGTCGATGTAAAATTTCAAGTGAAGAAGCTGAACGCGATTTGGCAATGCGCGAGCCCGCCGCCACCCGGTCGCACTATAAAAATCTTATCGGCGATCTTCGTGCTGCTCGGGTGGGGACGCTTAATATTAATGTCTCCTCTCGCGCAGTGGTATCCTCGCGTCCTAACACACCGGGTGACTCTAGTGAACGTGCAACGATATTCGAACAAAGATTCGACACGGATCGACGACGAACAATTAAAAAAAATCATTGAAAGTTCATCACTTTTTCGTAGAACGATTAAAGAAAAAATTAACGTGTCTTTTCACCATATATTAGCACTTTACCGACCGTGTATTAGCGGTGAATAGTTAGCCGATTAATAGGCTACCGGTCGGTAAAGTGTTAAAATATGTTAGCCGATTAATAGGCTACCGGTCGGCAAAGTGTTAGTATTCAGTAGGCAAAAATCTTCAAACTTGTGCTCGAAATTTTAAACGTAAATTAACGTCACTTCTGTCATTTGTGTAGATTAATAGGAAATCAGATTTTCTGAAAAATCACATCTTTCGGGAATTCGTTCGGAGAATTTTCCGTCGCGAGGTTTCGATCGTTGGATTTACAGTTTTCACGTGGCTGTCGTTAATTCTTCATCGAAAAGGGGAGAGCACAGTGGAACTTTTATTCCCGAAAGAACGGCGATAAGAAGAGAATTAAAGGAGATATCGAAATCATCGACCCTCCTTGACTCTTCCTCGTCCGTCCTGGCTGCATGACTTTTGCCAATAATTGTGAGTCACCTCGCCCAGGAGACTTTTCGCAAGCGGAATGAATCGTTGCACGCAAAGGTCGCCAAAGGCAATTTCCGAAGGAGCAAACATTCTTCTAATTGCGGTAATGAGGTGAAACCGATATACGAATACTAAGCAACACCATCGAGCTGAACCGAACAATCCGCATTCCTAAAGCGTCACGACCATGAAATATATAAACAGTGCTAAAAAAAAAAAAAAAAATTCGTAGAATTTTAATTCGTAGATGTGGATGAAGAAAATGTGCTATTCGAAAGATAAACGCAGGCATTGTTGTAAAGAAATATGACAAATGTATTATGAATTAAAACGTCACATATGTGCAATTTTAACTTTAAGATTAATTATACTTTCTATCATTTTTGCTTGTTAAAGGAGATTAAACGTTCCTTCGTGCAATTAGTTCAATGATACGTCTAAGAATCTCAAATCATTCTCGCAACATAAGATACAGACATCATTCCTCTCAACTCAAGATCGCAAAGCAACGCAAAAAATATTTAACGCGAGTGAATAGGACTCGAAAGTTACTCATTGCTTTACTATTGCAGTTTAACAATATACTATTAAAAAAAACATATCGTATGATTTATTTATAAGAATAATTAATTCCAAGGTTTCAAATCGAAGTAAATAACTGCTAGGTAACTAAATTCCCCTTCTGCGAGTAAATTAAAAGTGTCTGGTCATAAAGGACCAAACAATTCAGAGGGAAAATTTTCTGAAATCGTACGATTGCCTCTCGCGACGCGCGGAGATCCGGAGTGAAAGCAACACCCGTTAGAAAATGTTAAACGCGATCGGGTCGAGGAATCGTGCACCAGGTACCAACGTCCCGTATCCCCGAGTATAACGTATGAACACCACAGGCTCGAAGTAGTATAGGAGTTTAATTGGTGGTAATATGAATCCGCGTAATATAAACCGCCATCAGTCTCTCGCCAGGAGAGTGCAAGCGCGAGCAAGAAAGTCACGGAGGTGGCGCCCAAGAAATAACAGAGAAGGGAAACACGGTTGACCCACGAAACGATGTCTCCACCTTCGTAATGCCGACGACTCTTTTTATCACTGTCGCGAAACACGCTGGCCTTTGAAACGTGTTGGCCGAGCCACGGGAAACTAGCTCGTGAAACGGGGAATAAACGATGGGACAATTTAGATCCGGTCGATCGCTTTGTTCGGCCCGGCAGAGTTAGGCGTTTCTCAGGATGTAGAACAAACGATTTTCACTGGGTGCTAACAAGCTTTTTAAACGTGTTGGAAATTCGGTGAACACACACCGAATAGTACATATACACAGTGTTACGCGAGAAGGTTAGTCAAATTTTTTTTTGATTTGTCGAATTTTGAAAATTCACTGATTCTACGTGAAATACTTGAATTTAATTAATTCTAGAAACGAAAGAAAACAGAATAATTAATAGGAGAGTATCCTACATTCGAAACTAACAAGTAGAAAAACGTAGAATAAAATTTTTTCTTATTTACAGCTTCGTTCCTAGGAAAATAAACTGAATATGTTTCGTCAGATATTGTCTTCGCACATGCGTAATAAATTTTCAAACTCGACGTTCTCGAAAACGAAGCGTCATATGGAACATTTTACTCTTCTTTTTTAAACGTAGAATCTGGCCGAGTTTTGAAAATACTCTATACATGGATCACTGTTCGAATTTATATTCGATGCAATGGAATTTTATAAATTTGTTATCGTTCAGATAATTAGAGATCATATAATAGGAATCCATTGATTTTTTCCTTTACTAGTGATTCTTCGTTTGTACAACAAACGAAATGAATTTAATCAGCAAGAGTTCATTTACTCGGGCACTGACTGAAATTTATTGTTAATTCAAATAAATGAACTTCAGATAAATGGAATTCTACCTCTTTATAAAAGGATTCTTCATTGCCGCAAAAATTTAGCAATTGATTCAAAATAATGTCTCAAAAAGATACAATGATAGAAATCTACACTAAAGAAAGAAGAAAGAAACCTTCCATGCGCTTTTCATTCATATGTTCGCCAAATTTCGAATCCACCGCCGTGTACCGATCCACACGCATCAGCAAAAGTTCGCGGCAATCAAAGAACGCTCAGAACCCTCCGTCCATTGTCTCGGGGTGCGACAATCTCTACAGAAAAATACCAGGGAGGGTTCGAAGTTCCTTGACTCGCCACCGAGTCGGTAAGCGATCCCAAAAAGACAAATACCCACTCGCAGAAGACCGATACGAACGCGTTTCCCTAGCTAGAACAGCCGTCTGAGCTATCCCTCAGGGTCCACCCTCTTATTCCAGATTCGAATGTCGCGCATTTCCTCTAATGTATTCACAAATCTTCGTTCCAGCGCGACGTTATCATTCTCCGGGCAGCCTCGAAGCTGATCGTTCCACGACCACGATCGTGCCCGTGCATACGTGTGCGACGGCGCGAAGGGCGGTCGCTCTTTTTTTCCCCCCCCAGAGCTTCGTTTCGAGTTCGAGAGGGTGGAATTCATTTCGCGGGCGAACGCCCTCGTCTACAGCCCGGCAGCGGCATTCGATTGCTTCGATTATCCTCTTACCTTATTCTCGTCGAGCGTCCCGACCACCCCCACCCGCCCCCCCCCTTTTTCTTCCACGAGCCCCCGAGTCTCTTCTCCGGGCTTCTCGTTCTGAGACGTCGCGTCCACGTGACCCACCCCTCAAACCATCCTTCTTCTCCTTCACCGTTCGTCGGAGAACTCTGGAGGAATCTATCGTTCGAGGTGCAGGTGCCCTCGAAATCCTGGAGATCAGCTCTCACCTTCGTCGCAGAGCTGATTTCCTTCAGTGAAAGCTCCGGGCGAGAGCTGAGGGACGCAGATAGCAGACAGGAGAGAAATTGGAGAGAGGGGAGAATTACAGGAAGCTGGAGAAATTAGGGTGAATGTAGTCGGGACGGGGTTATTAATTGAACGGTTATACGACTGTTCGTCGCAAATGTTTGGAACCACTGTGCGTTGATAGAATCTGAGAACTTCGCGATAAAATATGAGAAACTTGAAATAGGAAAATTCTTTCTGCTTTCTTTTTTTTTTTTTTTTAAATTGATCGAAGTGAAAGAAAGTGCTATTGATGCGCGTGGGAGTGATTTTGAATTAATGAAGACACTATCTGGTAGGAATAGTAATTGATAAATAAGGAATAGGAGAAAATTCCTTAAATGAGGAATAAGAATTTATTCTTATTTAATATAGTTCTCTTAATTTTCATCTTTGATTGCGCATTTAAGAAATATATTTAAAAATTCATTTCACTAATTTTTTAATTTATCAGGTACGTACTTTTTTCAGATAATTATTTTTTAATTTATTTGGTACGTATTTTTGACGAGAATACTTCTTCAATGGCTTTCAGTTATTTATTGTCTTCTAGAGTAAAGAAAAATGAGAAAGTTTTCTCAACTGGCGCGGATATAATGATGATTTTATTCGAATTTTAGTCGTTTCTTGTTTAATCTCGAAATGCTTGGCTCAGTATGCATCGGCCGTGACATAGTACGTGAACAAAGTATCACCGTAGCGAAAGGAGATTTTTTTTCGAAACATCTAATCGCGTACCGATCGTACACAAAAAGAAACTATCGTTGGTATCGTTGACAATTTAGTTTTCACGGTTTGACGATTCTCTTGAGCGCGTAGCAAAGAAACAAACGCCTAGAATTTTTCATGAGAAATGCAAATTTTATTTCTTCAAGATATTATTGTTGAATTGCAACGCAGTTACTCACAATTACTTAATTCCTCCGAAACATTTTACATCGTAAAATGTATACATCCGTTTATATATAATGTCATTTATATATATTTATATATAATATTTATATATAATATTTACAATTCATATTTATATAGTGTATATATTATTACAATTCTATACAATTATATAAATAATTTACGTTTCTTTACATTGTTGAATAAAATCAAGCACATAACATACAGTAGATAGAAAAAGTATTTGTATATTGTTTTACTTGTTATAACATTTACGTACGAATTACCTAAGTTCAAATATATTGCATCTATAAATGTTATAAATATATTAATATATCGTATTAATATTAACAAATATTTAACAGTACGTTTACACAGCTATAAAAATTTGATACGACGAAAACGAGATCTGAATTAAAATTTAATCGAAAGGCATTTCATTGGAAAATGAGAATCAGACAGACATTCAAATACTTTTCCTTTAGCTATTGTAGCTCGTTGCTGTTCAAAACTCGACAAAGACCCTTGCGTCCACCCACCCACCTCCCTGAGACACAGCGATCAAATTGTCCTTCTGCCATCGACGATGAAACCGCTCGTGTCTCGGGAAACACGATCGAAATTTATTCATAATCGAGGCTGGAGCGGCTATACGCCGCCACATTTCGGTGCCAGGAAGAAGAATATCCTCGGAGAGACACGGAGAGGAGGTGGGCAATCGAGGGAGGTTGAAGTCGCGTCGTCATTCTAGAATATGAGATTTCCAGATGCTCGGACTAGGGAATGGCGGTGGCTCGTTGGTATGAGATCGAAAAGTTGAAGAAGGTCCAAGCGAGAATCCGCGAGAGCAGCAAAAGAGGGGGAGAGAGAGAGAGAGAGAGAGGGAAGCATAGATAGAAGCGAGTATATTGGGCGCCAAGCGGGCGAGGGGCATAAGCCAGCGAATCTGGCGACCAGTACGCGAAGAAAAGCGCGTACACGTACGCGAGTAGAGTCGCTCGGGGGAGAAGGGAAGGGAGCAGGAGACATTATTGGATTCTGAGCATTCCCTGAGTTATTAAAATTCGAAGCGAACCGCGAGACGGTCAGAGCGAGAACTTCTTCCGTCTCGCTAGCCTTCGGCGATGGAACGTCTGTCGAAGAATATTAAAGTCTCGATACCACCCCTCTGGAGGGAGAAGAAGAACTCCTCGTTCGAGCCCTAGACCCGCGCTTTTTTACGCGGTTTGTTAGCCACGGAAATTCAAGTGAATTCACTTGACGTGAGAAATGAAACTGAACGTTAGAATTTAAACGGAAGATCCACATAGATATTTTGAGAACTTACGTAGGTTGTTTCTTGCGCATCTTTGGAGAAATTTATTTAAAAGAGTCCCATTCGACGAGTGGGATTTCTTCCAAAAATATAAAGAGCTATGAATAAAATGAACGTATACTGATACACACGGGAAAGAGACGAGAAAGCCAAAAACGCAGAATACTATTCCATTAGAATTCCATTTTTTCACTATAAGCAACTCGTACATTTGACTTTCACATTTTGGTTCATTCATTTTTATTCTGACATGGCATTACAGTCCCACCAAACAGTTTGCCACATGTTTGGACAACACTAAACTTCATCGAAGCAAACAGTCAGACTATAATAAATCGACTCCACGAAGAAGAAACAAATTTACACGAACATGGTGATTGGTAATAGGTTAAAAGCAGAAGTCGCGATATTTGCCATGTTAATTTACAAAAGAGCGTTCAGAAAATATCGCAGGCTTTTTATCAGCGGTCTCCGCGCCTATACTCTTGGCCGATGCTATCGTGGCCTATTATCAAATCAAAATGATCAATCATCAGGGTCAATAGAGAGTGCCGGGGAAGTGAAGGGCAGGGTTGCCTTCTCGCTGGCGCGAGGCAAACACAAAAGGCGACAGCCAGTTTTCAAGAGGGTCCGTCCAGGGTAAAAGGCGGCAGAAGTCACCGAGGCGGCAGATCCAAGGGGATGGTAAAGGTGGCGAAGGTCGATCTCAAACCCCGGTCAGGGGTCTCGTCCGTCTCGTGTGAGCAAATACAGGGATCGTCCGCGTAATCGGCGTAATCGTTCGGCCATCCATCGATCATGCTTCGACAATGAACTTAATATCATTTCGCGTCGAACTGGCTGGAAAAGTTCGACGCTCCGGAGATGATCCCTTATTATTACACCAACGTGATTCGCATAGTATATATACCGACATTGTATATATATACCGAGAGGCGTATTGTGAAGAGTCATCAAGGGAAACTGCGTTGTTCTATTGTGAGATTATGTATCCCGTCTTCTTCGATGAAATGTCGACGAAATTTTTTTTTTAATAAATTAATCGCGACTGATGCCTGTGATACTATAGAACTATCAGCGTGGACAAATTTCATTTTGATTTTGGGACGACGATACATTTTCGGAAATTTCGATGATTTTTCAACGAAAGTCTGCGTAATTTTGTTCTACTATAAGTTTCTCCTGAATTCTTTCCCGCTTTAATATCTCTGATTCTGAGACTAAATTTCATATTTGAAGTAGTATTTCCGCATTATCAGCGTGTAATATGTATAAATAGATTAATCCAAATTATTCGAAATTGGAAAGGGACCAGAAGAAACCAATTCACGATCACCGGGAAACGCGATTGACAATCATAAAGGAAAATCCTCGAACTGTGCAAAAGGTCTGAGCTAATCAATCCGGTCCCTTACGAACCAAGCAGGCCGAACAATCGAGTAACGCGCTCAGCACGCTAACGAACAAATAAAAATCCCTTCCGCGTGTTACGTTTTCCGGCGCATTAGCTGCGTACAATGGTTTCGGTAAAAGGTACAGCGGTAATGGTAGTCAACGTAACGAGAACCAAGAAAAAAGGCAAACAATTCTCCCGTATTGTAGAATATAAATAAATTAAAGGCTAGAGCTACGTATGTGTATATATGTGTGTATGTGTATTCGTTTGTACGATGAACAAGGGAGAAAATAGAGAACGTTCACTTTGAGTGATTTTACGCTATACAATGACAACTAGGCTTACGAAGGCAAATGAATTCGTATTGAATTTAAAAAATTCACTACTGAAAGCAAAATGAGAAATTTCTCTAATCCTTCGATTACACTTTTAATGTTGATTCGTGTGATTTTTAAGGTCTTATGTAGCCACGAATGGGACACGAATAATTTTTAAAAAAACATGTCTCATTTTTTTTCGATATCTTGTATAATAAAAAGGTATAACAATTACGACACGTATATGTGTACTCAATACATTGTATCTTTTACTCAAAAAAGGAGGCTGCTTCGTTCGCGTCACAAATTTTTACTCGCGAATCTTTTCCATCAATTTTTTTCTGAAAAAAAACGCGTGTACAACGACAGCAAATACATACGTAAAACGCCAGGGATTAAAAGCGAGGACGTCGTGAACACACGTACACGTTTGCTGTTCGAAACGAAAAACTGAGGAGCAAAAGGGGGGGGGACGAGGTGAAAAAACCAAGCAACTCCACGGTTACGTTTGATTTTTGGTTTGCATTGCTGTTCGCCGGCCCGGAAGAAAAGCCTTTAGAGAAATTTTCCAGCTGGGAAAACTGCTCGGATATTCGTCCAAGCTCCCGGTGGCCTTCTATTCACTCCGCTTTTTCATTTCCGTGATTGCTGTTTTAAATAATTGCATCTGTACACCCCCTTGCCCACCCTCCGGTCACCGAGCCTCTTCCCGAGACTCGTTTGCGCGAAATATTCGAAATCGACCTGACCCTTTCTATCGGATGCTTCACCCTCCGCGACGTTTCTCGCTGTTTTTTCCTCGGGGCTCCTGTAAATCGCGATTTTTAATTAAATCCCCCTCTGACCGATGTAGCGGTCGAGATCGATGAAAGGAAAATGTTGGCACCCGACGCGTTGCCAAACATTTGGGATTCTATGAAATTGGCTATCGGCCCAAGCTGAGCGCGAACACTCGCGAATCGATGGTGCAGGAGGGGGAGGGAAAAAAGTCATTTGCAGGATTAAAATGGAAATTCGATCGTGTTCTCGTATATTCGGAAATCTCACACGTATGAAAGTTGCACTTTGAACGGGCTGTTTCTATTGATTTCAACTCGATATACATATATATATATTTTTTTTTTCTTTTATTCTTCCCTTTTATAATGGCAATGGTTAGTGATGTAACAACGTCTTCTTGAACGGAGACGTGGCAACGCTGGGAAAATTAGAAAGAACTTCGTTTTCTCTCGTTCTCTCGAGGGTGTCGAACCCTCGTTTTTCGATATTTTTTAACAAGCTGCTCTCTCCACGGGGAGAAATATCATATTTCTGTAAAGGCAGACTCGAGCTTCGTCCCTTTGTCGTCCCCCTTCGAGTTTCGCCGCTATCTCGAGTCGGTGAACGATCGATCGTCTTGGTACCGTCTCCCCCTTCTATTGTCGCGGAATGGCCCCGGAGGGTGAAGCGAGGAAAGCTGCTGGAAAAATTTACATCCTCGATTGGGACAGCGGCGTTCGTGTGTTAGCGTCGAATGAGCGTGACGAGAAATCGCATGGAAAATGTTTCGAACGTGTTCACAGCGTTCGATTGAGTACGAATGCTAAATTTTGCCGGTTCCACGATCGGTCTGGAGGTGTATTACTTCAAACGAGACTGAAACAACTATTGTATTAACTCGTTGGTATTTGTCTTCTTTATAATCGAATTCAATTAATTTTGTGCAATTTTAAACATTGGTAATAAAAATCACGTGCAAACATCATTGCAATTGCACGTATATATCTTTCCATAATTGTCACGCAGTGTTAACGTCATCGACGTCTTTGTTTGAATTTCCTATCTTCTATCGCCACAGTTGTCTCTTAATTAATAAGTAACGGCAGTTTATTGATTAAACGGATCAAAAATCGCCCCTTCCAATTTACGTTCGAATTTACGTCGCGATATATAAACTCGTCAAATAACAAAATTAAATTCAGATGATAACTCAAACTACGGGTCAAGATTATCGAGATAACAATCCAAACCACAAATCAACTACGCGATAAACTACGTGCCCCGCGAAATCTGCATCGTCCCACGACCACGCTGCAATCTGCAGCCAGTCGCGAATGTCAGAAAAACGACGAGAGCGACAGAAAGGCTTTCTCGATCTTCCGTTCAAATCGCCGGAGCAACCACTCCTCATGTCCGCGTGATATCTGCCGAGTTCTCCACGAAAACCGGACGGAAGCGAAGCGCCAGTTCCTCGAATCACCGACAGAAGATCGTGCAGCCGTTCCGCGAATTTGCGCGAAAGAGAAATCTCCGAAAAATCCGCGGACGACAGACAGACAGACATAGAGGGGTGGAAGTGGAAGGAAAGAAAGGAAGGGAAGGAATAGCGTATCGCGCGGTGTCATGATTCGTGCGAACCGGCCTTTACAATTCGAAATCGGTCGATGGAAGCGGCGGAACGGGAGACAACGGGGCGAGAAAAGAAGAAAATAGAAGAAAAGAGAGACGAGGGAGAAAAGCGAGAAAGGCGGGTAAAGGAGAGGTGAGAGACAAGGGAAGGGAGAGATGATAGAGGAACAGAAAGAGAGGGAGAAATGAGAGAGAGAGAGAGAGAGAGAGAAAAGCCTCGAGTGCTAAGCCCGATGCGAGAGAGTGGCCAGGCTAAGCCCAAGGCAGAAAGAAAGGTTTTATCTGCTCGTAGTTATTTATCGCTTTCCGTTGTAGCGCTGGCGTCGGGGCACGACCAATCAGAAGTCAGTATCCCCGGGTACCAGTCCGCGCCATCCGCATACATTATCGTGCGGAGCCTCGGCCATTGTCTTTCCACCGTTGTAAATCACATTTTATTCCCTCGCTTACGGTTTCGTTTTATTTATTTGTCGGAGAAACGTATCGCTACCGTACTCGTAGCCGAAGGGGCGCTCGCTCGCTTGCTCGCTCGCGCTCGCGCTCGCGCTCGCACCTCGCGCTCTTCTAACGTGTGCAGCAAACAGACGGAGAAACAGACGTGCACACACATAAACGGAAACACGATATACGTGTCCACGTAAATGTGTGTGTGTGTGTGTGTGTGTGTGTGTGTGTGTGTGTGTGTGTGTGTGTGTGTGTGTGTGTGTGTGTATTATATATATACACACGTGTAGCATCGCGGAACAACACGAGGAGGGACACACGTGTAGCCGAAGGAAACACACGCTTCCCCGTGAAATCCGTGTAAAGGGGAACACACATCCGTGAGTCGGTGAGGGTACCGTCGTGGTTCGTTCCCTCTTGTTCTATCCTCGCGTTCGGTCTTTTCGATCGTCCTTTTCTCTCTCCTCTCGTCGACATGGGACGTGTGAGAGTAAGAGATTCGAGGGAAGGAGGGGGGAAGACGGCGGCGAGAGAGTGAGAGAGAGAAGCAACGAACGACTTCGATTTTTATTAAGCACCCGGGTGGATCCCGAAGCAACGTCCTCGTCCTCGTCGTCTCCAACGACGACTGTTTAACTAAATTCCATCGCGGGATCACCCTGCTGGTTTCGTGATCTCCCCCTAGGACCCCGACCGCCTTTTTTCTTGCCCCGAGAGCTGCTCCGCTGGCCCGTCGTCCTCGTTCTTTTGGCCACGCTTTCTTTCGAATCTTTTTTTTTCCTCCCCTTCTCTCCTCTCTCGCTCCTTCGGCACGCCGCGGAATAAAAGTGAAAGGATGCCTCTCGCATGATTTACGGAAACGACGAACTGATGAAACAGCTATCCGGGCCCCGTTTTCGGGCCACACCGCGATCGCTCACCCGCCTCCATCTACTACCACGCGATCGTAATTCCACGCGCTTTTTCTCAATCCTTGTTGCATCCTCTTGCATCTTTCTTTTTTTCCATTTTTTTTTTCTTGAGGATAGTTTTAGCATCGATGTTGTTGTTCTGTGCGAGTTGTAATCGAGGAAGGAATTACCAAGGCGTCTATTGCAGTAACCCTCTTAGTTTTTTCTCGGTGAAACGCACGTATTGCATTTCAGTAGGGAATTTTTTTACCATGAAAATTCATTTTGTAAAAATAAGACGATGTTACGAAAAATCGAAATATCTCCCGTATATAATAATAATTATTATTGTTCATGACTAAAAAGGATAAAGTAAAATATCTCAAAATATCTCACATATTACAGTTGAAATATTGACCGCTTTTAACGGCAGTCGAGCGTATTAGCGAATTACGGAAAGAATCTTCAAGATCATTCGTCAAAATGCCCTGCAATAGCCTGCAATAGTTCTGGATATCGTGCCGAGTTAATTTTTAATCATTCTGCCGAGCGTACCTCAAAACTGAAATCGCAATTGGGAATGATAATTCCACGCTTTATAACCGACCATAAACGTAATGACACTGGATATTTCATTTGCAATCGATTTCGTTCCGTCTGTATCATTAAACATCCGTCGATGTTACGATCGATCGTTAGGTTTCGCGTTCCTCGAACCGACATACGTGCGTTTCGTGAGAACAATTCGGTGGCGGTGCATGATTCTTCTCGTGCAGCAACGAAATCACATCTGACGAGCTTAAGCCTCGATTGAAACGATTGGACGCGTAACGCGGTTTATTAACATTCTTCGACGAGCTCGCGATTTTGCATGCGCGCAAACCACGCATATAACCATGTTAATTATGGGTTACCTTGTACCGCTACTTAACTACAGTGTTGTACTCGACTCCGATGTGAATTATTTCCTCGTGCAAAGCCAAAGATTTACGAAGCCCCCTCGTACAGGAAAAACTATAACATCCTCTTTACGTATATTGTATAGTTCGTAAGCGTGCGATTCCCTTGACTTTGTTTAAATTAATTATATTGTTTTTCGCGTTATAATTACACGATGATCATGCGCAACAACGATGCCTCAGTGTCTTTAAGTTGTTTAAATGTAATGGCAAATTTTCTCTTTTCCTTATACGAGAGCTATTGCTACTTTACGATAGGAAATTATACGTACGATATTTTAATAATACTCGCTGGTTCGTGGCGTTTGTCCTCGATCGTAGGAATAACAATATCGATGATCAAGTGTAGACATTCTATCTCGATATCGTGAGATTTTATACTACGTCTGCTTTTTTTAGAAATTATCGTAAAATTTTTCTTGTATTTGTATAACTTTTGAATTCTTGATTTTGTAATTTTTCGTTCTCCATGATCGTGGCAATTTCTTCAAATTAATTCTTATTCGTGTCGAACACGTTTCAAAAATATAATGGAAAATTCGTAAACGCGTTGATCAGACCTTTTTCTAAATTTTTCGAAACCTAAGAGAGAATCAACTCGATCTAAAAAAACTGTATTAAAATCGGAATCCTAACTTAAAATTTTTTTTCGTACGAACTACCCAGCTTGTGAATTGTAAAATACGAATGTATATTTTACAAAAATATGTCTCTATTGTCAAAAAAAAAAAAAACACGTAGATCGGTGAACGAACTGACCGGTCAACAGAATGAAACCAGAGAGTAACAAGTCAATTAAACGAAAGGGACGAGAGAGAAAGAAAACTGCTCGTACAATAGAAAGTGACATGAAAAACAATCCAGCGTGGAAGTGTGGCATAAACTTTCACGCTTATCAAGCGCTGCACCTACGTAGCTCGCCATCGGCGCATTCGATACTCTCGATACCTCGCTTTCCTACGAAATATAAATCACACTTTACGAAAGTACTCCACGACGGTACTAAACCGGCCTCCGCGTGCCAGCAACGAAACAATCGACCATAACGTGACCCAGCAACGATATTATTGATCTCGACTACTTGAACGATCAACGTCCTCGATATTTATCGCGCTTCGTGCCCGAGCCCGCCAAAAAAAGTGAACAGAGAGAGAGAGAGAGAGAGAGAGAGAGAGAGAATGTATGTGTGTGTTCGCGGGCAGAGTGAAACGGCAGTAAAGAAAAAAAAGAATTTTACGGCGAAACGGCGACGAAGGCGTCGATTTCCGAGGCGAAAGAGAGTCTCTGGCCTGCTCTGTGGTTTTGTTTCTAGTCGATTTCTAAAATCAGATGACGACTGATCCTTCCTTTCCGATCTATCGATCACTCGGGCTAGCAATCTCAGTTTCAATCGAAAAGAAGAGATTTAGTCTTTTTTCTTTTTTTCCTTTTTCCTTTCAGAATTTTTGAACAGAAAGCTCCGATTTCTGAATTATAATTTTGGTCAGATGAAATAGAGTCGTTTCGCGGTTTTTCTCATCGCGGATTTAGTCCTGGCCCTGTTTTCCTTTTGTGTTCGAAATTTTCGTCTCGTGCGTGAAAAATTAAGAGAAACAAAAAAAAAAGACAGAATTAAGGAAACCCATCACGACCGAATAAAACACCAAATGCTTGTGATAGTTTCAGCGGTGCAAGTAGACCATGCAGGCCAGGTTCTCTCCCAGCCTCAGTCGCGTCCTGGCCATCAACAGGTCAGTAACAACGATGAATATATTACTCAAACTTATGCGTGCAAACAGACACAAACGCGGGAAGAACAATGCTCTACGTTGTAATGGTAGAACGCTGGTTATCTGGACGAATAGGTGGATATTCAATTCGGTCCGGAACGAAATTCTGGTTGTCGATTATCCGGATGAAACTCTTCGATAAAGGATCGAGGAGAATCGATATTGTACGTGTTATTTAACCCTTGGATCATTCGTGCCAGGTTATTTCAACCTCTTACCATTATCACCGTGCACTGTCATTTTATACATGCAGTACTGGAAAAATGCGCCTCGAAAAACTGGCGGTCGGGAAATTCAGTGCAAAATCCTTCACGTGTAACAAACACGAACAAAGCCTTCAATACATTTGTTTTAAAATATAACTTTCGTATACACTCGTTATTAATATTATTAATAGTAAATCGAGTAACAGACGAGTGATTTCATTGTAAAACTTCTCTAAACAGATTTCTCCAAACGAAAAAAAAAAAAAAAAAAAAAGAAAAGAAAAAATTCGTATCGATTTGATTGAAAATTTGACGAATTCGAGAAAGACGCGAAAAAAGAAAAAAAATCGGTAAAATTCGGGTAATCGGCGTTCCACCATAAATGGATGTGGATGCGTTGTTAACACATTTATTATGGATCGTTTAATTGAAAGCGACGATGATGACGGTACACGTGATAGCGTAGATAAGTGTGCGCAAATTACATGGCACGCAATCGCACGTGTTTGACTTGTCTGTAGATACTATCGTTTTCGTAGCCGGCGTATTGATGTGTTTGCTTGTGTCAGACGAGTAGTAACCTTTTTACCTCGGATTCTCTGGTAAATGGAAATTCTTGGGGGGGAAGAAAAGGCATATTACATTACTTTTAATGTGTCGGATAATGTGCCTATGCTGGTTCGTTTAGTCCGACAGTATAACCAGCTGGAAATTTTCGAGAATATTCCTTCGCTGCGTGAGTTAGGTATTTTATTTCAATATCGCTGTAAAGTGGTAAACATAATAGCGAACTGACAAAATTTCCCCCGGATAACGAGTTTCTCAGAATAAATGCCGTAAGCAGTAGGTACGTGTATCGAGAATTATAAAGATAAGCAAACGCGTAGTAAGAAAAATTTCGTACGTGCATTTCGTCTGGTATATAATTCTAAAAATATTTTTACGATCGTTGCATTTGATTTCGTGACAGATATTCCAAGTTGTTTAAATAGCAGCTTGTACGTGTTTTAGCAGTACTAAATCGAATGGTAAATGGTAAATTATATATCTTTCCGAAGTTTACGTAAAATCTACAATTTAAAGTTCAAAGTTTAAAAATAACATCGAAACTCAAGACTTATTTGAAATTGAAATTTTAAAAACAACAAGAATTGTACACTTATTTTGCAAAATTTAGAGCAAGTTAATGTACTAACGTTGCGAAAACAGGTATAGTTGTCTCTGCTTCTGAGAACTTTTCCTGAATTTCACATTCCTAAGCAGACTAAATTAATAAACAATAACAGACGAAACTAAACTAAGATCGAATAAATGTTCGGAAAACTGAAAATCCGAATTTACTGAAAAACCGTCCAATTACGATCGAGCAGTGGCAAATTCATAACGAATTCGAATGGAAAACCTCTGCGAGCAATTACAGCGGCAATTATTTATTTAATGGTGCGTGAAAGAGAAAGTCGTAGAACACGTTGCTCCCGTGTTACGTGTCGTGACCCTATCGGTTATTGTTTCACAAAATATACGTGTGCCTCAATAGTTTATTACGACTTTTTTTTCTCGTGAACTGTCGCCAGTTTTATGCAGAGACGGAAGAACTTGTTGGAACAAAGAAACTTGTTGACCAACGGCAGAAGAAACTTTCCGAAGCTCTCTTTCAATGCGTTCCAAATACTACCAGAATAGAAATATCGTTTGATATTTTACATGGAAAAATTTTCAAATACTACCTACCGGTATTTCGTACTCTATATTACGAAAAATATCGTTACGAGAAATATCACATTTTGCGCAAGACAAAATTCTGGAAATCTACGAATATATTAATTTCTTCAATCTTGAACAGTATCGATCTCACATGAGAATGAACTTCTCGAACTTGAATTTCGTTTGACAAACGAAAGAGTGTATAATAAGGGACGTTGAGATAAAACTTTGAATCGAGTAATAAATTAATATCATAAAATTCGTAATATTCATAATTTAAAATTCAACAAATCCACCGTATAATTCATCAAGTAAATGTGGTTTCGATATGCGCTTTGCACATTCCGAGGAAATTTTGAACAAACTGCGTTTGCGCAATTTTTCACAAGACTTACAACCTTTTATTGTTAGTCAATGATAGATTAAATATTTCGCAATCGAATTTAATCTGAAATTGAAATACTCAATGAAACAGATTACCAAATTAATTGACGAACCTGACGATTTCCACACTTCTTTGGAACAATCATCCCTTGTTTTTTCCCCCAACCACGCTCAACTTTTTTCCCCCCGTGCTCGTACACCCTGTTACCTCCACCCTAGAGACGACTTTTCTTTTTTCTCCTTCGCGTGCGAAGTTAGTCTAACCTCAAATTAGCTGCCCGCCTGACCTCTAATGTTTCCCTCGCCTCTGCCGTTCTTCTCTCGTTTCTTTTCTTCTCTCGTTTTGGCAAACGAATAACTCAAAACCCGTGCACGGTGGCTAGGTAATCTTGTTTTGTGTTATGTCGCGCGACCAGAAGCTTTCTCGCCATCCCCCGACTGTTTCACTTCCACTCGAGAGGCTCATGCCCACTCACCCTCCAGATGCAAATGAGCGTATCGCGGATCTTCCTCGCCCCGTGCCAAGGGCGTGCTCGCTCTCGTTTAGAAAGGAAATACTCGACGCAGAACGCCTCTCTTTGTGGCTTTGTTGTCCGCGTACTATCTGTTTCGTTGGGGTTGCGCTGATTAACATGTCGCGTGCCGCTTGTGTTAAGTACGATTAAATACTTGGCGAACTATATGTGCTGAAGATAATAGAGAGAGAGGGACGAATTTCAAATTATATGTGTACTAATTACACTGGTACAAGTCAATTTGTACTGACGTAGATTTCAAAAGCTGGGAATTTAGGAAATATTACTGCGAGGTTTTAGAAAATTTTTTCTGTCTATGGAATTAAATGCCTGTTGAAATATTTGCTCGCTATCGCGGAGAAGAGAGACTCCAACCGACTTGTATTTCGAATCTCTGCAAAATTCTGTTGCAGAGTTTTATTCAGATAGTATTGAAATTTAGCAAGTCTGGCTTTTCAATGTGTCACGGACGGATGTGGATGATTTCGTTCGTTTTTCTAATTCAGAGAAAACATAAGAATCAACTGCTGTCGCATGCCGTGTTCGAACTTCTCAGGATTGAATGTTTTCTTCCAGAGTTTCAGGAGCTTGAAATTAATATCGGAGAACTTCAGAGTAATATCGCGAAGTTTTGGTGAAATTGTCCATCTTTAAGATCAAACATCTATCAGTCAAATGTGTTCTCAGTCTACGTGGCAACATAAATTTTCCATTGAGTTAAAGAATGATCTTTTGTCACGTTCTCACGTAATTTTGCTTTTGCTCGGAGCCACCCTTCAGTGTTTGTTAATCTTGCTTCCTATCTGACGGAGCGCCCCAAATAGATAAAAATCTCCCGCTTTAATTTACCCTGTCTCGCGTTGAAACAGCGACGCGACAATGAAAGACGAGAAATAAAGGAGGCGATTAAGCACATAAGAATAAACTCGATGTGAGGTCTACCAGACGTCACCTCGACCCTTAACACGACCCAAAAACCGTCAAAGTCTGCCCGTTGTCATGTAGATTCGTAATCTTCCGCATTGTACCAAACAATGGGGGCATTCAGCCCGGGGAATAGCGTGAATGCTTATTAAAGTCACGCTGGTATTCACTGTGCTTAGCCTTTTTTTTCGAAACCTTTGCTCGCGATCGACAAAAAATGCCCATCGATACAATGAAAAGCCTCGACAAAGAATAACTGAACTTCTAGCGGTCCTCGTATTAGCACGACGATTAGCCATCTATCCGTAAAATTACGCTTTGATTGAATTTTTTTTTCTTTTTTTTTGGCTGATGTTTCTTTCTCCTCGTTGATCTTGAATAGACTCCGGCGGAAAACGGAATTTGCTCGCTTGAAATTAAAAGTTCTATCACTGGTTAGGTTATGGATAGATGTTCTTCAAGAAAATAATGAAATCTTTGTATTTCTGTAAATCACTAAAACAGTCGAAATCTTGAGAATGATTTTATCTATTTTAAATTATTTCTTATTATTGTATATTCTATTACAAATATTCTGTTTAACATATAGACGAACTATTAATAAAAGCTGTAACAAGCTATTTTATCTTATAACGAAAGGATAGTTTTTAATTGAAAAATAATAATACTTCCAACTAACTAAAAATTCTAACGTTCAACTATTAAAAAAAGAAAATGTAATGAAGCGTATATAATTTCGTAACGAGCGTCGACGTAGCCGCAGGTTTCGACAGAAACTTCTCAAAAGTGTTTCGAAATGTCGAAGAAATATTTTCGTGGTGACGCGAAAATGGTGAAAGCGAGCAAATGATATGAACGATTATTTTATTGTGCCGCGAAGATAAACTGTCTGATCGATATCTAAAGGCGAACCCCTCCGATACGTATGCAGCAACAATGCTGCACAGCTCGACTACTCAATGATTTATAATCCTACTTATGAACCAAATCGATTTCTCTCGAAGGTACTATCCTGACGCCTACGTTCTCTTTTAATACAGATAGATACGAGTGTCTTCTATGAAAACAACGATACGAAAACACGAGGTTCAATGTACAAGAGTTGAACAACAGTTTTCACTATAATTCCAATCACTCGAAAAATCTAAACAATCATCGTTTACTCAGACAAATTTACTCGTTATATCTCGAAATTATATAGAAACTAGCTGGAAGACTCAATGATGAAAAAATATCAAGCGAATCCTTGGAATTTCCTTTCACCTGATCTTGAAATAGAAACATGTTATCGATATGTTTTGTTCGATTAAAAAAAAGAAAAAAAACAAAAAGAAAGAAAAAAGAGAGAGGAAAAATCAGAAACGAAACGTCGTGTTAACGGAACGGTTGATCCCCGATGGGTCGATCGAAACGTATCACCGTATAAACAAATTATCGATCAAACCACGGAAATGAGGAGGCACGGCAATTTCACCGGTGTCACAGGGACACCGTTTTCATCGGATCACACGATGAGACTGATCGTCAATTCCGCGCCTGAATGGCCCAACCCTTCAATCACATACCCGCGGCGTTCTAATAAACGTTTCGCAAAAGGATTTTAAAAGCGGAAAGGATATCCAATTATCGCCTGGTCACGACATCCGATCGTGCTGGAATTGCAAAAATAAATTCCCCGGATAGCCTTGCCACTCCGTGGCAAGGAATAACGGGGTGGCGATGCTTGACGAAGAGGGCAGAGGAGGGGAGGAGGCGAGCGGAAGCGGGGTGGAAGCGAGGATGCAGTGTCAAGAAAGCGGAAAGTCCGATAATGAGACGTCCTCGCTTTGAAGTTGGAGGCAGGGCGACGATCGTCGCTGTCGACGTTCGATCGGCGAGAAATGAGGCGTACCCGATGAGGAACGAAGAAACGAGGAAAAATAAAAGAGTATGGGGGAGGGAAAGAAGAGAGAAAAAAAAGAAGAAGAGAAAGAGGAAAAGAGAAAAGGGTACGAAGGTGGCGGAGGGTGAAATAAAGGCTGTTAGACGGTGGAAATTACTCTTTTCTGGAAAATCACGTGTGCCAGCTGCTGGTTGCGCCAGCGATCGCGCTGTCGTATCGACTAAACAGCGTGTCACGTTCGAGGACAGACGACGCGGACCGTGAAAACGATGTATCGCTTCGGAACAGTTTCCGTCTTCTCTTATTTCTCGTCGTCTCGCGATTCGTTTCTTCTATTCTTCCTCACTCCGTCTTTCCCTCTTTATTTCGCTAGAAATTCGACACTGAAGTTTCTATTTCGTTGTGCGATATGGCTCATAAAAATTCACGGTTCAATGCGTCATGTTGAGCAACACGTTTACTTGTGAAAACACGTCAACTGTTAGTACCTTTGGATCAAATCTATATAATTTATCCTATTTTTTGTACATCGGAAAATTGAAACGTAGATATTTTCGAATAATTCTTTCACACGTTGAATATTTTTCGTAGAAATCTGTTTAGACAAAAGGATGCACGTTGAATCTTCATCAGTATAAAATATTGGTTAAAACGCGAAGTTGATAATTAAACATATATTTCTTTTAATATTCATATTTATATTTTAATTCTATGCTTCATATTTCTTTTAGTCTTACTTTTATTTTTAATTTTAAATAAAAACAATTTCTTTGAACTTTATATTCGAGCAGTATATATATATCCGTATTTGAGAGGGTAGATCTCGTGACTAGTAGACCATCGTGTCTGGCCGAGACGATGCTCTGTCGCGTATTATCGAAACATCACGACAGAGACACCGAGGGTCGACGTCCGAATTAAAATGTTTTAAATAGGAATGACAGTAATCGCTTCCGTTTTCTTCTTCCTTTACCGATTGATTTGAGGTTCGACCCGTTCGAACGGAATAAAATTCTATAAGTATGAAATAACTTCCTCGACTTCGAGTTGAAAAATGATCATGTTTCGTGATATATCAGATGATATTAATAACAAATGTGTCAGTCCATTGCGAACTAACAATAAATAAATATACCATGAATTATCATAAGCATCTACAGTCTAATCTCCATATGAAAGTTAAATTTGCCCAAAATTGATGATCACGAGGAACCCAAGTTCGAAGTTCATACTCAAATGCGGGTACAATAATATAGTAAGAGGGGGAAAAAAGAGAGAGAGAGAGAGAAGAGAAAACGAAACAAAGAAACACGCATGATTATTTTATCGAACGACGCATTGGTCAGCACCTGCAGGACTCACGACCGCCAGGGCGAATGACCGTCTCCTCGCGTTGTCCAAGGTTACGGGCCATCCCTGACCCTGCCACGCGTCCATCCCTCTTTGAAAAACTTCGGTAATGATCATTCGTGACATAAAGCTATTTTTTGTTTCGACGCCTGCTATCCGTAAGAACCAACGTCCAATTGCGACCCGCAACGCACGACCATACAAAGAAACTATGTAATCGGAATACATTTGCGAGAATCGCTGGGGTGAGCACGCGTCCCCCGTACTTCCGATAATAACGGGTGTCCGCATAAAGAAAAAAAACTAAGAACTAATTTACCACCCCCCCCCGTGTCTTGAACAAGCGACCGCTTAAAACAAAAGATTAATAAGGGTATCGTGGCTTTGCATATGCGCGTTATTAGTTGCTGTGCTTGTGAATTCTTTTTTTTTCTTCTTCTTCTTCCGTGGAGATTAATTTTTTATTGATCGAAAATAATATTAGAAAGAACCGGTACTTCAATCCTCAAATAGCATCGTTAGTACGATCGTAGGTACTGCGATCATTTGCACTGGATTTCTAGTAAAATTCAAGTAAACGTAAGAGTTTTCAATATTGGGTAATTTAACTTCAAATTGTTATCTTCCTCATTGGACATTGGTTATACTCGAAACAGCTGTGTTTTATTCGCAATTTTTGTAAAATTTCTTCAAAAGAAATATGAAACGACGATGTCTCGAGAATGTTAGAAACGAAAGTTCAAATTGTCATAAACGAAAATTGGAATTGCAAACATTTCTCCACTTTGGCCGTCGACGCGCGACAATTTAATAATTTATCTAAACAACCACTCGGGAAACGCATCGAGCCATGACATTCTAACTGTCGTATCATATAACAAAGTGGAAACTTTAATATCGAATTCATAGAGAAAGAAGAGGAGAAAGAAAGAGTGGAGCGCGCGAGAGAAATGAACCCCCCCTAAAGTTTTACCTTCCAAGGGAATGAATAATTGACGTTGAAGCATTACATGGTCACTTTGAGAAATAAAATGTTATTTACTTGCAAAAAAATGATGTGGAACTTTGCCTGTTATCATTCTTCGCCCCTTTCATCACACGACCTATCATCGACCTACCCTTACTCTGGTACGACAGAACCCTAACTGGCTTGAGTTCATTCGTGCACGACACTCTGAATAAAATAATAAAATTTCAATTCTGCGAGCAGTTATCCTTAGTTTGAAACAGAAAATTGTATAATACTGGATGTGCCTGGTTTCATCCTTTATTCAGTAAATACAATGTTAATTAAATGTGACAGTTCCGTTACACTTTCTAAGATTGAACTTAAAATTACGTGGGTATTATTTAAATTTTTAGGTGACTTCGAATTGTTTCTACAAAATCGACAATATCATTGATATATTTCCAAAAGTAAACAAAAAGAAAAGCGACAAATTTTTCTGTTTTAAAACGAGGAAATCAGTACGAAAGTGTTAACTAACCAAATCGAATGGAGATTTCACTCAAGAACGGATAAACGTGTCACGTACGATAAATAGATCGCATAAAAAGGTACGGGAGCGTATATAAAAACGTATCGTCACCCAGTGCAGCCCATAGACAGCCCCTGGAAGTATGTTTTTTTTTTCTCTACCCTACGAAATATCCTCACCCACCCTATAATTCGACTCTTCTCGCTCTGCGTGCCCATCGCGAATGGTTATTAACAAAAAGAGAAGAGAGAAAGAGAATACGTGCCATCCTTCCCCTTTCGTGCCGCCATAAATAAAAAAATAACCCTCACCCCTTAGGATAAATTTCTATCATCCGTGCGGGAAAACCTGGCCCGTGAAAAATACAATTCGAAACCGACATATGGAACTTTCGTTCGATCATTACCGATGACGAGAGATTCTTGCGATGGATAGAGAATGTTTGCGAAAATTCAACCGACGATTGAAAAATGTCCGCATTAGATTCTATTTTGTCGTTGTATCAAACAACTCGTCAGAGTAAAATTATATTCCTCGATGAACACGATCTTTGTGCAAAATACTATTTTTTTTTTTAATATAGACAATATTTCTATATTTCCTTTTTGGAAATTTTTAGTCGCTATTGAATATTTTTACGTAAAAATTTCAAATGACAAAGCTTCAAACTTATTCACGTACGTTAGATAGTTATCTAATTCTAATTTTAATATTTTACAATATAACATTCCCCGTATAACAGTCGAATGACACTAATTTTAGTTTCATCGCATTATTACTGATGACGATTATATCGATAGAAATTCATAGACTGGCACAGTGTCTTTAAAAAAAAAAAAACTTAGAAAGCTACACCTCTGCGAAAACATTTTTAAAGGTTTTAGGACAGTCGACAGTTGAGTGACCCCTTTTTTTTCTCTCTCTGCACGGAGTACAAAGGGGCCGGTCGAAGGGTGAAGGAATCACCCTTTCCATGTGTTTGTACGTGCCGCCAGGGGCGATAGTAAAAAATAACCAAGATATACCGCGCAGCCAGCAGTGCCTCCGGGAGCATAACTCTGCTAATGTATCCCGGTGAAACTTATTCTATGCTACGATCTTTCCCTCTAGGCAAGCTCTTCCTTTTCTCTGAACCATCCGCAACCCCTGTACCATCCCTCCGCTAATATAAAGAAGAGAAACAGTCTGTATTAAGATCTACATTCGCTAAGACACGACGACTGCAAATTTTTCTGTCTCTATACTTTGGAAGTTGAGATTAAATTTTCCAATGTAAATTTAAAAATTCAATCGTTCGTAAATTTTATGAAATATATCATCAAAGAACTGTGTGTATATAATGTAGATTATTGTAGTCTTTATTGTAATACAAATAGGTGGGAAATATTAGTATTGAATTACTTGGGAGATTTGTAATATTTTACTGCGTATTTCACAGCCCACAGATAGAACACTTTCTTACGAAAGAATCTTTTATCCTTGGTGAACTTGAAAGTTAAGAAAATGTATCAAATGGTACGAAAGTTTCTTAGTTTTAAAAGACCAGTTCTCTCGTAAGAGGACATGCGAATCTTAAGGCTGTAACAAAAATTTGAACATCCAATATGCTTGTTAAAGTTAAAGAACGCAATATTCGCTAAATTCCAATTTACACGTCCATTTCTCGCCACTTCCAAATAACAATTTAACTCCACAATTTAATAAAATTTCTACGTCGTCCAATTTCGTGTATCATTGCTTAAACATAGCCTGTAACGTGTTCAATTCGATCGTAAACGAAGGCATGGCCCGGCCAGTTAATCAAGTCGTCAAATTAATCCACCGTAATTACAGAAGGCATAAAAACATCCCCGTGCCGCGTCTAGAGACCGCAGACTAAACGTTTCCCCAGCGATTCGGGCATTAATTGCCCACGACGTAACGGGTGTACGAAAAAAAGAAAAGGGTCCGCAGACCTGCGAGAATGGAAGCGACCGGCGTCGAGTCATAAACGTGAGTTATGTCAGCTGTTAGATAGTTGAATCTCAGTATTCTGTGGCGCGCTCTCGCTCCGTTAATATCTTCATTACTAAATCATCCCCGCCCACGGAGCATCGTTCGCGTTTCCTCGCGCTGCCTCCGAACAGACGATCGCGTAGATAGGAATTTCTGGATTTCTACCCTAACCACGATCATTTTCATCCACGGCACATCGTCCGTTTATGCGATCGGCTATCCCTCAATCCCTTCAATCCTGCTCCACCTCTTTCCTGAGGGGTGAGAATCTCGACGAAATAAACGGCAAGCTGCATTACTATTCCACCGTTTTACTAAACTTATTAGAGGAGTTAAATTTTTATTTAAATTTCGAAGACATTCTAGGCACACTAGAACTGCAACGGAGTAGTTAAAAATAATTAATTCGCAACCTAAACCAAACCTGAACTTTCTACATCTACAATGACTTGCTTTTTAAACATTCAAATAACTTTTTCAAATATATAAATGGCGGATTACAAGCCTTTGTATATTCTTCGCACTTTAATTTCTCTTGCACGAATTTAATCGTATCTTCGATAGAGGTTGGGTTATTATTATTTAAACTCTAGCTTGGAGAATCTATCTTGAACGATTTAACGCAAAGACTGAATTTAAAGCGTTTAAAGCCTCGAATGGTATTATTTTGACGAATCAAACGAAATATATGTAAGTAGAAATCGAATGAAACAAGTTTGAGCGACAAGCGAGAGGAAAATAACGAAGCTATCGAGTTCAATGAATCGTTCTTTCTACATTTCCCTGTTAAGCTCTGCTACTGTTACGAGAACGCGCATTCTCTTCCACCAGGAATTGAATCAGCGACCTTAAATTAAACCATTCATACGGACGGGCCGTAAGGCCTGACACTCGCGATAATTCACGTCGACCCACGTCGACAGTGTCGCGGTGTCGCATACAAATAGCGAAAATTTGTATAGTCGTTACCTCCATGTACAATGAGAATCATCCGTGAACGATCCGTGAAGAAGAAAGAGAGAGAGAAATAAGAGAAAAAACGTTTCCATTTTATTCATGATTCCACTGATGAAAAATCTGGAATAATTTTTATTACCGCGAGTCTCGAGTCTGACAAGTAGACCGCGGACTTCGTATACCCATACGAGAAAAAATTAAAAATATTCAAAACAGAGTATTTGCTACAATCGTTCGACAGATAAAAGAAATCTTTATTTCCAAGTCCGATTTAAAATGTATAATGATATAAATACAAGTTTGTTAATATTTCTGAGATCCGTAAGAGGCGCGACATAGTTTATCGCTTTAAATCGTGCTACGTTTAATTTCATTAGTAAAACTTACGATGTATGACCACAACGATTTAAATTAATCACGAATCTTATCTATCGCGTTCCGGATTATATTATAAAATAAGGTGACTTACATTTTTCTATAAAAAGACTAGCGTATTACCAGGAAAACATATTTTTTCGATATGCTAATTATTAATATGTTAAATGTCAATATCTTGTTGTTACACGATATTATATGGCTGCCGTAACGAAGTGTCGAAAGATTTCGAAAGTTCGGAAGCAATCAACATCGAAACATGTTGAAATTAGCTATGCTAGTTGCCTCTAGCCGATACATGCGTGCAGACTGGTTCTGTCAGAAAAGTATGATATTATACCTTGTTACGCTAATGCCAGCAGTTTTCTTCTACCTCTACAAGTCTACAAGATTTTCCTACGAGATTGATCCGATAAACTACATAAGCTAGAAATTCATGCGATTTTGTGCTGCCTTGAAAAGAAAATTATTATTAACATTATAAAACAACGCAGAACTAATAAATATATCGTCTAGCAAATATTGCCAACAAATGATAGTTGTAGAAATCCTTAAATAGAAACTGATATTTCATCAGATCGATGAACAAGAGTTGTTTTATTCAAACAACAAATATTGTCATGAGTGGACTGCGAATGTTTATGCAATTTCGCATTTTTGTAGAAATGATTGAAACAGGAAAACTACTCGATCTGAATTAAATGTTACAAGAAATATTATACTCCGAATATACTATTTTATGCATATATGCATAGTACATCGCGTGCTTCAAATTTTCCACAAACGTATATAAGTTATTCGGCAGAATGTGAATAATTATTTCTGGAAATTATTTCGTTGTCTATTCGAAAGTTAAACACTCAAAAATCTCAGAGAACGAAGGAAAGAGATACAGGGCGATCACTTGGATTACTCATTAAAAACCAGGATACCTTCTCGTCCAAGCAAAAGGGCAGAAGGGATCGCGTTAACGACGTGCTCGACAATTAACCCTGTCGGAAGGTCTCTCTCTCTCTCTCTCTCTCTCTTTTCCCCTTTCTGTCGTCGTTCCCGACAACCGGCCTGGGACAATTAATTAATGCTCGGCTCGGCCGTTTAATTCAAGGCGTAAACGAGTTGGAGTCGGACCCTATGTACCCTACCAAAGACAGAGAACAAGAGAGACAGAAATAGAAGAGAGAGAGAGAGAGAGAGAGAAAGAGAGGACAGGCAAAGTACAAACATCTCCTGTTGCAACCTGTTGCTCTAGAGATCAACTAGATGGACGAGCCAGGAATTGCGGAGGAAGAGAGGAAAAGGTAACGAAGAGTGAGAGGACGATGCCAGTGATCCTTTTGGGGAGAGGGTGGCAGTGATGCTGCGCGAGCTGGCAATTAAACCATCAACCCCTTAATGAATGAACTCTGTGAACGGGCATCGAGCCACCGGCAACCCCATTAGCTAACTAACCCCGAGTTATTTGCATGCCTGTCGACGAGGGTGAGTCGCTCAGATTCACCGAGACAATTACCAGTGACTTTATGGTCAGGTGCTTAAAGGCTTAAAGCCGAGGATCCCTTAAACAGGCGAGAGTCGATGGCACCGCGATAGAAGACAGTATCCATTATGAATTAAGTGGCGATGACGGGCTGTTTAAATTGCAATTTATTTGTCTTCGCGTTTCTTCTCTTCTCTTTCGTTCTAGAGAAAAAAAAGAGGAAAGAAATTTTAATATTTCGTTTTATGTTTACCTGCATGACTTGGAAATGTACTGGTACCTTGTACCGTACCTTGTGATCTTTATGCGCGTTTGCAGATTTGTTTCAAACTTCGTTGATACAAGCGCTCGAACGTATATACTTTCGTGAAAATAATTCAGATCACGCTTCTTTGAAATTTCTTGAAAAATACGAATATTGTATATCTGATATTATTATCATATATGAAATATTTTTCGAAGAGGTTACTATTCCTTTTGAAATCCTACCATGCTCTAAACTTTCGAACACGCATTCCGAATATGCATAAATCATTCGATATTTATCTCTGTACGCAGAAAGGGCGATAAAATTTTGCGAAACAGTGAAATCACGGTGAAATTCGAAATTGCAGGAAAAGTGAATCAAAGTATATTTTACGGTGTGTTATGTAAACAATTTAATTTCGTGGCGAAGACGGAGCATTAAAGTTAATGACGTAGAACCTTGCGTACACGCGAGGACGAGTTTTTTTTTTTACCCTCGCGAAGGAACCCTCGGGAAAGGAATTTGCTCGAGCTGTGTCCTGAGAGATCTTCCTCCGAGATAAAGCAACCCACGTGGTCAGAGAGCTGAACTATCTCATCGTGTTTTTCACGCCCCGAGACGGAATCGTTCGTTTCGTGTCCATAAGGGGTTCACGCTCGCATGTGAAATTGACCAGGACGATAGACGACTATGTTAACTGCTGCTAATTAAATGCTGCTTAACCCCGGACCGGAAACGGTTCGTCACTTCTGCCACCCTTGAGATAATGTTCCCCGTTGTTCTTACACGCTGCGGGACAGTTTAATCATCCAATCTCGTTCCTTTCGGTTGAGTTATCCTTCCGGATTATTAATAAATTGAACAAACACAAGCTGTGAACGAACACAACAATAGAAGAAGGCGGATTACGATGTGCTCGAATTGAAGGAAAAAATAAGTCAAGCGTTATTTTTTGAAATGAAATGTGTGCAGTTCCGGCGTGAGTAGACTGTAGATCAATTTCATAATTTTATGGATGCTAAAATTAAATAAATGGAAACATAGGCAGAAATCTGTTCCCGCTACTAACAATAAATATTATAACTTAGATACTCTACTTTGGATATTTTATACATTTTATACATCCAAAATCTATAGAAAGAAAGAGATCTAATCCTATCCGATAAAGAAACCACAGTCTCAATTATTAAATTTCCAAATAAAAAATATCAAATCTCCAATTATGACATCGAGGAACCTATGATCCGACAATGTTTCTAAAAGTCGCGCACCGTTAATCTCAAAAGTTGTGATCTTCGTTTCTTCTCTGACGCGTTTTCCCCGAATTATCGAGGCGCACGAAAAGCAAGACAAACGCCTACGTACGTTATATCTAACATTACGAATTCCGAGTTGATTTACAGAAATTTACATTTCAAAAACGCCCTTGCGAACACGTTCCGTTGCCGGGAATTTATAGAAAGCGAGCGAGATAGAACTAAAAAGAGAATCACGGTGAAAGCAGAGTCGGTATATCTCGGCGAAAAGACCTATCTTGCAGCGTGCATCCCGTTTACAGTTTCGGTGGATCGCGTGTCGAGACGCACTTTGTCCTTCCCAACTCCTTATCCCGGTTCTTAGCGCGGAAACGCTAATTCGTTGATTATCCTAATGACTGTCAGAGAACCAGCAGGAAAGAACGAAACCACGTACCGCCGGGTTCCCTCCCCACGTTTGATTTATTCCGAACAGTCCCTTTGAATTCGCCGACCAATCTTTGCATATTCCGCAGTTTCTGAACGTTTCCCTTCGTTATCGACACGCGTGTCCAGAGTGCAGTGCAACTCCTCTCGTACGATTTGAAATTGTACGGCGATCGCGAGCCAATCGGTGGAGTATCTCGAGAATCGACGACTCGCGCCTCACCGTGGAAATCTTCATTCCTCATTACGGCATCGGGGCGTCTAATAGTTACATGCTCGTGTCTTGATCACGATAGGGCTTCTTAATCTTACCAGACAAATCTGACGTCCCAGTTTCTTACCCTCCTCCTCTTTCTTCCCTCGCCTCCCCTTCACCGGTCCGGCAAGCTTTGTTCCTTCAAATTGTGTCAAACTCGAGAAATTGCCGCGAGAAAGTGCCGTACGCTTCTACTTCTGTGTGTAATCAAGTCGATCGTACGACGATCACGTACATAAAGATCTCCGCCAAGGAGAAAGATATAAAAAGAAAGACATTTGACAATTCTAAGCTGCACTAGATCAGACAGTTATTCAATAATGCTTACTTCAATTCGATACTTTCAAGAACCTTTGAACTTTCCTTCGCATTGCTCCCATATCGTCGCTCGAGTAAAATTTGCATTTCCTAAGTATGAACGATCAACCAATGAACAACAAACTGACTACATCGAAAAATGACAATATCCAATCGCACGGAGAGGAGAAAACGATAATACGATCGACTGGGATACAATTCGCGCTGTCAACTCAGCCCGGAAGGGCGAAATTGAAATATGCGAAAGTTAGTTGAAGAGCCTCTCGTTGGAGCGTAGATGGTGGAGAGCACACGTAAATGCGAATTTAAATTATACGGGTACCGGTCGCCATCTCGATAGGGTTTCTTAATCCCCTCTGGGAAACACTAACGCTCCACTTGCACGCGGAACCCCTACTTAATTACTCTAATCACGTGTCGGTGTCACGTCCCGGGGATCCGACCAATCGGCAGACAGGTTTAATGCCCGGTTACAACGGAATCTTCTTCGGCGAAGAAGACGAAAGGAGAAAACCCTATTGTGCGCCAAGTGAATCTCCGTTTCCCGTGATAAGTACCATCGTTTATCCAATTAACGCCTCGAAGCACTTTCATTACACACCTTGTAACTGGCCGTTTTATTTCTTAATTTCGACGTACATCGGTGACATCGGTTCGCGTTCCACTCAACAGTTTCCAGTTCCGAACGTTCGACTGATTGGATTTGTACACGCGAATGTATTCCAGATCAAATCTGTTACATCCAGGGAGGGGGGGGGGAGATTTCTTCTTTTTGGTTTGTTTCTTACATTGACAACGTTATTCACGTCGAAGTTTCCGAGTTTCGAAAATTGAAGAATGGTTGGAGAATTTTATTCTGTTGCACGTGGAAGGGAGATTTTCTTTTTTATGCTTCTTCCAATTGTTGCCGTTTCGCGAGAGAGATAAAAATTATTATTAATTTTATTATTCGAGCCTGTTGAAAGTTTTTGTTAATTTCTTAGTTTCACTTCGTAAGTATGCAATATTCGATTTTTCGACTCGCCGTGAGAAGATGTAAATTCCAAGATGAATTTAAACTACAATTCCACCTTCCAGACGTTTCATTATTCGAAGGAAATTCCTCGAGAATACTTTTTCAATACTGTATCTTAAATCACAAGAAAGAAGTATCGCGACGCGAATCAAAGTTATAATAACATACACAAGACAAATAAAATTACAATAACGTAATAAATAGAGCGAATCAATTACAAAACTGAAAGAAGAATAATACTCGCAAGAATCGAAAGACACAAGACCGAGAAGCTTGAACTCTCGAAAATCTTCGCTAATGATTTCCAGCCCACTAATTAAAGCTCGCGGTATCGATTACCGGCTCAACAAGTTCCACCAAGGACTTCCATATTGGTGCATAAATTAAAAGGTATCTCATCGATCTCGCGGATGATAAACCGACCAACGTAAAGGGAGGGAGGGGGATGCTTGGGATAATCGTTAATTGGGGATTGTTTTCTTATCCCCTTCGCTCGAACCGTAAATTACAGAAGACCTTACAGAAGAGAAACTTCGCCTTAGAATCAGAGAAGAAGAAGAAGAAGTTTCTGTTTCCTGCTCTGGCTTATCCTCGTTCCTCCTGCGGACGAATACCCTTCGCTTTCCCTTTTGGTAAGGATAATAAGGGAGTGATAAATAAACGAAGGCTTCGATATTAAAATCTCTGCTCGAGTGTTTTTCTCGGGCGTTCGCTCGGGCCATTGTTCGCGGGTGGGGGAAGAGGGGGTGGAGGCCACAGTCGAATCCTTCTAATTAGAAAATTCTCGTCGCGACCCCGTCTTCGCGCACGCTTCCTTCTGCAGCCTGAGCTTTTTATTGTACCTGGCATAACGAGGGACGAGGGTGCCTCGATAATTATTATTCAAATATTTTTCTTTAGCCCCGACGCGGCCGCATTAATATTTACGACGCCACCCCCGGCGCTCGCACCCCTCGCCAGCTTGGGGTTTCCACCGACGAGGATCGCCTCCGTGTGCCTCTGCTTCTTCGTTCTTTTGGTTTTACGGTTAAATTAATGTTTTTCGTAATATCGTAAATCCGCGGGTTTTTTTTACCGAGTATTTTGTAAATTGTTCGTTCGAAAAGAATAAGTATTACGATTTGTAATTGTTTCTCCCTCGCGAAACAATGGAGAAAGAATTATTCTTAATTATTTGAATATCATTGGGGCACTTCATTGCAAGAGCGTGGAAATTTTGTAAAGGAGGAATCGCCAGCTTACGCTGTCAATCGTTTCAGCGTGGCGTAGGGTTAAATTAAATTAGGATGGACAGCATACGTATTTTACATACGATTTCTCATGTCAACTGGCTTGTATTCATGAAAACGCACCGTGCAATTATAATTATAAGTCGCGGTTATGATGATCAGCAGCTTTAATGACCGTATTTGCCTCTCCTTGAGATAATTGTGTGAAATTATTCTACGTACTGAATTTTTCAATCCGACGAACGACGAAACGTAATTTGTAACTCTTCTTTTTCTTTATCGACCGAACCACGGTGTATAAAAAATTGCGAGTAAGTGAGTATATTATATTTCGCGAAAGTTTAATTAAAATTGTTTACGATCATTAATTGGCGCATACGCGAGATTGTTAACGATTACAGGCCGAGACACAGGTGCTTGAAATTGTAGGATAAATTATACGGAGAATCAGACGCTGTATTAAATTAATATGAGAGATCGGCAGAAAGTGGAATGAACGCGAAATGAGAGTTGTAAACAACTTTCTCTAACTCGGTTTCATTTTTCTTGTTAATCGGTGCTGCGTTACGCGTGAATACTTCAAATGTTGAACAAATACTGAAAGCACGAGATTAAGATTGCGTGAGATTCACAGGTGATCGTAGGAAATCGTTTGATCTTTCGACAAATTTACAAATAGAATTTCTGTAACGCACGTTATATAATCGTTTCGTATTTCCTCTTGTAAATTCATTGCTCTTGGTCGTTTCCTTTAAAAATGAAAACGTAGAATCGTGTTCTTAAAAGCACAATAGAATTGCAATAAAATCTTATCAAATCAAAAATCCGCAACTGAACAAATTTATTCCAAAATTTCCAATGTTGAATTTACGAACTTTATGCATTTTCTCTTGTACATTCGTCAAATCATACATAGTCACGGAATCTCACTTCAATAAATCTGGGCAATTAAGACAAATAAAATATCAACCAACAATTTTACAAGAAAATCGAACAAATGAATCTCAAAAATCAAGGTGTATTCACGAAGAAACAAACTATTCTCGTCAAACAATAAAACACGTCTCTTCTCTCTCTCTCTCTCTCTCTCTCTCTCTCTCTCTCTCTCTGTCTCTTTTACAGGTTCCTGCGCAAACTGCTCTATTCAATTAACGACGTAATCCTATTACGTAATCCATTCCTGTAATTTCTCGTCTGGTACGCTAATTTCATTATAAAACGATTAAACAACTAAGAAGCGAAGGAAGCAGCGTATGAACGAGCAAGGTCATTCGACTGCCTTGGCATTAGTACGTTACGTGGGTGCTCTTGTAAGGTTTGGTCTGCAATACAACGAAACAGGACCACTTGAAACTTGTGAAAATTGATTTGAATCGATCGAGAAAAGCGGTTCCTCAAATCTGATTGTGAGCAGTTGTTTTTGAGAATGAATTATTATTTAACTCGTAGATGACCAACTTCTACATCTTTTGTTACTTCCATTTATCAGAAGAAAAATTTGTTCAGTTAAACGATAACATCTTCAGTTGTGGCTGTTATAATTCAGCAAATATTTTATGTTTGCTGTATTTTTTTGTATTATAATTATTATTTTATAATTCTTCTTTACCTCTGTTTTACATTTTATATTTTACATTTTCGCGAATATAATTCAAAAAAAACTTTGTTTCGCCCATTAAATATTGCGATTAAATGTTTTATTCTCGATGCTCCGCGTATTTCTAAAGTTACGTGTTTCACTTTTCAATTTTTTCGCTCTGCTCGTAATATAAAATAACTTTGACCGTTTGTTACAAAGTGTTCGAGATTGAATTTTAAGACGTGACGGCTCAAATAAAAAAAAAAACCTCCGTTCTATATCACGTCCCGATTTAAAAAACGAACTTTCCGCGACACTCTGGCTGAAACGTGTAGCGGGAATACAAACAAGCGAAGGCTCGTTTGAAATCGAAGAAAAAAAAAAAAAGGGAGGGGATGGAAGAAAAAAGGGAAAGAAGTTGGATTCCGAGAGCGTCTGATCTGCGTAACAAGCCGCGCTCGGTCGTCAATCGAGGATCCCCGTTCACCCTCCGATGGTTAAGGATCGTGCACCCCCTTCTGGGCTTCCTAACGATGTGCTAACAAAATACGAGCCGCGGATAAAGAGCTGTTTCGAGGAGGAACGTAAGCAGATTGACGAGAAGACGACGTTACGTACGTCTCGCGAATAAGAAGGGAGGAGAAGAAAAAAAAAGAGAAGAAAAAAAATGAGAGAGCGAAGGGAAAAGAAAAACGAGGAAGACAAATATAAGAGGTTGCCAGAGGGTTAGGCTTAGTAAGAAACAGACCATGGAAATGATTTCTTCTTTTCCCTCCGCGAACGGGGCTGTGCCCTCCACCCCTTAATTATCCGGCTGACAATTATTTTTAACGACTCCGCGATATCCTAATGAGACCTAATCCGCCGACGTGGCGTCTCTTTCCGAGGGAACAAACCGAACGGAATGGCAAACTGAATGTCGAAGGATGCACCCCCTTATCCGTCTGTTCTTTTAATCGGTCTTGCATCTACTTTCATTATCGTACGATCTGGTTGCGTTTCTTATCGGAATTATGGTCATTCTTTCTTCTCCCCGAGTAAAAACGAAGGTGAGATTAAGTTATGTACTGAAGTTATCAAAAGGAGAACAGTGTTTTATCTTATTAGATAGATGAAAATAGAATGGGACTGGGTATAAATAGATTTAACTTAAAATCGTGTCGCCAATACCTGTACATAATGTACGTAAACAGATTTAACTTGAAATTAATTTCCTCAGTTTCATTTTTAAGTAGTTTCAGTTCTCTTTACTGTCTCTTACGTTATCACATTCTGCATCGATCCTTAGAATGAAAGCGAATAAATCTTCGAATCTACAGATTCGAATGTGGATCGGTAAAATCGTTTCTTAATTGGTCGTTGATTTGAAATTAATTTCTCCGATAGTTTTTAAGTGTTTTCAGTTTTTTTTTTTTTTGTACGCCTTGCGTTATCATATTCTACATCAGAAAGAGAATAAATCGTTGAATCTATAAATTCGAATATAAATCGTTTTCCTTTATCGAATCAGATCATAACTTCTTCGCGTTCTCAATGTATCATTGCAATATTATCGTAACACACCCACAAATTAGAACGACTTCGTCCAAAATTAAAGAGTGCCAGGTCAGTTGTTGGTTTTTCCAAAAAAACACAGAATAACACTCAACGAACGAAATTAATAAAGGGCAGGGAAATTCCTCTCGGTGTTTTTTTCCCACGTTAGAGTCGGCGCGAACAATCGGCACAATTGCACAAAACAATCCCGGCGGCCGCGAAAGTGGCGAAGCATGACCATCATCGTGATCACGTGAGGGAGTCCACTCCTATTTTCGATCGCTATTACAGCACGATAATTACAGTACGATAGGCGACTTCCCACGTCCGGCACGCCTCGCTCATTAAGTCGTCGCTTAATGATACCCGCAATCGGCCGCAGTCTATACCCGTTATGGTTATGGCAACGCGCGTCATGATCGTCCTACCGTGCACTAGTTGATCCTGTTTGTTATTTCGTTGTTTACTGTGCTCGTCAACTCAAATAAATCTGTCGTCGCGCGTTGAGCATTGCTTGGTACAACGTTTATCGATTACCTGGGCGATTAATCCGTCGGTCGAGAGAAAAATAAGTTAACTCGTCGTTCGAACGACGAGCCAGTATTTAAATTTGAAATTTAAAGATTTCTCGTGGAATTGTAAATAAATGCAACGATACAGCCTGTAATTTTATAATATCACCGCGTCGATATTATACGAATCGGCATGGTCCGCATGGATGTATTCGATTAGCTTGCCCACTTACGCGGCGATTAATTTGTTGATTAGAGAGAGGAAGTTAATTTGTCCTTCAGGCGATCAATATTCGCAACGTTGTGACTTGTTCGTTTGAAATTTAGATATTCTATATTCAGAAACG
Organism: Tetragonula carbonaria; assembly: GCA_032399595.1. Taxonomy (NCBI): domain Eukaryota; kingdom Metazoa; phylum Arthropoda; class Insecta; order Hymenoptera; family Apidae; genus Tetragonula; species Tetragonula carbonaria. The sequence continues at coordinate 7,245,724 of JAUCRC010000015.1, read as the reverse complement.
TCTTCTGATACCTGATATTACGACGTCCTGTGATTTTCCAGTGTTAATTATGTTATTCGAACGATGTATGAAAATGGATCGTATTTCTAACTCGTCGTGTACACGTCTGTGCGATTACAAATTCGCATGAGAGAAACGGGCCAATTGACAGATCAAAAGCCAAGCATTTTAGAATCAATCTGTAGAAGAGATTACGGATTGATCAAGAGGTCTCAATCTCGAACGTCGCTATTTCTTGAGCCGAGGGCTGTGAGAACTCTCTGATTCGCGTGTCGACCACGCCACCAGTTAAGAATCATTCGACAAGAGGCAAATCTTCGAAGGGTATTGCTCATCATCGTGTCAGGGTCAGGCTGGCCTATATACGTGTTCGTCGAGACAAACATTGGATTGTTACCGGATACGTTGTTGATCTGAACTTAGTTGCGACTACGTCACGACTGCCGTTCCCAACGGGACCAATTTTACAAACAGGGTCGGATCATTTAACGAACTTGCTCCTCATCTTCCACAAGAACGACTAAGATATCCGAAAGAAATCAAAATAGAAATCGTACGAAAAAAATACACGTAATGTATTTAATATTATGTATTTAATAAGAAACCAATTTTAAAATCTGCAAAAATACGCTGCTGCAAATTTAGAGAATTCCTATGAAAAATTACTACTTGGTTATTACGACAAGCTTTTGCTCGAGACCGAAGAAAGCCAAGAAATAACTTTTTAAGTGACAATAATCTTTGAGATTTTCTTAGACGATCGGATCTCCGGTACAATCGTGGTCGCAAAGAAATGAAAAAATAATCAGACGAGATCGTGATACGTGGTAAATGTCGAAATTACACGGTACATTTCAAGCCAAGACGTGTATGATGCAAGTAGCAAAATAAAAAAAAAAAAGAAAAAAATCTTCACTCCTGGCGTCTACCGAGATTCATAATCTCAACATCCAATAATTTAAACAAAATTCGAAAGACAACAGGAGAAGACGAGCACGAGGTTGAACAAGTCCGGAGGCTGGGGAGCGTGGGTCCGTCCCTGACTTTGGCGAGTCCGCGCGGTACCCTTCACGTCGGATCCGCGGCGTTGCTCTGCATTTAAATAATTAAAGATCCGACGGGACGGATGGACGCACGGACTCGTCGGTATTAATGGGATAATCGAGCGTTCAACGTCGAACGAGAAGTGACCAAGAGCAGCGGCGGCGGCGGCGGGGCACGGGGGGCGGGTGAGAGGCAGAGGGGAGAGAAAAGGTTGGTGGTTGGTGACGATGCCTCGGCGGTGGTGGACGGGTGATAATGATTTTATAGTCAGCTGAACTGGCCCGGGGGAGGAGGGTGAGAGAGACAATTGACTCGATAATACGGGTCTTCCTGCCTGGCACCCGTTGATACCGACGGCGAATCAAGTGCGAACACCCGACCGCAGAGAAGAGAAAGAGAAGAAACGAGGGACAAGGATAAATGTTCCGTTCGCTAATGACCCCGGTGCCTCTTTAGGGACTGCTTCTCGACTTAGGCTACCGGTCGAAGACCTCTCCTCCTCTTCGTCACAGCGCGGGGAATCAGGTACCTGACAGGCAACTCCACCTTCTGGCTTCTGCGCCGCGTCCTCCCGTTTTGCAAACTCAATACCGACGAGGGAAGGGGGACAGGGGAGAGGAAAGGGCCTCCGCTTTCGGTTCATCGCTCTGGATGAGCCTGGATGACCCGAACACCTTCTTCGAGAAATCTAGCAATAATTAGAAGATAACGCGAGGCCAAATCGTAGGACGTAGGTTTTTGAATATTTTTTTTCTTTTTTTTTTTTTTTTTTTTTTGGTGATGTTTCGAACGATCATCGTACAGGGAATCAAGTGACAAGTCGTGGATTTTGTAATTTTGGTACTGGCATGCTAGTCTACAAAGTTTCGTAAAAGATAAATTAAGATTTAACTTTAGTGAGTAGTCGATATTTTAAGATTTTCACAATTTTGTATATTTTCTCTTGTATAATATTGTACGGAGTATCACTAAATACGTAGAACAGCTTTGGAGGAATGATTCGAGACATCTCTATTCAGTGCCCTATTCTGACAAAGAATCTTGGGACTTACGCTTAACGTTATTTTCTAATCGCAAAAGAAAAAGGAAACGAAACTATAATCAATTAGTTTAGAAATTTAAAAATCTGCAAATCGACGAGAACATGCTGGCACTTCTTTTTTCTTGTAGAAACCACACTTTTCTAAAGAAAGGATATACAGACAAGAAGATTAAAAGACAAATCGGACAAACTAATGTGAGACATTAAAAACGTAGAAAAAAGAAAGTAATCCATTTTTATTTATTTCCTTTGGTTCGTCGCCATTGTCATCGCAACAAGCTGTAAATCAGCCGGCCACCGGGGAATTTAAGAGATATCAATCAGCAGTTAACCGAAAAACTGGATAATGAGTGACACAAGCGTACGAGCGGTTGGTGTTGGTGTCCTTAAATTTCACGACGGACAAGCGTGGCGCTTTTACCGGCTGGTTTTTACAGCGGTCCTATTCAACGGGCCGTAATTCAACGATAAGGTGTCCAGCCATCGATACAAAGAATTAATATTATGTCACGTAAAACACCGGACGAACACGGACGCTTGCATTTTATTCGCTGCTCGTAAAAAGTGTTTGCTTAATCTCGTCCTCTCGACCAAGTTTCACGATCGCACACAGGTGTCGGTGGGAAAACACCTGCTTGCTAAGATCGTTTTCGCGACGTTTTCTTGAAATACGTGTCGTTATCGAGATTCCATTTTCTTCCTCACGACTTAATATAAAATAAATCAAACACGTTATGCGCGTTCATGATCGTTCATAATATTTTTTAATATTATCTTTGCCTTGTCTTGCGTGAAATGGAATCTCAACGTGAAATTCTTGTGAAATTCGACGGTATACATTTTCATTTGCAACGACGATTATTAACGAAGTTAAAAATGAATTACTATATCTTCTCTCGCGATTAATTTTAACCCAAAAAAAGAAAATTGCAAAGTATCTTGGAACAAATATAATCTAAAAAATCGTGATATAACCTACCAAGGGGGCCAAGCGATATTATTTAATTTATAATGATCCTAAAAATACATCAAGTTCTTCGAATTTCATAAAATTAGAGGATCTACGGGAGGATAATGACAACGAAGAAAATTATCAGACTTCCCTCTGGCAGTCACGATGCCTGAAAGAAAAAAACAAAGATAAATTGGAAAAAAAGATGCGCTTACAAAATGCGTAGTGGAAAATGAATTAAAAAATGAAAAAGGTAAAAAATTAGTTTCGCGTTTGATATCGTGGTGTAAGAAAAGAAAAAAAATTTGTCTCGCGTCTTTAATATCGTGGTACCACCATGCAGAGACAGTTCCGTTCGAACGAAGAAACGGGCAGAGAGGACGAAGGATGAGAGTAAAGATAGAGGAGAGAGGACCCGATCCCATCGCAGGTTCACGTGCGCGCGGCGAAACGCAAAAATAGCCCCGGGACACGTCAATAATTAATTAGCAGAATTTATCGATACACCGGTGCCGTTATCTTGTCCGATACGCGTACGAAACGATTTTGTGGCCGTGCAGGGAGATAAGCCGTCGTCAATTCACTCGGCTGCCTCGTTTCCGTAGAAATTACGACTTCCTCGTGATCTCCGACATCCAACATTTCCTAAGGGAGGCGCGGAGAGCCCGTACAAACGGGAAAGAAACCTCCTGGCCCGTATCGAACGTCAAATGGGTGGGCAGGTGACTCTCCGATGGTCCAACCCAAATTTCGGCCCCTCGAATATGAATGTCGACCCATTCGAACAGTTGTAAATAACTATCCCCGCCGTTTATTATTGGCGGCCGGCCAATCTCGCGTATACTTATGCACGCTGCTTCTGCCCCGTTTAATTGTTCAATTTTTCATCAAAATTCCTACTAACGCTAACGCGTATAATTAAACGAGCCGTAAATTTCATTGTAAATTTCATTGAATTCCTCTCGGCGTATCGCGATACACCGTGTAATTGGATTTAATGGGATCTTACCCACGGGGGGGAGGGGGGGAATTAATGGGATAACACCAAGAAACGTTCGCGTTCTTTATCTTTTACGAATCGTGAAGTCCGAAACAAGATTAAAAGTCGATTCGGAAGCTTCGTGGGATTTAAACGTGGATATTATTCGAACGTTAATTCTCAAGGCGACTACAGTAATCACGTTTGTTGTACACTTCACGTTTCTTCCCGTGAAAAAATTAAGTAGATCGTTGAAAAAACGGAGTGATTTGATCCTAAATTAGATTGTTTTAAAAGGTTGAATTTGGGAAAGCACGTATGACCATTAATTATTCGACATTGTAGGATTTAGAACCGAGTAAGAATTTAAAGAAACACCATGCCTAAATTCCAATGTTTTTTACGAGTCAGATTTTACACGCTGAAACCTGCGAACTCGACGAAATTGATCAAATTTCATCGAGACAAATGAAATTCGAAGAAACACGATTCTGTCAATTAACTCGTCATTCTCTTTGCTTACTCCAAATTCATTACGTTTTCATCTACCAGCGATCTTCAACAATTTGCAACACTTTTAATTCGAACACGAAATACTTCCACAAAGCAAGATGCGATTTTTAGTTATTTCGTCACGTGTTCAACCATACTTCGTAAAGCGAAGCAGCCTTCAGGTTTCTGGAACACAGAAGTTCCACTGTTGGTGAACGAGGCGACAAACCTTTTTCTATATAAAAACACACCGTTGGCCCGATCGGGCACCATCTCAATCGGAATCACGAGCGTCTTCTAACGAACACACCGTTCGCCGATCTGGCAAAGATACATTCGTTGGGTGAAACAAGACGGACAACTCGTGGAAAGAGCTCGGAGAGCCATTGATCCTGGCGTGCGGGACACGGTTTCACCCATGTCCAGGCAGCGGTTCGAAGGCTCGGGACATCGGTCCCTTGACGTCTCAAGCGGGAGGGTCCCGCGTTCGCTTCGAGATAACGAAATTAGCCCGGCCGCTAATTTATTTCCTAATTCTCGCGCGAGCGAAGGTGTGAAACAGCCGTTCTGGTCCGTGGTGTCCACGATAACGGGCCTCGTTGTGTGGAACAAAAAAAAAAAAAAAAAAAGAAGAAGAAGAAGAAGAAGAAGAAGGAGAGAAGGTGTTCTTCTCACTTCCAGTTGGACGATGAATTGAAAGGAGATGGAAACACACGAATGAGAATTGGAAGAAAAAGAGAAACAGAGAGAGAGAGAGAGAGTAAGGAACGGAATAAGAAAGGCAAAAAGAAGATAATGCGAAGGATGGAATGCACGCCCACGTTCGCAACGTGTTTCCCTACGTCGGTGTGTCGGTCACAACCACGTGAGAACACGCTGGCAAACGTACGTGGAATGCACCGTTGTTGCATACTTCGCGTAGCGAGCTTATGAACGCGCGCGAATGTATCGATCCCCAACCGTGGCATTGACTTCAACAGTGCTGAAAGATGGCCGGATGGATCAGCTGGATGATCGCCGCGAGATTAATGCCCTTACACGAGCAACGCGTTCTTTTTCGACCAATTGTATAAATGGTGTCGGTTCCCTGCGCCGATATCGTCGAGTCGATCTTCCGGTATTGAGGTATGATCGTTTGGGATTCTTTTCTTTTGGAAACGTCGAAGATTAAATTCGTGAATTTAATGAATCGGTATTGGAAGGTACACCGAACAGAATTTTGACGAATGAACTCTTTGGTAAAGAGTTCGAAGTATGAACGATGGAAATGAAATTTTTTTTAACACTAGAACTAACTAAAGTCAACGACTAAAGAATTTTGATCAGAGATATTAAAGTGAAAAAAAAAAAAATAGAAAAGCTGTAAGTTACAATAAAACGCACAAGCTTTTATTTATATATTTTATAAAAAATCATTTAAACCTCTAAAAGTACAAGCACTGTTTTACATCTATAATATATCTAACAAAAATTATCAATTCGTCATTTTGATAGTTCTAGTGTTGATCGTGATTTGGAGTTGGATGTACGATTTTGAACAAAAATTTTAGCAGGAAATTGTGAAGAAAATAGGTAACTAATACGTGCAGAAACGAGTATTAAAACACCATACAAGTCACTTTCGATTGTGCATTTTCAGATTTTTAATTATGGTTAACGCTGTTCAAACGCAAGAAATTATCGGTGATTAGTACCTTGTTCTTAAACATACACCGAGCTGTATCCTAATCACCTCATGCAAAACAAAAACGTGTATTTTTGACTCTCGATGCAACAAGGTATTTAACGAAACTAATAAACCTCTCATCTCTCTCATCAACTTATTAAATCATTCTTTAGTTAATCGCCAAGGAACGTTCGTTCTCTGAATTTCAACTCCGGAGTAAATGGGAAGATAATTGCCGAGGGAAATTTTTAGACGATTCGCGAGCGCAAGAAGAAGAATGCTATCATGGAAGAAATTAATTAACCGCCGAAATAAAAAACATAGGCGACGACGACAGCCAAGGAACTGGTGTTTTCGTTTTGCCGTTGCTTTCCAGAGTGGCTGCTTCTGGCCTGACAGTAATAAAAGGCCTTTGCGTCAATTATCCGCGAATGTTTCGTAGCCATCGAAACGAACATGTCACGAACGGAGGCGAACAGGTAAAAAAGTAAACTCATATCGAGAGTTAATATTGAAAGAAAGCATATCGAGGCTGGTACGTTCCATAGCAGCAATTACTTCATTCGCTGTCGTAATTGGAAGACCGTAATTTTCTTTTCAAGAAATGCTCGAGCAATTAGTGTAAATAGATACAAAATTACTCGTCTCTTCCCCCCCACCCCTCTGGCAACCATGTATAAATTGGTATAACCAATATTACTTCTTTTCTTTTTTTCTTTTATTCGCTCTTGTTAATACGTTCGATGCGAAGTAAACATAGATAAGGATAACGATCCTCGTCTTCTTATTTTTCTTAAAAAAATTGTCACCACTCTTCGTTACGATGTAATAACATTGTGCAAAAAAAAGGCAAGAGACATTTTTCATGGAGAAGTTAGATATAGTGGACGATATTTTTTTTTGTATTCGCAAATTGAATAAACGACTAGCACGAGTGACAAATTAGTATCACGAATTTAAACGAAGTTGACACTAGAACTACCGACGTCTAAAGATTGCAGAGGATTGAAAAAATTAGAGTGCAAAATGAACAGCGAATTGCATGATGCAACAAAGGACGCAAACTTTTATTCGTGTGTTTCTATAAATATATATCAAAATCACAACGTTGTAAATATGCAGAATTATACTTTGAAAAATTATAAAATTAGCCATTTTGACCACTTCGGTAGTCCCAGTGTTAATAAAATCATTCGAAATCCTTCCTCTTCGAGCTAGCTAAGATACCAATGGAATTGAATATTATTTAGAATAGCTGAGAAATTAAAAAAAAAAAATTCGGCGCCACGAGAATTAATACTTTATAAAATATCGTTTAAAATCGACTGTTGCTCGACCGGACAACGCGCGCAAGGCTTAGCAAACCAGCCTAAATCATTTAATTTGACAAACTTGCACGTTGTCGTTGCGTTGTTCCAGAACATCCATTAAAATTCCTGGAGGCGCTAACTAACGACATTCCCGATTATTCTGTTCGACGCCCTTCGAATGCGGGTTTATAGCTGTCAGGATATACAGACATATACCTACTTACCAGCGCGGAACCCACGGGATTGCGCCTGACACGGAAACTCGCTCGTAAATTCCCGCTGAACAAATTTCCAGCATGTGTCGCGGCTATCTTAGGTCCAGTGGTCCTCAACCGAATTTGACCAATTTCACTGAAAAATTAAATTCGATTAATTAGTCAACGATACATTCAAAAATAACGTCAAGTTTACATAGTACATAATAATAATTATTTGTCTATAAATTCGAGCAGTAATACATGAAAGAGTAGAATTGCGATTTATTTCAATCTAATATTTATTAATATTTATCTCATATAATCTTATACGTGATAAAATAATTTTCAGAAGACCGTCAACTGAGTGTTGAGAGTTCGAGTAAAATTTCCCTTCTAAGTTATAGGCTGATCAGCCTGATGGTTCTATCATTAATATCAATTCGCTCTAGCGAGCTATCGTCTGCTTTAATAAATCAATTTGTAGATTATCGATTATCTTTATCTAGCAAAATCTATCAAAAGCAGAGAAAAAAAAAGTCGCCTACAATTACATTTTCCACAGAATTGTCAATGTCTCGCGAGAGAGAAATCTCATTTTCATCTGTTACGAGGAAGGAGGCATCAACCTCCAAGAATTGCAAATTTTGTAAGGGAGAATTTCTCAAAATCACCATCGATAATTGTTATTCTGCCCCTTGCATTTTAATTTACGAGATGATTCGATCAGCGCGATCGAGAGGAATACTGAGAGCCGCTGCGGGGCTGGGAGCGGCCGGCAATCAGAATCTCGTACGTAGTCACACATTTAAACAAAAACACACATCGAGGTGGTACCGAAGCACTACTATCTCAATCCGTACGCAAATGAGCTCTCCTCCTGCCCTCTAAGGAGACGAGAGGCGAGAGCGACGCGCATGTAAAAGCGGCCGGGAGAGCCGAGCGTGTGTGCTCGCCTCGTGCGTGTTTCACGCGCGCGTGTACACGCACGGGCAAGTAGGAGAACCGCGACAACACCGGGCGAAGAGAGAGGGCAAATCAGAGCCACTCAAAGAAATAACCAGTGCTCATTAAGAGTAATAATCCCTCGGTTCTCTCTCTCTCTCTCTCTCTCTCTCTCTCTCTCTCTCGGTCGAGCCGATTGTTTCAAGGGTGTCACACGGATCAGGACAGCTGCGCGATCTACTGCGCGTCACTCGACCGCTCTTCCTTATTACATTAGGCTTATTCGGGGTGCGGCGAGGCCCATGCTGTGACCTTGATGCCTCGAGAGAGACCCCGCGAACTTGACTCGTCTCCTTAACAAAATACTGACTTGGCCAACGAGTAACTGCGTTTTTCTTTTCTTAATAGATGGAGGACATGTACGTATATCCTGAAACTTTATTTTAAACCGCAAATTCATTGTGTAATCTGATATACCTGTGATCGACGAGAAGAATGCACGATTTTGTTAACAATTCACTTATTTGCCGTCGATTTCGAAATGGAGAATCAAAAAACAAGGGGGGGGGGAGGGGAGAAAAGCTTATAAAAAATTATCTAACGTGTATGGCGATGAAGGCTTCAAATTGCGATAGTGTCAGAATTGGTTTGCTAAATTTCGTAGATATCAAATTCTATTCTTGGAACATTTTTCTGTCGAGAAAAAGATAAAAACATTTTTGAACGCGGAATCATAAAGGTGTCTGAAAGAGGAGGCAAAAGGTAATCGAACAAAATGGTCAATATATTAATAAAGTTTTTTGTTTCTCGTAAGAAATTCGCCTTGCATTTGCACACAAAAGAACATGGTTATTTTTTGGCATAATATTTTCGTGTAAATAATATCCCGAGTTTCTTTTCAAGTTTATTCCAGTATATTTTATAAAGGAAGAATAAAAAAAAAAAGAACGTTGTACGAGTTACGTGATGATTCATCAAAATTTGGTCAATAATGTTGATTTAATAGCGACTACGTTATACACGATATGATGCGCATAATTATAGTTTTCGACGAAAATGTTTAATTAGATTCATCGACAGTGTTTAACATTAGAATTATTAGACTTCTTTTTCTCGTTATCAAGAACACGAAGATTCTACTGGCTTGGACTAGAAGATTCTAATATAATCATTTTCGTCTATGGTTTATAATTGAAGTACAAACAAACATAAAAATACGAAACGAAAAATGTGAAAAGAAAGCTATCGGTTACGGAGATAATCTTAAAGAAGAATAAAATTATACAACTGCGAAATAAACTGTTACTTTGCAATCACCTTGCTGGATGAGACAAACTGACTCGAGATACAGAAATGAGAATTCGTTTTCTACCGATTTCCAGTTATTAAATAAGGAGTTGTTAGTTTTGGAAGAGACGAACGCGCGGACGTGTATTATCATCGACGAGGAGATCGTTTCGGCGAAGATCGTTTCGAGAGGAAGCGTTTTAAGTCGCGTTAGTCGCCGCGAGATTGAAGTCCCCGGTGGACGCGCGACTGCTTGCGCGTTCCACGAAATTGTTACGCTTAATTCACGGAGACGGGAGCAGCAGCGATCGTCGACATCTGGACGGTTCCGGTCGTCGTGCGATTACTCGCGTGCTCCTTCTTCGTCGCGAGATCGAATTCCGATTCTTTAAATAAGGGAATAACGCCATTCCTCCATTACTCGAGTGTGAATTCCCAGAATTCTCTAGATACTCTAGATTAGAAATTAATCGCGATCAACGCTCGCATGCCTTCAAATGTCGAACTATCCACATATGACGTTTATTCAAACACGTGCGTAGAATGCACTTAATATATTTGAAATATTTAAAAAATGAATTGCTATCGTTGTGACATTTGAAAGGTGAAACGAATTTAATATAAACTAGTCATATCGATAAACGAAACATTCGCCAGAATGAAAATGAAAAAGCTCTCGCAAATTCTCACCAAATTTCTCAACATCGTCCCGTGAATTACGTGTACGTACACGTTAGCGGATAATACCTTGTTAATCCGTAACAATTTTCTCCCCTTCTTTATAACGCAAACTCCTTCCAAGAAAGGTAGGTCCTCTCGAAAGTTCAAGGACATAAAAACGTGGATTATTCGGGCGCGCGATCGACGCGCGAGACGATAATCCACGAGGGCCGCGAATCGCCAACGATCGAGAAAAGGCAGCTTTCGAATGAACGAAAAAAAAAAAAGAGAAGGAGGAGAAGGAGAAGACGGTAGAAGCGTTAACCAAACAGGGCTAAATCCACACTTCGCATAGCAGAGGTTCTCAGGTTAAAAGAAGGGAATGCCACGTTGGCAGTGTGGCTCGGCGAGCATGGTCTTCGACTCTAATAACTATCAATTCCACGTTGACGCGGAACAGACGGACTAAAAGGGAGAGGGACAGAGATGATATCCTGCCTGGTATTCCGCTCTCTCGTCCAGGCTTGCTCGCGCCCCACCAAGCCTGGATAATTACAGGCGAGCGTCCAGCGAATGAGCAGGGGTATCATTAACACTTCCTGCCTCGTAACGACTCCTCGTCTGATACACGATACGCGATATACCCATACGCGTCACTGCGTAAACCTGTCAACCCGCCTAATCGACATCGAACAACGCGTCCTTCCCCCCCCTCTCACCCTCCGATCACGAGATCCGAGATCGCTCAGAGGATCGTTCGAACGTCTCTTCGGTGATCGCTCGAACGGGAATCTCGCGTTGAAACGCATTGCCACACCTCGCTATATTTTCTTGAGAAATGGCTCGGCCGAGAGGCTCGCGAGTCTTCAACTTGGGACGAGTAGAGTTGTGTTCGAATCAGTGAAATTTCGACACGATGAAATCTCCATACTCTTGCTTACGTATATTACGTTAGCAAGCACTGCTTGGCGCGTTCTTTGCATCCACCGAGTAAAGAGAGAACACGAGAAATCCTTAGTGCAGGAATAGCGTAAATAATTGACTACGCTGCTAAATAACAAGTGAGAATCGCGTCTCTTTTCAAACGTAATTGATTGACAAGTTGGTTTGCAAGTACTTGCAATATATGCGTTCGTTGACTTATTTATCTGTTCGTCTGTGTAAGACTTGATATTCACAGACGTACGTACAAAAGAAAGATGTTTCTCTGTAAATTCTTCTTCTCATACAGGAGCACTGAAGTTTCATTGTTAAAATATTTGTCAGAACGGAAAGAATATTTTCTCGCTCCAAGTATCTATTTATTTGGTACACAATTTAACTTTGTTTCTAAATTTTTGCATAACTTATATTTTGGAGCTTTGAACAATGTGTGTATCAGTTTTTAATTTAGGAAATAAATCATCTAAATCTGAGAATTTTAATAAACCATAGTCTATTTTCTTGTACTTTGTATCGTGGCAATTCTTCATATTACAAGAATTATTTGTTTGATCTGAAATGGCACAGTTTTTTAAAGATACTTTTATATCAGCGAAACTTTTTATCTTCTTACTTTTTATCTTCACTTTGTTTCTTACAATGATCTTTGTTATATTTTTTGTTTTCTAATTAAATTAATTAAGTGTCTTCCTCAAAAGCACTCCATGCTGCTCCAAGCTTTTAGACAAAGTCTTGTTCTGTGCAATATTTTGTATATTCGATCGTTCTGACAAGCAAGGAATACAATCAATTTTACGACGACGATCAACTTCCTGCTTTGTTTCGAATAAATTTTCACCTTTGTTTTTGCCAAAACGAGTAAATGGCCATGGCTTCGTTAGTATTCGATAAATTAATTGATTTTACTTTATTATCGTCATCGTGGCAGGTATACTTTCCTTGTGATTTTTCGAATTTCGTTCCTAATAGAATCTGGCTAATTAAAGGATGTGTAGATACATCTACATTCGATCCAAATCTACATATGATCGGAAGATGCAAAAATTAGAGATCATTGTTCGAGAAAAGAACGATTCGAATCAACGATAATTTGTTTCTAATTTTCTAATTGAAATTATCCGCGGATAGATGATGTCACGGTTGGGCGAGTCGGTAGGGAGTGACATTGAGCTCCTTTCTGGAGGCGGTTGCGGAGGAATTATCCCGTCAATGCGCGTCGCCCCGCGGCCAGGCTAATAACTACCAATTTACCTGTCTCGTAGAAGCAAAAACAGGTTCCATATAAATTCCCCCGCTGGTTACATCGTTGACGTTATTATGACAACTAAGTCGGCACAAATCAATTATAACCGCCGTGGCTGTGCTCTGTCCGCGTTTGAAGACTCGTTCGATAGTAGAATTGCTTCGGTAGTTGGCGATCACGGTACGACAGGTTACGAAATGACGAGACAGTTCGAATGATGCAAAGCTAGACTCTGACCTACGTGAAATGAAACCTACGGAATCTTTGGAAAAGAGCGTCGATCGACTTTGGCTTCTAATAACGCGCTACTAAGCGTCGGTCTCGATACACTCGATCTCGTCGATTTCTATATTTTGCTGAAGATTTAGTGCAAAACTCCGTTAGGATTTAGGATAAATTCCGTTTATTTAGAGCGGTAGTTTGAACGAGAAATGGATATAATAGATATCGAGAGAATGCCAGCTTCTATTATACGACTGTGAAATTCAACTTTGCGAGCTGGCTAACCTTCGAGAGGATCAAACAAATGAGGTCCAGCTTGTATTGTAACGAGCTAATAGTATCGATGGATATATATCGAGTGGCAATTGGATTGTGGATGGATGTGTATCGCGTATTCGTAGAATTGACCAAAGAATTTGCCGAAATTCGCCACGCGATAGTACAGTACAATGCGACGACAAGAGAAAAAGAAAACTGCTAACGGGGTCGATCTGTTTGCTTGTTTTCCAGTAGCGGCTCCAGGTTTGAGCGGCAGCATGCACGGGAATGGGCTGATGTCGTTGCACGTGGAAGGAGGCAGCCAGGTCCAGGTGCCGCGCTCTTTGATGCAGGCGTTCCTGCAGCAAGACCCGAACCATCCGGGGTTGGAGACGGTGCGATTGCCGACGCCACCGTGCGGCTCCGACGAGAACGGGCCGCCGCAGCACTGTCGCGAGGTCGAGACGGAGCTGTGCCTGGTGTGTCGCCGATGCGGTCGGGCTTATCCGCAGGAATCGACGCTGCTTGCTCACCAACGCTCATGTTATCTCGGCAATCAACAGCGTCGCGGTGCACTGCGCCTCGTTCAATCTCGTTACGCCTGTTCCATCTGCGACGGGAACACACCGACGAGAACGTACACGACTATCACCGAGTGGCGGCGTCACGCTGATACGTTGCAGCATCGGGCTCGCCTCGAGGCCAGCCAAGAGCGCCACCAACAGCAGCAGCAACAACAACAACAACAACAACAACAGCAGCAGCAGCAACAGTTTGGCAATATCGGCGGAGAATCTGGCGGACAGTGCGGCGAGGAGGTGCACCCGCTCACGGACGAGATGGAGGACGTGGTGAATCAAATCACCCTGCTGGCTGCTCGCGCGGCCGCCGAGAACACCACGGGCCAGCCGCAGGCTAACGAGAGGGCAACGAGCCAGGACAACAATAACGCTCCCGACGTCAAGAGGCAGAAACTGGTCCAAGAGGTTGCTGCTTTGGCTGGTGCGCGTTAGACGCAGGTACGCGGAGCATCCGACCGGCGTACGACAGACGCGAATAACGGAGAAAAACGTGGGAGGAGGATCGTCGCGCAGAAGAGGTGCTACGACACAGAGACAGAGAGAGAGAGAGAGAGAGAACCATCGTATCTGAGGTTCGATCCGATTCGAAACGATTTCTTCGGAAGGAAAGAAAGAAGTGAAGAAACGCGAAGAGGAGGACACAAGGGTGAACGAAGAAAATGGACACTGAGAATAGGAGAGAAAGTGGATGGGTGCTCTTCTTCTTTGAGAGAGAGAAAAAGGTACTAGATAACGAAAGAAGCAAACAACGTTCCTAACTGGCTAGATAAAGGGGAGGGGGTTCCAACCTAGGTCAGGAACTGTCGGTGAGGGGCATTTTCTTCCGCTCCGGGCACCGGGGAATCCCCGGCTCCGAATACTCGCGCGTGGACGGTGGACCAATCGAAACGGAGGATGCCGCGTGTAGTGGACCTCTTCTTCTCTACTCTCGTTTTAATTTCGGGCCGCGCACGGCCACTGTCGCGCGCGCAATCACCAATTTAACTAATATTTTTGTTACAATGTATGTACACACGTAGCGTGCCACCAAAGCAGCGCGCTCACCAAAAGTTCCTTCGATAGAAAGAATGAAGAATGTTTCGAAAATTGGGGGACACGTTAACGTTAACGAACGAGTGAAAAGAAAAAAAAAGAGGGAAAGGAAAAATAGTAGAACGAACGAGCGGACGATTATCGGCTTGTTGTTGTCGGTAAATGAGAAACGAACTGAGTTTGGGCACGACACGAAGAGAAACGAACGATTCTCTCGATGGTATCGTCGTTTTCTTGCGAAACGATACCTATCCGTCTCTATCCGTGCGACGACTGTGCGTCAATCGCTGCGTGATTAAGTTCGCGGGATGAAGATGGCGGCGCGGAAACTGCGATGAGACGACGAAGAGGAATGACACGTGGAGGAGATGAAAAGAATGAGCGTCGACGACGCCGTGATGACGCTCGTCGAGGTGGGCTGATTTAAACGTTCCTATGTAAAGTAATAATAAAGATTTAATGAAACAAAAGAAAAAAAAAAAAGTTACTAAAACGAGCGAACAGACATTTAAGGACGCGACGTAGTAGGGTAGTTGGCGCGGCGTTCGCGAAACTAATAGCGTCGCGCTCGTTACGAATACGTACGTGCATATTCATCTCTAAGAAATGAAAAGAAAAAAAAATGAATCTTCACTCTCTATCTCTCTATCTCTCTCTTTCTCTTTTTACGTGCGTGTGTATGGGTGGTACTGCGTAAGAAGTGTGTGTTTAAGAATGATGCGAGAGCCAGGTAAAGCGTTGTTCACTGACGATGACCACAAGAAAAAGAGAAAAAAAGAAAGAAATATGAGCGCCTTTGCTTTAAAAAAAGAAGAAAAGAAAAGAAACAGATAAAAGAAAAGAAAAGAGAACACACGAAACGAAAGGGAATCACGAGACGAAAGAAAAATCATGTCGACGCGAGTTCCTGTTTCTTCTTTTTCGATCAAGAAGAGGGGATTCGCGAAAGGGATGAAAGCAAGGGATGACGAACATACGAAACTACATACGACATAGAGGCCAGAGAGGTTCACGTGTCGGAGGACGATCGAAGGATCTACCGAATTAAAAATCGAAGCTGGAAGGATTTTTCCTTCGAAAAAAAGAAAAGAAAAGAAAAGAAACGAAAAGGAAAGAAAGAAAGAAAGGGGGGAGAAAACGCACGCGCACACGTGCACACTCACACGCACTCACTCGTGACACGTACACACGTACACACGTGCATACACGCATACACGAGCCTAGTAATATCCATTCTATAGTTTCGAGAAACACCCACAGAGCACGGTAACCCCGCGGCTGGGTTCTTTTTAGGTACTATAGTACGCGTAATAAACGTCGCTGCCGGCGCGCGAATTTCAACGTGAGTTCCGTTCATTTTTCTCTGGCCGTGAAAATAGTATGCTCGTGAAGGAGAACGTCGGTATGAAAACAACGGTGAATTTTTTGAGTGGGGGAGAACGACGAAATGAAACGAAACGGAGAAAAGAAAAAGGGAGAAAAGGAAAGGAAAACACAAGAGGGCAAGCTGCCCCGGTGCCCGTCGCGATACGGTTCGCGTTCACGAACACAAGCAAAGACCCAGCAACATGGTTCCTATATTTAATAAATTATATTTAATAACGCTAAAAAAAAAACCTAACGATTAATAATAATATTAACGATAATAATAAACATAGTAATAATAATGATAGTAATAACGGTAAATAGTTATAGCTATCGATAGCTGTAATTGATAATCGCTAGTTAATCGGTCAACGATTGATCGTAGATCGGTCAGCCGTGCACCGGACACCGCGATCGAGCGCAGTGCTGATCCAAAGTGATCCAAGAGGAAATCTCGCCGGCGGTGAGAACATTTTTCGTTCTTTCTCGCTGGCAAATGAAATCGGATAAATAAAGGCTCGCGCGACGCGAATTACGCTTTTTCGCGATTTACCGAGCGAAAACGCGTGTTCGCGCATACGTGAACTCAGTTACCGCGATTACGAAGGGAAAAACTGACAAAAAAGGAAAAGAAATCAGCACGGCGCTAACCACGACAGAGGGAAAAATAAGAGAAAAAAAGAAATAAACAAAAGGTCAGCTCTCGATCGACGGACACGGGATTTTTGTAAAGGTCTGCTCGGGAACGACAAAGAATCCACTACTAGCTCGTAAGTTAACGGTTAATTACAACTAAACTGTAGATTTTAAGGGGAATATGGGAGAATATGCATCGGTAGACGACACACAAGACACACTCATGCATAGGTATATATATATATATATATATATATATATATAAAAAAGGTATATATATATATAAATAAATGAATAAAATGAATGAACAAAAAAAGTATATATATATTTATGTAGAAAATTATATAAATATATATATATATTATATAAATATATGATGTTGTAACGTACTAGAATCCTCGCGGGTAATGTCCGAAACAGTCACGTGTATACGCGCGTACGTACGCCGTGTTTATCGCGTTTCATTTCATTTTTTAAGCATGCTTTCACTTAACCAGAGATCGGACGATACGGACATACACACATACACACACGTACACACATATGCGTACATAGGATGCGAAGAAACGATCGAATTATTTTAAAATTTAAAAATACACGAACACGACAAGAGGAAATCCTTGTGAATGTGGAGGGAGGGGGGGGAGGAGAACGAAGAGTGGAAGTCGTGCCACCGCACGTGCACAACCACAGAGAGTGAGAAGAGAACGTGTACAGATCGCGCTCCGAAAATTTTCAACCTCATACATAGAAAAGAAATTAGAAACCGAGAGAACAAAATGAAGGAATAAAGATCGTAACAACGACGAGATAACGATAAAGCGAAGGTATAATATAATACGAGAGAGAGGGTACTGCCCGACTATACGTGGAAAGTAAATTAGGAAGAAGAGAGAAGGGTTGAAGGGGGTGTTCGGGGGTGAAAGGGGAATGAAAGGTGGGCGCAAACGCATAGTGGTCGTTAGACGTCGAACGAAAACGCGGAGTAATAACTAATTGTAATTTTTAAAGCAACTCGAGGTTCCTGTCTGCAAAAGATGCTTTTTCTAATGTAAACGTTAATAACGACGATTATTAATATTATATTTGATTATTACCGACTATTATTATTATTATTACGATTATTATTATTATTATTATTATTATTATTATTATCATTATCATCCTCATCATTATTATTATTATTATGATTATTATTATAGATTTACGATATTATATTTACATATATATGTGGTCGTGTATTTATTATTGTCTATGTAGAACGTTATGGCGTTGGACTAGAAGCTAAAATTGAAACGAATGGACACACGTGGTGACACGCACACATATGACAACATACACACACACACACGTGCTTGGACTACACTTGTACACACGCATTTATACACGAAGACATGTGTGTAATTATCGAAAGAAAAAAAGTTTGAGAGAAGGTGAGAGACACGAATACACACGAACATACACACATACGAGAATGGAAGTTTCGAGAATTGATCGCGTTGCTCCGCGGCGATCTCTCCTTTTTAATTGAATCGTAACACGGAGCACCGAAACGAATCGAGAAAGGGAAAGGAAAATCTTTGTAACCGATACCTCGCAAAATAGGACAATTGTTACTATCACCGGTGATCACGGGCTAATTAAAAAAAAAAAAAAA
Source organism: Tetragonula carbonaria (assembly GCA_032399595.1). Taxonomy (NCBI): domain Eukaryota; kingdom Metazoa; phylum Arthropoda; class Insecta; order Hymenoptera; family Apidae; genus Tetragonula; species Tetragonula carbonaria. Next base: position 7,227,217 of record JAUCRC010000015.1, on the reverse strand, counting down.
AAAGGAAAAAAACCTGCGTAGATGTTAATCTCTAGATTACGAAGTAGCAAGCCCTCCCCTCCCCCCTTTTTGAAAATCGTGGCGGCTTTCGCCACGTTTCGTTGATCTCGAACGCTCTCATCAAGCCTGTGTAACGCAAACGACGTTAACCGAACGACTATAATATACACACGGTATCACTAATCTTAACAGACGAGACGCCGAGACCTTCGAGAAAGGGCCGAACGCGTCCCATTTTTAATCGCGCGTACATTCTAACGAACGAGAACGTGAAAGAAAATGAAAGAAACGAGGAAAAGAAAAAAAAAAGAACGACATGCACCTTGGCGCACAAAAAGAATCAACATCGTGTTCCTTTTAATTGTATACATACACATATATATAGACGCGTGTACGTGTGTACACGCGGGATATTTAATTTTTCTAATCGATTCGCGGCTGATACACACGATAGGAGAATGCACGAGAGAGAGAAATCGACGAACGCGCAACTTGTTTTGAGAGGATATGTACATCGAACATACATACTCAAACGATCGACACGCATATATACACACACCCACACTCACACGCGCGCACGAAAACGCAGACATGATACACGTGAAATACAGACTGTATTTATTACACAGAGAGTACGACACATCGAGAGTGAATTTGAAAAGAAGAAGAAGAAGAAGAAGAAGAACAGATCGAGAGTGGTCTCGAATCGATGTAACGTATATATATATATATATACATACATACATACACATATATATATATATATATATATATATATATATATACGCATATATACGCGCGTGGAAATTCTCAAAACGCGGCAACGTACGTGCGCGTGTACGCAAAACTGGGTCGGTTTTGGCGTTTTGAGTTTCGAGTACGGGAGATTGCGTGATAGAGTAACCGAACCTCGCTACTAGCTGTTCCTAAAATCAACAATGATGATGAATGAGTGATAAGCGTGCGCGGATTAATTTAAGGAGTGAACTGAAAAGAGATGCAATTGAGTATGCGAAAAACTATTATTGAGTATGCGTTACGAGTAAATTTTCACCGCCCCGTGTAAATCGCCGCCCGCCACCTTCCGTTTCTCTCGTCGATCGCGCGACGTTTACTCGACGAGATCTACCGCGAACGTTGGAGAACCGCTACACTGCGTGATCGTCATCTATCCTTTCTATTCCATCGTCGACTTTTCCCATCCACGGCCAGCTATAATCAATCGTCGACGAAGCTCGCACGAGCCGACAACAGGGCTCCGAATAACGAAGCCGTCATTTACAAAAAAAAACTACAAAACGATCAATGGAGATGAAACTATATTCGGACGATCAGTTGAGCGTTTTTTACAGGGTCACACGGCCGAAATCACAGGGAAGCTCGATCATGGAATAGAAACGATATTGACGATCGATTCGTATGAAAAAAAAACAAAAAAAAAGGAAAGAAGGAACAAAGGTCGCGTAGAGAAACGCTGTCGATCGAAAAAAACCGATCGCGATTTCCTCCTTCTTCTCTGTCGGAGAACGCGGGAAATGAAGAACACATACACACACACACACACACACACACACAGAGGTGGTGAAAATAAATACGTCGCTCGAGGTTCGACGAGAGAAAGAGCGGCCGGCGGCGAGAGAGTTTTTCAGTTTTCTATAATCTCGTTGAGTTTGTATGAAATATGTTGAACACGACTATGCTTATTGGTATAACCCTATTGGTTATTTCTATTGCTATTGCGGTTATTATTATTATTATTGAAAGGGCGTTTATTATTATTATTATTATTATTATTATTATTATTATTATTATTATTATTGCATTATGAATATTATTATTATTACTATTATTATTATTATTACTATTATTATTGCTATTATTATTATCATTATTATTATTACTATTATTATTATTTCATTATTATTGTCATTATTATTATTATTATTATTGTCACTATTACCGTGATTCACATTTATTGGCGATTGGATTTTGTGAATTTGTTCCGAGCTATACATTTTCATTGACTATTAATTAATAACGGATACTAATTGATAACGATAGCGACTAATTCTTGTGAGAGATTGCCATGTGTATATCTTATATGTACTCACTAACGGGGCCCCGTGGCCCTCCGATGGGGGCCGGAAGAGGCCGGTGCAAAAACCAGCGTGGCCGCGCGGTCAACCCCGTAAACGCCGGCTCAAGGACCCCGACGATGTTGGCGCCGCGCGCGATCCGTTCCCCTGCGAGCGAGAGCAATTTCTTTTTCTTTTTTTTTTTTTTTTCATTTTTTCCTTCCTCCTTTCCAGAGCGATCGTGGTCTCTGTCTGTCGCAAGGTACTCGATCGCGATACCTATTTCAAAAAAGAGGGAGTTTCTCTCCTCGCGCCTCGCGCCTCGCCCCTTTTTTTGTAAAACACGCGGAGGCGCGGGGAGACCCACATACACATACACACACACACACACACACACACACACACACACACACACTTGACGACGAATGAAATGAAAAAAAAAAAAAGGAAACGAAACGATAGCCGAAACGGCTCCGATCACACACGAAATAAAAGAAAAGAAACAGGAGAGCGTGTAAGACCAAAAAAAAAAAAAAAAAAAAAAAGGAAATAAAGACGCGGAGGCAAAAGCGGGGAAAAGAAGTGAGATAAACCGAAGAAAGGAAAATGTGGAAGGGCGCGCGAGCACGCAAAAAAAAAAAAGAAAAAAAAAAGCACGTTTCTCGTACTCGCTGACGAAGATGCGCAAGAGAGACGATGCGCCGAATCTCATCGTCGTTTTCTTTCATTGTACGTTCTCGAAGTTTGCTCGTGTTTCGTTGCTTACGCAGACGACCGTTCGATTTTCAAACAAGATTCCTGGTAGAATTTGTCTGCCTTGTAATTTGCATTTCCACGTCCGTCGTCACTTTCGATCGCGCGAGAATCTTCTCTCACATTCCTGCCAAATTTACCACGCCTGATTTCTTTCGTTCTGTATCGATGACCATACAACCATGACCGTGTCTCGTTTGTCACTTTTGTTACTCGGTTCAAAATCAATTAAATTCGAATTAACAAGCGTTATTCGCGTCGAAGCGAGAGAGAGAGAGAGCAACAAACAGAGAACAAGGAACGATACGAAACGAAGGCAAGACGCGGCCGAGAGAGATAGAGACATCGCGTAACGTCCTTTCTTGGTCATCTCGTCCACCCACGCTCGCCCTTGTGTACAAATATATATTTATGGTGCCATATGTGTTATGCGCGCGCGAGCAAGATCCCGTGTGTTCGCGCGCGCATCTAGATTTTATAATAGAGAAAAGAAAATGGTGAAAAAGAAAAAAGAGAGAGAATAAAAGGAATAATAAGAGTTGAGCGAGCGAGAGAGAAAATGCGACATGCTAAGCGCGAGAACGTATCGATACACGAGAGCACGCACACACGTACACACAACTACATTACACACATTTTCGTACTCACATGCGTACAGGCGTTACATATATACGTACATACATGTACACATTATATACGTACATACACACGTTCACTATATACATACATACATGCATACGTACATACATATACACACACACATACATACATACATACATACAAACGTACATACATATATACATACTGACATATATACATGCATACATACATATATACGTACGTACATACATACACACATACACACGTGCCATGCAAGATGGCTGTACCTGTATACGTATATAAATATACGCGAGCATACAGTGATGCACATATTTACGTGCGCTATTCCTATAAAGAGTAATTGAAGAGAGAGAACAAAACGAAAAAAAAAAATAGGAATTTAAGAATGAAGCGAGGGAGATCTGCGATCTGGCACCAACATCGTACGGCAAAATGGGTGCGGTGCAATCATGTTCCTATTAGGTTTCATATCTAAGCGAGTAATTAATTATACCACTAAATATAAATGATGAAGAAGGATATAATGATATTATATATATATTATTGGATATATATATATATATACATACGATACGATTATATATAGATCTAGTCTATGAAACTGATAAATAATCCCTTTCCTGCGATCCTTTCCCTAAACAGAGATAAAAAAAAAAAAATGAAACGTCTTTTTTCTTTGGCGATCTTTCGTTTCAAACACACGTTTATGGTGAATTGAAGAACGAAATTCACGGATAGATATGTTTGGTTTGGTATTATTTTATGAGTTGGATCATTCACAGGTTTCTCTTTGCTTAGAAGTAGAAAGCAAAACGGTTTGTTATATTTTCTGTTGTTATTTTTCTTTTGCTTTCGTTACTAAATTGCTGAAACGATTAACTGAAAATTTAATGAAAAAAAGGTTTCCGATTTCTGACTTTTAATTTTTCGTCCCGTATAATAGAATGACGAGATAAACGTTAACACATTCGAGTTTCGACGCGATACATGCTTCTATCAAAAAAGAAAGTAAATTAATCCAATAACATAAAAATTGATAAAAATCGGCGAAATAATAGAAGAAGAGATATAAAAGCTGAAACTAAACTGTGATTTAAAGTTAACCATAATTTAAAGTACAATGTGAACAGTCTACAACAGCCAGGATTGATGGACTTCTCGATCTCGAATCTGTCGAGTTACCAAGTCAAATTTTGTTGCGAGAACGGAAAAATCATGAAAGAAATTAAATACATCATAGTGAGGTGGAGAGAAGGAAAGAAGAGAAGAAAACTAGGAACCCTCGGAAAAAAACGGAAAACAAGGAGAGAAGGTAAAAGAAAACATTTGGTTCCTAACGTGTCGTCCAGAGAGACAGGTATCTTTTAAAACAACTCTGTGTTCGCGTTACTCTGAGAGGTTTCGCCGCGAGAAAAATAAACCGGAGGACAAAGAGTATCTTTCTGTAAAAATATTCCAAGAACGGCTTGTTTTCATCCTATTTTCCCGCAGTCGCTTTATTTTTCCGACATCTTTCCGCCAAACTTCAAATACCATTCTCTCCTGTTGTATAAGAGGATCGGTACAAGATTCCTCTTGTGTCGATGAGTTATACTTATATTTTCTATTCAAGGAAGAAGATTTGGTAAAGAATTTTTATTCAACGCGGTTTTTTGAAGCATCGTTTGACAACGAAATAAGAATTTCCTTAAGTAGAGCACAGGAAGATAGATTATTTACTTGTTGGATGTCTCATTTTATCGTTATTTTTTACTTCGTAAAATATATCATTTAATCGATAATAATTTTTAACATCACATTTAATTCTACAATCATACATGTTTCTTTTAAATTTTTCGACAAGCATCGGAATACTTTATTCAAAACACCGATGTTTTATTATTTTAGTAACTTTCCTCATGGAAGTTTTCCTTTCATTTCCCTTCGAATATTTATCGTTCTATCGAATAAAAATATATCGAATCGAATGAAAATATTTCACGCGTGCAGAGAGAAGAACGAAAGCCACCGCGAGAGACGAAAAGGGGAAAAAGTGTAAAAATAGAAAGCAATAAATTTCGAAAAAAAAGGCCAATTGCGGCGCGCGTTATCGCGGATGAACGAGCCGCCGAGCGCGGAATATCATTCCATTATGCGAGATTTCATTTTATTTCCGGTCCACAGAGCGTCCCATTTCCGAGTTCCAATATTAGCTCACCTGCTAATTTACATAGAGACGGAAAACACGGGCCGCTTAAGCGAACGATGTCGCGTTATCACGCGACATCGGTAACCGCTCATACCACCGATAACCCGATGCAACTTTTCAATGACGCCATTACGGATTTCCATTCGGTGCCGAAGCATTCCGAATAATCGCCGTGACAGTCTCCAGTCACTGCCGACGCGATCGAATTTATCAATCTCGTGATCTCGCGCAATTTCTTTTGCAGGTTGTTCCTCCCAAGAATCGGAAGGCACTTTTATCGAGGCTTACTTCAAAGCCAAGTAATTTTCGCTCCTCTGTTTCTAAAAATTTTTATATGCTTTAACGCGTGAATTACTAAAAATTATTACTGTACATATTCCATTAAATGGTAAGTAGTCGATCTCGTTGATCGTGAGGTTTGAATCATTTTCTTTGCGTTTCTGTTCAATCGTAGAATGATGACAACAGGTAAGTATAAATTTTAAATATTTCAAAAACTAAAAATTCCAATAATTTCAAGCACGTTAAAACTCACTTCGTTTATTAAGCTCATTTCAGACAGTTAATAAATTGAATATTCGTAAAATAAATACTGTGATAAAACGACTATAATATATCACTATAATAACAATAATATCACTACAACAACTAATAAAGAACAAATAATTTACAAATAATTAACAATTTATACACTGAACAGAAACTTGTATTAGACATTCCTATTCAATCATATGTTCCTATACACCATATATCTATTTAAAAAGACTCTAAAGACTTTAAAACATTTACGTCTATTTAAATAACCCCGCTGTCATAAAAAAAAAGAAAATACTTAAAACATCTTCCAAAGAAGACAAAGATTTTTTTTAATAAAAGAAACTACTTACATTCCCCCGTTGTACCGAGGGGGAAAAAAAACTCACGAGGATTCTACGAGAAATGAGCTCGGTATAAGCGTATATGATATAAAAAAGAAGATTCACGTGGCATTCGCGACGAGTACGAGAACGTTTCGAGAGAACGTAGCAACTCATCCGGAAGAAGACGAAGGGGAGAAGAAGGATCTCGGAAGGTCTTCGGAAGAGTGTTTGCTCGCGAGATGGAACGCAAATTAGGTTTAGACGGGGATCGAAGCCCCGTCGTATCGAAATAAAGGCGACACGTAAAATATATGTGATACCCACCCTTGCTATCCGTAACCTTCAGGAAGCTTGCAGGGATACGAGAGAGCACCGTATTCAGCTCTATCTACGTCTCAGCTACCCCTGATACACCCCCGTCTCTCAGAAACCCCCAAAGCGTATTCTACACGACGCGATTTCGTCTCGAATGCTAAGTTCGCGACGTATCCGGTCTTTTGCGAATTGCCACAGGCGAATCATATGAAAATTTAAATACCCTGTCTTTGCCTCGCGGATAGGAATGCACATGAAGCGAAAATGAAGCGAGTATCGAACGTCGTAATAATAAGCACAGTGGGACGAAGAATGTCTGTGCTTGGAAATGAAATAAAGGAACTTGAATATAAAAATAAAAAAAAGTTGAAAAACGAATGTAATTTTGAAATAATGAAATGTACAGTCGATCAAAGAATCACTCTAAATTTTCATTTTAACTTCGACCTTAAAAATCTGATCGCGTTAAATAACTCTTAAAACAGAGACTCGCATGTTTCTAATTTCCGCAATCAAACAGTTTCTTTGATCGCTTGTTGCATTACGTTTTTTGTACAAATCAATCCAATTGACCTCTGTTCAGTCTTAATATTTATTCACTTAACGCAAATATTAAAACTGAAAAAACATATTCAATATGGCTGTACCATTAACATTTCGAATTACGTAGCAAACTAAAATTGCATACTATACGTCTGAGACGCATTCATCGCGAGATAGTGAACGGATACGGTGTGTAAGAGACCAGCACGCGAAGCTAAAGAAAATGGGAAGAAACTCCGTGGAAAATTCCTTTGGACAGGAAGGCAGAGATGCATTCACCTACACAGTTTTCCTCTTATCTTTTCCATTTCCACTCAATCGCATCTACTACATCTTTACCATTACGTACTAGATATCCCTCGGTATCTAGTTACCAACACAACGGAGACTGTACGTTTGAGACAATTTCTATCGGAGTTATCGCGCTCCCTCCTCGCGCATCCCCTTTCCACGTTCGCGCGATGTTGAAATTAAAGAGGCATTCCTTCACGATGATACACGAGACGACGAAAAGATTACATTCTCTAAATAATTGAAAACTAGGATATCAGCGTCTGCAAAAGTCTGGAAGAAGTCTAGGACACAACAAAATGTACGTACAAATGTACGTATAAACATTGTTCATCGCCGATCAAGAGGCATTCCTTCACGATGATACACGAGACGACGAAAAGATTACATTCTCAATAATTGAAAACTAGGATATCAGCGTCTGCAAAAGTCTGGAAGAAGTCTAGGACACAACAAAATGTACGTATAAACATTGTTCATCGCCAATCAAGTAAGACAATAAAGTTTCGCTAAACTCGTAACAAGACGTATCGTTGCTAATTCAAGTAACAATAACGTTCGAAAATCGATCAGCTTTTCAATTTGCTGTACTCTTTGAGGGGATGAATAGCTTCTCACGAATTTGCTGTACTGTTGCCACGAACCTACGTAATCCACATACTTCAGAGCAGAGTTGTACATACCCAACACGTCGGGTTTCATCAGAATCAAAGGAATCAGAGAAACGAGTGAGAGAAAAGACTCGAATAAATTCCGACTCGCTTCCATTACCCAGGGAAGAAGCTCGTTACACACAGACAGAGGGGAGAGAAAAGAATGCAAGTGCGACCGATTCCCTAGCGTTAACAGCGTTCGCGGAACGAGCACCCGGTATATAAGGAACGTACGTCTTCGGATGGGCTGTAGCACACGAGCCTCGTGTTATATCTACACGCACGTACGCACGCACACAGACAGACAGACAGACACCGTATAGTTACACGTTTACCAGGAGGTCGTATCTTCTCGTTAGCCGGGCGCGATGAAGCTACCCGCGCCGTGGAGTCACGTTTTTAATTTCTATCGGGCTGGCCTTAGTTCATTTTCACACCCCCTCACTGGGCGCCGCGCTCACCAGCCGTCTAATAAGTAAATAATAACTCGTTCCGCCACATAACTCGTCCCTCTGCTTGGCCAACCCTGCACATACGGAGACCTGCTCAAGCAAAGCTTCTCCGTTTGCAATTAATACGAATTCCACGATGACACGACGTCGCGACCAGGCCATGTTTATGTCGCGTGGCTCGTGACGATAGCCGTGCACGCGCGAACGCTGGAAATTGAAAAACTCGTGAACCCCGCGAGGAACGTGTTTATAGCACGTATAACCGGCGGCGTTATGCGTCTCACTCCACGACCGAAATTCTTCCGAGAGTACGTACGTACACTTGCATTTGTAAACATGTATATTTAGCTTGAAAATTCGATTAAAAATTTATTTGTCGGTAAACGTGCGAGAATCTTTGGAGAAATCTCCCGAACTGAAAGAGAGAGAGAAAGTTCTGTTAACAACATTCTGTTTTAACAATAATTGAATGTTATAGCGGGAATACGTTCTTTTTTTTTTCCTCCACGCGGAAATCGACCAGATTTTATCAAGAAAAAGATATAATAAAAGAAACGTCGCTTCCTGAAGATCAGGGATGTTCACATCTTAAATTACAGGAAATTTCCTCTTAATTAACTGAACAAGAACCCACCGGAATCCACCAGATTCCGCTCGCTTTTAATAATTAACTCGATCCCGAGCCACGGCGAAAGCTGTTGGATTCAAGACTCCAACAAGCCTCGGAGCATGTACCGGACAAAAACGAGCCACTAAACCGTGAAATTTAATCATGTCTTCGCAAATACTTGACAACTTAATGTAAATTATTTTTCTTTTTTTGCGTCATTTATTGCGCATCGGTTTGTTCCGATAGTAATGAGATCTCGCTCTATAACATTGCTAGTCGTGACGATAAATAAATGCAAAGCTACGATCTGCGAATCGTATCAACGTATTTCTCGTTCATGTACCTACATTATCAAACAAACGTATACGACAGAATGAGGCGACCGTGTGAAATTATTTGAAAATTCTTAAAATCTTCAAGGCTCGTTATCGTATTTGGAAATTTAAACTACCTAGTTTATCTAAACTATAATATCTAAGCTCGATTACTTCAATATTTTAATATTCAATATTCTAGGATTATATAATATTATTCAATATTATACATTATAATAATATTATATTATTCAATTCGACACTATAATAAAAACCTCAATTTATTCAAAGCAAAATTTGTCCCTTTATTCTCTAATTTCCTTATTTCCTTTTTTATAGTCAGTTAATCTCCGCCTTTGGTAACGAAGAAACAATAACCAATGCAACAAAAATTAATATACGATAAGATTAATATAATATAAAGTTAATATGAAAGCGATCAAGGACACTAATCACCAGTTTCTTTTTTATTTCGGTCCCTGCAACGGCTATTACAGTTACCGACGATGAACATTGTTAATTGTTAAATAATTGCCACGATCGTGCTCTCTTCGTTTCTCTGCTCTTCCAATTTTCTTGATACTCATTACACGAAACGATACGGAGAGTTCAGGAAAGCCCCGAAGAGCCACGCACAACTTGGCTCTTGCCGACTACGAATTTGACAGGTGCTGATTGGCGGCTCATTAAACGGCATTTAATACGCGGCCAGCTGAAAGAGAGCAAATCGTGTGTTCGAACAGAAAACGAGCTGATGCTTATTTCTTCTCTTTTCTTCCCTTCGGCGCAGACGATTCGTTTTGCGATATTCCTGCAACTTTGTTGCGAAGATATCTGTACGATGTTCATCAAACGCGAACACCTCGGGCACATGGCAATCACGATGCACCACCGTTGGTGCTGCATCGAACGATATATATCGTGGAATGAATATCAGTCGAGTTTCGTGAAATGTTCGCGAAAATTTTTCACGTGAAAAACATTTCTATCGTGAGGTCTTTCCTTGTTGCGTATTTTCACACGTTCAACGCCAGAACTATATAAATGAAACTTACATCAGAGAAACAATTGCAAGAGTACTACTTACAATAAAACAAAGAAACACGAGCCTCTGTTCGTATGTTTTACAACAAAAATTCATTTTTTGTATTTCGTACAAATTCGTAAAATAATATAAATAAAGCAAAATTTGTACAAAATGTACAAAATTCGTATGGAAAAAAGAATTACGAAACTCCTGGTAGCTTTTGTTCTGTCAGTTGAAGTTTCATTATAAAAGAATAAAGAACGTGTCCTCGTACGAAAATCCCCCTCCACCTCCCCCTCTTCCAAAAGATGGAGCAAAACACTACATGAAAATTCAATTTTCTCCAGTGACTCGAAGTAGAAACACACTGAAACAATCTTTCTCTCGGAATACCGGGAAAATCCTGGATCCTCGAAAAGAGGAGGAACCGAGGAGAAATTATCGATCAGAAACCGCGCGTACAGGTTAGATAGCGAGGAACGGCGTATGTGTAAAATAAAAGACCTTAGGGGGGAGGGGATTGGCAAAAGTATCTGCCTCCGCTTGTATGAATACGTAGATGTATGTCGCAGGGACCAAAAAGCGTGCGCGAAGGGGGTGGGACGAGGGTGAGGGAGCGAATCTCCTTAGAATGCATGTGTTTGCCTTTAATACATTTTTCGACGATGTTGACCGAGGCGTATCTTCAACCTGTGCACGTGTGCACGCATACGTATGCGAGGACCAACGAGCTAGCGGGGTGCCGCTAAAATATTCACCTTGTCAGAGCCGAGCCGCAAAATGTGAACGGCGATTTCCGTGGCTAGCGAATTCAAAGCGGCGCCAGAGACGCGGAGGCTAAGAAAGAAAAACGACATCCGCCCTCCCTCCACTTCATAGAAAAATGCGCATTATCTCCAGAACCTCCGTGCACATTGTTCTTGTGACTGTAGCTAAGAATTTGTCGCGGACAATAATTATTATAATAATTGCTCAATTTCTTCGACAAGCGAGTAGTGAAACGACAGTCACGTAAAGTAAATCGAGTTTCCAAATCTCGAAGGCAAAATGAATTCGATGAAACAAGAATAACAGGGTAGTTAGGATAAATCGTTCGATCGTTTTTTATTCTTATTACTAGAACGCTGATTTTTCTGCAAATTCATGTTTTTCACAATGTAATTAACGCTAGCGCTACCGATGACTACATTTGTCAATCAAGCTCTTATTTGTACATTTTACGAGAAGTCATACAAGTCTTTGAAAATGTACTTTAAACTATATTTATTATGTTTGATAATATGTTTAATATTATAATATTAAAATTATAATATTGATATATAACAATATTAATATATAATTACAATTATATATTAATATTGTTAAGTTTAATGTAGTTTAAACATTCTTTAAAAATGTAATTAAAAAGATCATTTTATGTAGATTTTCTTTCGATATTTCGACGTATACTTTGAAATACTTGAATATGCAATTTCACATAGCTGTTATTGTACGTGTGCACACTGTACAATTCCGGATCATTGATATTAAATCTCAACGAAAAAGATTGTAAGTATTACACGAAACATGTTGCTGCTGACTCCAGAAATAAAAGCTCGATTTATTTCATGCATAATCTATTACGAATTATATTATCCACCATACGTTCTGTTGATATGACTGATAGCACATCGATCATAGTTATCAATATACTAATAACCCACATCGGTTCTACAAAAGTGTGTGTTTTTTTTCTCTCTGCTCCTGCCGTGATCGCATAACACATACACAGGCAGGAAGGGTACAAACGTTTTATCGAATCATTAAGACAAACTGCATTAACATAATCATAGTATGCAAACAGCGATAGCAATTTCCGAAATAGCTTCTTTCATGTGTGTTTAGCTGCTGGACGACAGCCAACCAACCTCGAGGAGATTTCATGTGAAATTACCGTAGGCTTCGGCTTCCTTCCTAAACGATTTTATCGTGTCTCGCGTTATTAATAGACCGTGTGACATGCGCGTATTATCATCATTGACGTTTAGACACGCTTATGCCAATTAAATAATCACAGATTGCCCATTGTCCTTCGTTCAGAGCATAATTATTTAATTTCATGATGAAAAGTGATGTAATATTTCCAATATATATATCATACCGGTAGGAAATTTCTCTTTTAAATACTCCTTTGTTTAACACATTCACTTTGCATTGAAAAGTATGCAAGTTGACGAACCATGGCATTCTTTGTTTATCTTATATATTATTTAATATATAACTTTATAAATTCCAATTTATCATATTCTCATGAAATTATGGAAAATGTTGAAGCACAAAGTTGTGCAATATACTGGAAAAGATGTAGTACCTGCTGCATCAGTAAATACGAATATATCAATCGTCATAATCTATCGGCAACTCATCAAACACTCGACTACAAGACAAGAACAAAATTACATGCAATAATTTGCTACTCTGCTACATAATTTCTATCAAATTCGCAGACACCGATTCCAAATAAAGATAACGTTCCACATATCTTGTTACAATAAAAAAATCTCAATTTTAACGTGTTTATCGTTATCAACCAGTTATGCGCGTATACGCGACGAAGCTGTAATAAACAATTTCCCATCGTCTACAAATCGATTACGAAGTGAGATATCACCTAACAAATCCTCGCGAATGCCAAAAGGATCCGTCTTAATAACATAATTCCGCCGATAAAACCAAAAATACCGAAGCCGGTAAATCTATAACAAACAATCCAGCCATTTCGCCCCCGGGCGTCGTCCCTCGATCGCGAAAACGTTCACGATGAATTAACATGATGCTTTACGCGTTCTGGTTAACGCTGAGGCATTCCAAGCATCTTTTAATAAGATAATAATCTATCCAGCCGTTGTAAACGGACTATCCGGCCGATTATCCGGATAAATACGAGAAGAAGAAAAAAAAAACGAGAAACGAGCGAACCGAATCGATCATTAGAAATTCAAAATCGCCGATCCATCGTCCGGAGCGATTAAAAACGGCGGCTAGGCTGGCTGAAGATGCAACAGCAATTTCGAAAATAGCACTTCCGATGTCCACGTCGGGTTTCTGGACAGAGGCGCGCCTATCTTCGAGGCGATTTCACGTGATGTTGCCTCTGGCCTTTCGTTACCGACCAGAGATCCAACTGCGGGCAGGGGGTAGGTTCAAAGACCCACGCGCTATTCCCCGCTAAAATCATCCGCCGAGGGTCTCCTTATCTCGCTATGCAAAAGGAAAGAAAATGGTGCGGACAGAAATTGACAATTCTTCGACGGTCCACCGACGTCCCGCCTCCTACCCTCAACCCCTTTCTTCTTTCTTTCGGTGACTCTCGGTGAAAAACCGAAGAACGTAGAGTAACGAAGACGGAAAGACCGAGAGGAGGGGGGGGGGAAGATAGTTGACGACAAATCTCCTTTCCTACGTACAGAATAGCCAAAGACAGAACGGAGAAAGGGATGGGAGTAAAGAGGGGGTGTACCTGGTTGCAAAAGCTAAAGCTAGAAGAAAACGCGTGGGAGAGGTAAGAGAAAGGAGAGCGTGGAAAAGATAGACAAGAAAAGAAACGGTGCCTCGCAGAGTTTGTCCAAGAGGATTCGAAGGAGTATAGCGAGTGTGTTCGTGGAGCACACAGAGAGAGGGTGGTCACCCCCACGCGTGGGTGGTGGCTGTTGCAGAAGAACTCGGGCAGGGGAGAAAGAAGAAAGAGAAAGAGAGAGAGAGAGAGAGAAAGAGAGAAGAAGGATACTGGGTTCCAAGGCAGTCCTCTCTTACAGAGCATTTCAATATATGGCGAGGGCCTTTGAGGTTGCGGGGGTTAGGGTGCTCGAAGGCAAGAGGAGGCACCCACCTTCATGGTGGAAGTGAGGGGCATACAACGTTGGCGTGGGGTGAGAAGCGCTATTGATTCTTCTTTTAATCTCGTCGCGACCCATCCCTCGAGTCGACCTGAGCTGTGGGGAGAAAGAGGGAGAAGGTGGAGATTGGGGGGAGTGGTGACGCGCTCGGCAAGCGGAGCTGGCAAGAAGAGGAGAGGCACAGGCGAAGGAAAACGAAAGAAGAAGGACCTTACGGCTAAGGGGTGGCAACGCAAGGTTTGGTGGCGCAGGCTGAGAGCCTTTCCGAGGAGCGAGGGGACGCTCTTACTTATTTGAATGTGTCGTCGCGCGAGACAAAAACGACGCCCGTGAATCCACGAAATCGATGTGCCGCTACCACCCGATCACCTTCCACCCTCATCGCCACTTCGGATGAAATCGTGGAAGAAAAAAGGAAAGTACAAAGACGTAGAAACGAGAATAGCCGATGCACGCCGAGAGATGATACTTATATATATCTATATCTTATATACATCTATTGATTGAGTGCCGTTGGTGACTACTCCCGGCACTTTCGTTTCACGTGAAATCGACCCCACGGTGAAAAGAAGCGGTGCTCTCTGGGGCGCTTTGCTCCACGGTGTTCGCGAATCGATGAATGTAAAAACAGTGCACTGGTAGAGATACGATCTACCATTCTGTAGATTCGCGATATCGTTTCTGCCGTTTTTGAACAGGCGATGAGTTGCGTTGAATTTGCACGATATTTTTAACCGGAAAGTCCATTAAAAATTAAGATATTGAGATCTTTACTTCCTCTTTGCTGAACTTCGTTTCGTCTTAATCGCTATTCTCATAATAGAACCAACACCGTTAACATTCGATTTAAAAAAAAACAGTCCACACCTGTCATTAATTACACGCAAAGTAACGTCTGATCGAGAAACTCTCGCGGAAAACTGAGTCGCAATAATTGCACCGAAAACGTATGCACGTGCATCCCTCCGCAACGTTTCTCCAAAGTACTTTTGCATCTTTATTCACAGTGGATATCGAAATTGCGAGCGTGTAGCACGTGCCAGCTTGGTATTAAAAGTCCATAAGTATGGGCCGCATGCGGCGTATAAAAATTCAGGAAACGCAATAAGCGCAACGAAATAAAGTCGTGCAGTTTCTTCCGTTATCCGCTATGCTTCCTCCCCTTCAGTTAGGCCACTTCCGAACTCTATATTCCATGTATACTCGCTACCTCAGCTCCCCCCTCTTTCTCTCTCTCTCTCCGTCCAAGCTCTTTTCCTTCACCTCCATCCACCAGAAATACATCACCCCCCGAAGGGGGTGGGGAGAGCAACGTGGTGGTCGAAAAAAAAATCAGCTCCGTGGCCGAAACGAGCAGGGAGCAACGACTGGAAGACTCGGGGATGGATTTTGTGGGATGAGAATCGCTAGTGGAAATGACGAGAAGACGGGGGAGTCACCCTATTTTTTTGTGCACCCTGCCCGGACTAGGGTAAGATATTGATTTTTTTATTTTATAATTAGGGGCTCGCACCCCTTGGCTGCCAGAAAAACATGTCACCCAGTCGAAAGGCCGCCGCCACTCTGCCAGAGTTCCACGTATTCGACGAGACACCCTTTGGACTTACGTATGCTCCGGACCATCTACTGTAAGTACTCTAACCCCGAGACGTTCAACTGCACGATGGGGAGCCAATTTCAACGGAGGTCAGATTTTTTTTTTTTTTTTTTTTAAGTGAAAGCTTCTGGAAACATTTTGCTTATCGCAATTTGTGACAAAAACGATCAAACCGTGGTTCGTGAGCGCGATTAAAAAAATGGAATTGAAGCAATTTGTTTCACTCGTTGAATATTGTCTATTTTATAGATATTTCATACGTGTTGTATGTACTCTGTGTATCTTTGCTCTTTAAAATTTTCCACGAGGTAAACTTTTTTTAAGATTTTGTACTCGTTGAATGTGATCGTTAGATTGATACTATGTTTGTAGAATCTATTCACGTTCTATATCTTTTCTCATAAACGACGGTTTGACAATAGAGGATCGAAATATATTACATGTATAATGTAGCGTTTCGTGTAATGAAACATCCCTTCTAAAATATACAAGTAAAAAATCGAAACTACCTCTATCTACACATTGCATATTAAAAAAGAAATTGACCAATTTCCTACACATACACACACGCGCGCGACACACAACGTAATTACTAAAAGTTATATTCTCGCTATCTTTCAGTCAAGTTCCTCGCGCGATCTTTCGATTGCTCGGGAAAAAATCAAAGCTACCCCCTCCCGCGGGAGGTACGCTCGCGCCGCGGTTCCCGAGTTAAACGGGAGCCCCAGTAAAAATCACAGCGCGTTCTCGTTTCGCCATATATAAGATAGCACGGATTCGTAGAAATTCCAGCTGCGCAGGGTGAGAGAGGAAGCTAGGCTAAGGAGCCGGGCGGAGGTGGATGGAAAGCTGGAGGAAAGGTGGCAGCCTGTTCCGGCATGGGGTGAGCTCACCCCGCGAGAGGTGGAAGCTGTCGCGGGGTATGGGAGATTGCAGCAACCCTGCAAAGTACAAAGAACCGGCATAGCCGCGCAACCCCTACCCCCATCTCGTCACGTTTCTTCTCTCTTCGCCGCCGTCTCGCCCTCGTCCCTCTCTCGTTCTCGCCTCTTGCACTCACCGCCCTTCCTCCGATTCCATCGGAGGTGACAATTCCTCATCTGCCTCTGCTCACACCTCCGCCCAATTCCTTTGCAACCCCTCTACCACCATATAAATGAACGTCACACCTATACACACACAAGACGCACCAGTTCATCGTGCTCAAGCATACACACACGCACATGTACACTCCCGTTCATAAGTATTGGGACACCCGAGCCCTCCTACATGCATTGATCATTTATCAGTTAATGACGCGAGTAAATTAACGAGTTTCAAACAGTCGTGGATTTGTTTTTCTTTTCTTTTTTATAATTGTACAATCCCTTCGTCGTATGAGGCAATTTGACAATCTGTAATTTGTAAACTTTAATATCATGCGAGGACATACATATATTTATCGATAATGGTACCTTGTGAAATACCGAATATGTGGAAATTGTAACAATAAATGTATTTTTTAAAGACGTATTTTTCTGATCCCTTTCTAGGTTTCCATAGTGTCAAATTGTTATACGATGCAACATTTACCCAATTAGCACGCAAACGCTGCAGTTAAACAGCAGATTTTTGCGCGTTCGTCTAAAACACAAAGGTGGAAAAACAGAAACGTCCAAAGTTTCCTTTTTTTTTCCACAAATCTCAATACTCCATATTGTACGAATTCAATTTCTTCGTTTGCAAAAACGCAAATCTGCATCGAGAAATCCGCGATCAAGCTGCGATGAACAGAACGGCGTGCAAATACTTGAGTTTATACAACTGCCCCGCGATAACTTATAAACGGGGGTGTACGTAAGCGCGGTTTCTCGTTCGCCTAAACGCACCGAGGCAGCCAAACACGCACACACAAACGTAGGAGATGGTGTGCAGCACACCTCCACGTCTACACACAGTAGCATACATAACGAGTCGGCTTGTCACACACAGAGTATAATATGCAAAGACCCGCCTCCACGTTGCTATGGAAACTCTAGGAACCGGCGTGAGAGGTGGCCGATGGCAGAGGGTGGAGGGCCAAGAAAAGGAGATTCGACAGACGGTGGGCCAGGGGACAGGGTGTGACGGGGCGAGGGGGGCAGACACTCTTGGAAATTTGTATAACTACCCCCAGGAGCGGCGAGAGCGGGTAGGAGAAGCCGGGTGACTCTTTCCCGGTAGAAGGCGGGGGCACACACATCGATCCGGGGAACCACCCCGCGCCCAACGCTCCTTCGTCATCTCGCAGAGCTACTGCCACCCATCCGCCACCGCTTTCACCCTCTCTCTCTCTCTCTTTCTCTCTCTCTCAGTCTCCGCCAAGGCAACCCCTGCATGCCTGCAGTGGCCCTGCTCGCCGAATGTTTATGCCTTGCATTAAAACTACCCTTTCTTTTTCGATGCCGCGCCGGGGGATATTATCCATATGTGAATCGATCGTGAATCGCCTCGTTCAACCGCGAGGAATTCTTCTAACGGCGGACGATCCTGGACGCAGGAGATTGCCACGGGATCGGATATATGTAAATAAGGGGTTGGCTCAGAGGAATTGAATAGGTGACAGAGACTAAAAACAATTTCTTTTTCTTTTTTTTTTTTTTTTTTGGATTATCGATTATGCGGTTGTCATGGAAATTTTAAAAGTTGAACGAATCGCTAGCGTGGATCTTCGAACAGTGTTCATTGGATTAGAATATCTCGTTTTAGTGAATAACACTTTGAGAGTTGAAACACATGCATAGATGTTCGTACAACTTCATACGATTAGTGGGATTCGATCTAATATTTCTAATATCAAATAAGCTTCGCGAAACTTGGAATCATCGTGTCACAATAATACACGGGAATGCGTAGAACACTGGCTTACGTTACTTTGTTCATCAAATCTTCAGGTCTCTCTCAACATTCCTATTTCAATTAAATTGCCAATTTCGCGCTAGAAACGTACTACGAGCAAAAAATCAAAACCAACCTGGAGCACTCCAGAAAAGATGAAAATCAATTTCCATCGATAATTAATGCACCCAGTGGCAGACTAATTTCCGATCGTATCACGCGTGTGTCCAAACGAATTTGAACACGCTCGTGATCGTAATCGCGCTCGGCCCACTGACGATCGGCGAAAGACCACGTCGAAGACAAAACTGAACCAGTAACGAAGTAACAGTAATAATAACGGTAACGATCGCAGCTTGAATAATCGTCGAATCGTTGCACGATGAAACGATAATTTCCCCTGTCGGCCTATTAAATCAAGATCTCGCGAACGACGTCGGGAAGCTTGTGTTTCTGAATACAAGGGCCATTAATCCGCGCCAGGGGAACGCAAACAACGTTGGTCGCGAGGCCTGGAACACGAAAGGATCGAAAGAGAGCCATCAACACCAGGAAGTCCGATAATACAGCGCACGACCATCGAGAAAGGAGATTAGCCGAGTGAGCCTCTCATAATCCGAACGTAAAGCAGATCCGCGATGAAGAGTCGCTCACGGCGAATCCTGACCGCGGTTTATATACACCAGGTCGATTCTAATCGAATTAACTGAACTTTCACCCGGCCCCGTAGTCACCTAACAACCAGTCCACGGCAATTACCAGGCCCTCGTGTTTCGATCATCTTTCGCGTTTCCTTTCCTCGTACATTTATCCCCGGTTTTGCGTTCTACAAAGTTTTTCGCGCATGTTTCTGCTTTTCTCCGGTAGATCTCTTTTAACACAGCAACATTTTATTTGGCTCGACTCGATGAACCCCTTGGCTTGTAACGTAGAGACATACTCGCGCTGTAAATTATAGATCGAGTGCTACTATGCTGTCAATTCTTTTTTTACAAATTGCACGATATCGCTGAAAATATAAATCACGTAGGATATTTAATATTTCAATATTTCCGTTCAAATTGAACCTGAGAATTGAAGTAGATATACATAGAGGAAAATCATAAAACAAGAAGTTAATACACGAATTCAAACTGAATCGATTTCTTTTCATGCTAGTTTCTTCATCTTTATTCGTTAATTATTAATTATTAATATTTATATTAATTATTAAAATATTTTTAGTTATTTAGTTATATTTGTCAATTATTAAAACATTGAAAATAAACTGAAAGTTGAGTCAAACTTAACCTGTAAGTTCACGATCAAATCAATACGAACTAACTTTCGCGCTTTTGAATGCGAAACCTATAACCTTTCATTCTCCTCCAATAAACAAGATTTAAACATCGAGGTTGTCTCGAACCCGAAATGACGTAAAAATCTGTTCGAATTTTCTAATAAACCTGACGTTTCCGAGTATCCGCTCCGATATCAATGTCGGCCACCGTACCATGTATGTACACGAACGCTATTTATACACACGTACGCACGTCTATTGCGTGTTAAACCTGGCAACGAGTTCCTGGACAGCTCGGGGCGACCGCTTCTTCAGGCCACTCGGTAATAAGTTTCGTCCCGCGAAGAGGGGAAAGAGAGGAACACGACGCGGTGTCGAGAGAAACGCGTTGCCACGCGGCGATGTGCCCGTGGATTCCATTGGCTCTGTGGCTTCAGCGCAGTCATAATCATCATGATGATAATTATGTAGGTAAATGCGGCTACAAGGGAGCTACAAGATGAAAAAAGAAGAGAGAGAGAGAGAGAGAGAGAGAAGGCAAGAGAAGATGGGCCCCGATTCCACCGCTGGCCAGCTGCCTCCTCGTTCGATCCTTCGCTAATTATCCTCGTAAGCACCGAGTTAATTGCTACACACGCTGCCTTTCCGTTCGATCGGTCCTGCTTTTTCATCCCCCTTCCCAACAACCGATCGCGATTCTTCCTGCTATCGTTGTCTCATCTTCTTTCCCGCTGTCTCGCTTCCCGTTCGCTTCTACTCGCTTGCGAACCTCTCACCGAGTACGAAATATTATAGTAACAAAAGTGTAACGTGGGATCCGGGTGTCCGCTGCCATTCGGACGCTAGATCACTCGGAGGATCAAGAGCCTGCACGCTCAAAGGGGTAAAGGGGTACTCCTTGCTTACTCTCTTCATGCTGGATAATTTTTGTTTGTTCTTTGAAAGAATGTTGTTGGAACTGTGACTTATGGTTCACGAGGTGGGCTTAAGTGAGAATGAAACCTTGAAAAATGTTCCTTCGTTAAGATGAATATGATCAAGAATTCAAAGAATCTTAACGCATATTTATATTTGAATGAGCAGGACACGATTGTGATTGGTCAAGTTGATTCCAAGTGTTGTAAAAATCAATAAACTAGAATATGTACGTATATGCGGAAGAAATTTACATGTCCAAAATTTCTAGACAATTTTCGTTTACACGTCCGGAATCTATCAGCAAGCACAAGGAGTCTCTGAAGAAACACAAAGTAACGTGCAAATTATGAAACACTTGATATTCATTCAATTTTAAACAATATTTAATCATTCTTGTAAGACGTGTAAAATTAATTAACTACAGTGTACACGTCTTTCACGAACGTGCGAACTTTCGAGTGGATAAGATTTTACCCACGACGATTAAAAGTCCGCAATCTGTTTCTGACAATCATTAATGTATTACCTGACTAGTTATTTTCAACGCGTCACCAGCGGTAACAAGACAAGCATTCATTCAGCAATCCGAATCGGACAAGAATGATTCGGCAGATTTGCAATCAAGATCGGTGAGATGTAGGTTCGCGTGCGTCGAGAAGATTGGTTCCGATATGTTGCCATGTGGCATGTGATACAAAGTCAAAGGTATGCATTATAACGTCATGCTTAATACAAAAATCACTTTTCGTGTTATATTTAATCTTGCATCGTTACTTCGTTGTTGCACGTACGTACTATTCCCTTCTCGGTGTATGACAAATTTGACAGAGGACATTTTCGGTGCAGCGTCTCGTTGAAAAATAAGCATAAACGAACGTAATGACCGTTCTTTCGTTCGACTTTTATAGAAATTTTATTCTCTTGCGTTGAATTTTTATTCCTTTTAACAATACATTTCATTCTCTTGTAATAAAAGAGAATGAACAACCTTCGAGCTCATCGTTCAGATCTCGTGAAATTTTTACTTTCTTTTGCAAACTTGAGACATGTACGTGCTACGAAGTTATGAACGATGCTTTTCGACATCTGCAGACAATCTACAGACAGTCAAAGACAATTTGAAAGAACGTACATTTTTTTGCAAATTTTATTGTGCGAAAACTGCCATATTGCGTGTCACGTGTTGCATCGACATGTTTTATAACTACGTCTCGTAGAATTCTACCAATGTGCAGACATACAAAAACTTTCTGCAGTGAACACTCACAATACGAAATAACGATCGTCTTGAGAGATGATCGAGTCGCTCGGTGCTCAAAATCAAAATTCTCGCGTTAAAATGTACAAATATGTGTCTAATGACCAAACTGCGGATGTTTGTACAATATTAGAAAATAGCTTGATTTTATTGAATAACAATGTAACAAATTTATTAAATAATAAACAATAATAATTTTAATAAAAATAAAAAATTCAAAGGAATCTACAGAACGCTCGTACAACTCATCAAGCTACAATAAAATGAACCGTTTGTTACGATATTTAGCAGGTAAAACAG
Organism: Tetragonula carbonaria; assembly: GCA_032399595.1. Taxonomy (NCBI): domain Eukaryota; kingdom Metazoa; phylum Arthropoda; class Insecta; order Hymenoptera; family Apidae; genus Tetragonula; species Tetragonula carbonaria. Next base: position 7,204,432 of record JAUCRC010000015.1, on the reverse strand, counting down.
ATTTCTGTTTTAGATTCCATCCTATCAACTATGCCATATAAAAATATAAAAACTGCACAAACATCCGCGATCCACCTAAGATGAGAATAAGAAAACTACGGATACTAGTCACCGCGACAAATTTAAAAGTCGAATTTAATCAGAATTTTTCGACGGATCACCCTTCATTGTTTCCCGAACGCTGGACCCACGCTGTTTGTCACGCGGCGATTCACGGCGATCGTAAAGGCGGAATCGGTAGGAACTAGGTCTCTCTCTCGCGAGCGAAGTAAAATCCGTCTACGTGGAAGACCAATCCTTCGGTCTGGACAGGCTCGGAAACGGCGCAGCACCTTCTCGTGATCCTTAATGCTAGATCGCGTACGGGCGCGAATTCAAATGAGCCGAAACGACCACGGCATCGGGTTTACCGGGCGCAAAAATGCACGGTACGAGGATGATTACAATGTTACCGGCACGGTAGAACGTAGAATTGCAGAATCGAAGGACGGAAGAGAAGGTGGGACGACTGTGAAGGTAGAGAGCGCGGCGGGCCAACGGATAGAAAGGGACAGGAGGGCTAAGAACGAGCCACGATACGATACGATACGATACAAGAGAGGGAGGGGAAGGAGAGGAGCGAAGAAGGAAAGAGAGACGGACGCGAGTACGTGGTGTGTGCGTGGCGTGGGTGGAGACTGCCCCACGAAGCCCTACGGGCAGAATTATCATACCCACACACCGGCACGGAATCCGATCTAATCACACTCCCATATACATAAAATAACTGCTCTACGGGGCCCTATGGGGCACACGGTGAGAGACCGAGCAGGACGAAAGAACGCCGACAAGAGAGCGAGAGACCGGCGAAGACAGAGAAAGAGAGAGAGAGAGAGAGAAGTGGATTGTTTTCAGCTGGGACTCGAGTATAAATTGGCCAATTATTCGGAAATAAGGTAATTATATAAGAAGGGAGTGATCTCCGATCTCGCGCGGACTCGAGCAGAAGGGGACCAAGGGGCGGGAGACGGTGACCGGGGGTGAGTGAGAGAGCGAAGAGAGGCCGGGGGTGGAGGGCAGGAATCGAAGAGAGAAATCAAAGGCGATTATCTGCCTATGAGGTAGGAATCGTCGGCTGGCGTCGGACCGTTCTCTCTAAGAATTATTCGCCGTGGGCCCCGGATCGTGGCTCGCGGTGCAAAAGCCCTCGTTCGGAAACGGCAGATGTTTTCTCTAAATGGAGACGAATTAGTCGATAAATAACGATCGATCGTGCGCCTCGCGACGATACCGCGCCGCGTATCGCGTTCGAAGCGAGCAACGGACGAAGGATGAGGGGGATAGCCAACGATGACCCAACCCACCCCGTTCGCTGGAAATCGCGACGAAATCGGGATGAAAGACAGTTTTCAGACAAGTCCCCCGGAGTTACGGGAATTCCTTGACGTGTACTTCGAAGCGTTTCCACAAAGTGTAGTACTTTCACGTTTTTCTTTTCTTTTTTTTTTTTTTTTTTTAGATTTAGTGCAAAAGGAACACAGATCTGTATAGGATTTTGCTTTTCGTTTAGATAACATGTGTCAAACTTGCGGATCTGTATTTTGGTATTTATGTAATTTATGTAACATTTGTTTAAAATGTCATGCAATATATATACGCGATACATGCTTTATTTGCAAAAGCATTTTCTGAATTATCGAGTCGATTTTAATGTAATTTGCCCCGATCGATTTTCTAGACTCTGATTATGGAAAGCTTCGTACAAGACGTTCAATAATATAAAATGACTTTTATTGCAATATGTTACTTACTATGTATCATTTACGCTGCTTCAAATTGTATTCTGAAGCTCCTTACGCCGCATAATTCATTCTCAAGAAAATATCATAGAAACACCGTGTCTCTAAATCTGCCATCTACAGGTTGGTATCTCTCTGTTCTATTTTTCTCATACTTTCGCGACGAGAGAAAAAAGCTATCAGTCATTGAAATAGCGTAAGTTTGGCGAGAGGAGAACGGGGGAAAAAGCTGAAAAGAAAAGAGGAGAAAAAGTGAACAATCGGCGGAGAGAAAGATCCGCGTTAAGATCCGTGCCTTCGAAAACGCGGAGTTCCCGGAACAGAGGGAGGATACCCGTTGCGTAGATAATCCGCTTCGCGGATCATCCGAAGAACAGAAAGTCACGAGCTGAAATTCTGGCTAAAGATGTTGGAACGGCGCGCGAGAAAGAAGTAAAGGAAAGGAAAGAAAGGAAGAAAGAAAGAAAGGAAGAAAGAAAGAAAGAAAGAAAGAAAGAAAGAAAGAAAGGAGGAAGACGAAGAAGGAGCGAGAGAGATGGTGAGCAATCACGCCTTCCATTGGAAGCGCACGTATACCCCCGCGAGGTATCCGTACACGGCCATTTAAACTCCCTCGCTTAAATACGATAAAAAGTCCCGAATACCTGGAAAACGAGTAATAGAGGAGCGAGGAGGAAAGGAGAGAAGGAGAGCCTCGACGCATTATCCCAATTACACGTACGAGCGCTAATCGTCGACATGAGCCGAGCAAGGGGCGCCTCTACTGGGACATTAACATTCCGAAAAACCGGTGATTCTCGCCGACGGTACCATCGACTCCGGGAGAGACCTCTATAACTACGAGAGATACACACCGTCCCTCCGCGCTGTATATACGAGCGCTAGTTGCTGGCATAAGAGCTGCTCAGCTGGCTATTAAGGGCTGCGTGGTGGCCCGAGGCCGGAATTAGCATACCCTCCAACCGAACTCCACCTCCGCACCGATATCTCGGCTGCACGAGGAGGAATATAACTTAAGTTCAAGCGGATATTATGCCACCATTCTTCCCTTCCTCCCTGTAATCCGGGCCTCCCCTGGCCATCCCTTTTTATAACCATAGAGGTGGATGCACGTCGACTGGACCTTTCCGAGTCGAACAGACGATAGAACGAAGAGGGAAGAAAGAGAGAGAGGAGAGGGAAGACACAGTCTCAAACACAGGGGCCTAAAAGAAGAGGAACCCCTCGGACACACGGAGGTCCACTTCCCTTATCGACGACCATCTCTTTTAATTGTAATTATATGCGGCCCTCCGCCAGATAAGAATCGAGCGGAAGAAGTCCAATGAGTCCTTGGGTCCCAGTCCCACCCAAGCGCGTGCCGTTTACGCCCAGAAATCGAGAGGGTTACAGACCGATTCTCTCCGTGAACTATGAACCGGCTTACTCTCAAGCGTGATTCCATTGGAAAGGGAAAAATTAATTTCGATGGATAATGTATTCAATCCCTTAACGTCTGAGTTAACGTTATCGTTGTCTTTTTATTGAAATTTCTATTTTAGATAATGGGAAATCTGTTCTAATGGCATACACTGACACGTACGATTCTAATATAATTAATCTTACGTAATTTAAACATTTACAAAATAACGCATTGCAAAAGTAAGTATTACCTCGAGAAAACGCAACGACACGTATCAGCCGAAAAGGAAGAAGAAAGCTACCATCACGTCTTTAACAGATAGCACTCCCTAGATGCCAATTTTATAATATACCTAATGATACAATGAAGAAACTCTTCCCAAACTAAAAAAAACCAACCAGTTCGCGAGCCTATACATTTATCGAAATCGATTTATTTCCTTTCCCCGAATCCGATCATCACCTACAAGTCCCTGATAAATACCCTGTATTTCCGCCTCTCGGCCATTTAGCGATTATCGATCGACTTTTAGGATCAACACAGGGATTAAAAGAGAGATAAACGCGTCTCGCTGGTAAAACCCGGCGACGAAAAATTAAACGAACGTGCAATCAGAGCGAGGAACATGCCCGCGGGCGGCGAATCACCGTGGCGCCGAGATATTCGGCTATATTAAATCATAGCGTAACCTCCTTAAAGAGGTGTATCGCGGCGTTCGATTTATTTTCGTAATCCATCGATTCCGGGCACGGCCGTGTCTCGATAGCCGTATTCTCCGCTGGCTGTAATCATCCCGCTAAGCGGACTATCATTAAGGGTAACATTCGCGTGTAGCAGACGTTGTAATAAGAGCACCGAATCTCTCTGTTGACCGTTTAAGAACGCTTCCCGCGTTCCTGGATCACTGGCTGCATGTCCACGTTGCGTAAATTCGAGAAAGAACGAAAAGAAAAATTAACACGTAGATAGTATTTAATTTGTCGCACAAATATGTGGAAATATCATTTTAACACAGATCGTATTAGTAACACGTGCGACGGGTACCAGTCAAAACTCTGTAAATTACACTTCACAGAAAGAAGACAGGCATCGTTTCTTAAAACCTCCCCGAGAATTACAACATTCGTTTATCCGTAAATTCCTTTCGACAAATGAATTCGTGAAAGTGAGATTTCTGTTTTCTATATTTCGATTATCAAACTGTGGGTCTTTGTGCAGTTTTATGTTTTTATGGAAGAAAAGCAGAAACTCGTTTTCATCATAGCACAATGGTCTGAAAACCGCGTTTCTCAAGTTTAATATTTCGATGAAATTTTTTTTCTGTTAAATAGAGAGAATTTTTTAAAATCCTCGAATCTAAAATATTATTCGTTTCAGATAGTTCCACGAACGTGCTAAACGTGCTAAAGTCAAACTACTGAAAATCGAAATCAAGCTAATTCCTTTAATTCCTAATTGTAGAATTGTAGATAAATAAAGTTATATTAAATAAAATTAAATAAATTTTAATTATTGTTTCACGCGTGTCAATAATAAGCGTGTCTCGACTATTCAATTACATTTTAAGCATATTTTAATCCATATACAAGCAGAATACTGTTTATAGCAATTCGAAATTTGAGAATGGTTTTAAAAACATGATTAACAGTGACCGACATCAGGCTTATACGTATTATATGATAGTAAGTTTAAACAATGGTTAAGAAGAGCGTACAAATTTTAAGTGCAACTTTCTGCAATCTTTAAATAGACACGGATTTTAAAAAGTATGAATACAGTTATAATTATGCTTATATCTTGAACTCCTAACTACCACCACGATTTTTCACTTATTTTCGATGATCTGACACAAAAATTGTTTGGAATGAAAATTAATCAGCATTCAGTGTTCCACAAATTTCAAAATAAAGACTTTCGACAAGAAATTTTGTTTCCATAAAAACTCAAGGTTGCCTCCATTTCTTAAATGTCATTACACGTTTTTGATTTTAAAACTAACGTCAAGACCTATGACCCATTCAACCTATGACCTGCCATAGTGACGACCTTAAATGTTGAAATAACGCTAAAATAATTTTGGCCACGAAAGCACGATTTCCAGACCACTGTTGAATATAACAAGTAGATACTCTATTTCCGATATTTTACATATTTTGGCAGATTGCATGCGTTCTCCACATTTCTGCGTCCTTAAATTTCCTACAAATATGTACGTAAAAAAAAAAAATCATCTGTTAATTACAAGCTACATCTATTAAATCCATTATCTATTAATTACAAGGATGATTAAGAGACTCAACTGTAGCTTCTTCTACGGAAAGAATCTAATTATCACGAGGTCGATTTTGACGCAGCTCATCATCGGTGGACCGAGAGCACACGTATCCAGCACGAGTATCTCCCGCGGCAGAAAATTCTTTTATAGCGCTTTTTCCGCGAGATAGGAAACCGGATACGATTAATCCGAGCCCGGCGGGCCTCGATGATATTATGGCTGATAATTGGTCGTTCAGGTATCTCTCGAACACGCGAGAGAAAGAAAGAAAGAGACGGAGAAAGAGGAGAATGGTGAGGCCACGGAGAAGGATGGACACGGAGACGAGCGGTGAGAGGGGGGTGGTTAACCAGCGAGATAACACGGCGCAGCTCTGCCTTGGCCAACCCATAACTAAGCTACGCCTTATTTAAGGCATTATAAGGGCCCTAATTAATACAATGTAGGGGTAGGCGAGATTTTTTTTACGAGGCCGCGAGGTTTTATCGCCAATTAAGCCACGGAGTGCGCTACGGAGCCGGCTTAATACGGAGAGGTAAGTAGAGAGAACTAGAGAGAGGCTGCAGAACCGAGAGCGCGAAATGAGAACGAAGAGGAGGGAAAATTAAAAAATAAAAAAGGAAGAAGGGAAGAGATCGCACCGTGGCTAAACGTTTTCCCTCTGACGCTTTCGAACGATCACAAGGTATTTAAAGTAATATCTTTCAGTGTTCTCAACTCTCGACGTTTTATACTCTTTCTACGAACTCGTTCGTAGCGCTGGTTTGCTCAAACAACGACGTTGCAAGAACAAAGATATTATATACTGTAAACCTGTAGACTGAGTTTTTGTGCATTCGCGAAAAATTTAAAGACGCGAAGATACGTAGAATGGAGATTAATATCCGACAGAGTTGCAATATTTCATTGAATAGACAAATTTTGACTTTGATTCTGTTTATTAAAATTTCAATCATGAGACTGCATGAGGATCCAATAATTATCCCATTACTAGATCTAACAATATAATATAAACCGAAGAAGTGATTTTAGACACGATCGAAATTTAAAAAGAATTCTATTAAAATATTCAGATTCCATCCCATTGATAGTTGAAATTATTATCTAGAATCCAAATGTTTCAGGTTTTCGAGAGATAAAAACACGTAAAATACCAAAGGCATTTCGATATTCATAAAGGAAGAAAAGAAAAAACATACCAATCAAGAGCTACCGATCTAACATAAAAATTAATAAACACTTTTTCATCGTACGAAAAGAAGAGAACGAAGAAAGTACAAGTTGTTCCAGACACTTGCTATAAATATTCTAAATAACTCAGAGAGTGGAAAAACACCGAGTTGAAGACAACCTGGTCTCGGAGGAAGCAGCGTCCTCGAAAGCCAGTGATACTCGAAAAAGAAATATCCGTTGGAATTTAATCCACTTTCCGTTGCATTTCCCGGTGCAGCCACGGTTCTAATCGAAGGTTCGCCGATTCTATCGTGGAATTGATTTCCTTCTCATCTGAATATAATTTTCCTCGGGACGATCACGGCCGCCACGGATAATGACGGAGTTACGCCGTAACACCTCCGAGGCATATCTCTCTCTCTCTCTCTCTCTCTCTCTCTCCTTTTCTCCCTTTCTTTTTCTTCTTCTGCACGTATATATACGTACGTACATATAATATATATGCATTGTGCTGCGCACAGAAAATATTCAAGAGTGAATCACCATTGCACACCGTAAACACCATAGAACTGACCCATGCGCGTACATGTTAGTGGTCGTACACTCGCACTATAAACTATCACGCTCGGCCGATCGAGTCGAGTTGAGCCTCGAAATTTGATAGACATGACTGTCACGAATTGTAGAGTACTATTAGAAGCCGGACTATTACAATCGAAAGAGACTCGGTGGACAATCTGTGACATTCCAATATTTTTGAGTATTGTTAAAATTACTCGAGTTAATCCCAAAAAGCAAAGACAGTCTGGTAATATGGAATTGATTTGAAACACAATCTTCGTACGTAATCATTGTAAAAAAAAAACAAAAAGGTTTGAAATTTTAATCACTGATATTCTTCTTTTCCCTTAACCCTTCGCAATCCACTGTTCAGACATTTCGGTTCAGACAAACGGGTCCACTGTTCAGACATTTCGGTTCAGACAAACGGGTCCACTGTTCAGTCTCTCTGGGCATATTTCACAACACCATAAAGCTTTATCTTCCAAAACTTTAGTTAGAGTTAGTTACTGTATTTTATTCTATTCATTAAAATTCGTCTGTTCTATTTTTAAAATTAAAACGTGGATGTCAATGGACTGGATAACATCCATGATATTCATAATCAACGATTGAACAACAAAGTAACGTCTCGTCGAACTAAAGATATTTTCTTTAACGGAAAAAAAAAAAAAAAAAAGAAGCAGAAAAGAAGATTCATTGTCTTTTCTCGCGTGAGAAATCTTCGGTGACCAAACCACCGAGCTCTTCCACCCTCGAACAACGAAGTAGCATCTCGCGGTGCGTAACTCTTCGCGCCCATCCCCAACGCGCGTCGTAATCGCCCTCTCGAAAACCTTTTCCAAAACAACGGACCGTTCTACCGAGATTTATCGACCGTTCGATCGTATTTCATTACTCGGCTGACCCTCGTTGTCCGACATGCGCGACACGTTTCCACCGGGTTGTAAACCCGGTGCATGGAAGAAGCCGCGACGACGACGACGACGACGACCGCACATTTCGTTCGGTAAGCTTCGCGGCTAATTCCCGGCCGAACGTCTGGCCGCGGACGAAGTGCATAAATAACCAGGTAATCGTGGGTGACGAGTTTTCGCGTCGCGTACGACGAGCTTAAATCTCCCCAGGGCCCGAACTGACGCCTGGTAATGCGGGGCTTGTTCCGTCCGAACGACGACACAAGCGCATCGACATTACGGTCCCGCATTGGCAGGCGTTTGAAATACACTCGGCTGAATTATGAACCGTAAAAACACCCGAGTATGGCGGCCGGAACGAAACTCCGTAGGGCGTTAACCCGGCTGGTAACCGTAGGTAACCGTGTTCACCCTCGCCGAGGGTTATTACCGTGCGTGACTCGGTGTGGTCTGCGGTCCAAACACCTCGCCAAGATGCCTCCTGCAACCTGGAGTATTAAGGAGAGAGCTGAAGCAGAGTTAGGAAGCGGCCGAAGAGTGAGAATAGAACGTGAACGCGGAGACGTGGACGAAAAGAGAAAGAAAATATACGCGGGAACCATCTCCACCGGGCGCGAATTCGAGTGGCAACCGCGCCTCGTTAACAGCTCGTCTCGTTTCGAATACGAATGGGATACCGTCGTATCGAAATTTCTTCCAGGTTACTCTCTTCACCGTGTAAGTTGAGAATTGTTGTCTCTCTTTTGAGGAGGATTTTCGGTCGAGATGCGCTGTATTTCGTGTGTGTCACAGATAGAAAATTTAGGACGACATTAGGGGATCATTCAATCCCTCGATGTATAAATTTTCATACGGTAATTAAAAAAAGGATCGAAAGTCTTTTTAGAATTAGTAAGATAGCTTGCTTAGTTGGTAATCCAGCCAATGAAATTAAGAAGTAAAATTAAGAAATTAAAGACTGCGCCTACGTATATCATTTTCTAAATCGGCTGCGAAGAGATAGAAATGTCCGATTAATGATTCCCTATTATTATAATTGCCTTGCTTAATTCCACGAATTCGAAAGAACATACCTCCGCGTCTAAAGACTAATAAATCTTAATCACCATCAAAAGGATCAACCGACCCTAAACCATCCGAGAATTTAATACCCAGTATCCTCGCACACCTGTCGAACAATCATTTTTCTCATTTTCTCCGCTGAAAATCAATAAACATCGCCCGTTTTAAAAATTCCCGTAGAAATCGCCTATAAACAACGCAACGTAACGACGTATCCATTAAAGATCTCCGCGGATGCACGGTCCCCGAGGTGCCTTAGAATCGAAACACAATGAAAACAGGAATGACCAGCTGGTAACGAGACAAAGAGAGGCGTAAAAAAAAAAGAGAAGAAGAAGGAAAGAAAGAAGACGAATGAAATAAGAAGGTGAGGAGACTCGAAGGTTAAGTACCAATCGAAATGGCCTTACGCGCGTCGTTCCCGAGGAAGGTTGGAGGCGTCAAGGGCATCGGCTGTTCAAGGATTGGAACGCGAACCGTGTCAAGTATCCTTCGACGCGGAGGTGTGGTGACCAGAAGAAACGAAAGGCACCAAGTCTCGAAGATCGAAGAGAAGAAGAAAAGGAGATGGACATTAGCGTAATGACGTTCAGAGTGAGGCGTAATGACACCAGGGTCATCGAGCGATACTGCAGCGGATCATACGGCGAGGTCGTGATGGCGAGGTCGTTCCCTCCACCTGAACCACCTCCAACGCCACCACCATCACCGCCACTACTCTTTCTCTCCTTTTCCTCTCCTGATTTTGCTTCTTCTTTTTCTTCTTCTTCTTCTTCTTCCACCTCCTCCTCCTCCTCTTTCCTCCTACTTCTACCTGACTCCTACAGCTCCTCTTTTCCTCCTCGTATTCGCAAATGCGCCCGCGGAATGAGCCGGCTCGGCCCCGACTTGCCCGCCAATAATAATTCTTACCGGATTCAATTTGAATAATGCCGCGTGCGGTTTCCATCGGCATGCCCGAGCACGCCTTATTATCTCACGTACCAACTCGCCTACTCGATATCCATCGATGGTATATCCCTCTCCTCGCCCCAGCCACCATTATATTTTTCCCCTCTCCCATCCACCGACACAGAGAGACGATCTTTTTCTATCCTCGATCCTCTTTCATCCACTCTTTCTCTCTCTCTCTCTCTCTCTGTGCTCGTTTCTTCCTTCCTTCCTTCCTTCCTTCCTTCCTTCCTTCCTTCCTTCCTTCCTTTCTTCCTTCCTTTCTTCCTTCCTTTCTTTCTTTCTTTTCTTCTTCACCTCTCCGGCCCCCGTTCCGCTAGTTCGCGCGAGTACCCTCCCGATGGTTACAATTCTAGAATTTATCTCTCCTTTATCCTTTCATTCCTGTCTCTCGGTTAATGTCGTAGCGCTTTTTTCTGCTCCGTCCCCCTCCCGCCCTCGGCCGCTCTCGTCTCGTTTTATAGAAATCCGGCCGCGGAAAGAGAAGGTTCCTACGTGTGAAACACACGGTGGTGGTTCGATTCAACTATCGAAGGATAAAAAGAGAAATAGAGGAAAGGAATAAGGAGGGCGAGTGTGATCGCGGATGGTATAAAGTGTTTATACTCGGGAATCGCCCTGCTGGAATCGATTTCCAGTCGATCCTCGGGACCTGACCCTTTTCAACCGTCGATACATACACACATACGTACATAGATACATACATACATACGTATGTACGTCTACACCCGGAAGATTAACGCGATATTGCGCCAACTTTCGTCACGTGAAATTGCGCTCTCTTCGATCCCCTTCTAAGAAATTAACCTATACTTTGCAACTCTTGTTTCTCCTCTTCACCGTTTCCGCTACCGATCTTTCGATTTGTTTTATCAAAATTACTCGCGCCTCTTCGTACCTTCGGCCAATCTCCGCTTCTTCGTACCTCGCCAATGCTCTCTTCTCTCAGATGCATCTCGCAGTCTTCATCTACCTGCCTTCGTTTTCGTACATTCAATCTTCTTCGTTGCAGACGGATGCTTCCTCCTTTGGCCAGATTCACGTTCAGAGATCCCCCGCTCGCCACGAAAATTCCCAGGACACCGGTCGTACCTTCCTCCGTGTGCGCCATATCGGAGACAGTATGCGCCTCGTCACGGTCCAAGGAATGGTCTCTTTTCCTTTTTTCCCTACGGCGTCTAGGGGATCGAGCGTGCTAGCCAAGTGACGACAGATCCGCTTCGCGAACCTCCGATCTTTCGATTGACACGTTTCGAGGAACGATGCACGGATTGTTACGCGTCTTCTTGCCCGACTCCGTGCGACTGCGAGTCACGGTTCCCTCTTCTTTGATCTCGTCCGTCTTTCGCCATTTGCAAATTCGTGACGTACGTGCACGTCGGACACATCTGATTCAACGAGTTTTCTTCTACGATCATTTGCAACAGATATAAACAACAGACATGAAGATTAGATCGTTGTCGTGTATTTTCGGGTCGATTTTCGATTGACGAAAAATTAACGTTGAACTTTGGGAACTTTTGTCGTATTCAAATTTCTTCTAAATTCCGAAGTGTCGTCGAATTTACAATGTCAGATCAATTTTCGTATTCTTCGCGGAATATACTTGTCAAAATAACGAAATTGGAAAATGAAAGGTGAAATTTTTACTTCTTAAGAATTTGTAAAGTTGGTATCTCTGTAGTGGATCATTCGATAGAATAGTCGTGAATAATTCTAATCTTAATGCGATATTGTACGAAATTGTAATTTGAAGCATTGTCTAATAAAATTCATTGAAAAAGAAAGAAGTTAAAACTAGAGATAATTACTGAATGCTAATGTACGTTTTAAAAAGGAAAAAAGAGGCAAGAAACTTAACAACAAAATTGCACGAAATTTCCGTTGATACTTTTTCTCTTAAAGTTGTTGCTACTAATTTATTGTTAGTTCGACGCGAAACAGCTGAAAGCAGCGTCACAACATTTTTGGTATCGTGGTTGGAGTTTCGTGCTAACTTCGTAGACCGACGTCCCTTTTCTCGCTCGTCGACATAATGTCCTTTCAACCCCCTTTTAAAACCCCTAAGCAGTAACAGTTACAATGTGATAGGGAGCTCTCTAGCTTCATCGACTTCGACATTTCAGTAAGAGAGAAAACTGTACGTGACTGCCATTACCAAGGGACCATCTTTATCAAAATGGCTTAACTCTCTTGATAAAGGAAAAAGAAAAAAAATAAACATACTGTAAATTACTTCTTAAATACCTACTAAAACTGTTAGTATCCGCTGATCGTTATCGTAACATTAATGAAATAATTCTGATGAAATATACATTGTTGAAACAAATATATCGCACCATACTTAGATGTATTTAACTATTATCATAAAAAATCCCTTTGCAAACTTTGTGCAAGCAAACTTTACATTATTTAAACACAAAAATAAAAGCTAAAAATATGTCCGATATTTTAGTTTAATTGTTTGCTCATTTACTTGCTTGCTGCTTAAAACTGTCTAAACTTTCTAAAAAAGAGGATATTATTTTTTTAAGTCTATAAATATTTTCTTTCAATTTCAAAACTAAAATTTAAAAAAAAAATATCGCAAAGGAAAGATAGACTATGTATTACATTTATTACGAGATTTGTACGTAGCCAATCTGATGGGCGCCAATCGTACAGTTATCGATTACCTGTCGCTAGAATCAAATAGGAGATTGAGCGGGCTTGTGGTTTGAAAGAAAAACCACTGTAGCATATGTGTCCCGTAGGGGTGCTTTTTATCGGAACTATTATAAAGGTTTTCAGAAAGTTTTCGACAGCCTACCCCAGCAAGATCCACCGCCTCAGAAGCGTACATTGAATGTACGCTGCCACGAACAAAATACTTATCTAAAATTTATCAATCTCACACTTTAAACACAGAGAATCATAATAATGTTACAAATTGTATAATTAACAGTGACAAAGTCAGAATCGACTTTTATTCGATCGATCGAGCTCGAATAAAGTATCTGAAAGATGCTTACGAAGAATAAAATTCACCTACTATTTTTGACTGAACTGAAAATATTCCCATCTACATGTTAATATAGATTTACCATCTAACGAGCTCCATCTGACAATGGCATAGTATTTTGACGTTCACCTTCGAATTAAGAAAGTCCAACTAATAACTGTAGACACAATGTTCTGAAGTCTTCCGACGAAGTGACAATTCTCAAACCAAATCGCAACGACTGAAAACATAACACAGATTCTCTTATTCTATCACCCTATACGTCACGCAAGCAACCTATAATCAAAACGCGCAACAAACATCCCGGCGAACCTAATAACCAAATTAAACAAAATCTATTTATCATTACGATCGTCTCGGGCGTCATCTGCTCGGAGGCACGTAAATACAAGCTGCGGGGATGATTCGGCTACGCGCGTCCGCCGCCGTTCTCAATCTAAAGCTCGTCGGTGGAAATTAAAACGGCGCGCAATCAGTCAACAAAATGCCTCTATCTGGTTTTATTGGTCGAAAAAGCGGGATCCACGTGAGGGGAAGGGGAGATCTGAGATGAAGAGAGAGAGAGAAAAAAGGAGAAAGAGAGAGAAAGAAGGGGAGAAGGAACTGGTCATCCGAAGTTCTGCTCCTTTCGCCGTTTGGCTGTTTGCGATTCAATACGACAGAAACATCGGGGCCCTGGCGAGCCGCCGAAAGGAAAAAGACAAAACGAGCCGACATCGGGGTCCGCAGCAGGCTGCACCGCGAGCTAAATGGAGAAGCTGCGCGGCTAGCTGCAAGCCGTCCGGGTGCGGACGACCAAGAGGACTCATGATTCAGTTAGGAGTTTGAGGTTTGAGGTCTGGCCGTCATTATGTCGCCTGCCGCCGTAGCTGGCGGCTTGTCTGACGAAGAACGCCGAGGTGGCAGCCGGTGAAGAAGGAGAATGGGCAGGCAAAAGGAGATGGGGAAACCTGTGGTAGCGGATCAAGAAGGTGGAGAACGAAGCAACAGAAGCGGCAGAACGAACAAGAGAAGAAAGAAGAGGAGGAGGAGGAGGAGGAGGAGGAGAAAGAGGTGGAGGTAAACCGAGGAGAGAAGAGGACAAAAACGAGGCATTAGCGCTGCCCGTGCTACCGTGTGTTCCATGGTCTGGCTGACCGCCCGCTGATGCCCATTTCTACTTACCAAATTAGCATTATTACCCGGCACCGACGCAAAAATGCAATCAATGTGTATATCCGTCGGTACGTATGTAGAATCGAAAAAAGAAGGTGCCGACCCCCGTCGGACGTCGATGTACCCGCCGCGAACCAGTGTTAACGACCCTGATCCTCACCGTCCCCGAAGACGTACGAGTGTAGTTACCTGCGCCGAAGCATCGGTTAACGCCTCCGATGCTTTATACGCGCCACGATTCCCAAAACTTCTTTTCCCCGGGTTTGCTGATTGAACCTGGGGGCTTGAAAAACAGGATTACCTTAAGATTGGCAGTAGCCTCGTGTAGAGAGTAGCCAACCTCGCACTAAATAAATTTCGAAAACTCGATATCGTTATGAAGGGGCAGGGACGCTTTTATGTATTGCAGCTAGGTAAGAAAGAGGAAGACGGAAAGGAGACCTGAGTCGATTCTATGTAAAGAGTAAAACGACGACCGACCTTTGAGATATGTATTCACGTGATTAGCCGTGATTTACGGTAGCTGGAAATTTTCAACAAAGTTTCGAAAAAGATTTTTCTTATGCGGGACGCGTTCGAAGAATTATCCAGCAGCATTTTAGCGAAATCGACGTACCCACGGCTACGCGACCGAGTTTTTGAGCTACCTGGTCCGCTCGTTTGGTATGCACACTCGAATTTTATGCATATCAGCGTACGTCTTGCGGAGATGACGCTTTTTTTATTCTGCAGACGCACGCGTCACGATTAACGTAGTCGATCTTGGCGAGCAATACAACGAGAATGCAACGGGAGACATTAAATCAATTTTATCATTGGATAATTTAGCATTCTACGAACGAAACTTTCTAAATTTTGATGAAAATTTATTTCGAAATAATACGTATTGTTAACACTTTACCGACCGGTAGCCTATTAATCGGTTACTATTTACCGCTATCGGTCGGTAAAGTGTCGATATCGTGTAATAATATATTTATATATTTTAACACTTTACCGACCGTGTATTAGCGGTGAATAGTTAGCCGATTAATAGGCTACCGGTCGGTAAAGTGTTAATGTTCCTCGCTATCCTAAAAATTTTTCTTCCTTTCGCCACGATCTCAAGAAGAAATGCATCAAAAACGTTAACCAATACTCGTGCGAAAAATCACAATTGCACATTATTAAATCAGGTGTCAATCGCGTGATGATTGGATCATACCTCGACAACTTGAGAGGCATAATTCTCGGCGAATTCTCACGCCCCTCTATAATTTGTCGTGCGTATAACCTCTGAAATGCCTAGTTTGGCCTGCGAATCGAGAAGCGCACCTCCCTACATTTTTATGGCAAGAGCTTCGAAATTTATCGCGGCAATTCACCGTCCATCTGCGCTCGCGAAACACACGTTCACGTGACGCATAATCACTTTGATCTTCCGTTAATGAGAGTACCGGCGATCCATAAGTAACGATCCACGAGTTCCATAATAATTTTTTCAACGACGCCCGGCTGCTCCTCCGTCGGTCGTGCAAACAACACACAAACTCATGAAATGGCGTTCTCGACACGAGAAGAAGTTCGCGAGATTCGATTCCTCCAGATGCACGCACCGCACGCATATACGCACACGCAGATACACAGGTGTACACATACGCGCAACCATGCACGCGTGTGTCGCGCCACGTGCATATATATGTATAACAAGAGTAGCGGAGAAGCCTCGACTTTGGAAGCCTCGGGGCATGTAAGACGTATAGGCTCCCCGTGTTACGCATCCTGCCGCACACGGGGCATACATCACTTCACGTGTGAACCCTCCACCACCACCAGCAACATCAGCGCCGGCGACCTCACCTTTTAGATAGCTGTTCGTTCCGTGTTGCTGATGCCGCGCTGGTTTCTTCGTGTGCCTGCACCGCGGTGTGTTGGTAATTATTATTACGAGGGATAAAAAGAACAAGCCGCGAGAGAGAAACAGCAGGGATCAGTGCGTGGATCTCCTTTCGGTGTTCCCCTGTAATCAGACAGTCGGACCTGGCTGCTAGGTAGGAGGGGCAGGATGAAACACAGAGAAGGAGAAACTTCAGGCAGACGTATTAGTGTCGTTTCTGATTTAAGCTGCTGCATAGACCGACTTAATTGTTTCTACACCGATCTTTTCCCTCCACCGACGATTTGTCCTTCAAGTTGAGTAAATGTTTTCTATATGATTGGCAATATCCGGTCGATTAACTTCCGAGTATACTTGAGTTTCAACGTTCGATAAAAAAAACAGAAACGTCTAACAAAGGTATATTTATCACATAATCTCTCTGTCCGAAAATATGGTATACATTTGAAAGAAAATCGTGGATTATCTAGAGTTTCGAAAGCAACTGGCAATACTCATTACATTGGTATTGTTTACATTGATGGCTGAATAACCTAACATATTTGACAGGCGTTGTTTTTGAGTTAAGTTGGAATTTGAAGACCAAAAATTAGTTTCTTTAAGAAAAATAAAATAGTCACCGCTGTAATTTCAAAATGGAAAATTTCGAACCCAAATAACGTGAATTTACAAAGAAGAGGTGCCAAATCGAAGCAATTGACTAACGAACAACGTCATGGTATCTTGCAACAGCTATTACAGTATATGAGGAACAAAGAAAAATTAGAACACTGTGCTATTAACACTTTACCGACCGATAGCGGTAAGTAATAGACGATTAATAGGCTACCGGTCGGTAAAGTGTTAATGAATTGATTGAACGTGTTGCATTTAATAAATTAGAAAGAAATACTCTTGATAACATTTTCATAACATTACAAACGTGTATGGAATCAATTATGTTGACAGGAGGAGGAAATTCCTATAAAACACCTCATATAAATAAGGTAAAACTTCGTCGTGAGGGTAGATTAGCTGAAAAGTATACATGTTCAAAAGAATCGCTAAATCTCACTTTAACTAAATTTGGATTACACTAAAATTATTTGTATTTAGTTATATTGTGACAATAAAATGAATTTAACATTTTCTTTTATATTTAATTTTAGTTTTATTTGATTTTCTTCGCAAATGTATACCATATTTTCGGACAGAGAGAGTAATTCATAAGCGTGTCACGTATAACATTACACACGAATGTACTGATAACAGAAACCTTCTCTATTTATCCTGCTTAATCATTTTCCCATCTATCCCGCTGATAATTCATTAATTTTGTATAAAACATCTTACTTTCGGCATACATTTAGCAAACTTTTCATCATTATGAAAAATCAAACAGCGAATGAATTGAAGAAAAATCTAATCAACAAAGTGATCTAAATGTAATTTAAATATAATGAAGAAACAGGAATTGAAAATGAATTTATCTTCCAAAATCTTGAATCAAAAATTAACACGCTCCATTTGTTCACGTACTCTACTTATAATCACATACATGATTATCCACCCTATTCGCTATATTTTAAGACTGGTAAAAAACAGATATACTAACGCACTCACTTCACAGTTCTCATACACATACCTACACGACCATGCTACAATGTTTTCGACCAAGTACAGCACACAAATTTTTTTACGCACGGTAACTCCTGAACTCTATTGCCGAATGCTATCGATTATCACATATAAAATGATTTCTCTTCGAGTTTGATGTTTCAAAATATAAAGCATAGAATTCGATATACATAATGCGACATTTATTCTGTCGGTTGACGAGTCAAAATCGAAAGAGAAAGCCGCTCGGTTTCATAAGTTAGAAGATAATCATAATAGCCGACCGATGATTTATAAACGAAGTGGCCAACTTTTTAGTCGTTGGATAATTGAAACTCGGCAACGTCGGCCGACAAGCCGCGTACGCGTGAAATAAGAAAGCAGCAACGTCGTCCGCAGGAAATGTACGCTCTGGTTCGAGTGCGGGTTAACATCGAATTATCGTTCCGGCAATTATCGTTAGCCGGGTGTAATTAAATTATTTCTTGAAGCCTGTAAGGAATTTAACCCGTTTTACCACTTTTAGAATATCACCCGATAGCACGAATTGTACACATACAAACCACGGGTTTCAGCTACGTAATTACAGGTACGATAATTCATCGACACGCGCATACGTATCAACCCTGTCCTTTTGTACGTCTGTGTCTACGTAGTACGAGTTTCGTTAATAACGGTTTGCACAAGGCTAATTAACGTTTCCCACTCCCTGTGGCGCTAATTACGCGTTCTCAAAAAAAAAAAAAAAAAAAAAATGTCCTTATTATCGCAGACGAGGTATATGAACCAACTATCTCACGAGAATTTCGTGGCCCGTGATCTGAATAATCCTGATATAGTAAAAAATCACGGAGGTTCCAACGACAGGTGAAAGTAAATTTCCCCGAATCGATTAAACACTCAGCGTACTTATTATCAAATACAACAGAATCAAGATTCAATTGACAATCAGAAATCGCTAGCACCGACTACTGATTTTCATCAACCAATGTAAATGTAAAAATCTGCTGGACTGGTGAATGTCTTCTGCAAATTCATATTTTTCTAAAATAGAATTGTAGAAATAGAATTTAGCAAGAATTGAAGCAGAAATTTTCTTCAGTCATCTTGTAACGAACTCTGTCTCGGATATTTCAAAAAAATTTGTA
Source organism: Tetragonula carbonaria (assembly GCA_032399595.1). Lineage (NCBI taxonomy): Eukaryota > Metazoa > Arthropoda > Insecta > Hymenoptera > Apidae > Tetragonula > Tetragonula carbonaria. The sequence continues at coordinate 7,185,537 of JAUCRC010000015.1, read as the reverse complement.
AAATAAATTTAACAAGATATATTTAATTACCATTAGAGAAGATATTCCCTCTAAGTTCCACGGTCCATGTTATTCCATCTTTTATCCATCCGTTTGGAAGTTGATAAATCTGTAACAAACTCATTTTGTTGGATTATTAGTTTAAAAAACTTAACACAAAAATTCCACACCACTGAAACATTTTCGAACATTTGGAAAAAAAAAGAAAGCAAATGAATAGCCAGAAGGGCTACTGTACAATTATTTACATTACGAACTCAAGCAACAAACCGTATCTTGTTTCGCAACACTAATTCACTAGCACTAACTGTGAAATAAGAAATTTTCAAAAACGCGAAGAGTGCTTCGGCATGTTTAAAACTCCCAAATGTAAGTACGCAACGTTATTAATCTATGCACTCATGTTTAAAAATGCGCAACACTAATTGCGACGCGTCCAGTGCAACCGTGATGGAGTGCAAACACGAATGATGAATGACCACCTACATCAGATGATCCAGGAGCAGGAACAGCCTTCCACGAATCCAGTGGAAGAATTTGGGCATTATATAAACGCAACGCTACTCCAACAAACGCGATCATTTATTATCGCAACACTAGTTGGAAAACTAATCACGATGAAAATATATGGAAATCGCGATGAAATAATGTCGCAACACTAACTCTAAAACCAAATTCAATGAAAATTATTATTAACAATACAAAAGCTACTGTATGAACAAAAACTAGTTCAGACATTCTAACACTGTAAAGTTAATTAATAGCTCTATAATCTAATTTTAAACAATAGGAAGCAAAATAAATTTTACTGTGTATAACACTAAGATAACAATAAAAATTAACAATTAAAATTGCAAAAGACAATCGCGATATCATAATTCGCAATTCTAAAGCAAACACGATTGTCATTTCTTCGCAACTCTAATTTAAACCGTAATCAATTTCTCGCAACGCTACAAAGAAAAACCGCGATCTGCCCAGAACGATGATGAACGATGATGAAGAAGAAAAAAAAAATACAACTACAAATACTAAAAGAGCATAGTGAGCAAAGTAGCAACAAGAATGACCTCCCATGCTCTGGAACCATTTAAATGATCCAGAAGATGAGAAGCCATTTGTTGTGGCCCTCTTCGTGACAGTTTGCCGAGCCTCTTCGGCCTTTAGCCTCTTCTTTCTTCGAGCGCGATGCCCGCTGAAACTTACATCTAGCTCGAGTCTTTCTAATCGCAAGCCAAAAAATAACTTACAAAGAAATGAAAAGTAAACTGACCCCAATACACATGGACGACCATCGATAATAGTAATCGTTGTTCGTTCGCAAGTGCATGCTCGAGCAATGCCTGCATAAACGTTCGTTTCGGGAGCCTACTCGCGACCTATCCGCGACCGCGACCGCGACCGCGATACTAAATTCGAAAAATCGAAGAGGTAAAACCAGAAACAAGTGGCATGCTCCATTTGTACCAGTTTCACTGTCGATTTTTCAAATTAGATTTCCTGAAACAGGTTGGACACGCGAAAGGGGGACGCGCGATCAGAAAGGCTGTGCCAACCTGCCCGGCCCTACCTACTTATAATTAAACACAGGCATACCAGAAAGTAAGCTACCTATCCTAACCAGTCGCCCTATATATAAAAAAATGGCAAAACAGGCACACCAACACACTCGCTCCACGGTTCTCACACATACCACTCGGGCGCAGAATATACCTAAACTAGAGAGGACCTCCCGGGACGCCTCCGACACTCGAGTTTAACACGCAACTTTCACACTCTAATTTACGTACCATTTTCCTGAAATCGACTGACAGTGGCTAGCGAACATTGCGTAGAACGTGATTAAAACACGTTTATATTGACAGCTAATATGCGAGATATTAATAACCGAGAAAAATATAACATATAATTTTTATAGAAATTACACGTGCAAATTGACATAGAATTATTCTTGAATCATAATTGATTGTATAATTAATAATATACTTATAGTATATTCAATGAGTATTGTTACATGATAAATTCATACTTCAAATCAGTGTATAAATATTTTAAATATTTCAACTTATGATGAAATGCAGCAATAAAAAACGACGCAATTCCACATCCTAATCACATACACACATGCGGAAAATACGTCGTGCACGATACGCTCAACTCACTGTCAGTCGCTGAGAAATTTTTTATAAAATTACAAACTATCGTCATCATCGTGCCCAATGTCTTTTGCCCACCCAAGTAGCACCTGGGCACGTGAGTGAGATCCTGACAATGAACACGGAATGGATTCAACTAAAACCTGAAAATCCTAAACTAAAAATATGATTAGTTTACATAATTTGTATCTAACGGACGATTGTATTATTTTATTTTAAACTGTAATGACTCTACTGTTTCAGAAATTATTCAAATCGCAAGAGAATAAAAACAATGAACAATTTGTTAAAAAGATCTATAGACATACAGACTTACATACAGTTGCCCAACTTGAAACGACCGAGGAAATTATTTTCAAAGGAGGTGCGTGCGGACGAATTCGTTTCGACATGCCAAACTGTACATCTTTACTTGCGCGAGACATCGGTGTCTTTCATTTCAAACGCGAATACAAAGGAAAGATCGCTCAAAAATACGTAATATCGTGCGCCCAAAAATCCGAAGCTCCGATGATGGGCACTCCCGGAGGAGCCAGAGAGCCAAGCCAGGCAGCTCCAGCTCAAAGCTACTCGTACTTGGAGCGTACTCGTACTCGATAGAGAAATTGTTGCCAGAAATTGTTGTAAGAACACAATAATAATACGTCGTGTCATTGAAGAGTGATGGTGAGTAAAACGCGCGAACATACTTTGTCACGTATTTGGGAATAGTTGGGAAATATTCGTCCAGGTTAGGCAAGTGTTACACAACAATGGTACAATTGTACATACAGTTGCGAATGAAACAGTTATACAGTAAATTAAATGTTGATAGAGTAATCTCAGGTGACTTCTTCGTCAAAGCACACTTTCAAAAATATGAAAGCAAATGTTCAAACAAATGTTGCTTTGATTCAAAAATCTGCCTTGTCGCGAAATACCTTCTTGCACATAAAACTTCATATATTTTTTTACGGAATGAATTCTAATCTATCTTATGTATTTCAAATTGTATTGAATGTATTATATATTACATATATTTTTCATTATATATATATTATATATTTCAAATCGTAATTGAAATTCGTAATTATAAAATTTAATTAATTAAATCATTTAATACTATTATAAAAAGGAAGTTGAACATTATTAAATATTCTAACAATTATTAATTATTAATTATTATATCAAAACATATCACCAGTATCAATAAGTAATAACTGCATGTTTCATAGCAATTCGCCTTCTTTATTACGAAATGCTCAAACGAAATTATTTTAATTATTTATAATTTACCTATTCATATTGACATTCATATGAATACTTTTCTTTTGCAAACATTTATATTGAATATATTTTGAGTTTACAAGTAATTACTGTAACTCTGTTCAAACTAATTGTTAAAATCACGATGTGCAAGAAGCTCTATCCTGATCTAATACATAAAAAACCTGAAAAAGATGTTGCTACTCACGGATATAAAAAATATCCGCGGTCACTATGCTCATCAAAAATTCTACGTATACAACCAATCACCCGTGCCGATTCGGACCTTTCATCCTACGACATGATTGAGTGACCAGAGGAACAAAAATGCATGCGACTCACCGCGAAGAACGATGTCATCTGTACTGGACCAAGAAAACTCGTCGTGCATCAAGTAGATATCACTGAGAATCCCATGGTGGAATTGAACGCCGAAAAATTTCTTAAAAGACATAAAGACAGTGTTATTTGTGAAAATTTAAATTTTAATAATGATAAAGACTAAAGCTCTAATAATTAGAAATGTTTTTATTTTCTAGTAATAATTTTACATTAGCCTTCAGAACATTAAAATTTGTATTTAAAAGCACAACAGAATTTTAAGTTCGAGATAATGAAAGATTCTTACATTCTTGGCTTTGGAGCTACCGTTGGATTTTCCCCAAAATATATCAAAAAGTTGATGCTGTGAAGCATCTGTAACAAAATGTCAAACTTATGTTATACTTTGTTTGTTGAATTTAAAAAATTGAGTAAATTGAAGTAGAATATATAAAATTACTTACGATCTGGATCTCCTGGAGAGACCTTATCCTCTTGAGCACTGACTCTAATATATCGAAAACGAATGTTGAATAAGAAAAAATATAAAAAATATAGAAAAATAAAAGACTATCAACGCGCGCGTTTAAGTAACAATCGGCGGACTCACTGACTCTAACTTCGCGAATTATAATTTAAACGAATTAATGATCTAATTTAATGAGAGCCATTTTGCTCAGAAAAATATTGAAATATACTGCGCAACAAATACTGACTCTACCGACTGCATTGCGCGCGGTCACAAAAATTTTCTGAAAATAAAACTGATTAGAAAGGGAGGAGCAAAGAGTATGTTCATTTAAAAAATACTGCTATTCTTCTAGAAAATGATTATATAAATATATTGTAAAAAAGCATAGTAAAGTAAAATATGAAAATTTTGAATTTAATAATCTAATACAATAATATATATCTATTTGTATTACTATTTATATACCATTAAGCTACTACAATCTCCACATTCGTAATATTAAATAAAAATAAAAGTAACTAAAAATATTAATTAATTTAATAGTTTTCATTTTCATCCTTGTATATAATATATAATTATATTTTCATCCTTGTATACAATGTATAATTACGATTTTCTGAATTGTATTTCAAATATATATAAATTATATAGCAAACGTTGCCTAGAATGAATAAAATATTACCAATATTTCCGTGAAAGTTCATCAGATTATTGATTAATGGACGTGGCGTTCATGCATTCTATGCTATCTTTGCAAACTATTCCAAGGGATACCCTGCCAAATAAAAAGGAACCAAAAGTTAAAACAAATATACCAAATGAAGGCAAATATGAAAAAGTGAAACAATAATCAATTTCATTTTCTATTACAAAAGCATATGAGACAAGATACTGATAAGAATGAAATCAATGATCGTCAGCACGAGAAACTCCGAAATCTTAATTGATTTTGTTATCTTGATTGTTGTATTAATTAAATGGTACATTTAACTATTGTTGAATTTAGTATTAAAGTTGTTAAAAATTACGCAATATGTAGTTAAAGAATCAACAAATAAGTAGAAAATGATAGAAGTGTATGTGTAAAAGCATACAATAAAATACTTACATATATATAACAATGAGTTGTTAGTTACAAGGTTACAATATTTGTAGTGGTTAGAATTGAAATTAAATTGTGGTATAAAATTATAAATAACTTTTAACATACTATATTCTTTTTAAACGTTTATATGGTATTATTTTTTTAACTGTTGAAAATTATATGTAATAATTATTTGGTTAAATCTTACCTCGAGTTGAAGCCAAAAATGCACGTCTTATCTCAAAAATTCACATTACAAACACAAATCTAACAACTATTGATTTATATTTTTACCTGAGTACTTTTGGATGATACTTCTTTCTCGATGAGTCTTCTGGATAATACTTTCTTCTTTATAGATGAGGCGTGCTCCTATCCGCCATGCTTCCCGTTTAAAAATCGAACATGAGAAATATCGATTATTTCGATAATCGTAGGAAATATGTTGCGTGTTTCACCGTTGGGGCGCTGTAATCGCACGAAACGATAACTAGGAACAAAGAATAAAAAAACTGGTCTAAATCAAATACACAAAATTCATGACAAATTCTTAAAAAAGAACGAAAATATTCACACACTTCATAAAAAAATTGTCAACACTTTAAACTGAGACATCAGAAATGTCATTATTATGCAGTAGCAATGAAATGTTAATTTAACAATTCAATATTATTTCAGCCATTAAATCCTCAATAAATTATTATTGAATTTATTGGGATTGTTAAGAATTAAGAATGTGAGGTTAAAGAATAAACAAAATATTACAATAAAAATAAAATGTTACAATAAAAGTAAAAGCATATTACATAATAAAGAGGCAGTCATATTAAAAGGTTACAATATTTGTAGTGGTTAGAATTGAAATTAAATTGTGGTATAAAATTATAAATAACTTTTAACATACTATATTCTTTTTAAACGTTTATATGGTATTATTTTTTTAACTGTTGAAAATTATATGTAATAATTATTTGGTTAAATCTTACCTCGAGTTGAAGCCAAAAATGCACGTCTTATCTCAAAAATTCACATTACAAACACAAATCTAACAACTATTGATTTATATTTTTACCTGAGTACTTTTGGATGATACTTCTTTTTCGATGATTCTTCTGGATAATACTTTCTTCTTTATAGATGAGGCGTGCTCCTATCCGCCATGCTTCCCGTTTAAAAATCGAACATGAGAAATATCGATTATTTCGATAATCGTAGGAAGTATGTTGCGTGTTTCACCGTTGGGGCGCTGTAATCGCACGAAACGATAATTAGGAATAAAGAATAAAAAAACTGATCTAAATCAAATACACAAAATTCATAAATTCTTAAAAAAGAACAAAAATATTCACATACTTCCTAAAAAATTTGTCAACACTTTAAACTGACACATCAGAAATGTCATTATTATGCAGTAGCAATGAAATGTTAATTTAACAATTCAATATTATTTCAGCCATTAAATCCTCAATAAATTATTATCGAATTTATTGGAATTGTTAAGAATTAGGAATGTGAGGTTAAAGAATAAACAAAATGTTACAATATTTGTAATGGTTAGAATGGAAATTAAATTTTGGTATAAAATTATAAATAACTTTTAGCATAGTACGTTCTGTTTAAATGTTTGTACGCTATTATTTCGTTAATTGTTGAAAATTATATGTAATAATTATTTGGTTAAATGTTACCTTGAGTTGAAGCCAAAAATGCACGTTTTATCTTAAAAATTCACAACACAAACACTAATCTAACAGCTATTGATTTATATTTTTACCTGAGAACTTTTGGGTGATATTTCTTTCTGGATGATTCTTCTGGATAATATTTCCTTCTTTACAGATGAGGCGTCCTTTTGTCCGCCATGCTTCCCGCTAAAACTTGATCTTGAAAAATATCGAGTTTTGGCGGGAAATATATTGCGTGTTTCATCGTTGAAATATAATTCAATTTCATAATTTGAAATAAAAAATAAAAAACTCTAGTTAATAAAAAATCAAATACACAAAATTTTAGAAATCTTAAAAAAGGACAAAAATTGTCATACATTAAATAAAAAATTTGTCAATACTTTAAACATTTATAATTTTATGAAAAAAAATTTTGGAACAATTAACTTGATTTTATTTTAAAGAATGAAATCTCCACTTTAACAATTCTAAGTTTGTTTTGTTCAAAAATATTTACTTTATATCATGCAGCAAGTGTAAAAGTAAAAATACTTTTGTTCTCGAGAATTATAAAAATTCAAATGTTACGAAATGTACCGAAAAGAAGTTTTTCCATCACTGAACAATTTTTTTTCATGATCAGATCAATTATGATCTTGAAAACTGAAATCTTCTCTTTACAACTCTTGAAACTAGCTGTACGATTTGTTTTCGCCATTTTACTGAACTTTGAACAATAATTCGTTCATTCGTATGCAAGTCTTCGAACAAAGACTTCGAAATTTTGAAAACGAACGATCAGTAAAAAATAATTTACATACAAAGATAATTTACAATATAATTTTATACCAAACAACATTTGTGGAAACATTTCTTTGATACTTCCAAGCTTTTATAAAATCGAAGTTTATTTGAAGTATTCATTCAAACTCTGAAATTACACACTAAAATAAGTGAAACAATATCTAATTCATACCTAATTATGTTGTTAAAAAATATATTTCAATCAATTTTTTCTAATATCTCTAAATAGATGTAAATAATCAAATATATAATGAATTTTTCGTCCAACCACTGTTTCAAATCGTTATATTCCTTCATTGATGAAATATTACCACGTCCAATCACAACTCTCAAAGCAGGTATGACAACTGTCCAATAGTTTTTTTTATTTTAATTCTCATCACTAGTGCTAATTCTCATCAGTAGTGCTGCGATGCAAAACCTGCCTAAATCGATGAGACAAAATAAAAGGAGTGAAGAACCCGAAATCATAAGACAAAAAAATACATTGTATGCGAGATATATTCATGTATTTCGTCTGTATTATTATCTTAAACACCGGCTTTCGATAAAATCTGGATTTGTCGAACGGAAAACGACGAGAATGAAATCGTACGGATTGAACTCCTTGCTCTTCGAGCTAGGGATAAAATTTCAACGCAAGAACGAAAAACCGAAAATATGATTGGAAAGTATGTTTCGCACTGCTTTTTTCGTTCGACTCTTCTCAGCTTCCCTCAATCACTTTCCTTTCTATTTCTCTTCTCGTTTCAACTTATCGGCTTGTTCTATCCTGCTCTTGTGTTTCGGCCTTTTTCTAATCTGCTCCTCCGCAAATTTACAATGCCCTCGCTTATAACAAGCAATTGTACACTTCTTTCATGATTATGAGTTTACTTTAGGTACCGAGAGAACTTATAAAATTAAAATTCTTCCAGGACGGTAAAACACCAAATTGTGTCCCTTCTTGATCGATACCTCCATGATGAAAACGAATTTTCACTTATGCTGGCGATTTATAGTTCACGCATAAAATACGTAAAATATTTTTCTCCCTTGAACTCTTTCTAGAAGATTTAAAGGTAAGCAATTTACATTTGAAAAAATATAATTAACTTGTATAGAGATCGTGATCAGGAATACAATGACTTTAATAAGAGCAGTGCCAAAGTTGCCAACAAAATGCATAGAAATATTTAATTTTATTAAAATAAAATATATTTTAATGAAAAAAGAAAATGAAAATCGTATTGATATTGTATTGATTCTCTTATTTCTTATTTTTTAGGCTCATAAAATCTTATTGAAGAGAAGACAGACCCGTTTAAAACTTTACAAGCAAATAAAATTCTATAATTTAATAATGAAAGTATTCTACTATGCAAAAAACGTCGATTATAATCCACAAAGTGAGTGAATATTTTAAGTAAAAATAATTACACGAATATAACAAGTTATAAAGTTTTGTCCGCATACATTGCACGGCGACACTAAAAATTAAAACCAGAAAAGTTTGTTAGAATTTTGATAAGGAACTAATTACCATATTCGATAGTGATAGCAAAAGTTATGTAAATTTCTGTACAAACGCGTGACATTTCGAACATTTACTGGAAACTTGTTCACGAGGAATTTAATCTAGCCAACTATAAACTACTAATTATTAGCTATCACGTCGATATTCATACATAAGCTACCCGACGAGAGGTAAACTTTAACGACAGTTTAATATTAGAATAATGTTTAAAAAATGAAGATTCGTGTTTTTTAAACGATAAAGCATCCCACTTCTTTTCCCTCGCATAAAATTTAACAATTGTAATTCCAAATTTAATACTAAATGAAAGAAGATTCATAGAAAAAGTATTCAGGCACAAACAAATAGTACAAAAGCACAACAAACTTATCACTTTTATTAAAATTATTTTGTGACATTCCTCTTACTTACCAAACATGATTGAGTAGCACGATATCGTCTCCATTGAATAGAAAAACTAGAATACGATATCGTTACGCTAATGCTCTTTAAATACCTGATGCATGTAAAACTTCTGAATAGCCCGAGGGAAGATTAGGGATTCGAATGGTGGAATGTAGCCACGGGACAGTGGCACGGTATGCTTTGTAAGGGAGACACGTGCATCACATGTTTAAGCTTTAAGTGACGGTCAGAGTCCAAACATGTCGCGGACAAGTTAAAGCTTACACAACTCACCGCGACAGCATCTTTCTTTAACCTTTTGCAATTCAACGCACTTCAGAATCTAATAAATCACCTGAAAAAAAAGGTCGTAAGATTAAGTACGGTATTGTACAAGACGCGAATTGTTTTATGAAAATGTCGCGGTTTCTTGTTCACATAATGATATCTCATTCTTAGTTGTACAAGAATAAGATTAACATCAGTTAAGTATTTATTGTGCGTGAAATATAACATCATACTTGGATCAATGATATTACATTTTCTGGATTAGTAATTTCTCACTAATAATCTTGTATGTTAAATTTTGAATCGTCTATCTTTCTAAAATTATATTTTATATAAGTAGTTCTTATTCGCTTTACTTTCATAGATTTTAATTGTTATCTAACCTCAATGTTCTTATTATATTTGACAAGTAAATTAGTGATCAAACGCAACTTTACAAAAAAATGGAGGATATATTGCCTAATGTGAAAGTATGAAGTATAGCTGCAATGCGAAAAGAGAAATTAAAAATCCAAGAGAGGGTGTCACAGTGTCAGCTACGGTGAAAAATTTGCCAATTAAAAAATCTCATTTCTCCCGGTAACGAGGGGTAGCGAGCAATTAATGTCAGCGGCGAAAATGATTTATGGGGTAAGGAGGGAAGGATGTAGGTCGTAGGCGAGAGGCTAGCTTATCATAAATTAATGAATTATCAGTACTCGATATGGAGAGCACGAGGGAGGAAGGAACGCGCGCGCACGTGGTACGTCAATATGGTATTTAAAATATTCATCGATGCACTCCGGTGTACAAGAAATTTTCTCTAAGCCCTATTTATATCACGTAAAATTTTTATACGTGCCGATAACTTCCTTTGGGGTGAAAGCACCGATGAAAAAAAAATTGAAACAATAGTGTACGACAATATGCACTCGTCACCAGTTATTACGGTTCTTATCAGAAATTGATAAAAAATTCAATCAAAACGTATATTACGCATAGATCATCTCTAGTTTCCACTAATTGGCATTCCACTAAAAATCATTAACAAGAAAAATATATAAAGTAATTGAGTTAGATATCAAAATGTACGTTCACCAGCAAAATATGTCTCGTGACATAGTACGAATTAGAGTATTTCACAATTTACCTTAATGTATTCTTTAACCTTTATTTATTTTACTATCTTTTCCTCAAAGAAAAAATAATTCTCAAAAAAAACAATTCTCTTCTTCGTTTACGATTTATTAAGAAGACACTTAAACCATAACCTAAAATGAGATTCAAATTAAAATTAAATGCAAATTAAACCTTAAAACTTTAAAACATTAAATTAGACAACTTAAAAAGAATGAAACACGAATGTGAAAACATACATGGAATCGGAACTGTTTTCATCGGCTTATTTTTTATTTTTTAATCTTGCATACTCGAATATCGTATTTCCTCCAAAAATCGCGTTCCTCCCTAAACGTTATCGCGTATTCCTACATCGTCGACTGTAGCTGCTTACGGGGAACGTAACTCGCTGATCAACCTATAGGAGGCGCCACCGTCGCCAACATGGCCACGTGCTAGACGTGTTTACGCGAACTGCGTCATCTTTCGTATTTTTCTTGCTGATACACCAAAGTGTTAAGCCACGAGATTACAGTGCTGAGTATCGTCATGTCATGCGTGTGTGGTGACTGACAGTCATTAACGTGCTCCTCGTGGGCATGGCGAGTGTGGATGCGCCTGTACCACGGTGCACCTGCAACGTCAGGAATCTGGCTACCTGTTCCGCTGTCAATCAGGATTCACCCACGAGTAGAGTCGTAAGAAGTTACAGGCCGCATGGAAGCCTCGCCAGATTACTTTACGACAAACAGAAGGCGGACGAACAGCTCGAGGCGTACGACAAAACTCAGGTAAATACTCAGCGCGATGTAACTAGGTTACATTTCCAATTCAATCCTACATATCTGTACCTAAACCGCGCGTACTCCGTTCTTCATATCGCCGCCTGAGGTCACGTCAGTGGCCTCAGGACCGTACATGTACTATGGTGTTTCCGAGTACACTGTTACAATTATATAATTTTTTTTCTTTTCTTTTCTTTTTTTTTTTTTTTTGCTTGAACGATTCACGAAATATCTAACTATCGAATTAATTTGACAATGAACTCCATTGTACACGCGTTGTACTTTAGATGTATTCCGATGTTGTAAAAGGAAATTCAGGTTACTTGCCCGTCTGAAGTTCGATACAGGTTTGATCGTGCTATGTATATTGAAAGCTGGGATTTGTTTAGTGGGTCAGATAAGATAGCAAAATTTCGAATGCAGCTGATTCATCCGTTATTTTCGTATATCGATGCTTAACCGAAGTACGTTCCTTGCTGGCCTTAATCACGTCTAATTAAAATGACGTCGAGGAGAAGTGTTCTTTTTTTTCTTTTTTCTTCTGTCTCCGAGAATGAAGAACCTCTTGAATCTCTGGTCTTGGTAAATTCCGAGTGGTGCACGGGCCAACAGGATAATTGAGTTGCCGGGGGAGGAAGTAGTCACTAAGGCGAAAGCAAAGGGGAGGGAGCAAAGAGAGCGGTAATAATTAGTACAATTACCGCACAAGGCCAACCACTGACTACCCTCTCTTTCCTCGAACGACGCTACTCAAGAGTCAAGAGCATGCTCGGTAATTACGGGATAATTACGTTCTTGATATTCCTGAAACATCTTCAAACACTGATCCGGACCACTATCCAAAGCGTCTCGCTTCGCTCTATTTATAATTATCCGTCCCTATGGCTTCCTCCAATTTAACTTTTTTCGAAGTCACGGTCGGTCACGCCGAGATCGTGATCATGCTACATCTATGAAAGAAGCAGTCATAAGGCAAAAGCATGCGAGCTTGGATGCTGTTAGTAGCGCTAGTTGCACAACTTGGAACGTCCATTCTATTAATACCGACGACAGCGTGTCATAGTTCGCGTTTTGAGTGCTCGTTGCCACGTGATGATGAACAGCGTTGAAAATGATGGCTCAGTTAGGAAATAATAGATTTTCAATCTGACCGTAAAATAGAGTTGGACAATGGATAATTGAATTCGGAGGTCGGCCAGGTGTACACGACGAGATTATGGGCGTGTTTGAAACTTCAGATGGTAGAATGAGAACACTTCTGTGATCGATAATAAATATTGCAGAAACATTTTGAAATTAAAAATTACGCTATGACGTTTAGCCTTACGTTTCTCGGCGAAAAAGTGGAAAGTGTCCGTATTTTCTATTTTCTATTAAACATGCTTTCTACCGTGAAAACCTCTTTTAAATGTGTCTGCCTGTTTCTTTAACTTTGATTCACGTTGATTCTTTAATACCCGCGAACGAATAAAATTTCATTTCCCAAATTTCTCGCGAAACACGGCAAGTAAAAGTTTTCGTCCTCGAGCCTGAGCCGACGCTTTGAGCTTATTCCTACCTTCAAACAACAATCTCGAACGCGTCTTTTACATCTACGTCGTTTCACATCCGGCGAAAAGGAAAAACAGGGGAAAAAGAAACACGCCCCTTTACGTTTTTCCATTACGTAGCTACATAGGTTGGAAATCCGTAGAAAGTCGACTGGCACGCCCGACGCGTCCGATCGCGTATTTATTCATCTAGCGGAAGAAAGAAGCTTTTATCGGTGTTTGCGAGAACCTTTTGCCGCGCGACAGAGAGCAAATCGATTCGGAGAGCCGCTCGCTCGAGCAGGTGCTCGCAGGGAAAAGGGAAGAATCCCATTCGGTCGCGTGAAACGAGAAATTTGAAATTCGTGCGGAGGGACGCCCCCGCGAGATTTCCCTCAACCCTCAACGCCCGACCGAAATCGAGGCGAGACGTTGCTTCTCTCCCTCTCCTCTCGAGCCCCTTGCGTGGCAGGCACTGGGTAGTTCTCTGTGAACCTGCCATCGCCTAATATCCCTGAGCAGTCTGAAAACTTTACTCTCAGACCCGAGTGGCGTGGATGCGTCGACCCGGTGGTGTTTTAAGGTTTTTAAAAGACTGCTGGCACCGTTCGTTTCGCTCGCGGATCCTCCTCTTCTCTGGAAGAAAGAGAGAGAGAGAGAGAGAGATAGCGGAATAGATAGAGAGAAAAAGGGTCGCGTAGGGCGCTGCTTTGAAATATTAAGTGACTGATGGATGAGACTCCTGAGGGGAAGAAAGAGAAGAAAGCTCCTACCACCGAGCGAGATGCTTCCGTTCTTTTGCTCCTTTTCCTTAGCCTACGCATAGCGTTGTCCCGTTTCTTAGAAAATTTTAATTTCGTCCTCGCCGTCGAGAGATCAGCTGGCGGAAAGTCGCGAACACGCTCGCGCGTATCTCGAACACGCTCGTAATGATAATGTGGCAGCACTCGTGATGATCATGTTTATTCACCTTTCTGAAGTGTGACAAAGGGAAGTTCGAGCTGATTGCGAGCAACTTTGACGAGGCTAATTTGACGATTCGCTTTGACCATGAATGTCTCTGTTTGCTCGACGAGGTCCAACTGGCTAACGCAGTGAAACGCAGTTTTAAGCTTAACCTTCTTACGTCCACGGTATCTCAATGTCAATTATGTAACGTTATGTTATGGATGAGAATGTGAATTGCAAAAAAGGAAAAAAAAATTACATCGTATGGTAATATCGTGGAAATATATATATTTGACTATTGGATCAAGAAAAGATTTCGTAATAATTGTCAAACATACAGTATATATTAAAATATGCAAAATAAGGACAGTCGTTATGTGAAAATTACTCGTTGGAGTTGATATTTTGTATTATAACTAATTAGATTTGCAAAGAAAATATTTCATCGTTTTCGTCTATCATGAATATTAAAAAACTTCGAACAGCGAAGGAGGCTATGGTTATGTAACACGTATGTAAATATTACGTACAGTCTAACAGGAAGAGATTATTTTTGAACGTGAATTATAATTTTTCAAAGATTATTTTTTCTCTTAAGCTTTATGTCATAACGATGTACGTTGAAGTAGGTGAGAATTTAAGCGGAATTGTGTTATGGCACGTTAAATTTAACCGTGACCTGCAATAGTCAAGAATCCGAGTAACAACTTCGATTTACGCTCTTTACGCTATGAATAAAATGTTGATTAATTCGCGGATATTAATTGCAAACGAATCTCGATCAATTTTTTAGAATGCAATAATATTTTGTTTAGTGCTGTCATCGTTTGAAAGAGACACCTGTAGTATTTGTCTATCGTATTATTTATGATTATCGATCGTACGTTATATTAAAAATACCAACAGACTTGATGACCAAACTTGGTTTCTACATCAAACTAACAGTTTGTCAGTGTCACGGAATTTACACTACAATGTAACTCGAACAATTTGACACAAAGGAACATAATATGTTGTTAATAGTGTGGCTTACAGGTACAAATAGGTGCTCTCTCTAATTAATACTCAAATAAGATTTTGCAGCTCCGATTGTAACATAAATTTTCAATTTTTCCATTCTATACGTCGAAAACACGAAACAGTTCAACAAAATGATCAACTATAATTAACGAATATTATTCATATTATAGCGAATATGTTACAAGAGTTATATGATAAAACTTCAAAAAAAAAAAAAAAAAAAAAGAGAAGAGAAAGAAGAAAAAAAAGAAATCACAAATAACAGTTTGCAAAACGACGGACACAATGATTCATCATGTCCATCCAAGAGGCACAAAGAAACGCAAACGACGGAAATAAGTATACGCGGTCGCGTATTCATAGACATCGAAGCGCGCTTCGAGATTAATCTCACATATATACAGACAAATATACAGAGACCGAGTACTACTCAGCAGTGGGGAATAAGCACGTGACACGCATAGCTTTGACTAAATAACGACGATGTAAATAATATCGAGTCATGGTAGTCATTACGCGATGCGCGGAGAGCGAACGATGCAACGAGAACGAAATCCAGAGGAGAAACAAAGATAAACGTAGCGAACCGCTGTCGTTCGCACGACGACGACGTGAAATCGTTTCGAGAAAAGGACGAGCACAGCGATGATACGACCGCGCGTTTATGGCCGCGGGACGAAATCTAGGATCTTTCACGGCACTTTCGCGAAAGAAGATGTTGTCGAGGCCCGCGATAAATTCCTATGACCGGGTGGGATCTTCGTGGATTTATCAAGTTGTATAATCGCGGGCGCGCGTCCCGTGCGCGAGCATGCGCGCGCAGTGGTTCGCCAGTCGAAAAACTGATTTCTGGACTGTAGACTCGATGCTCGATCCGCCGAACAAGTCGTATTTATGTCTTTATTCGTACGCGGGATACCGGTTTCCACCGGTGAACACCGATCCATTCGGCGGGATTCTTCTGCGCGTATACACGATACGCTTTGTCGCCGAAACTTCTTGCGCACGGAGACGCGAGTCTGCTCCCGATGCGAGGAGAGGGCCCGGTCCCGCCGACCGATTTGAAAGTCGCGGGGCAAAAAACCACCAGGTTCGAGCCAGGACTCGAAGGATTTCATTAAGGCCCACTCTTCCGTGGCCCTTTTGGTATTTCGTGCTTTTGCTCGTTCCTTCCACGCCGATTTTCGTTGCGGATGAACTGCGAAAAAGTAAGGAGACGTTAGTCTCCTTGGGATCGTTTTATTTTTATTTCTGTTGTTACTAGGAGTTGATTCCTTCTTCGTTTAAACTGGTGGATTTCAGACAAAATCAATGTTACGAGATTTGGTCCATCAATTTTTTTCTGTATTTTTTCTTCTTTTTTTCTTTTTATTTAAACTATTCTGATGTTTCGCGAATGTAACTTGTAATTGACACTTTGTCAATAACTGGCTACAGTTAACGAACATACGATGCCAGTAGCAATTTTTCATTTGCCACGATACTATTACTCGGTATTATACGTCGTTGCGAGGAAAAATCAATTGGCAAAAAGATATCGTTGCAAACCGGATTGAATCCTGTGATCCGAGGTCCACTAACAGATCAATTACGCTGCCTTCATCCTGGTGATTTCGGCGAATTCAAGTTTTATTAACACGTAGTAAGGTGTATCATTTCAACCACTTATATCTCCGAAATTATCGAACGGACACGTTTTATGTGTTACATGTGATAACGAGTTGCCATTATCGTGTAAAAGTATTTCAAAAAATTGAAGTGATACATTTTGAATCCATTGAATGTCTCAACGTAACCGATGTTTAAATCAGTAATCAGATCTGATAATAGCAGAGGATAAATTCAATTAAATTGTTTTCTGTTTTTTTTTTTTTTTTTTTTTTGTACGTAATGTTGAAGATCTTTTAAAATAGAATTTTAAATTATCCTTCGCGTTTAAGACTGATTTTTCAAGGACGCATGCAGGTATCGAAGATATTGACTTGATGAAAAAAAATCACACGCTTTGCCTTTATTTAAATGTGTATATACCTAATTAAATTTGTTAACAAACATTATCTCGAATATACCGACTAATAACCATCTATGTACAAATATAGCAAGTCCTACAGAAATTTGGCAAATTCATAAAAAAAGATAATAATTTACAACCAGAATTTCATTTGCTTGCCAAATTGCAGTTAAATGAATAAGAGATGTCGTGAGTGACAAGATCATTTAACGATACATCATTTGAAACATATAGGAAGAAAGTTATATTATCAACAACGTGTAAAAATAGAAACGATAATACTCGAAGCGTTTGTTATCGAAATCGTTATCTTAAGAAGAATTCATCGCGGCGGCAGTAGCGCATGATAAACAGAACAATCGATCATTGACTAACTTCATTCATTTTTATCGAAGAAAAACGTCCCAATCGATATTACCCATTACGAATAAAAGAGGAAAATTCAAATATTTTCAATTCTGCGTTAAAATTTGCGTTATTAGACAATCGTCTCGGCAATCCTACGCGGAACGATAGAGATTCTTCTTTATCGCACGTGTGGCAAGTGGAGCCCGCGGGATCGAGATCGAGATCGAGAAGCAACATTTCGGAGCACCTCTCTCTCGTTGTAATGTAGTAGCTCGATAAACGTGGAGGCGGCTGACCGCGACGAAGGCTGTCAAAGTGACGCGTGGAATAGTTGGCAAAACGAGATTGCCGCATGCAAGGTGTTATCCTTCGCGACAAGGTAAATTAACGAGTTGTACAGAAGATTTTTCGCGCGCAGCCTATACTTGTTCGCGAGCTCCAACAAAGGCGTATCGCTTTCGATATCGTTCCTTTCGAACAACAACAAGAGGTGAGGCCAACGGAACGAAGGGAAAAAGAAAAATCGAGAGAGAAAAGAAGAGGAAAGAGGAAGAAGAATGGAAAGAAAAAGAAATGTTAACAACTTACGAACAACAGGCTCGTGAACGTTACGAGGAGAAGGAAAAATATATTATTTCCGTACGCGAACACACGACCGATCGATCGATGAAGGGGCAGAGAGTGAGAGAAAGAGAGAGAAGGAAGGAGGGAGGAGGAAGAAGGCTGTCATAAAGGCCGTGGAAAACGTTGGAAAGCCTGTTGAAAAAAGTCTGCGAAACGGGACGATGAGACGGTCGGAGCCGCACACATCGTAATTTGCAAGTTATTTTACGCGGCTATACGGATCGGATAACGAAGCCGCGGGACGGACACAGATCGTTATCGGTTCGTTCGCGAAATATTCCTCTGGGGCACCACCGGTAAGTCGAGGAACGTAGGTACAGAGAGTAGATACGTAACCAGAGAGTGCTCTTCCAGCCGTTTCACGCATGATCGATCGCGTCTCGCGCCGGCCAAAGCGACTCCAAATGATTATATCGGTTCCATACGTGTATACGTGTTTACTTGTACAGGGTATCTCAGAGAAGGTCGGCGTAGTACATCGAAAGAAGGAAAAAGGCCTCGGTAAACGTGGATCCACACGGACTATCATTAATTTCGGAATGATGCGCGTACTTACGGTACGAATGCAAGAGTATTCGATCACAGAAAATGTGAGAATAATTATTAAAAGAATTATTTTGAAATTCCATCCGGTGATGAAACCTGACGCATGATAAAATCTAGAAAATACTTCTCACAAACGTAATCTCAATATCTAATAAAATCATCTTTAACGCTTATTAATATATGTTTGCAGTAAATGTCTTGTAAATTTTATATAATCGGTGACGGTTATATTTCGCCATAAATTTCAAGATATTTTATTCACTGATGAAAACGTCTTACAATTCCAAAATTAATAATATTTAAATCCACATTTGTTAAATTGTGTTTGCTTGATTTGATCGAGGTACTTCTAAGCGTACTTTAGCGCCGACTTTCTGAAACGCCCTGTATATACACACGTATCTGCACGATGTGCTAGCTGATAACGATCCAATTCATTTTGCATCATCGCGGATGGCACTTGCAAATAATTTCGAATCCACCATCGACGAGAACGATCGTTCGTGAAATAGTTATAGCTTTTTCTCGAGCCCAAGAAGATAGTCGATTACGATTAGTTTAGCTACGTGTTCAGCCCTGATACTGACTTAAAATGTTGCAAAAAAAATGCCTGTTCCTCTGACATGAGCGATGTTAGAAATTTATTTAGTCGGACTCGACGTCGGGGAGTGGGTGTTATTACTTAATTCGTATTAGATTTTATTTGCGGTTGTAAATGTTTGTATTTGTACAGTTACGTAGTTAGTTTATATGTGTTTCAATATTTTATAGAAGTGCCTAGGAATGTAGAATCATGAAAATATACGTTGTTTGCGATGCCCGTGAAAATATTGGAATTTAATATAAACTAATTCCAGAACTACCTTTTTATTTGGTTTTCAGATTAAATACGCATTCGTGTCATGTCGTTTTAAATATCGACTGTCGTACAACAGACTACTTGTGCAAATTGAAAATATTTCACGTGTCTTTTTGCATTATATTATACTACGTCATCCGTGCGTTTTTTTTTTTCTGTTTTAATAGTTCGATAAACGCGCGAAAATTCACATTATTTAGTTATTTAATTTTGTCTTAAATTTTGACAAAACTTCGTGGATTTATCCGTGTACCCACACAAACGTGACAAATAGTTCTTCCACTTGTTTTCACGATACAGACTCTTCGTTGTAGAGTCGCTGCTATCGTCGATCGTATCGGCTGCCTGGAGGATTTAGGAAACTGGGATTACCTCTCTTTTCGCGCAAACGAACTGATATTCTAGGCGCGGCCAGCTTCGTTAGCCGATCGTCGATCTCGATGGAAACTCCTCACGGTTAGTTACACAGACGCTTCTTCTGCACACCGCTGCTTTTCCAATCAAACTCAAGACTCGCCGTGCCGAAATGCTCGCAGCGTGAATCTTCTGGTAGCGTTTTTGTGCCATCGTCTTTCCGTTATTATTACTCCACTCTTCCGAAACAAAAAGACAATTAATTGAAATGTTTCTTTCAACTGACTGCGTCAGTATACGTCTATTGATTTTCAATATACGGAATGCCTATACGCATAGAGAAGATAATGTTTCTCTCTTGTTATTTAATGTACGTGGGGATTTAATAAATAAAATATGAAGATCGCGCGGGAAAAGCAGCTTGATGACTCAAGTTAACACTTTACCGACCGACAGCGGTGAGTAATAGACGATTAATAGGCTACCGGTCGGTAAAGTGTTAATTTGCTGACAACTTGTCAATTGAAAACATACTGCAAAGATATATTACTAAATCTTAATACATTTAAATCTAAATTTACGTTTATCTATGAAGTACAAAAATAAATAACAAGATTCCTGAATCAGGTAAAAGACTAATATGAATCTTTTAATGACTTTTTCCTATGAAAAAAGAAGATGGCCGAAGATGTGTGACTTGTCACATTTTTTTTCTCTATAATCTTCAAATGGTGTAAGCTTAGTATTCAACAGTAACATTACAGAAATTGATGCAAAAATTAGCAGAAAAAACACGATAAATCTTTTTTTTTCCCCAACACCTCAAACTGGTAAAGTTGATTGACGTTGATCGACAAAGAGAAAAAGAACACTGGAGAGATCGTTGGTTGGAAACGCGAGCAAAAATCCCCGTGGCGTTTGCATCGGCACGGTTAATCTCCAGGACATATCGTTGGTCGTCGTCGTCGTCGTCGTTGGTGAAATCACGCGTTCAAGTTCAGAAACGTGGAAACATGGCGTCGATTCTCTCGCACGGCGCCAATATAACGCCCGTTGGCTCGCGCCCGCCGCTGCAGTAATAACATAATGGCACAGGAAGAGAATGCGTTTGACTCGCGATCCAACACGACTCCGGAATCCGAAGAGTTCCACGTACGAGCGGCCAAACATCCCTAGTATTCCTCGCGGAAAGCATAAACCGCTCGACGAGAACGTTGTTTATCGTTCACCAGTTTACGCCAGGTTTACGCGTGCCTCCGAGCCCCCTCCCCTCGATCCCTGAATACTGGAGAGACATCTCCAGAAAAAGGAGCACCAAGGAAAACTCCCGCTTCGTTGAAGCAGACCAACCATGTGTATGTACCACGTACGTAACAATGATCGAAAGACGGAGAGAGAGAGAGAGAGAGAGAAAGATATTCAAGATCTCGCGATTCGATTTACCCTTGGCAGAATTCCATTTTATTGGATGGAATACTGAATATCTGAAAGTAAGAATGATTCAATGAGCAAGATATAATCGGTTGTTCGGTGAAGAGAGACAATGCCCGCTGTGCTCGTTAATTCTTTCGTTGTTAATTAACTTTCGCGCGCGATCAGTACAGATACTCGCGCACTTGTGAGAAACTTGTGTACGTAATAAAAAAAAGTATCGTAAAATATCCTAAAATATGATATTCAACGAGTGAAAAATTTCTACCAAGCATCTATGCGATTTAATTGGAAAAAATCGATAATCTGTAGTTCGGGAAAATTATCAAGCACAATGTCACATAATCGGAATTTCGAAGAAAACAATCTGTTTGACAAATTTAGGTATCTTGTATGTTTGAAAGCAGTATATTAATGTTGCGACATGTTAGCTATTAAGTGTTCTTGATTGTCCTTATGTTTACGGAGATATTACACGTAAATGTCAGACAGCTATTTTTATCGAAACGTTACACACGAAGGAGTAAGTTGTAAGTAAGACAATCAAAAATATCGTAACCTTGAAATATTCCCCATTGACGAAAAAATAATACGACGCCACGGGTTATACGGCTAAGTTTAAGTTTCACAAGTTTTCCTATGCACTGCAGTGTAGCGCCATAAAGAGGCACATAACCATTTCAGGCCAAGTGTGTTGAACACGACCTCTGCACAGATCTCGTACAGTCGAATCGTGACGTGAAATTTCTTTTCCATTTTTAGCTTAAGTACTGATTATCAAGCACGTTTATCGCATTGCTTTTTATTTTCCATTCTTCTTTTTCCTTTTCTCTTTTTTTTTTTTTTTTCTTTTTTGTTGCTGCTTTTACGATGCCGTATTTCATTGAAAATCATTGGTGATTCTTTTAACAAAATGATTCACTTATATTTACAGTTGAAAATAAGTGTGCAACTAATAAAAATGGATTATTTATTATCAAGACAACTTATTAATATTATATATACTAAGTATTTATTATTATTAGTATTATTACCAAATATTTTGGAGTAGTTATCACTATTATTTATTATAAGTATTTTTAAGACGAATTAGTAATATAGCAGTGTAACATGATATTTATAACATTTCAAACATGTGTGAGACATGTCTGAAGACAAAAAAATACAGAACTTATAAACATGACGGAGATGATATTATGATCTAGAGTAGCGCGGCAGTTTTTGTTCATTGTTAAATTAATTGAAAGTTAAAAAAAAGTTAACTTTTATTAATACTTTCACTACGGACAAATCCCAGTATTTCGATATCTTAAAAATCAAATTTAGCAATGCTCTGAACAAGATGGTAGCTAAAATTTCTAAGAAATCCCGTGCTTTCAAGATGTACATTCACGTTTGACTCTCACTATATGCAATTACCTGAATTTCGAATATAAATACCCGTATTAATCCGAATTTAATCAGTTCCCGTCAATGCACCCCGTGCATCTATTTCTTTTTTTTTTTTCGTTCGATCTAAATCACAGATGCGCATGATGTGCCACAGTTGGAATGCAAATTGTAATACTCAATACGTACACACACGTGTAGAAAGATCGCGGCGTTCGTGTCGTTTGTCGGTGGGTACGTTTGAGACGTTGATTTAGATGAGCGTGATTTCCGAGTTGGCTACTTGTTGTCCAAGAGTGTGCGGAGTGAAGCGATTGGTGCGTGCACTGGAACTACACGGAAGGTGCGCAAATCTGATTCCCTTTTGCTCCTTCCCTTCGGACCGTTTCGCCCCTGTCTCTGTCCGGCAGTTGCCTCGCAGAAAGTCGCCACTAATGATACAAAGAGGAATGCTGTCCGCGCGCTCCGACGCGAGCACCTCTCGCGGTAGCCATTTGTAATTCGCAGGTGAGAAAAAGGTCGCGAAAGAATCGAACGAAATGCACAATGGCAAGGGGGTGGATGCATACTTCTCGCCGGCTACTCGCAATTAACGACGCACGCTGCCAGCTATAATTAAAATCATACGCCACTCCTTCCGTCTGTACCTCCTTCTTCCAGCTGCTTGGTAGATTGCTGATTTTCAGATTCCTCCCCGACCGCCACCTTCCCTTTGTCACTGTTCCAATTCAATTACCAGGGAAAAAGTCGTCGAGAGTTCATTAGAGTAATGATCGAGTTACATGATTCATTGCTTCGACAGGCGCGGACCCCGAGTCGGCGGTAGTTTCTTTCTCGAGTTCTCGGTTAATTTAATTAAGGCGTTGCTCGAGATGAGTAATCTGGGCGAGGCTATCGCGCCATTCGTATTTGTTGCGCTGAATTCGTTAACTTCTTGTTTTAGGAGCCTTTATCTTTCTATCTGACGATACCTTTATCTTTCCCAGCGGAAAATCGACAGCACCCCATATCAGCAGGGAACTTGAACGAACGACAACAAGGAAATAATATTAATAATAATTCTCTTTACATCTAGAAGAAGCTGGTCCGCTTTCCTTATGCGTATAAACTAATTTATCCTTCGTTTTCTCACAAACGAGTAAAACGAAGAATACCCGTTTCGATAATTGTATCTCGTTTATCCCCTTCCTCGTCCCCTTACCCCCTCCCCCATCGTTACATCTTCAAACAGACTCCATTAACAGATTGTTATAACGGATTGTGTTACCACCGAAGCGATTTCGAAACTCAACCCGAAAGTACAAGGCGATGAAGCAAGAAGAAAGAAGGGGAAAAAAAACAAATCGGGAGGGAGCAAAACGAAAAGAGAAGGTTAGGAAGTCAGAGAACCCGACGATGACAGAGTCGACAGAATATTACAGAGGTTTGCCAGGAGTTAATTCCCCGGGGGCCGAGAAGGGACTGTTTTAATTAGAGAATCTAATTGATGGCCGCGTACGGCGCGGCTGCCGAGCAATCCATAAACGACTTCTTAGAGCCGCGCACCTGGGCACCACGGCGTTAATTACTCTCCTTCTGTGGCCGGGTCCTTCCATCTCTCCATTCTCCGCCTCATCCTCCCCTTCCCTCGTCGTTCTTCTCGTTCTTCTTTTTTTTTTCCCCAAGGCCTCTTGACTTGCAAGCCTGAAAGAGGTACAGCCTCCGAGTATAATGGGGTGAGAGAGCAAAGAGAAAAAAAAAAAAATTAAAAGAAAACATAGTGAGTGAGAGGAAAAGGTAACGATCGCCTTGCGAAGAAAAAGAAAGGACGCGTACAAAGAAAGAGAGAGAGAGAGAGTGAAAGGAGGAATGGGGCGGCAAGGGGGAGAGAAAGCAACAAGTGTCCCCCGTCGCGAGGCGCAAAAGCATTCCTAATTACGCCCCTGCCCTTGGAGCGAAACGAGACAAAAAGCGCGTTGATTACATTTTCGTATAATTTCATCGGTCGGCGCTCGCCATTAAGAGCCACCACCGCGCGCAAATTAGATCGATTCCTTAATGCCCCGGGCCGCGTAATTGGTTCTCATTCTCGGAAGCTGACGGTGAAATCGGATATCTGTCGTGTAGCCACAGCCACACTGGACAGAGAAAACCAGACTGTTGCTGCTGCTGCTGCTGCTGCTGCTGGTGTTGTTGTTGGTTATTGCTCGCACCTTGGATGGTAGGCTTGGTGGTAGTGTGATGGTCGGTGGTGACCGCCGCCGCCGTCGTTTGTGCCAGCGGAGGACCGGTCAACGTAATTGCTTCTCCGACTGTTTTGCGGTTCCGCACCGAAACCGTTCGCCGGCACCAGAGGAGAGGAATATCGTTAATGTCGCGATACGTGGCTCCGATAATGAAGCGAGAAACGCTTTTTGCCAGACACCTTGCGGGATGTTAATGAATCGCAAGGGGGCCACGGGGCTCTTATTCCGACGCGTTAACCCACCGCGAAATTTTGCGGAGGCCTTCGCGGTCTTCTCGCGAAACCGTGATGCGTGTCGTGATTGCTTGCGAAATTGAAAATATTCCTTCGGTCGATATAAATAATCGACCAGCGCGCGCAGGATCGGATCGGCCTCCCCGAAATTCGTTTGAAGCGACAAGCGTGCCTTTGAATTATAACGTGATGTATCGTTGTTGCGGAATAATAATAACGCAGCTACGTTACATCAGGTCGATCGCCAGTTTTTCGGTCTGATAATAATACAGATACACTCTCGAGTCGGTCTTTGTCTCGTGAAAATTCACCACCGTGTGTTCGGTCAATTAGATCAGATCTGTTGTCAGGGGCTGTTTATCGGCTTGATTAGTACGATACGTTAAATCCTTGTATTTTATTTAAATAAACGAGATCGATTATCGAGATCGAGAAACGGTTAGATTATATTTCATATTGGTTCTTGGTTTCGTTGCAGTGGTACAAAGTAGACAGAGCGAAAATCCGGGAGGATTTGCTCCGTTTATGGATCCCCCTTGGAACAGGACTCCAGCACGATCAACCTGACAGAACCGCCGAAATCTTCCTAACGAAATCCATCGAGAGATCGGACTCCTTGCCGTTGCAAGCGTGGCATTCCTTGGCAAGGTCCGCTTTGTCCTGGTTCATCAGCCGGACCTCCATAAATGGGTGAGTATTGCAAACCATAATAGCGGAAAATCGGAAAATTACTGCGTCAAATGTACGTTTCTACAATTGCAATTCTACTATTTGCATGTTTGATATTTTTAAGATAAGATAAGAGAACGCGAATGTACATTTTATACGTAAAGATATTCTTTTCACTGATAAATGTTTTATCAGTGTGCACGCTGTAACGTAACTACGTGATATAACAATACCTGTCTAATATCGACAAAACACTTGATTCGAAGCAGTGAATTTATTAATTGCTCGCCATTTAATCGTTCAATCGTAAAATTTATTAAATTTATTGAAATCAAAACGATTCTTTGCGTCTCCATCGTTTTCAAAATCTATTTCAAAACTTTAAATCGAAATAATTGCTTACAAACGCACGCAAAATATTAAAACATATCACATTATAACGTGTAATATTGCCCAGTTCGACGAAAGAATATGCGTACCAATACGTATCGTTAGATCTGCAGTAAAATTAACCAAATCGTTATTAAAATAACCAAAATAATGTCGATTTTATATAGATAGATACTTTGTACTTTCACGATATTCTCAAGTACATAAATCATTTAGTGTATCGCACTCAGTCTCGTCAACTCGATAAAACCATCAGTCTTTTCAACTACACGTGCAAAACGTATCTCAGAATGCAACTTACGACGCAAGAACGCGTCAGCGTCCCGTGATAATTTTGACAATCTTGTGTAAATCTCGTGAAATCCGCTTTCTACGTGACACCGAGCAATCGTTTCTCCCCTGTCGCAACAACCCGGAAGCAAAGCCCGGAAAAAATACTTCCACCGACATCTCGCTGATCCATAGACATCATCACCTCGCGATTGTCTTTTTTACGTCTTGCTAGGGCAAGGTCTCGGCCTCGACCTTGCCAAGGCAGATCGTTCGCGAGGTGATGAAAGGAGGCTTTCCCTTCTCGCCGATTAATTAATAACCACGCAGATACGATCTCCGCCTATCTGGCTGTCCGATGAGGCTCGACAACCTGGTGGCAAAGAGGCTCTCCTCTCTCGGTTGCTGGGTCGGTTGCTGTTCAGCTGAGTCTCCTCCTCTCGACCGAGGGCTAGAGAGAATAGAAAGAGAGAGGAAGAGAGCTAGCACACAGCAGAGTCGAACGAGATAGAGACAGATGACAAGGAGTACCTGGCCAGATGAGGGGGGAGAGAGAGAGGAATGGTTATTGATGACCAGCTTTGTTTGCCCCCCGAACCGTTTATTAAAATCCAACGCGAGTGATTAACCCCCCTCTCTCTCTCTCTCTCTCTCTCTCTCTCTCTCTCTTCGAGCTACGCGTCGCCCTGGCAGCAGCTACCAGACGAAACACCTCCGCATCGCAGTGTGCCGCCTGTGTGTATGGGATTGACCGGGGAACCGTTTATTAAAATCCAGCACGGTTATCCGCGTGCTACTAGGCGGGACGAAGAACCTGGTGTGCTGTGGTGGCCGCGATGAATTAGAATGACGAGCTGCTTTTTCTTTCTTTCTTTCTTTCTTTCTTTCTTTTTTTCTTTCTTTCTTTTTTTCTCTGGCTCGGCTTACCGGGGGTGCAGGATTGAGCAATTAACGCATTTACGATTGAAACGGGAACGAGATGAATTTTTCACGAAAACTTGGTGATTCCCTTTCGTTGAGTTAGGTTGACTTTTTACTCGGTCGTTGGTGATGGAAAGTAATGTACTACGGCTGGAAGATATGGCACAGGCAATCGCGCGAAAAATTACGAAAAGTATTTTTGAAATTCTGAATTTTGAATGCACAGTAATGAGTAACGAGTAGACTAATGCAGATGTTTCACGCGTATTTAGATTTAGATGCCTTTTGTAGGTGCCATTGAAAAAAGCAAAAGCTAAATAGAAATTTCACTTTTCACTTGTTATTCGTCGTGAAATTGTGAATTGTTCTATTGGTGTGAAAAAAAAATATATTTTTTTTTATTCGAATCGTTATGAACGTGTACGTTAGATTTCTTCGTAGAAAGGAAAGTAGAGGAACCAGAATGCTCGATCATTTCTAATTTAACGTTAAATCGGTAAAAGTCAGTAAATATATTTTGCAACACAAATCGAACCATCGTGAGTATCAAATTATAAACTAAACTAGGCCAGGAAAAAAATATTTCAAATAATCCGTGAAGGGGAAATTCGTAATATCGGGTTAAATTTAAGAGCGATATTATTCGCGATGTGAAACAAGAGAAGTAACTAAGCGTATACAATATTCCGCGTTCCAAATTGCATCGTCTTATCAGTTGGCCCTGTGCCGTGTAGTATCAAGATAACCTTCGTTTATATGTCCGAAATAATAATTCCACGATATCAGATAATTTTCGTTACGCTCGACCCTCTTAACTTCCATAATCTCGTATTTGAGGTTGTTATTTTTAAAATAGCTCCTGTCACGCCTGTGTTACTTTCTTCCTAGTCACTTTCAACATTTACTTCAAGCGTATATATTGTCATCGATATTCTCGATTGTTACTCAAACGAAGCTAACTTAATCGAGAATCTTTTCTTTCAATAAAAATTCATT
Source organism: Tetragonula carbonaria (assembly GCA_032399595.1). NCBI lineage: Eukaryota > Metazoa > Arthropoda > Insecta > Hymenoptera > Apidae > Tetragonula > Tetragonula carbonaria. The sequence goes on along the minus strand of JAUCRC010000015.1, from coordinate 7,156,954 downwards.
CCTAATGATGAAGTGAATTTGCTATTCGCTGTATTTATATCATTCTGCTGTTCAAATTTTAACAACTTCGATTTATCGATGAGATTTTCTTACGAATTATTGTCCAAAATCAGCGATAGTAAATTAAGAGAAATATCAATGATAAATCAATGCTACTAGCTACCCAATCAAATCCTGTCTTGGACGATCTCAGAGGAAACTGAAGATACACAGTGGCCTAATTCGATAATACTAGACACGCGTTTATCTTGCGATCAATCATCAACGCCGGGCCGTATTCCCCTTGTTTCCATCATGAAAATATCATACCGCGCGCGTCTCTCCATTGCATTGGAATTATCCCACGTGAAAATTCCGCTCGCGCACGAAACGAAATTGCACGGTAATGATGTCGTAACAACGTATAGCGTGCAATTTTATCAAAACACTCCGTTAATGAATCTTTGGTTGAAAGAAGATTGTAGCCACGCGTCTTGTCTTGTCATTTTTTCCAAAATTTCCGAAATTATCCGAAGAGTTATTTGAGCTATCATCCGACAAGTTCGAACGGAGTTCAAATGATTTTAAGGAGAGTGAAAACTACTCTCAAATCACCAGACGATCAGAGATTTTATTAAAAATCATTCGAAACACAACGTTGTAAGTTGGCAGAATTACTTTAAGAAATTATAAATCGTAGTAGTCGCAGTGTTAAACAGCATTTAGCAACCATCGTCGCCCGAGCTTTTATCATACGTATTCGCAACGAGAGAGAGAACGTTGTGCACGTAGTGCAATGCCAGCAAACTAAGAACGACGAATGAGAAGAACGACAGAGTCACCTGGGTGACGTTCACGTGATGTTACAACGCGCTCCCGCTGAGAATATTAATTACATTCCCTCCACGGCTGATCCCCTGCTCTCTTGCTAGCTCCTGAGTCAGAAACCCGTTCGCTCGTCTCGCAAATTAATCATAATTAGCGATGAGATGTTCTCCGCTCGGTTAGATACCAACCAAGAGAGAAAAACCAGCCAAGAGAAAAGATCTCGCGCAAATAGAAAAGATCAAGAAGAAAAGAGTTGCGCGATATTAGAAGAGTCAGCGGCGATCGGAAAGAAGAAGTAGAAGAACAGGCAACTCTTCGCGTTCGCTTCCACCAAGGCCCCCCAAAGTTTGCCTTCTTCGAATCTTCAACGCCACCTTGATTTCATTTGCAAACTTCAGGACACACCGAACTTGTAACTTTCTTCAAAAACGCGTGTGAAAATCACCGGACGCGAAAGGGGAAAAGGCACGCTACGTACATTTTCTTGTTGATTTTCTACTTTTCACTGTCACTTTATGATTATAAACGGAAATTTAATACACGAACAACAAAGAGTTCGATTCTTCTGAACAGAATCGCAAATGCATTGTGTCACGACGGTGAAATACTGGGAGGGTAACTGAAACAACTCGATCACGTTGTATCTTTGAACTCGTCAGAAAAACGTTAGGCCTTCTAGAGAAAGAAAGAAAACAAAAAGTAGGAAGCTCCGAGCGGGCCGAAACTAAGGCGAGGCTCCGAGCGAAAATTGCGCGTAATTTTCGAGGTAGACCCCGTGTAGCAGGTGAGGCCTTCGAATGTCGAACAACCGAATCGTTTCGCAGCTCCTTCGATGTCAATTAACAATGATTGCTACGTCGACGTCGAACGGCCATTACTTCTAATTGTCCGCCGGAAATGTTCTCCTTGAACCAGCGAGTTTCTGTTATTTCCACGGCTCCACGATTGTATCCAGAATGCAAATTCGATCGTTACCGGCTGTTTGCTCCGCGGAAACACGGAATAATTATAGCCCGGTCTATTATCCGTTTCACTTCTAATGCCGGTGTTTCGTCGACCTGCCCCTCCTCCCCCCACATCGTCGATGCGTGCTCTCCTTTATCCTACCACTTTTTGATAGCGTTCTGCGAATGGGCGAAAAGCGAAAGAGTCGTGATCAACGAACATGGTAATTGAATGTTTCGCTTTCTCGTGAACTTTTATAAGCGGCGAGATACTCGCTACTCGCCTCTGTCTGTTTGCGATCGTTACGCAGGATAATTCGTTCGTAGATTAAATGATTAAACGATTCTTTGGACAAATACGCGCTCGCGAGTATCGAGAAGATTTTTCATCTTACAGACGTGAATGATTCTTTCGAACGAATTCAACATTCAACATTTGTCTTCGACAAGATGACCGTTTCCTTTCTGCAGAGCATGTTTCTCGCTGTTTCTGGAAGTTTCCGGTTGCATCGTTTGTTCGGAATTTCTTTTATAGAAACGCGACAGACATTGCTGACCCATCGAGTGTTATAAATGAAACACAAGTCATCGTTCAATAAAAAGTATAGATATTAGTAAAGATAATAGTACCTGCAGAGTAGGTATCCTTGAAATTCCTAAATAAATATTTCCTAAATAAACTGACTTCGACGTCTACCGATAAGACCTAACGTCTATTAATTGACCAATGGTGTAACGAAGAAAGTAATTGTGTTACGCGAGAAGAGATGGTAGGGAACGTCCGATCGATCGTAACAAAGTGAGACAAGAAGGTCTAACAGATTCTGAAGTCAGATGAAACACAGCAGCTAGTTTTTGTGTCGGGCCCCGTCGTGTACAGAACTTCAGAATGGTTGTCAGTACCTGCTAAAGGAGAGGATGATCAAGAGAGAAGGGGCTGTTTAGTTCCGCGCGCCACCTGTTATCTCCCTGTCTCCTCTTCGACCTCCCCTCTTTTTTTGTGAACCTGACTTCCAAAGGGTGATCAGATCCTCGCTCTCTTATACAGCCTTCTTGCCGAGCTATGAAACTAACTGATTCAACGTGTTCCAGAATTTGCAAACTATTCCTATGCCTGCTTCGTAATTGAAAATCTGCAATTTTTCACGATTCGAGTATAGTTAGTTGTCGATCAATTGAGCAATATTACAACATACGTGGCTATTTTATTTATGGAAGTACTAAAGTGATGTGAAATTTATCTGTCTCACACTTTTGCTCTACTAAGAATTTAGAGAGAAATTCTGTTCGTTATTGGCAGTTCGTATGTCTTAAATAGTAGTTGCAAGCTTCTCTTGTTAAATTTTCTTTCTTTTAACTTCAATAACAATAGCAAGAGAAACGTTGACTCTGTGATATAAAAAGAAATTCTTTCACGCTAGGAGGTATCGATTAAAGAGACATTGATTTTTAAATTCATTTCCATTTGTCGCGTACAATGCAAACGGCAACGTCACGTAAACTTATGGCGTTACAAGGTAAATACGATTTTAATGAGGGAAGAGAAACCACGTGAGTTGATAATTCGAGAGAACCAGGCTGAGCATTTTCATAATTACCTCTGTACCGGAAACGATCGAGAAAAACACGTTGCCAAGGGATTACGCGGTGTTCGCGATGTTTATCACTTGAAAACACGTCATTACTGTCCTACTTTATTTTCGTTCTTTGCTCGCCAAATATTTCATAATTTCGTGAACAGCAAGTATATTTTTTACGGAATTCAGATTATAAATTCCGTCAATTTTATCCCTGTAAAACTGAATAATTTTAGCAACGTTATATTTATATTTGTAGTTAGCAATATTATTTACATTTACCTACACAAATATTATATATTAAAATAATATTACTATTACAATATGAATTCTGAATTGATTCAGAAATTGGTAGATAATCTTAATGTATATACACATCTATCTACAGACGTTAGATTTTTCCTAATTTCTTGATCGAACGATTTTTTCTTACAATAAATATATATGAAAAATTTGTTTAATAATAAACAAATAAATAAATATATATATATATATATATGATTTTCAATCTTTCGAGTTTAATAAAAATGTAAAGCGTGACATACAATCTTATTTAGAGATAAGAGACTCTAAATAAAATAGATAAAAATATTCCGATTCTCGTTTAGTTTGTTAGATCTATATAAGAAGATATTAATAAGCATACCTTCCCAATTTTTGAAAATTCTCTCTGACTGAGAAACAACACACCTGGAACCGCCCATATTTTGCCTTAGGTAAAGGATTAATGAGTGATTAGCAGGGCGCAAACTCGCGACGAAGGGTGCGTGGCCACGAGGAGGAGTTGTACGCGTGAAACGAGCACCGCCCTTCGTTTATAATTAGCGGTCACAGCACCGGTAACAGAGAGAATGTCAGAAATCCAGAGGTTTTCGAGGGGTCGACGCCCACAGGGGTAGCTCTTTCCCATTAGACGCGAGAATTCGCGCCTGCGCTCCTCGATTAATTACGGAGAGGGTTGCCAATCGGAAGCAGAGCCAGGCGCCGCGCAAACGCGCTAATGATAATTACTGACCAACGAGCCGACGCCGTCTTCGTGGACCAATCGCAGGATGCTGACCGAGAAAAGAAACGAGAAAGGCCCCAAAGGGAAGGGTTTCTCGAGGGTTGCCGAGGGGTTGAACGACGAAACTCGCGCACGACGATGAGGCAAGATCAAAGGATTGAGAATTAGGAGAAGGCACGATTTATCCAGTGACGCTTTATCATCCGTGATTTTTCGCTTCTTCTTTGTTCGAGTAGATAGAAGGAAATATTATTTCGATATTTGCGTGTTCGACGCGCGAATCAAATTAAGCTTCCCGATGGCTGATCATAAGAGAAAGTAAAGAAACGAGACAAGGGGATGAACGCGGATGGTGACGTGAAAATATCAAGCGGATATAAATAATATTTTGTAAATTTGTTTTTTGAATGATTGAAACGAGATTCGTATCTATAGCTGCTTCGCGAATATATTTCTGTCGTTGATATTATTACCTGCACGAACGTAGTATGACAATTCAGAAATTGATACACTACCATTACATTGTTAACGCAAATTAATTTGATTTAGATATTCATTTCAAAATACTATGTTCCTATTAAATTCATGTTAGTTGTTCGTTTAATCGTAATAATACTACTACTTAATGAGCAAACTGAAATATCTGATTGTTTAATAACAACAAAATGAAAAGGGGGGAAAAAAACAAGAAGAAATAAGATAGATGATAAAAGACGATAAAAACGGACGATAAAAGTCATATGATATAAATCAGCGATATATAATATATAGGTATCGCTTTCTTTCTAAGTTCGTGTAACATAAGCTTGAAACATGCTGTCATTCTCAGAAGTACCCAACTAAGACAGAAAATAACAGTGATTAACAACAGCGCCCTATCCTTAAGTAACAAGCCTTATTATTTTTATATTAACTACGTTTTTGCAGAAAATATCGGAGTAGGGAGAAAGGAAGAAGCCGATCGAATCCACAACAGGGATTTTTAAAATTCACCCTCACCATACACGCGATATACACGGATAATAACACTTAACCGTTTCGTGAAATTTCGTACTAAATAATTTCTTGACTTTCACCTATGATTAATCGATTCACATATACCTATCAATCTTACAATAGGTAATTTTATACAATCGATTTCAGCCCGAGTCGAGTGTTTTCTTACTTTCAATGGCAACGGGTAATGTTTGAATTTAATATTTTTAACAAACATGATATTTTTCTTAATTGCTGAAAGTAAAATGCACATACAGTAGGACCACCTGATAAACCGGCGTTATGCGAATTTCGCATTATACGAATCCAAGAACGCGAAAAAACTATAACTAAATAAATAGCCTTCTTCTCTGTCTTGTCAAATCAGTGTATTCAAAAGAATATTCTTCCTATTGAAATTTTCTGTTTTAATAAAAGATCTTTTGTACGGGAGGATTTCTTCAAACTTAATGACGCTTCAACGGACTCTTCAGCTCTTTCATTTTTTCCAATTGTGCGAATTGTTCGTTCATTTCTGTTAAATTTCTCGCAAACAGAAAGAAACCAAGCGATCAAGAATTTCTAATTTTTCTTCTGACGATACAAATCCCTTCTACTCGGCCTATCTTTTCTGATAGTCTTTAGAGTCATGGCTGAAAAATATCTTGTTTCGTATGTCTGACATTAAATATAGTGAAAAAAGATTGATCCCTACCTTACGATCGATAGCTACTTTCCGATTGAAATGAATTCCTTTTTGAAATAACGCGACTAATTCTGCACAGAAATAACGCTGTTCCACGATAAACAAACGCACTTTAAACAAACCCTTCCTTATCGCACAAGATTAAATGCAAAACTGTGCATCGAGTCAATTCAAGGACGGCGCGTATTTTCATATCGGCGAATGAATCTTTCTCGGCAAATTTTCTAATCGCATTGCAGAGAGTCCTGCTGCCTTTTATACAGTTTAACGAATGAAATGAATCAATTCCTTTAACCGTGCTCGCAAAAATATCAACTTGGCATAAACCGGAAATCTAGAGAAACCGGAAATCCGAGAGTCGCCATTTTCACGGAGAGTCACGACGTAAAATTGTTTCCCGTTTTCGATTTGCTTGGTAACAGGATAACCAGGATAACTCCTTCCCGATTACAGCTCGTGATACCTACTCCGATCTACCAATACCGATCTATCCGATATGAAAATGAACAGCTTGACGCGTCGGAAATTAAAGAGGAAAACAAGAAGCATTGTTCTGCGCGTGTCAGCGTGTTGGTATCGACGGTGCACGCATGACGAACGCGTCTTCCACCGTCATTTATACGTCAGTGTAAACCGGTATTTCAACGAGACCAGGGGCAGAAGAAGAAGCGTAGGCCGCTTAGCAATGGTCACCTGCGAATTACACATGCACGGGTGTCGTTCGCAGAGTCGCGCGTTCACATAAATCGAACGATATAAGGCTGGCCGACCGGCCAATCAGATTGGTCGTCAGTGTCCAAGATAAAAACTAGCCGCGGCTCGCGCACGATCTCTCGTCGTTAACCACGAGGATTCGCCTAACGAACGACGAGCCAGTGTTCACTTCGAACTTAACGTATAACTTGCTAATTGTAACGTTGAGCCCCTCGACATACAACGACGTCTCTGAGACATTTGCAGGTTAAGGGTGTAAAAAGATATTTTTCTACACGCACAATATTTTTCGTATCTCTTGGGCTCGTTATCCTATGTTCTAAATTGCCTACTTCGTTGGAAAATAAATATGATTCTCTGGTCGTGTCGAATTTCATTTAGCTCGTACGTGGATCGAGTAAGATTGATTTAGAATGTTTCACCCAGCCGGACGAGATCTTTGTAAGTGGAATTTTTTATACGCTGATACGCGAGATAAGTGAAATCGAGGCCGAGTTTTTGTTAAAAATAAATCGAGTTAACTCTCGTCGTCGTCGTCAAATTTCTTTTCTGTCAGGCCGTTCTGAGAAGTTTTGTAGGCGAAACTTTTTACCTTTTACATAATATACATTATCTGCCGAGTTGTAACGGCGTCGTTGTATCTGCATATCGCGTTCGATCGCAGGAATTATATCAGAGAAAAGGAGCGTTACGCTTATTATATACATCGAACACGCTCGCGAGGAACTTGCACTTGGGAAAGGATGTGTAACTTATTATATACGTTGCAGTCGATAGAATGGAAGGTTCCGGTGGGGGCCAAGAAACATTGACCTTACACACGGCGATCGAAGAAAGCTCAGCTCGAGGGAAAGACATCTTCGAACGTTATTTCACGTTGTTCGATCGTTCAGAATATTTGCTTGATTAAAAACGGATTTGCAAAAATGTCGCAACGATATCTGAAATGCTATGGTTAAACGTGTTTTCTATTCTCTTCTCTTCAACTCGATCAAGAAAAAAATTGTATTTTTTCGATTCGTAAGTTCTTAATCGTGGATATGTTCGTGGGAAATAATATATGCGCATTAGATGCCCAAGAAGATTTTATATAGTTTGGTATTTAATAATTCCGATTGTTTAAAAAATAATTTCCTACGGCGCCACGCTCTTAGTCTTTCTGTAAAGTATTGCAAGGTTCAACGTGCAGCTGGTTGGTTGACTCAAGTCCTGACGCTTGTCCTTTTCCTTATTTTATGACGCAACAACTCTCGGGGATCGTCCACGAATCACAGTGTTTAAGGCGTCTAAAATTCAGAAATGTCTCCAAGGAAGGGGGTGGGATTTGTTGTAGCTGGCGCCGAGAAGAGACGAGTTATAAAAGCGTGTATTTCCCTCGTGAATAGTCCACTTCGTACTCCTATATATATTCTCCCGCGACAATCTTGCTAAGAATCAAACGATCTTCCCAAACTTCCAACGAAATATACAAACTGATACGTGATAGATGTATCTAAGTATGTTATACATTCACCAATTGATCGAACTACGATGTAAAATAGGCCAAATTCAGTTACTCAAATTACAACATATTAAAGTGAATTAATTAAATTAAATTAAATTAAAACTCGATTAGCGCACGCTAGAGAAACATGGAATGACAAAATTGACAGGGAAGGTACACGTTGGAAACGAAATGAAAATGATACGTTCGAATCACGTTCAGACATAAGCTCGTTTAAAGAACTCGGCCAATGCTGTTTATCAAACGTACAGTGCCGACTTATCACAACGAAACAAACGGAGCGTCGAATCCTTCAAAAATTGACGCGACGAAATAAAAGCGAAGATTTCTTCGCTCGCTCCCCTTTCGTAAAAGCATGCCGGTGTATAGAGAGAGAGGTGTATGGGGTCGCTGCCTCCCTTGCCAGTAAAAGATCGAATTGATAGGTATCGTTCGGATATACCTACGCGATGTGTGATCCACAACGAACGCGACGTTTCGAGAAAAAGAGAAAGAAAACATGGGTAACAGACTTGCAGAGGTGAAACAGACATCGAAACCGACGATGAAAGGGCTAAACGGAGAAAGGATAGAGACAAGATAGAGCTGAAGAACAAGAAAGTCGAGGAATATGAGAAGAGAAAGAGGGGCAAAGGAATAGAAAGGGAGCACAGTGCTAAAAAAAAAAAAAAAAAAAATGGGAAAGAGGATACGCGAAAAACTCGCGTAACGATCCCGTTTAAGAATCCCTCCGCGTCCCTCCTCTCGCGAAACAAACCCTCACCTCCCCTCGGCCTATCTCCTAGGCAAAGCTTAGCAAAATATCGGGCAACCATGCTTACCAGCCACCCACCCAGCCCTCTTTCCTCGTTTCCTCGTTCTTACCCGGCGGAGAGGACAGCATTTGCAAAACTCCGACGTGTATAATAGTAATTATTGTCCGCGGATCTCTTATCCACCCCTCCCTCTCCATCCTCCAGCCGTCGGTTTACCACCACCATCGGGACCAACGCGGCGTGGCCTCCCCTCCATCGCTCGTAGACAGGGTGGTCCATGGTCCACGCCTACCCAGCATCCCTAGCTCCCAGCTACGTCCGCTTTCCCCTCTTCTCTTCTTCTTCGCGTTTCACTCTTCCGCTCTTCGTTCTGTCTCGCATTCCCCGCGGAACTTTTCGTCTCTCACACCCGCGATCGAGCAGAAGGAGAAGGAGTGAAAAGCCAGCTAACGAGATACGCCGTCGGCCGCGGCAGGGCGAATGCTAAATAGACGCTACGTTCTTCTCTCTCTCTCTCTCTCTCTCTCCCCGTTTTCGTTCCCTTCGTAGGTATGTACCTATGTACACCGTTTTCGTCTATTTCTCTCTCTCTGTTCGACCTTCTTTTTCCCCCCCATGGTCGCCCCACCGCGACCACCATCACCCCACCACGCGCTGATTTCTCGTTGCATCGGCGAAACGGCGAGGCAACGTAACCTTCCACTCCGGGGTACTAGCGCACACGAGCACCCACGAGAACGCTCGAACAAATCCGAGAGCCGTGTACACTGTCGCCGTGGACGCACACTAGCTGCGCACACGCCGTGTCGAGCGTGTCGTTTCTCCTGCTTCTTCCCCTTGTTCTCGTGCCTGGTGCTCGTCGCGCCGAGAGAGAGAGACCTGCAGCGCCGATTGTACAATCGCGACGAGCGAGAGAAAAAGGAAGGGAAAATCGAGGAAAATGAGGATGATATCGAAACGAAGAGAAGACCCTCGACTCCTTTCTCGTCCGCTTTCTTTCGAAACACGGAACCCCCTAGACTACTGCTCTTTCCCCGATGACGGTGGTATTGCTTGAAATTTGTCAAGCAAATTTCGATAGTTCTCGTCTGACCAGCGAGAAACTATCGCGACATGAAAATAACGAAAATATGTATCCCTGTGATAAGCTTTATCCTTCGATGTGTCGTTATTGCCGTTTGCTTTCTATGCGAGATACTTTGAGTAACAACAGTTCGAAGAAATATCTCGTAGAACGTAAACTCGTAGAATGAAAATAGCTACGTGATAAATATCGACTAATGCTAATAATATCCGTCTCGCAACGGGACAGTGTGTAAGTAGAAGCAAGATACAGCGACTCGTTCCATTATTAATGTTTATAGCGAACCAACGGCGAATACATGCAGGGGACTCGGAATTAAAAGTTTTCGCGGCCGGTTTGAATTTGTAAATGTACGAAAAGCTTCCTTCGAAGCGAAGTTGGCGAACGATCTGCGAGATTTCTCAAGCCGTCGTGATCCCTTTGCTTTTCATCAATTCGAAATACATTTTTCAGTCTGGCGGACGTTGATCGAGTACATCCTGAGAAAGTAATATATCGCTAAAATTGACTATTGAATCGGACGAAGGAGTTACAGGCATGACTCCAAGATACTCGTTGTCTTTCGACGCTTGACTTTATAATTTTTATCGACGTGCGAAATAGATATTTCGAGTAAGTTAATTATTCTAATTAATATGCAGTTTAATTTCTCGCGATGTTATCCAATTTACGTCAGAAAGGAATTGTTACAAATCGGGCTTCTGTTACAGTTGGCTGTTATAGAAATGCAATAAAAAAAAATAGATTTTTTAAAAATCCAAAAAAAAGTTGAAAGCAGTTAAAAACTAGAGGATTCCAAGACAAATTATCACGTTCAAGCTAATTCCGACAGATTAGACACGTAGAATGTCATAATTTTATTGTAACATAAAATGTGAGGTAAAGTTTCAATTGCTCGCGGACAGCAATATAAAATCACGAAACGAAAAGCGAGTCTTTTAAGGCTTTTAAGGGAAAAGAAAAGTGACGCAAGGAAGGATAAAAAAGGAGGAGAAATGTCAGGGTAGCGCGTTATGCTCGTTCAAAACGACAAACGAAGGTAAAGATGACTGGACGGATTCCTTAAGTGTTGCCCCAATCAGATCCCATGTCACTTGGTTCATTAATCCATTCAGAGCGCACTTCGAAAAGTTCCATGTTGTATTATACAGTGTTACGCCGGCCCCGAATGTAACGACGTGAATATACAGTGACGTTCAGAATTTGAGGAATCTCGAGCGTAACGGGATTCAATCAAATTATAATTGCATCGTATCGATGTATGTATGTATGTACGTATGTATGTACGTATGTATGTACGTACGTATGTATGTACGTACGTATGTATGTATGTATGTATGTATGTACGTACGTATGTATGTATGTATGTATGTATGTATGTATGTATGTATGTATGTATGTATGTATGTATGTATGTATGTATGTATGTATGTATGTATGTATGTATATATGTGTGTACCTCTTCAAAACGGTTTCTCACTGAATCGAACGTTGCATCCACAAATGTACACTGTCTCTTAAGTTTTTAGTAGAACGAGAATCGAATATATCTATATATCAGCTGATCTTTCTTCGGTTATTGTAAAATACTTGTAGTCTCATACGAAATTTCTCCAGAAAATTAAAACTCACTGTTCCGTACAGTGTCGTGGCCACATGCTTGCTCTCCACTGATCCCTTCGATTCTTCGAACGCAAACAGCAGAACGCCGCAGAAAAAAAAAAAAGAAAAAAAAGAAACAGAGATACGATGAGACGCATCTCGCGTCTGTTGTGTCGTTAGGTGTGTTTCTCTGTAATGCTGGCCTACCTTCGATTATTTGCGCGCCCGATATCAAGAGAGAGAGGGAAGGAAGGACAGATCGCGAGCGAAACGATGGCGTAGAAAGAGATAAGAATAGGCGTGTGTATCGAGAGCTCCGCAGCAATCCAGCAGAGAGCAGCACGGCTGAAACGAGGATTTGCAAACAATAGGCTCGTAGCGGGGTGGATTCTTTAGATGGCGGCTTGATACGCATCGCATTTACATATTATTGCTATTATTAGGTAAACGGTCCTTCGAGCGCCTCTTTAACACTACGCGCTTGCCCTTCGACGTATTTTACGAGCGACCGCGAGAGGCCCTCACCGATAAAAGCCGAGACCATAGCGAACTGAACCAGCGCCGCCTGTCGGCCGGCAAAAATTCAACCACCACCCGGACCGAGTGGGTGGCTGGAAACTGTAAATAATCGTCCAGAACCGCTGGAAACAGATCCTTATCACCCTTTATGCCCGCCACTGTCCCATTCCGTGTGGATATGACTCGCAGACTGACCGTCAACGCTTTGAAAACATCCTGCAGTCGGTTGTTCTTAACGTCGAAGATGTATGCTTGCAAGATTTCTGCGTGATTATCGGTACTGACACGGTAACTTTCATAACCTGTTTCACAGCGAATCGATGCTTTTTCGTGCAACTTTCGTCATTGGTACGTGATATAACATACGACATACGACAACACATTTTTCTTTCTTCTTCTTTTTTAGATTTATTTAAGCACATCCGTGCACTTTTAGATCTACTTATTTGCACCGAGGATTAGAATTTTCATTGAAGTTTCGATCGAGCGGTTAAATTACCGGATCACACGAGACGCATGCGCGAGGGCGCAAGAATCGCATACACGTATGCACGTGTAAAGTTGAAAGATTGAAGAAGAGTTTCGCAGAAATTCGAAAATTTGTGAATACGTTTGAAATGATGTAAGAACATCTCGATATTCGAGGGAGAAATGAAAATCGTTGATCGCGAAAGATGATTTGACATTTACGCGAAATTATATGAAAAAAAAAAATAACGGACTGATTCGACGATGTAACAACGCAAGATTGCAAGAAATCGGCTGTTTAAATTTGGCAACGCTGTGCAGCCGCGCGCATCGAAACTTCTCTAGACCGCATGACGCCAGGGTCGAAATTAAAGACGCGGCTTCGGGAGGTAAGGGGCCCCCGACGACGAAGCCGTGGAAAACAAAAAGGGCGGAAAGAAGGGATCGGAATCGCTCGATAAAACAGGGCGACGTTGGAAGCACCGATAGGCCCCGGAACGATTCTCCATTGGGAGAAACGTTGCGTCGCGGGGGGAAGGGAAGAGAACGAGTACGTACACACAATGGGGCCCCAAGAAGAGGAGCCGAGAGCAAAAGCGGTGAATTAATTGTCGCTCGCGCCGCCGACGAAGCCGCCACGATCCGCAAGCCTGATTTGTGAGCCGCACGCGTGTATATCGTATGTGTATCTACCCGATCCTTTCCTCCTCCTCCTCCTCCTCCTCCCTCTCTTCCTCTGCTCACCTTCCTCACCCTCGCCGATTCTTTAGTTTTCTCTTTCGTACGCTCTCTCTTTCTCTCTCTCTCTCTCTCTCTCTCTCTTTCCTTTCCTTCGTTTCTTTGATTCTTCGCTGCTTGATCGTCTCCGGCGTGCAACAAGGAGATCCGTTGTACAAGTTATACGCAACTATGGTGGTAGACACTGACAATGGAAACAAGCCCAAAGCTACGGCAAAGTGAACAAGTCGGTGCAAGAGAGACGGAGGGAAACAAAAGCAAAAAAAAAAAAAAAAAATGACGCATAATGAAAAAGAAGCAAATGAAAACAGAGAAAGTAAGAGTGATAGACCGTGAATGAGATATAGAAGGAATAAGGAACAAGATAGAGAAACAGAAAGATGTTATGAAAAATTCAGCAACCGGGTCTCTCTGTGTTCTTTTTTCTTCTTCTTCTTCGTCTTCTCCTTCCGCACCTCCTTCTTCTGTCTTCTTATTACATGTATCTTATTTTCTTCCTTCTTCTCTTACTATTTCATCCCTCTTGTTTCACTTTTTCTTCTTTGCTTCTTTTTTTTTTCCTTTTTTATTTTTGTTTATTATTCAATAGAGACCAGGAGGTGCTCGTTAATCGATGGTGCCGGCTGCGGCCGAGCGCAGAAAGCTACGGTAGAGAGGAAGAAAAATCGAGGTAGACCCACGACGAAGGGGACCATGGGATCACCATCGCCTTATTTATAACGCCGGGGATAACCGAATTCACGATCAAAATCCCGCGTTCCGCGGCATTGATGGATCGTCGATGCCGTGCCTTGGTATTTTCAAATGAACCCGCCCTTTTTCCTCGTACGTTCAGCCCTCACCATCCGCCAGCTAGTCAGAAGATTCTTCCCTTCGAAACTGGGCATCATCGAATTCACCCGACTAAGTCGCGAGGTACAAACACACCGGACCTTTCGATTTCTATACGCAGCTGCCTTTCGTCGATCATGGTAGCTCCGTCGACTCGCACAATGAGATGTTGAAATATGCGTTGCCGTTGCGTCGATTTATTCGCCTCGCTCTTCGGCAGCCATCGCGCACCGTCGAATCTCGACGTTTACAACTTTATCTTGTAATAACTTGGACTTATCTTATCAAAGAGATTACGACGAGTTACTGGATATACATATGTTTTTCAATGCGATATCAAATAGAAAATGTAAACATTTCTATGTCTGTTTGTTCTGTTCACGCTTCCGAATGTATCTCTTCGGCATTCGATTCGAAAGATTTTAATATAACTGAACAGAGGAAAGAATCGTGATGAAATAAAAAAATATCGTATAAAAATAAATATCGTGACTGTGTCAAAGAGGAAATGAAATAGAAAGCTAAGTATTTTTATACTTACATACGTGTTATAATTATTTCAGGCTGCTCGGTAGAGGTTCCATGCATGTATTTTCCTGCGAACAATTTCAAAAATTGATGGCAGCGAGCGGCTTTAGAGGGCCGTGGCACTCGTTGGTGGATTTAGGAGCAGGTGACGGTGCCACTACTGCTCATGTAGCCCACCTCTTTGAAAAAGTTTACGCCACAGACATATCAGCACCGATGAGATGGGCCCTGGCGAAAAAGAAGTTCACGTAAGTGATGTTCAATCTTTCAATCTTTCAATCTTTCAATCGTTCGAGGCCAAATATAGGGAAACGATGAAATATAAAAATATAAAATTCTTGAGTAACATCAGCGAAACAGGAAATTTTTCACGTACGTTACTTTTTTTGGAATTTCATTGGAGTGTTATTTCATTCGTTTCGTTTTATATTAGAATTTTAAGATATTTCATTAATATTTATAGACTTGCGAATCATCTGAAAATTCAAATTTTTATATTGGCAAATGATCAAAAGAAACCGAACGAAATTAGAGCAGGTATGTAGAATCAAAAAATATAACGAACGTTTTCAGATTTATAAATTATCTTTACCAGATTGTTCAGTTTTATCAATTACCTTCTTTTTTTCTTCTTTTTGACATTGAATTTTATCGTACAAATTCTGGAAAGTATAAATGACACTGGTTAAGAAAAATTCCGCTTTCCAGTGAAGTAGTTAAATCGTAATTTCAGTTAAAACGTTGTATATCAAAATTATACATTTAAATTGACATTATTTTCAATGTCTGAAGATTGAGCGACTAATTCCACTAATTCCAAAAGAAAGTGAAAAATCTGACAAAAATTACGTTTTGTAAAAAACTGAAACTCATCATCGCGATTGTTCCTGCATTATAAATTGATCGTTCTTAAATTTCGTATCAGACGACAAATTCAGCCTAGAACAGAGAATATAGAATTCTTCATTTATGCAATTATTTCAAAGCTTCTCGTCTTAATTAGATGCTTCGATGGCAGATGTCCACGAGTTGGAGGAATATCCAATGATGCAACATCATCGAAGATAATGCATGTAACAGCCTGTGATACCACTAAGTTTATAGCACCGAATTGATTGGAGTAGAAGTTTCTTCACGTTGGTTTTACACCCAGTCTCGCGTCGATACGGTTGCAATCCGAAACTTAAGTTCGAATTTTAAGTAAATGTCTGTAGGGTGCGATGTACCTGTAACCGTTTTATAGAAATCCGTTTGCTCTTTTCCAGACGAGTTTAGAACCCTCTCTCCCCCCGTGATCTTAGGCGCGTACGAAGATCTTCGACGAGAAAATAGCAAGAAAAGTACGTGTTAACGCTAAGAATATGATAGTAGTTAGAGACGCAGTCATCGTAGTGTAAAGAGTGTAAGAGTAAATAAGTTTGATACGGATCACGTCCAAGGTGTGGCATTTATCAGTGGGATCCAGTTATACGAGCGAATTCGATACTTGAAAACAATTAAAAAATAGGTTTGTACAAATTGGTTGGGTTGATTTTGCTTCGCTTTAGAATTCCAACTAATTCTTTTTCTCATCTAATTGCCATTGTTTTTGTAAACGATGCTTAAAGGAATTGTCTTTTTTTATGATATTCATGGTACTATGCAGTGTTTTTAAAATTTTTTAGCTTACACACAATGTACAAATTAATAATCTGGTATAATTGGCATTTGTATTTATTATGATAAAAAGAACATTTTGTGAAATCTAAGAAGTTTAATCATCGTTACATTTACATGTAAAAATTTACTTCTCCAGTTTACTAAACAGATTTATTTAAATAACATATTTATCTTTGTTTAACAAAATTACACGAACTTTGTAACTTCGTGATTGCGTATAAACGTATTTTATTGTTTTTACGTATGGAATTTACTAAAACAAATCCTACATAAGATGCTACACCCTGCATTTATATTTAAAAACTAAATTATTTAAATTATATCATTCTTTTTTCATTATTTTAAAATTAAATAAAATATATTAAATTTTTCGCTGTTTTAAACTTTTTCACCGAAAGTACAAGTTTCATTCAAATCCAATTTCATTACATTCAAATCAAACGTTCGTGTTAAAAACAATGGACATGAACAAAATAAATGAGATAAAACTCTTTCTAAAAAATATAATCGTAAACTTGCACGTGTAATGTCTGAATTTTCTAATTTCACGTTTGTATATTTCTTTTAGCTCAAAGAAAAAGAAATTATGAAACATTTTACGTAAAAACAGGCTATTCAGAATCTTTGACTACGAGTTACCCAATAATCCTATACATACGTACACACGTATATCTGCAGAGACCGTACATTAATTTCCTATATTCCTTTGATCAAGTAACATGCACGTAAATAGAATTTCGTTCAAGGTATTGAACGAATCATCAACACCCTAATGCAAGATGATAGAAGGAAATCTTTAACAGATTTGTGTGAATTAATCGTCTTTTGTGAAATATATTAAAACAACATATGCCCATATTCATATGCCCATCGGGAACGATAAATAAAAATGGGAAAAAAATATATTTATTATTTTATAGAGTGCTGGATGTAGAGAAATGGTACGAAAGCGGCCCCTTCGACGTGATTCTCTGCCTGAATCTGTTGGATCGTTGCGATCGACCAAACACTTTACTACGACGTCTGAAGTCGTCTTTAGCTCCAGGTGGTCGTCTGGTCGTAGCACTGGTTCTTCCCTTTAGTCCTTACGTGGAAGTTGGTGAAAGGGGTGACCACAAACCATCGGAATATCTACCAGTAAAAGGGAACGGCCTAGAAGGTCAAATAGCCAGCCTCGTCGACAGAGTTTTCGCGCCATTGAGTCTAAGATGTCTCGCATGGAGCAAATTACCGTACCTGTGCGAGGGTGATCTCGGCCAAGCTTATTACTTTCTTGACGACGTGGTATTCGTTCTAGAGGCACAGCCAGTTAGTATTACAATTTAAATACAGTTCTGCGAACTTCTAGGCAATGAGAAATATTTCTAGAAAACTCATATGCTAGAAGCTTTCAGGATAGCTCGCGATACTCAGCTTCCGAATGGATGGACACGGAACCGTCTGGCAGAGAATTCCGCAACGTGCTCCAACAACAGACTGGTTACGAACGCAAATGTAATACAGGCAAGTCACACTTGTAAAAACTTTAATGATTGCTGTTCATCAGTTAGAATTATGCAAGAATACAGAAGAGCAATACTGGCAAGCGACAACGAGCTTAATGTGCAAATACAGCGGTAGCATTGGTGTATTATAATTCATCATTCGTTTGATCGATTGTTCATTTATGCAACTTGATAAATGAACAACGACGGTGCGCATCTTACAACGATCTTACTGTCAAAGTCAGAAGGTGCAGAAAACTTGTACACGGTTCCTATTGGTAATAAATATGACGCGAGAGCAGTAAAACTTGGAAACTGGATTCTGAACAACAGTTCGTACGGCTTGCGATTCTACCTCGCATACACCTTAAAACGTTTAATTTGCCTTGAGATTCGGTTTTTTTGTACCTTTTATCATCAGACTTTGTTTCCGTGCTCCCTCTTACTTTTCTTCTTCTCTTTTTTTTTTTCTTTTTTTCCTATTTTCTTTTTTTTTTTTTTTTTTTTTTGTTTTTTTCTTGTTTTATTATTTTTATTTGGCATACACGTAGCGACTTAGTCATGGATATGCTTAGTCGTGTTCGACAACAAGACAAACCGCGATACGGTCGCCGTTGGTCTTGCAATACGTAGCTACTAGAAGAAATAGGTCCATTTAATTGTTGTTGCAAATACACTTTGGCGTGTAACAGGTAAATCATCGAAAATTACTTAGACGATACTGCAGCATTTATACTTTTAAGATTCACGTCGATTAACAGAAAACAAGGGATATACAGGACTTAAATTTCGGTGATATTTCAGATTGCATGCGTTGCGCGATGTATAACAGCATTCTGTGTGCCAAATCTGGATGACCCGTAACTGAAAACACAACTTGTACCTGTTTTGTCCACTAATCTCAAGCATAATCAGAAACACCGGAAACTGTAAAATCGAAATTTGCTTCTAATAATTTCAATAATTTCATAGACAACATTAATCTGAAATCTATGTCGATTGTAAGTTTTATTATTAAATTTTATCAATAGACAACAGTTCACTGGCTTACTTATTATTTTTCCAACGTTCATTCCAACAGTAAACTGCAGAGACAAGATAACAAAATTAATTTAAACATATAGAGAAGAGAATGTGAAATAACGTAAAGGTAAATGGTTTAATATTTTATCTTTCGCATTATCTTCATGCTGTTATGTGTGTATATACACCGACGCTAAATCGTATTTCTTCAGGACACTGCTTGAAAACTATGAAAATAAAATGTGTTTTGTCTTTGCACCGTTTTTACACGTGATAACATCCACAATTCTACAGCTTATATATATATATATATATATATATATATATTTATATATTTATATATAGGCAGCAAATTATTAAAAAAAACGTATTTTAAACAATATAAGTAACTTTGAAATATCTTTCATACTTTCTAATTTTTTTTTCTAGAAATTTCAACAGTATTTTTTAAATTTTCTTTGTTAACTGTATATTCTATTTTCTCAATTTTAATAATAATTTTATTCAACTGAGATATCCAAATAGATATGTACGAATGTATTACTGTGAATGATTGCTCAAAATCATGAAAAATTAAGATACAGAGATTTTTAGTTCAAACGTTCAATATTAAATCAAATAATTTCGAAATAAGTTGAAATTTTATTACATTCTATTGTAGATTATATATTAATAACAAAAAGAATTATTGTCACGTCAACATATGTAACATACGTATGATGACATATTTATACGTTATAACAAGTATAAACAAAAAAAAAGAAAAAGTAGTTCGAACGAGTGAAATTATCGTCCCATTTTATATAGTAGAAATGTTCGAATTTTTAAAATTTTTGAAAAAAAGAAATTAAAAACACACGGATGTAAATGTAAATTTTGGATCACAGAAATCTGAGCCCTGCTAACAATCGATCGACATATTCGCTGCATGTGTCACAAATAAATTTACATGCGTTTTATAACAAATACGTTTATAGAAAGATATCTAAACAGAATCACGCGTTCACGCATTCAGTCACGTTCATATAAAATTTTGCTATTTGATAGCCGAAACTTTGCATCCATCGAACCTGTGTACAAACCAGATTCAGGCATTCATCCATTTTCCACGTATTCATTACACAAATTTATTGTTTATATTCAGAAACATATAGTTTATATTTTTGATATTATCGAGCAAGAAGGAAACATTTTACCATCGCAGATATCGCGTATAACAATTGAATTTAAAACGATTTTACCTCTACAACCAAAATAAAATGCATTTGCTTCGTTTCTTTCGATTTATCATACATTGTGGTTGCTAGAGGTAATATCCTTTGTAAGTAATATCAGTGCACAAAGAGAAAATTTTGAGCATCACTGCAAATCACGCTTCAAAAATTTTTTAATAATGTAAATTTTTGTCCTTTTCTTTTTTTTTTCTTTTTTTTTTAATCGTATATACTAACGAAATAATTTATTTCTCGAAAAATATCTATGAATTGACCAATGACTCTTCTTTTTTTATACGTGCACACCGCATGTTACTGCCCATGGAGCTTACAAATTATTGCAAGTTTTAACATTACCTTGTCAGATAATAATACTAGACATAACAACAGTATATGTTTGATCTATTTTTATAAATAAACAATAATTTATACAAGTACAATTTTTAAGAAACGTATATATATATATATATATATATATGTTATATATATATACATACATGTAATATATATATAATAGAAATTGAATATTTATTTTAACTAGATAATTTTGTCGCGATTTTAATTATTTGAATTAAAACAATACCCCATAATTAGTTAATAAATATTCAGAAATTAAATGATGCGAGGTCGAGCGACAACAAGAATTATGATTGCTTATTTATACCCTCATATTTATAACAATATCTAATTAGCAAATCTTTCACGCTCGTCTTTACACTTTGTTCAAACTTCTAGTATGTACGTAAGATTTACTCATATAACAAAGAATCTTTATAATACAATGTTGATTAGATAATCATTGGAACACAAGTGGTGATTTGTTAAATCAATGCACAACAATAAGATATAAATGCCATTTTATAATACATATTCATAATATGCAAATTATACTCATTATGAAGTAGATAAAAAATTATCTTACCCCATAGCTTTCAAGTAAGCCCCATAGGCAGATTATAAAAATTCGAAGAAAACTTATAGCAACAAAATAAAGCTAACTCGAATTTGAAATAACGGTGTGAGTTTCATTGACTATATATAAATTTTTTTTTTCACTACCCACGTTTATCACAGTCCACGCATGACTCGTTTTGTCTCTTAGTATTTTGAAGTCCTAAACGCCAACAACATTTGAGCAATCCTTCGGGTTGTTTAAATACAAAACACCCATCTAACCCATAAACACCACATGACTAGAACATCATAGAGCGCAAAGACAAAACCTGATCTACCGCTTAGAAAGCGAAGACATTTGTTTAGTCTAGCTTGCGTTGTTCGCATAACTCTTCTAAACCTCCAGTCTTTCTGCATAAAAATTATAACTCTTTATTTGATATCTCTAGTCATGTAACGAGGGTATACTTAAAATATAAACCATAAGAAATACTTACAATGATGGGAGATAGGGAGTACCCGTATGATCTAATCGATGTTTATCTTCATTTTTCCAGCTTGAAATAGGAATATGTGGAGGTGGCAGAAAACTTCTTAGCGACTGTATAAGCTGTATTGTATCCACCAGTGCTGTAACAAAATCAACACAAAGCATATACATTTTCTTTTCATCAATAAAAAGATATTGATGAAATGTAGAAAGTAATCACAGGAGCCACGGTATCTCTAATACATCACGCATCAATATAGTATTATATAAAATATAATTAGTTTATAAGGGAAATTTATTTGTAAATCTAACGGAAATATTATATTAAAAGATAAAACATGGTAGATATTACGTATTTTATTACTTTTTTGCAAAGCTTCTGATTGTTTTCCATATGGTTTGCACATTGCAGGACGTACACAAGCTTTCATTCTTGCCATATTCTTCATAACTTCTGCAAAAGCTCTTACTATCTTTTCTTGTCCTCCTACAAAATAATTAAAAAAATAATCATTTTTTAAGACATAAAGGTGCACAATACAGAGCAAGTCATGCCTGATACCGATATTTTGGCACAATTTGCAGAATACACATCCTCGCTTAAGCGTCTTCCCGCCTAAGCGGAGACTACCGTGACAAAGTGACAGAATGAATTGCCCGAATGTGACTAACTCTAAATCTAAATGTAAGATAATAATACTGATGTACATAAAATTACCGTAAAATATTTCCTTAACCATTAAGACCAATGTGGTTTAACATCTTTTTATTTAAAAATTTAATATTCTTTCGATTTATATAATAAAAAAAATATATGGTCCAATTAAAAAAAATAAAGATAAGCTTGGAAATTTCGAAACCCCTCAACACACAAAAAAACGCCATATTTTGCCTCCCTTGAAATCATACAACTTTTGTATTAAACAAATTTTTCATTAGACGCATAATTTAAAAGTTATTTCAGATACGCAACATTACATGAATCATCCTGTATAATTTACTAACCTTCTGAATTTGAAGATGCCCGAGATCCTTTCTCATTTTCTAATGGCCAAGCTCCATTATGTAAAGCTAATAAATCCTTATTTGCATTTCCTATCCCTTGTAAATTTCCCAAACCAAGCCCACTGAGATTGTCCAAGTTATCTAAATTCGTTCTTAAAAAGTCTGTTAATTTGTGATCAGACATTGGAATATTAGGTATTAAGGATTCATAATGTTGCTTCCCAGTGGCTACTTTTTTTTCTTGTGACACAGGTCTATGTGGAATATTTAATGACGGACGGCTTGGAGGACGTTGAAGATTCATTTGGTTCCCAGCACTTCTCATTTCTGCCAAATCTGCCGTTGATCCTCCTCCCATGTGAGTATTTGGATTAGCACTGCTTAAAGTCTATAATATAGAAGACAACTGATTTATAAATGTAACTGATTTATAAGTATGTAGAAATTTATGTTTCTAAAATCTTATAAATTATGCTTACTGCTTGAAAATCTGTATTATGAGGGAAACTACTACGTAAGAGAGAAGCTGTTGTTTCATTTTCTTGAATATAAGTTGGCGCCATATGTCCCATTTTTTGAGTTAATTCAAGCTGATTTTTGTAATAACGGCAAGCAGGATTTGGACAATTTTGTACCACCTCTATTATAAATTCTTTTTCCATACCAAAACATTCTCGTCCGATAGTGTATGATTCCATAACAGCTCTAACTGTCCCTTCTAAGCCCAAATGTAGACCATGTGGACCATTCATATGCTTTAACATCACAGCATTTGCAAAATGTTCATAGGGCAATATTATTTTTCCATTTTCTCTAAGCACTAGCCTTCCCTGAGAGTCCAAAGCTATTCTTGATGCCATCATCCTATTTATACGTTATACAGGATATAATAAGAGGATTGTAAATTCTACATACAGTAGTTACATTTTACAGAAAAATTAATAAATAGTCCATATGTAAACATGTTGTAATCTGTTAACGCACGAAGATAAAAGACAATATTCTTACTGCAAATAGGCAGCACTCGGTATCATAGACGCATCTTTGAATTCAGAAAAACATTGCAGCAGTTCGATGCTTGGATTCCAACCTTTGTTTTGAAGATAGGCTTGTAATAACATATACATCTTTTCAGTAACATAGCCAGCACTGCTTGGCGTGCCAGGGTAACCAGATCCTCCACCTGGTGGTCCCATTTCGGTTTGCATACCTTTGGCAACAATGTTTTTCATAGTTTCTGCCAAGTCCATCCTGTGCAAATAAAATTGTCTATTTTCAGTGTTTCAAGAATTAAAAACAAAAAGAAGAAAGAAAAGAATTCACAACTAAAGTCTAGAATCAAAGAATGTGCGAGCATGCCATAATCATAAAAGTAAACTAAACTGAATCGGCAAAGTTACGTGTAATATAATTTCCAATTTTTCCGTAAGCGGTATACATGATTTTAATTCACAGGAAATCCTCGTTAATCTCGCAAGATCGACTTACAAAATTATCGTATCACATTGAACATTGAATCGTAGAAAACTAGTTGAAAGTATTAAGATGCACAGTAGCCGTACCGATGCTAATTGACACATGTAATAAAAAAGGGTCAGGAAAATGTGTGTAGGTTGCCAGGGTAGCAAGCTTGGCATTTTAAAAATCCATGCATATTCGAATCCTCCGGCCATTGTTATTTTCGGGATGAAGACGTCTAAAGAAACGATAAAAAAACACTGATGCGAGCCACCGCCCCCCTTTTTAAAAGCGGGGGGGAATGAATTTTTGGACACTCACCCCGTACCGAGCACGACTTTCACTCACTCGAAGTGTAACCGGGAACACTACAGGGCCCGTTTATCACCCTAATCGCCGTTACTTGGCATACCCTCATTAATGATTCTCCTCACATTTGCAAATAACATAAATCGTGATAATTATTTCCGCAAGGATTGTTTGCGCGGCTGGCCGCCAGAGGCGCATTGCCTTCACAATTTTTACCGTGTCCACGTATGTATGCACCTACAGCAATTTCAGCGCTTACGCGACGCTACTTCGCGCATTTATCAATATTACTTTTTGCAATTGATATCGCACGCGACGGTTCTCCAATTTTTCCTATCGATTTAACGAGAGAAACAACATGTTCCATTACTTTTATTTACTGCCAGTTCTATCACTCTTATTTTAATTATCGTTTTAATTGCGGTGAAACATTTAATTTTCTCTAATACGTTCATGATATTTTCTCACGTGTGTGATACACACACACACACACACACACACACACGCGCGCGCGCGCGCATGTGTGTATTGTATGTAATTAAAATGTATAATTACATCTTCCAAAGTAAAGCAATTGTTTTATATTTTTCGCATGTTAAAGCCACGAACGATTGAATACCGAAATACATGTAACTGATAAGATTTGAAAATACATATAATTGATACGTCTGTATATATTTTATTAGAAATTTAGATATTAAACGACGTAATATCGTCCACGAGACTCTTCTTTTCACTCAGAAATATAACAAATAACGTTATTGTAGACTAACTAATTTTACGTTATCCATGGAAAATTATTTTCTATTTATAAAATTGTAGCTGCAAATACGTAATTGTCAATTGTTTAATTGTTAAACAAACGGAAGCTGTAAAATTAAATTACACGTGCAGTTGATATAGCAAAAAGTGGACTTGAATTTTCAAAATCACGACGATGTACGTGTTTCTTTGAAAAACACGTGCAAAGTTTACCGAACGTTTGTAAAACATACGCAAATGCTCATGTACGATTTTCGATTCTAAAGTCAATGATATTAATAAACAATAACGTTTGTAGTTTAACTAATTACTTACAGCAATCTATAATGCTTCGCGTTGATCTCTACTATGACGTTCATATTCATTTGCGCAACACTGTACGACAACTTCTCTTGCAGAAATAAACATGTGAACTGAATCAGAACTTTGAAAAGAATTCAAATTTAAATTACATAGCAGCAGTGATACCAATGACAAAAACAGAAAAAAATATTCCAAAGAGCGTAAACATGGCCTCGCGGTGTAATCACGCTATTCAGCGAGTTTTAGCAAAATTAGAAGCATCCATAAATTCGGAAAATTATTATGAAGCTCATCAAATGTATAGAACTTTGTACTTCAGGTGGGCCAGCAACGTAATTAATCAACATCGTCAAAGAATCATTTTTATACAATCGTCGATATGATTGCTTAACCTCTTCTTCCAGATATCTCGGCCAGAAAAAATATTCGGAACTTTTGGAATTACTGTACAATGGTTCTACTCTTTTATTACAACACGAGCAAGTACGTAATCTATTCTGTTTATTCTGTTCTCCATTTTCCATTGATTTCGCAAACACATCGCGAAAAGAATTATTTTCCAAACAACGTCATAACACGCCTTGTTAAGTATTATTTACAAATTTTTCTTCTCGAACAGTCTGTGATCAAATTCTACTGTCAGTTATCATTAATGTCTGTTACGCTGAAATATATTTTTCTAAGTAGAAAATAGAGATACTCTAGATTATTCTAGAACACTTCGATGTACGTTACGTGAGATTATTACGTTCAATTGATGATAGTACGTAACGTTGAATTACACATGGCATATTTGTAATTATTTGTTCATATTGATAAAAGAATATTGATAAATTATTATATTATTATATTATTATTTTTTATTACTTGTAGCATGCAAGTGGAGCTGACTTAGGAATTTTATTTGTAAATGTTTTAACACAATCAGGAACAGAACCTTCTCAAGATTATTTTGAAAAAATTACAAGCTTGTTCAGTTTAATGAGCCCCGTATCACCTGAAAGAGATGTATTTGTACAATCTGCTCTTAGATGGAGTATAAAGGGTACAGAATATAAAACAGGTCATCCAGATTTACATCAAAAAATAGCACAAGTATTTTGGAGAGGTAAATTATTGAGACAATAAGTATCTTAAATGTTATCATTATTCAAGTTCGATCAGTATGTTATAAATTTTTGTAGAAAAAAATTATGTAATGGCAAGACAGCATTTCATATATAGTAGAGATGGTTCTGGATGTGCTGCAATGCTTGTTGAGCTCCATGAACAACGTGGTTACAAAAATGAAATAGATCTTTTTATAGCCCAAGCAGTTTTGCAGTAAGTATGCATCTTGTTAATTTAAACATCTACAAAAAATATTCAAGATATTTGGAAATGAACTAAGTAATTTTATTGATGTATTTTTCAGATATCTCTGTTTACAAAATAAAACAACTGCTCAGGAAGTTTTCAATTCTTATACATCGCAACATCCAAAAATAAACAGTGGTCCACCATATCTTCTTCCTTTATTGAATTTTTTATTTTTTTTATTGAAAATAGTTGACAGGTGAGTATAAATTTTAACTTGTTCATTTAATAGATAAAAATTTAATTTGCGATGTGTATATATATATATATATATACATATACATACATACATACATACATACATACATATATATATCTTGCACTTCATATTTTTCAGTGGTAAATTCGCTGTGTTCACAGTACTTTGTGAACAATATCGAATATCTTTAAATAGAGATCCATGTTATCGACAGTACTTAGACAAAATAGGGCAATTATTTTTTAATGTTCCATCCCCGCGTCCTCGTAATCAGGGATTATTTGGTACACTTTTACAATCTTTTTTTAATGGTCTTGAGGATGAAGGTTCAGATGATGAACAGAGAAACACAGCTTCAACTTCACAAACAGCACAAGAGCTTGACTGATTAAAAGTTACACGTCACTGTGCAATGTGATGAAAGTAAAAATAAACTTTATATATGTGTATACATATATATGCATGTATGTATATACATATATATACGATAGTGTCCCATATATTTTCAATACACATATTGTGTTGATCTGTTAGATCTTCAAATACTACATTGAAATTAATTTCCTCAAATAACCTGTACAGATAAACTTATTTAAAATAAAAATATGTGGGATGCATTTCTAGAGGAATTTTTCAAAGTTATAAGTTAAGAACAGTTTCTGAAAATTCATTCATCAAAATACAAATTTAGAAAAAAAATATTTATGAAAAATGACGACTTCACGTACATGTCTTTCTTTCTAATGTGTTTTTTGATACTATATTTGAACTATTATTTGATATATTGCTTAGTCGAAACTTTCAAATTATACATATAGAATTCTATAAATATTACTGAAGCTTAAAAAGAAACTTGAACTTTGAACAAAATCCTTGTACTAATAATTATCTATATATGACAATGTATGTTAAAAAAAAAAAACATGTATTTGAGTGTAATTGCTGAAATGAAGATTTATTTTATATAAACTTAATCGTGTGACAAATAAACGTGACATATACACACCTGTAGTTACAGAGAAGGAGTGCTTAATGGTATTACTTGTTGCTGAAATACTAAATGAGTGAAATTATTCATACGTAACTGTCATAGCAGCAAGTAAAATTATTTATTTATCAAACTCTATACTAATATGATTTATATTGTTTAAAAATTTTAGCGAAAAATAGAATATATATTTAATTACAAAAATAAAGTGGCCATGATTCTGTAAGAAAGCACTTTTCAATACTAATAAGAAGAATGTACAATTGCTGTGTATTGAATGGAAAAACATAGGGAAAAAAGTATGATGAAAAATATAGATTTATAAGTGTATAAATATACAAACATATGTGTATTCTTGTAGTACATATATGTATTATCATTGTCACAAATTATTTTTCCTTAACACAGCAAATATTGTGCAAATACGCAATGTTTAAGTTTGTTATAACATGGTTCCACTTTAAACAAAAAGTAAATTAAGTTTTGTTGATGAAATAGATTTCTCATATAGTACATTAACAAAAGTGATAACGTATTTGTTTTCTATATATAAATACGCGTGTGTGCGCGCGTTGATATAATTTTACATATTATTTAAGAAATTATTAAAATTTATATATAAATATTATATATAGACACATTATTCTAAAAAAATTTATCATAAAACAATAAATAAATTGAAATACAAAATATTGGAATACCACGTACATAGATATTATTATATATAATAGAAAACAAAAATAACGTGCAAGTAGAAATTTTGTTTTTTAAAATTGTAACTTAAAACTTCTTTCAGGTTCATTTAAAAATATAATTATATTGAATATAAAAAAAGCATAATTATCAAGGTATTTTAATTAGTATATAACTGAAATAAAACAAAAAAATATAAAAAATTAATTTTAATGAGCTAACTAAATTCATTTCTATTGAGCAATAATTGAATATATGAAATAAATTATAGTTATAATATTGTAAGTAAAAAAGAAAATATTGATTGATAGTAATGCAAATAATTTATATAATAATTCCAATAAAATATTAATTACCAATGCGTGAATAAATCTTGATTGTTAAATAGAAATACACAATTTTAAACAAAAAAGCATGAAAATAATATTACTGTATAATTGAAGAAATAAAGAATTAATTTTTATTATTAATGTTTATTCAAAATTGGTAAGCAACGAATAATAATGATGCAAATATTTCAATGTTGATAATTGATACAGCAAGAAAATTAGAATTTTAAATAAAAATACGAATAAATTATAAATAATAAATCTTTTTTATGTAATACTATAAGGAAAAAAGTTTAAACATTTGTGTTTGTACAAACGTAAAAATATATTTTCAAATTTTTTAATTTGGATAGTAATTTATACGACTGAATTTCATTTTACAAGTGAATTTATGTCTATATTTAGTTGCAATAATAAATGTACAAAGTTCTTAAAAATTAATGAAAATAACATGAAATATATTGTATGTATAAGTAAAACAATATTGTAATTCACATAATCTAATATTTTTTAAATGTATAATTAAAAATTTTCGTGTATTTAATTTCTTAATGTATCCATTTTTTAAATAATTTTTATCTGTAAAAATATTATACATGTATATAAATACATATTTCACACAAAATTCATATATGCTTATGTTTATGTTCTTTATGAATTATTACAAAACATAATTTCTCTGAACATCTTTTTTTCTTTTCTTACAAAATTTATAGAAAAATGCAATAGAGAAAATTATATTATGACGGATTAATATTACTAATATTCTTCAAGACCAGGAATAGAAAATTGCCTAGAAAATGTTTCAACTTCTTCTCTTAAAGCTGTAACTTTTGCTTTTACGTTGGCATCAGTACTTAATATTCTTTTATAGTCGACAAGCTTAGGACCAGAAATGTTTGACACTTCCTTACCAAGTAATAGACCTAAAAAGAATTAGAAAACAAAGAATATGTTTTTGTACATTTGTTATATTAGTTTTCAATTTTCTTTTAATATGTTATTTTTAAATACCTCTATGTATAAAATCGACAACTTTATCAATATCTTTTTCGACTAAACCACGAGTGGTTAATGCAGGTGTACCAAGTCTAATACCACTGCAATTTAATGCACTTTTATCACCAGGCACTGTATTTTTATTGCAAGCTATGGAAATACTCTCCAAAATCTTCTCTGCTTTAGCTCCTGTGATGCCTTTATTTCGTAAATCTACAAGTAACATATGAACATCAGTTCCATCTGTACTGATTTTATAACCATGTTCCTGAAGTTTTGAACATAATCTCTTTGCATTAGCTACAATTTGTTTCTGATATTGAAGAAATTCTGGTGATTTAACTTGTTTCATTGCTGTAGCTATGCCTGCGATTGCATGATTGTGAGGTCCACCTTGTAATCCCGGAAATACAGCTTGATTAATTTTATCTTCTATATCATACATAATATTTTTATTATCTTTCCCAATTTTTCTAACTCCTTTACGAAAGAAGATAACACCAGCACGAGGCCCTCTAAAAATAATAAACAAAGGAATATTATTTAATAAGAAAATGAGAAGCTGTTTACTAGTAATTACCTCAAAGTCTTGTGAGTTGTAGTAGACACAACATCGCTATATTCGAATGGGCTAGGAATTAATTTAGCTGCAACTAATCCTGCAACATGAGCCATATCACTAAACAGATAAGCATTGTTTTCATCTGCTATTTGCCTAAATCGCTTGTAGTCTAAACATCTACTATAACAGGATACACCTGCTATTATAATTTTGGGTTTAAATAAACTTGCTTCCTCAGCTAATTTATCATAATCAATTAAACCAGTATCAAGATTAACTTTGTATGGCATTGATTCAAAAAATATTGATGTCGCAGAAACTTTTTTAGTTGGAGTAAAAAACCCTGAAAAAATTTCAATAGAACACTTTAATATCTTTAGTATCATAGCTTGTAATATTTTAATAAATTTAGATTTTTATATTTTATATATAATTTTATATATAATATTAAATTTTTTCATAATACCGTGTGTAAGATGTCCTCCATCAGGAAGGTCCAAACCCATTATACGGCCATGAGGCTCAATTAAACCTGTATAGACAGCAAAATTAGCTGGACTTCCTGAATATGGTTGTACGTTGCAACCCCATTCTTCGGGATTTAGATCAAATGCTTCCAAAGCACGTTTTTGAGCTAACAGTTCAATTTCATCAATGTATTCATTTCCTCCATAATATCTAAAAAACAATTTCATTGCTAAACATATAAATAACTTAAAAAATAATAATTGTAAGTTACAAGAAACAACTTACTAAAATGAAAATAAAAGGAAAATAAAAATGAATACAAAAAATAAAATAAGAAAAATAAACAAAAATCAGAACGCAAAATAAAAGAGAAAGAGACAATAAGAAAATAAAAAGAATATGAAAATAAAAATGAAAAAAAAAACGCACCTTTGACCTGGAAGACCTTCACTATATTTATTATGAAGACAAGAACCCAAGCATTGAAGAACGCTAAGAGATGTAAAATTTTCACTAGCAATCATTTCAAGACTAGATTCTTGCCTCCTTTTTTCCTTTTTCATTAACTTAAAGAGTTCCGGGTCTGTTTCCCAGACATTTTTATAAATTATTTCAGGCATGTGCTATACAAGTAAAAATAATTTAAATATTTTATTTCATATAGTAAAAATAATTCGTTAAAGTAGTACCACATTATTTTCTAAATATATACTTGTTTATTTCCTAAGTCTGCGGGGGATATTGCAAAACATCTCTTTACTATTCTATTTATTATTCTGATAAAGTTCAAAGAGTTATTACTGATAACCTCAAGCATGGTATAATGACACAATAAGACTTTAAAACTCTGGTTATTACTCCTCACTGATCGCTCGTTTACTTATATTTATTATTTTTATTACTTATGAATATATTTTAATTAATTTCTTTTTTTTAATTTAATTGAATAAACGTAACACAGAACTATCTCTTAGAAGCATTAGACAAATACAAAAATTTTTTAAAGAAATTAAAATACAAACATATTGTAGCATTGTAATTACATTCATGATATAAATACATAAAAAACTGAAATATAAATACATTATATATTAAAAATTTAAATAAATATATAATTTATTCAATTATTATGTAAATCAACTGACAGTAAAACTAAATATAATATACAGCGATACAGAGACTGCGTAAAACATTATTACTTATGCAAAAAGGAAACATCGTTGCTATTGATTATGAAAGAAAAATTTAATTGCAATGGATAATTACTCACGAGCTTCGGTGTGCAACAAGTGGTTGAAAAATACACGTTAAAATTTGAATCTTGGAAGACTTCTGCTACATATCTTTGATTCACACGATCTTTTATATACTGCATGCGACTGATTAGGTTTTCAACCAATCGAAAACCGCAACGATTTAAATTCAGCCAATTCGCAATCATAACAAATTGTTTCTTAAATCAAATACGATATGACGATACATGAAATATACAAGGTCATTCGAAATTTTTCAAATCTCTTATATTCATTAACCAACGCGTCCGATAAAAAATTTCATCTAGTTATAATCTCTAACCTAAAACTTCCGAAGGCGGTATCATTGATATGCATTATACGTACGCGCGTAATCTTCAAGTGTGTTCGTTTTGTTCGATTATTGAAATCAATTCAAATAGTTTGTAATACTCAAAATATTTAATTAAGACTGTTAGTTTGCGTAATAATATAAAGTTATTCTTTGATCAATTACGTAAGTTTCAAATAAATATAATTTCATTACACGATCTTACAGGATACTTATTTTTTTAAAAATGATTCTTGTTTTATTACTGATTTTTAAAAAAAACTGGATCGTAATATCCTTATCGTAATATCTGTTCAATATTAGAGTAAAAACGAGATATGTTATAAGTTTAATATAATTAAAAGCGAATTTCTTTTTGTATAAAATATTTAGAACGTTGAAATTTTTCGGAACGATAAAAATTTATTTAAGTTACCATATTGAGCTATTTTGATTTATTTAACAGCTGCTTTAAGTAAATAAAAGAATTCTGAATCGAGACCCGTTATTTTAGAAAGGATGTAGTAGTTTTAGATACTTCCTTGCGTTGTCACTTTAATTGAAATATTTCCGATGACTTAACGTTATAATTTCACTTTGTACAACTCCACTCTATAATTATCTAATTCGAAATGCTTCACTACATCACAATGCAAAATCAGTGTGTCTTTTAAATCGCTGTATAATTTAGATGAGAATTAATAATAACAGATTCTGCAACGTTACTGTGCGTAGCAATATTACTTTGAAAGTAGTTCACTATCGACGTACTTTCTTCGAATACACGCAAGTCTATAGCGTTGCATATCGCATTTCTTAACGGCCAGTCCACTCTACACTTTTTATCAAGACCTTTTAAACTTTTTCTCTTTATCGTGTTGCAAAAATTTTAAATATTTCCGCTTGTATTTGACTTATTTCAACTAATTCTCAATGAAAATTAACGTTGCAACAATTAGTACATCTAAACCACGAAGATTTCTGACGAATGATCGCACAACTAAAGGCAAAAATTTAAAAAGTTAACAATTTATTTAAAGATTATAATACACTTGTATATATGTACTTTATAATAATTATTTGTTAATTATACGTTCGTTTTTTTTTTTACAACACAGTTAATTTGTTGTTATAATAATATACAAATTACATCAATCCTATACACGCACACAATACCTTTCTTTGCTTTTTTTCTTATCTTCTGATTTGTAATTATTCAGCATCCCAAAAGACATCTGATAATTTAAGAAAAATTAAATTCCACTGTATATAAAACTGATATATCATCATCTGCTAAGTAAATATCTTTATTTAATAATTATGTTTTGATTTGATGTTTTTTTCTCGTTCCACCGAAGTAACACAACATACCATTAATTGTTAAATGAGATTTAGACATGAATAAAATATATTTTTTTCTTCTTTCTTTTTATTTTACTATTAGAACAATTAAAAATAAAAATAATAACGATATACAGTAAATATAAGAAATATCAAAAGAAATTTAATGTAATTATATAAAATTATTTCATATTAAATTATTTTATGTAATTACGTATATGTAATTTTTTTTTATAAATTTTTAAAATTTGTATATTTTATTTTATATTTAAAAAAGTTTGTATTTGAACTTGTTTCTATGTATTATTTACATATAAAAACAAAATTAAATCATGAAATCATGATGAATATCTGCAAGTCTCAACACTTCATTTTTTCATTCAAACATATAATAATTAAATACTTGCATAATATCTAACAATCTAACAATATAACATAATGATGTAGGACAGGGAAAAACAGAATATGAGGAAATAACTTATCAAACAGATTTGTTTGTAAACAATAAGAAATTCCTAAAAGATTACAAATATGTAATAGTATAACATTTTGATAATGATGTTTAATCTTATAATCTCATTATATACTAATATAATGTTGCAGTATATATTATTATGCTTAAAAAAAAAGTTATGCCTAACTTTAAATAATAAATTTGCATTAAATAATAATATACAGTATTAAGAAAATTGTTAAATTGTAAATATAGGTTATATTTACCATTTTTAAAATGAAAATAATCATTTAATCAAGTGATTATTAAATAATCATTCAACGTTAAGTTAAAAGCCTATTTCTTTCTAAAGATAAAAAAATTAAATGTAAAACATTCAAACGAATAATCGACGGAAAATTTTACTTTATAAATCTTTTTGAAATAATTGTTTCAGAACGTTATTTAAATATTTATTTAATAGTTTTTAAGAAAATATTCAGCGCTTTGCATAATTACGTTTAAGACGAAAATATGTACAATATTTATATGTAAACTTTTTTTTTTTAACGTATGCTATTATTTTCCGTTTGGTATAATTATACAATTTTACATAAATTAAATTTTCATTAACGCTAATAAGCTCTAATACTAAATACTAAATAAAATAATTTTAAAATAAACGTATTAAAAGAATGCATTAAAAAGAAAAAAATACTGAAATATACGACATTGAAATCATGCCAAATAAGATAATTAATTAAAATCATAAAATGTTTATTTCGTTTTATTTATTATTTTGTTTATGCATTTTGTCTCGTTTATTATATATTTTGCTTTTCACTTGCTTAGAAAAAAATTAGTGAAAAATTATCAATGAAATTTACAATCGCAATTGAGCAGCTGCTACAATATTAGCTGTACAAAACAGAAATGCATTACAATTGATTACAAGCATTATATCATGTATCAGAAGTGCTTCTTTTCGCGAATTGTTTATTACATATAAGTCTGGTTTTTTTTGTTGTTTTTTATTATAATACAATAATCTAAATAATTCTCTTTTCTAATCATATGATGTAGTGCAAAAAATACATAGACATATTAACATTATTACAAATAGTGTTCGTTACTACTTTCGACTTCAAAATCATCGTTATTGTTAGTATTCATTGAGGAACATAACAATAAAATGTATACAACTAATATACATATATAATTGATATATATATATGTATATGAATGAACATGTAATTCATATTTTCATAGCTTCCAGATGAATATATATACTATACTTCTTTTGATCAAAATCCTTACTTCACTTTTAAAAAATCATAAATATTAGCTTTATAAAAAATTAAAGATTAGGTTTTTGAATATAATTTAATTAAAACGAAAAACGTAAGAACAAAATTATGAATTTTCCCGATATTTCGTAAGAAGTAGTAG
The DNA here is from genome assembly GCA_032399595.1 of Tetragonula carbonaria. Taxonomy (NCBI): domain Eukaryota; kingdom Metazoa; phylum Arthropoda; class Insecta; order Hymenoptera; family Apidae; genus Tetragonula; species Tetragonula carbonaria. Next base: position 7,121,215 of record JAUCRC010000015.1, on the reverse strand, counting down.
TACTTGGTGTCTTATCTTCGCATAATTTAATTTTAATGAATTAAAAAAAAAAAAAAAAAAAAAAAAAAAAAAACAAAGAAAAACGAAAGTAGAAAAAGAATGCTTATTTCTAATCATATAATGAGCTGTATTATTTAAGAATTTCTTAATATATATTTTTTAGCAGAACATATATTAAAATTATTCTCAACAAAGCGATTGTAAATTGAATGTTTACAACGAAATATTTGAAAGCATATACATGGTTAAAATTACGGCTGTAATTAGTCAAACTAGCTGTACATGTGTAGGTTTACAAAATATTGCAATCTTCATAACTAGCATGTCCAGTCTTCGTAAATATTACTGCACATCGCATAAATTTCTTATATATTACCGAGTCATAATTATTTGTCGATGTTGAAATGCACTCTAGAAAACGTGACATGAATAATACATTACTTATTGTAAGATCTACATTTGATGTATTTCTTTAAATTATATACTTAATATAAATTGTCATTCCAATTGAGTTGCAGCAATTTATTATCCTAATAGACTAACAGCAGCTGATTAGCTTGAATTAAAATCGTTAACTTGACTTATTTCAAGAGTTTTTATTTTAAATTTTAAAACTCTGTTTTTTTTCCTTTGTATTTTAATAATTGCAACAAACTGCAGAAAAGAATTTATTTATTAAATAAATCGAATAAATTGCTCCATCTTTCTTCAACATTTAATAACATTTTTAGATATTGTGGAGCCATGGATTCAAACGTTTCGAAGAAAGACTTTAATCACAGTTAAGACAGGAGAAAATGTTGAATAAAAGATGATTCATAAATAATAGGAAATCATGTAATAATATCGTGGCAAGTTATCGTGCAAAGAGTGTATGCAGAGAATAAAAAATAAAAGGACAAAACAATGAAATAACATTTAATAAGACAAAAAAAGGCTCAATGAAATTGTCAAATGGCCTTTTCTTTTAAACAATTTTTATCTTCCAATAGATTCCATATAGTTCCGTTTATAGCGTAATGAATTCAACATTCGCCATATTAACGCATTCTTTCCAATTTTTTTTTTTTTTTTTTGTTTTGTTATTATAATTGAAACTACTTCATTAATATGTTAAACTACTGTTACATATTTGCAAAATTTCATAGAATCTCAGTAAAATATATAGAAAAAGGCGCATAAAACACACACAAAAAAAAAAAAATATATTCAAACCTAAAAAGTTCCAGGGTGTTTGGAAGGCAAATTAGAAATTTTACTAAAAATTATCTTGCAAACATTTTATAATCATTTTTGTTATGCAACAGTATCCATGCTATTTAATTACATTTTTCTTCAATTAAAGTACAGCAATTACATTTTTGATAAAGATGCATGTCATAAGAAGTGAATCTGCAAATAGAATGTTAATGTCTTATTATTTTGCAAAGGAATATGGAGAAACTAAGATTACAAAAGGTGATTGTAAGTCTGCGTTTCAAACATCCTGAATATAATACAAAAACAGGAATATGTAGACAATTCTTTTCTGATAATGGGCGTTAAGTATTACACATCACGTAGAACAGTACATAGTGTTTCTTTGGGCTTTGTTATATTTAGTTACAAAGATTTTACGTGGCAAGATCAAACAATCAAGATTACAGGGAAAAATTATAATTTGCTAAAAGTATAGACTATATTCGTAAATACCTTCCTATTTACTTTCGACGCAAGAACTTTCTCAAGGTTTTGCAATTACAATTCCTTTACTTGATTAATAAAATATGCATTTAAATAAATTGTTGCTCTTGACAAATTCAAAAGCAATGAAAATACTGCTTTCAAAAATATTTGTTAAATAACAATCATCAAGTGACAAAATATTTACAAATTTCAGATAGAAGTACTTAATCAAGGAGTATTTAATTAAGAAGTTGTTGTTGCAATATAGTGAAATGAATCACTAATACATACCATCGATCCAGCCATTACGTAAAATCCCTGTCGATTCGAAAGAGAAAACTTCCATGATGCATAAAGTATCATTGCATGTTCGTTACAGTCTCTTAATCCTTCGTATACAAAGCGTAGATTTATCTTTCGTTAACATGATCATAATATTAAAACCGCGCACTATCTGGTTGAAGAACCGAATACATAAACGCATTTCCAACCATCGTGTATCGCTTTCTTATAGAGTCGTATAAATTATATGAGTGGCTGCCTAATTTTATTCTTCTTCGTACGATGAAAATTTAATTGTAAATTTTAATGGCCTTTTCGAGGTAGTTGATACGAGAGCGCTTTGGCGCTTTGTTGACGTGTTCTAGGCCAAGCCAAGGCCTAAGTGGCGATGTGCCTGCGTTTAAAAGTGGATAAACTACAAAATTTATTTTTCATTGATGTCAATTTAATTCTTACTGTTATTAATTCTAATATGTCTTATTCTATAAATATAAGTAGCTCTTTTTTTTAATAATATTATTAATTCTATTACTTTGTACTACAATTTTGACATTTACATTTATACGTATATGTATACGTGTGTAACTATATTTATATATTTTTATTTCAATTATATTTCTTTTATTTGAACACTTACTTTGATTTGGATGCATACGGAAATCCGCAAGATCCATGCAGTATTCTGGCGAGTCCATAATGAAGTGTGGTTTACCCATTGTCACCACCGCGAACTTAAACTTCAAAGTTTTTTTATGAATTCTCATAAAATATCAAATAAAATTAGATTAGGATGCCTACCTTTTCAAATTCTTTTTCTTGTACCCCTAATTTCTTTAATAGTCTTTCCTTCATCTTTGGGAAAGGCTCACCCTATAAATATATAAATAACAAAAATATATGTGACTAAATAAAAAAACATCTTTTCATATTTTGCCGTACTTACGTGTTTAATTTTAAAGAAAAAGGGAATACCAAATGTTGAAAAAATATCTTTGTGAAAATGTGCAACAGGAACCAACATTTCATCTTCTGCTAAATTTAATTCATCATTTGGGATTTCTTCTATCCTGTATAACTTTGTGCCAGATGTATTTAGATTATCTAAAGGTACATCTTCTCTCGGACCAGGTGAAAGTTTACTAGAACTAATTTCTAATATCCTTAATTTTCCAGATCCGTTTTCTGACAATTCTACTTGTTTTTTAGCTTCTTCTAGCAATGTTGCTACTGTTCCATTTTTATTAGGATAAAGAATAATTTCCTTCTCTTCTTTAAGAGATGGACCAACCCATATACATTTGAACTGCTTTTTGTTTTCAAGTTCATTTACTCTAATACTAAGTTGCTGATAATACAACTTTTTCGCTTTAGGTTTACAATAAGAAACTAAATCTTTCAATGAACCTTCAAATGTGCATTTTAATGGATGTCCAGGTGAATCTTTATAACTGCAAATATAATAAATAGCATTATGTACATAACATAATATAATAGATATACGTAATAAATTGCATAAAGTTATATATTCTTACGTTTGACATTTAAAGAATTGCAGAAGATAAGGATCTGTACCAAGTCTCTGTGCCACAGCTCTTGCCATTTGGTCATATGTCATTCTTAATGAAAGTTCCATGGTAAAACCAGTATCATTAGGAATTGTTTTATCACAAAATGTAACTTCTACTCTATGAAATAGATCTCTGAAATATAATAAAAATTTTCACATAAAGTTTTTTTGTATAAGTATCAAATTTTAGTTCTTTGCACGAATATTAACTTACTTGAAGTATTCTCTACATGTTGGAAGCTCATACATTTGATTGTCGCCTTCTTTTTGAAAAACAATTATATCTCCATCCATTAATTCCTCAAGAACTTTCTCCAATGGCTCTGTTAAATTGTCTATCTTTTCTACCAAGTTTGGCTTGATTTCTTCATAGAGAGCCAATTCTGTATCAGGTGGAAAACCAGCTCTTTCATTTAAGATTGGTATAAGTTCCTCTGCACAAAAACGTAATAACATTTTTCATTGTTGCAAAGATAAAAAAATTTGAATTAAAAACTATATATTAGTATTTAATTAAAGCGTTTCCAAAGGATCGTTTACAAATGATGCTACAATGGAATAGTTATAAACTATATAAATTTTCTCCTTTGAATTTTTGACACAACATTATACCAAACAATCAAATTAAGTAAAGAAAATTATTTAAAATAGAACTTACGGACTTTAGCTGTGACAGGCATATAATGATGTCCACAATAATGAATCTTCTTATTCTTGGGATCATACAGTTTAAAAAATAACAAAACATCAGTGTCTTTATCGAAAGGTGGTAATGCTGTCAGGTCAGAATCTGGAGGAACAAGTTCAACAAACACGTTCCAAACATTCGGATTCTCTGCGCATTGGTAAATTGATTTTTGGAGATCATTTTCTAATTCAATTGGCATTGGTCTACAAGTTTGGTTTGAACGTACATTCAACGGCCATAAACGAATTTGTTCTATTGGATATTTCTGCAGAAGAAAAATCCCACCAAATTAGTTATTTGTAGCAATTTTTTGATTTGATAGAATAGTTATTTCACTCTAAAAATACAGTTTCTTTAATCACCTACCGTGTTCGTAAATGATCACAATATAATATGTAACGAATTAGCAGCACATATTATGAAGTCACACCAATATTTCAATATGAAGTAATTTAGAATATCGATAAAATAAAAATATCGATACTAGCATTTTAATGATGAGAGTAATAGCATGAGAAATTTGTCAACACTTACCAAGCTATCACTCAGCAATTCGAGAAACTCGTGCAAGGTACACTGCTTACGTACGCGAAATACACGATACAAAGCATGCTCTGGATCATACAAGTCATTCCCTTGGTGACCGTCAAAATTATCCTCAAGAAGGACGTTGACGGTTATATACAAGTATGCTTCTGTTCTTTCCTTTCTTCGTATTTGTTCCAGCCTCTTCTCCTCTTGCAGCCTCTCCACCAGCTAGACCAACAAAATTAAAATTATCCATATATGTACTAAATTCATCTCATTGGTAATTTTTCTTCATCTGTCTTCTAAAATTTAAACTTTTAGAAAAGCAGCGTACTTGTATCATGCTTTTGAGATTCGAGAACAGATAGTATTCGAAACATCAAAAGAATGAATTTTGTTTTGTCCTTTATATAATTTTAATTTTGTTCATCTGCCGCAATACAAACTACTAAGTCAAACAATTACACAATGAAAATTATTCAGCTGTGAATGATGGTTTTATGTAACACACTTCAAATTAATGTAGACAATTAAAAAATATCTAAAATATTAGTAAACTTTTACACAGAGATGATGCTTTAATAGCTGATTAAACGAAATCTATTAAATGTTCATTTTCGTTATTTTGAGACTATTGGTCAAGCTGAACTTTGGTTGGTTGAAATATAAAACACAATTTTATATTATATATTTCTTTAAAACTAAGAATTATATAATATTAATAATCAGTATCTCAGATCATCATACCTGTGTGCTATATAAATACATATGCAAAACTGTGACCATCATTAATGCCAAATAATAATAAAAATGTAATGTATAACTATAGTAGCGTGGAGATGCTTCACATTTTGAATTATTGTTGTACAGATTTTTTTAAATAATTACACAGCTACATTTTTAAGAAATAAAAAATAAAAACGATAATAAATTAACTAATATAATCTTTAATGTTCAAAATTCTCTAATATTTAGTAATTTTTTATTCTATATCTTTTCATTTCTTTTATGTCTAAGATAAAGAATAATATATATAGGTATTTTATAATTATTATGGAATATTCACTTTGTTCATGAGGCATTGAATTTTTTCTATTTATTAATATGTAACAACAAATAAATAGATAGCATCTGTTGATGGTCGTACTGACTATGAACATTGACAAAATTTAATGAATTAACGACTCGATTAATTGATTCAAACCTCATTATAAGGTTCAATATTCTAATTTTATTATTAACGTTGATTCAAAGTGTTAATTCATATTAATTCATGAAAATCATAAATTTGATAATATAAATCACATTTCACCTCACTCACTAAACGATCTTCATTAAATAACAAATACACCGTAGAAGACGTATTAAGGAAGAAGCAGACATTAATAAATCCTACTTATTGTTCATTTTTTCTTTTTTCCACAGCATTATCTATTTCATGAGTCAAAACTCATTATTTTAAATCAGATTTTGAATAATTTCATTCTAATTATTCAATTATTCAATTAATCTCACTCTATTAACTAATAAGTCTTTCTTGCCTGTATTTTTGTTATAATTATTCACACATTTTCAACCTATTCTGCGATATGTCTGTGCATTTGTTACCCAAAGCTTTAGAATACTACAATACAATTATTTTTTTAGGTGTAATATCATACAATATTTATTACAATAAACATTTCAAAACGATTCTAAGGCTCATCATGATAATAGCCTAATAATCAGATTTTATGCCAACCCGATTTCAATTTTTGTATAGTACCTGAAGTGCAACGCGTACATTAATTATAGCTGTTCAACCTTCAGTCAACTAATATACAATTAATATAAAATTTTTAAGTAACAAAAAAATAAATTAAAAGAATCAACAAAGATTTCATTTTTACATGACTCAATCGTCCATACAAAAAAAATCCTCTGTCAAAAAGGTAAAAATACTTTCATTTGAATAAAACAAATCTCTATATAACACTAATTAGTAAAAATCTACTGATATTTTTGATAATTGTAATGCAATATTTTGTATTGATCAACTGTCATATTCAAACGAAACATCTTATCAATTTGATATTATAATGTAATGAATTACTTTTTTTTTCTTTCATTTTTTAAATATATAATAAATATCAGCAAAGTAATGGGCGCGTAACACTTTAAGTCACATAAGTGTGACATATTACATGCAACATGTCGTACCTGAAAATGGACACAATGTATACAATATCAACATTTGGTGATACAACAGCCTGTAGCTGATAACGCTATAAATTTCTGGTTATTAAAAAATATTAAGAGAAATTTTATAACAAATATTTGAAAATATATATATGTATGTATAGGTGCTAAAAAAAATATTAATTTATTAAATTTAATTTGTAGATATTATTTTCTGATTAATTTACATATCCAAAATATTGAATCTATTCAAATACGTTCCTATGTTATTAAACTCATTTTATCTTTGTATTTAACTTGATGTAATGCTTTATGAATTTGATGATTTTATATGCTATGAGCTAATTAGCTCAAAACATATTTAAGAAATAGGAAATTTTTTTGGAAAAGAATTCAACCAATTTACAACTCTTTCCACTGTTTTAAAAATCATGAATATAGAGATTTGGATTTCGAGAATTTTGCGTGCACGGACGAAGAGTCGTAGTCTCTGTATGTGAGTCTTTGATTGTGTCAGTCGCGTCTTTGTCACGTTCAAGGTCGCTCAACTCCTGGGAAAGCTCTCTTTGTAGGACGTTTCTGACCTCTTGAGGTATATCCTCTTCCTTGACTTCTTGTAAGACGTTTTCCAACTCAGAGTCCCTTATGTATACCAACATATAGGCGTTCGTGCAATGTTTCACAGCTATAGACATATCCTCGTCTTGACCACCATAATTGTGTTCAATAGCTTCTTGTTTTGTACACCTTGAGACGACATCATCATCGAATTTGCACCACTGTTTTAAGATTGAGTATATATAATATTTACTTAAAATTATATAAGTAAAGAACGAAATTATGTTTAAAAAAACATATACAATTATTTTTAATTAAATTAAAATAGTTAAACAATATGTAACATTTAAAAATGTCTATTTTAATTTATACATAATCCTAAATATGATGTGTATCTTCTTATATTTGTGAAATACTGAAGTAAAAAATGCACATACTTTTCCATCACCAGCTGGATTGATAAATACAACATAATGTCCACCATGATTATCGCCACTGTGAACTAAGACTGCATGCAACGTGTAATCTGCACTTGTTGCTTCTTTATTTTGTAAATATTTGCCAAGACTTATTTTTTCATAGAATTCAAACCTTAATAAAATTAATATATATAGCCGTAAAGATCAAAAAGATTACAAAAATAAATATATAATAAGTTTTTAACTTTGTTATGTTACTTCTTACCTATCATTAAATTTCACAGAACAATCTGTAACCGGATCATATTGAAATCGCATTAAATGTAAATGCAACACTGGTGGGAAGGATGAAAAAATAACACCCTTTTCTGCCTCTTGTAATCCATTTTCTCCCGCATCATATTTATTATCACCATCCAGACTTTCAGTACTCACATAATCATTAAACGACTCATAAACTAAAGTTAATTTTTATATAAAATAAAATTTTATATATGAACACAAAATATGAAATTTTTATGATATTTAATAAGAAACATTTCTTCGTGTACTTACTATTTTTCTTTCCTTTTATATTTAACTGTATGTCATAGAAAGTTTCAACTCTAGTTGATTTGTAATCAATATTTTTACATTTGATAAATGATACCATCTTTCCTTCAAATAATTTTGGCACTGTACCCTCTACACATGTACCTTTCATTTTACTTTCCAACTTATCTAAAAGCTAAAACAATTATGAGCAAAGATTTTTAATTTTCAAGAGTAAAAGATTATTGTTAAGAATATAATAAATAATAGTAAATACAGTAACTTCTTACCACTCGTAAAAATTCTTGTACATCATGTTGCATGAAAGAATCCAATGTTTCCCAACCAAAACTTTTTGTTAACTTTTTTGTACCTACTGGTTTATCAGAAAATTGTAATTCATGAAATACCCTTTGTAAAGCCAAAGCAACACTTTTGCTAGAATCATCACTTTCTGTTGGCATTTTATAAACTGCTTTACGTAACTAGAAACAAAAAATAAATATCTGAATATTTACAGTACAATTGTGAAAATTTTTAGATCTCAAAGAGAGAAAATTTTAAATAATAAATGTTTGAATTTGGAAAATACACATCTTAATACAAATTATAATTATATTTAGTTTTTAAATTTTTAAATGCTTAATTAAAGCATAAGTTTATTAATTACATCTACCTGGTTCGTAAAATACAAAGTTTGAAGCAAAGAATTCATATAGCACGTAGCACCTTGATTTTTTAAACCTACAAATCCTGTATGTTTTTTACTATCCCAACTAACACCATGTGGAGCATCAGCCATAACGTGAACCTATTTTTAAAAAATAAATATTATAGATTACAGATTACAGATGTATGTTTACAAGAAATATTTGTAAAATAAATGAATGACCTTAATGAATGAACTTAAAAAAAATTGAAGTATAGACTAAGAAAAAAATTAAAAATCTCTTTAAATTTTTAATTAAAAGATAGCCTACTGTAAAATTAATAAATAATTAAAAATTTTTATATAAAATTAAACAAAACGCCCTATTTTTTAATTCAAAAAATCTAATATTACTAACCTCAAGTGTAATAGAATCATCTTTGATAAAACCTTTTTCAGGATCCAGGACATCCTGCCATGTCATAAAATGACTAAATCCCCAATCATTTTCTTTACTATAGAAGAGATGTTGAATTTCTAAGAGAAGCATTCATGTACTTAAGTATATATAAGAACCATAATATTTAAAATTTATAATATAGAAGATGTAACAAATTAAGTTAAAAATTAAATGAAACGAACCACCTTCTGTAAAAATAAAATATCGATGTATAAAAATATACTAACTTCTATTAAATGGTTCCTGTCCTTCTTTGCAAGAAAGTAATCGAAGATCTGCAACTGCATAACAACTCCACGATGATTCGCTTTCTCCATTACATTGTAAGAAAAAACCAAGAGACTTTTGAGGGCCTCTATCTTGCGTTTGACTCGACCTAGGCATTATCATTATTTTCCATGGTAAGTTACGAACATAACACGGTGGAGATAACTGAGTTTCCTTCATTTTGGAAAGATTTTCCACCGTATAACGAAATGTGGCCTCTGATCTTGCTTCGTCTAATTAAAAAAATATAAGATCTATAATTGATCTATAACTTTATAAGAAAATATATATTTAGAAATAATACTGTTCAAATTATATTTTATATTATTAAGTTTGTTATTATTGTAATAGAAAACTAGTACTCTAATTCTTAAACGTCGATAAAATAAATTTAAAAAATTCTTCCTACCTTCCTCCATTTCTTGATCTTGAACTATACAAGCTAATTCTGATTCTCCATTCATAGGACTAGTATCATTGCCATCTCCTCCACCATCATTTGGTGTTTCTAGAAGGTTAAGATAGTATCGTAAAATTCTTTTGAAAATTGCTTTTTGAAAAAAAGATTTTCATAATTTTAGAAATAGATTACATTAATTAGATTATATAAAATATATTTTACAACGAATTATATATTATTATTTTATACATGTTATATAAATAATTTTTAACACTAGTATTTTTGTACATTTCTCAACATTACGAAAAGAATGTTATATCTTTCAGCTGTTTAAATTGTAGATTACCTACAACATTATATAAAAATAAGAAATTTACTCAATGTTTTATTATAATCTTCAAAAAAATGATTTATAGAAATATCCATGTAGTAATTTATACAAATAACTTGATGAAAATGCTATATCAAATTTCAACCATTGTGACATAATTAAAAAACAAACGAATATTTTCATCAAAAGAAGAACTACTTATGATATATTTATAAATTGTTGAAAAAAGTATATGAACGTTACATTCAGTAATATAGTATTAAACGTTCAAATTTATTTAAGTGTATTTACACACACCTAAATAAATTAAATTAAATACAAAAAATATTTGAAATACATCTGAAAATATATTAAAAATCTTATTTATGTTGATATAATCTACATCATACACTCTGATGTATTTATACATGTACATGTATATATTATAGTGTATATATTGTGCTGTATATTAGAGCATATTACATCCATATTCTTTTGTGTTCATATTTCTAACAAAAATTTTAACAAAACGTCAACATATCAAATGATTTTGAATATATAAAGCGCATGACTATGCAACAAACCAATCATGCAGTATAACATAGCTAAAACTATTTGAAACTATTTAAATTATCAAATTACCAAAACTACATGAATGTATCTTTTTATCTTTAAACCAAATACAATTTTCGTTATACCAAGCTTTGTTTAAGGCCATTTTTAACAAAAAGAAAAACACGTACACGCGTTGAAAAAAAAAAATTCACCGTAAAATGTTCATATTGATAGTTTGAAATATTTATCTATAACCTTCAAAGCGAAAATCAACACGTACGAGACCAATCGGAAGCTAGAAATATTTTTACAAAGCGAAACAGATGGACGTGAATCGTACCTCCCTCCTGTGTGTCCATTTCCTCGACTTCATTAACCTGAACCGGTGCCAGGTTGAGCTGTTTAAGATTTTCCTGATCGTTAACGTGGTTCATCGCAATGCCGATATTGATGGTCGTCTTGATTGCGCCGGGAACCTCGGAGGCGGCTTCCGCCGTCGAGGTTACTTCTTCTGAAGTTAATTTAACTGGTGTAACTGCGAATGAGTTTCGAGCAAAAATTGACTGATGCCGTTCGATGAACTGATTATTTTCGTCAGGGACGGATGATCTCTGCTCGAGCAAATTTTGCTGATGTAGCTGCTCGATTCCAATCGCAACCGAACTCGCGTCACTACTACGACTTGAGAACGACGTCCTTTTGCCACACGACGGTGATTGATATTTACTTGCTATGAGCCCAATTTCTGCGGCTATCAAATGCCCCCGCTTTTTCGGGGGACGCCCACAGCATATATTCCACCCTCGCGCGATATCCTCGTTATTTCTACGTTGTCCCTGCTCTTGTCGCCACGACTATTTCTTTCCTCGTATCCGTAACACCTATCCTCCTCGCACTTTTCACTTTGTACTCCCTCGCTCTTTCTCGACCGATCCGAGAAACGGTTTCCGCACCGCGGGACCGGCGCGCTACTAATCGTCAAGCTTACGTACTTTTTGCGAACCACGGCTCCACTATGTTTCGACTTTAATATTTGGTCCAGCCTCTGCCAACGATCGCCCGTTCGACCGAAACTTTCCAACAGCGCTTCCAGCTTTTTAACCTGAACACCAATACACTCGGTTGATGTTTTTCACGGACGAAAACAGGTCGATCTGCTTCGATGATCGTCTTTCAGACCTCTTTTACGCGAAAATAAACAAAATGGCGACGAACCACACTGTTCTACTACTGCCTGCCTATCTGTCTGCATGCAGTTCGTACAGATCACGAAATTTTCGTCAACCTATAGATCGACGCACTCGATGCTACCTCTTGTCCCGTCGACGCGGCAAATTCAAATGGCTAAACGAATTAAAACGATTACGCGTTGACATCCAGATTTGGATTTCAGTTCAACGTATTTTCTTTTTTTTTTTTTTTTTTTTTTTGATTATGAAAATATCACCGTATATTCTTGTTCTTATATATTTAAATTCATCAAATCTAAGAACGATAAATGTATTCTATGATAGATTAAATAGATATAATGGATTAATAAATAAATTAGCAAAAAATTCTGAACAAATTATCATTACGGAATATTATAAATTGCGTGTACGCAATGTTTTACTTTATAACATCGATTATAATATTAATTGTTTTACAGAAATAAACTATTTGTAAGAAATGGAAAAAAGACAACTATCAAAAAGATTATATGATATTTAATCTGTGTGAACATTTGCCTACATCATAGGCAATTTTTTGCACACAACTGTTTTGTATTCAACTCGCGTATGAATTTTAAATATCGCGCGCTGAACATTTAATTCGGAAATTTTGCTTGTTGATATTTTAAAAAAAATTCTGATTTACGAGACACGACTTTTAATAAATAGCTTCAGTAATTTGAAATAGAATAAAATGGAAATGATTGTTATTGTCATATGACACAGTTAGCCTACATCTCCGTATTTTATAAATGAAAATGATTATTATTGTCATATGACACAGTTAACCTACATCTCCGTATTTTATATGACTGTGTGCTTTTACTTATTTAATTACAAAACTACTATAACTATAATCGAATTAATTTTAATAGCTTTAAAAGATATATTTATATATTTTGTCTTTCAATAAACATTTCTTTTTGAATGTATATACTGATTTGATAAGAACATTATAAAATATATAAGTTTGATTTGTTTATTGCTGCAATTCACAAAAATTACAATATTATAATTTTATGTCGTTGTGTTAAATTTAAAATATGTCTATATACATTGTGACATGAAAAACATATTTAATATTAGAAAATTCTGTCATTAGATTTAACATCATAAGTTATACAAAAAAGAAATATTATAAAAATAATAATACGACATAACACACTAAGAATATAATTTTTGAATTTTTCCAATTTTATGGAATTCCATAGATATATTTCCAGAGATAAAGGATATTTAACAAAGTAGTTTTATAACAGATATTTATTCCTATGTATTAAAAATTTATAATTTCAAAGTATAAGCTAATTATGCATTGAATATTATTTATGAAATGTTATATAGTTGTATAATATATTACATTTATCATGCTTTCGTTTATATATATGTGTGTGTGTGTATATATATATATATGTACGTTATTAAATGAAAACAATTTTTTATGTTAACATTATTTTTTATGATCATAATAGGAATATCATTGACTTCATAGTTTACAATGTCAACTACATAAGTACTTACATGAAATACACATGTCTAAATAACAATTTGAAAAATTATTTTATATAAAAATACTTACACAAAGTAATAAATTTTAAAAAATATTTTTACATCATTTAAATACAGATTGTTATAATTACAAATTTATTACAGCAATAAACAAATTATAGAAAACGTAAATTATTGTAATCTATAAAAATAAAGTTAAAATAACAAATCGTAAAAATAAAATCGTACTCGTAAAGTCGTAATAATAGCCTAAGAGGGTAAGTACAATTTAAGTTTATTAAATAAAAGAAAATTATTTATATGAAAAATATAAATACATATATATGTAAACAAACAGTCTAAAAAAACAGTCCTAAAAAAAGGAAAAAATCAACAAATTCATGATAAAAAATAAATAAAATGAACAAAAAATATATACAGTATCAAAATAACTCTTCTGTAATAAATTACATTATAATTAAATAAATATAAATAATAATTCTTCCAGTCAATGTTAAAGAAAAGATATATATATATATATATAATATATATTAGTATAAACTAATTTATCAATCAATAATATACTATAATATATTAGTATAAACAATCAAAAACATGTTTTAATTAGTTTTTCTTATATTTATATTTTTCACAAACAGTGAAAATAAATAATTTGCTAAATTGATTTATTTATAGCTATACTAAAGCTTTATTATCATAAACCTATAAATATTGATGTTTAATGATATATTAAATCATAAAAATTGCATATACTGCTTGAAAGTTATGAAAAAATGAGGATTCCAGAGTAATTAGTTAATATTAGAATAAAATATAAAATTCATTAAGTGCTTTTTTGTATTTTTTAAATTAAATAATATCTTTAAATATAAAATATTTTTTGTACATATTGAAGCTTTTAAAACACGTTAATACTAATCAAGGATTTTTTAAATATATAATTTATATCAATTATATTTTTCTATATTAGTTTGTAGGTAACACTTATTTTCTATTTAATATTATTATGAATATATGCATGTAATTCTTAAATAATGTATTACATAAAACACAAATTCTTATATTAATACATTATTGTACATTATTTTTTAGCATGAATAATTAAACATGGTATTTGCAATATACACGCAACAAAATGATCACAGTTACATAACAATTATACCCCACTCTTAGTATAATATTTTATTACTAAATAAATATAATTATGATAATAATAGTTATGCTATGTTATATATTAAAAATAGTTACTATTTTACAAGCACCAAATTTTGGACATTTTTTTATTTTAAATATCCATGAATTGTAAATTGAAAATCTTGTTTCAAAATGTATTTTCAATATTTATAAATAATGTACAAAGCATTTTTTACTTTTATTTGATATTGGAAAATAAAATATTAAAAATAACTATTATAAAAATATTATATCATAAAAAATATCAATAAAAGAAATTTAATTTGTTTTAAGCAAAAATAATCAAATGGTTTTAAAAAATAGCACTAATTGCATACACTATAATATAGTATTTTATATTGCATTATTTATTAAAACAACTTGTTATATTTGACAATGATGAAATTTTTTGATTCAGATATATATATAACAATAATATGATTCTGAGTTTTTACATATTAATTATTATCAGCATATTTAAATATTTGCAATAAATTAATTATAAGCGAAAGCACTTATATAAGCAAAACTTTTTTAAACTTTAATTTGGTTTAAATTGGATACAATGTATGGTCCCAATAAATAAACTATAAAATTATTATATTATAAATTATAAAATCAACAAACAAAATAAGGTGTCTTTTAATACTACTACTATTTTTGTAATTTAACATATTTTAGGCTTTATATATTTCAATATGTAATTGTTTAAAATAAAGATTATTGTTGAATATTCTTATGATAATCTGCAAATAAAATTTATAAACTAATGAACTAGCATTAAAATTTACACGCAAAGAACCTGTCTAAAAATTTGTCTTTTATAAATGTTTCAAATTTGAAAATAATGGAGCATCTCTTACTTTTTTCTACTCCTTTTTTTATTTTTTAGAACTGGCACATATACCTACAATATACTAGCATTTATATTGCTAGTTACAAGAATGGGAAACCTATTTTATTTTGGCTAGATGTTACAAAGTGCACATTGTACAGTAACATATTCTATAAATTGTACAAAAAAACGATATTTGTTATTCATATAAAAAAGTTATGAATAGTTACAAATTTGTTATATATATAGAACATACAAAAAAAGAAGTGACATTAATTGTAAGAATTGCAATAACTATGATTTCATATTTTGGCATTAAAAATTAGAACGAATAATGCTCATGTTATATAAATTTTTTAATATGAAATTTTTTCTTCAATGAAATTTATATTACCTATAATTATTGAATTGAACATACTTTTGAAGTTCCATGAGAGTCATCCATAGCAGCTGCTCGTCTTTTTATGCCTTCTAGATATATTTCACGATTAAACAAACCTCCACCAAGAGGAATGCTGTAACAGATATTAATCAAAAACTATATGTTTTAAAAAGGAAATTGAACTTACATGAATGATACGTACGTGTCAATACCAGGCCTTATGCTTGTTTTAAAAACACCCCATACAGGTTTGTGATCTGAGGTACAAATGCTAGGCACAGAGTCATAAACCAAACATTCTATGACTCCATCTTTATGTGAATTAGAATTTTCATAACTAACTCTTCTAATATAACTTCTTGTATGTCCTTTCCCTTTAAAGAGGATTCTATCAGTATATGCAGGTGTGCGTTGTTTACTGCTTGAGTCAAAATTTTGAGTTCCAGGATCATATTTATACGTAGGAGGAAATGTAATTGGTGCTTCTTCAAAACCACGTAAAACTGCTCCTTCATTAAGAATTGTTTGTAATTGATCTTTATGTAAATTTATAGGTAATTGTTGTGGAAAGCATGTATCTGTAACCCACTGAATAACTTCCTCTCTTGGTTGAGCCAGCCGAAAATTTAAATCACCACACCAAAATACACAGTCAAAATTTTGAGTTACGTCTATATAAAAATATAATATTCATTCAGAATTTTTATAATATAATTTTTATAACATAATAATAGTAATAAACATTTATATGTTCATACCTTTGCTTTTATGTCTAGTAGGCAACTCTTTAGGAAGATCAAGATTTCTAACTATTCTTTTAATATCATTTACCCTTTCTTTAACTTTATCCTGATGTGCAGTTAAATGTGCGGTAACAAATAGAAAACTTGTGCCAAATAACATTAAAGCTATAGCTACTGCTCCTTTTGTTCTAAAAGCAGTTCCTGTTCTAGTTGAAAAACTAGCATCTTCATGGACAGAACAAAACCAAATTAAATCTCTTCTTAAGAAAAGTGCAAGATGTAGTGTCCCTAAACCAGTACTACAAAGAAGTACGTGAGAAGGGCCAAGAGTTTCTTGTAAAGCTGCCTCCCATTCACTTCGTTCAGAACATGATTCTTGTGTTCCAATCGCTAACAAATCTGGAACAGTTTCTATATCTGAAGGTAACATAAAATCATTTAGCTCTTTTGGTGGATTCTGTCCATTCATATTCCATGTACCAATAAAAATTTTCAATTCACGATTTGGTAATACTTTCTCAAGTTCTACTGGTCCAAGTAGTGAATTTGCAGCAATCCTTCCATGAAGAAAATTTCTATAGAAGAGAAATCATAACGTTTAAAAAAATAAAAATAAATGTAAAGTTAAAATTTTATTACAATTTATAAACCTTTCTCGTGCTTTTTGTGTAGGAATCAGATTAAGAACTTGTGCAGCTAATAATGCTTGTTTTGCCAAACTATCCATAGATGTTCCAGTTGTTTGAGATTGATGACGCTCTTTTTTCTTGGACAATGCATCATGAGATGTAGAACGTGGTTTAAGCTGAACAGGTGCACTTTTTATAGATTCTGGACTTGAATGTCTCATAGAATTTGTTGGTGAATTCCCTACTAAATTATCCACAGATCGCCTATGAATTAGTTTCTGTCTTAAATATGTAGGAACACTTGGAGAAATAGATCCAGAGGATGAATTTTCACCTAGAACATTAAAGTAATATAAAATTATATAGAATAATTTGGAAACTTTTTAGAAAAATATGAAATTCAAATAACACATGTGTATTTTAAAATGATATCTTGAAGAAATGAAGTTTACATTAGAAAATAGAATGATGAAGGATATTAGAACTTGTATCTGTAATGAAACTAAATTGGTTCAATTGCTAGTTATTGTATTATTCATGCTAACATAGGTATTCAGAAATTAGCAGGAATATCTGTGAGTCATTTAAAATAGATGTTTTAACTAAATATTTTGTTCTTTTCTCAGGATAATTATATAATTATAAATAATATTGGTGGATATAATTACATATAGAGTAAAAGAGGAATTTTGTAGAAATGTGAATATATGTAGAAATATTATAAAATTTATATTATAAAATTTGTATATTATATATACACGATGTAATATAAATTTTATTAAAAAATTCAAAATAAATGCCTTAGAGATTTTTAATCTATGTGATTTATGTATATTACATTATTAATAATTCCATAGTTTAAATATTGATATTTTACAAGTGGCTGAAATAATGTAACATTTATATAATAATAAAATAAAAACATTTGAAGAAGCATGAGAATCAAATTTTAAGCAGCAGGTATATTTCATTTGTTTTATTATACCTTTTTTTCCTGGTTTTTCAGTATTGTTAGATTCATGGTATTGAACCATACTGTAAACATCAAAAGGATTGTAGAACATCCGTTCCATTTCCAAGAAGAAATAAGTGATATATTTTCCTTTTGTAAAATATTCATCCTTTAAACATTTTTCATTTCTTTCATAATCAATTAAAAGATCATTTTCATCTTCTGACGATTCCTCAAATGAATCTTCTGTTGACTCTGCAGAGAAATCACTATCTTCACTATTTTCATGTGACATTACACTTTTTTCTTTTATTAAAAATTTATGTAATTTTCGTAAATTATTCATAGTGCCAGAATGCGGTACTAAATTCGATATTTGCACAAAAGTAGTATCAGAATGTAACACAATCTTTGAAAAAGAATTAGTACGTTTTGAAGAATCACTTTTATTTCGCAAATGTACATCTGTTATGCTATAATTTTGATCTAAAAATGCTATTTTTTTATCTAAATTTCTATCTGAACCATATTTATATTCTTTTTCATCCTTTTCTACATAAATGTTTGTTGCACTGAATGTCTTTCTATCCTTTGGAATATTTGCTATATTTGTGCATAAATCATTAGGACATAAATTATCACTTTTTTTAAAACTTTGAGTTGTGTCTGATACATTTTCATGTAACGTAATTTCATCGTTTTTTAAATATTGGTTGTCACATGAATTTTTATGATTATTATTTTCTGCATTGGTAAAATTCACCTCGGTATTAATATCATGCGCCAATTTAAACGTATTTTTTTTTTCACTATTACTACTGTCATGAAATTTTGTATTTAAATTTTCAGAACATTTTTTAAAAGCTTCTCCAAATTTTAAATTTGGTTTTGTTTTCATTTCTAGTTTGCCACTTTTATTTTGTTTAAATATTTTGAATAATTTATTGAGAAAAGAATTTTTCTTTATTTTATTACTTGAATTAGACATGCTTAAAATATGATAGTTAACATAATGCTTGAAATATCTTCTTCAAAGATTAAGTATTAACTGACTGTCAGTAAAAACCATATCTTCTTACATAAACACAACGAGAGCAATCTTTGCAGGTATGTGTTGAAAAGTTTAGTGGGGATGTGCAAGGTCACTACCTCATTCAGTCAAATTAGAGAGTTGATAAAAAGTGAAACGTCATAAGGAATATATTATTTAGTGTTATGTACACTTCAGATCTTTAACTAAATAGTTAATGAATAAAAAAATGATCTAGAGGAAAGAATTAAGTAATGATTTATCAATTACATAAATAATTAGACAATATTCAAGCAAGAATAATTTTTAAATTTACCAACTAAATAAATCGTTATGAAAATGGATAAAATTTAAAAAAAACTTTTAATCTTTAATAAAATTAAATTCTTACCTTCGGTAAATGTGCTTTGTCGCTCTTTGCCCATAAAAACACTATTCTTTTCTACAGTTTCTTGGACATTATGCGTGCTTGCTACACACATTTTTCCTTTTTCTATCGTTACATCTGTCTGACAATTTCCATTAGCAGAAGCTACTTCAGATTTAACAGATGTATGGCTTAACGTAGTTGGAGATAATCTACTGACAGTCAAACTTTGTGGCGGTGTTCTGCTGCGTTCAGTCATTGCACAGCATAATGAAAGTTTTGTACTAGTGTGAGATCCATGTTGGGAATTTTCTAGTTTAGAATTTTTATTCGAATCGCCATCCTTATAAGATGTTTCTAAACATCCGACTTTTGTCTTTTTATTCATAAGCATACGGCAAAGAGACTTTTTTTTTTGTTTCGACTTAGGAGAAATGTCTGCTTTAGCATTTGTCGCATTAGATACATTAGTTTCTTCGCATTGCTCCATGGTACTTGTGATTTTATATTTTGAACACTATGTAATTAATCCACTATCAATGAATAAATATTTATTACTGCATATTTCAAATATATCATTTAAAAAGGTTTAATAAAATCAATCTATCGTATATATCACTATTAAATGAATCAAACTATAGGCATTTGTAATTTGTAATTTGTAGTCATTTGGTTGCAATCACTCTTCTTTTAATATGATTTAACGTATAAATAAGAATTTGTTCAATGTCTATGCTCGTGTGATATAAGTACTTATTTATATATAGTTTTTATATAAACAGTGCAATTATATCAATAATTATAATTATAATATATTTCTATTATATAATATAGACTAGAATCGTAAAGCAAGATGTTTATCTTGTTAACATCTATAGCACTTTATTTTACGTTAATACATCTTTAGCGTATTTCTCATATTTAAGGAAACACAGTTAATGTTGTGTTAATAAATAATTGCACTTTAAATATCAATAAATTTAACACTTTCATATTGATTAATTTGAATGGAATAACTAGAGCGAATGTAAATAATACATATTTGTAAGTATACTGTTTAGGATGACTGTTTAGTTTCTTGATCTTTTTTCCTCAGGCATAGCATTCATCCCTTTGATGGATATTATTTCATCAGTTATTCGAAGGAACTTGTAGCTGTATATATCTTTCGAGTTTATTGTGCTGCAAATCAATTTCATAAAAAAATATTGCGCTCATCGAGAATTAGAGGTTAATTGGACTCAAATTGTCTACACTCTTCTTTGTATTATTACGAGATTCACTTTGACTTTGAGTCTCACATTGACTATGCATTGACACGTCATTCACGCTAAAATCCATAACAAACCGCATTGTGATTGAAAATACTTGAAGAACGACGAACAACTCTAACTTCCGCCTCCATGTTTAAGCGAAAAGTTAAATAAAACGCGTGACATGTATGTCAATATATTTTCAAAAATTCAGTATCGACTTTGTCGCTTAATCGTCATTTTATTGACAAATCGTTTCTATTCTCAACAAAAACTGCTACAAATCCAAATACTGTATCTCTTCACCGCTTCGGCGCTGATTTCTGAACTTGCGCAGCTGTCAATTAAGCAGACGATAATATTATCGCATTACGATATTTTACATAAAACTCCATATTTCCCCGATCAAATAGCTCGCTCCGAACAATACGTTGGAAAGAGAAATTGTCGATATTTGGGAAAAATGTCCAACGACCAGTTAGAAAAATGATGTTCCTCAGCTAATTAAAAGCATAACTGTCAAAACGAGCAGACGACATTCATTGACGCCACACTGTTGGCAGAAGCCATTTGTGACGCAATACGCTTCATGCACTTCGTCGTCACGTATCACGTAAATACACGGGTATATATAAGTATTTGGTTGGCTAGTACCATTTGGCGGGTTGCGTCACATATAATGTTTGTTTACGCGATGATAAGTGTACGTTTAAAGAAATACGAATATATGTACAATTGAATTCTACTAGAAGATCTACTATACGCCCAATTGCGATGATCGTTCGATTGGCAAAGAAAAACAGAGAAACACTTTGTAACTTTCTGTTTTACAAATCGATCACGTATAAACAACACGTTAATCAAACGTAACCAAATAATTGTTCGTGAACAAACAGTGGTGTAAAATGCATATTTGACTTTCGATGATTGCGGTTATTGCGAAAATACAATACAGTAAATTTATCACGGAAATTTATGTTTTTGTTAAAGAAGATTCTAGAAAGCGCAGAAGCGACACTATACATGTGCATGTATAGGGGATAGATGTTGCGTATAAGTATATTGCCGCTTTTTCCAAACGTTCGTTCGATGTTGCTGCAATTAACGTGCAAGAAGCAACGTAACGTAGATTCATCTATCATTATTATTATTGACTATGGTGAATTCATTACGGAGCTAGACATTGGATACGAAGCATTTTAACAAATACACAGAGTAATAAAAGAAATGCCACGGCATGGTAAGTATTCATGCTGCGCTTAATCGTAGCCGCAATCATGTTTATTAGACCTAGCGATACGATAAATGATAAATTTAATAAATACCACGTTTTTATAAAAATAAACATTTTTAAACACGATAAACACGAAGAAGAGAAAAATTTCGTAATTAACGTACAAAGACAAAGGAACAAATGACAAAAGAACAATTTTTCAATATATTTCTGAATTTATATGAATAGAAATATATGATATATTGAATTTTTAAACGATACGAATAATAACGATAATTTTTTACTTTCGGCAATAACTCACAGTTTTATTTGTTTTTTTTAAGTTACGAACCATACGATCTATAGTTTTTCAAGTAAAGTACACACACGCGCTTCTACATAGCGTGTTGGATATATGGGCAGAATTCTAATGAAAGAAAATTTCGCGAATAGAAATCGCGAATATGGGCGGTGTTAAGGGTGGCTCTCAGTTTTCAATCATTTTTGACGACGTTACCAATAACTGTAACGGCGTCGACGCGATGATCGATTCAATCATCCATAGAGAATTAATTTGAACGTGAAACGTTTAACGTTCGAACGACTAGTCACATCTCAAATTCTGTTTCATGAGCAATTACATTAAAACGATACAAGTAACGCTTTTTTTCACGCTTTGACAAATAGATAGTATCTGAACGACGAGTACCGTAGTACCAAAAGTGCAATACCAATTACATTTCAGTAACATTTTTTCTTTTCACAAACAAATTCAAAATGCGTACGTTGTGCGTATCGTACGATCTCGTTACGGTTCAACGTAGAATACACTCAGAGAGATATAAATTGACAAGCAAAAAATCAGACGGGTCTCTAAGTTGAAATTTTGATTACTATAAATATTCGGACGGTAGTGGAAAAAAAGAAAATAGCAGCGAGAATTCGGGTGGGAAAAAGATCGTGCGTGTACGAGGAAGGATGTGCACTGTGAACGAACGAGCGAAAAGGGTTAACGAAAGAGGGAGTAAGACAGAAACGTAATTCGCGCCGCCACCGCAAGGTGTCAGCATTGCATGCGGCTCGCTCGCTAGCGGCCACCATTGTTGAAATTCTGCTTTGGTTGATGCCCCGACGATTTTTTGACCGAAAATCGTAAATTCGCCAGCCCCTGGCAAGGGCCCTGTGCGGAAGGTGCGTATCCCATGGTAATCCTTAGACCATGGCAAAGCCATAGCTACCGTCAGTGGTGTTTCGCGATAAAAAGAGGTCCGCCAGGGAAAGCCAGTGAAATCGAGTGTGCCCATCGATTTACGCGAAAGAAAGAGGCACCCATGTCCGTGTCTCACGTCTTGTCGGGGTGTTGGTGTTGTGTGCGCTGCCTGAATTGTGCATGGTACGTGCGTGCATGCGTGCCGGTACAATGCAACGCGTCTGTCCCTCGCGCACCATGCAATCTGTCGATCTTAGATTCTGTTGCCCGAAATGAGAAAGAACGTTCGACTGCCCAAGTGTCCTGCAAGAGTGTGAGATATTTGGGCGTCAGACACCGATCGTGCGAATAACTTGGGAATCCTGAATTATATACACGTAGGCGCACGTTGTTCCGCGTGTCGGCAACACGCGACTCGCGCGTTATCGACGATCGACTGCCCAGGTGTGCGGAAACACCGATGTTGCATCTTTACCTCGGTGTTCTGCGTTGTGTCTCTCGTTGTGTGCGTGTGCAAGTATCCACACGGGGGTTAGACGTCTCTTCTTTCCACGGTTCGCACGTTGTGCGTGCATAGGCGTGTGCACACGCGAACGCACGTCATTCTCATATATGTATGCATACGTGCGCGCCCCTGAGTATTTTCCATGGGTGTATATGCACGGCTTGATTAACTTTTGGTGCTCTTTTCGTGTATATGCGTGTACATGGTGCGGTACGTTCACGCACACTGCGTGCCATTTGGAATTCACGAAAAAGTACATGAACTGTATCCCGCTACCACGCCGTTGGATCAGCAAATCGGGATACACACAGTGTTACACTTGCATGATGCCCATCGCTCCCCTCGTGGGCAGTAACGTCGGCTACGGGGAATACAGTGTTATTTTTTCCCCTCCTGTCGTGTCCGTGTGTAAAACCGTTAGAATTTCACGCTGATGTTGTTGTGACAGTTTCCTTGAAAAATACCTATTGTTCCAAATCGAACGATGAAAGATTATTTCCGAAGTGGAAATGATGTATTTAATAATGCTTTTCCAATTGTTTCGTCCGTCAACGTTGACACCCTGACAGCTATACTGTGATTTTTCATCATTACGTACTTCGTTACTTAAAATCCGTTAACAAATATCGAGTCGTTTGTATAAATTTTGTACTTTTCCTTTTTTTTTTATTTCGTATTTTTACGAATATCGTCAAGGGTTTCACTTTCAATTATGCGCTGGAATCGTGCTGTTGTTAAACGAGTAAAGATTTCTCGTCCTTCAAATTATTCTTGTGAATATGAACTTTTCACATTGGCATTGCGGCATTATTATCATGCAAATATAAAATCATTGAAATGTAATATTCATACGTAACATTGAATATGGTAATGATGTAGAACACTATTTAAAGATGTAAACAGCACAACTACAAACTTACCCTGTTGTAAAGAGAATTTACGCTTTGGGAAATATATGAATTATTATAGACGTATAGACATATTTTAGAAAAGATAGAAAACATTTCTTTTCTCTTTATTTCGAATCGAGTCAATTCGTGTCTAAGTATTTAAATTTGGTATGTTTCACAAATTTATGTGCTTGTATACATTCGTAAGAAAATATTCATTATCAACTACTTCCATTTTTGTTTGTTTATTATCGGTATCAGTGTTATTGATACATTTTACTTTTATGTCAATTATTAATTCAACAAGAAATAAAAATTCAGTTATTTATTAATATAAGAAATTGGATGTTTAAATGTTTTTTTTATAATAATTTCAAAAGTTAGTAGAAATGTTTACGATCGCACATTACATGAAAAAAACAATCAAAACTTTTGGTTTACACATAATTTATTAAATAAACAGCAACATTATCAACGTATGTGTAATGTGTAATCAGCATTATTGCGTGAATTGTCAAAATACAAGGATTACTTGCAACAATGGCAAACATAATTTTTAGCTTCTCTTTGACACGTAATATATCACAAGAATAGAAAAAAAGAATAATCGTATTATTACACGACTTTCTTTTATTTAATTTTTCAAATTCATTTAATAATGAGACAAACTGTGAGTTTGATGATCGTTAATTCTCAATAAAAATGTTTGTTTACAGGGCCATTTATACTTGAAGTTGCGCCAAAATGGGCGCTATCAAATAATTTCATGCAGTGGGATTACATACAAGAGTTGGTAGCACATGGTGGTGTGCCTGACGTATATGATTTACATCACAAGGAAGAAAATATAGGTGTGTCTGATGTATATGATTTATGTCACAAGGAAGAAAATATAGCTGTGTCTGATTTAGATTTAACTTATGTTAATCAATTCATAAATTTCATACAACCAACAAACAATAACAAGATCGCAAACTCTAATATTGAGAAGGAAACGGTTGATAAATGTTTCTCAGAATTTTCAGAACTTGTGTTTAAAAATCACAAGGAAAGTTATAGTACCTGTCGCAGTGACGATAATAAAATAAAACCAACTAATTTATTGAATACTAACAAAGTCATAGCCACTTATTCATTTTGCAAAAACAAAGGTGAAAATTTATCCGACACAAAGAAGGAAATTGATCATCATCATAAAATTGATTGTATTCCCTGCTTGTCAGAACAACCAAATATACAAAATATTACGCAGTACAAGACTTTGTCTAAAAGTTTGGGGCAGTATAAAGATACTTACAACCTTTTTTGTGTTTCTGAGGAAGACGAGCCACTTAATTTAGTAAAAAAACAAAAAGATAACAAAGGTTGTTGTAAAAAACAAAGCGAAGATAAAAAGAAACTGTGCAATTTTACTGATACAAAAGTATCATTAAAAAACTGTGCCATTTCAGATCAGATAAATAATTCCTGTAACATAGAGAATTGCTACAACACAAAGTACAAGGAAATAGACTATGGTTTATTAAAATTCTCAGATTTAGATGATTTATCTCCTAAATTAAAAACTGATAACACATTATTTAAAGCTCCAAAACATAAATTATGTAAGAATTTAGAAACAAAGTTAAATTGTGTACCAAATAAATACTTAGCGCAAGAAAGTATACTTTCTGTTGATAAATATTTGAACAATAAAACTTCAGTGCTTCTATATGAGAAGAAGAATACAGATCTTTCTTTTGTACATTCATCTCTGAATGTCAAGGATACAAATATTAAAAGTGAATCTTACTCAGACGAACAGATAAATAAGTCAAAGAACGCATATTTTGTAAGTACTTGCAAACCAATATTAAGTAATTGGGAGGATTTCGAAATGTCAGGACAATATCCAGGTCATAGCCGACCTCCGGTGGGCACACCTCCACCTCAGACAGTTTGGAATCATCTCACAATGGCACAGAGTCAAGGTAATATAAATGTTTCACATTTTTGCTATAAAATTATATATAAATATTATTTTTTTATATTGAAAATATTTGTTTTAGTTTCAGGCTTAAACATTCATCCAACAGCCTTGTCAGGTGCTGCATTGAGTCCAGCAGGATTTTACACACATCCATCTATGGCAAGAGCATCTCATATAACGTCACAACTTACACCACAACTTGCACATACTCAAGCTCCTCCAACATGGCATACACCAACTGTTCCGTCAAAAACTATTACGCCAGCCAATACACCAGGGAATCCTTTGTTCAGTTTACAAATGCTGGTAGATAATAGGCAGAACCAAAGTCAGTATAGAAACTCACCAGGTTCACAAAGTACACTAGATTTATCATCTACTTCCGAAATTATTCCTGAGAATTATTCTCGAGTACCTCAAGACATCCCAATAAGTTTGACTGCAAGGAATGTTGATAAAGGTAGCAGAAATGGAAATATTATTTCTCCCCCAATACCTCTGAATGGAGAAACTTCATCTGATAGTGGAATTAGTTCTTCGGTTCCAACACCCAATTCTGTTAGTGAACCAGTTTCACTTTCAACTAAAGAAGTTACAACACCTAAAATAACAGTAAAAAACTTTGAAAGCAATTTAAAAGGAGTGGCAAATGTTCATGATAAAATTAAGGAAATGAATGTAGATAATTTTACGCAAAAAGTTATAAACCTACCACCTAGTGTAACAATTGAAAGGGTAGTGCCGGAAAAGAAAGAACCTGAAGTTACAAAAAATAAAGATACATTAAGTGTTATTGCACAAGTACCAAGAAATGTTTTACCTGTTATTGTAAATCTTACCTCTAGAATGGACAAAGATGTGACAGATAGTCCGAAAAGAGAATCGTCTTCAGAACGAGATCGAAAAATCGAAGAAACGAATGTGAGATCGCCTAAAAATTTACCAAAAAGAGGCAAAAAAGGTGTGGATTCTTTGTTAGAGAAATTAGAAGGTGGAAACAAAAAACTTGGCAGTGCAGAAAATATTGGATCCGTTATAGTAATGCCGGTAGAAGAAAAAGATACATCGAGTGTTAAAAGTATGTCTCCCGATAGACAAAAATCGAAATCTCCAAATAGGGAAGACGAAGTAGTATCTCCGGCATTCAGTAACGACGATTCTAACGATAATACTAAACAACGCAGAAAAAGAAAACTAGAGAAACCTGTACGACTTAGTAAAGACTCCAAAACAGAAGTAGAAGATATGGAATTAGAACCTACAGAGCCAACAGAACCTAGAACAGGTGAATCAATACCAGAAGAAACAGCAAATGCAACTCCAATTGTAAAATTAGAAGATAACATTGATACAACGGAACAACAGAGAATATCTGAAAAAGCTGAAGAAAGTGTAGAAGAAACAAGTGAAGAAAATCAACCTATTAGGAGGCGGAGAAGTAGTGAAAGTACACCTCCTAGTTCGACACCATCGAATCAGAGGGTTAGAAGAAAATCTAGCGACGATGCTGCTGAATTTTCAAAAATAACAAGTCCAAAACCTGTAAATAATACAAATCCGTTTAATGAAGTTGAATCAGAGCTCGAAAAAATGTTTGCCGGTATTGTTGAGACAGAGACAGATGTCAAGAAGGAAGAATCAAAATCAGATCTAACAGAATCTGAACTTCAGGCCGGCAGCACAACTAAAGTCGAAAATTTAGAAAATAACGTATTGCACACAAAAGAAACGCAAAATATAAATCCTACTGATGTTTCATCTACAGTCGATACTAAAATATCTGGAAAGAAAGGAAAAAAGACTAAAGTACAAGGTGGTGGTAAACGAAAGATGTCTAGATCATCTGAAAATATTTTTGGAACTGTCGGTAATGATATACCTCAGAAGGAAATCAAAAAAAGAAGAATGTCTAAGAGTTCAAAAAAACAGGACGCCTCAAAAAAGATTAAAAAAAATGCAAAGGTAGATGGAATAAGAGAAATGGCATACGATTCTGGATCAAATGCAAGTTCTATTAGATCTCGTGGACCTGTAGTTCATGTTGAAGGTCCAAGGGACAGCCCATTAAGCATTCAGGTAGTTAATGCGCCACGGGAAGAAGAAGAAGAGAAAAGTAAAGAAAAGCGAAAAAGTATTGGAAACGGTAATGCGGGGAGAAGTAAGAGACTCAGTCATCAAAACGATTTAGACTATAGAGGTGTGTATTTTAAATTTAAATATATGTTTATACAAATATACAATTTAATATTTAAATATATATTAAGTATGTGTCTATATAAATTCGCAAATATAAAATCAATAAAATTTACGTTTTATACAGGTAAAGTCAGTAGAGCGGGTCTCTTTAGTTCAACATTGTCGTCGCGTTATGACGCACACACAACAGATTCCACATGGATTTGTGTATTTTGTAAACAAGGTCCTCATTCTGTAATACCTGGGGATCCTGCTCGACCACATCCTAATTTGGCTGGTCCACATATAGCACCTGGAACATACACTGTACGTATAATATTTTTTTTTTCTTTTTTAAGCATTTTGTTAAATATCTTTTAACTCAATTTTCAATTATGAATATTTAGAAATAATATTTTTCAAATTGTAGGTTCCAGCTGGCGTTTTGAGTGATTTATTTGGGCCATATTTAATTGGTAAAGAACGTTTAGAAGATGGTATTTTGTCGGCGGATGAACAAGAGATTACTACGGAACAAAAGAAAGGTGGTAAGAATAAAAGAAGTCTGAGGTATGCTGGTTTAGCTGATCAGTTCACTGCTAAAATGGGTAAAAAGAAACGAAATTCCATTGAAAGTAATACTAATGCCATGTTTACGGGAATGACCGTACTCCCTGGGGAGGAACAACGTTGGGAAGTGTGGCTTCATGAACAATGTGCCGTTTGGGCAGCCGGAGTGTACATGGCAGGTATAATAAAAACAACTTTCTTACAATTCGTTACAGTAACAAAACTAGTATAGTATAAAATTTTGAAGAAAAAATCGATTTATATTACAGGTGGAAGAGTAACAGGTTTGCAAGAAGCTGTATGGGATGCAGCAAAATCGATATGTGACTCTTGTGGCTTAACAGGGGCAAATATTGGTTGCGTTAAACGTGGTTGTAAAGCTGTTACGCATTATCCCTGTGCATTAACGAAAGGTTGGCACTTGGATACTAATCAGTATATACCGAAGTGCAACCTTCATCGGGTTACGTGAAACTTCGGTGAGTTCGCCAGTATAGGCTATTATGAAATAAATTATGTCCATTATTTTACAACTTATGGCTTTAATTTGGAGCACCGAATAATGATTAATGAGAATCATAAGAAATCATATTCACATTTATTTATATAAAAGAAGTATATTAAAGGATATGTCAAAAAGTAAAAACAAAACATCTATATATATTCATAAATATTATAAGAAATATTCAACACTTTAATCTCTTGTTCACTGTGTTTTATACATAATCAATATTTTTGTTGAAAAATCAAGTCTAATAATTAATTTATATTTTTCAGCATTTAAAATTTTTGAGACGTTTTAAAATTACGCTTTGCATCATTCGATGCATAAGTGTGTTTGAAGTGTGAAAGTATAAATGTCAAATGTGTAAAGGACAGACGTATCGTAATTTACATACACGAAGTATCAATATGCTCGACAGAAATATCTTCCAATGTACAAGATGTTCAAACGAGAATGCTGTTACTGTCTTAAGAATTTGAAATGAAAATGGAAATTAACGGAAATGAAGAAATGGGAGTTCTTCTCGTTAATTAAATTCAATTAATTTTCTTGGCCTGTGGCCTTGAACAGTGGCCTTTTCGACCTAATGTAAAAGGAAGATTTTTTAATTTAAAATTTGTAGTATAGACGAATCGTTATTGAGGAACAATGTTAATCAAAAAAGTATTTGCTTTTTTACTAATGTTTATGAAATTTGAAAACGTTACAAATTTTTCCCTAAAACATCATGTACGCAGGAATAAAATATAGGGCATATTGTACCAAAATTTGAACAAAAAATCAGAATTCGGCAGAAAAATGAAAAAGCACTGAATTTCTTCTAAGTTGTATGCGTGTATATAAAATGGAATGGATTATTAATCAATTAAATTAATGGAATTTGAACACTCTTGACGCGTTTCGAAAGAAGTGTGGATAAGAA
The DNA here is from genome assembly GCA_032399595.1 of Tetragonula carbonaria. Lineage (NCBI taxonomy): Eukaryota > Metazoa > Arthropoda > Insecta > Hymenoptera > Apidae > Tetragonula > Tetragonula carbonaria. The sequence continues at coordinate 7,090,115 of JAUCRC010000015.1, read as the reverse complement.
ACATATAGACAAGTGTTCTCCTGTGAATGTAAGAAATCATCTGTAAATAACAAAGTTCTTATATGGAAAAAGTAATTATTATATTATTATATACAATTTCAATGATATTACAAGACATTTTTTCGTTTTTAAGAATCATTATTTTAGTAAGCATGTGTAGTTATGTTCTTTATTGCGGGAAAGTACATTTAGTGTAACAATACTTATTTCTATTATAATTTTTTGAAGATTAATTGTGACATATAAATCTTATGTAGGTGTAAATAAATAGATTTTCGCTCATATAATATTTCCCTTTATTTCTTAACCTTGTCTATTTTATAACTATACATTGAAATAATTTTTTTATTTAAAGGGAACGAGCTCACATGTTTACTTGAAAAGAGAACACTTGTAATAATTGTAATTATTGTTGTTAATATTATATTTCTAAGAAAAAGATCGACATTTGTTCTGGAAATATTATCTTCTCTTTTTCTGACATGTGACAATTATAACTTTACTGTAATTTATACTATAATTTATGAATGTGTGAAAGCAGTGATTAAGATTTAATAGTATATATACAATTTAGTGATTAAATTAATCGCTACTTATATTATAAAATTTATGGTAATTAATACTGATTTATATTTTTTTTTTTTTTCATATTAATATTATTGTAATCATTTGCACCATCATTATCATCATATCGTTTTCATCAAATTTGATAACAATATAAAGAATCGTTTTTATAATAACAAATATACGAACATTGATAATATTGAAAATCTCTTGATGTATCAGGGAGAAGTAGTGAAAAGCAGGAAAATTGTATAAAAATATATAGAATAAAATGTACATAATATTAATTTGAGTAGGACAAATGTATATATATGCACAAGCATATATACGTTGTGTGCCTGCGTGCGTGTGTGGGTGCGTGCGCGCGCGCGCGTGCGTGTGTACACATAATCAGCAAGTATGCTAAAAAAATATTAAAAAAATAAAAAAAAAATGCCATTCCTCTTCAGAGTATGGCAAAGCAAGAATAATCATTTTTAAACGTTAGCTATATAGATACAAAAAATAAGTTGTCAAAGAAAAAAATTCTTTGTACATATATAACAAATATAGTAACAAATGTCTTGTAAAAAGAATCTGAAGACCGTAAAAGAAGCATTTTATTTAGAACTTTTAAATAGTTTATCTGTTTTAACGTAAGGTGATAAACAGTTTAAAAGTAAACATATTTGGGTTCTTCTTAAACTTCTTACAGCATAGCTCGTTACTTTTTACATGAAGAGCGGTCTGTGTAAGATAAAAAGCAAAGAAACAAATAGCCAAAAAATACTGCTATTGAGTTTAATAAAAAAAAAAAGTTAAATTGTAAAGGCAAAACGCTTATATTATACAATTGTGTATGAAAGGGAAACAAAATTCTATCTTAGATGAATAATTGTAATATTAATACTTGTGATACAAAAATATTTCGGGATAGAATGGTGTGATTCCAATATATTCTTTCTTTAAATCTAACTCTGCGTACATAGAGTACATACTATCTATATACTTCTGTACAGTTCAGTTTTATGGTTCCACCGTAGTATTGTAAAACATATTAGTCTATTTGTGGAAAAAAATATGAATCAAGATATTATTAGAAGTTTTAGGAATTTTAGAATTCTCTTTGTACGCATAGTTTATTAACATTTAACAAATTTTGTGAGTGACACGGAAAAATGTTTTATGATAGTCTGTTTTGTATAAATGCTAAACTTATTTGGCTTGTAAATTGCGGAGATAACTTAAAGCACTGATGCGCAAAAAATTTGAAAAATATCACATTGCCTAAGTAATTTGTGTAAAATATAAATCTGTAAAATAAAATTGTCACATCGTGATATATGATGAAAGAGGTAACGGTAGTAATGTTCGCGAATTGAAAGTAGCAAAGAAACAATTATGTAATGTTAAAAAATTAATAGGTATTTTTATTCCTTGCCTATTTCTTAAGTCTAATTTAGTTTCGTATTCTCCCTCCTCTTTTCTGTTCAGTTCTCTTTCTTTTCTTGCTTTTACATTGCTTTGAAAAGCCACTTGTAGTTTTATACATTTTCTGTGACCTGGTTTAATATTAGTAATCAATAGAAAAAGAAAAGTACCAGATTTAATCTATTTAGTAATGTCAGAATAGTAGAACAAAATTCGCGGAATGTATTTGAAGTCGATACAATAATACAGTTAAATATATATCTTTGTGTAATATAAATATAATGAATAATAAAACATGGTATAAGTCACGAGTCAGAATAACTGCAGACAATTTCAAAATGGCCCTTTAAATATGAGTGTACAAAATTTAAAAAAAAAGACTATGGAATAAGATTCCATTAATCAAAACAAAATAACGAAGTATTACGTACAAAGAGCATGCAAATTTCGATTGCGTAATACAAATGTTTATGTACATGACAAAAAGGATAGTATTATTTTAATCCGTAATATTTAATTTTTTTTTTGTTATAAAGCGTATTAAAATGAATCTTTGTAAATATATTTAAATACACTAAATCCTTAACCAAAATATACACTTTTGTATTGCGAAGATACCAATGAATTATAATTTTTTTCTTACGTATTGCATTAATGTATAATTTAAGTGTCTACCAAAATAATAGTTATTTTATTTTATAATATATATATATATATATATATATATATATATAATATAACATAATATCGCGAAGAAGATAGATTTAGAATCTTCTCATATTTAGTAATTTTATTTCAATTAAAAATGATTTAAAGATAAAAACAAACTATGAAAAAGTATTTTTAATATGAAAGACACGAAATTTTACGGAAACTGTAATTTCTGTAACACGATATCGTTTTCAGAAGAAAATTGTAAAAAATTACGTGTAAGCAAATATTTCATTTTAATTTTCAATTATTTATTCTTAATTTTGATATTTACAATTATCAATAGTAGAATCGTAGTGTACAACAACAAATATTTTGTTTTGTTATATATTACGAATTAATATACTTTTAATAAAAATATATCGCAAGCCTATTTTATTTTACTTTTCATATTATTTGAAACGTATCTATCAATTTAATTTTATAAATCGTAATATTTTCGATCTTATGGTTTATTACGAGATCTTAAAACAGTGAGAAATGTCGCGTTAGAAGGTTAAAATTTACGAAATGAATCTCCTTGCGTACAAAATAAAATTCGTACGTGCAAGTGGGAAAATCGTATTGCGCTCTATGCGCCATCTTGAAATTCAAAGAAAGACGCAATGTTGTATATCTTATTCTCGATACATCAATGGTTTTAATCTTTCCGTCATTGGTCAGGGAAACGAGAAAGTCTCTTCCCACTTTCTAGTTTCTAGTAGGATTCGCTTCTTCAGTATGCTACTGAATGCGGCGAGAGATGGTCGTGTCGTGCGGTGATGTTCGTATGGTGCTCAAGTATTCATGAAGTTTTGTGACTTTTGTATCGACATAGAAATTATGTCGACTCAAAATGGGTAGTTTACTAACGTTAGTGAAGTTTAGTGTAGTACTTCTCTTCTATACTCTGGATTATACACGGGCTGACAACGAATTACAAGGTAATAAAAATCCTCTATACCTGTATAATGGTGTCTCGTACATCAAACACACGTGGTTATCCTAATCTACATACTTATGTCATTTCTTGACATTTAATAGTTTGGCGCCCTGATTTGTCGTCAAATCTCTCAATCAAGGATGCAAGCTGAAAAAATAAAATGTTTCTCGACGGTATAGTTTGAGTCTTGTTCTCGTAGATATAAATTTTACATCGTACAAAGTACAAAATTACTTTTTAAATCGAATTTTTTTTAGCGAACTTTTATTCGTGTATCAAATAAATTCGGATATTACTTTGTATCCGTGTAACCATGCTTATGTTATGAGAAATACTCTTTTTCACCGTACATGAAATTGAAACGCAACAGTGACTGAGTTCATCTCGAAGTTAATTGTTGTACAATGCTTGCGAGTTCGTAGGCGCACTATACCAGAAATCCTCCTTTCGTATCATAAATAATCCTCTGTTTCCTCAGTGCTCGTTGTAGTATTGTTATATCAACAATTATTTGCGAATTGTTTATTATTTATTAACAATTATTTTCGCAAAATAACGCTTGCATTGTAAAAATAATTAAAAGTAATTAATTTCGAAGTACATAGATATACATAGATGCCATATCGATGTTCACATGATTTAAGATATCGATACATTTTTGATATTCAGAGAAATTTCAAGCAATCGCCTTTGTTTGAAATGTAACATGACGTAACAAAATTTTAACAAAAAAATTTCAATTAGAAAATGCATATTATGGTGACATGGAAATTTTTCATGATTTTATGTAAAATACATATTTTTTGTAAATACTTCTGAGTTATCATCGTGTTTCTCGTAAAAGCTTTCTAGTGTTTAGGAAAATTAATACTCTTGTCAGTTTGCGTATGAGAATGTTGGGGGTAAAAAGAATTCTGACCAGTTTACGAGAGTTTAAATATCTTTACTAAAAATAATTTTTCAACCGAACCAGGACGTCAGCGTTGAACTTTAATGTTAAATAACACTTTAGGAGAAAATCAAGGGATCTGAAATCGACCGAACGAGTGTCGAGCGCGTTGATCGAAAATATCGATGATGTACCGTCACCTTAATTACAAATTATCGTAATTAATATTACGCGAAATATTATACGATTAAATTACGACCTATATAAATTTTACATAAATTCTTGTCACGTAAATTAATTAGTTATCAAAGATTTAAAACAATTGGTATCGTCGTTTACGTGAAAAAAACTTTAATAAAAATGGAAATTTACTAAAAAAAGAAAGTATATATCGTATGTAAGATTGTAAGATAATAAGTAATAGAAGTGTGCCATTAGTCAAGCCAAAGGAGATTAAACCGATGTTTGGCTCGTTTGTGCAAGTGAAAGGAGACGAAGATCGTTTTTACGTAGTTGGAATACGGTTGTGTGCAGGTTCTCTCAGGTTAGAGAAGGCTGTGCTCATCGGCCCTGACCAGGACGGAGTACCACCGGGTGCACAGGAGCGTTGACGTAGGGGAAAGGTATAGCTCTAGAATAGAAGTGCTTCTATGAAACCTTCTAGAAGCAAATTGTGGCATTTGCCGTCATGTTCACTTCTAACACACACGTGTCTGTCTCATTGAAAATGTTCACTTTAATCCGCCACGTTAATCGTGAATCGTTTCAGAAGACCGAGATAATTTCGAAAATATATTTGTTAGCAATTTTTTAAGCAACGTGATGATATATATATATATATATATATATTTGTGAATTGTTTATTATTTATTAATAATTATTTTCGCAAAATAACGCTTGCATTGTAAAGATAATTAAAAGTAATTAATTTCGAAGTAATAGATATACATAGATGCCATATCGATGTTCACATGATTTAAGATATCGATACATTTTTGATATTCAGAGAAATTTCAAGTAATCACCTTTGTTTGAAATTTAACATGACGTAACAAAATTTTAACAAAAAAATTTTATATATATATATATATATATCATCTCTTTACAGTATATTTCACCTGCGCATAAATATACATTCACAAGTACATGAAAATATACATATTCATAAATTGAATGGAAATTAAGGTACCTGCAGAATGATAAATGATAAATTTAGCGTCCGATCTCGTTACTCATTCAATGTGAGTTCGTCAGTCATGCTAATTGTTCTCACTGGACACGTATCAATTAAGCGACGGAGCTTGTAACTTTCGCTGAAATTTATTATTGTTCCTTAACGGGTTAAAGATTAAGTATCATCGTAGAAACTCGTTGTTCGTTTCATATAATGCTGAAAGCTTTCGTAATTCGAATTCTCCTTAGTTAACATCTATTCTGATTCTGAATGCGAGTGGATTCTTTCGAAGAAATGTCATTTATTTGGTGTACAGAGTATACGGCACAATTTATATTGCAATTTAATTGCGATTTATATTGCAATTGAACATTTGGTTACCATAACGAACGATAAAAATTTATATCTTTTATACTTTCTAATGGTTTATAGTATTTCGTGTATTAATCGTATTTTATTAATATTAATTTTAACTCGTATAATTTCATAGCGGAAGTATGTATCGCGATACTTACATTCCGCTCGTACTTGCACAGAACGCGATGAATTTTCGAGTAGTGCGTGAAAACATGTAAAGTAACCGAGGTTTAGTGAAAGGTACGCACGAAAAGTATTTGCACCTACACCAACGTTCGCTGTTCCAATGAAAGTTTCGGTTCTCAATAATAATACCGTGTAACTGTTTCATCGGATGTGATCAATTTCTAACGTTACGATATGATAATGCAAAATTCTCAAATAAAGAAGTTAGTTCGCGTTGAAAGTTGAAAAGGAAAATGCTCATTGATGCTAAATAATAAAAAAAATAGTGAAATAGAGTGTAAAGGATAATATATGTCGTTGAATATAAAATTCTTATTCGATCTATTGTTTTAATAATACCGATAGAGCCGATTTGGTTACAAAATGTTGAAAATTATTTGATACTATCGTCATGGTATTAATACATAATTGTTTACGTAATGTATATATTTGTGATGTTTATGCTTCGAAAGGCATATACGATGTTTAGTTCTCTCTTTTTTTATAAATCGAAAAAATTATCGAAACTTGTTATTTGACTTTCAAAATGCTAATCGATTATCGATTGTAACACTCTTCCTTAAACTGAAAATACTGTGCATCATGTCTGATCAATTGCTCGCCCGTTTTCCGCGAAGCGTGCAAAAGTGAAATCAAACTTCTATTTATTTGGGTTCCACTCGATTGTTATTTTTAAGCTAAATCAGAGCTAGCGGATGATTTCTAGGGCACAATAAGGAACGTACTATACTTGCGACTGGCGAGAATATTTCGTGTTCGGTTTTTTTTATTATTTTTCACGATCATCAATAGCTATGACGAAAGCGAAATTTGTACGTGCGACACTTGCAACTTTTATCATATCGCATTAAAAATAGAAGACAAGTACAAGTATCATCTAAACTTACTGATAATTTCTATCATAACAGTGCACGCAATGCTTGAAGCATTGATATGTAACAAGTTCTACCATAAAATAGCAAATGAAGTGTAAAATTCAAAGTATGTTTCAATTATACGCAGTATACAATCATAATGATGAAAAATTTGGCAAAACTTAAGTCTTAAAGAAAATAACGATTTAATCTACGCAATAATTGTCGTACAATATCACACGATGAATATGTATAAATCATTCTACTGCAAACCTAATTTCGTAAAACTTGTTAAATCAGAAGTTGGATAAAAAAAACTTACATTAATCATAGCTGATTCTTTGCTGAGCGCAAAGAAGTAAGATGTAATTTCTACGTTTTTTCGTTATATATATCTCGTAGCTCGTTTATCTCGTGTATTTCAGTAATAAAAATAAAATTGATGAGGAACGATTCGGGTAATGGGTACGCATTAGGAGACTCTCTCTCCTCATTGCAATAATAAAATGATATACTATGATTATGATCAAATAAAATAAAACATAATCGTTATAGTGGATTAAATATTCGTTACGATTGTTCGATACACACACACACACACACACACACACACACACACACACACACACACACACACACACACACACACACACACACACACACACGTTTTGTACTAAAATTTTGCGACAGTTCGCCCATTAATGAGCAAATGTACTTTCCTGAATGTACCATCATGATTCATTCTCTTGTCAGAAAATTATTCCCCCTCTAATTCACCGAGCATGTCCGGGGTTAGCACCACACGTTTAGTCTTCTATCATATACACGTGCCACCAGTGGATCGCTGATAGTCCGATAAGCGGTGGCATCCTGTGAGCGAAGCGTGCTTAATATAGTACCACAGCTATCATTTATTGTTAGATGAAAAGATTACTCCGGAGCTTTTTTAATTAGTAGAATCATGTGCGACTGTCGTTTCATATACTTGTTGTTTCACATGCGTCGATACGCTCTACAAGTCGTTCTTCATAAGAACGCGAACAATCCCCTTTTTTTTTATGATAATTTCAATGATGAATGTTTATTACCTGATTGTATTAAGCCTAAGTAAAATAAACTGTACAATACATAAATTACATCACACAGATAGGAATTTGTTCGAAATAAGTCACTAAGTTATACAGTAGTTAATGGAGCGAAATTTTGCTTGCTTTTCAGAAAGTTTCGCACAATGATGAAAATTCTTGTGGTTTTGTTCGTACTACTTTATCAACACAATTGTTATTAATACGTTTCTTGCTATTTATTAAACTATGAATTTGCAAATCTGTGCAATAATTGTTTCCGAGTAGTAAACGATTGATTCTCATTCGACGATAAGTCGTGATAAATTTCTAATTACTAGAACGCGTTATCTGGCATTCTATTCAGGATAAATTGTTATATATTTTCACTTTGAAATAAATTCACTTATTTATTCTGCTTGTATTCCATCTTTTATGAATATTCGTTCCATTAATATTAATAAATAAATCTTTACACCATGAACACTCTAATTAACACAATTACTACCAGTTGAATTATCTGCGTGCTGTGGAAATTACACACCCGGTGTAATCAGGTTAGAACTTCCATTTTAAATCAACAAGTACGCGTAACCATTTGAACATAATTTGCGAATCAAGAGTAATACGTTGAACTACCCACCGTTATTGAGCTGGTTCAAAATCCTCTGTATCAGTTAATGGATGTCAAAAGGAGAATGATCGTTTTCTTTTTCAAATTGTGGCATTAACAAATACTGTAGACATCGACATTTAGCTGTATTGTCGCGTTCTTTGAAATCGAAGTTAATAATTTAACGAATAATTCACGTTCATCTAGAAATCAGACCAAAAAAAAAAAAAAAAACAGGCGAAATACACGCGTAATTACACATTTTTCCATGTTCTTTGTTTTAGAGAAAAATTTCACTTGCATTGCTTTGCCAGTTTTGCCAATTAATCGTCGCTCAAACGAAAGACTAGCCAACTTCTAACTGGAGTTCTAACAGGTTCGTTAGAGTTCAAGGTCAAGCGATGGAAGCCTTTCTTATTTAGAACTATACCCGATCTCGATGGGCAGGCTTACCGTAGCTAAGCGGAATCTAGACTTTTTCGATGGTGGTAGAAAGAGAAGTGGCAACAGTAGTCAACTGCACCGAACTCCCATTTGATTTTCCGAAGTACCGTTTTCTTCCACGAAACTAGCTTGATCCATCAGAGTCTAGTGTGTAGGGCAAAGTAACTACCTGCGTAACAAGACCTGCATTTTCCAGGTATAGCTTGGAAGCTATATCAGTCAACAATTCTTTCTTTTCTCGTGTATAAATTGACCAAGTTGATCCGAGTTAAACCGAATTGAAGAAATGTAAATATATCGTAACGATTGATCTGTCCCACCATCGATTTCATACACGGTATTTGTGCAAATACAGTGCTGACAAGAGTGCATTCAGGTGTTCCCGATTATTGGATTTATCTGGTTGTCTTGATAAACTTTATGTTTATGATCACCGTGTTTTTTGGTTAATATCTGCGTTTGCAACGCAAATGTTTTAATAATTTCTGAAAAAGAAATTTATTACATATCCAATCGTCTCTTCAACTCGTAATTAAAAAGGATGTAATAAAAGAACCGAGGTATCGTTCCATCTATCAGAGAATAGTGCATAAATATTATATCACTGTGTCGTTTCTACTTTGCTTGAATATTAATTTTCATCGAGCATAGTCTTCTAACATTTGCGTTTGTTTTACGTACGTTCAGAATAGTGCATAAATATTATATCACTGTGTCGTTTCTACTTTGCTTGAATGTTAATTTTCATCGAGCATAGTCTTCTAACATTTGCGCTTGTTTCACGTACGTGTTCAACTTTAGTGAGAAAAAGTTGTCAGAGACGTGGTGCAACATTGCTAGTGTTAATATCCGCGTTTGCAACGCAAATGTTTTAATAATTTCTGAAAAAGAAATTTATTACATATCCAATCGTCTCTTCAACTCGTAATTAAAAAGGATGATCGTTCCATCTATCAGAGAATAGTGCATAAATATTATATCACTGTGTCGTTTCTACTTTGCTTGAATGTTAATTTTCATCGAGCATAGTCTTCTAACATTTGCGCTTGTTTCACGTACGTGTTCAACTATAGTGAGAAAAAGTTGTCAGAGACGTGGTGCAACATTAGTGGTAGTGGAAGATACAGAATTTGACACATGTACGGACACGGTGGACTCCCCTTGAAAGAAAGCAGCAAGTTTATCGTCCAAACGCAGGTTTTTACGAGGCACCGAGGCAGTCTTACTATCGGCATCCGGCCTGACAACTTCCGTCTCGGCTCTGGTAACTCATCGTCAGTGAAACATCTGCATCCTTCTTCTGTCCGCCGCTTCGTCATTTTCCGTTCCTCTTATCCTCGGCTATCTCGTTACCTGTTATAAAGAACTTCAATTCGTTGAGAACAGCTTCGTAACACAATAGCCGTGCGATGAAATAGATTCACGTTTGCCCCGAATTTTTGCGAAGAAAATTTTTTCAATTTATTCTAAAAATTTGTTCGGTTCGATTTCTTTTTTCTTTTTTTCCCTCGTACTTGAGTTTAGATAGATTTTTGAGCTTGAGCTTTTGATGTTTGAACTGCAACAGTAGACGATTCCATTTTAATAACTTTAACAACTGTGGAACGTAAATTTCAATATTTAGTATCTCAATATTTAGTATAGTATCAACTCAGATTTTAGATTCAACGTGATTCATTCAGTTTGATTAGAATGTTGCGAAATAAGATAAAAGGCAGTCTTTCTGCAATAATATCCCGATATAATTTAACGCTAAATAAGATCGGAATTATAAAATTGTAAAGGCAAGAAACTCGGATTTGGAACGATTGAAACGCTTGAAAATTGTCATCTTCTTTCGGACATGTTGTACGTTCGTAATTAACTATATCACCTTTCAATTAATGAAGATAGTTATAATTAATATTGTCAGCAAAAGATAAATGATTTCATAAAAAGGAGTCGCATCAATTAAAAGTAAGCTTTGCACAAAAAAAAAAAAAGGTGAAATAAGAAGATTTAAACACTTTCTAGAATATATTCACTGAATAATGTTTGAAATTATTCGTAGTTTACATTATTGATGAGCCGTGATTGATGATTAGTGCATTAGATTACCTCTCGTGAAGCTAAAGAAAAAAAGAAAGAAAGAAAAAATATGGAGTATTAAATTAAGCATGCATCTACAACGATTAAATGCAATTTAATTGCGATGCAAACGATATATCTTAGATTACAAGTCGATTCTCTTTTCTGAGTGTATTCTGAAGATCGTTACCCACATCTGAAAGTACAGTTTAACCGATATTCTGTATACGTGTAACGGTGTCGTGTGAATGGAAGACTGTGTTCATTAAGAAATGCCTTCTTTCATTTCAAATATTTCACGTAACAATATTTTGCTAGAAAAATACATTAGAAGCTGCTCGTTCTATTTTTTCGACCTTTATAGTATCAAGACTTTACTTTCACTAGCATCTCTCTTATCTTGAGTATTACATTTTATTTATACATTATCCAGTTACTCGAGACCACATTACCAGTGTGAATTTGTTTCATTTATTTGAACATCTGAAACCTCCCATGAAGATTTATTCTCGCTTGTTACACGATTCGCTTGGTTCGAAACATCCTTTGAAGGCTTTCATTAGTCACATCGTTCGATACAAGTCAAGCCAAGACTTAAATTTATACATTAATCAATGCTTCGAGATTCTGATTGCTTGTGACGAGAACTATATACGTTGCAATACATATGCAATACACGGTGTTTCCGATTCAGCGGTGCAACCGGAGAAGTGATTCTACGTAAAAAAATAAGTTAGAGAAAAAGAACAAATTTTTTTTTCACCGAAGACTTTGTTCTCGAGTAAATTAAAAATCGAAAATTCATCACACGTTCACTATCAAAATCTATCTTTTTTCTTCTTCTTCTTCTTCTTCTTTTTCTGAAAACTTGAGGCTTGAAATGGACAAATTCTACTTGACATTTTTCATTTACTTTCGCAAGCAGAATTCAGCGAATCTTCAAACGCGAAATCTTGAATATTTCCTTTTCGATTTACTTTTTCATGTCAGAATCATTCTCTTCCCTATAGCTATACTATTCTGGAGATCGGAAACATCCTGCACACACGCACACGCATAGATCTTCATAAATCAGCTGATGAACATTTTTCAACTTACACCTGTGCGTTTGCTGCCGATTTAACGTCAAGCGTAACGTCGCTGCGATATATAAAGGCGAACAGCCTTAGCGGAGGGGAATGAATTCGAAATCATAAAGCGGCATGCGGATTCGTTGTTATGCGGACAACGTTGCTAGGTCACCGGTGCACTTCACGCGACGCAATGCACGAGGCTTCTCCTTCTTGGCTTCTGATGTCTCTCTTGCTCCTTCGTTTCCTCCCTCTGTCCCTCTCTCTTTGTCTGGCTACGTTTTACTTGCTATTATTTCACGGGATCAGGCGGCGAGTTATAACTGTACATTTTCTGTTTCTGGTGCCGGGATAGGTCTCTCCTGGCATTAACTAAGTTACGTAATGACTGGTTTCCTCGGAGAATGAATTCTCGGTCCGCGACCTGCCCCTCTTTTTTCCCTCTTTCGCTGTTATGCGTCGAGACCGTTCGCTTCGCGGGGACCACGCGAGTAAATCCCGATGTACAGTTACTTATTTGTACAAAGAGAAGAAACTCGAGTGACGATACCGGTCAACGGACCCAAAATGTCTATCTATACCTCTCTATCCTACGTACGTACGTTCGACGAATGTTACGGTACAGTAGGACGTGACCGCGCGAGAAATTGGATGGAGAATGTTTTCAGAAGAAGAGGAGAACAGGCACCGAAGATGCCGAAAGTAAACGCAAGCGTTGACGGATGAAACAATTTTCTATCTGGGTTTCTTCGTCTTTTCGAGACAGCTAGATTTCCCGGCGAATAAATCCGGCTTGTTTCAAAATGGAAGTCGTCTCGATTTCAAACTAGAGATCCATCCTTCTTTTCTCTTTTTGTAATCGATGAGTTTCACTGCGAGAGCGAGAAGCAGCCAGCTTCGATGTTTAAAATTGTTGTTTACTGGATGAGAAATTGGAGAAAAGCTTATTGGACGGATGATCGCTTTATATTGAGATTAGCCAAGAGAAACTATTCCACGAATGCAAGAATAAAAGTTATTCGTTGATTGTTTAATTATGTATTTTTTCGTTAGCGTTTGATTAATTGTAAATTTAATTTACTTTCATAACGTTTCAAATATCTGATTGTTCGTACGTTTTACATTTTAACGTTCAAGGAATATTGTCATAATCGGCTCTTTAAACAAAAACCGTGATGTACAAACGGAGATAATTATCGACGATTTTGTTATTTTGAAAATGATAGGTCAGCGGTGAGATTTCCATGGTATACTGTTATATTCGAGTCATGCGCGCAGTATGTACTCGATTGAGGCTAGCCGACTACAACGACACGATTAGGATTCCACGATAGAATTTGCTCGCTTCCTGGTGCTACAGTAATTTTAGTCGTTTTTCGTGCCAAAGAAATGCGAAAGTTAGTTCCTATCGCTTTATATTGAGATTAGCCAAGAGAAACTATTCTACGAATGCAAGAATAAAAGTTATTCGTTGATTGTTTAATTATGTATTTTCGTTAGTGTTTGATTAATTGTAAATTTAATTTACTTTCATAACGTTTCAAATATCCGATTAGTCGTATGTTTTACATTTTAACGTTTAAAACTTTTTAACTTTGGAAAAATAGCGTATGTCTCAGCAGTAGTTTCTTTTTGCGACTCTAATTAGTTTCACGTTTCTTCCTTTTTTTTCTTTTTTGCAATTTTTTCTATGGTAATTACCTTAACAGCGTAAAATGTAAATTTGACGAAATTCTTTTAGTAGTAAAAAGTTACGTTATTCAAGTAATACAGTGTAATCGGAGTGAAAATTTCGAAAAAAACTCAAACTATCGAAATTAATGTAGCATGCTCCTACACGGTATTGAAAAGTTCAACGCTGTCTTTCGTAATTTAATTTTTTTAAAACGTGAAACAGAAATATATCTTAGGTTTCGTATTTTTTTAATTTCTCGTAGAAATTTCACGCATTTACCACGATGCATTTTTGGAGATTTTCCGTGATGTACAATATACCTTGCATCTCTCACGTAACTTCCATTTTAATCTCTTAGATGCAGGTTTACACTTTCTTTAGTATTGATATCTTCGTAAAACTAAAGAATTCACATATTCTATTTTCCACAACATCTATACTCTTTACGCTCGGTAATACTTAATTCCTTCGTCTCTTCTGCTCCTTCTTCCCTCTCCATTATCTCTTTTAAACCACTCTCACGACAGTGCAAAAACACTAACAATAGTTAGATTTACGTTACGCGGTTATTGTGCTTTTGTACGTTTTTTTTTTTTTTTTTTTTTTTTTTTTTTTTTTTTTTTTTTTTTTTTTTTTTTTTTAAATGCAGCCAGTAATCAGCATCGTCTCCGATTCAAATGTCACGACAGTGTTTAATTACATTAATCCGCCAAACTTTTTTTTGCGCAGTCTGATCGAAGATCTCACATGTAGTTTCTCCTGGTTCAGACATTGATTGTCACACGGTGACCGAGGGACTTCCACTTTGCGAAACGGGAACGGATTCCGCAACGAGGAAACGTTTAGGAGAGAGAACTCGGTTCCTACTTTGGCAATGATGCAGATTGTCGTTCTAGATAGCTAAATTGGCCGTGGGTATGTGGAAAGCTCTCGCGTAGACAGACGACAATTTCTCTTTCTCCAATTGACCAAAAACGAATTCAAACGTGTCGTCGTGCAATCATCAGAGAGAGAGTCACTTTCAGCGATGCTTTCTGCGTATAATCGACGATAATACCTTCCATTTTTTTCCCCGCGATAAAAGCATCACAGGAAAAAGTACGACGAGTAGCTATATTTTTCGCTCATGTTCTTGATATTTCAATACTCTTTGACATCGTGACAAATGATGTTTCTAAGTTTCTGGAAAAATACGAATGTTAGCTCGGAAATCGAACGAAAGGAAATAATTTCGATGACATGGGATCAACTGAGTTGATTATTTTGTTCCCCCCGTGTGAAGAAATAATGATGAGATCTGTAGTTTCTTCGGAAGAGAAAAAAAAGAGAAAAAAGAAATTTTCTCCTTCCGACGAGAAGTTTTTCGAAGCGAGAAGACACGTACCTTTCCAATGATTACGATGCAGTTTCTAATATGTAAATTTATAGTTACATCGAAATTGCGTAAACTACGTTTCCTTACCAGGAAAGATAATCGGTATAAGGTGTAAAGGTACGGGTCATTTTGTAACTAGGAAAATCGTAAAATGTAGTTCTATGAACAGTTAGCCTGAAATATAAAAGGCGATGCCAAGACTTTCTCCCAATGTTCACTGATCGTTGATGCGAATTCTCACGAAAGTGCGTTCTACGTTGTCTCCAAATAACACGATACAGTTCATCGTTACCATAAACGGAAAATTAACAAAATCCACATTATAAAATAGTTTTATAAAATAGCGTAGTATAATATAACTTTCTCACCTGACTCTCGGATAATTGGAAATAAAAGAAAATTACTTTTACAGTTGAAAAAATTACTTCCGCGTATTTATTTCTCGTAAAGTTTTACACGTCAGGCAGTGATAAAAGATTTGCGATCTTAATTTCAATTGATGATTCGTCATGTCTGTTTAACAGATCGACGGAATGAATTTCACTTTAATTAGTTTGTTGTCGTTGAACAGAACGTCTCGAAACCTCTTTCCTCTTTTTATCCGAAAATCTTCTTTATCTTAATTTAACGTAATGATGATCAATCATCCGTTTAATCGAAGGATAAAAATTTAATTGGCAGTAACTTAATTATGCCCATGTGCAAGCATGTAAGTATACATACGAACGAGCGTTCTTCCTTTTTGCGTTAAATGAACACACATACGACGATGATCGTCGGTTCTCGCTGAACAAAAGCGATGCACCGGTGACGTAATGCATTTGTACGATAATATAGTGGCATAAGTGAACTTGTCGTATATGTCAGTGAAGTACATATAACGATGGTTCGACATTTTGGTATTTCACATTTATAATACTGTGTTATAAGTGTTCGTCGCGATGAAACGATGTATTTTCTTCTTTTTTAAAATATCTTTATCGCAGAACACTGGCGCACACGTGGATAGATCGTTGAAATTTTAATAATAATAACCTGCACAAACGAAATTTCACTCGTTTGACGACATTTAATTTGTATAATTGTTCGTTCGACGATTGGGGATATTTCAATATCTGTTAAAAGAAAAAAGAAAAGAAGAAGAAGAGACGAAAAATTCAACAGCGTAAATAAATTTCTGGATAATTGAAAGACCAAGAGATCGAATGATAAAAGATAACTTGATCTATTATTACGATTGCATTTATCAGCGAAGAATACGAGTGAAATTTAACGTGCCTTTTATTCAAACTTATGTCGCATTTATTGCCAAGACAAATTCTTTTCACCACGCGATTAAGATTCGTACGGTAATCATCGGTAGATGGCCATAAGAATTTGTTATAGTAACAAAATATTTTTTTATATTTTTTATCCTATTTTAAGTTGTATTACAGTATTTTTATTATCAGTAAGTTTATATTTTTGCTACAAAATAATATTTTTTTCTGATATTCTATGACAAATGATAATTGCTTTCTCGAGTATATTAATATAACGAGTATGTTATTTTTCTAATTCAAAATTATCAAATATTATAAAACAAATGTTTTAACAACGTTATTTTTTTTTTAATTCTATGATAAATAGAATTTGACACATGAAAATTGATGGATTTATTTGCTTAAAAAATTTAAGCGATAAAATCAAGTCAATAATTGTATTTCATTTTCTTCTATGCTAGAATAATATGCTAGAAGGCTATTCTTGGATATTTGATGAAAAAAGCGGTGACACGGTTGTTCTACGCGTTTTATGTCAAATTAGAAGCATAAACGCGCATACGCACGCGCCGGTCACGAGCATCTGCTTGCTATCCGGCTCCATTTACCAATTGTGCTCGTTAATTTCACGACACTCAGTTCTTCCGTGCTAATTGGCCGCTTTAATAGATTTCATGCAGGCCAAAATGACCGAAAAGAGGTATAAACCATCTGCGAATTAGACTTGGAACACTCAGTTGTTTAGTTAGGCGTTATTAACGAAGATGTATCGTACTACAAATTGTCAGCACCATCAGAAAATTTTATCCCCTTCTCGATACACGAAATCTCCATGTACATGTAAAGCTATTAAACGTAAATAACAGTTCATTTTTTTTTTCTTTTTTTCAATAGGAGCTCAAACTGAACTCATTCATTATACATAATCCGCCAGAAAAGAAATATAGTTTCGGACAATTTTTCGAAAATCTCATTAGTCCAGCAAGGGGTTAAAGATCATCCTATATTAAATTTATTTCACCTGGTGTGAGAAGAGTGGAATCTGTTATATAACTAAATGTTATATAACTAAAATAATTTTCTGAGTTGAAGAAAAATCGTGATCGAAATTTTCCATAGAAGGATCATTGTTCTATGCTTTTGTTTAGTATCCCAAATTATTTTTCAAACGAATGAAATGTAAAGTAATCCAACTGTTCATAGTTGATTCTCGAGTAATAATATAAACTTTACCCGGTTTAGTTATATAACTAAAATAATTTTCTGAGTTGAAGAAAAATCGTGATCGAAATTTTCCATAGAAGGATCATTGTTCTATGCTTTTGTTTAGTATCCCAAATTATTTTTCAAACGAATGAAACGTAAAGTAATCCAACTGTTCATAGTTGATTCTCGAGTAACCTAATAATATAAACTTTAAACCGGAAAATTGCACACAGAAATAATAAAATTTCAAAATGATTGCCGTAACATTGCCTAATCATACGCGATGCGATATCTCTAACATTTAAATTGTTTCACATACCGGTTTCCCCATTGCATCGCGAATATCAAGATATGCATATCGTAAGAAAATTTTTTTGACGAAACCGTTGCTCGTAATACTTCTTTATTTCAAATGAAGTTCTTCTTTTATTTTAAATGAAAAATTCGTAATTCCATCCAAATGTCAACTACGCGGAATTTTGATTTATATCTGAAAAGTCTAAAAAAGAAAAAGGGAAAAGTTCAAAGGAACATTTAAGAACATTTTATAATTTGTTACTAGTGATTAATTAATCTCATTCGTTCGTTCTTTGGATATTGCTTTAGATATTGCTAGATTTTATAAACCGTTTTATTCAAGATAATTTGTTTAAAAAAAAAAAGGAAGATTCTATCTATCTTGCTGAGATAAATAAATTTGATTTACCCTGTCAATTTAATTAGGATTTTATTATTTTAATTTTGGATTCTATCTGTCACTGGGTTTTTCCCGATCGAAGAATCGAGAAACCACCTTTATTTTTTTTCACTTCCCCTCGCGCATCCGGCGCAGGAAATTTCTAAACATTCGCGTCCACCAATCTTGCGTATCGCGAGTTTCAATTTCGCAATAGACTTATTGCTTTAACTTACCGACCTCTTAACGTCCTTGCAGTGATTCTCATTAATACGTGTGTAGATAATTCCGAATGGTGACGTTCCAGCGATTTCATAATCGCTTTTTAGATTTTTCGTTTTTTCTTCTTTTTTTTTTTTTTCAGTAAGATAGATTGTCCAAGTGTTTGGCTCGCGTGAAAATTTCCTAGCATGAAAAAAAGGTGTCGTGAAAATTAAAATAAATGATAATTGTATTATTGATCGTCGCAGCGTGATGTAGCAATATTTGAAACGAATGCCGTATAATTTTCTTTAACAGAGGAATTGTTGCAAAGTCGCTTTTCGGTGAAAGTAGAAAACACTCTGAAACTGAAAACTGCATTAAAAGGTAAAGAGCTGTAGGTAAAAATATCTGCTATCCTTGTGCGAGAACAAAAATCTTAAGAAACCGCAAGATAGTCGATGTAAAAACGTTAGAAAGCGATAAATTTCGTTGCAGGTGGCTATATTATAATTTTTGCGTTTCGAACACGATCGAACAATCCTTACGAAAGTGAAAGTGTACATGTATAGTTGTGGATGATCTTTGCAAAATTTCACGAATTATTATTGAAAATGAAAATTTGTGCTCTAAAAAAGGAAAACAGTTTGAGAATTGTTTAGTTAAAGGAATACGTCTTCGTTCGATTCAATTACGATTTGAAAAACTACAAGGATACAATAGGCGCTACGCTATTTTTCTCAGATATTCCAACATATTTTTTTTCATATTGTCTGCAGATATATTTGAATTGATTATAACTGAGAGATGAATGAATCATTGGCTTTTTTCGACTTTTCGAAATTGAAATCTCTCTCGAATTGATTCTTCCTGAGCTCGTTATATGGAATCGATCGCTGTTACGATTACTCAGTTACAACGTGATAATGTAAGATGAAATAATAAGATGAAAAACAAGAAAATAGGTAAGGGGGGGGGAAAGCTGATTCTAGACGAATGCCACTTTATTATTGTATATAATTACCTTAATTGATCTTTGAAGAGTTGAGAACCTTCTCCAAGGTAAATCACCGACACTTGATGTTACGAGCAGTGCACCTTTAGCAACAAGAGGGGAATGCCGTGTGCGGATCGTTGAAAAGTTTCACCTGACCAGTAATGGTACTTCCTGCTAGTCAGGTGGAGTATACGTTGATTCATCGAGGGCATATACCTCCCTTATTGGATCGCAATTCCACGGATATGCCACCGAAGTGATACGTTTAACTACCACAAAATATACCCAAATTTATATTACACCTTATTTATTATTTTAGTAATTTTATTATTTATTATTGTAGTAATTTTATTATTATTTATTAATTTTATTATTTATTATTTTTATTATTTAGTTATTTATTATTTTAGTATTTATTTATTATTTTAGTAATTTTTTCCATTCCAATCGAAGAAATAACATAATTCTTTTATTTTTCACCATATTGATTTTATTGTTTTATTATCTTTATCGATTGTATTATTTTTTCTGAATTTTGTCAACTTATTTATTTAGAATATGCAAAGGAACATTCGATCGTAAAAGTGTGTAAATAATTAAATAAGAAAATCCTTTGAGTATTGATCAACGAAAAATTTCCTTCGCTTTACGCCAGCTTGTAATCATTTGCATCGTGTATAAACGTTTTGTAAATTTCTATAGCGTAAACTGAAGATCTGTTTGCAGATCTGTTTCAGAGAAACTGGAAATACTAGAATCATTTTGACTTTTCTGGTTTTCTTTCATTCCAGATTGCGTGACAATTTTTATTGTCAACCCCTTTTCACTCCACATCCGAAAATTGACATTGAAATTCGTTTTATTAGTTCTATAGATTATTTTTAAACGTTTTAAGTTAAAGAAACATTATATTTCAATAAGACTAATAATTTTCATAACTTCATTACTGATAAGATATTACAATATATATATATATCACAGTATACTTTATGCTTGAATTGGAGTTTATAATTGAATCATAGTTATCGACAAAATTCGACATTGTTTCTGCACATGCTCGGAACAATTAACTACTACGTATAAGTAGAATCGATATGTAAATTCTAGGCTACATTAAGTTTCATTTGTTTCATGACATATTTATCATTCGGTTTATGCACGACTATAGTTAAAGAGTCTTTTCCATTGCTTTCTAATTAAACTTATCCATACAAGCTTGTAATCTTTTTTAAACATAAAATGAAAATTCCAGCAAACATAATATATTTATTTTAATCTTCTACTTCAAAGCTGTGTACATACATACAAGTAAATCAATGTCTTTGAAATATTTAATTTGTCAATTGCGTTATATAAATTATACAGTGTAAATTTGGAATGAATTGATTTTCTTATTGAAATGTCATTAAATTTCTGTACATATAGAGAAATCTTATGATAATATTAATGTAATCTTTATACTCTGCATGCATTGGAAGTTTATCTGAAACTTCCTAGATTTGTACATTGAATGAAATAAATTTAAGAATTTAAAGTTAGATTGCTCGAATATGACAACGAGATAACAAATGGATACGAGATAATGTTCTCAACCTGGAGAATGTGATCGTTGATCCTTCCACTATCCTACAAAACAGATCGGACACGTAATCAAGAAACCAAGAAACCGCATTCCTCATATATGTGCTAATAGACCCTCGCGGACCACATAGGTTTACCTCATACGACGACTCTGTTTCGTTCTATTACGAGTCATTGCTCTTTTTCTTTAGAATCCGTATCATTATAAAGAATTATAAAGATCGTCTAACAAGCAATGCTAAGCGATCTGAAATAATTTGAATTTTAAACAAAAATTTTTAAATTGCACAGACTTCCTATAGAACTAGTTTACAACTAGTTCAAACTAGATAATAGTTTTAGAAGGAAAAAATTTTCAGCGAAACTAACATTTGCACTGTATACAACGAAATTGCAAAATTATAATATATTACACATGTAAATATATTTTTTTATGTAAATACATGCTTGATTAGAATAACGTAAGGTATTAAGGTACTTCGTGTATTCATTAATTTCAATTTCATATATTTAAATACTGATATTTAGCGAGTATGTGTGTCAGGCATTTGGGGCACAGCTTCAGGCTATGGATTACTGAACAACGTATTCGATCTGCACGGTTCCTCTTACATCCCTTTTACGCGAGATTCATAAAGTGGCACATTTTATTCTGGAAGTATGAAAGAACTGATTGAGCTTAATTTATAATGTTTTTTGGTAATATAGATCTGATCATTTAAAACAGAGATACGCGAAAAATTGATTGTTAAAGTATTGTTATAGCGCTATGTATCTGTCAGTATCAACCGTATCGTTAAATAATATTAACAATATCGTTAATTAAATATTCTTGAACTATTTAATTCATAAATATTCATTGTCATATGGAACAAAATGTAATCAATTGCACTGTTTTTATGATTACAGAATGTATCGAAGGAGAAGGTGGCTGCAAGAGATGTAGAGATAGAATATGCGCAAGATGTGCAGTTCTTTTACATCAAGGTACTTGTGTTGATACCTGTCCACCAGGCCATATTGCAGATTGGTCAACTAGAGATGAATATATGGGAAGAATTTGTAAAGAAACGGGGTACATGTTTGGATTTACTGGAAGTCAAGTAGCCATTTTGGTAGGAATTGTTTCTGGGGCAACTATATGTATTCTGATAATATTATGCGGAGCTATAATTGTACATAGAAGGAAAAAGAAAGCTGCTAAATTAATCCAGCAGTTTGAAGACAGGTATTTTTTATTTGTTAATATGTCATAAGAATGATTAAAAGTGAATAGTATTAAATATATGATTTCATTTATATTTCAGCGCAGAGAGAAGAGAATTTTTGAAACATCTTGCAATGCTTAGAGGAGAAGGTAACACGTTTCTTTCCATGCTCAATGATACTAGGAGACAAGTTAGAGAATTATACTATTCTGGAAATAATGGAGATGGTGCTGTTGGAATACAAGCTTATAGGTACAATTATGCTATTAATTAGCTATTAATTGACATGTTCTTCCTTTTTATTATAATTATGATTTGCAGACCAGTTTTACGTGATTTGGCAAGGATACTAGTTCTGATTAACAGAAGAGATGATGAAATACCTGTTCCTCCAGATGATTGGCAAAGACTCTTTTCATGGGCCGAAAGATTACTAAGGCGATACAAAAGGCACAGCTCACCCGAAGTAAGTTAATTATTTGGTTCGAAACAGTTGTAAAAACTAATTGCAAAAAGAATTTACTTCCAAAAAAAAGTTTAATTCCAAAAAGCTTGTTATTTTAAATTTTGTTTTTTTTTCATGCAAGTCTCTAAAACACTTTGGTGAGTCATGCGCGTTGAAGAAATAATTACATATGCATGAAAAAAAAAGAACTTCTTTTAAATAAAACTGTATAAATCGATGAAAATTTATAAAAATTTTAAAAAATAACTTTTTGTACTTCAAGGTGGCTCAACTTGTAACGTTCTTGCAACAACCAACAACATCCGTCCAAATGAATTCATCACAACAAGTAACAATCACACAATCACCTCAGCCTTATGAACCAAGAACCACTCCAACCAATCTAACTACATTCCAATCAAACGTACCACTTACAACATTTCAAGCAAGCGACAAATCAAGTATCAGTCCTACAAGTTCCAGTCTTGGATATGTAAAAGATAGTCCTGTGAGCTCCAGTCTTGGACAAAATAGTTCCGGAGTTTATAATGAGAAACTTAGTCCAAATGGATCCAGCATAGGACAAACAACTCCATTAGTATATGATAACCAAAAACGACTGAAACCTTCGAATACACATTTTCAAGAACTTGCCATTGCCACTTTTAATCATAATTACAATACTGGTGCAGCATTAACAGAATCTACTTGTGCAATAGATGAATGCGAGGCAAATGGACTCGATCGTGAATTAAATCCTCAGTGGGAATTTCAAAGTAGTACAGAGGCTGCTAATTATACTATTTTATCTGACTGGTCACCTGCTCGTGAATACCTCATTGATGATTTTACAATTCTCGGGTTCCGACCACAAGATGAAATTACTACAGAACTGTAAATAATATATTACAATATACATAATTTATATATTTCTTTATAATATTTGCTCATAAAGACATATTTTTTCTATTTATAAAAAATACATATTCCATTTATTTTCTATTTGAATTGTAAGTCGAAAAATTTTATGCACCTTCATATCATAAAATGAAATTTTAAACTTATTTTAAATAAATGGAAATAAATATTATTTCTATGTCGTTCGTTAGATATTCAAATATATAAAAAATATTTCATAATCATGGGACATGAGATAAGTAGATTTTTTATGCTAAAAGAAATAACAAAATTTTATCTAAAGTTTTAAAAATTTCTTAAAATGCGTATTATTTAGATAAAAAATGAAAATAAATTTTTTATTGTTAATTTATTCCTAATCTTCTACATTGCTATAACAGATATAAAACATATTTTTTTAAATCATTATCCGTATATTCTTGGATGTAAATACATGATACGTTAATGCGTATTTGTCCTATAGTTGAAGAGTATGCGTCGGAATTAAAATACTTACTAAATCTTCAAACTAAGTGTTCAGAATATTTCTTTTGGTTTAAGAGAAATTATTTTTCTTAGTCCTTCATGACTTTGAAAAAAATCTGTATACATGTATGTATAATAGTTTATGTATTATATATATATGAGTTAGAATTAGAATGAATTTTTAATGCTATGAAATAATTATAAGTGTTTTATTTAAATTATATTTTTTATTTAATATTTATATTACAAGGTGTTTAATAATTATATATAATTTATTGTACTAGTCAATATTTCTTTTCATGCAAGAATACGAATTATATTACAAAATTATGTCCTTATACTATCAATATTTAAAATAAGTTTATGAAAATAGTTTTAGATTTTTATTATAAATATCTTTTTATGAATGCACCAACATATCATTATTAAATAAAATATTGCAGATCATTTTCAATATAACATATGTATGTATACATATTTGTAGATGCTGTTACACAAAAAACCAAAATGGTCAATTGTATGTACAAATTGATGTAAATAATGTTTTACTAGCAAATATAAGGTGATTATAAATATAATTATATATAATTATACTTATGTATATTATATATAATTATATATATATATATATATAAACTACCTAATGTAATCAATTCGCTTTTTTGTATTTTTAATTCATTTTCATTTTCTACTTCCAATACTTTTTTACAATTATAAAATTACAATAAAGTATTTCTACATTTAAAGAATATCATTTTTACAACTTATTTTCTGCAATTAAAATTATACAATTTAATAGTTATTGTTAAATCGCTTCGCAAAAAGTAATATTTCGATCGTAAATCTAAACGAATAAATTAAATTAAAAAATATCATTCGTACACTTTTAGATTTCGACATTTGTAATTTAGCGGGTTGTAATACAGGAAGTGATGAAACGGCGCGCGCAGCTGGATGCTGCGCGCGCATACCGAATGAACTAACAAAGAGCACTTGACAAATTTCATTCTTCCATGTTAACGATTGGGCGGTTTATTTCCAGAAAACCTCATTTGAAATTTGTTTTTCGTTATGGCAAGTTTATTTATCAAGTGATTTTTTCATAGAAATCGATGAAAAACTGATCGACCAAATGATGCTCCAAACGCGTAAGTTCCTGCGGGGTGGGCGAGGGACGCCATGACAGTCGTCGTATTTTCTGTTAACCGTAAGCACGTATTCTCTTGCCAGCGTTTTCGTGAAATTGTTGCGCAGGTTAGCGCCTATCTGGATCAAAATTGGCAAGCCCGTTTCCTGAATTTCGCGGACTTTCCTTAGAATATATTGTGGAGGTGGAGAGCGAGGGCGCGTGGCCATTATCAGGGATTTGCTTGTGGGTACCCGTGGCGAGGTGAGACGTCGAGAGGCGGCGAAAGGCGTCCCCCCCTGCGTCGGGACGCGCGTCTCCCTGTATACGAGACGGCCTAGGGCCGACCAAGCGAGATGCCAGAACCGCCGACGGCACCGTACACCACGTGAGTCCACCCTCCAAGCTCTCTTGATTATCGCTTCGGCCCTCTTCGACAGTTTCTAGAAATCCCCTTGCCCCCGAATCCCAAGGAACCTCCATCTTGTAGCCTCTTGTCCTCGTTCTACGAGTCACGATAATTGACGCGTCATATGCCTGAAACACCAGAAGATGGTGCCCGTGAACCCTCTCTTAGCTGCGAGGGGATCTACGGCGAATCCTGGCAAATGTGGAAATATACCTGCGTCCTCATTCGAGCCGCTGGTACGCCTAACATATACCGTTTCACTCTATCAGCCTTTGTCGCCTTCGAAAGATGGTATATCGGATGACTCACCCTTTCCCGCTCACTCGACAAAAAACTCTTAAATATTTGTGAGGTTAAATTAACTGCTTTCTTTTTTTTTCTTTTTTTTTCTTTTTTTTTTTTTTTTTTTCTTTGTAATATGTCGACACTTTTTTTCGCAGTATTAACCTATCATATAAGCATTATATAATAATAAGTTTCCGCCCAATGATGTCTCGGTCCATTGTATTTAGAAAGAGTTATTTCGCTTATTGATATTAAACCAATTGATTTCGAGGTTAAATTACAAGGTTTATTTTACTAGTCAGTTTCAAACGGTGCAAAGGGCAATGTGGCTACTTTGTTAAATTATATGTTGTGTTATTTTTATAAAATTTGACTTCACTAATTTTATATGTACATTTTGCAAATGATGATCATATGTTGTTAGATTTTTTTTTTTAAATATTTGTGTAATTTGTTAAAGTTCGCGACAATAACTTTAATTAAATTATTTTGCAGGATGAGAAATGAAATATATCAAAAACATTTAATTAGTATCCTTCAGTGAATAAAGATGAACAGTGAGCAGCATGCATTGCCAGCGACTACGCAGGCACAACAAGAGGTAAGAACATTTCCAACTGATGCAGGCTATTTACCAAACCACAAATGCGCAATTGATATGTAAAACGCAACAGTTTAAAAATATTGTGAAATAAATTGAAAAGTTTTTATTCGTTGAAATACATGTATTTCCTTTTATAAATTCAACAAATATTTACTATTATTTCAATGTATTTGTTTTTTTTTTTTTTATATTTAGTATTTGTTACTAATTTTTAATACTTTGTTATACCTTCTATGCAGTTTTATATGAAATTTGTTTTACACTAGGAAATGACATTCTGGACATGTGGAAATTTTGTATAAAACTTTATAGTCTTCCTTTTTCTAGTTTTAATGCTTGTAGTTTAAATAAAGTAGCTTTTGCTTAAATATTTTGTACGTATCGGCTTATTCTTTTTGTTATGTAGCTATTCGTAAAGCACATTTCTCGTGTTAAAAGAAATATGTTTCTATAAATACATTACACCGCATCATTAGATGTAACTATATAAGCTTTTAATAGTAAAGTATGTATCTCGTATGATTTTGCAACTTGGATTTAGGTATAACGTTATTTTAATTTTTTCTTAAACATAAATTCTGTGTATAGAATTATATATAGTAATTCTGTATATAGAATAATACTGGCGATGGTTGCACGAATTTATTAAAATTTAATTTATAGCTTTTGTAATGCTAGAAAAAGGAAATTTGAAAACTAGCGCATTTGTTGATTGGATCTGAGCCTGGTGCATGCTGCTGCATGCTCTATCAATGTTGTACAAATGTTTGAATGTATATCGGTAGGATGTAAACGCGGGTCAAAGTGGTCGTCCTTCATACCCAGGTGGTTTGGCTACAGCAACCAGTCTTGGCAATGTAGGAAGTACCCCGCATTCATCCGCGGACCTGCGTGTAGGTACAGCCGTAGCGTTAGCCTCCTCGGTAGCTAAATATTGGGTCCTCACCAATCTCTTTCCTGGACCGCTACCTCAGGTCTCGGTCTATCATCATTCCCACCACAACTCCTCACATAGGAGTAGTGGAGGTGGAGAGGCATCTTCCAAAGAGCCAGCCTCTTCATTGAATCAAGAAATGGCGTTAACTTCCAGTTCACATCATCAATCAACACCTACACATCATCATCATCAATCTTCAGTTAGCAGTAGCAGTCATCATAGTTCTTTACAACCAAATTCACAGGTTTGTTTACTTAGAGGTATGCAATGATTAGTTATTGAGTGTAGCTTATAAATGATCCAGGTTTAGTATCTGCATTTGCAGGAATTGTGGTAATATACTGTATTGTATGTAATTTGATATAAGTGTGAGTAGATAGCAAAATTATGTCTTATAATACGTACACATGGAATGCTTGCAGTTTCACATTTATAATTTGAAGTATTGCTTTTGTCAATGTCTTTTATTCTGATTTTTATGTTTATTATATATAATTGTACGCTAATTGTTGTAATTTTATATATATGTATATATATGACAATACTGTTTTTAATTGTTGAACTTATTTTCTAATTTGCAATTGCTAAAATACGAAGAATATAAAATATATTTCATTATTAACTTGTTGATATTTTCAATTATCTAATTGTTAGAACTATAATTCTGTCATACTGAAAAAGAATGTAATAATATTTTTTTTTTTTTTTTGTATTTTATTTAGCAGATACCAGTTTCTCTACCAGGCCTTAATTTAGACGGACCACATATACCTGCCAGCGTCAGTCATTTACAGGCAGCACATGCACAAATGCAGCAACAAATGCAGGCAGCACAACAGCAACAGCTGCATCAACAGCAGCAACCACAACAGCAGCAGCAGCAACAACAACAACAATCTCACCATCAAATGCAAAATCATCAAAATGCTCAGAACAGTGGACCAACTGCACATAATCAAAACGCACAGAGGGATGATAACAAAGTGAAAGATGAAGGTGGAAGTTGTACAACTGAACGTTGCAGTGAGAATCAGGTTCACTGTCAAGTTCAATGTGACCTCCAATTACAAACATCTCAGGATTTACAACAAAGTCTTATGCAACAGCAACAACAGCAGCAGCAGCAACAAATTGGCGTGAACATAAGTGGGAATTCATCGAACGAAAGCGGAAGTCAAAATAATACAGAGAAACCTGAAAAAGAAAAAGAATTGCGTCAACTAAATATGACGCAGTACGTTCGCACAATTTATATATTTATTAAGTTCGATCATTTTTACAGTTTAACAAATGACTTTTATTATAACTTTTGCATAGATTTCAAGTGCCAGATTTAAAACCAGGAGGTCACATGATGGATGTAAGAACAGCTGATGGTTCAGTTGTGAAAATCAGTGCTGGAAATGAGCAAGATTTAGCAAAAACACTCGGTGTTGAAATGGTGCAAAATATGTATAAGGCAAGAAAATGTTGCATTATAATACATAAAACAACAGTTTCCTTAATATATAATTATAAAATTTGTATTATATTCTCTACAGGTAAATGTCGAGGATATTAATCAACTTTTAGCATATCATGAAGTATTTGGAAAACTACAAAGTGAAATAGCAGCTGGTACAACTTTAGTTGGAAGTACAGTTCCTACTCAAACAGTTACCACTATACAGAATGGAACTCCAATTGTACAACAAGTTCAATTAAATAAATTTGATATTAAATCAAGTGATGGTGAAGCTACACCAGGACCAAGTGCTTCGCCTGTATCAGTTGGAAGTCATGCATGCGAAATATGTGGGAAAATTTTTCAGTTTCGCTATCAGCTTATTGTTCATCGTAGATACCATACGGAAAGGAAACCTTTCACTTGTCAGGTATATAATATATATTCCCAAATTTAACTTATTTAATTTTTATTGAGTAAATATAAACTTCTCTGTCATAGGTGTGTGGCAAAGCCTTTTTAAATGCAAATGATTTGACACGGCATGGAAAATGTCATTTAGGTGGATCCATGTTTACTTGTACAGTTTGTTTTCATGTATTTGCAAATGCACCATCTTTGGAACGTCATATGAAGCGACATGCTACCGATAAACCATATAATTGTACTGTATGTGGGAAAAGTTTTGCAAGAAAAGAACATTTAGATAACCATACGCGTTGTCATACTGGAGAAACACCTTACAGGTAAATTGTTACTTTACTAAACTAAAGTTTAAATAAATTAATGGAAATTGCTCTAAAAAATATAAGAATTTCCTATCTTTAATTAATTGATTAATAATTATATTTTGTTTTTAGAATTTTATTAGTATTTAATAATCAATTGTTATCTCAGATATATCTAAAATTTTGAAGTATTTATATTTCAACAAAATCATCAATTGGAAAATAATTCTATTATTTTATGTTTTAGGTGTCAATATTGTTCAAAGACTTTTACTAGGAAAGAACACATGGTAAATCATGTTCGTAAACATACGGGTGAAACACCTCATCGATGTGATATTTGTAAAAAGAGCTTTACTCGCAAAGAACATTTTATGAATCATGTTATGTGGCATACAGGAGAAACTCCTCATCATTGCCAAGCTTGTGGCAAGAAATATACACGTAAAGAACATCTCGCAAACCATATGCGTTCACATACCAATGATACACCATTTCGCTGTGAAATATGCGGTAAGTAATCTACTTTTCCAATTATTTGACAGACGTAAAGTATTGCATATACAAATTATTTACATTATCTATACTTAAGTTATATACACACTTACAATTAATATTTATAAAAGTATGAAAGTATGAAAGTAAACAATAGTTTCAAAAATTTGAAATAATCTGAAGTAATCTGAAGTGATTAGAGATATATAAAGGCATTGGGAAACTATTTTAATTCATATTTAAGTATTTCTTCGAAATATCGAACGAACGAAATATTATAATCTGTTTTTAATTACTCATTTTAAAAAATAATTTATACATATAAAATAATGTTAAATTGTTCGTTATTATTCTCATATAATATATGCAATTAGAACATAATTAATGGGACGATTCCAGAATATTTTAAAAATGAATATATTAGTTGTAAAAAAATTATATGTATAATAGTCATAGAAATAATATTTATATTACAAAAAACATTTTATATGTCGCATTATGGTACATTAAATTTACACAGTTTACCTAAAATTATTACTAGGATTTTCTAATATTGTTCCAATATTATTTAAAGTATTTTCAAGATAAATTATTATTATTGTTGTTAAATATCGATTGATAGTTAAATATTTCATATTTGACAAATTAATAATTATTTCTCAAATTAAGTCTTTGTTTCTTATATAATTAATGTGAAAATAAGTTAAATTTATTAATGAAATGATTGATGTAACGAGTGCACGCACTTGTGCATATTTATAACTCCAAAATCACTTACATGTTTGTTATATGCAAAAAATTATTAAAAATTTTTCATTTTAATATACATGTAGTATTTTCCTCTTGTATATTTATATAAAAGAAAGAATATATAATTTTGTGATCACTTTAACATTATACTCAATTTTTTGAGTAGAAAGTATATACTAAGTATGAAAAACATGAAAAAAAATTACAAATCAAATATTGAAAAGTTAGAAAATATTAAATAAAAATTTATTCAACTATCCTCTGTCATAAATCGTAAAGTGTCTTTCTAATTAATAACTTTCGAATTATCAATATGTTCAGTCGTATGTTATTTTTTTTTATGGCTGTTGCTATCGATAACGGATCGTTTACTGTCGTTTTATACGTCTATACAATTCATTCATCGCATACTTCGGTGTCATGACTTATTTCGTAAATTTAAGCGATTGGTACATATCTTGCGCACATGTTTCTTCCTCAATAAGACACAATTTTATTTTCTGGAATTATCGATTTAAATCTAATTTTAATTTTATTAATTTATTCTATTAATTTGTAATTTAAACAAAATTAATTTGTATTTTTAAAAATTCAAGTATTAAGAGATGTCTTTTGAAAATATATATATCATTATTTTAATAATGATAGCAATCGTTATAGTAGTTAGTCTTTCATTTCATAAAGTAATAGTTTAGACTATTATTATTCACAATTTATGCTCACATTTAAGTTATAATAGTTTGGATATCTTTGAGAATTTCTTAAATTATTATTCAATGACTAATTTACATAAAAGATTTTCGTCATTTCGTTGAAATGATATTTGTAGTTAATACCGTATTCTTTTATTTTATTTTATTTTTAACGAAATACACCTTTCTAAATTCCGTAATAAAAGTGTTTCACTTGTAAAAAATTTTGATGTTATTACTTATTCGAATAACAAGATATAATTCGTTTTTGATACATGTGGGAATAGTAATCTTACTGAGCCCCACGTACATGTATGTTTTGTATAATGATATTAATTATGAAATAAAATTTAATGCTATACCATAGTCTTATTCGAAGTTTTCAATTCGATATAAAGAAAAGTTTTCATTTACACGGCTGATACAATTCACAATATTTACAAATGTCGTGGGCATTGCCTTTACTTTAGTTCGTGTTAATTAAATTCAATGTTCAAATATATTTTTTGCAATTTCAGAAATTGAAAAGTAAAAGAGGTTTTTCATTGTTCAAATAATTTCAAAATATCACTAACAGTTTATTCCATAAATTGGATTACATAAATTGGCGTACTGATTCAACACGTGCATTTTTAAATACACACAGACAATCTGAAATGGAGAGTAAGTTTCTAAGGTGTCTCGCCTTAAAGACACGAGAAAGCTAAACTATCATTTCGATAGAATAGAATCAAACAACATCGAATATCTGAAATATCACAACAGAGTTAGAAAGAGTTAATCATCTTGGAATCGTCCCATGCATAATATGCTATTATACACGCATATCAGTGACAGTCTAATTACAGATCTGATTGGTATTACGGTATAATCATAGTGTTGGTATTTTGTTTTTCTTTTTTTGGTTGTATACTGCTGCGAATACAGGTAAGTCGTTTACGAGAAAGGAGCACTTCACGAACCACATAATGTGGCACACGGGTGAGACGCCGCACCGCTGTGATTTCTGCTCGAAGACATTCACGCGAAAGGAGCATCTCTTGAACCACGTTCGCCAGCACACGGGTGAGTCTCCACACCGATGCGGCTTCTGCTCCAAATCGTTCACCAGAAAGGAACACCTTGTTAACCACATCCGCCAACACACAGGTGAGAGCGGTTGGCAGATGTCCACTTCACGGACAACCGATTGTAATATTTGTCTCTAAGAGTAGTAGCTTTTATTACGTGAATAGAAAAATCATGTTTAGTTAAGAGAGAAACAGAAATCTAGATATTTATCGTGTGATTGGGTCGCGCCATGTTTATGTAACGTCGTAATCACGTAACACACATTGCATATACACCGAGGAATCATTCGTTTCTTTGTCTGAAAATCTGAATTGAATCCATTGTTCCTTCGAAAATGATCATTCAAGAGGATATATTGCTTTACGAACGTACACGTACGCGCGCATCGCTCGGTTTTGCTTCTACCCAACGTTTATAGCTATGATTTGCAGACTTGCATGCGAAAAAAGAAAAATATACGTATGTGTATGTGTACATATGTACATACGCACATACATGTACATATATATATATATATATATATATCTGCTGTCCATTTTTTTTTTTTTTTTCTCATTTTGTTGTTCTTTTGTTTTGCTTTTTGTTTAACTCTTTTTTCCTTCTTTTTTTTTTTTTAAATTAATAGAATAAATGATATACCGGGGGATAATGCGTTCGCCGTTCGTGCCATAACAGTTCACATTATATCTAACTAGCAATTAGTTCAGCTGATCACAATTACCCCATTTTCATCATCGGATCCCATAGAGACATTTACTGTTCTGCCTAATACACCGCTCTCATACATGCTTTTTATTAACCGTTTTCAAAGGCTTCTCGTTAAACGAGACATTCTCACATATGCATCTCTGTGTTACAGAGATGTCGTTTTATTCGGCTTATTATCACTCCTTTCCTCATTTGTTTGAAATCTTCTTTTGTTAGAGATTTATACATAATACCATTTCTCATTTTCATTTCATTTCATAGGTAACAAAATTCATTAACGAGATTTAGTTTAACATAATAAGGATAATTCGTAATTATGAAATAGCGATTTATTATCTTCTTTCCTTCTGTTTATTTTTTTTTTTTTTTTTTTTTCCTTAATTTTTTTTCTTTTTCCTTTTTCATGTGTTGTAACAACATATAGCGAAAAGTATATTTTTTTTTAGTATTCAAAATTATAACATCTTCGTGTAACGATTATGACCATCAAGATCGTAACATGATCTTCAATACTTATCGAATTAATTGTACGAGTATGACTTTTTATCGATGTAACGTAAGAAATTGTTAATATACAAGAACGGATAGAGTTGATAATATTGAATTCGAACTTGTTGCGAGCATTTTGTTCTCGGTGTAGAAAAACATTATGTACGCTGTTCGCTGTCTAATATAACAGCGTTCGAAAAATCTATAAATTAAACACGAGCAATGGGATGTAAAGATATACACAGGATTGTAAATTCATTCGTGATGCATAAAATAGTAATTTTTTTTTTTTTTTTTTTTGTCACGTATGCGTACATCTTATTCGTACGTTGCATCAAAGGAAATCGATTAAGAGTCAAGTTAAATCGTGTATGATACAATAATGTGATCGATCGGAGAAATAAAAGTCGCGATATTTGTTGATTGATGTTGTGCAGGAGAGACGCCGTTTCGCTGTCAATACTGTCCGAAAGCATTTACGCGGAAGGATCATCTGGTGAACCATGTCAGACAACACACGGGTGAGTCACCGCACAAGTGCCAGTATTGCACCAAATCCTTCACGAGGAAGGAACATTTGACAAATCACGTGCGTCAACACACAGGCGAATCGCCACATCGATGCCACTTCTGCTCCAAGTCATTTACTCGTAAGGAGCATTTGACGAATCATGTGCGAATCCACACCGGCGAATCACCGCATAGGTGTGAATTCTGCCAGAGAACGTTCACCAGGAAAGAACATCTAAATAATCATCTCCGTCAGCACACCGGAGATTCGTCGCACTGTTGTAACGTGTGTTCAAAACCATTTACAAGAAAGGTAAGCTACAAGTTTCACGAGTTTTTGCCAAACATGTTTACATTAAATGCGAATAATATGATATAACCGTAAGAACTTCATTTCTGTGTGATTCTCGAGCTGCGGCGTTAACAGCAGTGAAATTTTTATTCCCCATTGTGTGGTTTCAAGCAATACCTAAGAATTTTAGCCACACCGAAGTAACGATCAGAAGAACACTTCTGTGTTTTGGTTTACAAAAAAGCAGAACAAATCGTTTCTTCTTCGCGCGCTAACGAAGAAAACACTTGCTTCATTTTTATTCGTGTTTCTCCAAAACGGGGAAAGAGGCAACCTTTCAAAAATGCGCAAAAAGCATATCAGTAAAAAGTCTCCCTCGCTGTTGCTTACCAATTTAACGCTTTACCGACCGTGTATTAGCGGTGAATAGTTAGCCGATTAATAGACTACCGGTCGGTAAAGAATAAAAATATGTTAGCCAATTAATAGGCCACTTGTCGGTAAAGTGTTAAAATATGTTAGCCGATTAATAGGCTACTTGTCGGTAAAGAATTAAAATATGTTAGCCGATTAATAGGCTACCGGTCGGTAAAGAATAAAAATATGTTAGCCGATTAATAGGCAACTTGTCGGTAAAGTGTTAAAATATGTTAGCCGATTAATAGGCTACTTGTCGGTAAAGAATTAAAATATGTTAGCCGATTAATAGGTTACCGGTCGGTAAAGAATAAAAATATGTTAGCCGATTAATAGGCAACTTGTCGGTAAAGTGTTAAAATATGTTAGCCGATTAATAGGTTACTTGTCGGTAAAGTGTTAAAATATGTTAGCCGATTAATAGGCAACTTGTCGGTAAAGTGTTAAAATGTTAGATTAATAGGCTACCGGTCGGTAAAGCGTTAATTTTGTCGGCTGATTAAATTTTTAAATTTGCCACTTTACCAAGATCTAATGAAAAATATCTTTGTTTCTCTGTTATAGGAACACCTCGTAAATCATATGCGATGTCATACTGGTGAACGTCCATTCGTATGCACAGAATGTGGCAAAAGCTTTCCACTGAAGGGTAACCTGCTTTTCCACATGCGCTCGCACAATAAAGGCAGCAATGCCGAGAGACCGTTCCGCTGCGATCTTTGTCCAAAAGACTTCATGTGCAAAGGGCACTTAGTGTCTCACAGACGATCGCATTCGGACGAGCGACCGCACAGCTGTCCAGATTGTGGGAAAACATTCGTCGAGAAAGGGAATATGTTGAGACATTTGAGAAAACACGCGGCGGAAGGACCGCCGACACAAGTCAGCACACCGTCAGCAATTCCTCAGTCGGGTGTTCTGCCGATTCCGGCGGCAGCTGTCCTGGTTGGCCATCCTTTGGCGCCCCCTGCGCCGCCTGTAGTCCCACAACACACCGTTGTTGTGCCTACTCCCCCCGGTGTATTGACCTCCTACTAAACCAAATGAAGAAAGCAAGCATGTGAAGGGAAAAACAGGAAAGCATTTTGTCTATTTTTTTTTTCTCTCTCTTTTTTTTTCTTTTTCACGAGAAGAAGAAGAGAAAGTGAGTGTACACACGATGAATGTTTGTGTTTGTTGATCAATGAAAGTGCGCCGTCGAGTCGGTTTCCTTTTTCCTTTTCTTCTTCGTCTGCTCTTTTCGTCGAAAGGGGAAAAAGAAAAAATACTGTTGAAACTTGCGATTTCTACAGACACGGGGAGAAAAAGGAAAATAAGTTAATTGATGAGAAGTGCAGTTATGCGATATATAAAAGGATCGTTGCGACTACAGCGCCTCCATTGTTCATGCTTCAAGTGTGTCCTCGTCGCAATGCCCGCTGTAGCTAGAGAGCTGTACAAGAAGAACTAGAAAGTTTATACAATGAACTTCGTCGGTTTTGAGCAGTTGATCGTGCTGCTATAGTTGATAGCAGTGTATTATCCAAAGTTTGAATTTCTGTTTATTTTCTTTTACCTTCTTTTTTTCTCTTTTCTTTTTGTATATGATACAATTTATCGAAGGAGAAAAATATTTGATATGCCATTGTCTAATTCCACGCTGATGAACATGGAATTGATAATCGTGGCGATTCGATAATGGGCACACGTAATTTCGCTGTTAATTCGACTAACTGCGGTAACGATATAACGCTGTATTAGTTTTATACAATAATTTCGTGTAAAGAAAAGAGAAACAAAAAAAAAAGAAAGAGTAACGAAATTAATGTATTTACTAATTGAAGTAAAATTTAGCGTGATATAATCTAATGCGCGATGTACCTCTGAAATAATGGTATAATCATGATTTTAAAAGATTTATCAAGTAGTTTGCTTGAAGTACAAAATATATTTTTGAAATTATTAAATTACGTGCGGTTTTCTATCATTTTTATCACGATTTTATCAAACTGTTCTGTTTAAACCGAGACACGTAAAAAAGAAATAACTAATTCGAAATGATCATAAACTGTAGCAGTATATATATTTGCATCCGTCACGTTGTTCAGCGCCACAAATTTTTTTACGTTAAATATTTATTGCCATCTATAATAATATTGTCATTTGTACAAGAAACGTACCACAAATGTTCCGTATTGATGTTAAAAAGTTGTTCTTTTTTTTTCTTTTTTTTTTTTTTCTCTCTCTTATGAGTTCGCTTTTTTCTACGTACTTGGTTGTAAAAATAAAGAAAAATTTCTATACAAAATCTAACGTAACAAATATACATTTTATCACTTGCGTAAAAAAATTCTGCGTAAACGTGACTGAGAAAGATACTGTATATCACGATTATTCGGTAATTTTCAATTTACTTATACCTATATTTATGTTTACTTTAATTGGCGTGTAGTTTACTTTAATGCGAGGAACTATATATTTAAAAGAAACATTTTAAAAAACGATTTATGTTTTATTGATACAGACGTGAATGTCGAATTAAAGTATCACGTTAGTTGTCCATTTTAGCTGTAGTCATTGTTTTCTCTCTTTTTTTTTTCTTTTTGTTTAATCGTAATTATTGTAATGGATGAGTGCAATATAATTTTGCCGATTTCAATCCGCAAAGCGTTAATCCGCAGCGAGTAATACCAACTGTCACAGTGTAGATCTTAAACGATACAACACTGAGAAAGCAAAGGATGAATTTAAAAAGAAAGATGATCAGGCAATAGCGATTCAATACTTTTTTTTATAGCGTATAGCGACGATTTTGGATTATTTTGATTCTTGAAATTAATTTTAATTGGTTAACGATATTTGCGTCTCGTCTACTTTAAAAAGAAGGAAAAAATATTATTGACTAGCGATCTTGTAAGGCCATGTATTTCGTATTTACGATTAAGAATAAATGATAAAAAGGTCGTAAGCCTGGTTCTGCGGCAACGTTGTTTAGTGCTATAAGTTACCTAAATATATATGTCACATATTTAAAAGAGCATTCAAAATACTAATACTAACGTACGTTCAGTAAAACGGAGAGAAAAAAAATTCACAATCGTATATTAACGATTCGCTGCAGTGCCAGGCTTGCCTTAATTATGTATAATACTATAATAATAAACAACTAATTGAATATAAACACGAGAAAGATGATAAATTTATTAACGCGCGTGCATGCGTCACATGGAGTTTCGTGTACGATAATGTTCGTCACTCTGTAGAAGTCTAGATTAATATATTATGATAAATATATCTAAGTATATCCAAACAGTTAGATATCACGTATTTAACGTAAAAAAGGGAAGAAAAAAGAAATAACAAGGGAAAAATTAATTAATACCGCAGATTCACTTTACGAGTGGCATACAAAATATACATGTCACACACGGAGCGTAAAATTTTCACATTATATTCGTAGAAAAACAAAAAGAGATGTATAGAAAAAAGCGAGAAATGAAGATATGAAGGAAATACGCAGTCTGTGCAAAGATACATCTAGGAAGGAAAAACAAATATATATGTATAATATATATTGCTCACGCTTATATACATTATGTATATATATGTTGTACACGGCGTGAAAATGAAGAAAAGAAAAAAAAAAAAGAAGAAGAAAACTATGATGCCGGAGACACTTAATGCAAGTAATATTTCCGACGATACGTGTAAAGAATTCCTTCGCAATTTATTCATGGCATCGCTCCTTGTAATTTGCTAAAAAGTCTAACGAGGAATAAATAGAAATAATGTTTATATGAATTATTATTATTATTATTATTATTATATTATTGATAATATTATTATTATTGCATTATTATTATTGATAATATTATACGTTACGAGAAATAAAATTAAGAGTTGGTTCATGCTTTTAAGAGATTTAGTTTCGTGCTTGTTTTAAAAAAATAGAGCAAGCAGGTATCAGATCCAACTATTCACTTTGAATCGAAGCGATTTTATGAAAGATATTAAGTAAAAAACAGTAACATGCTACTTCAATGTTTCGCTAAAATTCGTAACCAGTCAGTTTTTTTTTTTGCATAATTTTTTAACAAAACTGGATCTATCCGAATGATTTTGCCCTTTTTCGCCAACGATAAAAAATCGCTGAAATAGAACTGTTTCGGTTCAAAGAGAAATACGATGGTGAAGGAAAGAATTCGAAATATGATTTACTTTTAGATAGAATGAAATATGTATAGAATTTTATTATGCACCATTGTAATATTATGTATCCCAGTTGTGACACAATATACACTGGTGTTATGTTAAATGTGAACACTACGTGTCCTGTCTTACATGTAATAATTTCCCATGCTTTAATTCTATTTTGAATAAAATTTTTAGTATAAATCTCAATGATTTCGTGAAAATCAAACATTCGCGAATCGGTATGGTTTTATGTTCATTCTGAAAAAGTGTAATATTCGTTTCAATATCTATGATACATATGACAAAATAGTATACATACAATAATGACGTAAAATAAAATTAACAGATCGAAAATTAATTAAATATTTCATGTTGTATCGCTGCTTTTGAAAAGATAACATTGAACAAACGAAGACTTCTTCAACGCGGTATAAGTCACTGGATAGTTATAAATCAATTTCCGAGCTTCTTCAGCTTTGTTGTCAAATGTGTGATTATTCTTACGTGCTGCATACAAAATAATTTTAATTTGTATTAATTTAGGTTGAAGATGAGATATAAAAACGTTCAGATAAAATGGATATACCTTCATTAACGAAGAAATCAGCAAAATATTGCGAGATTTTAGTAGCAAGTTCCCCGTGTGGAATATTTTTTTCAATCGCCCATTCGTACGAGTTCTTCTCTGGATGAAATTGCAAGCCATAAAAAGGAAAAGAAACGTGTTCCAATGAAGAAATGAATCGAATATTATTTATATCGTGATTGAAAGATAATATTCGAAATTTCTTGTGTATACCAGCCTTTCTTAAAGCCTGAAAATCTCATGTTATGAATATCCTTATGATTATGATGATCTTAAAGACATATTATTGCAAATCAGATAAATACTACATACTGTTCCCGTAACACAATAATGATGAAAATTCGCTGTCACGTTCTTAGTTTTCAGTATGTTTATAATATTATCTGAAGTATTACCAAACATTCGACTGTTTCGATAATCTGAAATGTATGAAAAAAATAATCCTTTGTTCTAAAAAATGCTAGTATTAAAAAGATGTTCAATTGATAAACCTGGATCAAATTCTAGCGGGAGTGGTTGATTGCTACAATCACAATTGATCCTGTGTTCAGAACGTTCAGCAACAACATATGTTAGCAATTCAAATCCTAAACATATCCCAAGGATTGGAAAATAATCACCGTTTTTATTCATTCGTTTCGCAATTCTATAAATAAATTTGAAAATGTCAAGCAAAGTTTCAAAAATGCAAGTCGCAAAAGATGCATCTATATTGCGTTTCAAATATAAGAAATGTTTTTACATAATTTTATTACTTATAAATCGTATATCCTGCGTCTGCATATCCAGCACTTTGGTTGAACCACGTCGTTCCACCAGGCCATACGACTCTATAAGAAATATTTATTTATATAATATTTATTTATATATCATAATTTATATGTTTTTTTTAATCTTTTATTTTTACCCATTTATCTTAGACAAGATATCTTCATAATAGGATTTATCTTTTCCAATCCTAAAAAACAGTATCCTTTTAATATAATTATACTAGTATGTTATAACGATAATTTAATCTATTAATTATAATCACATATTTACCAAATTGGGACAACTCTTGCCCCGGCTCCTTCAACAAATTTTACATATGATGCAGCAATGTAACTTACATATTTGTCTGGGTAGTTATTATTTAAAGAATAACTTAGTTCTTGCGTTAAAATACCTTTTAAACATAAAACCAACAAATTAAATACATAATGTAATTTAATATTTTTAAACAATTATGCCGTGCTAATATCAAATAAGAAACAAAGCTCGCGGTTTTTTTACATCAATAGGTCAAGTTAAGTTAATTTTACAAACAGGATGTTTTGTAGTTTTTCTCTACTAAATTGCAGAAGCGTAATAAACAAGAAAAAGTAAGGATAAAACGTGACATAAGCTTTTGTTATGAAATGCTATGCATAACATTTTATTTCCTCATTTCTATTTGTAAATTATGTTATTGCAATTTGACGGAAAAATTGAAGTTATCCGTGAGATTATCGAATATTATTCCTGTATATATATTATATATATATATATATATATATATATATATATATATATATATATATATACACACAATATATGGTATCTGAATCGTATCCACACATACGTCAAAATTTCGATATCTCTCAATCAATGTTATGTTACTCAATCTACAATATTAAAGTTTCATATATATAATTAACACTTTATGTATGTGAACGAAACTTCTTACACTTCTGCAGCACAGTTTTGACATAAAGTCTCAATCCAAAGAAAAGAAAGAAAAATCATAATTATTAATAGTACATATATGTGATGCATAATTCGATACTTGCCAACTATTGGACGGTTATTTAATGTAGAATCTTCATTGCCAAAAGAAGACAGTCCTAAAACAGTCGTAAATTGTAAAGCCATGGATGTATAGGTAAGAAACATTATCAATAATGTCGACATTATAGCAGGTAGTAAATTTCTCAAAGCAGAAAAAGCGACTATCAGTTGTACTGTAATGAAATTTTCTGTTAAGATAGTACCAATCAATACCAATCGTTATCTTTTGTTTTTATTATCACTAACAGCTCAGATATATAATTCAGCTAATTCTTCTACGTCAAGAATCATAGATTATTTATAAACATGATGCAGATCATATACCTAAGTTGTAAGATAACAGATTTTTACCAAGTGAATCGTGAAAGTTTATACAAACGAGTGATATGCCTTTAATGATGCAAACTATACGCAATCTGTGTGCATCAGATACGTAAAAATAATTATCTTTGTACTCTAACATATAATCTTTGTATAATACATACAGCAAGTATTACGAATGATTTCTAAAATCGTTTTAAATCGATGACTTCGACTTATGTATAATTTGAACTGACACGACCATTTATACATCTCAAATGTAAAATGATTACTGTCAAAAAAATATCGTATCGAAGCAATATATCATAATTATTTTCGATAAATTACATAGTTATAAAATAATATGTTATTTCACATACTATCTCGTTTAGCGTTAATTCAATTATCTCTACGTATGCTCTGAAGTGAACCATTAACGCTGTAATATCGATTTCATGCTTTCACAGCGACTCATGAGGCATTAATCGGATAAACAGCAATTATTAAATTTCTAAATTTCTAAAGTAAATTTTCTTTTCATATTCAATTCTAACTCGAGGAGTTCAGTAAGGAAATGTTAATAAATTGTATTCGAAAAAATACCAATCCTACACCAGCGTATGGTACAATGGAGCAATTAAATTTGAAGAAAATGAGGCATTAATCGGATAAACAGCAATTATTAAATTTCTAAATTTCTAAAGTAAATTTTAAAAGTTTTAAACGTTTCAATCTCGTCCGAGATCTCAGATGAATTCTGACTTGAATTGGTATAAACTAAAAAATATTCCACTATATTATTTTATATACTATTTTTTTAAGGGATTCAGCGAATCGATGTTAATATTGATTGACAGTTAATATCGATGTATTTTTAATAGTATGTATTTGCATGTTCAATTCTAACTCGAGAAGTTCAATAAGGAAATGTTAATAAATTGTATTCGAAAAAATACCAATCCTACACCAGCGTATGGTACGACAAGGTACAATGGAGCAATTAAATTTGAAGAAAATGGTAATAAATACTTTAACAATTCTCCACGCAGTACGTATAATGGATTTTCGCCACCGTGTACAAAAATAAATAAATGGCTGAAAAAATCGGTAAATAATCAAACATTTCAATTTCACACTCAAGCTAAAAAGTAAACCGAACATTTTCTTCTGTTTTCAATGTGTGTCTCACTGTCTCAGACAGTCAACGATAATGATTTCTTCTTAATTGGGAAAAAGTTAAACACAAATGTAAGACAAAACAGTTTTTTTTAAGTGTATGAATGATTTGATAATACCACTATGATAGATTATGATAGGAAACATTTTTAATATTATTCAAATATATTTTTGTTTTACGCAATACATTTCTTCTTTCGAAACGTTCCCCTCATCCGAACTTTGCATTCATTTATTAACAAAGCGAATATTGCTGATTGCAAATTCCGCCGGTGGGTCGCGAGTTGTTAAACATAATTGTGAAACAAAACAAAAAAA
This sequence comes from Tetragonula carbonaria, assembly GCA_032399595.1. Taxonomy (NCBI): domain Eukaryota; kingdom Metazoa; phylum Arthropoda; class Insecta; order Hymenoptera; family Apidae; genus Tetragonula; species Tetragonula carbonaria. Next base: position 7,046,465 of record JAUCRC010000015.1, on the reverse strand, counting down.
AAGAGATAAAAGTCGAAGATTTTAAATTGAAAAAAATATCTATAAAGAAAGAAAACTACAACGAAAAAATATACATATCGTATAACGAATTAACTTACGTTCAGAAAAACAAAGAAACAATAGAAAAGAAAGATAGCGTGTGCAAGAATTTCATAGAATCCAGCATTCTATCATGCTGTGGAGGAGAAAGTAGCCATTGTACGCGTAAGGACGAGGAATCGTGCACCGGCTTGGAAAACAAAAAAAAATCAAAAAAGCTAAGCAAAGAGTCTTCGATTTGTTGCACAAACTGGGAAGAAATCCGAAAGTTGACAGACACTTCGGAAACGAGATTGACAGATTCGTCCGAGAGATTGCTTAATTGTGTAAAAAATAGCAGAGATACAAGCACATATCTAGATCTGTTTGAGCCTCATGCTCGAGAAGAACGACGAATAAAAGGGCAAGATTCAACGCCACCTGGATATAATAATATAACTTTGATTCTTCCGCAGTGTGTTTGCTTAAAAAGTAAACTACCGTCAATGCTACATAAATCTCTCGAGAATCTCGATTTACGTGAAACATTATTGCCGATTATTACGTTTACATATGATTTTCTTAATTTCGTTCATATCTACTGAAGTTTTCTTCTTGCTTGCATGTTCTGCATTTACGTTACGCTTCTTCGTTCAAATTCATATATGAAAATTGAATTCATATATGAAATTATGAACTTCTCAGGCTATACGCACAATTGTAAATGCATTACGCTCTATTTTTTTCAGTTATAAAATGAAATGAAAATTTTGCATAGATTAAAGTACTTTTTGGTACTCCTTTAGTATTTCAAATATATTACATATTGACAGATTATCAACAAAGCAAACAAATTGAAAACAACGAGAATGATGAAAATATTTCCGAGATATGCGAAACTATAAGCGAATTGATATGTACACCTAGTATCATAGAATTTTCATGGGATGTAACGCAGTCTGGTATAATTGAGAAGACACCACAGAAATACATAACAGATATTTTTGAGTAAGATGTTATTTTGTCATAAAATAAAATGTTTGCGTTTTTTAACCGCGTAAGTATAATTTATATTTTTTTAAATTACAGAAACGAAAAAAATGAGTCGATAGATTTGAACGTATGTTCCGATATTTAAAAGAAACATATGTACAGAAGAAAATTCTGAAACAACATTTATACTGTTTGCATAAAGTATTTCTAGAGAAGATAAATAAATCATATTTTTCGATATAATTAATATGAATAATTAACGTCGTTGATAGAATAATATTTAAAAAAATGACATAATATCCTAATACGTATTAGTAGCATTTTTTTAAAACTCTACTAGTACTGTTTGAAAAAAATTACTTAATAAATTATATATTCGTCAAAATCATTCAATTTTTAATTATCTAAAATATGTCCGAATCGATAGTATTTGCTCAGATCAGTTTAAACGAAACATCCGGTATGTATGGAATTAATCATCGGAAAGTAATGGTATAGCGTTGTCACGCTCAGAGCAATTTGACCTCGGTGAAGCGGTTTTTGTATAAAAAATAATCGCGGAGAGGAATAATTAATTCTCAACAAACTGCTGTTTTCCTTTCAAAACAATTTAATCAATAAAAATGGTAAGATTATTTATAATTAATGCTTAGAATTTTGTTTTCTATCCACGTGCAATTTTATAGGTTATGTTTCGCACGTGATGAAACGTTTACATTTAGTTAACATAAATATGAAAATAATTATATTTATAATACAAAATAATTGTACTTGTAACAATAAGGTTATTATAATTATTTTCATTCTCTAATTATTTACATTTCTTTTGTAGGGTGATGAAGTTAATCCTAAAGCGTATCCTTTAGCAGACGCTACTTTGACCGCTAAAATTTTGAATTTAGTGCAACAAGCAATGAATTATAAACAATTGAGAAAAGGAGCTAACGAAGCAACAAAAACATTAAATCGTGGTTTGTCAGAATTTATCGTAATGGCCGCTGATGCAGAGCCTTTAGAAATTTTGTTACATTTACCATTGTTGTGCGAAGACAAAAATGTACCATATGTATTTGTTAGAAGCAAGCAAGCTCTAGGTCGTGCTTGTGGTGTATCTAGACCTGTTGTTGCTTGTTCTGTGACAGTTAATGAAGGATCACAACTAAAACCACAAATTCAGGCTATACAGCAAGAAATCGAACGTCTTTTAGTTTAAATACTTTGTACCTGATTCAAAATCATTCTTTTTAAATTTGAATGTAATCAAATTGTCATTTTTATATTTTTATGCAGAATTTCTCAAAAATTGAATTTCGTATATCCTTTATGCATGAAAATGCAAATGTAAGTCAATTTGTGAATAAAAACTCGAGTGGTAAAGTATTGATATTGTTTGTATTACTGAATAATTTAAAATAAATCTTTCTTATTGCAATTCCTGATCTTTTATGATTAATTTTCATGTTGTATAAAAAGAAATATATTTCATTAGAAAAATTAGAAATTATTGTTTTTCAAAAACTACGAGTATAAAAAATTTACATGTTTTATTGTATATATTTTCATTATTCTGGTATATTTAGCATTTGCGAGAAATGTCTATAAAGCAAACATTACTGTAAATTAACTCGTTCAAATTATATTTTATTTTATTCTTAGGAATGATGATTAAAACAGTATGATTTGGATATTTTTCTTCACGCATCTAGTTTACAACCATAAAAAAATGGGTAAGTAATAAAAAGGATATAAAAGGATATAAATAAAACATACATAAATAAATAAAATATATATTATAAAAGTTATATGTAGAAAACAAAAAAATATACGTATCAACGAAATTAATAAGTTATAAATTATTAATTAAAATAAGGTAAGGTAATAGAAGTCCAATTACCGTGCCATCGATTTTTTTGAAATTTGTGCAATTCCTCTCGAAATTTTTTGTCTAATTGATGTTGAATATTATTATTAGGAAAGTTTTCGAAAAACGATTTTAATTGTTCTGCTAATTCCTTGTCATTTGAAAAGATCATTCCATTTTCATTGTGTTTAACAAGTTCTGATAAACTGAAAAATAAAAACATTGTACAGAAAATCTTACATATAAAATATAAATATTAAAGCATATTACATAGGATATTACATATAAATATTAAAGCTTATACATAAATTTTAATCTTTTTTAATAATTTTTCAACAAAAAGTAAAAAGACTTAAATTTAAACAAATAGAAATTATACTAAGATATATTATATTATCCTGCTTACCATTTAAAGTTATATGCACAAACTGGAAGCTCACAACCAAACATATCAATAATTTTCATAGGTAAATCCAATCCACTAGATGATATATGAAGACAAATACCTAAATCCGCGCTTGCTATAAATAAAAATTATTCATTCCTTATGTACAAAAGTATATTTTGAGGGGAACGAATATAAAATACTACTCGTTTCAGTACCTAACATTTTAGGATAATCTTCATTTTCAAGCCATGGTGTTAGAATCGTAATATGTTTCCAATTTTTTAGTTTTACGATAGCTACATAAAATTCTTTCAAAGGACCTTTACCAGTTATTATACAAATTAAATCAGGTAATTTGCAAGTTTCTTGATTAAAAGCATTCTCATATTCTGCAAAATAAAAGACTTGAGATATAAAACAATGATTTAACAATAAATATAACAACTGTTAACTCGATTACTAATCACAATAATATAACGTATACCCTGTAATGCATTTAATAGTATTGAAAAATCTTCATCTTCTGTCCAACTTGTACTTGATACAATAAAACCAGGCCTTTCAGGGGATAACTGTACCTCATTTTCTATATGTTCTGTAAATAGAGTTGAATTTTCTTTGGAACCTTTCAATTCTTTATATTTCTCACTTAATTTTAATATAAACATATGTTTTTCTCTTAATGGCATAGGCTGAAATTCATCTGATGGACGATCGTATAATACATCAGCTCTGAATAAAAGAAAACGAAGTATTAAATTTGAATTTAAAAATGAAAATTTTACATGAAATAATACCAACTTGATTCCCCATTTTAATTGTAGATCTTTTTTCATTGCTTGAGACACGCAGAAATTATAATTTGCTTTTAAACCAAAATATGTTTCAATTACTTTTGCAAGTTTTACAAGTAAATGATCATCTTTCAAACTCAATGCCATAAGAGTATGAGCATAATTATGCCAATCAATAATAAATTTTGAGCTAACAATGACAGAGTAAAACCAACAAATTGGAATTGTTGGTATTGCAGGTGGATTCTGTATTAATATATAACTTGATGTACGTTTACTGAATAAAACCCATAATAGGTTAAATGTTTGCCATATGGTTTTTATCACATAGTAAGCCGAACGGGATAATTCTGAAATATTGAAAAGAACATTTTTATTCTGCAAATGTTAAAAAGAACATGTTTATTCTCAAATAATTATACTCTTCTTACGGTAAAATTGACCAAAATAAAAAAAGTATTAGTGCAATAAGCAATAGTACATACTGTCTTCTATACTTGGAGGAGGACAAAGGTAATAAACACGCACAGAAGGATTTTCTCTTATTTCTTTTAAGGGTAATGAATCAGGATAACCTACAATATCCACCGTAAAACCTTCTTTTATAAACGACATTGCATGATATTGCATTCTGGGACTCCTACCCAAGTCTCCAAGAACGACAATACAAACATTTTTATGTCTTTTATATAAATCCAAATATAATCTTCTAGTTAAAAACAAAATCACAAGGATCGAACAAAATAAACAAAGGCTCCACATGTTGAAGATTTAAAATGTGCAATCACCCTAGAAATCAAAACATTTTATGTACATATTTTATCACTAGATAATATACCACTCTAAAAAATAAGAAAATTCTATATAGTGTTAGAAATACAGATCTGTAACAAAATTCAGAAAATGTCTTTGTTTATTCTAAAATACAATTTTTTAATGTATTTTTTAACTAATATTTTTCAGTAATATATAATCAGTAATTGATGTTTCTTAACAATAATACATTAAACATAATAAACTATGTTACAGATTATTATACGTATTTGTCCATATATATATATATAAATGCATGTAGTATCTAATATCAACTTCTTAGATAATTAAAGATAAAAGAATAAAGAAATGTTTTACATATGTAATAAAAATAATAATCGACTTTATGGTTTAGTTAGTTATAATTTACTTTTTGTAGTTTAGTTAATCGATTTTACATTTTAGTTTCGTATTTATATTAGTTTTATCTTTGTAACATCGTTAATCTACGATTAATTAACCATGTATCTGCAAACTATATGATATGATACAAGTAATATGCTTTATATAATGATAGCTGATAAAAGACGCATTACTATTAATTATTTTACTATATTTCAAATACATTTTAATTAATTAAAAATAAATATCTTATCTGTCTATAAAGTGAATTTTGTACGAGATATATTTGTATAAAATATATTTTGTATAAAGTATATAATACAATAATTTGTCTTAATTACTATAGATCTATTACTTTCATCTGTTCTATTCTGTTCTACTCGATTAATATATGTACGTGCAAAGATTCATGTAAGAAGAAGAGCAAAAATAACTAAACTGGGAAATTTAATTTTTTTAATATTGTCAACGAAGGTCTAAAGCAAATAAGGACTATATAATCAGATCTTATCTATAGTACATACACACGTCGTGGCGCCAAAATCTTACATTATTTCTGTATAAATAGCAAATTTCCTACTATTTGATTTTACTATTTAATTTTCATATTTTCGAAGTTTTTCTCAAGCAGTGATGAAGAATGAAAAATATTATACAGTATTTTGAGGACGCTGTGTCACAATCTAACGGTAACATATCAATGCACTCCAATAATGATACGAAAGAAGAAACAAAGCGTAAAAATGGTTCTAAAGAGAAACGTAATCGCGTGAAAATTAAAATATCTCGAACGAGCTCTAAAGAAAGGATGTGTGACATCGTAGAAGATGGCAATGATATGGTTGATAAAACGCCTAGTCCATTTGCCAAACTAAATAACAACGATAAAAAATCAGCCAAACAATCTTGTTCCCCAAAAAGTGTTCGAAAGATTTTCAGAAAAAACAAATCGATAGATCAACCTTTGGATTGTTTAAAATCAGAAACGAGTGGCTCGAATGCCAGAAATAAACAGCAAGGAAATGAGAAAGATAACACTCGAGTTTGCTCGAGTAATGATAAAAGATATAAAAAAGGCTCAAACAGTCAAAAAAATATCAATGAAAATCTGAATGTAGATAATACGATGAAAACTAAGCAAATTATTGACGATGTACAGGTAATGAGTATTCATTCTAACGAGATTGAAAGCCGAGAAGAATCAAATGCTTTCCAAATTCTTATGAATCGTAACAAGGTGGCTCACTGTGTATCGCCAGTGAAGCTATTTTCTCAAAATGAGGAAGTAACTAATAAAAGGTCAGAAGAATATAGAGAGAAATTAAAACGTTCTAAAGAGAAATTAATGGCATTAGCTAATAAAAAAGGATACTCTAAGAGAAAACTTATAGAGATGGAAGAAGCAGAAAAAATAGAACAGGCGATACAAAGTCGTGTAAAAATGTTTAAAAGTGAAGAGAAGAATAACGCGAATACAACTGTTTTGAATCATAAACGTTCACCTGGTAGTTTGTTAAATTATTTCAGGTAAAGAGCTGTGCAATTTCTCATTTCTCATTTTACCTATTTTCTTATTTTTAATACTCTTTTTTTCTGCTTATTTTATTCATAATAGGAAAACTCCAGCGAATTTAGCACATACAGCTATGACAAATACGTCCACCACTGTAGTAAAAGCTGATGTGCATATGACAGAAAACAACAGTAGATGTAATTTACGTAAATCAAGTTTAAACAATAGAGTACAATCAAATAAGAAAACTAATGAATTTGAATTCTCCCAAATGGATGACATTAGAATCATAGAATCTGAAAATGTTGATATCTTGAATGATGATAAAAAACAACAGAATAAACAGCATTACAAGCATAGATGGTCATTGAGAATAAAACTTCAAACTTACGAAAATGAAAATGCTTCGCCAGGTATTTTACTTCATCTTTATTTGTTTCACCTAAGTACTATTTCTAATTTATTACATAAAAAAAGAAATATGTATGATGAGGAAAAATGTATAAGAGTCTCCCGAATTATAGAAAATATTTTGGTCGAAGGCAATGAATTTTTACACTTTGATCGCTGATTTGTTAATTTTAACATTTTATTACACATACATTTGTAATATATATTTCTTTAAAATAAAATGTTTTACTTTTTAAATAGGTGATAGCAGCGATGAAGAATTATTCTCACCAGCAAATAAAGTTAAATTAAATATGAAGAATTGTAAAAAGTTTGGATCAATTAAAGATTCAGATTCAGAAAACTTGTCGACAAAAAATAAAAATGGAAAAGAGATATCAAGTATCAATATTAATAAAAATACAGAATTAGAATTAAAAAAACATGAGCATTCGGAAAGTTCGGAGAATAATAATAAGTGTTTAAATGACACATTTGAAAATAAACAGAAATTCGTTAAGTTTGGTCAACAGGAATTAACTTTGATAAAAGATTTTAATACAAATGTAAAAAATTGTGATAATATTAATTTAGGAAATATTGCAGAAGATAAACAAAGCGAAGAAGATTGTATAATTATTAGTAACAACAGTTTAAAGAAATTAGCCCCTTTATTTACAAAACGAAAAAAGCTAAATCCAGAAGTGATTGAGGCACGACGATTATTTTTACAGCCTGATACGATGGATAATAATAACAGAAATAAAAATCGAAAAGTAAACGTTTGTGGTATACTACCATTTTCACTTATTAGCCATATTACACAGTCCAGTAATTTATCTTGGAATGAAACTAGCATTTCTAATATACCAAAGAAAATTTGTAATGATTATATTCCAGTTGTAGACATAAAGAATTTCAGATCATTGATAGATTTTTCCAAAAAAAAATCAGAATCTTTGGAAATAATTAATAAACCGAAAATTCAAGACGCATTAACAGATATAGAGAAGCACTGTTCAAACGTTAGAGACATGTGGAATGTTATTTCACTTGTTAAAAAACAATCTGATAAAGTAGTATCTCCTAAAGCAAGAGGCAAAAAGAATAGACAATTGGGAAAAAGGGAAACAATGGAACACAGAACTGAAGAAGATCAATTAGAATATTGTAGTTGGACTTACAAATATAGACCGAAAAGTTCTCAAGAAATAGTTGGAAATGAAGAAGCGGTGGCAAAATTGAAAGAATGGCTAATTGGATGGAAAAAAGAATTTACAAATGACAATGACAATGTTAGTAGTGGAGATGAATTTTATTCATCTGATAGTTGTCAAACAAAAATTAGTGAAAATAATCAAATAGCTGTATTACTCGGACCACACGGATGTGGCAAAACTGCTAGCGTATATGCAATAGCAGATGAATTTGGTTACACGTTAGTATTAAAGAATAATATTATTATTGAAATAGAAAATTAGTTATGGTACATAGTTTGTAATAACAAAAAAAATATTTTTTAGTGTATTAGAGTTAAATGCATCATCTAGAAGAACAGGGAAAAAACTTCTAAAGGAATTGGAAGAAGCAACTAAATCACACAGAATTAAGAAAGATGAGAAAACATCTGTATTTTGCGATTTAATTTCAGATGAGATTGTACCAAAGAAAATACCGCAAAACTCTCTCATTCTTTTAGAAGATGTTGATATTATATTTGAAGAAGATGAAGGTTTTATTTCTGCTACATATCAATTGGCATCAAATTCAAAGCGTCCAATTGTTATGACATGTCGAGATGTTTATCCCCATCTGAATAAAATGGCATCTCAGCAAAATAGAATCTATTTTCAAGAGCCTACTGATAATAACAGAGTTTCTGTTTTATTAGAATTAATTTCATTGGCAGAAACTGGTTATAAACTTCCATTTAATTGCATAACAGTAAGTCAAACAATTTATACGATTGATATCATTATAATTTTTTAGAAATAAAGTAGAAAATACTAAAAATCTTCTTCTACAGGAATTATTGCAAAGTGGCGATTTACGGAAAGCTATATTACAATTGCAATATCTATTATTATCTGGCCCACCACGTATATTAGAACAGACCATAAATTTTAAGAATTCATTTTGGCAAAATTTACGGTATTATGTATATAAGCCAGCAATCAAAGTAAGTAAGAAAAGGAAGAGAAAAAGAGCTACTAATCACAAAGTAACAAATGATCATAGAAACATAAGTGATATAGCAAACAAATTAGATAATATAGCTTTAGTCTCATCTTTAATTGAAATAGAAGACTCTGCATTAGACTTCTGGCAAATAAAAACACAACCCAATTTATCTTTGCTTGAAAATACTGCTTTGTATTCAGCTTCCAGTAATATAAGTCTAGAATTGGCTGAATGGATAGGTAGTACAGTTATATGTAAAGAGCAGTTAAATAAGTACAATGGAACACGATATCCAAATAGCATTATGTTAAAAAAACAATTAAATAAAAGAGTGAACATAGCCTTGTCACAAACTACATCATTGTTACTCGATCATAAAATTATAGCTACAGATTATATCCCATCTGTAAGAACAATATGTAGAGCAGAAGAATCAAGGGCTAATAGCAACAATAAAAGAGGAAATCGATTCTTTCATTATCTTCATAATCTAAAAGCATCATCTACGTTATTCAAATCTAATGTTTTAGCAGCAGCATGCAAAATAATGTATGATAAAGTTGATAATGATGCACAAAATGAAAATATCAATTCCACATAATGATCAGGTTTTATATTAAATGTTATAAAAATTTGTAAACATAGTGCAAATATTATTTTTAAATATACAATACTTTGAAAAATGCATTGGAGACTTAAAAATCCTAAAAAAACGACTGGTGTTATTTGATTATATTTTATTTTTTAGTCTCCTGTTTTAAAGGAAATAAATTTTAGATTATTGGCACTTTTATAATATTAAAAGCACCCTTGAATATTGTATGTATTAATAACGAAGCAAAATAAGTATGTTATTTTGATTTTTAAGATCTATATTATATAATTTTTTTCTCAAAGTGTTGTAGTTCTTGAAGTGTTGCTACAGTGTTGTATAGTATTAATGTAAAGTTGTATCATACATAGTGCCTTCAAGTTATCTATCAAACTGACTGACTATAATATTTTGAATTTTGTGATTGTATAAATAAAAGATATATTTATTATTAATCAATTTTTATTTTCTTAGCAAGAATAATATATTAATATAAAACTTAAATTTTTATATGATGTAATTTGCGATTTAATTCTTCAAATTTTAGAATTTTTCGAATGAAAAAGTCTCCATAACGATGCGCTACTTTTGTATCCGCTATATGAATCATATCGTGATCGATATAAAAATCCAGCTGTAAAAACATGCATTGTCATTATCTTTTTACTGACAGTAATAGAAAATTAAATCAATATTACATTAAGTAAAAAATTACCTCCGAGCCAGATTGGAATTTTCCATCTAATCCTGATGCACCTTTTGTCCAAACAATGTTTTTCATTTTATGTTTGAAACATAATAAATGGATAGTTAATGCACTGACTTCTTTATCTAAATCCCAACTCTCATCAGGCCTAGTATTACTACACATAAATGTAGCTAATTTACTCAATGGCAAAGTAGTATATAATTTCAAATATGAGCGTATAGTTGGTAACATTTTTTGTTGTACAACTTCATCCATAAAGACTTGAGTTTGATGTTTAATCGCTTCTCGAACATAATCTTCATTTGGATTGTCAGGATTTGGCGGTGTAAGAGACAAGAATTTTGGACACGCAAATAAAAAGCACGATTCAAATTCAACTACATCTCCATATTGCATTTTATACATTTTTTCATGATAATTTTTATCACGTAATGCCTGTTGTAATCCTTCATCTATACACTGTGGATGAAGAACAAGACAAATTGCTAACAAATGGTACATTTGTTCCGTTTGTTTATTAATCTGATCATTCTGGTAACTTCTTGTTGCAAACAACTGTTTCGTTCTTTGAATATATAACAAAATACCAGAAAATGTTCTGATTGCATCTGCGTATCTGCGCATCATCATATAAGCGAAACCAACATAATATGCTGTTGATATTTGACAACCGGGAACATGCGAGTAGGCACTCTTCTTATAAAGTTCAACATTCTCTAATACTTTAATAGCCTGGTAATAGTCTCCCAGAAGAGAATGTAAACGTAACAGTCCCACAAGTGAGAAATATCCAAGCATTTTATATAAAGAGTGTCTTCCAAATACACCAGCTACAGAATCTGGATCGCCACCACTTGCATATACTTCCAATTGACTTTTAATTTTCGATTTATCTACTAAATAATGTAGAACGTTCAAAACACACAAAACGTCCCATGTCTTGTTATGCGCATTTAAATTTTCAATTTCCTCGGGCGTTTTATTTGACAAATTGGCACGATACTGTGTAAAAGATTGAAACTGATAAACAAATTCATCGATGAGTTCCCACAACCATTGATCAGGTAACTCCAATTGAACCGGAGTCTCTGGGCGCAAGATAAAATTAAAAAGATCACAGTAATTATAAAATGAACCAAGACGTTGTTCCAGTGTTGGCCCTTGCATACGAGCATAGATATGACGATAATAAAGTTCTTTGTATAAAGTAAGGAATACCGCATCATTGTCAACTATGTGCGCGATTGTTTGAGTATCAGGCCAAGATGACTTATCAAATAATTGTTCTGAAATTTTTGGAAATGTTGTCTCATAAAGATTTTGAATCTCAAAAATCATCCCCTCGTTTATGCAATTTCGTAGGAAAATCAGAAAGTTTCGTACAACTTCTGGTACTTGACGATAACCTAGTCTGTCGTACTGGTCGCCATGAACATCTGGCGGCCCATAATCATCATAAGCGTCATACTGAAAATAGTACGTATATTAATTAATATTCGACAATTTCAAAATGTGAATGTTCATTCAATCGATATTTACCTCGCCATAATCGTCATACATGGTGCTTATTTTTAAATAACTTTATATAAAACTCGATGACCTAACCTATACGTCGAGGGAGATAAAAGCTAAAGATCGGTGGATATTTCACGAGTAACTAAACGATACGATCACAAACTAATACGAACTGAGATACGCTTCTCATTTATACTTGAAAATTCAAATTCAAATACATCTAGCAGCGTAATCAAACAGTGACGAACGTTTCTCACTGTAATTTATAGTTTATGGTAAATGTTTTTTTTATATTTATAAGCATTGACTAACTAGAATAGACCGGTTAACCAATGTTTTTTTCGTGTTCCATCACGGACGAAATATATGAATAGATTTCGTGTACAATCATTGACTAATTAGGACAAACCAGACATCAAATGGGGTTTCGCGTCTCAGGATCTGAACTAAAAGAATAGAACAGAAAAAAAATCACTGATTTTCTAGCGTCCTCGGCGCTTAAACAACGCTGAATTAGAGAATTACGTTAAACAAAATGAAACAAGTTGGTTTAGGAAAATAATATCCATCACGGTATTGTCAATTGTATATCTTGAGCACAGACGAGATATAAATACATATATCTATACATATAGCTCGTCTGTGAATAGAGCAAGCATCTTACGGGATTTCGTTAATCCTGCAATGCCGACATAGTAAAAAATCACTGGTTTTTTAGCGCACTCTACGTTTAAACAACGGTGAGTTGGGGAACTAGTGAATGCGCCAGCAATATGATTTTTCAGACCCATTGCAGTGTTGTCAACTTTCAATACCGAAATGTAAAGCTTGTCTGTGACATTATTGGATGTCCAGTCTATGCTAATTAGTCAATAAGTAAGATGCAATGTCTATTCATGTACCTCATTTGTAGTAGAGTGCACTAGAAACAAATAATCTTTTCCTGGTCGGTATTTCAGACTCCGAGACTCGAAGTTCCATCGCATGTCCAGTCTATTCTATCTGTAGTCAATGATTGATTCAGTATATTGTCACTTTCTTACGGGTACCACGCGTGAGAGGGTGTCATTTTTGTAAATGTAAATTTGTTGTGCATTTGTTAGATATATAAAATGGGTATACTAGAAAAAATATCGGAAATTGAAAAAGAAATTGCACGGACACAAAAGAATAAAGGTTTGTACATATTTTTAGATTGAATTATTTTTTTCTAACCTCACGCTGAAATGCTTTACTTTTATAACAGTTTCAAGAAATTTTTAGACATGATATAATCGTTTGTCATTTCATATATTTTTTTTTATTAAAATTAAGCATTATTATTAAAATAATTTAACTTCAAAAAATTATTTTGAAGTTAATCAAATATTTACCACTTATTGTGCCTTATTGCTTATTGTTTTATTCATTAATAAAATCTATTTAGATACAGTATTTGTATTTCTTATTGATTATTATTTATAATTTATTATATTTTTTATCATCATAGAAAAGCATATATATATATATATATATATATATATATATATAATTGTATAGAATAAAAAGATCATATATATACGTTGGCTAAAAAAAAAATAAGTAATTTAATAACAAATTAGTTACGTTATTTAATAATTACAATTTTATTTTCAGCTACTGAATATCATTTAGGATTATTAAAAGCAAAGCTTGCAAAATATAGATCACAACTTTTAGAACCACCAAAGAAATCTGAGAAAGGAGAAGGCTTTGATGTCTTAAAATCTGGAGATGCAAGAGTAGCATTAATAGGTTTTCCTTCTGTAGGAAAATCTACTTTGTTGAATACATTGACACACACAGAATCTGAAGCAGCATCTTATGAATTTACTACTTTAACTTGTATACCTGGTGTTATTGAATATAAAGGAGCTAATATTCAACTTCTTGATCTTCCTGGAATAATTGAAGGTGCTGCACAGGTATTCGTCTGATTAAGTTTTATGCAATGCATGATATATGCGATATGATATAATATATGATATGTGATATACAGAGTCAATCATATAAAAACAGGATATGTAATTTCTGTTAATGAAAAAGACAAAAAAAAAATGTCAAAGAGAAAAGTTATAGTTCAAGTCCCAACTCGACCCCTTGAAAGTGCAAATCTTGGTGTACGTAATTATAAAAACTACAAGAAAACAAGGATAATTTTAATTGAAATTGTTTGTTAAATTGTTTTATTAAAATTACATTAAATGTCCAAAATGATGACCCAGAGCAATAATACAAGCATTCGATCTTTATATAAAATTTTAAATGGCTCAGTGTTTTAATTGTGGATCACAATGCGTACACAAAAGCCCATTTCAAAATTACAACATTCTATATCATTTTGTTCTTAAAAGCAGTTAGACTATAAAGCCAAAAATATGTGATGCCATTTAAAAAATTATGGGTGACCTTCAAAAGAAGTTAAACAATGATTTGAAGATAATCAAGTCAATCAATCAGGAGATTTGTTTATATCATCATATTTGTTTCCTTGAATCACATAATTTTTCTTTTTGATATTTCTTCAATGCTATCTTCAATACTAACAAAAGTATTCTGTTTCCTGTGATTTACTTTATGTATACAATATATGATTACACACACACACACATATATTAGTTTATAAAATTCTTACATTTGTGAATACTGTGTTAAGGGTAAAGGAAGAGGTAGACAAGTAATAGCTGTTGCAAGAACAGCAGACTTAGTTCTTATGATGCTCGATGCAACAAAACAAGATGTACAAAGGCAACTCTTAGAAAAAGAATTGGAATCAGTTGGTATACGACTTAATAAAAAAAAACCAAATATATATTTTAAAATAAAAAAAGGAGGTGGATTAGCATTTAATTCAACGTGTCCACTAACAAAAGTAGATGAAAAATTAGTTCAAATGATTTTACACGAATATAAAATTTTCAATGCCGAAGTTCTATTTCGTGAAGATTGTAGTGCAGATGAGTTAATCGATGTGATTAATGCCAACAGAGTATACTTACCATGTCTTTATGTACATAATAAAATAGATCAAATATCAATAGAAGAAGTGGATAGAATTGCTAGACAGCCTAATAGTGTAGTAGTTAGGTAAAACTTTTCTTTACGTAATTTTTTTTATAAAAAAATTAAAGCTAAAAACTATAAAATTATTATAAACATTATTTCACATTTTTCTTACAGTTGCAACATGAAATTGAATTTAGATTTTCTTCTTGAAACATTGTGGGAATATTTATCTTTAATAAGGGTTTATACAAAAAAACCTGGACAACCACCTGATTTTGAAGATGGTTTAATATTAAGAAAAGGTGTTACTGTAGAACATGTATGTCATGCAATTCATCGTTCACTTGCTCAACAATTTAAGTATGCCCTTGTTTGGGTAAGTATCGTTAAATTCTTTACAATATTTATAGTTTATATCTATGTGATTACAATTATTGCTTGAATTATTGCAAATATGATTCTTATAGTTAAAATAGATAAAACAAAATTATTAATATTAAAAAAGAATTCATTTTTCTAGATCAGTGCTGTCCAAACTTTTAGTTAGTAGTAAAATGGGCTTCAACCACTTTCATTATTTCACACGAGCTTCTTTTTTTTTAATATGAAAAAATGCAAACTATAATCGATTATTTTCAGAACAGACAAATAAAGGAATTGATCACGTTTGGTCTTAATTGAAGAAAATATTTGAATAACCAAAATATATGCTAGATCAATTGAATGTGAAATGAGGAAATATGTGATTGCAAAATGCATAGAAGAGAAAAACGCGTGAGTTATTCCGCTGTTTTAAAACATTAATAATAATAAAGAGATAAAACAGCGTAAAGAGCCCTACTTGCGGACAGCACTGTTTCAGATAATGTAAACTATTTTAATTAATAAAACATTCAACTAGTGATCGAAAATTTTAATTAAATATTTTTCAATAAACTATTCTTATACTTTGCTCGTACAATGCTTGTTTTTATTATATTGCAATAATTCTTTTGTATCTAAAAAAAAAAAGGATTCAACTAATAATTGCAAATAAGTGTACAAATTTTGTAATAAATTTCCCAAAAATGTGTGAAGAAACAATGAATTATAGACTGTATATTTTATCTAGCAAGAAATACTTAAAAAAGAGATGAGTTGATCATATTTTCCCAAATTTTTTTTCAGGGTACAAGTACCAAGTATTCACCTCAACGAGTTGGCTTACAACACGTTATGCACGATGAAGATGTTATTCAAATAGTTAAAAAATAAAATTTATACGATTACTTGCGTAAATTACCTGTGAAAATCTAAATTGCAGAAATAGAACGTTACATCATATAGATTTGTTTATACGTTTTGTATGCATTTGCTGGAAAGAAGTGATCGTCTTTTAAAACTTATTTCAACTTACTCCGGACTTGTTTTATTTAATATAAATACGAAACATTTGTACTACGTATTTCTCGATAATTTAGAAATTAAAATTGTTTGAATGCAACTTTTAATAAATATTATTCATGTAAAAGTAATCATAGAAGCTAATTTTTATAGATATGTAATAATTATACACTATTTGTTTATTAAAATGTATTTGGACAAACGAATTACATTTTATATATTTATTTATCTTTGTGTAATATATATCTCCATTATATTATAATGATTTACATATACACATGGAAAAACTGTATCCTTACATAAAAGGAGACTGTAATTGTAATAATAGTAAGATCAATTATCAACGATACAAGATTAATCAGTTAATCACAATAGTAATTAATCATCAGCCGGCTTGTAATAAAAAATAAAGTACTTCTAAAGTATTTATCTTTTATTTCAATTTTCATGTTTTTAATAAAACATGCATAATAGTGATAAAATAGTATAACGTGATTTGATTGTAACTGTAAAACTGATATTTTATAACTTGATCGATAAGCTTAATAAGCAAAACTCTTGCATTTTAAACGATGCAAAGAATTTTTGTTCATTCAGTTGCGCGTTAAATCTATTAGTTACGTCTTAAATATTAAAATATCGCGACAAAAAAAAGTATTCAAACGTTACAAATACATACAGCTACATTTTACATGAAAATCCATCTTATAATCGTTCGTTGCGTAACTACCTCGCAAGTTAGCCACTCTTAGACGAACATACTTGACCTTCGATAAACTTGACAGTAGACAGCTCAACTAAGCAATTGAACACAGGATAGACAATATACAGTGGAAAATGGATTTCCTTTTTGTTTTGTTATGATTTCGCTTGTAATAAGGTATAGCAGCCATCGGCGGTGAACCATTGTAGGGAAGCATTGTCAGCAGGCAAAAGAACTTTCGCCTCGAGTGCAATATGGTTTGATTTGTAAAAACGATTCTTTGGGGAAAAAAGCTCATCCGTCCACGGATCTCAAATAGCAAAAAACGTTAAAGGGGCGATCAGTGCATAGAGGTTTGGCCTGCAGTATGCTCAGGGTTTGCAATACAGAGATATTATGGCTGCAGGTGAGGCCAGCACAGCAAAGTCTCGTCAAGAAAAACAATACGATTACCTGCTTAAATTTTTGCTGGTGGGTGACAGCGACGTTGGAAAGCAAGAAATCTTGAGTGGACTTGAAGATGGTGCTGCCGAATCCCCGTTTTGCAGCGGCAGCGGTATTCGTCAACCTTTCCTTATTGTTATTTCCTTCTCGGTGAGAAGGAAATGCCTGTGTATTTGTCTCAGCGTATTTTGTTGCTGCAGCTACATAACCAATATGTGATACTCGTTTCAAATCGTGCCAGATTTGATGTTTTAATCATGATAGATAATTGCAATGGCATTCTAGAAATTGTTCATTGTTGTTTATTTCGTCAATATCGTCCGCTTGATACGATTAATCCAAAATTTGTTGTCCGACATTTTGCACGAAAAAGCAAGAATTTAAGAATTTGTACGAGTAATTGTAAAGTCAAATTTTAGAAATTCAACAATTCAAAAAAGTTAAAACGTTACGTTACATCATGTTCTATTCGCTTATTTTAACTTTATATCTTTTTGCAACAATTTTTCTTATTTTAATAGTATCTGTAGTTTTTATCTTTTTAATCTGTTTTTTAGCATATAAAACTACTACTATTTTATTGGATGGGAAAAGAGTAAAATTACAATTATGGGACACATCAGGACAAGGTAGATTTTGTACAATAATCAGATCTTATTCTCGTGGAGCTCAAGGTATATTTTTAGTTTATGACATTACCAACAAATGGTCTTTTGATGGTATTGATAGATGGTTAAAGGAAGTTGAAGAGGTACGTAAAGTCAATCAACTTAAATATCAATTTTCTGTTGGTTATATTATTCTTTTAACGTACAAATTAGACAGTTATTACGTAATTAAATTTTATAAATTTAATATTTAATATTATAGCATGCTCCTGGAGTACCAAAAGTACTTGTTGGCAATCGCCTTCATTTAGCTTTCAAAAGACAAGTAGGAGAACGCGATGCTGAAGCATATGCAGCTAAAAATCATATGGCATTTTTTGAAGTCTCACCTCTCTGTGATTTTAATATTCGTGAAAGCTTTTCTGAACTTTCTCGAATGGCTTTACATCGCAATGGTATGGAAAGATTATGGCGATCTAACAAAGGTAATGCGTTTAAATTTTTGCTATAATAATTTTTTTTTTGAATTTGTTATGAATACCAGCTTCATTTCTAGTTCTCAGTCTTCAAGAACTTGCATGTCGTGCAATAGTTGCAAGAACAACAGTTTATGGCATTGACCAACTTCCATTGCCTAAATCCATTAAGTCTCATTTAAAATCTTATGCAATGACAACTACATCTCAATTACGTTATAACGGGAATAGATCACTGAGCTCTAGTAAAAGTCTTGGTTCTCATCATCGAAAATTGCGTTTTGTTGGTGTAGGACATAATGGATTGTCAACTCCAGGTAGCTCACCTGGCAGTATAACAGATTCTCGTACCAGTTGTGTTGGTCGTAATTCTTGCACAATATCTTGAGAGTAATTTTATGATTCTAATTGTAAATATATGATACTAATTCTTTCTTCCTGTTTTGATGTGAAGTGTTTTGTTAACATGCCATAAAAAATGGTAAAATATTAAAAAATTTTATTTTTTAATAGTGGCTACGGTATGAAATATTAGCAATAAAATTGAAAAAAAGGAAAGAATGAATTTACTTGTAATTACAAAATATAAATTCTATGTTTAATTTCACAGTTACTTAATACAATTTTATCATGTTATTTCTTTAATTGTTATTTGAAATAATAGTTCCGCGATTTTGATTAACAAAAATTCCAATATCGTTAAAAAAATTACTTAAAATTTTATCAACGATACAAGACTACATTAGTGAATAGTATAAATTAATAATTGACGCACGTTAATAAAAAATTATTATTGATCAAATTTTTATTTTTCTTAAATTTTGATGGACAATGTTTTTTAAAACAAATTATATTAAAACAGGGAAAAATGAAGTGAAAAGTACAAGTTTACTAAGTCTACAAAGGTTGTGGTAGACTAGAAATAATGTAAGTTGAATAGTTTAGAGCAGCTAATTGGATAATAATATATAAGAACAAATCCAAAAATATATAATAATTTTCAAAGTTTTTGAAAATTTTATTAATTTTTACATTCTTATTTAGTAATAGGAAAAAATTTGTTTTACTGTATTATTTTTGAAATTGTATTTCATTATGTATTTATTATATAAAAACCGTTCAAAATTTATATTGAACATCTAATTTCTTTTCTATTATTCTTTTCTAAGAGAAGATTTATTTATTATGCAAAATTGAATTATGTTTTTCGTGATAATGTAATTACATGTTATTTAAATAACTTAATATAATTATATATTATTTTATTTGTACAGTATAAGTTTATTAAAAATTATGTTATGTATTGTAAATATAAAAGAATTCATTCATACTATACTCATATTTTGATAAATTTCACTACAGCAAATTACTATGATCTCTTAATATCAATAATACAATAATTTAGCAAATTCATTTTCAATTTTTTATTTCTTTTTAATATTTGCTTTAAAATTTTTATGGAAAATAATAATTGTTATTATTAAGCCACAGATATTTACTGTATGAAATTTATCAAACTGTGATAACAATTTATATGATAGTTTTTTAAAGATTAAATAATATCAAGAAAACACAAAATGTATTTATACAGTGTAAAATTCAAATTAAATTATGTGTATATAAAAATAGCTATGATTATTAATGTTATATATGATGATATATAAATGAACTCTTGTTTATTCAGAATAATATGTTAACATACATTGTATTAATATTTACAAAATAATTTTAGTTTCATTTTAAAATGAAATACGACATTAATTGTTAATTCTGTTGATAGTATTTTATTAATTTATCTTTTTCTTGCTATTTTTAGTCGTTAATAGGTGTATTTTGATAAAAAAAAAAAGATATACAATGCAAAAAAAATCATTAATTTCATCATTACTGTGTATATATATCATTATAAGATAATAAAGTTTTCATAAATATTGATATCTTGTCTTACAGAAAGAAAGGGGCCATCCAAATAATTATACTTAAGCAAAAAAATTACTTTTTTATTCATTAACTAGAAAACTTGTTTATGTTTATATTAAATATATAATTTTATTATAAAAGACAATGATATAAATAAGATAATTGTTTATATAAAAATATATGCATGAAATAATTCATATAATTTACGATCACACATTTACGAATTGTTCCACTTTAATATTGTTTTTATAATATAAAATGTTATAAATATGCAAATAATAAATTTCTTTCAATCTATTAACAACTGCAGTAATGATTACTTCTTAAAAATATTAATGTCCTTATGGTTATAAAATATAGTATGATTTAATATTTAACTATATTATATATAAATATTTTAAAATTGCATCAATTGTGTAATGCATATTTTGTCTTTAATAATAAAAATTTTTGTATTATAGTAATTGTTTTATATTTTTATTTTACATTTAATTAAGAATTTCAATTTTAATCAATACATTATATTTGTATAATGAAAATGATACTCTTGAATGAAAAAAAGTTGTTTTCTATTGATAAATAAATTAAAACTTGTACTATATGTAATAATTTCTTTATAGATATGTATCATAAAATAAAATTATCAATGTCAATTTTTTTTACTAACTAAGTTTATTATCCATATAATGGTTTAATATAGCAAAATTTTAAAATTGAAATAAAATTATTATTATGATGTATTTAACTATCACACAGAGTATATTATTAAAAACTGTTCAATTGTTTGATAAAAGACTAATGCAATCTAAATTTTAAGCATCTATCTTTATATTTTCCAGTTTTTATTATATAAACTTTGCTTTAAGATTTAATCAATGTTTATTCAAGAAATATCTTTGTACAATTGAAAAGAAAATTAGAAATGACAGCAATTGATATATCTATGATCGGAGACAATGCTTGCCTTCCCAATGAAAGGAATTTTTGTGTTCCTCAACAATTATTGGAAGTAAAAGAATTATTAAAATCAATCAACAGAAGACTGGAAGATTGTGCTTTAGAATGGCAAGCAGAGATTTCTCGTAAACAATGGAAAATATTTAGATCTAATGTTAATGGAATTACTTTACCTGAACGATCTTTGTTGGCAAGAACATATTTTACAGAGAAAAATCTTGATGAAGCATTTCAACATTTACTTTCTTGTAATAAAATTTTTGCAGAATATTTAAAAAATTTCATTGGCAAGTAAATTAAATATATTTATATTTTTAATAATAAATATTAATAATAAAAACAATATATTAAAATTTAAGCTATTATATTAATTTATTATTATTATTATTAGATCTTTTACAAGACAAATCATCCATTTCAAATATTAAAAAAACATGTGATGTGCAAAATCAATCTTGTAATACAAAAAAAGATTGTAAAATACTAGATATTATTAATACAGAACCAACGCATATTTCTTCACAAAACAATCAATATTTAAATGGGGAAGGAAAAATTCAAGATTATATTGATAACATATTAACAGTTAAAAATTCATTTACTGATGTAATAAAAGCTAAAATTAACTTTGACACCAAATTTTTAGGATTTGAAGCTATATTACATAAAGCTACATCTACATCAAGTGATACAATTTGCCTTTGTCAATATTGTTCTAATACTATGGTAATATATTTTACCTATATTACATCTTACTACTATTATAGTAATATACCAAAAAAAATTCAATTACATATTTTAGCAAACTACACATGATATACACAGAAAATTAAGAAGTGTAACTCTTAATCAAAGAAATCGAGCAGTTACAAAACCTAAACGCTTAACTAGATCTAAAAAAAACATTATTTAAAAAGAAAAAGAAAAATAATTCATAGTACTTGATAAAATCTATGACCATCTATGTAACACCAAGTTTTATTAATTCAATTTTGTTATATTGTACTTATTTCCAATCGTTAAATTCTTGTTAATTTTCATGACTATTAAGAATTTAAACTTAAATAATAACACACACATATATATATACAAAGAAATAATTTATATAATTTAATAGAGGAATTTCTTTATTGTATTTTACATTATTAAAACATTTGATTCTAATGTTAAAATTTTCCAAAATAATAATAAGTAATCATTCAAAAAATCTACTTACTTTGGAAAGTCTCATTTAATTTTTAATTAAACTATTGGAAAATTTAAACATTGAACTGACTCATATCAGTTCTATACGCTTGTTTAATTTATTTATAGTTTTATTCCTATTAAAAATATTATATAATAGAGTTTTAATAGAGTATTTTATATTGTGTTTAATAAGCAATTTACAATACAACAAGAGTCTATACAGTTTTATGCGTGATTTTATAATGATGAATTAATTATTTGCTATTATGTGCTTTATTATTTGTTTTAATATTAAAGTAATTACAACATACACGAATTCAGAAGAAGCATTCAATTATACTTTTTGCAACAAATGCAATTAATATTATGTAAATATTATTTTGTTAAACATATACACGAGCATTTAAAATTCTACTTTTTAAATATTCATCATAATATATCATTAATTATTAATATTGTTTTTTTTATTTACTAAGATACTAACTTGGAAGAAAATATATTTTACAAAAAAGTCAATCGTTTGTTTTTAAATGTATATTACATAAAAACATTACATAATTTGTCAAGACTATATATTACATTTTCCAAATTTTGTAAGTTTATATTTGAAAAAAAAAACATTTTTTTTTTAATTAATAATATACAAATGAATATCAATAAAAGACATTTATAGAAATAACAATTATTTGCTGTTAAAAATTCAGAAAGAATGAATTACTACTTTTTAACTAGTATTTAGTTATAGCGAAATAAACAATAGCAAAAATGTATTAATTAATACAATAAAGATATTTTAATACAAGTTACACATAATGTTTAGATATTTTATCTTGGAGTAAATATTTCTCTGTTCTACATTCTAAATAACGAATAAATCTAGATTTTAAATAGTAGATAAGTTTTACTAGCTTGGTAACATTAAAATTTTTTAATAATTATTAGAATAAATTTTACACTTATAAAAAGAGATTCAAAATTAAAAATGTTTTGTTTTCAGTAACTTACTGAATAAATACATCAGTTTAAATTAGCCTAATCATTGTAATGAACCATTATAATATATGTCTATAACAGATTCAATATCTCATTAACATTACATTACGATTTCTATAAACAGCCAACTTGTATCAAATTTCTTGTTCTATTAATATTATGAATATCCATAAAAGGTTTCTTGTTCATTTGGCTCATTAAAATTGTACCACTTCAAGGGAACCTTATGAGGAAAGACTTTCTTCTTTTGCTATTTCTGTGATCATGAATTTATTAGTTGGATTGAGTATATAAAACACAATTAACAAGTAAATTAACCGACTTAAGAAAGGACAAAAAAATTCTTCCTAATAAAATTCTCCTTGAGTGAAGTGATTAATCTGAGTTTATCATTTATTTAATCTGTATCATACCGATATAAGAGAATAGTATCAGCATGAAATTTTGACATCTTAAGTTAATATTAAAATTACTTTCATGTTCCAGTTTGATTTCTTTTCTACTACATTCACGTTCGTTCAGTTGCCATCATTCTTTAATTTACCTTAGACAAACAGATCTCATAAATATTTAAATGAATAACATATAAAAAATAAATTTTACATTTTTACAACTCTATGCAGTCATTTTATGACGTAATAAGTAATTCAAAAATAATTAAATTTGTTTTTAATGCTACTAATTTTCAAATTTTTTAATATATAATTTAATAAGATAAGACTTTTAATAATACAGATGCATTGTTCATTAAACTTAGACAAAAAAGAAATATCGTATTTATACAGGGTAAATTTGATTATATATAATGCTAATAAACAATATTACAGTCTTATAACACATAAAAATACCAAATAATTAACAACATTTTAATTGATAAAAAACATCAATTAATTTATTTCGATAAAACATCTTACAATGAATATTAATAACTAATTTATAATCAAGCGTATCAATGACTGCAATTCTTGTCACTTTTTCAATTATGACTTTTCTTTTACGAAAATCTAATGTTTATATAAAGTAAATATATAATATATATCATATACATTAGTACGACTATTTTTAAAAAATCTAAGAAATACTTTATTAAGATAGATAATGTATATTCTTTCAAGTACCTTTTAACATAAACAATTTAAAAATTGTTGGTTATTTAAATTGATCGAAACTACTTGAAAAGTTGATTTTTATGAGATCTGTATGCTAGGATAGGCAAAATATGAATTTCGAAAGATAACTGAGTGAAAGTCATTGATTTCACCTGAACTCATAGATTTGTATGCTATGTTCTGGGACATGTTTTAAATTTAAAGATTGATACCTAAAATGATAAAAACCCTATTATTATTTTTATAAAATATAAACATACAAATATGAACATGCAAATGTTAGAATTTCTTAATATAAAATACATATAGCTAAAACTGAAATATTACTTGAAATTACGAAGGTACTTCATAAATAAAATTTAAGAATATATTTATCTGTATTACATAAATATATTGAGTAATACTACCACTCAGAACTACGATGATAATAAAAGCCTTCAATTGTAGCAGCAGATTTTTGGAAGCAAATATAGTAAAATCCTGCAAATGAGGCACCGTTGATATCTTTAATAGTATGGTCAGGGACCAAAAAATGTTCTTTCCACCTCATAAAAACAAAGTCAGTTCCTTTCAAAGCCTCGTAATCAAATGTGTCTGAATTAAATGTCTTGGCATATTGACGAAACGATTCAAATTTGCTCTATAATTTTCAACAATTCAAATGTAGATAGATATCAAAGTAATGAAAATATATAATGGAATACAAACCCAATGTTTCCTATCAACATCTTCATCCGCATCCCATTTACGAGTTAAAAATGGATATTTCTTTGATATAATTTCACCATCAAAAAATGTAGTTAAAGTGGGAAATTCCTCTGTGAGACCTTTAATTTTTAAATAGCCACATAAATAGCTATTTTCTTCATCTACGTGCTGTAATGGAAAAATATTTTTAAAATAATATTTTACATTTCATTTTTAAGATCTTACTACAAAAGATTGTTCATATTTTAAGATATATAACACACACAACATAACACAACTATGCACGCGTGCACGCACATTTTTGTATATGTAAATATATTTATATTTATACAGATATATGAATAGACGTATACAAATGTATATAATATATACAAGTAATACATGTGCGTGCATAATCTTGCAAACATTCCAACTAAAATTTCAAGTTCAATCAATATCTATTACTCAAATGCTACTTATAAATTGTTTTATTGTATATTTTGCTTTTGACAAGTTCATTTTAATAAAATGTCAAACAAAATTAGAAATCTGTATCGCGAAGACATTAATTATAAGCAAACTGAGAGATACAAAGGAAACATTTAAAAATTCTGTTTTTAAAGGTCATTTTAAATCAGCAACAATTTGAATACGTAAATAATACAGTTAACAGGCCCGAATCCGGAAAGAAATTATGAAATATTTAAAGACTAAAAGCGTATAATCATTCGTTACGCAGCAGACAGATGTCAAAGATGCAACAGAAATTTGGGATATTTGTGGCGCAATTTCCAGAAAGACTAGGGGAACTAACCTGCAAAACTACTTCTACGTCGTAGCTGTTGCCTTTGGACTTTTGAGAACCCTGAAATCGCGAACCGTTATAGAGCAAAGATTTTGTGACACCCGGCTGCTTTGAGTTTGCGGGCGGTGGTGGTACTACGTCAACTTTCACCGGCATTCTCGGCTCAAGTGAACGTTCTTAAAATTTGCCCTCCTTGGGCGACAATCTCCTCATCACAAAACTCTCGCAATGACTGCCGGTAATTTTCAAGACATACATAGATGTATTTCTACATAGCCTCGAATCCAGACACCTTCGCGATTGTAATTTTTACGTAAACGTTCAATTCGACGTCTCTTAAAAGGATCTTATTTTTCTTTTTTTTCACGCAAATGCCCGTCAATTATTTTTAATAAACATTGAAGACAACCTTCCACTTAATCGAACAAAACACAATATTGTTTTGTCAACTTACACGTATCGTGTCCTACAAAATTTTAGTTCTATTTTGCCGGATGTATAGGTAAGTGCATAATACTTACCGACAATTCAAATTCTTTTATTCGTTCGAATTTTGTACACGTTATTAGCAATTTCATTAACGTCGTTCTGCCGTTATTTTGTCAAATATGTACATCAAAATCTTTACGGTCAAGAAATATAAAGAAATTATCATTTACATTTATTTCTCTTCTTTTTCGTAAACAACGATCTCAATTTGCTTTCCCGCCATAAAGTTGCAATTTAAATAGTGTTGTTACGCGTTAAAGTGTAGCGAGATACGTTAATAATTCAAATGAAATATTTAAATTTCTACTTAAGAAAATATAATTTTATTTTATGTATCGTTTTCATTTGTGCGAGCTTAATGTTAAGACGTTGATTTGATTATGTTACGAAGGCTATGAGCTGAAAGTTGCGTGAGTTTCAAAGCAAATATGGAGGATTTCAGTGACACGAATTCACACGAAATGACAGAAAATCATGTTCAAAAACGATGTAATAATCAGTGGGTTCGGTTAAATGTTGGTGGTACATATTTTTTAACGGCAAAAACTACTCTAGCCAGAGACCCCAATTCATTTCTCTACCGATTATGTCAAGAAGATTCTGATCTTATCTCAGACAGGGTTAGTCGATGTTTCTAAATAACCGCGAATTTCAAAATATTGTCAAACATTATTCTCATCTATATGACTTCCGTATAATTAATACAAATATTTTACATTACCAATTTAAATCAGTTATTTTTATAAATTCCTTACGTTTATTTTTAAGAATTATTATTATTGTTATTATTATTAGTACTTAAATGTGTAGTACTTAATATATAGTAATGTAATATGTCATGATATATAGGCTATAATTATATATCATACATGTATCATTATATTAAAATAATTCCACATTAGTAATTGGTAATATAATAATTTGTAATTTCACATAAAACCATATCTGTTATTTATGAAAAATTTAAATAAAATAACTTGTTTTATTTAAAGCATCGTATTTTGTTATACAGGATGAAACTGGAGCATATTTAATAGATCGTGATCCAACATACTTTAGTCCTGTGTTAAATTACTTACGTCATGGGAAATTGGTTATTAATAAAGACTTAACAGAGGAAGGTGTTTTAGAAGAAGCTGAATTTTATAACATTACAGAACTTATTCGTCTAGTCAAAGAAAGAATTATATTAAGAGATACTAGACCATTAAGAGATTCAAAAAAACATGTTTATAGAGTTATCCAGTGTCATGAGGATGAATTAACTCAAATGGTATCAACAATGTCTGATGGATGGAAATTTGAACAGGTATTTCTTTCTTATTTCAAACTAATAATATTTTTATGTTAATATTTTATTTTTTTAATACAAATGACATCATTAAAATTTCATTTTTATCTGTTTAAGTTAATTAACATAGGATCTCAATATAATTATGGAAATGATGATCATGCTGAATTTCTGTGTGTGGTCAGTCGAGAATATGGAGCCAGTCAACTCAATAGCAAGGAACAAGAGTCAACGGATCGTGTTAAGGTATCATTATTACATTCAAAATTTTCATGTCACTCTTTTAACCAAAACAGTTATACTTAACTTTTTTTTGTAATTTTGTTGTATATCATCAAATAATTGTATTGCTTTATTTATATTTTATATTTATTTTGTCATTTTTGACATAAGATTATATTACTAATGTTAATTAATATATTTTTATTTTATTACCAATAATTAATAAAATATACTATAATTAATAAAATATTGAATTATAAACAAGATATAAAGTTCAAAAAAAATTTATAAAGAAGAAACTTTCATATATTTATGTAAATGAAGTTTAAGGTCAGTTATGTTTAAATTTCTATTCATAAAACTTTTACTTTTGTTTTATAATATAAGGTAATATAAAAATACCCTATAATTGATATTAAATGTATCATGTGGAAAACATCATTTTATATTGCTTTTTTATAAAAATAAAAAAATATTTCGGTGTTTATCTTTTTTTATGGAATTAAATTATAATATAATATTATTAATAATTACTTACATTTTTCTTGCCAAACATTTATTTTTAATACTTACTAATTCAGAGGTCAATTTGCATGAGCATGTTCTGCCTCTAATATTTGCTGTATGTATTATAATTTTTTGTATTGCATGCTGAACATTAAATAAAGAAGTTTTTCTTTTATTGGCTTGATTAATTTTTTTCCCTGTTGTCCTGCATTTATTAATGCATGTGCCTGAATTATTCTTTAAAGTATTATGCAACGATCAAATCTTTTGTTTGATAAAAGGTTTTATAGTATATTGAAAATAAAATATTAATAATTAAATAGTTCACAAAATTATTTCATATTTCATTCATTATTATTTTATTACTTTCATCGAAATATAAAGATACTATCTTATTGCAATCTATACAACAAAATGCAGAGGCTGAACAATGCAAAACTAAATAATATCTACATATTTTAGTTAAAGTTTTATAATGGTATTTATATGTTTTTTTTTAAATGTATCTTGTAATACAAATTTTATAATCTTACTAAGCTTCAATCATTAAATTGTATTTTAGGTTCTGCAGCAGAAGGGTTCTCGCATGTAATCTCTAAATCCATCTTTTTCTTTTCTTGCTTCATTTAATTAAAGCAACTGTGCAGCAACAAGATGAAGACTATTTTTATTTCTACATATAGAAATTTAAGTTCACACAAGGTCTTCATTGCTTTATTTTCAATAACAAAGAAGAAGATACAAAGGTATAATTTCTTTTGTAGATACATAGTTATACAACACAAAATGAAATTATAAGAATTGAAAGTATTATACATTGATAAACAAATTATTTTATTTTTTAAATTTTAATTTTAATTTCTAACAAACATTTAATGAGAATGGTATGGATTATAATGATAAAAATAACACTGAATTATTTCATAAGGGATCATACATTTTATAATGGAAAAAATTAGTAAAACTTTTTATTCCATCACATCACATCTGTGACACTCTCCTTTCAAAAAAGAATGTACCAAATATTAATACATACGTACATACACACAATTATCAACAATAATATGTTATGAAAAAAATTGTTACTTAGAAATGTTTTAATTTCACTAAATAGTTTAAAAGACAATAGCATTCATAAAGGCAATCTTTTTCATACAAATTTCTACAATGAATATAAATACTCTCTAGTAATAAATAGTTTATCTTTTTGTAACAAGTTGTATAAAAATCATTTTTTTTCTAATTGTATCTTTGTCATAATATTACCTAAATTACTTACCTTTGCACTGCCGCTATAAAACATAAAATGATATTTGTATATCTAGCATGATACTTTTGATTACCCAATATAAAGTTATAACCACAAACGTAAAATTAGTTTTGACATATAATAACGTGAATAAAAAAAGAATGAATGTAATTTTTAATAAAAGCAATTTATTATATTGTTTATTAATATATTATAATGTATAGTATAAATATAAGATTACAAACGTTCAAACCATATAAAACATTTGAAAGAAATTAAATAATTCTCAATTACTTAAGACTTTTCTAAATATATATAATTTCTATTTCATTATATCAATATTTAATTTTATGCAAAATAATTAGGGCAATAGACTGTACAATTATGTATAAAAAGATACATATTATTATATTTTTCACTTTCTTTTCTTTTTTTATTTACAATACGTCTATTTAATTTGAATAAAAGTTTCCGTTTTTATATATATTTAAGATTACAACAAATATTATAATTATAGAAATAAAAACACTTTGTAATAGGCATTAACATAGGTTGTCAATTGTTGAAGGCCTATTAAAGAAGTGTTGTAGACAATATACTTGTAAAAGAATTATTCATGAGAAAAAAATTATGTGTAGCACTAAATTGTTATAAGTATTATTAGAATTATGTTATATATGATATATAATAAGTTGTATATTATATATATATATAATGTGTGTGTGTATATATATATATATATATATATATATACACACACACACACACACACACATATATATAATAGTTTAATGACAAAGATTTTTTTCTGAACATGGTGTATAAAACAATTTAGTAATACGTTCATGTGTCACTGAATAAATATTAATAAAAGAAGGTTTAATTACATAGATAAGAAACACAAGGCATATGAATACCTGCAATGAAAACTTATTGTTTGGCTATTAATTATTATTCTACATGTTTGAAAATAACAAAAGAATTGAGACCACCATATTAATCATTTTGTGCAATGTACGATGTAACTTATATTGAAAGATGATGTTGCTTTGTACCTTAAACTTATATCATTAATTTAACTGATATTAGAATTCACTATTATCATATTAAGCATAGAGATATATAACTATATGTAAAAGAATTTGTACTTTCATAGATATATTTTTAAGTCTATTAATTGTTTCACGTTTATTGTTAGAAAAGAAAGTAATATTTATATGCATTCAAAAGTAAATTTTAATACTGACATTTCAAATTAGATAGAAGATTATAGGAAGAAATATATAAATGCAAATAAAATAAATGAAAATTTATAATATACAAATTGTGTTTAAAATAAAAGCAATTCTATTTACAAAGAACATACACATTTAGTAATTATTTTTAACATCACGTATATTTATTGATATTCATATATGTATGAATATATTAATTTAATATTTAATTTTTTCAAAATAAGTATATTTTATATGTATTGTAAAATATATGCTTCATTAATTACAATAAAATTAAAGATTTAATTTATATACTGCAAAAATATTTTATAATTGTTATGAATAATTAAATTTGCAGTTTATTTTTTTGGATATCAAATTAATGTACAAATGTCTACATCAATTTTTTATTAATTGAAAATATATTATTTACAAAACAGTACCAAGTATCAATTTTTACAATAAATTATAAATACTAGAATATTATAGCAGATGTAGTAGGATATATATTGATTTATGGATATATATTCATTAAGGCATATTTGCTATTGTTTTTAATGGTTGATCAAGATATCTTGCTAAAGCTTGTGCTTTTTCTCTCAATAATCCAAATCCTACGTTTTCTTTTGCATACAAACATAACAACAAATTAGCTACTTCAGTAATAACGACTTTGCCCTCCTACAAAAATATTATTTTGATTAAAAACATATTAGTAACTGTATGTTATTTATAATCTTTCATTAATTAATATGATACTGAAATTTGTAAATAATAAATTATAATCTATCATTGCAATAAAGACTAAATACTGTATTAATAAATAATGTATTAATAATTATTGATTGATTAAAAAATATATTATAAAAAAAATGTTTTTTTATGTTTACTTTCATTACTGTTACACTGTTTTTTATTTCATTAATAATCTTAATAGCTATTAATAGTCTTAGTAACTATTAAATTAACTATTAATGAAATAAAAAACAGTGTAACAGTAATGAACATTTTAATGTTTCAATAATGTTTGTACTATTTTTTATTTCATTAATAGTCTTAATATGTTTAACTTGTATTTAACATGAACTTTACTAAAAATATTTTTACAATACATTACAAAAATTTATTTGTAATTAATTAGGAAGAAATATTAATAAAAACATTAAAGAATATTAATAAAATATGTAGTATATAATTTAAGTACCATGTGATTAATTAATTAATAGTCAAATATTTGTTAATTACCACACAATCCATCAATACAAATTGCAATTCATCTTCTTTAAACGCATTTCGTCCATTCTTTTCATAAGCTGACCAAATGTTACTTGTAATAGCAGCAGTTACTCTTGCATCCTTATCTCCATAACCACTGTAAGCTAACAAACCACCATCTCTATTTAATAATCTGAAATTTTCATTTAAAATATTTAATTATAAAATTTTCTAACTGTTCTTCATTATATAATAACAGTCAAATATATATATAATTTCATTTGCGTATACATTAAAAGCTTATCTATAATATTATATATAATATTATATATCTTGTAATATTATTGGATTATATTAATATTAATATTAATATTATATTATATTAATATTCTTCTCAATGAAAAGAATATTTTACTTACAATGTATTTTCTACGCCACCGGTATTGGCTTGACTAAGTACTTGGGTTAAAGCTTTTGGTTTCAACATAGTTTCACAAGTGATAAATACCAATTTTTTCTTTTCAAATTATTCTCAATAAACTTTATTGTAAATTTCACACAAAACACCAAGATACAAGCATTATTTTTTAATAACTGTAATCTTTAATAGCTGTAAAACAAAGTACATATAATATTCCTAGGACAAAAACGTATGAGACAAATTGTACAATACCAATTTTCCACTAGAGGAAAGTAAAGTTCTAGCATATATTTTCTCATATTTATGATATATTATTATGGCTTAAAAAATCCTTTTAACAATAATAATACAGAATTTTTACTTTATTATCTAAAGACAAAGAACAAATAAATATAATTATTTGATTTTAATACCCTATTCTTTACAACTGAAGATATAGCGATGTTATGATGTTATTAATTTATGACATTTTAATATGAAAAAATCATGTAACTGTATTTTATTATAAAACTTTAAAATAAAAAGTACAGAATGAGTATTTTAAAGATTTGAGATTTTACATAGCTCAAGATAAAAATAAAAAAAATAGTTAATTATTATAATTATGAAACAAACCTATGTTATTACACATTTTACTATACAATACTATAATTATTTTACTGTATTATTTTATTGTTCATGCAAACATTACTGCAATAATATTATATTACTGATAAAAATTTTACAATTTCGTAAGAACAAAATTATACTAACGAGGTTATATTTATATCAAACAAAGGTTATGTTCCGTCTGTACGTACGTATTTAAATTGAGATATATTTTTAAATATATGTAACATATTACAATTAAATTTTCAATATGTGACATAATTATCTAGTAAGTAATAATAATCTAGTAAGCAATGAAACTAACTTTAATATAATGTATATGTACACAATAAATATATGCTGCATAATTTATCGCAAAAGAAAATAGTATACTTAAATAATGACAAAAAATATTATTTTGGAGAAATTAATTATTTTGTTATTATGCAAGAAAATAAATTAAAAACAGATGAGCATTACTTGCGGAAGATAAGTTGACGAGTTATGGTATAATTGTATAAATACACGTGTACATATACACGTGCTTTTGAAAAAGAAAATTTGCATAGTTTATAATCTAAAGTATATATCCAAAATTGTTATTCAACTATTAAGTAGTAAATGAGGAAGAAAGATAACGAATAGTATTAAATAATTTGAAGAAATTGTTTTTTTTACATTATGTTGTATTTTTTAATATATATACTTTCCACACATCATACATACACATACTGTAAAACAATTACTTATAAATTAACATTTGAAGCAATATATAAGTATTTTATTATAAGAATATCAAGAAAAATATATAAATATTTTTTAATTTACAGTAAACTATTATCATAAATATAAAACATGATGTAAATGGCAATTTTATAAATATTTTAATAATTTCACATATGTATATATATGAGCTATTAAATTTTAAAAAAATGTTACAACAAGGAAAATCACCATTACTTTTTGAAATATTTTACGAATGTAAAACAACAAAAGCTAGAGCTGGTAGGATGATTCTTGTTCATCATCATGTGGATACACCAGTATTTATGCCAGTAGGCACGCAAGTAAGTCAAGTCACTTATTTCAGGGAAAATTAATATTTTATGATATCGTGAATCATATCTAATACATTATAAACTTGTAATATGATTCAATTGTTTATAAAATATTTTGTTACCTATAGCCATATTATATAGTTTGATACCAGCATTAATATTTTAGGGTACCTTAAAAGGCTTATTACCTCAACAATTAGAACAATTAGATTGTCAAATTATACTTGGTAATACATATCATCTTGGAACAAGACCTGTATGTAAGACATATTATCGCATAAAGATTTTATTATGACTTCTAAATGTAAAATAATTGAATTACTTACATTTAAATAAATTAAATAAATGTATTATTGATAAAAATGTTATTTTTTAATATCTTGCAGGGTATTAATATCTTGGAAAAAGCTGGTGGTTTACATAAGTTTATGAATTGGAAAAGAGCTTTATTAACAGATTCTGGTGGTTTCCAAATGGTATCATTATTAGAACTTGCTAAAATTACAGAAGAAGGTGTGAAGTTTAAATCACCATATAATGGTAGTCATTATATAAGAGTAATTTGTATTTAAACATATTCAAAATATTCATTTTGTATTAACATATTCAAAATGTGAGTATAATTAAAATACTTTAATATTATTTCATAGAATCAGATTGCATGTTGACACCTGAACATTCTATTCAAATACAAAACATAATAGGAGCAGATATAATGATGCAACTTGATGATGTTGTGAAAACTACAGTAACAGGACCAAGAGTAGAAGAAGCAATGTATAGGTAATATTACATTTGTATATATAATTCATATATATATATATATATATATATTAATTTATATTTTTGTATTTGTATATATAAAGTAATATTTATAATAAAAATCTATTAAAATACTCAGTATATTATCTACAGAACAATTCGATGGTTAGATAGATGTCTGAAAGCACATCAGAGATTAAATGAACAAAGTATATTTCCAATTGTACAAGGAGGTCTTGATTCCAAACTTAGATCAGAATGTGCGAATCAATTAATTAAACGTGAAGTCAATGGTTATGCTGTAGGTGGATTAAGGTAAAGTAAATGATATATTAATTTAGGTAGAATAAGGTAAAAAGAAAAATTATTTTATAATTAATGTTATTTCTAGTGGTGGAGAATCTAAAAATGACTTTTGGAAAATGGTACATCTTACTACAGATATACTTCCAAAAAATAAACCACGTTATTTAATGGGTGTTGGTTTTGCTATTGATTTAATTATTTGCTCTGCTTTGGGAATAGATATGTTTGATTGTGTATTTCCTACGAGAACAGCGGTAATTAATTATTAATAACATATGTGATTAAGCAAAATATACTAGTAAAATGAAATTTATTAATGGGTATATCAATTCTTTTTCAGAGATTTGGCTGTGCTTTGGTATGTACTGGTCAACTAAATTTGAAACAGATCCAATATCGTAAAGATATAAGACCAATAGATGAATCATGCGAATGTAGTACATGTAAAACATACACACGCGCTTATCTTCATCATATTGTAACAGTAGAAACAGTTGCATGTCATTTACTATCTGTTCATAATATTGCATTCCAAATGAAATTGATGAAAGATATTAGACAAAGTATTCAAGAACAAAGATTTCCTGAATTTATACAACAATACATGTTAGATTTGTTTCCGAACAAGGAATATCCTTCATGGATAGTGGATGCATTGGAAACTGTTAATGTTACATTATTATAATAATTATTATTTATTTTCATAATAAAATATATCCTATGTGTTTTAATATGTATGCTTTACAGAAATAAATGGAAAATATTATATTTTATAACTAATTTAAATTAGTAATATTAATGTATGCTAAAGTAACTATCGTCATAATGAATAACTTACATAAAATAAGTGTTTTATAATATATTAAAATATATTATTAATATTATATTGATTTACTTCTATAATAATATACATATTAAAGTATATTAAAATCAATATAACATAAATCTACTCAATGTTAAAAATTGTTCTGTAATTTATGTAAAACTTGTACTTTACTGCAGTTTTATAAATATTTTAATTTATAGCATTTTATTAGTCTAAACATTACCTTGTCGTCTTAGATTTTTGTAAAGTCTAATGACAATTTTTTAAACAATAAAGAAATTAATTTTAAAGATATATTTTTTGTTTTAAATATGTTTATCCATTATTCTAAACTATGCTGAGTGAACTATTTCATCACATGAAATCATCTGAATCATATCCACTATTTTCTATATTTGACGTCATATTAGATGTATTAAATAAGGAATTATAACTTCTGCAAAAGTAAAAAATAATATTAAGTCTGATGTAATTAAATAATCTTTTTTTATGGGCAACAACTATTGATTTACCTCATTTCTGCTTCTTCTTTTCTTCGTTTTTCTTCTGCTTTCTCTCTTTCTTTTTGCTCTTTCAAAAGTCTTTTTTTATCTTCCCGTTCATTTCTATCTCGTTGTTCTCTTTCTGCTTGTAAATTTACTTGTTCTGAACGTTTAGTTTTATTCAATCGATTAACGATAGCATTTATGCGTTTCGTAACGTGAATTTTACGAACATCTTTATCTCTATGAAAGCCAACTTGTCCTATTTCCATACCTGGTGTTTTTTTCAGATTTGACCACATTGTGTACACTATATCGACATCGTTCATTTTATTTCCATCAATACTATTTGCTTTTACTAGCTGCGCTGCATCTTCTAAAACTATACTGGATATGTCATCTATTGTTTGACCCTACAAGTTATATATACACATGGTATAACTTACATGCATAATAAATATAAATCTGAATAATATACATGTTTTTAACAGAAAATATTTACAAGGTGAAGTCGAAGGTATACATGCGCTGAAGAGTATTTGTCAACATGAAACCAAACATCTTCTGGCCAACCCCATTTTATAAGGTCATCATCTAAAAAATCATGTATTAAAAGAATATGTCTTAGATATTACAATACATTTTAATAATTTTCACTCACTTTCATATTGATCAGTTCCCATAAATAATGTTACTGGTGGCTGTACAACTGCAATACAGAATTATAATTACAATTCTAACCTTATTGAATTTCATTACTTTTAGTAATCAAATATATAAGATAAAAAAAGAATTTAAATATACGCAATAGACATGAAGTCAATGATAAATAATAATACCTTCGCTTGTAAAATAATAAACCATTATTGCAAAAAATGTTTGGTTGAAACACGTGGTACAATTTATCTGTCAAATTTCAAATCGATAGTGGCGACAATAAATCGTACTTTTTTGGAACTATTTAATTTTTTAAAATGTAACATTTTCCTTTCCTTACTGTTTTAATGAAATTGAAAAATATTTATACAAAATATTATTATTATTACAAGCATTAATTAACAACAGAAATATATAAAAATTCAGAAAACAATATTAAAAATGCTAGCAACGATGCTACGTAATGTAAAATTATATGTAAAAATAGAATTTTTATAATATTAATAAAATTTAATTATTTATGTATATAATAATAATAAGATCAACAAATATATTCAATATATTACCGTAATAATAAGTTTTATTTCTATCTGTTACAATATATCATTAGAAATATTTCCAAAACTTTGTGCCGCGAACTTATTCATTTATTATTAACATTTATATTATATTAAATAAATAATTTTTAAGTCAAAAATAAGTTGGATATTGATTTATATGAATTGTAGGTTTCTCAGTATGATACACTGACAAAATATCATCCATTATTCGTTTTATTTCAGGATCTCTTATTCGTTCATCTAAAGATGATGATTCTAACAGGGATAAATACACTAAAAATTCAAATTTTGTATTAATTATGATATTATTTGTAATTATATCAAATTTTAAAACATTCTTACTATTTTTATTATTTTTTAGAAAAAATAACTTTACCAAGTAACATATTAGGATTTGTAAGACTAAGTTGAATATGTGGATCATTCATGATTGCTTTATAAATTGAACTATCTGGATCAAGCTCTGGACCTAAATCTTGTAAATCATGTGTTCTTTCTCCAAGTAACCATTCACACTGAAACAAAAAGTACATTTAAAATATAATAAAATTAGAATTATATAAATACTTACAGCATTAATTTGATTGTTTTCAGTAATTTTTAAAGCCTGAACAATATTCTTTTCCTCAAATCCCATCTCTAATAATAACTGTACTGCTTTAGGATTAGGTTTGAAATCCATCTTTCTGCACCGACGATAATGTTTTAGCAAACGATCTACTATGCTGGGTATATATTCTTCCTTCTCCAAGTTTTCACATTCTATATAATTATCAATTTATTATAAATCAAATAATTTACAATTCATACAATTATAAATCAAAATTTAATATTAATTATAATTTTAATCATTCCAATTTTATTATATATGTTATTATTTTAGAAATCCAAATGAATCAATTTATAATATTTTTAAAAAGAAATTGTTTGTGTGAGCTCTTATTTCTAATAATAATTATATAAATAATTTCAAATATATATCAATGGATATAAAATGAAAATTTACTGAAAAAAACATTGCAAGTATATAATATTTATCGTAATATTTATAACAATTTAAAAAAAAACTGAAGTTAATGTTTCAAAATATGTACATAAAACAATTATGAAACATATCAAATTTCATATCAATCACGATCAAATAGATCATATTTTTATTGAATAATACTCATATTTATTTATTACAATCTAAAATTTTCTTAAGAATCAAAAAAATATGTTTTCGATTAACTTATAGTGTTATTTCATTAATTATTTTTTACAAATAAATCAAGCGTTTCCTTTAAGAGTTTTTATTGTATAAATAACTAAACTGAAGATATTTTTACCATTACCTTTTTCAGTAAACATAAAATCAAAGTATTCATCATCATCATCATCTTCTGGATCATTCTGATGTTCTGTTAACCATTCTAATGCTTCAATTATGTTCGATCTGTAATAAATTTAAAATCCGAACATAACATTTATTGTTAATTTATAAATATTTATAAATATTAAATTAAATAATAGATTGCTTATACTTTCGCAAGTAAAGAGCTTTCAAGACTTTTTTGTCAGAATAACCCATTTCTGTGATAGTTTTTATAGCATTTGGATTAATATTTGTTTTACGTTTTAATTTTCCTTTTAAAATATCATAAAGCTTTTCATGTGCTTCTGAACTGTATAATATAATTTTTGCCGATGCTCTTACAAGTGTAATTAAAATCTTTCTTAGTTCATACTGAAACTGTAGAACATATAATATAAATTTTCTTTATACAAAAAATGAAATAGGTATATATGTATGTATATTTACATCACTACAATAGTAAAGAGATGGAATATATTTAGTTGGATTATGTATAGCTAAATCTTTTGTTACTTGTAGTATTACTTCGTCATTTGGACCTTTTAAGGCATTATCAGATAAATTTTCATGTGTAACTATTGGACGACTATTTATTAACATTAATTCATCTAAAACAAAGACAATAATTTTATATTGTTTTTATATATATAGATTTAATACAAAATATTAACAGATTTTTTACCATTTTCATGAATTTCTACACAAGTTATTTTATGATCATCTAGAAGCTGCATAAATTTAGATGTATGAATTAAACGAAAGTTAGTTGGATTTTTTGATACATCATCGTCATAGAAATGTTTTATTGCAATATTTTTTACAGTACTGACAGTCATATCTGATGTCACACTAAAACTTGTGATCATTCCTTCCGGGCTAAATAAATAAATAATTATTAATTATTAATAGACTCTAGAAAATATTTAAAATATTCAATAATATTTTACCTTATGACATTCAAAACAAATTTTGATGTAGACATTGTATAATTTTATGATTTTCTATTTCAATAGATGGAATTATTAGGCTCTCTTGCTTGCTTTTGCTGAACTAAATGATTTTTGCAATTACAGAAACATTAATCTGTTAATAACGGAAAAATACATATCTTTAACGTATAGAAATGTTATCTTTTTTTTTGTTATGAATGACACAAACAATTTTGTATTTATATTTTTTTTATTTTATTAAACAGATATTATATTCACATGAAATTTTTTACTTAAATTGTGTATTTTAATTAAAATTTCTTTTGTACTACATATTAATAATTTTGTAAATATAAAGGTTAAAAATAAGTCAAAGAAATATTTTTAAATGTTGTTATAATCGTAACCAGAAAATCTCCACCTATAGTTTTCATTTATGTTGTACGTGAAATAACCAATAACATGTGTCTGTAAATATTTTGTCAAAAGTTAGAATATTTGATTAACGGTTCTTATCAACATAAAATTTAAGCATATATATACATATATATATATATATATATATATATATGTATGTATGTTTGTATGTATGTATGTATGTATGTATGATATAGGTATACAAATGTTGGTTAGAAATTGCAGATAATTTGTTTGCACATACATGTATATCGTGATGTACAAAATATAACTGGAAATATATAACTATATAAATAAGTCTGTAATTTTGTGAATTTGTTTTATTTTTTACAGGAAAAGAAAATTATAATTCTATAACAAAATATAATAAATATAATATAATATATTTTATAAACATGCTTTTGTGATTTAGAGGCTATAAATCACGAAACTACTTTTATAATACTACATTATTGAAGACAAGAGCCAATAATTATTAATAACGTAATTGTGACTATCATATGTTTATTATATGTCTAATAATGTTATAAATTTAAAAAAATCTAATTACAATATTTTAAAATATATTCTTTTTAATGTTAGTACAACAAGAGCTTGCTTAGATTTATTGCATATATGTGTATAAATATTTGAATATTCTTTCCTTTTCTTTCCTTGTAAAATTTGATTGAATGTTATTTGAATTTGTAAATATTCATTAACATTCATGTGTCGTATAAATAAATAAAGAAATTCAGTTGGATTTCTCAGGATGGCTGAAAAATCTGGATGTGGTGAATTACAGCAATTAGTTCAAGAAGAAGAATGTGAAGAGCCATTGAGTCAACGTGGAGAAGCTACACCACCTTCGACACCAGCAAGATCTCATCATCCAAGTAAAAATGATACACATAGTTCTCATATATCGGTATGAATTTAACATTAGTTATTCAATTCTTTTTATCAAAATAAATGATGTTCTCTTAAAGGAAATAATAAAAATAATAAAGAAGTTAAATATTTTAGCAACAAGTACTATGGGAAACTAATGTACAAACATCACCAATTGTTAGTAAAGGAAGTTCTGGTCAAGCAACAAGTCAAGGATCTATGGTTTCTGGACGTGCTGTAAATACTTCCAATCATGGTAATCAGTCACGTTTAATGTACATGAATGAGAAAGAAAAACAAAGACCAAATCGACCAGAGCTATCAAAGATTAATCGTCAACATAGAGGTAACTTTGTATTTTATAATAATATCTCAAATGTATTATTTAGAATAGTAATAAATTAAATATTCTAAAAGTATTTCTTACAATACTTAGATAATATTTCTTTAATTTAATTTCCAGTTATGTATTATTATTTATATTGGTATTTTAGTATTTTGGTATATAATTATTGTATAAGAAGTATTATAATAAAACCTTGCTTATTAATATAAAGATTTATATTTTTGTTCATTAATAATACATTATAATCTTTTCATATATTCTTCTGTTTTAAGTATTTTTAAGTTTTCATTTTTTGGTTGTGTTTTGGTGTCATAAAATAAAGCTACGGCACCATGCAAACATCATTGCTTTTTGTCAGAGGTTCCTGATGTACGGCGTATGGAACAAGCTTTGTTACAACTCTTAGAAGATTTTCATAGTGGTAATTTACGAGCATTTGGTATGTAAAATATATTTTTTAAATATACTGCTATAAATATAAAATTGAAGTAATATTATTTTGAAATCTAGGAAAAGATTGTAGCATGGAACAAATGACCGAAATAAGAGAACAACAAGAGCAATTAGCTAAACTTCATTTTGAGTTAGGTCAAAGGCAAGGAATTGGTGGAGAACAATCAGGTCTTCGACATTCAAATGCTAATATGGATAATTTGTTGGAATGTCTTCAAGAACTCAGCGTTTGTATTGAAAAATTACATAGCAAGTAAAATATTACTATAAAATATTTATGAGATATATGTATATATCTGTATATATTCATCTGTATAATTTCATTTATTTAAACAAGATATTTGAATAGAGAAATAGGCACGAATTAATGTAAAACAGAATGAAATAATGAAAATGTAAGTTTTTTATAAAATGTTTTTACATTTTGGAAACCTTTTGTGGTATTGTTTTTATATAATTGTATATTATATTTTTCAATAATGAAATTTTACATATCTTGATTTCAGTGTTTTTTTTTTTATTTAAAAATTCCTTTTATTATTTCCATAAATTTATTTTTATCAAATTTTTTACAAAAACATATAGTAATAATTGTTTAATAGTGTCTAAAGACCGCTATACACATTCAAACGTGCGGCGATACATGCATCGACTCCTGGGTTTCATGAAATTTATATCAGTCAGTGTACATTACCGATTATTCAGTTTGTCATATGACATCACATTGAAACATGTACTTTAAAATGTTGGATTATTTTCTACTTCCAGTATTACTATTAATAATAAGTAAAAATAAATAATAGGTAAAAATAAAAGAAATAAAATAAATAGATAAATAATAAAAAAAGATTATTTATTAAATGCTAAAAAAACATGGCCAAAAAGATAGTCCAAAGAAACAGATTTTCCAGTTCTGAATTATTAAAGATGAATGAATGATTATAGAATGATTATAGAAATTATCTATGTATAGATGACTCTGTTTTTAATTATCTGTTGAATAAAATTTGCCCAAGGATTGAAAAATGAAACACAGTCATGAGAGATACACTTAGTGCAGAGAAGAAACTATCTGTAACACTAAGGTTTTAGCAACAAGAGTTATGAAGATTTAAAATTTAGTACTGCAATTTCACTTCAATTATTAAATAAAATTCAAAGATAAAATTAAATTTTTGTTTCAAACATTTTTATACAGATTTTCCAGGCAAAATATTGCATAACATTACAATATAATAAATATGTATATATAAAAACATATGTAATATAAACACATACATAAACATTAAACAAACAATGAAAAAAATTATGTGGATGTTTTTGTATTTAAGTTTAATAAATATTGCAGTACTGGATTGAATGATAATTATTGAGATAATGCATTATACGAGATGTAATATGCAGGAATATTTTGATAATCATTATTTAATACTACCGTTGAATAATTTTCATTTAATTTTCCAAGTTTTCCATAATAAGTCGTATCCACAATTATTTTTCCTGCAATAATCAATTACTTACACTCGTAATATCGGTTGAAATCTTCGATCGGTTCACCAATTGAACCGAGATTCTGTTTTTTGCATCGGGACGCTAGTTGCAACCAGTTCAATTGTTTTTCCAAGTTGCTTTCTAGAACTATACTATTATTTATGATGTCTAAATCGGAGGTGGCTAACTGGCGTGGATCGCACGTGGCCCTTGCACTTGCTTTCCTAATCGCTAATGCTACCTCCTTTACTGCATCGACTTTCCCGATTATGTTGAGAGTATCGCGGCCACAATACTTGCATTAAGTATATATAAGTGTTACGCGTAAATTGTTTTCTTTACTGTAGCTGCAAAAATTAAAGGAAGATAGGGGAAATGTGGCCCGCTGCGGGACAGTGGGAACTAAATTCGCTGTCTCTGCTATTCTTTGCAGATTATAAGCTAGAAGTGGCTAATTGGCGAGTCGCGGGCTGCACGGTGGCCCTT
Organism: Tetragonula carbonaria; assembly: GCA_032399595.1. Classification (NCBI taxonomy): domain Eukaryota; kingdom Metazoa; phylum Arthropoda; class Insecta; order Hymenoptera; family Apidae; genus Tetragonula; species Tetragonula carbonaria. The sequence goes on along the minus strand of JAUCRC010000015.1, from coordinate 7,001,866 downwards.
GCCTCTATTTTCCTAATTGCTAGCGCTATTCCTTCCATTACATTCGATCTCTCTCCTGCTCACTCTTGAAAGTGTCACGGCCAACAATATTCGCATTAGGTATATATGTATCCATATAAATTGCTTTTAAAAGAAGATAAGAAAAGTTGTTTACGTGGCTTGCTGCGGAACAGAATAGGAATTCTAATATTCATGGCGGAGGAACCGGCAAACTGACAATCAGTAAACAGAAAGAAGGATCTGCAAGTGGATACGACACGACGTTTGTCTTTCTTTGTTCAATTAATGCTAGGAGTCTGACTCCTACATCGGTGACAGTTGTTCCGATACCGATTCGCCGATGCCGAACTAGATATGCACATGCATTGCAACATGTATCATGAAACTTAAGAATCGATGCATGCATCGCCGCGTGTTTCAACGTGTATGGCCTAAGCGACCTTAACAAGCAATAAGTAATTTATTAGAAATGAATCATATAATCTACATTGCATTATATTTCGTAGTTATTATATTTAGAGTTTTTATACCTATTTTTTATTTATAAAAAAAGCTAATACAATGTTATTTATTATATTTAATATCTTTATATTTATTTACATCTATTTTTCATCTACAAAAAAAAACTAATTCAACAATAATAAAAGCTAATATAGCTGTCTATTATATAAAGCGTACATAAAGACAGTACGTAGGTTCGATGATAAATTTTGTTTAAGACAATATTAAAAATGTTATGTAAAATAAGATACTTTATATGTATGTATGTATAATTAAATTGTATCTTAAAATAAATGAAGCGCACGTAAGGGTCGCGAAATAGTTGTTTTGAAATGCGATTATTAATCCAACAATCTAATTAAAAAATTAAATTTGCTGTAACGCATAATAAGATCTCGAATTTGAAAAAGAATGTATTTCGCGAAAAAATTGCAATGTATTTTACGTTTATCTGAAATTGCATCTCGATTGATTTTAAACGGAAGTTTATATATGTAGATAGCAGTCATTTTTGTTACCTTGCAGCATCAAAACTATATTTTGTACTTATACTTTTTGGATATGCAACAAAATATATACACTATCAGTTTAATTTAGTTTCGTTTAAAAAGGTGATACTTCCACTTATCTTACTACATGTGTTAAATACGACTGATCTGCAATGTTTTCTTTCCAACCTTATAATCAGGTTTGTATCGTTAAAATCATTAAAATACCACAACTGTACAAAAATTTTCAGAGTTCATAGATTGTTTGCTATATAAATTTTTATATTCGATAACGCAATAAGTGTGAATTTATATTTTACATTTTTTTTTAACTGTCTTCGTAAATTTTTATTTTATAACCTTATATGTATAGTTTATTATGAAATTTATACGCATCTTATAAGTAAAAAATAATTTCTTAAATTATAAAATAAACTATTTTATATACACGTACTTTTTTTTCTAAAAAAAAATTTATCATACTTAATATTTTTAGGTGTTATATCATCTGGCACAATTAACTTCAGTAGTTAGTCCAAAATCTACATCATTTCCAGTTAAAATAAAAAGACAAAATGAGTTGAAAAAATCTGTGAATGATATTTCCTCTAGTAATTTGTCAGATGTAAGATAACTTGGTAATATATTACACAAATCATAATAATAATTTATTAAGTTTATCTTTTGTTTTAGGCTACTAAGAATTATATTGATACATTAATAGGTAAATTAAACACGTCTAATATAATTACAATGTTTGATATAAGAACAAATAATGTTTTGATAGTGTTAGATCAAGTTTCTATGAGAATTTTTAAGAGAAATTTAGAAAACAATAACAAATGGAAAGTATCATATATATCAGAATTGAATTCTATAAAAAACGAACATAAATATCTATATAAGAAATGTGCTGAAGAAATTATTTTACCTACTATGTATTTATCATCGAAACAACGTTATACAACATTATGTACCTTCTGTAATAAAAATTTATTTAATTACCATGTACAAATACGTAGTTTTAAAACAAAACGCAATGTGAATGCTGAATTAGAGAAACAATCATCGCTTATAAATAAATTAAGAAACATGTTTGGTTATTTTTCTGGAACAGTAAGATCATATGTTATTTATCATTTACAATAATATTTTTTGTATTTTATAAATAACTTTTCTTCACAGAATTCAGCATTAGTACAAGCAGTGAAAAAACAGAAAGAAGTGATGGATCTCAAATCTTTATTCACCAATGAATCCAGTGATTATAAAACTATTATACTAGCTTTTATCGAAGGATTTGAAGCAGGACGCCAATCGTCTTCTTTTGGATGGGTTAAAACATTATATAGTTTAGCATCAGGATGTGTGTTTCTATCACTCTTATATATAAGTATGTAAATTTGGAAATATAATGGAATTTTTGTAATTATTTTCTTTAATAATATTATTTTAATACATTTTTTGTAATATCTACCAATATTGTTTAAGAAAATATATATATATTATCATAAATATTATTGTAAATGAATACTCATAATAAATTAAAATTATTCAAACTTATTTCACTAAAAAAAAAAGTATTTATAACTTTAATTATTAATATGTTTAAATGAATATCAATATGTTATAAATAATTATATAATGTTTCTTATACTTTCCATGTTATAGTTTATGTTGTAGGAAGTGGATTACGATTTCCAATGGATGGTATAAAGTTTAGACCAGAAATAACACATATAACTTTCAATGATATTAAAGGAGTAAGTAAATTGTTTTTAAATTTTTAATATTAAGCTTTTTCGCTTTGTTATATGTTGTATATTTATTTATGTGTAATTAGGTTGCAGAAGCTAAACAAGAATTGAGAGATATAGTTGAATTTTTAAAAAATCCAGATAAATTTGTTGCGCTTGGTGCAAAGTTACCTAAAGGCGTATTATTAGTAGGACCACCAGGAACAGGCAAAACATTATTAGCTAGAGCAGTAGCTGGCGAAGCTGGTGTTCCATTTTTTCAAGCAGCTGGGCCAGAATTTGAAGAGATTTTAGTGGGACAAGGTGCACGAAGAATGAGAGATTTATTTAGTAAGTTGTAAATGAAACATTACAAAAACAAAACAAGTATTAAAAAACATTCTAAATTATGCGTTAACAGAAACCAACTTTTATATTTCTCAATTTCTTTTTTTTTCCACATAAATATATATATTTTTTAAATTATTTATAATTCATATCGGTTTGATATATTAAAAATTGTATATTTATATTTAATTATAATTATATTTATAATATCATGATAATTTTTAAAGCTGCTCTTAATGTCATCTATCTATATTTTCTCTTTTATTTGTAATACAATTTATCCTAATTAGCAAGTACGTGCGCCTCTAAATATTTTTTTTATTATTATAAAACAATGTAATAATACATGTGATAATATATTTTACGTTTATTATCATCTTTATTTTGAATAAAAATTTAAAGAGATGATATTAATATGATATTACATATTAAAATTTATTACTATAATATTTTCAATAAATGTATTTTGAAAAATGTTTACAACTCCTTCATAATTTATTACTCTTTTCAGAAGCAGCAAAAGAAAGAGCACCTGCTGTAATATTTATAGATGAAATTGATTCTGTTGGTGCAAAACGAACAAATTCATCTCTTCATCCATATGCAAATCAAACAGTAAATCAATTACTTACAGAAATGGACGGGTAAACTAAAAATTTTATTTCTTTGTTTTGCAACATACAGGATGATTTTAAAAATTAATATGGATTGTATGTGAAAACAAAAGAAATTGGTAGAAGAAAAAATGAAATATTTAATAAGAACTATTTTGTCATAATATGATTTTCTTTTTAAATTTAATAATGCAATAAAAAGTAAATTGATTCTCATATTATTTTCTTCTTTTTTGATAATATATTTTTAACAATTTTTTTACTACTTTTTTAAATATATTTTATTAGGATGTCTTTTTTTTATTTTATATGTATAAATAGGATAAGGAAAATCGATCTATAACGTAAATTATTTAAACATGTCTTTCCTTATATTGCAAGAAAAATAAAGAAATAGAGAAAAAATTAAAAAATTATTGTAGGATGGATAGTTTTAAACTTCGTTGTATATCTATTTTATGTACAGTTATTCTTATCAATAATAATTTGTTTTTTTATACTTTCAGATTCCTTCAGAACGAAGGTGTTATAGTATTAGGTGCAACGAATAGGCGCGATGATTTAGACAAAGCATTGATGCGACCTGGTCGTTTTGATGTTGAAGTTCTTGTTGATATACCAGATTACTCAAGTCGAAAGGAAATTTTTGATTTATATTTATCAAGAATATTTACTGAAGACGTCGATTCGGACTATTTAGCGAAATGCACTCCTGGATTTACTGGAGCTGATATAGAGAATATGGTATTCATTTATCTTACATTTTTATTAAAGTGTTTTAATTGAAAATAATTTTAAGTTAAATTATTTTTAATATCATGAATTTAATTTTAAAAGGTAAATCAAGCAGCTTTAAAAGCTGCTATAAATGATGCTGAACATGTAACAATGAAACATTTAGAATATGCTAGAGATAAAATAATCATGGGTCCAGAAAAAAAACAAAAAATTAAAGACATAGAAACTAATACCATTACAGCATATCATGAAGCAGGACATGCATTAGTTGCATATTATACTAAAGACGCACCACCAATACATAAAATTACTATTTTGTCTCATAACTATTCTTTAGGACATGTAAGTATTAGAAGTTAATGATTATATGTCTTATTTATATTACCATTATTGATATGTATATTTTTTATAGACTGCGTTTTTATCCGACGATGAATATCACACAACAAAATCTAAATTATTAGCTCTAATCGATAGTGCAATGGGTGGTCGAGCTGCAGAAGAATTAATTTTTGGTCCTGATAAAGTAACATCAGGAGCATCTAACGACTTTACGGTATTTTGATATGGTTCACATTTATATAAACAATTTTTTATCATACATTTGATAATTTAAAAAATATTAATAGTAATTTGATATATATATATATATTCAATATTATTCCTTAGAGGGCAACTGCCATTGCAGAAGAGATGGTACATAAATATGGTATGTCTGAAAAAATTGGTTTTGGTATAATTCGTAGAAAAGGACAAATGGACGGATATCAGTTAGGCCCTAGCACAAGTGATCTTGCTGATAAAGAAGTGAAACGCCTTTTACAAGTAAATTTTATTATCATATAGTATTAATTCTGTCATGTAATATATTTTTTAATTTTTTAAAAATTAATGTATTTTCTATTTTAGGAATCATATGAACGAGCAAAACAGATATTGCAAAAACACGCGAAAGAACTTAAAATAGTGGCAGATGCTTTACTTAAATACGAAACATTAAGCTCTAAAGATGTAGAAGCTATAATTAATGGAGAAAAAATTCCACCTGAAGTTTTAAAAAATCAACCACGGATTGTAGATCCGTCTGAACACGTATTATAATTAGCAAACCAAGATTCAATTTACAATGATACATAAAATAAATTATTTCGTGCAGTATCGTAATCTACAATTATATTTTATATTACTTTATTATAATAATTGTATTTATAATTTTATAGGCGCAGAATTATTGAAATTCAATTAAAATATATCGGATATTTCAATTGAGAACTTTGTAATACATAACTTTTATTTCGTTATATAATTTCAAATACAAATTTATACAATAGTCCATATGAATTTATATTTTACAGCCAATTAGTACTAAGTCTCCAATGAAAAAATAAATTAAGACAATATACAAATATGTCAAAAAATAATATAAATGTAAAATACTATATATAATTACATATAAAGACAAAATTGTACATGAGTAGGTATTGTAACAAAATTTTTACATTACCTAAAATTTATAGCAATAATCGTACAATTAAAATTTTCATAAAATAATTCTGCAAAAGAAATTTCATTTTTCGTTTATAAAAAATATATCAATGTCATTATTATTGTTTGAAATATTGAACAGAAAACATTAATAATATCTATTTTTACAATATAATTGTATTTTGGTTGCTAATATAACAATAAATTCTTTTTTATGTTAACTAATTTTCGATTTTATTTTCAAAAGACGAATTATTGAAAATAACGTATCAATACTAAATAAGCAAATATATTTAATTTTATTATTCTTTTATGTTTATTATAAATCCACTTTTTAACTGGAAATATTAATTTTTATTATAATTAACTAATTGTTTGATTGAAAGAAAATATGCTTGTACAAAATATCTATATAAAATATTCAAGCAGATTAATAATATTTAGGCCATACAGCGTTAACATTTTATTTACTAGATATTATAAATTATACAAAATTATATATCAACATATTTCATATTCCTTATAATTCCTATCTACTGTGTTTTTTTTTTATTATACAATGAAGATCACTCTATCATTATTGCATCTAAATCTATTACTACGATTCATTAATGCTTATTCTTCTTGTTTTGTTTGAAGTCTAAAGATATTGAATTTATCAATTAACAATGTGCATATTACTCGAAACAAAAATATATTTCCAAAATGAAATGCTAGAAAAACTTAAGTTTAAATTTGTATTTTGAATAAATAATTTGCATAAAATGTAATACGCGTGGACAAATATAAACCGAGGACAATGATTTATGATCTAATTCTACAAGATTAAGACATGTATGTAGAATAAAATGTACAGGAAAAATCATATATAGGTATTCATACAAATATATCACAGTTACTACCTTTGAGAAATCACAACAATTCTCCGAATTTACATGAAATTAATTTTAATATATGAAATATTAACGGAAGAGCTTAATTTAAATAATGTTTTTCTAACAATAAAGCGGTAAATATTATCATTTAGATTTTTATGTTCGAAATATTTTTGTAATAATATAATTATATAATGTAACGTAAAATATTAACCAAGATTTTTTTCTCATTAGATAAAATTTTTATATCATAATCGTTTTAAATTTTTATATCGTATATCGTTTTATTTAGACATTACAAATATTTTTCTTTTAAAAAACAAGAGAAATTACTTTCATTAACGTATGCAAATTGAATCTCACATCGAAGAATATCTTACAATATGAAATTAATCAACGAAAGAAAAATAATTTCAAATATTATTAAAAATGTCTGTACAAAATACATTATATAAAATTATTATACTTTAGTTACGAACATGTCATATTAGCACGTAGAACGCATTATTTTAATTTGAAAAAACGGAATTTCTCAAAGATATATATTTCATAAAAATAAAAAGAAATATTTTTAACTAATTTAGAATATAGAATATAAAATTCTACATGTAGTATAAAATTTCATGATGTTAAATTTATAAAAAGAAAAATATCCATAAAACTAATAACGGGAATTAATCGCTATCTTATAAGGAATAAAGAGGGAGTCGCATTTGTTATGTTTCTTTTTAATGATTTTTTTGCATTTTTTTTTTTTTTTTACTAAAAAAGAATTTTTATTTACAAAGCAAAATAAATTGCCAGTGACACTAGCACACGCAATGGAAATATCGCTTTCCTATTGCTTGATTTAGTCTACCTGACATTCGATCATACAAAATAGGTAGAGAAATTTTTGTTTCTTTTTTTTTTTCCATTAACGAAGCAAACAGATCTTGAAGAATCAAAAAAAACGATCCTTCGAAGATCGATAAGCCTCAGTCACGGCGTTCAAAGCCGCATAATATCGCCAAGTCTACTTTTTTTCTTCGGTGTTGAAATTAATACAAAATCTTCGACAAGAAACAAAACGCAGATCGTTTAATGTGGCAAGATTACGTGTATTATAAATATATTTGACGGAAAATAAGCAAGGCGAGTTTTTTCTTTTATTTTAATAAATTACCGATAAAATAAATCTGCAATCAACAGTACTCTGTTTATACTTTCTTCTTCCTCTTCTTCTTTTTTTCTCATGTTCAAACTTATCTTTCACGTGTGTTTCACTTGATCGTGCAGGATAGTATGGTTAATTCATGATAACGTTGAAGAACAGAAAACTCGATATCGGGAAAAAAATCGGCAGCTGAATAACACTTCGAAAATTATAAACGGAGGTCTTTGTAATAATTTACGATCCGTGGATCTTGTTTTATGAAAATCATTTCATTCTACGTATTTTCTAATCGTGATAACCGATAAATTATTGCATTCTACGATTACGACATATAATATTTTACTGACCTATAAAACTGTCCTACCCCATGCAATATTGTTAATATCCGAGTAATTATCCATTTGTACTCCATTTTTTTTTCTCCGTCGAAATTCAGATACACTCCTGTTTAAGAAACAAACTCGTAATTATCAAACAACACAGGGAAATATATTTGTACGAAATTCTTATTATAAAGGAAGATATGTTTTTGCCGTGATAAAAAATATAATAAATGTTAATACAATAGAATATACGACAAATAAAGCTATATCAATAAAGAAAAAAATAATTAAACAGTTTTACAAGTCAATAAACTTTCGACAGAGAGAGAAAAATACAGTGCAAAGTTAGATTGTACGGTAATTTAATCATACCATGCCCATTTAAACAATCTTGTCCTGTCAGTTCATTTTCATTTCTCATTGAAATAATTTAGCATTCAAAATGATGTTTTTTGCGATTTCTTAAGCAGACAAGATCGTCGTTATTATTACTTTGTCGTTTAAATATAACTATATCTATTGACTGCTTGTGTAAATATGAACGTATATATGTTTCAATATAATTTATTTCCGCTGTTCTGTTCTTAATTTTTCCCCCTTTTCTTTCTTTCTTTTTTTTTTTCTTTTTTTTTTTTCTTTAAATAAATCGGTGCTGTTACATTACAGATGCCTAGATACCAGTATCAATTTTGACGCTTCGCATTCATTCTCTTATTATTAATTTGAGCCAATAGCTTTACAGTATCAATCTTTCCCTTTCCTTTTCTTTTCTTTCATTTTTTCTTTTTCTCGTTTGGCAAATAAAGGATAGTATAATTATTGCACATTCTAATTGTTCCGTAAAAATGTTCCGCGTATTTCCCGTGAATATATCGATATCCGTACCTAGATAAATTCAAATTGTAAATTAAACAGCACAGACAAACCCTGATTACACGATAATATCGAATGATTCCTACCTAAAATCTTTGTGCGTACAACAACAAGTAATATCGTAGTACATATTCGTTTTTTTTACTTACGAGTTATAAATAGCAGTATCATTATTATAGAAATTTTCAGATCTTCGATCGTTTGGTCAAGTCAATGAAGAGTCATTTGTTATGCTTGCTTGATTTGTGGTTTCCATTTTAATTTTTTCCTTCTCTCTTTTATTTTTCTTTTTCCTCTTTTCTTGTCATTACACCTACAATTTGGTCGAGTTCTTTTTTTTTCGCCCGTTTTTTTTTTTAATTTAACTGCTAGTTTTTCAAATCACTACTACTTGGTTCGTCGAATGATTCTCTCTCTCTCTCTCTCTCTTTTTTTTTTCTTTTTCTTTCTCGTTTGTACAATTCACAACTCGCCTTACAGTAAGATTACCGTCGTCTCGATTAGTTTCTCTTCAACAGTTTAGAATATTTGAAACTACGTTGTAAATACTTATTTCATACAAAGAATGCTGCTGTTACTCTCGCTGTATGGGATTTCAGGCTGTATGGGAAACTAACGTTCTCTTGTTGCTTATAAATGTGCGATGCAATTGTCAGAAATATTTATTAACCCTTTGAAGTATTACCAATCCCCTTTCCTTTCGCCGATATTTTTTTTTGCTACTTTTATCTCATTCGTTTGTTAAAATTCCGTTCCAATTTGAGATCGAGATATAAAAATACACGCTTGCTCATGTAAAGAACCTTTCAATTATAAATATTTTTTCAAAAGATCTTGCCCTCGAGTCTGCTCTCTGTCCTCGATTTGTCATTAGAAAGTTTATGACATGCCGAGAGGATTTTCGTCGATTTCGTGATTTGCTTCCATAGAGATTTGAAAAGCTGCTTTTCTCAAATTCGGCTTTCGATCATCACGTTGGGCTTCGTTCAATTTCATGCTTCAAAAGGTCAATAGAAAACGTGCAGGTTACAAATTCAAAATCTTGATTACACGCGTAACATTATCTAGATTCGTGGAATTATCGAAAGTCCCTCGAAATTTCCACGCACGACTATTTAGTTACATGTATGTGAAATGGCGATTAAAAAACCGATATTAGCAATGTAGCGCCTGTATGTGGCAATAGCACAAACCAAGAAACACATTCGAAATACATATTTGATTAACGGTAATGTTACAGAAAAATTTTACACACGATAGATACACAGGAATCTGATCACATAGATCACACACCGATCTCGATAGATTAAGAGAGAAAAAAAAAAAAAAAAAAAGAAAAAGAAATTTCAAACGAGTCATTACCTTTTAACTTGTTTAATTTCTTCTTGTTATTTTCTTTTTATTGTCATAATAATCGCTCATTTGATTAAGTTAACGTGTTAATCGATTTTTAACAAAAACATGAGATTTGGTTCATGCTATTTGTACGTCAAATAGTAACTCTCAATGAACAAGATTTCACAAAAATCATACTATACATTTACATGGTGTTGACGTTCGTAACGCCATATAATCCTTTACAGAATGATAATAGAGAATTCTTGCAAATGTCGTGTGTTCGTGATCATTTGCGAGTAAAATAACGTTTACCCCGTACTCTTTCTTTTTTTTTTTTTTTCTTTTTATAAAAATCTAACATTCGACGACGTTGAAGCGCATCGTATTTAAGACTTCGACGCGAAGAATAATTTCAAGCGATGAAAAATTCATATCAATCACGATCGACCGATCATTTGCTTTCGCGTGGATTCTTCACGAAAGAATCTTCCAATGCTTTTCTGCTTCGAGAGCTAAGTAATCACGATGCGTTAGGAATAAAAATCAGTTAAACAACTATCCAATTCATAAAATTCTCGATCAAGAACGCCATAGAAAAATATAAATTGGCGGTGTATTTATGGTAATTCGGATTTCATTGATGAACAAAACGACATACCAGGAAGACCCGCCATAGCAATAATTATTTAGTACTATTATCGATGTAGAATCCAGTACGATGCATAAATTACGAAAATTTCACGTCTTTTATTTCCTTTGTTTAAAACAAAAGTGCTCAAACTTCAATCATCGAAATTATCCGAATTTCGATAAATTTTTGGAAAGAGGACAAATCCAATATTTAAAAGTTATATTTGAAGTAACAACTTGAAGTCGCGCTGTAAAAAGAGAAACTTACGATAACCGTGAGTTTAATAAATTTCAATATCGATAATAAAACTTAAAGCCTAAAGGCAAAACAAAACAAGAAGAGAAAACATAACATGAAAGTTAACGATCGATAATCACCGATTTTATGAAGTTTGAATACCTCTGATCTAAAAAATGTGATGTGTTTCGTCAATTAAACGCAAATTTAACAAATTTACACGAGTATAAGATAAAATGAAACAAATTTACAAATTTACATACTTGCTCTTTTGCCGCCATGCTCTTTTCGCCGGTTAGAAAAAGCGTACGACATACTGGGTTCAATACCGATTGTTATGTAAAAAGAAGCTCACCAATGTCCAGCAGGTGATCGTAAATATTTCTTAGAAACGCTTGATTAACAAAGTCGCAATAACGCGTTCTTAAATGACTTAGAAACAAACGTTTCGAAACGACGAATATAAAGTATTTATATAAAATCAACTTCCACTTATTCGAATCTCAATACTACACAGCGACGATCGCTCTGTTTGAGCAACTTCTTCGTCATTATTTTTCACACTTGTAAACTCAATGTTCCACCAAAGACACCTAAGACTGCACTGAAGACATTTACACTTTTTTTAGTTTCACTAGTGGCAAATTCAAGAAATATACGGCATTCAAAGATTTGTATTTGCGTCACAGTGATTTCTTTCTTGTTTTACTTATTTTAAGAAATAAGCAATACAAGATTGGCAGTCACTTATTCTGCTTTTTTATATATTGAGTTGAATTATAAATACACTTAACAGCTGCATTGAAATTACATTTAATTCAATAGTCAGTATAGTCAACTTTTTTTTTAAAGATATTATCTTTATATTTGAATTTGAGCCCATCGTGAGCTCTTATTATTACGTTTGGTGTTGCAATTAAAAAATTAATAAATTAAAGATATTCAATTTTGATAATATTATTCTGTATTATATAGGCAGTACAGATTCAAATGCCTTGATAAATGATAAAAAAACTGAGAAACTTTGTACAAATTATACTCATAAATATAAAACAAGAGAGAATTATTCTGATGAAAGTTCAAACTGATGCAATTTTATCTAATCACTGTGACATGTATCATTTGATATTAGCACGAGCAACTAGGATTTATTTATTAATCTTTTTTTACTGCCATTATAATGCTTTGTGTATTAAAATGAAATATTTACTATCATTATAAAATTGAGTCACGAGAACGTACAATTTAAAAATTACTTTTTCAACCTTTGGTAAATCACTATGCAAAATCACAAAAAAATCTATGAATTATTTCTGTATATGCTTTCAACGATTAGGCTCTGTCACTTCATTAAATAAAGGTGTCAGTGAATCAACGTCCTGCAATCCATCAAAATTACCAAGTGGGTCCAAATCATTTGTTTCTGTATCAGTTTCTCCAAGGAAATTAGCTTCGAGCAAATCCACAACATTCCTACATAAACTGCTAGAAGCAGATTCATTAACAGTCTCATTGTGCAAGTTTAAAGAATTCAAAGTAGGACTCGAAAGCATAGGTTCGTTAGTATCCTGATACGTTTCTTGCGATTGAATGGTATGAAGTGGCGTTGAAGGATATGATCTTGATCCATTACTGTCTTCTGTATAAGATGGTGTGTATGTTGATACTGGCACAGGTAATGGTGTATTAGGATAGGACCGTGACTGTATTATTTTCTGTAATGCTCCACCTACTGGAATATCAAGTACATTTGATGGATCTAACATATCCTCTTCTGACAAGTTTAAATTTGAATTTGGTAAAGCATCCAATACTATTGAATTATTTTCTATCAAGCCTTCTTCTGCAGATTGCTCTGGTAAAATTTGCAAGCTTTGAGTTCCTTCTTCATCTAAAATGTTTAATATATTTGTTATGTTTTCAGGTGTAATTTCTTTATCACCCATTAAGAAATTTTGGTCATCTGATATAAAGTTTGGATCAACGTCATCAAGTAAATATGTTGAAGGTACTTCTGACTGACCTATTGACCCAAAATCATTGAACTCACTAGGTACTGGTGTAGGCGCTACAGAACTGCTCGTAGATGGATTAAAACTCTGACTTTGAAAGGATGATAAGCAATGTTGTGTTGAGATAGGTGACATTAATGCAGGATTGACCATTCTATGTAATGGAACTGATTGTGATCTGTAAAGTTCACTGGTAAATTGTTTATTGCTATGAAACAGTTCGCTAATTTCTTGATCAGGTTGACTTTTTTGATAAATGTTTTTAATTTCCTGTAAATTTTCCTGGCTTGGATAGTTAATAACCAATTGTTTTTGCGGCGCTAGATCAGAAGATAAAAATGCAGCACATTGTGATCCTTGTCCTTCTCTTTTTGGTGTAACTGAAATTTGCGTTGTATTGCTATCTACTTGCACTTCCGACGATTTCGTAGAAATTAATGGTAATTGCGGTGTAGATGACGCTTGTTTAACTAATTCTGGACCACTTGTGGGAACAACAAAAGTATCATTTTTACTAGTATAAGGCATACTGCAAGATATTGAACGTGATAAGGACTTGTGAGCACGGGCTCTGGAACTACTTGCTTGCAAATTGCTTCTCGAGCGTGGCACAGGTGTATTTCGTGGTGAAACAAATGGACTGGCGTTTGCAGAATTAGATTTGGAAGCGCGACCATTGATAGGTGAATGTGGGCCTGGCGATATTGGTGTAAAATTAAATATTCGACGTCTTGTATTTGGACTTTGTGGAACTGTATTAGTAATAACACTCGAATCTTGGACATGTTCTACAACGTTCGTTTCAAAACTGACTCTACGTCTAGTATTATTTGGATTCGGATGGTTTAGTAAAGTTGGTAATATTAAGTTGTGTTTTTGAGTGATTTCACGTTTTTCAACACTTTGTCTAATGATAGCAGCAGGTAATACATCAATGGGTGCATGTACAATCCCTCCTTTCAAATTCTGTTGTAATATTAATCTTAGTTGAGAAACTTTGTCAGATCTTGATATTTGTTCATCGATAGAAATGGTGTTTGCTTCTACATCTGAACTCGATGAATTGCTTTGTTGAAAATACTGTAATAACTCCTCCTCTTGTTCTTGCGAGTTGTTACCTCCGTTCAAATAATCATCTAAAGCATCCGAATCAATAGAGCCAAGTTTCTCAGTTTTACCTGCAAGATTTGAATTCTCTTGCAATAATAAAATCTGGTCTTTTGTCAAAACTGTTGCATTTGATTCCTCTGTTGCATTTGAATTAGATTCAAAAGTGGTGGGGCAACCATTTACTTTAATGCAACTTTTGGAACATGTTGATTCATTATCACAGTTTTTGGTAGGCTGATTGTTAACAGCCTCATTTGTTTTGCACTTGGTAGGCTTCAGGTTACTAGCTAGTATCACCGAAATTTTCCCAGGACGTTGTATAGATGTAAGCTTAGGCAACACATTGGAATGCTCCACATTCTCTTGTATCTGCTGTTCTGTAAGTTTTGTCTGTTTCTCAGGACTTGTCTCCGATGGTTGATTCAATACAATTGGATTGGCACGCTTTCTGGAATTTTTAGGTTTGATATCTCGCTGTGTATTCACGCAGTTGGTCATCACTACACTAGGATTGCTATTATTCTGTACGTCTTCGATCGATTGTACCACTATATTATCACAGTTAGATTCCAGGGAGATGTTACATGGCTGACTACTAGTAGCTTTAAGAACTTTTCTCTGCCGATTGGTTGCTATAGCAGGTGAATTCAATTTACTTAATGCATTTTGTCCACTTGATACGTTTGTACCTTGAGATGACTGATTAGATTTAGTTTTCTTATTTCCTTTATTTGCCACCTTACTATCGACAGTCTTCTCTTTATTCTGGTTCTGAAACGTTTAAGAAATATTATACTTGCTGTTTGTATCAATATTGTGTTACTTGTTAGAAAATATTTTATACTTGTATAACAGCATCAAGATGGCGATGTTTTTGATCCCTTATATGTTCTCGCTGTTGTAGTTTTCGTTGCAATTGTAACTGTGCTTCTCTGAGCTTTCCAGACTTTCCACTTACAGATGTTGCACGTATATCTGTATTGGACTCTAAACACACAAAGCCATATAAATAAAACGTATAAAATCATTTATAATACATTTTAAAATATATAATAATCACAAAACCTTTATTTGTTGCTGTATTTGTATTTCCCGAAGCACATAATATACACACAGCAGATAGAGATCGAGTGTCAACACACAAATTATCAACAAGATGACGTGCTAAGGCACTCAAAGTTGGAAATTTCAAGCCTAGGAGGTTTTCTGCCCATTCTCTGATCAAGGTAGATGCAGCTCCCAACATTTCTTCAGTAATATTTTCATCTACTTCGTCACCCTGAAAGATTTGAAAGTTAACTGTAATAATAAATAATAATAAATAATAATAAATAATAAAATAATAATAAAATAATAATAAATAATAAGTAATAATAAATAATAAAAATTCTATTATAATGTATATTTTCTTTATATATTGAGAAACAAAAAATATATGTATATATATAAAATATACGCATACATTATATACATAATAGAATTTTTTTAATAATTCCATCTTACAGTTTGAGTGCCAGATATATTAGGCAATGCTGGAGGATCCAATTTAACTCTTTTACGCATTCCAGCATAACAATAACGTGAATTGCCTCGTGTGCCTAGTCTACGTGGTCGAACTCTTGGATATACTTGTTTCATAACTTTACCAAAATCAGCAGTTGATAGAGGTTTCATAGAATTTCGCATACAATACATACTGCAAGTAAATCAAAAATAGGAATATGAAATAACAAAATATATATTACTTACAAAATAACAAAATTTATTGCTTTATAAGATACTCAAAATTTTATTAATTTAATAATTTCAAAATTTCAAGAATACTTTTCAAAATATGTTAAATTTAGATTACTTACTTATATTCATCATAAACTTCTTGTTTTGGTAAAGAAACATCTGGATCTTCTTCTAAGTGTGTTTTAATCCACATTATAGTTTGATGAATTTCATAACGATTTCCTAATGGATTTAATGGTTGTCTCAAAGGATCAACCGTTCCTCCAGTATTAGTCAGTGATAATGGAAGTTTCAGGTACAATAATAATTTTTCTTCTATTTTCAGTTGTTCAATTTGTGAAAAAACTTCTTGAATGTGTGCTTTTGATTCTTCACTATACATAAAAATCAATAAAACTAATTTACATATAATTATAGATAAAACACACTGTATGTAAAATTTAAAAGTTACAAAAAAAGACATTTAAAACTTTTATAATACAAAACTTTAATTTTAATGTTTTACATACTAATAATATGAGAATTGTGGCGTATAATCGATAAATAAAATTATGATGATATATGTAATCTAATTCCATTACTTACTAATAATATATTAAATAAAAAATTTTATTATTTTGTAAATATTTAATGTAACATGATAAAATGAATTTGTCAAACCACGATTTAAAATAAAATTTACTTAGTTACTTTGCAAATTTAAACGGAGAATTATTTACATTTCTATTCCATACAAAAATTATTATTGCTATTTACTATTAAAAATTTATTTATTTTTTTGAGTTTAACATCGCGTTATAAAATCTTCAATTTCATTTTGAATTTGATAGTACAAATTTAAATTAATTTGAAAATTAATTTAAATCAAGTTGCTTCAATATCTACTAAAAATGAACTTGAAACTAATATATTCTGAATTATAGATTTTAAATAAAAGAATAAAGCTTCTCCTTTTTCTTCCCACATTCGTAATAACATAAATGTCCAAAAAGTGAGGGAAAGATATTGAAGTATTTATTGTAATTAATGTTTTAATATTCATTATTTCATAAAAATAAAAAAAAAAACATATTCAAATATCTTGTCTTCATTTCAACTCTATTACTTATTAAAAATTTAGAAAAAATAGTTCTTTCTTTTAATTTATAAATTTATCTCGAACATTGTAGGAGATACATGGTAAAACGCACTACATAATATTTAACATCAATAAAAAAGAAACACGTGAAAAATGTTAAATATTTTAACGTACAATTTCTTTGGAAAATTTAATTGCAAGTTTTAGTAAAAACATTAAAACAATTAATCGTCGATTTCATGATAAAAACTGTACCAAATCCAATGTTAATAAAAAAGAAAAAAGAAAAAAAAAAGAAAAGGCTAAAGAGACAAGCGAATACAAAATGAGAGAAAAGAAATTTCGTGTGTGTGTGTGTGTCTGTGCGCGCGCGCGCCATGCTGAGGAAGGGGGAGAGAAAAGAGAAAAAGAAAAAGACAGAAGGAGAGAGAGAGAGAGAGAGAGAGAAAGAGAAGGGGAGGAGAGAAAGAACAATTGAATTAACCTGATGCTATCTTCGATCATGAGCCGAATTTTGTCGTACTTAGTGGTTGTGCCATGATTTGCCAGGGCCGTGAACTTGGCCGCGATGATATCTTGAAGTAGGTCGTCGTCGTGGAAGCCGTTTGAAAATCTGCCGGCAGCCGGTCGGTGACTCGACTGTAGTTGCTTGTTGGTATCATTAATACCGGCGTTAATACCGTCACCATTCTCGAGAGAAACGTCAGTTCGTTCCTTTTTAATTCGCCTGCCGTCGAACGCGCTTTCGTCGGCGTTAAGCTCGATCCTCGCGGGTGGTTTGCTGACGCAGGGCTTCGTTTGATCATGGTTATCAGTACTCATCGTACCCCGTCAGCGGAGGCGCCTCGATTATGTGTGTAAAAATTGATCACCTCCCGTAGGACGACGCGAGTACCCTACCATTTTGTCAGAGTCAGCTGGACTACTTGTTAGCATTGCACTCCCGGTGATTATACACGAGCGCCATTCGAGAATCTCCACTCGCGCGGATCCGACAAGTCGCCGAAGCGCATACAATATGAGAATAAGCAGCAACCCGTCATACCGATCTCATGCGCAACATTTTACCCATGCTTCTCGGCATAGTTCATTTTTTGGCAGAATGCTGTTATGCGCGACCCATGACCAACTTCCAATCCAACTTCAAGGATCAGTGGACGGTCTACCAAGCACAGAAATCTGACCACTTTGCGCGTTCCTCAATCGTCATGGATCTTGCGCTTTGTCCTATGAGCACGTCGCTCCATGTCGCTTTCTCTTATGTGTCAGATGTGCGTTCTCATCGAAACTTTTCGCGTTTCCCTTGAAAAGCCGCTGATCATTGGTGAATTCTTTCGCCGGCAGTTGAACTGAAACTCACATCTTTTTCTCGCGTGTTTGCTCACAGGTAATTGTAAATAGTTTCACTCTTACGAGCTCGCACGGTCTTCCGCTTTATGGAAAATGAAAATTCTACGGCGGCACTGTTCTTTCTGAACGATCGTTGCAATTCCGCCGATCTCTCGTTTCTTTGATATCGTGCTTCTCATTGGATGTCTACAATCGAATGCGAGTGATCATTGGTTCGAAGTTTTCGATTCTGGTAGTACTAGATGCAACGTGATTGGCCAGTGTTGATTATTTTGTAATTAAGATACATGTACTTTGTATATTTTTATTAGATTGGACGCGATTTTGAATTTTTTTTTTAAATATAAATTTAAATATAAATACGGCAGAACCTCAAATCCGAACACATCGAGAGATAAAGCTGTTCGGACAACCGGATTTAAATAATAGGAGTTTATTTAATAGGAGTTTGCTTTGTATTCTCTTTTATTTTGTTTCAATGATAAAAAAATAATATAGATAGGAATAACAAAGTTGATCAGTTATGATATCTGAGGCTCGTTGAATAATTCTCGTAGACAAGATTTTACTGTGTATATACAGTCACGCAGATGCAGTTAAATAAAATACTAGTGTAGCTATACATAAAAAATTTTATATACATAAAAGCAAAGTTAATACAAAGTGTATATAACAACGGTTATAAAATTATAACTTAACAGTGTTAATAATAATTTACGGTGAATAAGTTTTGTCTATTTGATCATTTGAATGTGTGTAATCGAGATGTCGAAACAAATAGAAAACAAACGAAGTATTACCAAGAACGAAAGTAGCTGAAAGTTGTATGTTATAAATAATATAAAAAAGGTATTACAAAATTATTTATTTAATTTTTTATTTTAAACTATTAGAATTTTGATTGACCGCTCTCTTTTCTATATATTCGATATTACGCTTAACCGTTATTCTTCGCTTGTTATTTCGTAATTACAATTATATATTATACACTGTCGTGAATTGTAATCGATCGTTGATTTTAAATAGTCAGAAATTTTTTATTTCATAAATCTTCGACGTAATTATTCTCAACTGTCATTGATACGATTGTTAATTAAATAATGTCACGAATAACAATTATTAATAATTGTTGCATCAACGTTCGTCATAATGAAGAATCACGTGCTATGGAATCTCTTTAAATTGAAAAACATAAAAATTTGCGCATATTGTCTTAACAGAATATAAGATTGAAAATTATTGTTTACGCATCGAATGTTAAATTCCGGTGAGTATATATATAATATTATATAACGAGACATTTTTCAAAAGCCTTTCGTTATATGTTGTTTTATTAGCGCGAGGCAATAATGATTAACCTTTACAGATATTGAAGTTCTACAGAATAATATTAAAGATGTTGAGTGTGTCACATTTTTATTTGCGACAGTTTGGATTCGGAAGACGTTGTTCAAAATTTTATAATTTCCATTCAAGAAGAAACATAACACGTAGTGTTACAAAGTATGATAGAGCTGCGACAAAAGCTAGTATCAATGAATTAAAAGACGGACAAATTATTCATGGTTTCATAGTAGATGAAATTGCAAAGATAGACGAAGTATATTTAACTGCGGTTAAATTAACTCATTTGGGCACTGGAGCGCAATATTTGCATTTAGCCAGAGACGACAGTAACAATGTATTTTCAGTTGGATTTCGTACAACTCCGAAAGATTCCACGGGTTTACCTCATATTTTAGAACATACTACTCTATGTGGTAGCGAGAGATATCCGTGTAGAGACCCATTTTTCAAAATGTTAAGAAGATCATTAGCTACATTTATGAATGCCATGACAGGGCCTGATTATACCATATATCCATTTTCTACGCAAAATTTACAAGATTATCGAAATTTACAATCAGTATATCTGGATTCTGTATTTAAGCCAAATTTAAGAGAACTTGATTTTAAACAGGAAGGATGGAGATTAGAACATGCAGATATTAATGATAACAATTCACCTATCATTTTTAAAGGAGTAGTTTTTAACGAGATGAAAGGTGTTTTCAATGAAAATCAAACAATATTAGCTGAGAAGTTATTAAATCATATTTTACCCAGTCATACGTATGCAGTAATTTCTGGTGGAGATCCTCTTGTTATTCCTACGTTAAGATATATCGATCTGCTTAATTTTCATCAAACTTATTATCATCCTTCTAATTCTCGATTCTACTCCTATGGCAACTTCCCTTTGGAAGATCATTTAAAATTTATTAATGATCGATATCTATTTCTAATGGATAAGATAGATACATCCATGTCAAAAGTTCCTTCAGAAAAACGTTGGAATAGTCCAAAAAAGGAACACGTTACGTGCAGGCCAGATCCAATGGCTCCAGATCCTAATCGACAAGGTAGCATAGCTATTGGTTATTTGTGCAATGATATTACTAATATACAAAAGACTTTTGAAATAAACATTTTGTCTCAACTATTGTTGAAAGGGCCAAATTCAGCATTTTTTAAGGCCTTGGTAGAATCAAAACTAGGAACTGCTTTTGGTCCAATGACAGGTTTTGATTCCCAATGTAAAGATACCATGTTTGTTGTAAGTTTGCTTGGTGTTAAACCAGGAGATTTTGAAAAAATAGATAAGATTTTTAATGAAACTATAGAGAAAGTTGTTGAAGAAGGTTTTATAGAAGATCGTGTTGAGGCTGTTTTACACACTATTGAACTTCAGATGAAACATCAAACTTCCAATTTTGGATTGCAATTACTTTTTAGTTTAACACCATTATGGAATCACAATGGTAATATTATACAATCAATGAGAATTAATGCAGCAATTACGAAATTTAGAGAAGAAATAAAGAACGATCCTAAATATCTTCAACAATTGCTGAAAACATATCTAATGGATAATAATCATAAATTAACTTTAACAATGTTGCCACATGAAAAATATGATTACGAAAAAGCAGCTGCTGAACATGAATTATTAGAATCTAAATTAAAACAACTCTCCAAAGAAGAATTGGATCAAATTTATATAGATGGAAAAATTCTACTTGAAGAACAACAGAAAGAAGAGAATGTAAATGTTCTTCCTACTTTAAAGATACAAGATATAAAAGAAGATGTAGAACGATATAAATTGGAAGATATGAAAGTAATTGGTGTTCCCTTACAAGTAGCTAATGAACCAACAAATGGTGTTTGTTATTATCGTGGCATTCTTGGTACAAGAGATTTAGCACAAGAATTAAAACCATTGTTACCACTTTTCAATAATATCATTTCAAAAATGGGTACAAAAAATTATGATTATAGAAATTTTGATCAAATGATACAACTAAAGACTGGAGGTTTAAATTTTATGAATCACATTGTGGAACATAAAAATAGTTTATTGCAATATGAGGAAGGAATATTAATGGAATCTTATTGTTTGGATCGTAATGTAAATGATATGTGGAAACTATGGTTAGAATTGTTTAATAATGTTCAATTATCAGATATTGAAAGATTTACGACACTTGTTAAGATTAATGCTGCAGATTTGATCAACGGTATTGCAGATTTAGGACATACCTATGCAATGAGTAGTGCAGCTAGTTTGGTTTCTCCAGTCACTAAGTTCAAGGAAATTCTATCAGGATTACAACATGTCTCAAACATGAAAAAAATAGCACAAATGTCAGATTTAACACCTGTTTTAAGCCAAATGCAAGAAATATCTGATTATGTTTTGAATAAACAACATTTGAGATCAGCAATAAATTTGTGTACAGATAACAAGGAAATGATACTAGAAAGTATTAATGAGTTTTATAGTTCATTGAAAGGCACACCTAAAAATGCATATGTTTTCACACATGATGAACATGCTGAAATGAAAGATAGTGCTATTCATTATGTATTACCATATGCTGTAAATTATACAGCTAAAGCAATTTTTACTGTACCATACACAAATCCCGATTTTGCACCTTTACGAATACTTTCTAAATTGATCACATCACTTTATTTACATCCAGAAATTCGAGAAAAGGGTGGAGCTTATGGGGGTGG
This sequence comes from Tetragonula carbonaria, assembly GCA_032399595.1. Taxonomy (NCBI): domain Eukaryota; kingdom Metazoa; phylum Arthropoda; class Insecta; order Hymenoptera; family Apidae; genus Tetragonula; species Tetragonula carbonaria. Next base: position 6,979,174 of record JAUCRC010000015.1, on the reverse strand, counting down.
TGCAATATTATCATCAGATGGAATTTTTGCATTTTACTCTTATAGAGATCCTAATTCTACTCGTACTTTAGATTTATTTGACAAAGCTTATGAGTTTTTATTAAAACATCCATTGTCTCAAAATAATATTGATGAAGCAAAATTAGGAGTATTTCAACATTTTGATGCTCCAATTTCGCCAAGTAATCGCGGAATAATTAAATTTAGATACAATGTAACAGATGATGATATTCAAGAACAAAGACAAAGATTGAAAGCTGTAACTAAAGATCAACTTATGCATGTTGCTACTAAATATTTACAACCTGCTCAAAAGCACGTTAAAGTAGGACGTGCATTGATTGGACCAGTTAATAACGACTTATTAAACAGACATTCAGAAAATTGGAGAGTTCAAAATCAAGAAGAAGAAATTCGAGCAAGAGCAGCTGAATGAATATTTTGTTGAAATAGACATTATTTATTAATTATAATTATATATAACTTTTTATTAAAAGAATATTATGCATTCATGATACATACATATATATATATATATATATATATATATATATATATATATATATATATATATAAATAATTTTCATTAAATTCAATTTTCATTAAATGTATTGTAATTTATTGTAAAATGTTCATATAATAAATGTTATAAAAATTAAAAGTATAATTGTAGTTACAGATTTTGTTTGTTAAAACTAGAGAAAAACTTATATAATAAAGCTTATAAAATATGTATAAGTTTTTTTTCATATATATCTTTTATATATACAGATGGCATATGTAAATAAATGTACAGCAGATATATATTTTTTGGATGCATTGAATTTATTTCTTGATACACAATGGCTTTATAATACTCCAGTTACTAATTTGTTAACTGAAAGAATACTCGATTCATTTCCAAAAGAATGGTTGAATGCTTTGCAAATTTTGGAAAATGGAGAACTTAATGACTTTGTGGTAAAAAAAATGACGAAGGTTGGTAAATGAATAACACTAGAGTACATTATAATAAAATATAATAAAAATATACAATAAATATGTTGATATAATATTATGAATAAATTATTTAATTCTTTAGCCAGAATGGTCAAAGACCTTAATAACTTTTGTTGAGAAGTGTAGATATATTGATCAATTACCAATTATAGATACTGTATTATCAACAGAATTACCAAAAAACTTTCAAATTGGTCTTAATTGTAAGAAACAACACGAAATAATGCACTTGGCACATTTGATACATTTACAATGTGCACCACAAAATATTAAAATTATTATTGATCTTGGTACAGGTTTGGTAAGAAATTCATAATTACATAATGCTGTTCCATAATGAAAAATGAAACTTATATTTATGATGTACTTCTATTGCAGGGATATATTTGTCAATTATTGTATCATTTATATGGGTATAAAGTTCTTGGATTAGAAAAAAGTCAAGTAAACATAAATAATGCTCGAAAGAGACAACTCAAAAGATATCCTGATTCAGTAACACATGTTAAATATAATTATTGTGATTTAACATGCAATTCTGCTAAAACAATAGAAACCATATTAAGTAATGAATTTCAAGAAAAGTCAGATGTTTGTTTGATTGGTTTACATGCCTGTGGAGATCTTAGCATACATGCATCTAAAATATTTTGCGACATGAAAGCAGCACGTATTTTTATTATGATTCCTTGCTGTTATCATAAACTTTCAATATCAAAAAATATAAAAATTAATGAATCAACTGAAAAACAATACTTTAATAATTTTCCTCTATCTAATTGTCTTAAAAATGTAATTAATAATACCGATTTTGATATTGGTTCCTTTTTAAGACAACCTTTTTTACGATTAGCATGTCAAGAATCAGCAGATAGATGGAACAATATGTCTATTGAAACACACAATAAACATTCTTTTTATGTTCTTGCAAGAGCTGTCCTACAATTATATGCAACTAAAAGTATGTATCACTTTTTCATCTTATTTATTCTTTTATTCAATATTATTATCTTTTTAGCATTATTTATATTAATATTATTATCTATTTAGCATTATTTATATTATTATTATTATCTATTTAGCATTATTAATATTAATATTAATATATAATATAAAATTTTTTAGATGGGTTTTCCCTTAAAAAACGTACTCAAAAAGGGACAAGAAAATCTCAGTGTTTTGATTTTAAAACTTACGTTAGAGATGCATTATCTAGGTATATTTTACAACCACAAAAAGGAGAAGAATTAAAAGAACAAGGTAATATTCTATTATTTATGTTATATTCTGTTTTATTAATTTATTTCAAAACTTTTCTAATTTTGTGATTCCTTTGGTATATTATATATATATATATATATATATATATATATATATATAATATATATAATATATAATGATATATAATGATATAATGATATATATAATATATAATGATATATATATATCATTTTAAAATAATATAAATTTGGAAGAGTAAATAATGTTACATTATTTTTTAGATGTACAAGTCAATCTTAACATGCATGAAAAAAATCTAATAGAACTATGGAAAATTCACTGTGATAAACTAAAAATTGTTGAAATGTATACTGGTTTACAATTGATGTTACAAGCATCAGCAGAATCATTTATTTTACAAGATCGGTTATGCTGGATAAAAGAGCAAGGTTTAAAAGCAAAAATTATTCCTGTAATGAATAAATATTTATCTCCGCGAGCATATGCGATTGTATCACAAAAAAGATAATAAATTTTCTGAATTTCCCTTTTTTATAAACTGTATTTTTATATAATTAAAAATTGACCTATATTATATTATATTCAGCTATTTCAAATTTTTTATTCTCATTTTTCTGAAACGATAAATGAATATTATACTGTCCATATACTAAAAAATAATAAATTATGGTAGAAATAATATTTAATTTGATAATTATTATATTAAGATTAATATTAAAAACAAAATTATATTTTATCTATACGGATGAATTTGTGATGCTGCTTTAATATTAGTTTTGATTGCACTTGGAGCTTTGTTCATTTGTCCCACTACAAATACATAGAATATGTTTGTTAGTGTTGTCAATGTAAATATTAATTATAAAATTAATTAAATTATAATGGATTTACTTACTAGGTGGATTTCCTAAAGATCCTTGCCCTGGAGTTTGTTGTTGATTTCCAGGTCTACCTACCATCATTCCACTAGGTACAGAATTTACACCAGACTGAACCATTTGTACAGAATCAGACTAGAAAATAAAAGTGCAAAATTTCATACTTAATTTCATATATATTGATCACTTTTTATATGAAATTTATCTTACAGCTAAAATATTAATCTTATAGTATTAATCTTAAAATATTATATAATTATTTTATAGCTAAAATATTTCAAAAGAGATTTACCTTTAAACCTTTACCCATACCCACAGCTGCTACAAGAGCATGAGTGTCTGCAGTACTACTTGTCTGAGCTTGAGTTGCTCTAGACCCAGCTTCACTTTCCCATTCTTCGCGTGCTTTATTTGCTATATCCCATACATGATTAATGACTTTTGTGTACTGAGCCACTTGTTTCTGAAAATTATAAAATACATACATATTTTAGAAGACAAATAACATTTAGTGTTCCACTCGCTAAATGGACCTACTATGAAATTTTATAGTATTTTTAAACTATTAGAGGAAAAATAACTTCTGTATGTCAAAATTAAAATGTTGGACACAATACAATAATACTTCTTGTGCAATTCATAATATTTTTTAGAAGCAATGATTTCCTCCAACAGTTTAATATTAACAAAAAAACATATATTGCAAAATACTATGTTCATATAAATGTAAATAAACTATAAAATAATTTGTAATTTATAATTATTATATACTAAAACTATAAATACGAAACTATAAAACATAAAAATTTTTATGTCTTTAAAATTTGAAAATTATTTTGTGCATTTTAATTTCAGTCCAAAGCGAATGGAACTAATAAAAGCTGGAAGCTAGCTGATAGTAGCTTACATTGCAGTCCTAGTTGATGTTTAGTTAGCACATTAAAAGAGAAATAGAACATCTTACATTATCTTTAAGCTTTTATAATAAGACAGTAAAGAGATATAATTCTATCTCCATTTTAAAATACTTTCAAAATTTAAATTCATTAAATCTTTTTATAATTAGTAACAACAAATGAAATTTATAGGAATATTTCATAATTAATTTTTAAAAAGATATAATATACAAATAAGAAATAATTTTTCTTACATGTGACGTTTCATAATTTAAATTTGCAGCTTTTGCTTCAAGCTGGATCATTTTTTGTTCAGCTTGAGGTTCTACCTTGGTTCGTAGATAATCTGGTACTAAATCGTGAGCAAATGTGGGAATTCTACCTTCAGTTAAACGAAGCAATTCATCATCTTTCTCTGGACTTAATCGTAATGGTAAAACTGTTAAGTTCCTTAGGTTTGGTGCTTTATCATGACCAAGAATTTTTGAGAGACTGGTCAGCTATAAATGAAAGCTTGCTTTAGATTAAATTACTTAAATTAATCAAAATTGCATTTAAAAGTTAGAATTACATTAACTTACATGCCCTGAAATAAGTGCAAAATTATCAAGAAAATTAGGCCAATTCAATGTTTCATATTCATGCTCCAATTTAAATATCATTGCAGCGATTGCGGTCTTTAAATCGTTTACTCTCATAATAATAGCCTCCAAAGCAGAATCCAATTGCTTTTCTTCTCTTTGCATTTTGGATCTTATAAAAATATAAATAAAGACGTATTGTAATATTTTGATAGGTTGTTATTTGTTATTGTTGAAATGACATAAGTTGTTGTATATAAACAATATTATATTTATTTATATTTATTTGTTTACTTACCATTAAATATATGATAATTTAATAAAATTTATAATTTATAAATTTATAATTACGTTGCTGTACTGTTTCATGGACATTAGTTTTACATTAATAAAACATAAATATTTGTATGTGTGATTAGAATTTCGCGTCATTAGATAATATATTATTAAAACACAACACTTTAAATACAAGCCACGATAAATAATGTGGTAACACTGCTTTTGGAAATAGTGAATTATGTAATGGATAAATTTGATCCTAACGATTAAAAAAATTATTTTCCTAGAGAAATTAATTTTTTTAATCATTAGAAATATAATTATAAATAGAAATATACATAAATAATATATATATATATATATATAATACTGTAATAAATAAAAGTAACATACAAACTAGTATTGGTAGTACTTTTATTTGAAGTATTTTATTTTAAGTAAATATAAGTATAAAACAAATTTACAGTTTCTTCAAACAAAACTTAACTTTTAAAAGTGGATAAAGTATCATATTGTATAAAAGTAAAAAGAAACATAAAAGAAACTAGATTAGAAACATTAAACGAAATAGGTTAGGTAAACACAAATAAACGATAAGAATAACTTCTAAGAAAAGTTATTGAAAGGAAAATCTTTTCAAGTAAATTATGAACAATAAAAAATGCTACAATTTTCAAAAATAAAAATAGAAATTTGTTATACTGTTACTTAACAGGTATGATAAATTTTTTTATGTTATTTTGATATAGTAGTATACTAGTACTGTAGTATATTACTATTTTAGATCTGCATATTATAAATATCCCATTCTACATAAATGTAATTTTTAGGCTTTCAAATATTATAATACAAATAAAACATTATTTATTTTCTATTGTAGTAAATATTTTTTATTATAGTAAATTTATTCACAGAAAATAACTCAATAACTTCTAATGTAACATTTTATCTTTATGAATTGTTAGACAATTAATTTTGATTGTCAGAATTTACTATTGCATTTTTAGTAAGGTAGTTGTGAGTTTTATAAAATCACAGGATGCAACTGCTTTCCAACCAAGAGTTTTAAACATTTTTTCCGATGGTGTGTTTCCTTTAATGATAAATAGTGTTGTCGAAATTCCTTGCTCGGCAATTCTTTTTGAAAGCACATTTACTATTACTTTTGCATAACCTTTTCCTTTATGTTCTTCCAAAGTTTGTACCATTCCTAATCCCTGCCAATCATTTTGTATACCCCAAGAAACCAAAGAATCATTTCCTTTTAAATATAGTCCTATTCCACCATTTAATTCTATTAATGTTGCTATGTATTTTAAGGATAATTCAGGATTTTTTATATTCCTATGTGGCCATAAAGAATGTATTAATGGAACGTTTAATTTATCCAAAGGTTTTATATAACATTCGTCTGGTATCCTAAAATATGAAAAAAAAAAGAAATTGTTATATATTTGATATATATTACATCATTATATACTGTATGTTATATTAATATATCGTTATATATTAATATAAATAATCAATATCATATTAATATGATATAATAATAAATGTAAATAATACCAAATATTTGTTTTTATACATTCTTCAGCAAGCTTGAAATAATAATTGTTTGATAATACTTCCAGTTTTATTTCCACGTTTCGTAAGTACTTAAGAGTTTCTAGCGCAGTAAATACATTAGATGCAAAAGATTCATGAACTGAAGCAAAACATATTTGTTGATTGTAATCTATGAGTTTGGTTTCTGTTAACACTTTATGTACGATGTCACTGTTTGGGTGCAGTGTAAATATTAATATAGTATAAACTGAAAACTGAATGTATACTGTATATTAGAAATGATATTTTTTACGGTCTCTTTTTAGATTTCTTATTTTAATTTATACTTACGTTGCTTATTCCAATAAAAGTTCCCTGTTCATAATCTCCATCGGGACAATAAATTTGAATGGATATATTTGGATTTTCTTTTTTCCATACGATAGAATTTTGAATCCAGTAATAATACTATAAATAAAGAATTTTATTATGATTCATTTGAATGTTCATTTGCATTGTTAAAATAAGTTTCGATTATAAATTGTTTAAATTGAAACTTACATATGCAAATTCTGGCCAGTTGAGCTTTGTTTTATTTTGAATAAAAGGCCACTTTTCAAATGGTATAGGTTGCAAAATATCCGTAATGAAATTTGTTGACATTGTACAATTTATTGCTAATCGTAAAAGAACCGCGATTAGTTATAGACTAGTTTTCTAACGTTACTATCTTAATTTCAATTATCTTAAATCTTACTTAATCATATCACTGAGCAAAAATTTGATATTAAGTGATAATAATGAGATTGCGTAATGCAGTAAATATGGAATATTTAATAAGATAATCGCGCGATAATCTACGTGAATGAATTCTTTATTTTAAATAATTTTAATATAATCTAATTTTTCGTATTACATTGTTAAAAAAAAAAATATGTTCACTATTCGTCAAAGTTTAAAATTCAATAGAAACGTTGATTATATAATGTAAATCAAAGTGAATAAATATTTATAAATATTTACAAATTATTCTATAAAAATTCTTTTATACTGTACTACAAAATTTATAGCGAAAATTTTATAGTTTTAGCAATTAAAATATTATGAAATTACACGATATTTATATTTAATAGAGGAAGAAATGATATGATATAAATGTAATTATACTTAATAAATTCTAAACTTAATGTACTTTAATTTTTATTTCGAACATTCAGTAAATATTTCATAATCATTAGTATTTAGTTTTACAACAACGTTTTTTAATTTTAAGATTAACAATTCATATCTTTTTAGAAAATTTTTAATATAAAAAAAGTATTATTTATATTGTACAAATGTGTGAATGAAACATATTAAACATATTAAACATGTTAAAATTGTAATTGTAATATTTTTGTAAAATTAAATAAAAATAGGAATAAACACTCTGATCCATAGTTCATACGTTTAAATGTGATATTTTGTGTTATTAAAAAATACATATTAAGTCTATCGATACAGAACATTTGAAAGAGCTATTTATGATTGTGATACGTTCTTGAAAATTAAATTCGATATAAAACATTTACACTTGACCATAAACTATTAAAATAATAGATATAAAATTTTTCATGTGATATTATTTATTTTTAATTAAGAACTTAAGCGAGAATTAGTTATTTCTTGTAGCCCTCTAATGGAGAATATTAGAAATATAGTAACATATGTTGAACTTTACAAGTATTGATAGTCTTTAGTGTTTTTTTTTTTATAGTTAGAAATTACAGCTGATTGGTGTTTGGTATTCTGGTATTTCATCTCTATGCGGTGCATCTCACTGACATTTCTCTGTTGAGATTTACTTTTGATATGCCTGCTATTACTTGTTACAGCCCTTTCTCGATATTTTAGTGTTTACCTTTAGTTCGTAAAATAAAATGTCGAAAATGAGTTCCAAAGATAAAGATAACAAAACGTTACACGATAAATTGAAACAATTCTTTCGCATTAGCAAAGGTGATTTTGTATAAATTTATAAAATAATAAATTTATAAAGTAATAAACTTCTAACTTGTGTTGTGTAAATTATAATTTTGCAACTATAATTTATAAATTATAATTTAAGATTACAGTTTATATATTATTTATTTATTTTATACGTATACATATTACATATTTATATATATTTGTAAATAAATCAATACTGAATTTATTTTTAGGAACTTACAAAAATCGCGAAGATTTCACATTAACTCATGATCTTGAAAAAGAAATTAGTCCTGAAAGTCCTGTGCACCATCGTACGAAAGCAATTAAAGATCTGTGTGATGCAGTTCTTAATCAACAATGGGAAGATGTAGGTAGATTGTATGTTTAAGATTATATATTAATTGTACAGTACAGTACAGTAGTATATTTAAAAATGTTATCTTTTATTTTTTTCTAAATTAGAAAGCAGCTGAAAGATTATGGTATTTAGTACAAGACCTTTTAGGAAAGGATGTGCCCCGTGAACATAGGCATGTGACATTAAATTTCCTACGATGTCTTGTTCAAGGTCAATATTCTAAATTATCTTCTCTTATGAGAGTAAAATTTTTTATGGTTGTTAAGGAACATAATATTCCTGAAGATATTGGGCCTAGGTAATCATTAAAATAAAATAATTAAAAGTTATCTTATTTTATGAATATTTTAATTGAACTGTGGATTATTGTACAGATTAGAACTTTTACAAAGCTTGACAGAAAATGGAAAAGATATATTACACTTAGAGGAGAGAATGGGACCTTTCTTGTTAGATTGGATGCCTATTGTAACAGCAGGAGATGGAAAAAGAGGGGCCGAATTTTTATCGCTTCTTGTTAATGTCATAAAATTTAACTCGGCTTATATTGATGAAGACATTATATCAGGCCTTGTTCAGTAAGTATTTTATAATTTAATATAAGTAAATGGACAATTCTGATAATCATTGTAAAATAAATACTTTATACTTTTATTTCTAGATATATTTGCCATCTATGTTATTGTAGTAATATCAGTGAAGTTGTTTCTGGATGCTTAGAGGCTTTAGATGCAATTGTTTGTTACAGTAATTTACAATCTGATTCATTACAAACTTTTATCATAGCATTATGCGGAAGTGTTAATGTTGAAACATACTGTCAAATAAGTTGGAAGGTACATTGTAAAATTTTATAAAATTTAAATGTTAGTTACATTTATGCTATATGTACGGTATTAATAGATTTCAAATATGATATTTGTAGATAATGCGTAACTTATTAGGTACACATATGGGTCATTCTGCACTATATACAATGTGTCGTTTGCTACAAGATACAAATTTTCAAAGAGATGTTCGTTTACTTAGAGGTGCAGTATTTTATGTAAATATGGGTCTCTGGGGAACTCACAAAATTCCAAAATTAGAATGTACTCCTACGTCAGTTTTACCCTCATTTTATCAAGTAAGTAATATCTAATGTAATGTCTGTCTATTTCTACATACTTACAAGAAATACTATTTATTGTTTTGTTACTTTATAAGGCTTTAAAATGCAATCATCCAATTGTTATGTATGAAGTTACATTATCAATTCAAAGATTAGTAAATAAATATGGTGCTGAGTTATGGGACCCTACATGGAGTATTATTCTCGATATTATTGAAGAAGTTATTTCTCATACAGGTAAAAATCTGAAATTATAAAATTTAATATAAATATTTAATTTTCATTAATTTCATATTCTGTCGGCAGAAACCAGTAATCAACCTGCAACTAGACAAGTCTCGGTGAATTTACATGAAACAATAAATAGCATTGAAAATTTACTGGATAGTAACCATTATAATGGTTGTGTTCAACGATTTTATGATCTCGTTGAACGATGTAGCGATGCAAGACCTGTAATTATCATATTTGTAACGTAAATATAATATTAAATACTTCTTTTTTTTTACTAAAATATACAATAAAATTTTTTTAGGAAGGTTCCGTTTTGAAATTAATTGAATATCGAGCACAAACTATAGGACCTACACATTATCAATGGCAATCTAAATTAGCAAATTTAATGGAACGTTATTATAAAATTGAAACACGTACTAATGTTAGAATGAAAGTTCTTGATGTTTTAACAAATGTCGTTCAAGTTAATAGGTAAAATGTAAAATATTTAATATTTTGTAAAAATTAAGAAAATTTTTTAATTGCCATTATTTTTAATAGATCTAGATATGAAGATGAATTAATTGAGCGAACAATTGTGCCATATTTTCAACATGTTGATATGGATTCAGATATTACAATTCGTAATGGTGTTGCACATTTACTTGTTGATCTTTGTCTTGAGTGTGATACAAAAAGATGTTTAGAACTTTTAGATATATTGGAGAAGGTATATAATGTTTTAGATATTTATGTAAATAAAATATATTCTAATATATTAAAATATATTTTAATGTATTAAATTTATGTTAAGGTAATCAACAAGCCCTTCATTTCTGATGCTCCAGTTACAAAAGATGGTGATATTAAAGATGTAAAGACTGCAGTTGTTGGTGTGATAAAAATATTAACATCAAAAATCTATTATTTACCATCAAGTCATGCCATAGGTGCTTACAAAGTTTTAGTGAATCATTTGGAACAGCATTATAAAGAACCAACTGTCTTCCATGATATTTCTACAATTCGATACTTGGTAACAAATATAGAGATGATGTATAATATTTTAATTTTTAACTTTTTAACGTGTCTTATTATAAAATTATTCTGTATTTTAGATTTTTGAATGCTTTTTAAAAATTAGAGCGAATACGCTTTATCATCTTGGATTTCTGGATACTCAAAACTCATCCATAACAAAGTTCAGTCCATATTTAGTGTTAGAACATGCAACGACTGAACGAATGAATAGTGGAGGAGGTGGTAACAGTCCTCCGCCAGTTAGTCCAGCTCCATTACAGCATTTATCTTGTCAAATTACTCATATGTCATTGGCACATGCATGCAAAGCTGTTATTTCTTGTATTAAATCGGAAAAAGGTTTATATACATATTATATATGCTCTAAATTATTATAATTATTTATATATGAAAGTTACGAGTTGAGTTTCAAATTTACTTGTTTTACAGATTGGAAAGTTTTGCAACTTGTATTAAAAGAATTGCCTCAAATAATGCAAAATAGAGCGTTAATATTATCACGGCATTCAAATGACATTGACTACTTTGCAACTGCACTTTGTTCAATGGTATATTATTTTATTTACTTTTTTAAACATTCCAAGGAACTTATTTTAATATATTTTTATAGGTCAGTGATAAAAGTTTGAGACTTCCAGAGTCTCTCTACAATGTTCCTCCAAAATTTACTCTTTCAGAATTTCGCGTTCATGTTTTCCCAGTATTAGCATCATTAGCTTCATATCATGCTCATCTGGAACCCAATTTACAACAGCGTTTAATAAAATGTTTAGAGGTATAAAAGGGAAATTAAATTCTTAAAATTAATTTAGTGATGTAATATTTGTAATTACATAAATTTTTTTAACTATTACAACTTTTATTACAATTTAGGTTGGTTTAACAGCAAAGTGTGCAAGTCAGTGTGTTACTAGTCTTACAACTTGTATTTTAGAGATGCGTGATGCGATGAACAAGCTTCTATCTGAAGTACTTTTAAATTTGTCAAAAATTTCAGCAACAGTACATATAGCTATACCAATTTTAGAATTTCTCTCTAGTAAGTATTAAAATTTAGTTGCCAAATTTAACTGAGATATATTTATTTATTTTTTTCTTATAGCTCTTACTAGACTTCCAAAAGTTTTTGCAAGTTTTATTGGAGATCAATACATGTCAGTTTTTGCAATTTTATTGCCATATACAAATCCTTTCAAATATGATCATTATACAGTATCCTTGGCACATCACGTAATTGCTGTATGGTTTTTGAAATGCCGACTACCATTTCGTAGAGATTTTGTTAGATTTATTACTACAGTATGTATAGTATTAACGTTATATTGCTAATACAGTAATACTAAAATTAATAATAAAATTATTTTTTTAATATACAGGGTTTGAATAATAATGTACTAGTTCCCTTTGAAGAGGGACATTTGATGAAGTCAGATTTTAATTTCATAAATGAAGATTCCTCGAATAGGAAACGTAGCTCAAGTTTGACAGAGCAGGTACGAAAACTAATACAGTTATGTTCGTTTATCATTGTTTCTGAATCCATTAATTATTGTTACATTCTTATTTATAGGGTAGTAGAGGTAGAAGAGAAAGGCCTATAATGGCTAATCGCATGATAGGAGATAATAAAGTTTCAGATTTAAAGCCTCCAATCGATGAAGCTTTAATGACTTTTCATGTAGAGCTTACTGAAACTTGTATCGATCTTATGGTCCGGTATACATTTTCAACTTATTCAGCTCGACCTAAAAGGTAAATATATTTATAAATATATATTTATAAATTTTTACATTTTATTAATTGTACATAAATATAAGTATTTATTTTCACGTAGACTATCAGCTGCCGATTTTCTACTTAAAGAAGGCCAATCAATGACATGGTTGCTTGGTAATAAGCTTATTACAGTAACAACAAGTGGTTGTAGCAACAAAGCAATGCGAAATGGACTTTGTGATAACTGTTGGGTTGTATGTAAACCTGGTCCTCAATCTCCTGAACATTCGAAAACATCTCAATCAACTTTAAGACGAGCATCGAGCACAGAGGTATTATTGATATTGGCATGCATTATTGATATTTCGTTGGTAGTTACAAATGTTCTAAAATATAAAATGATAATATAGACAGCAAAGGAGGACAAATTGTCTAGACAGTCTTCTGGAGGTCATGGTAGCTCTACTGCAAATACAGCTGCAAATTCCCCAACAGAGGAGTCAAAGAAAACATCGGAAGATTTAGATCCAACAAAAAAAGATCATCCCACTGAAAAAGTGAATAAAGACCAAGCAGAATTATCGAAATTAGAACAAATACTTAACAGTGAAAAACAAGAAGAACACGTTCTTTGCGCTTGTTGGTGTCAGGGTTGGGCTGAAATATACGTGCGTAGACCTACAGGCGACATGTCTTGGATAATGAGAATTCAGAATTCTATGCAATTTGAAACAAACGTAGATTTCCCTGTGTACGATATAATGGCTTTATATAGGCCAAATCAAGATTTAATGCAAAAGCAGCCAGAATCTACATTCGAATGTTCTGGGGATGAAGCAGAGGTAATTTAAATATATACTATTTAGAAAATAGATGAAAAAATTTACAATTCTTTTCCTATCTCTTTTTATAGGACACTATGGATAAAAATATAGATCAAGTACGAGGTGATTATAACATGAAATCTGTGATATCTTCTGTATCATCGGGTCCAATTGCAATACCTGGTTCACCGGCTCGACCGAGTCCTTCTAGGCAAAGTTCTCGTGATAGTTTAGAAAGTTTAGAGGATGGTGAAGATGGTATATAATTTATTATTTTAATTATCATGATAAATAATAAATAAATAATAAACTACGTATATTAAAAAGTGAAAATTATTGGTAGATTTACGTCGTTCTCGAAATCCTGTACGCAGATCAAATTCTAGTCCTGAAATGAGTGCTAATTGGAAAAATCCGTTCTTGAATAAAGAAAAGCAAAATTTGCAGCAAATAGATCGAGATCTTTCATCGGCAGATATAGAAGTTAAACTTGATGCTGAATTAAAGAAACCTGCGAAAACCACATACGCAAAAGATATGAGGTATTATTATTTTAATTGATTTCAATGATCATTTTTACGAGCTTTGTAAATATATGTTTTTGCAGAGTTAGCTGTGAAGCTATACCAGAAGAAATGTTTGGTATGGGTACAACACCTCCGTCAGAAAATACATCAGATCATCCAACTGCATTACGATCTCAACGTTCTTATCCGGGCGCAACACAAGTCACTCAAATTATTACGACTACTAGCAATACTGTTCCTCCATCACCTACTACCATACAGGTTATATTTAAATAAATAAATTTTTTAATACGTTAATGATGTATCAATGTGCTTATGAAAATCTTATCTATTTTTATAGAGTCAAGGAAATTTTTTAGGAGTACAGGGACGCGCAACACAAATTCAATCGTCTATTGCAAAGCCTCCACAATCACCTACACAAATTTATCCTCGTTTATCTAGTCTTGAGTCTGGTCAAAAACAAATGCCATTAGGATCAGATAATAAACCACCTATAGGACGCAATCATCTAGCAGATAAGGTATCGTGGATGATATTGTTCATATTTTTGTTATAATAAAGTAATACGTATCTTTTTTCAGCAAAAGGATGAGAAACCTGATCCTTCTATGTTACCTCCTTTACCGTTACCTTTTCGTGATAGAGGTCATACAATTTCTGTAATGAGTCCTGTGAAAAAATCCCGGGAATGGGATAATATTCGTAGAGGAAATTCACCACGAGTAAAAGAAACACCTAAAACTAGCATCAATCCTAGGTAATATTGCGACAGTTTAAAATAAAAAATATCTAATAATTATTTTTGTGTTTTAATATGAAATTGATATTTAAATTGTAAATTACAGTTTTGTGTTTTTGCAACTGTATCATACAGCACATTTTGGCTCGCCTTCAGAAAAACCTTTATTGGTTCCACAGACAACGGCTGTACAAAGAGCAGTAATAAATTTAGATAGAATACAACCATACGAAACACATAAAATTGGAGTTCTTTATGTTGGCCCAGGACAAGCTTCTAATGAAATTGAAATTTTAGCTAATCAACATGGATCACTTAGATATACAGAATTCTTACAACGATTAGGGACGTTAGTTCGGTTGAAGGACGTTGATGAAGGTGTATTTTTAGGAGGTCTAGATCGTAATGGTGAAAATGGAAACTTCGCATATATTTGGCAAGACGATGTCACCCAGGTTTAAAAGAATTTGTACAGTCTTTTTTATCTCATATTTTAAATTTTAATTTTATATCGTTTTATTAGGTGGCATTTCATGTTGCTACATTGATGCCAACAAAACTAAGCGATCCAAAATGTACATCCAAAAAACAACATATTGGAAATAACTATGTTACTGTAGTTTATAACGAATCTGGAGAGCCATACAACATACAAACTGTAAAAGTATGTTTAATATGTACTGATATTAATATTAGCTAATATTGATTGCATTAATATTTGTATTATTTTTTAGGGACAATTTAATTATGCATGTGTTGTGATTCAACCCCTAGATCATGGTACTAATCAAGTTACAGTTCAAGTAAAAGAAGAATTAGCTAAACATATTCGACACAGCGAGCCAAAAATTATTTCTGATCAAAATTTAGCTATTTTATCTCGGCAATTAGCTCTTCATGCCAATGTAAGTTTTATAAAAAAAAAAACATTATACTAATACTAGTTTGTTAATTATATTTGTTGCATTGTAGTTTGAACTTAAATTGTATTACAATAAGATTTACAGTTCTTTTTTTTTTTATTATAGCTTGCTTCGATGGTTTCCTCATCATTAGAACAAAATAGTCACAATCCATATGCTTCTAATTGGTTAGAACGTTTACGACATATTAAACGACTTAGGAATCGTGTGTTGCAAGAATCAATAAATAATAATCCAGATAGAACAACTGATGACTTATCACCAAGGTCGAACAAACGTATTTATATGGATGATTTTACTGAATATACTACATGATTTAATTTTAATAAAGATTATTTAATAATTATCATTGATATAATCTATATTTGTTATAAACATATTTATATATTGATGTAATAATTAAGTACTATTTCTGTACACCACAAAGAAGATAATTATCCTAACTTAAAATTCCTAAATATCTTTCTTTATATCATATTTTATATACAAATTTTTAGTTGATTCATTGTAAATTTTCAATGTTATGATAAAAAAAAGAATGTTTATGTAATATTCTAATATAATTATGTACCGTTCTAATATAATTATGTGTTCTAATATACAATATAAAATAATATTTAATATAATTTTTTAACGCTGTAAATAAATAATTCGACAAAATCTATTTCAAACACGTCGATAGAAAAAAATCTACAATTTTCGGGAATGCAGTTAATAAATAAATAAAATAAATTCTATACTTTATTATAAATAATAAAAATATTTACTTGACGTTACGAATATTTATTTGATACGGATTAAAAACTTTTTTGCGAGGTTACATTTTATCAGTAAGTTGGTAATAGAAATAGCGCTTAATCACAAAGGAGTTCACGTAAGAGCTACGAACAAAATCGTTCACAGATATAAGCGCCTCTAGCCACATAATTAAGAAACTCACGGGTCGATTTTTCGCACATCAACATATCCTTATAGTACTGTCAGTCTCGTTTGGTCCTGTCAGCTGGTGAAGAAGGGGAGACTGGAACGATAAAAATGGTAAATGCATTTTAAATTACTGAAACTAGAATCGTTTGGACGTATGTTGTTTTTCGGTGATAATAGTTTTTTGACTTTTTAGTCGTTCGCCGAGAAGATATCATCGATTATGCAAAGACCAGGACAGGACCCTGTTGCCAAGGACGATGTACCTTGGTGGATGAAATATGCTGGACGAGGACTCGGTACCGTGGGTAGTATAAGTATGTTATCGAACAAAACGTGTATTGCAAAGTACATATTATTATAAAATGGAACTTATTGTTATCACTTTCCTTTACAGCAAACTTGTTCGTATTTTTCAGAATTTATATATAAAAAAAAATGTATAATGATTAATGTTTTTGTATACATACACAGTATTAAGATACACAATATGCACTTATGGTTTGTGATTTTTCTATACTATACAATTGATTACGTAAAATTTAAACACTTTAAATTATTTATTATCGCTACGAATATTTGTATTATTTTTACGTATGTTGTTTACAATAGCTATTACAAAAATGCTACTTGACAATTGAAATTTATAGTCTGCAGTGTTTTTTTTTATAATTTTCATGGTTTTTTGATTTTTGTGAATTTGTTACAGTTGCAATTATTCTTGGAGGATGGAATTGTTTGTCAATACTGGGAGCTTCTGTAGATTGTCTAATAAGTGGTATGTGGCAAATGGTGGCTGGTTTTATAGTTGCAACAATAGAAGCACCATGTTGCTGTTTATTTATTGATTATGTACAAAACTTCAGTGACTGGGTGGAAAAGAGACCATACTGGAATAGAGCGGCTGGATATTGTATGTAAGTAAATCATATTTTGCACACAAAATGTATAAATTTCTTTTCTTTCTTTCTTTCTATAAATATTAATTTATATCGGTAACATTTAGACGTGATATATTTTTTTTATTTTTAGAATTGCAATTCCTTCAGTCCTCCTTTGTTTTGGCCTGAGTAGCTTATTTGGTAGTGGTCTAATATTTGCAACAGGTGTAATATATGGACTAATGTCACTCGGACGAAAGTAAGTTACACGTGTTTTCTTTATTATATGAAATATATCATATATTGAATTACAATTAGATCATTAAAAATATAATTTTGTAGATATACACATTTTATACTAATAAATGTATTACTTTATTTTAATTACAAGAAAACAATACATGATATTATAGAATTCAGTTAGGAAAACAAATTGTGTGATGTGTTAGCATAATAATGTGTGCACATATTATTTGCTTATGGGTGGAAGACTAATTTTGTTACAGTGTCTCATATTTGTTTGTATTTATGTTTGAATTTATTGCTGTGGTTTTTGGGTACCTTTTATAATATATATATTAACTAACATAATTTTTATTTCATTTTATGAAAGTTGTATGAAACGTATATTATTCATACAAAGCAACACAAAATATATCATTTTCCTTTCATTTAACATACATTACAAGCTCTGTGTATTGTTAAAATATACTAGTACAGTATAATATATTTGATGTAATTCTTAATTTTGTTACTAATACACAACTACTAACAGAGGAACCAGGCCCGACCCAGCAGGAATGACGTCGGGTGTGAGTTCCCCACAGGGTACTGTACCTCCTACTACAGATCATCATACAACTCTCGTGGAAGATCCTGATGTCTGGAGGCCTACATAAATCATCAAACATTCATTGCACCACTCCTCTAACCAGGCAATAATACATAAAATTTAATGTCATTTTTATATTTGTAGTCTTCTAGATATCACATAGATTTTTAGATTAGATTTTAATGTTACAGTTATGAATAATGTATTTGACAATACAAATTTAATTTATTTAGTATGAGACTAAATTGTCATTCTGTGTGCAATTATGTTTTGTTAAAATTGAATTATTTGGTTCAAGTTTAGATTTTATTTAAATTAACACTTATAAATCAGCTGCAATGAAAGGCTTAAATGTGTGTATGCTACAAGTATTGGTTTATAATTTTAAATTATTTATCTATATATAAACATACTTTTAATTCTATGAGAATAACATTTAGCTTTGGATTTCTTGCATTGGAATTACATGTTTTGCTTTCTGTATTTTTAAAATATCATATACTATTTATATTAATAAGTTGCATGCTATTGGTAGCTTTTTTTTTACTTATAATTTTACATATATTTGAATTTCAGCTCATAATTTTAAATTTTAAATACTATTCTTTATGGGATAGTATAGATTCTATCTGGACATAATTATAAAGTATATAATATATCTAAAACACATAATAATAGATATGGAAAATTTCAATCATATTTTTATATTTTTATTGAAATTTTTGTTAATACTATTTATATCATATTTTATTTTATTAAAACGATTATTTTCTTACATTTTATAGGTATATATTCTATGATACAAAATTTATATTTTGTGTGTGTGTGTGTGTGTATGTGCGTGTGTGCGTGTGTGCGAGCGTGCGTGCGTGCGTGTACACAATGTGTGTGTACACAATAGCCATTTTATAGTTTTTATATGTTCGTATTATTTTATAAATTTTTTAATAATTTATGAATTTTTAGGGCACCGCTCCGTGAAATGAGATCAGCAGCGATGAATATCGAGGTTCCTTCATCAAGTATGCAAGCTACACTTGTTGAAAATGCTCAACCAATGGGTTTTACTAATAGACCAGATAGTAATGTTTAAATTCACAACATTAATTGGCAAAATAATTCATCTTCTTGTGTGAATGGTGATAAATGTTGTATTTGGAAAAATATTCAATAATTGAGCCTATGAATATGCCTTGTTTGGAGCACTTATTTAGTTCTACTAATATTTTAGTATTTTATTATTTTCAATTTATGGTACTGTAAATTGCTTGGATCATTTGTACTGAAATATAGATGAAGTAGTTAGATCATTTTTTTTCTTTCATATATAATTTTTAACACAGTTTCAGTTGTGGTTTTTGATACTAATAGAGAATTAGTAATATTAACACATTATTTACTAAACCTTTATATGTTACATTATTTCAGTTTTTTATTTGAAATAATGCCAAAGTTAAAGACTGCTGTAGAAATTATATTCTGATAGTATTCATGGGCTTGATTTCTTGTGGTCCTACTTATCTATTGTGTGTCATAATGTTACAAGAATGAAATCCACGAAGAAAATACATTGATTTTGGATATAGTTATTTAAATTTTAGTGTTTAAATTTTACGTTTTAAATTGAAAAGTGTAATATTTTTAACTGAAATAACATTTCCAAAATCAAAGCATCCTAAGATTTAAAAAAAAAATCATTCATAAGTTAGAGAAGATGGACGAGTCATAACATATTTTATTTTCACTTATTGTGTATACATATATGTGGGTTGAGTCACGTGTAAGTAAAACAATCTTCCATTTCTTTTTATTTTTATTATTTAGGGTAAAAAATTGAATTAGAATATATAGTGAGGTAACAGTAAGAGATAGGTTATATAACTTTTCTTCTTTCTTTTTTGAATAGAAAAGAAATACATAGAAGTATATATTACCCTGTATATTCTCTCTGCCAAATTATTTGTACATATATATGTATACATGCATACATTTGAATTTACTTGTAATAATTTCATTTGATATTTAGATTTATATTGTGTGGTATTTACTTTCATATGATATTCTGGAATCAAAAACTTCCAATTTTTTGTACTTTTCATGCTTTTGTGGTTAAATGTAAGTGATATATGACAGGAAAAAGCATTAATCAGCTGTACTGATATATTTTACTATGTATAATGTGGTTTCTATTCAAAATTACAAAATTGTAAATATATAATATTCTGATTTTTCAATAATGTTTATACCAGGTTTAATTCTATTCAAAATTATTTTAATCAGAATCAAATTATCAATGACTTACTTACTTTCATTGACATTTTTTATTTTTTTTCTTCTTAAATTAATATCATGTATTTTTAATCGAATAAGCACTATTTCTCAATTGAAAGTATCAAATTACTCGACCATTATCTTTCCTTACATTCCTATTTTTTAATTAATTAATTTATTTGTTAATGATGTAAGACTTTCGACATATTTAACTCGGTACTGACTTTCAATCTTTGGTGATTTTTGTGTTGCGTTTGCCAAATAATTCATTTTAAATGCCACTTTTAGACATATTTAGATTATTCATGTAGCGCGTATGTAGATTATTATAAAGTTACTGTTTATTGTGATTTGCGTTGCATTTTATTGTGATTGTTTATAATTAAGTAAACCTTTAGCAATTTATGTTTATATATAATAAACAGTATGCTATATTATATGTAGTGTTAATTAGCATAAAAAGGAGGAGATAGGAGCATGTAACTTGATCATATTGCATGTAATTTCTGTACTGATATATATCAAACATATCTGACTTTTATTACGTTTTATTATGATTATGTCAAGATCATAAAGTCTTTTTTTACGATTCAAACTGCATATTTTGAGTATAAAAAAATTTAACTGTACTTATCTTAATAACATTATCAGTGTTGAATATTTTTGTGTAATGTTTAATAGAAAAATAATGATATAAAGGATGTATGATATTAGTGAAAAATTAAAACTAGAAGTAAATATTCAACGTTAAATAATTTTATTTCATTCAAATAGCATATATTTTATGGAGCATTTAATTTTTACTTGACAAAATATGATACTTGAGCAAATTCAACATGATAGAAAATAATATAAAAAAGAAGAAGTGTTAAAGTGAATTTTCAAACGAATGATGTGTAAAATATATGATAAGTTATACAAAGCATTTTATTGTTGTTATAAATAGGACAGGAAAATTTATAATATTTTTCTGTCACAAGGAAATGTATTCAAACATACATGTCGCATGTGTTTCTGACCAATTGTAATTGACAAGAATTAAAAATCTGTAGTATGAATACCATGCATAATGTGCTGTATTGTTTAGTGGGATATGAGTAAAACTACATATTGTCTTCGAAGTATACCAAAATGTATTTATGTAGATATTTAACTTCCATCAAATAGAAAACCTATCGAAATATTTATAATGCTTAATGCACTATCACAATTTCAAGCCAATATGAAATGTACACATGAAAAGAAATAGACTTGTTTTAAATATATGTCGATTTAGTTAAAAATATTCTATTATAAACATATTTAATTTCGAATGTAGAAATTTATAAATAAAAAGTTCAGATATATGTGTATATGAACCTTTTATTTATGTGTATGTATCACATTAATAATTAAAAGAACAAGCTAATGAGCTTGATTATTATTCGTTACATACATGTATAGTAAAATTGTCAATAAATATTGGAATTATGTTAAAGATATTTGAGTAATTTTTACTAAAGTGATAAAATTTAATTAAATCTTTTAAGCTTTATCATTACATTTCTTCCTCGATAATTTTTTATTTTTGCGTGTTACATATTTGACACGATTCTTTTTTAAAATTCGCGCCTTTTATATTTTCAGTTACTTAAATTATCAACCAATCACAGAGGGAGATTTTAAATGACCAATGAAAGTATGTGTTCAGAAATATTCGTTATTAGTTCGTTATAAGTACATCTTGTTACATTTAAACGTGCGGGAATTTATATTGCTGTTGTTAAAGTACGATTAAATAATGTTTTATGATTGAGGTATAATTTGTGAGGGATTACAAAATCAAGAACGTATGTGGAATAATATGGTATGTGAAATAAATAATGAAATAAATATGACAACGATATTATGTAAAATTCTAGTGCACTTGATTATTAATTTAATGTTCATCTAAAAGAAAATTGATATATTGAACGTTACAAATTTTACAACATATCGTTGAAATAAAGAACGATGGTATTTGTAGAATACTAGTACGTTAACTTTAATAATTTAGAATTACAATTTATACGTATAAAAATGATCAATTAGGATTATTCAAGGCACAAAATATAAATACGAATATTTTCAAATATTTGAAAACAGTATTTAAAAATATGCAACTGTATCGTTTGCCTCTTATTCGTCGTATTTGTTCATATAGCATTTTTCTTTAGTTCTTACTTTTACTTCGTACAAAGTGACATCAATAATGCAGAACTGATGTTTGTAGTATGAATCAACGTGTTCTTTCTTTGAAAAAAATTGCGATAAGATCGAGTCGTGAAAATAAAGCACGACATAAAAAATAAAATGAAATTGGTGCCCCGTATGTTAATTTATATCGAGACTTATACGAATAAATATAAATCCGCCAGCGGATTAATTTTTAATATGAAACTTTCCTTAGATGTACATATATCTATTCTTATAAATTATATGTAATTATTTAATTGCAAGATTTTTATAATGATCGAGACAATACATGTGTAAGTAATCTTTAATCGCGCAATGTTTTACGATCGCTTTTCAGCCGACAATTTTTTAAGAAAATTCGATAGAGTTCAATGCTTTTAAGGTTGGAGATTTAAAAAAAAAAAAAAAAAGATTAAAATAAATGTATCAAAAATGTTCATAAATGCTATGTTACACACTGATTCTGCGTTTTTCATTTCGAGAAATCGACATTTCGTAATAATTTGCTTGATATCAGGTATATTAGAACGTAACATCTACTGTTTAAAGATTGATTTTAATAAATATCGAAGTATTTATTATGCCGAAAAATTGAACGTAGGCACGTAATCAGTGCGACGATAACAATTATTCTCTTTTTCTA
Source organism: Tetragonula carbonaria (assembly GCA_032399595.1). Lineage (NCBI taxonomy): Eukaryota > Metazoa > Arthropoda > Insecta > Hymenoptera > Apidae > Tetragonula > Tetragonula carbonaria. The sequence goes on along the minus strand of JAUCRC010000015.1, from coordinate 6,955,560 downwards.
TCACTATAGTATATCATAAATTTCCACTAAAATCAGTTAAGAAAAAATTTTATTACTTGCGATATAAACAACTAATGATGAAACGAAATAAATAAAAATTTTTTTTCATTTATAGTGATCTACTGAACTCGTGGAGAATGTTTGTTCAATATTTCACGGAACATCTGCATTTATGTAAGTATTCTAAAATTCTGAAAAGCAGTGAAGCAATTTGTATGTTTCTATCTCAATTTACGAATCTTTTCGAATTGTTTTTTATATTTTGCGTAGAAGACGAAAATGTTTGATTAATTTAAATAAATCTACTTTTTATGTATGCGTTTAAAAAAATGACTACGTGTCTACATACAATGCACATAAGTATTATGTACGTATCTAATTGTTGCATTTGTTAATCTTGTATATATTTTTATAATTGCGCTCAAAGAAATATACAAATGCGCTTACTATCTGAATAGTTTTCGAATTTAAATAATTTTGATTAACACTTTACCGACCGGTAGCCTATTAATCGGCTAACATATTTTAACACTTTACCGACCGGTAGCCTATTAATCGGTAAACATATTTCAACACTTTACCGACAAGTAGCCTATTAATCGGCTAACTAACATATTTTAACAGTTTACCGACCGGTAACCTTTTAATCGGCTAACTATTCACCGCTAATACACGGTCGGTAAAGTGTTAACATTCTCCTGTATTATAATTTGTAATGTAAATATTTTTAAATGCATACTGTTGCACAAAAGAAGATTTTATTCTAATAAGACAATAAGGCATATCCATATCGAGGTATATGGTGTTTCCCGGCGATATGAAATATTAAAATGTAAGAACCAAATTACTTAATTATTTATTTAACAATTAGGATGGGAGATTTTATGTACGCGTTGTTTTTTCTATAAAAGAAAAAAAGCAAAAGTGAAAGACCATACAAAAAAATTGCTTTTTCTCTTAATATAAATATATGAATTACTTACTTTTTCTCATACATAAGTCAGTCAAACATATAATATGCTTTAAAATAGAAACAATGATTTACGAACGATAATATGAACATTGACAACGAAGAAAACTGATCGAGTGTTTCATTGACATACGTAGTGTACAGTGGAATACAACTGAAATTATTTTAAACATAATAGAAGGGTATTAAACATAGAAGGAAAATGTTAATATAGAAATGAATTTGTAAATAAATAATAGCAAATAATAATGTTAAAGGAGTTTTATTTGTAAATATTAAACATAGAAATAAATTGTTAGAAATAATCAAACGATCTATTCGAACTAAGTGAAAAAAAAAGACAATTATTTAAATATTTTATTAGAATGTACAATTATTAAATTATTGATATCTTATCGTGCTTGCTATAAGTACCGTTTAAAGTAACAGAAACACGAATAATATTGTTCTATCAAAGAAGATTGCAAGATTACCACACAATATTTACTTGTACAAGAACAATCATTTAATTTCTTTTGGAAATAACTCATTGTTTCAGTTACTGATTCTTAGCCATTAAATTTGTACAAGTTAATTCAATTTTCAAATTTCAGACGAAATTTCACTTATTTTATTTTATTTCATAAAAAAAAGATCTTATTTTCAAAATCATATTTTACTAAAAACAAAACAGTATATTCGTTCGTAGCTTGTTAAATATTAGTCAGTTCTCGTTCGATGTGTTCACTTTTTGTAAACTCTAAATAATAGAAAAGTACTAGATAGTCTAAATAATAGAAAAAAGTAGAAGGAGGAATCAAATAGAGAGAAAGCAAAAGAAAGAAAAAAAAAATGATACGTATTACTTTAACCTATCTCGAAACCTCGATATTTTAATGCTTATTTTTGTATACCGAGTATATCTTAATCTATATATATATTATATATATATATATATATATATATATATATATATATATATATATATTTGCGTTTGGCTTTTCTTTTTAAATCCTTCGTTTAATTCTATTTAAGTCGTAGTTGTCTTAAGGCACAATGCGAATGTATTATTACGCGTACTGTTTCTGAATTTTCACGATGCACCGCGACCAGTGAAAATCAATGAGAAATATCGCATAAAGTTCAGCCATAAATGCTTCGATGAAATTTGATTATAGAATTGGAATTTCTATTATAGATACATACACAACACGAATTAAATAGCAATTTTTCACTGTATGTTTCCTTTTTTCTTTTCTCTGCCTGGAAACGATTTTCAGTTTCATTTGGAGACTCTTGCAACGTAAAGTTTAAAGGCGCTTCTATTTATCTGTGGCACTAAAGTTTCTCTTGCATTATAACAAAACATTTATAGATAAAAACTTTATATAATATTTGTCTGTGTATTTTCACTTGTAAATTATACTTACGCAATCTACTTGGGAAACGCTGGAAACATTCGATACAGTATTATAATACGTATGATATACATATTATAATAATACTATAATAATATACATGGCGTATGATAATACGTATAATATATACACGTTGTGTATATATTTTCTCAGAGATAAAACCTCGGGTGTTTGCTTAATTTCGCAGACATTAACAATGGTCGACTCTTAAGTTATAAAAAAAGATAAGCAGGACGAAATTTAAAAATATCCTATCCTCAGTTTCTCATCCGAACGATATGTCACACGCGTATGTACTCGACTACATGTGTAAATTTTCTTGGTAACCTTCGACCTCGTTGTACATTTTCCTCACCGCGTCTTTCGTGTTGTTCGGCAAATAATTTTGCACCGTCGGAGCAATCTTGTTGTTGCCCGATATAATCCCGTTGGCCAGATGTGCCACGCCGTTTTGCAACATGTGCGCCGTACCGTTTGCAATGCCATTTTGCATACGAGCAGCGCCGTTTTTCTGGGCCTGTCTCGCGGTCTTCTTCAATCCGTTTGCAATTCGTGCCGCCCCTGTCAGTGAAAATTTCGATGAGGTCTGATTTTCCATTCGTGACTTTTATCTGGTTAATTTGGCCACTTGCCATTACACTGCGGACGTTTATGGAATATTTCACACGTTTACAAATAGGTAACTAAAAGAATTTCTAAACAGAAATTTGTTTAATTATACAGAAAAAAGTGGCGCCACTTTTGATTTTAATAATCTTGAGACATGTCGTACAAGGCAGCTTCCTTTTTTCTGTATAATTACTGCGTATAATTCTGTGTAGTACGTACGATTTTGTGCGTGTATAACTGAAGAGAGACAAAGGCAGAGAACATGTATTGTTTCTTTGTGATTTATGATAGGATAATGTAATTAAAAAATAGGGTGTCATTTACCTTGTATGCTGATCCCATTTATATTCTTCTTAGCAGCAAGTGCTTCGTTGACATTTAATTTACCATCGATCATCTGCTTAGAAACGCCGTTCGGTACGATCGGCTGATCTTTATTGTCAGTGACCGCCGTATTCGATTTCGTGTTCCCATTTTCTTGCGTTACATCCGGTTTAGGACTCTGCGCATCGTTTTCCTCTTTGCGACGCGTTCGCGTCATTAATTGATAAAGCGCAGCGGAAAATTCTTGTTGCACGCTTGGTACGTCGGTGTCGCCGTCGATCTTTGTTGAAAACGATTACGGATCTCAGCGATTTGAATCACGCGTAATAATTGTGCGAAATAACATTGTACAATAACATAGTAATTAGGAAGGAAAGTATTATTATCTGGATTGTGCACTTACGATCGTTAAGCGATTTTCGTTGTCCAAAGTTTTCAACATAGGTAAAGATACTTCGCGAAAGAGTTCCAGCCTCTTCCTAAACGCAGAAACGTTATCATCTATTCTACCTCTTCCAAGTTGCAATTTCGAACAGTCCAGTAATACCAACGGTGGTTGCTGGCCAAACTAATTAAAGTTGAAACATCACATTAGACAAGTTCATCGAACTTGACAATTAACAGCTAGATTCAATTATCCGTTATCATTTATATTAAATTACCTTATTCTCAAATTCTTGTACTTGAGTCAGGTCCCTCGGATAACCGTCGATTATTATACCATCTGTGTCGCGATTCAGCATAATCTGCTGTTCCACCACTTGCATTACAATGTCTTGCGGGACCATTTCTCCAGAAACGATGGCATCGTTGACGATGGTGTTCGACGATGCCATCGTTCTAAGCAATCCACCGATGCTGACTTGAATCCAACCTGGCATGTTGCGAATGGCCTGAGTGCATAAGTTCTCTTTGTTGCTTCCTGGGCCACCTGTTCAAATTAAAACATCAATCTGACGTGCTTTGTAGTATATTTGACTAAATTCAACGTGTGACTCGTTGATACAGCTTATATATATAATTAAGCATAACTTATTATACGTTGGCTTTAAATTTTCCTTTCCGCTTAATTCGATCATTCCCCTCGAATTTGCGAAATTTGTCAAAAGAGAAAAAAAAAAAAAAAAAGAAAGAAAGAAAGAAAGACACGATTGGATTTGAAATAATTTAAGGGAGGCAGTGGGCAGAGTTTAGACGTTTTTTTTTTTTTTTTTTTTTTTTCTTACCTATAACCCAGATGAACGCAGGTAGCCCTTTTCTGGGTTTATCCGCGGTTTTCACAGGGTTCACGTTCATCTGGTCAGGTGCTTGCGTTTCAGCCATCGCTTCTTTCCTAGGAGACGATGATTTTGGAATAGATTCTTTCCTTCTCTCAACTTCTACCTATAATTTCGTTATTCTACATAGTTTGAATATCGATTTTTTTTTTTTTTTTTTAAATCGAGTCTTTAAAACGAACTTAAAGAGAAGGAAATCGTTAAATCAAAGGATAAACACGTGGCATTGTTGTCGGTGAATAGGGACTTACTTCTGCTTCTAACGGTTGAGGAACATTTTTCTCTTGCACGTCGCCGCTCGACAAGCCAAGAATTTTGTAAACCGCTTCGCGAAAATCGACGTAAACCTCGCTTGGATTTCTTTCACCGTTCACCTGCACGATAATCAAGCAATATTTTAATTTTTCGTCAGATCTCGTTAGATCTGTTAGATGATTAACGTGGTTAAATTAGATTGAATCCTCGAACTCATAAAAGGTACACGATCATCTCGTCGTTTGCTTACCTCTATCAACATTCCGCTTTGATCGAAATATTCCGCGACGGGCATAACGTTTCTATAAAAATTATAAAGTTCCATCCTTGCCAGTTCGATCACTACTTGTCCAAGTTGTGCTCCAAAATCGATTTGCCTTTCGAGAATCTCCTGCCTCCAGGACACGAGAATCACGCCATTCACGATTTTGATCTGCAAATATTTTTTCGCATTTCTCATAACCATTACTATTCTTTCTTTCTTCTTAATATGTACTAGTCACGGTAAAATGCTGTGGGAACGATTATAAAGAAAATTTACAACGACATTGACTATGATCGTTCAAATGTGATTGCCAGACAAAATTGATTTCTTCTATGCAAACGGGAATTTAGAAATTCATATTGCGAAGCGATTAGTCGTAGAGAATGTGTCTAATTTGGTGATTGATCTCCCTGTCCTTTATATGCTTTGTGCATGTTTCAACTTTAGGTCAATGGGACAGGTCAGTAGGTCACAGAGAAGAAGTTACACGAATCTTACTTGAATGTCGTATTTCAGAATTTGTCCCTTTCCGTTTCATTGCGATAGAAATCTTAGAATCAAAGTATACTTGAGAATACTTACTTTCTCAGCGTATTCTACTACGTCGCGCATATTACGTGGATAACCACTAACGAGAAAGACTTTGGAACCTGGAGACATCTTAATTTCGAGCATTAGCACCTCCGCGACGGTTTTACTGCTAAGTTGCCCGAAATCTTGCATGTCTGTCAAAAGTATAATAGTAAATAATATTACATAAACAACATTTTATATATATATATATATATATAATCAAGAGTGACTATAACAGTAGATTTATTATGGTCAATTTTATTTAGTAATTGTTATATTTGATGTGCGACGCATGTAAGAATTGTAATTTCTCATCTAATGATTTCCGAATAATGTGTCTCCGTACCATTTCCTAGAGCGTATTGTTGTAGAAGATCCATCATGTTGATATGCGTTATGCCCTTTTTCTCTTGCATCAGATTATCACAATGTGTCACCTTTCCACTACCAGGTCCACCTGAGGATTGAAAATTATGTCACGATGCGAAAGGAATGATAAAACACCATTTTATACTAATTAAGTACGATGAAAGGATGTAGCATTTTGCTCGAACGGTAGCAGAAATGCCGATACGAAAAAACGATACGAAGAATTTTATGACGACGAATCAAATTACGGTAGAAACTTTTTAATGTGAAAATTTTCTTTTGACGTGAAAAGTGAGAAAAAATTATTTATTTATCGCATGTTAACGCGTTAAAAAGGATTGTCACAGTTCAACGGCTAGTCAATTCAGATAAGTTTAATATATAAGTTTAATATAATCATAGGTTCAATATTTTTCAAAAACTATTCTTTGCTATTGAATAAATTAAACTTCCAGCTTGTGCCGAAAGTTTTTTATAAATAAAAATTAAGTTAATTTTTAAATTTATATTAATTTTTTTATTTATATAAATTAAATTTAATTAGAAAAAAACTAGATATAAGAAAGTTCGAAGAAACATTTAATTTCTAAATATATATTTATATTTTTTATGCTACAAAAACAATTATATATATTTAGATCACTTACTTTCGAGATTTACTAAAATTTAATAGATTATATTAATCAACCCTGATACAAAAGGTACAAAAAAAGTTTTACTTATCCATTCGTTTACTCAGATCTTTATCGTTAGTTTCATGTCGGAAACGAAGTACGAAAAATCCATGAAAGTGTTAAACTCTTTTTGTTCTTTATTTAAAAATTGTATCATCTGTAATACAAACCAAGTACAAATATGACAGGCACTTTTGGAACTTCGAATTTAATTGCACCAACGTTCTGTTGGGGAAAATATCCGTTTGGTGGGGTCGACAAGAGGCCAGCCTCTCCCCGCCATTTTCCCGCGCTTCGAGCATCAGCTTCCTCGAACACCTGCGATCCATTTTGTTGATCTGCGACGAAATTTTTTGTTAAACAACGCGAAGGTTACCACGTTATATCTTTGGAAAGGGATGATTTATTTCAAAAGTTTTTTAGCAAATTTTTCAAGTAATCTTTTACGGGATTAATGGTTTTTCTTTTTTTTTAGAAAGCAACACTTATTCCTTCGTTTTTTGATTTTAATACCAATTTTCATTCTTACATGTTCCGTTCTTTTTCTCTTTTTTCCTGTTCCCCTTCTTAATTGCCCAACTAACGTCACATTAGTTGTGATATCTGTTTGTAAAAGAACATCGTGTTGTGTGAGTGTTCAGGTTTAGAAGAAGAACAGTTAAAGAAAAAGACAGAAAAGAAATAGTCTGGTTGAGTATCGAACGCAGTTTGAAGGATATGCTCTTGAAAGGATTATCTATCTAGACAATGCTGTATCGTTGAATTTTTATATCGCATGCATTGCATAATGTTGCGTGACAATTCATAAAGCCACGAGTTTAGCCGCGCTATGTACATTTAATTTAAGTATTAATGATTGCAGTTGAGTAATGTTGAGTTTAGTTAGATTGAGAGGTTACTAGCATCTATTTATCCCTTTCTTTCATGCAATTTTTCTAGCCTTGGTCAATTTTCGAGATAATAGTAATTAAACATTTTGCTAACTTCGGTAATTTGTCAAACATTATTTGGATTTATTTTGTGAGATACATCATTACTGTTAAAATGAAATAAAATAAAATAAGGATGCACGAATTGAATAAAGGTAAATAACAAGTATTATCATTTAAAAAACATTGGAATGGAAATTGTAATTGTAAATGATAAGAATGTAGATAAAATACTAATATTTTAAAAAATTTGATCTTAACTAAATGATATAAATGAGCGATGTAGCGATGAGTGATTTACTACGCATATCGTATATTATTTAATTTATTCATGAACACGTTTATTCAATGCGTAGGTACAGATCATACACGGTATATATATGCATATGCACATACGTAGAGTAAATTATTCAGGCATGATTTTGTTCTTGGTATCTATTATTTACATATAAAAATTCTAACAGTCTAACGACAAAATTATCAGTTTTATCCTAGTTACACGTAGTTAGAACTTGCTATTAAACACGCGATACTTAAATACACACGTAATTTACTTTGGAAACAATTTTTTTTAAAAAAGAAGGTCGACTTTGATGAACATATATGTGATCTTTAGTTTACAAACAGATACTTTACGATTTGATAAAATTCGTATGAAACAAATCTTCTGATCAAAATGAATCTTCGATCGAAATTTTTTAATCTTGAATTTCATTCTTCGATCATTTTTCTTCGAATGACGATTAATACTCTATCCACTTTCGATCGTTATTTATTATAAGCTATAGGATTTTCCGATGGTCTAATCTGAAATTGTTGGATTTCTCTTTTCAAATTATATATAATCCATTTACCATCGATAAATAATATAATTTGATATATATGTATTTTTTTTTGAAACAGAAAAAGGTAAAGAAAAAGGCACGGACACGTTTGACTGGCTAACGACAAACTTCATGAATTTATTTGCAATATTGATTTCGTTACATGAGTCACGCCTATATGGCGTTCCTTTGTTATCGTCGAGGTATTCATTTCTATGTAAACCATTAAGTCTCTACGGTAAATCTCATTGATCCTTGAAGAAAAATATAACACGAATGGAATTACGGTTGACAAAGGAAAGAATTATATCATCTTTAATGTACGCGCCATACGTTTTATTAGAAGTCGAATTACGAAAAAGCTCATACGTATTTCTATTATCTTGATTTAAGATAATTAAGAAATAATTGGCACGCTAAAGAAGAAACGATAGTAGATTTTATAATTATCCGGTTATACATTTTATTTATGTTTATTATTATTATTACTTTTTTGAAAGTTGCTCGTATTTTTTTTCTCTACAAGAAAGGGAGAATATATATATTCGAATATATATATTGCTACTGGATTTTATAATGAATTGGAAGAATAAATTCTAGCTTTCTGAGAGATGACGTAGAGAATTCTGAACTTAACGAAAGAAAATAATTAAATTGATTAAATTCATAATAACAGATTAATTAAAATAATTAAATTCAATACTTTTATGAACATAGCTAAAGATAATCTTCACGTATTATGTTTATAAACTTTTTATATTTTCGAACTTTCAAATTTCTAGAAACTATCTGTTGATCTATTCTGTGTATATTAAAATTCTGAATGAGATCTTTTAAAATATACTTTTATTTATAATTTGAAATTGAGTAAAATTGTAAAAAGCCTTTATATTGTAGAAAGGAAACATATTTTTTATTCCAAAAATACTGCTCGATGTTTTCGTAATTTAAAAAAATTTAAATATCAGATTTAATTGAATCGTAGTTAAATTAGAAGAACTTAATTGAAATTTAAAGTAATTTATTAAATAGATCCTTTAATGTTTCGCTACAATGTTTCTAATACGAAATGTTTTATATATATATATATATATATATATATATATATATATATATATATATATAATGTGTACTACGTGTAGGTCCTATGAAACATGTTTCTTATTTATAACTTTGCATAATTTAAGGAATGCGTCCAATTTGGGGTAAATATGAGTTTCTACTTTTCTTTCGGGATATCGCTAGAAGACTTATTGATCGAATAATATAATGTAATGTCAAGTACAAGGTGTATATGGGTCACACGTGTGTCTCGTTCACATTGTGACGTAACGTCATGAAAATGAAACGTGAAACATTTTGGCATATTTTTTCTTCCAAAAATACTGTTCGATGTTTTCGTAATTTAAAAAAATTTAAATATCAGATTTAATTGAATGGTAGTTAAATTAGAAGAACTTAATTTAAAGAAATTTAAAGTAATTTATTAAATAGATCCTTTAATGTTTCGCTACAATGTTTCTAATACGAAATCTTGAATATCGTTGATACATTTTATAGAGAATTAATAATTTTGGGAAATTGTTTTTATTTATTTTCTATTATAAATATTTACTAAATTTTAGCTCAGATAAAGACACAGACAGAGAGAGAGAGAGAGAGAGAGAATATGATCTCCCTTTTATTTTCTACTTTTGTTTTGCAATTAAATTTGTAAAATCTGTTAAATTACAAATGAACTGTCATTTTATTTTCCCACGTTTTTAATACACGTATGTTTATGAATTTGAATCATTGAGACGTTCATCGCTGTTGATATTATCCAGAGATATAAGCGTTGATCGACCGCTTCAGTGGATACTATGTACCTTTCAGAATAGATCGACGCTGAGTTTCTAGCCAATTTCGGCATTTTAATATTTACGCGAAAATTTCACTTTACAATGCCTTGAGATACTAAAAATAAAAAGCAAGTACTAAAACACTGGTGGACTTAGATATGAAAAGTTCATTTATATCGATTTCGGCGAGTTCATATATCGGACAATCAAACGTCAACGTCATCTAACAACTCGCCGTGTCTTTTGATAAACAAAGAAAAAGAGAAAGATGTTAGGACGAAACATCTCGTGAAATTGTCGGTATTTCGTAATAAATTCAACAACAAGTGACATTCAAATGTAGCGTTTTTCATTTTTTTGTTTTCCACAATTTGAAGTTTCTCGCAATGTGAGCAATTTCATTTGTAGTTCGGTTTACATATCACAGTTGAAGCGTGTTGTAATATTCTGCATCGTATCATATTATGTATATCATTACCGATAAGAATCAACTGATAAGAAACACCAATATTTATATAAATTTTTAAGATCTAACAAATACTTATTTGCAGTTCAGCTTTATTATATATATATGTATATTTATTATTTGTACTTTCGATATTTGCCATTGTAAATATTTATTTCTTGATTCTGATACCATTGAAAGTATTTGCAGTTAGAAAATTATCGATTTTTAATACTGTAGCAGTGCAGTAAACATGAAGAGTTCAAAAAGAATGACTTAAAAAATAAGTCATCTCTTCGTTCTTAGAATTTCTTACGTATCTGATATACTAAACACGAAAGATACATATTATTCTCAACTTTTCACAGGAAATAAACATTAATAATTGCGTCACGTATGGTGATATTTACGATGTAAAATATGTATATTATTAAAGTATTATATTTCATGGATCGTTTATCAATTGGCAGTTTCTTATCAATTAAAATGTCCTGTTAATTGCCACTCTTTACAAATATTTGCATTTCACAAATAAAGAAAATCAGGATTACAAGCTCGAGAAAAAATTTATTAAGATCGAAGAATGATGATTTTGTTTTAGAGAAAACAATGCTATTTAGTAATGTTAGTTATGAAAAAATTAATAAAAATCAACGGACGAGTGTCGATGATATTTTTAATAAATACTCACCAGTGTCCAGGCAGATGCCCATAGTAGATCCTTCGAAGGATACCAAGATCCTGCCACGGCCATTTAATCACATGCTTCCAACTAATTAATTCACGTTTCTCATTTCAGAAGCAAATATATCACAATCAACAATTCCCCTCTCACATTAGAAACTCGTTTCTTCGCGACGTTCTCGCCGATATCTGCGTTCCCTCCGTTCGATTCGAACTATCAATCAAGTTTTTCACACTTTTTCTTAAACGACGTCAAGTCAAAGTTCAATTGTACCTTCACACGGGTTTGTAAAATGTAGAAATCGAGTAAGTGAAATGTCGATCGAGCGAAATTTGTCGTCACAGTCCAATAAATCGGTACACAAATGTTGGCGGTGTCTCCATTCGTAGCGTTTCTCTCGATACTTGATTAAATCCTCGCAATTTCTTTAGGAGAACCTTCAGAACGATGGTCAGCAATAACACTATCCACATTAATGATGCCGATGATATTTCGTTTAACAGTTATAAGACACACTGTACTTTGATTGTTTCGTACGTTTATCGAAGGACGCGTTCATCTTTACCATGAATCACTTTCAGTGAAAGAAATCCATCGTGGAATCTGTAATAGAAGCAACATCACCAATGTTGTTAACTGGTAACCACTTTAAGGATTTTGTCTGCTTGTAGTTATTTATTAGAATTACAAATTTTGCGTATTTTTCAATTTTTTTCAATCGTAGATAGATCGTTACGCAATTACGTACAGAAGTTTTTTTAATAGTTGCTAACAAAGCTTGACTTAAATAGAAATTTACGATGTATTTAGAAAGTATTGATTGAAATATTATTATTTTGTTCTTTTGCGTGATTATAGAAAGTTATATTGACTTCGGCAATATTGTTTAGCTTCTACTTTTCGTAGAATAATAATTTCATTTCTTGAAATCCCATCGATTCGTAGTTCTGCCTTGAAATTAGTATTTCTCTTTGAAACTGTATTTCATTTCAACGTAATTCTTTCGTCGATAGTTTTCACTTATAGTCACTGGATTATTTCAATGTCGAGTCGATTAGTATCTTGATAATGCGTACAGTGTTTATCTATGTATATATATATAAAATTTTTAATACAATTCGAGTAGAATACGGAATTTTTCAAAATAAAAATAACAAAAAGCAAGTAGTCGAAATTCTCTGAAAATTTCTATCCAGGTTGCATTATTGTTATCGATTTCCTTTAGAAATAATTCGCACAATGATCTGCAATCGACTAATAGGACACGGCACTACGTACATATACACACATCCATAAATAAAACGAAATTTGTAATATGTAGGTGTTTGGCCATTACATTACGTCTGATTTCCACATCATAAAAGAAATTGAACCGAAGTTGGAGTATATGTAACGAGTAAATAAAAAGACCAAGTGAGATTTTCTTCATTCATTAACATCTGTTGTTTGTTATTCGATACGATAACAATTGCACAATAAAACCTAGTTGCTCTGTTGTAAACTTGTTAGCTTTTTGAAATTATATTTACTTTGTTATTTCATCGAAGAATCGTTATCTCTTAACTTAACTTCTCCCAAAACTACTATCGCAACTACGTGAAACAACTAGATGAAAACGAGAAGAGAAAAATTATCAAGCAAATTTCTAATTGGCCTGGGAGCATCATTTTCGGAGTTTTTCGAGTCGAAACAATAACATCCGCGACCGTGTCCCATCGAAGAAGGGGATCGATCGAGTAATCTGCTAGGAAAGTGAGGCCACGCGACGAAAAGACACGTCGGAACTCACCTATTTCTCACCGGAGCTCACGACAACGAAATCTTTCACGAATCCCTCGAATCTGCCTTTCATTTCCTTCGGTAAATTTCTACAAATTTATTATCAATCACCAGATTTATACACGCACCAATGACAGCTGCACACAAACTTACATAATAAATGTCTCCACGGTGGAAAATCGTATCTTCTTCTATCGAATACTTCTATCGAAACTTGTCCAATCTTTTTCACGAACGTTCAGAACTTGGGCCCGAGGACTTTCTCGACTTTCGGTCGTTGTACAAGAGAGAGAAAGAAGAAAGTATCGGTCCCAGCCGATGAAAAAACACGGCCGACACGCGAGGCTCAGCAGAACGGAACTTTCACTGGCGGTGGTTTCTTAGCCGCGGCGTGATAACGCTGTAATGGATTGTTAGAAACGACTAGAGGTCGTAGCAAGAGTCAATCGTCGCCATAGATACGCCCATGCGCACCTAATCCTTTTTTTCCATGACTCTCTTTAGTAGTACATACATGTGTTTTGCATGCATTTGAGTTAATGGCCACCCACCCCTTCTCTGTTGGCCACGGCGTACAGTAGTGTGCGTGCGTGAGCTGCAGGTTCAATGTCAAGTTCCTGTCGAGCAGATGGTTCTCGAACGAGTAGATTAATCAGTAGAGTAGTAGAAAATTGACCAACCCCGCCTATCGTAGCCTATTATAGGTTTTTTGATCTCTCTGTAAAGTCAACTGTTACGAACGAGTGTTTCTCTTAGCGAGCCGATCAAAATATAAATTATTCTCTCTGGCATGGGCGGATAAGATTTTGAAGAATTTCCAAGGTACATTAGGATTGTTTTCCTTTTTAATCGATGATCCACGATGATTCCTGGATCTCTGGCTCGATGAACGAACGAATCTTTAAATCAGAACGTTGTTTTTTAAATCGAAACGGATTTTCCATTAGAAGATTTATTCTTGAAATATTACAATGAAATCTACGTACGGTTAAATTAGGTTTCTTCGTTGTTAAAAATTTAACTTTCAAAGTAAATTATTGTCTGAATTATCATGTCATAAGTCATGCACGGGCAAGGAAATGTTATTATTAACATTATTGTTAATAATGTTGTTACGTACTATGTTTCTGCAACAGATCATTTATATTCATAGTGATAAAGATAATAAATACTATACTGGCGGCTGGAAATTTTTGACAGCTATATATGTTACACCTGTTGTCTGACCAATACGGCGAATTTCTACTGCGCTGCTACTATGTACTTCCTTAAACGTTCTAATTCCTCAACGTTAGATGGAAAGATTATTTTTGAAAAAGCCAATTTGCTTCGAAATATTTCTGTGAAAATTTAATTTATAACTCAACCAATGATTATACTTTACAATGATTTTATAAATTATGATACAACCGTATGATTTTATGACACGCGTACTAGGAAAGGAGAAACATTTTTCGGTATTTGTAAAGCATTCAGTTTTATAAGTTTTGAATAACAAATAATGTTAGAATTTATCTCTTTGGTGCTTTTGCAATCGATTGACTTTCTAGAATAAATATCAGACGTGCGCAATATTAACATAGTGTGTTGCGTTCGATTAACATCAATAGTCACTAGTGTGAAAACATATTTTTTTACAGATATGTTATTTGTTATCTATCGCCTTCGCGTTCAATTGTTGCAAGGTAACTCGTATTATTTGTTGTATGAAAAATCGTTCCAAAAGAAAGTTGTATAACATTAATTTTTTACTAATTATTTCCTTATTAAAGTAAAATTTTAGAAGTGTAAGAGAAGTTAAGAAAATTCTTCAGATCATCATGCCTATGAACCATTATATCAGAATATTTAAGAAGTAAGAATTAGCTTAAGAATTAGGAAAAAATACAAAAAGCGTGCCTAAGCACGAGCACAGTTTTAATTAAGAATGAAAAATTGAGAGACACTTTTACTTTAGAGTAATTTTTTAAATATCACTGTATCGCGTTATTTGTTTCATAGTTCATTGCACGCCTTCGAGAATTTTGCAAAAACGATCTCAGTATAAACGAGAGTCTACCTTGCCATTTACGATTCTTTTTGTTGAAACATTGTTACTATTATTAATAAATAATAGTTTCATTAACGAGTATTATTAATAAATAATAGTATTATTAATAAAGATTGTCTTCGTTTTCAAAGTAATGCTCGTTCCATAGAGCCATATTATATGTTTCCAAGAAAGGAAAAGTTAATGATTCTTTTTATAAAAAGTGATCTCACTGAATCGATGCAAGTTTGGTTAAAGGAAAATTTCTTTTCTCCCAATAGTAAACAGCAAACCAATAACTCTCCTCGTAACGTGTAAAACTAATCAACAAGTCTCTTCACAAATCTTTTTGCCAACGTCTATCGTAAAAGCAGTTACCAAGAAATTGTAACTTAGTTCGTCGAAGAAAAGTATTCTCAATTGCCCTCGCATTATTCTGCATTATTCGCCAGTCAAATGAGCTCGAAGGTATAATAACGTCTCTCCTCCTCTTCTTGGACGAAAATAATGGAAGTGCTCGAGTTGGAAAATGTCAGTAACGTTGACATCGATTAAATTATTTAGATATCCACTCATACAGCTGCTCTGCTCTCATACATCCATGTATAATTCTTGCAAGGTAAGCCGTTTAGGTAACCACGCCCGTTTTCCAATAACGTGCACCATCTCCGTATCTAACGAATCACTCTCCTGAAAAGCGATTTAATATTAACTTTTATTTCCGCTTTCTTCCACTTCTTCCATTCTTCCTCTGCGCATTCTTCCTTTCATTCGCCTCGAAACGGTGCAGATTTTTTTTTTGATATCACTTGCCGCTTACTTGGATTATTGATTCAAGAGTCAGTGATTTTTGAAATATTTCTTGAAAATATTTCTTTCGTATATTGCGAAATGCGAATTTATTCGATATAATTGTTAGTAATTAATGCACGATTTTCTTAATTAATGTCACAGCTAAAATTCTGGCTTGGAATATGTTTTTCACGCGACAAGTGGGCTTCGAATAATTTGAAGAAAGGCAGAATTAAGTGATTTATCCCGAACTATATAACATCGATGGAAAAAGTGTACCTTGATGTATGAAATGTCATTTTAGAAGAAATTTCGATTAACCTCTGATGTGTTCAGTATTTCTGATATTTCACAGAAATATTCCGTTCCGAAATGAAACGGTAAATTCGTTTTACTTTAATGTGCAACATGATTATTGACGTCTTATTGACAAGCAGCAAGCAACCTTTGTTATTTAACGTAAGTCGAGGACACATATGATGTTCCCTGATGAATTACTAGAGCATTAACAACGCATTAAAAAATAAAATTAAACGAATGAAAGAGAAAAGATAGTAGAAAAGATTCTAATTGCAAGCATATTGCACAAGCAAAGTGGCCAGAACAACTACGGAGAAATTTAAAAAGCATAATTGAGTAATGAATATTTTATAACTATCAGAAAATAATAATTCACCTTCTGATTGAAATCTTTTACGATTTGTGTTTTCAGTTTACATATTTTGTACAATCTTTTATCTTTTTTTTTTTCTTTTTGAAAATCATATGGAGTTCAACAAATATTCATTAATTAATTTCATCAGATATTGCATTTATTGAAATGCTTTTAAGCATTTTCTCTTGACCTTGATATTCGATCAAGTGAAGGCCAATAATAGTATGCAAATTTTAAGAAGTATATTTATACATATATTTCCTTGCATTTGATGTCACATAAATATTCATATTGTCCTTGTGAAATTGGCATGTATTACATTGACAATGTCTTGATATTTAGTCCCATCATGAAGGTGCATTAAATATTATATATGAACGTATATTATTAACGTAATTCATGTTAAATATTTCATATTCGAGAGATAGTATTAAAAATATTGTTAATATATTATATAAAATGATAGATATATTTATATCTATAATAATATAAATAAGAAATATAATAATTTAAATTTGTTAAACACGTTGTCAATGCCACGTGATTATTGTCTTCGTATTCATGTTTATAGAGCTTTTTTCGCAGAGTTTCTAACATGCTGTCATTGTAAATATTTCAAAAGACATATCTTATATAAGTACCATGCTTGTTACTACTATGCTTGTTCATAAATTGTTCCCATGATTAATACAAGTTCCTTTGAAACTTAAAGGTCGATCATATATAGTTCTAGTTCTTGACCACCGTTTTTCTATGAACCAATTAATCTTTTTGACAATTAAAAACTTTCTATGAATTTTGTGATCTATTTCTATTTTTACTAACGTATGGTCCTTAAGATTTTTCGTCAAAATATAAATTGAATTATCATATTGTATAATTGAATAGCTTGATAATTGAAATAGCTTGGATGATATCATAGTTGTTAAGGATATATGTATTAAAGTTTTAGATTCTTTCATTAATATAATTCTTTCACGGTCAGTGTCAAATAAAAATCCATAATTGGTCTCTTTAGTATTAAAAGTTTCATCTACTTCCATGAGGATCGAATGCATACATCAAACGTACATATTGACGATGGATATTAGATATTAAAAATTTTTTATTACTTACAAATTTCACATTGTTCGGATATTGTTGTAAATAAATTACAAAAACAATAAATTACAATTGATAAATGTATAAATTTACTGTTTACAATTTTCATGTTACAATTGAATGACAAGAATAAATATTTCTTCCGATGCTGTACAAAAAATCTCTTGTCATTTTTCAATAGTTTGTTGCTTGTATCAAAATCTTTGGTTCATGCCTTGTTTCATTTTTAAGAAAATATACACATAGCATACCTAAGTATAAAAAGTTCATCCGCAATTCTATTCGATGTACAATATACAGCGTATGAAAGATACATGTACGTTCTTACATAAATATCACTTATTTTAGCGCACGTGTAAAAATAAATGTATAAAAAAATGGCATAAAAGCACTGCATTAAATTAACTAAATAATCTCAGTATAAAGTACAGAAGAAGTATACTAAAGTATAAATCAGTATTTTTTCACTCGAAAAATCGAAAATGCAAGCAGGTATGTTAGTATCACATAAAAGTAAAGTATTGTTTAAGTACGCAAGTACCTTTGATAATGCCTTGCAAATTTTGCACTTGTTAAATGCAAATGTTAATTACTAACGTTTAAAATTTCGAGTAAATGTTATCATTTCGTTGTTAAATTTCGAAATACGAACAACTGATTGAATTAACGAAGCTATCGGTAAAAAGAACTATTTTATCTCGCGGTTCAGGTACTTCATTATTGCTTATTAATATTATCCAGTATAAATTTATAATATCAAAACGTTCATCTAATCCGCTCAGAAGATCCGAGCTTTAAATCATTTAATAGCACGTAATGTATCGCGTAAACTTATATTGTTTCGATCGCAGATATGACCAGAATGTATCCACACGTGAATATATATGACAACCTATGATAGCAATTTCAGAAATCTATCTCAAATCTTTCAATGAAAGCTACTCAATGCTTTCTTTTTTTCGCCAACTTAATCTTAAACTTTTCAAATTCTAAAATTCACTTTCCAAAGGATTTGAGAATTCGATAGTGCAGGTTTCGGATCTATGCTTTACCATTAATTTAATATCTTGATTTTTTCTGCGCCACTGTTGCCAAGACTTGAGATGGAATCTGAAAGCAAAAATTTACAATACTGTAATATTTTCTGCTGAAAGTGGGAAAATTTAGATTCAGAGAGTAGAGAAAGGAAGACAAATCGATTATTGACTAAGATGGATACTTCTGCATCGTTGATCATTATTTTTAACGATTATTGACAATGAGTCATACAAGATATAATCAGAGCTTACTTATTATCTTTGTCTTATTTTAATCTTTCCTCTAGGGAACCTTGATGGATAGTAATTGATATAATACAACATACGAAAGATAAAATGTCGAGATGTAAAACAAGTAGTAATTGTAACATTGAAAGTATAAAGCGCAGTGAGCAGAATAATTCAACGATAGGAAGAACAAGCAGAATATAATCCAATGATATCGATTTCAGTTAATCTAATCAAACATATCAATTTTTCGAAATAAAATAATATTTTATTCGTGATACGATAAATAAAAATAAGTGTGAATGAATTCGCGAAATTTTGCAAACAAATCAATAATATAATCACTTTTATGACGATCAAAATTTTTGGTTAAAATATGTTGAGATTATTCGGAAGTTATTATTGCTAGGATCGTTTGGGGACGTTTTCTCGCTGAATGCTTTATCTTTTTTTTTAAATTATATATTTTACAAACATTTTCCGTTAGATCATACCTGACAGTGACGATAAACCATAAGCAATAAGTAGTCATCAACATACAACAAAGAGCAACCAAGCCTATTCCTTCCCAGAAACCAAGTTTTGTATAAGTAGATGCACCAATTGCGCATAAGTACGTCGCCACAATGCAAAGTGGTGTTAACATTACCAGACACGTTATATCGCCAATTATACCTTGTGGTCCGTATTTGTTTCTAGTTCTCCACCATTGTCTGAAAGACTGCAATAACTTGTACTTAATAATAAATAAGATCGAACGAATTGTTATCAAGCCAACGATTCGTATCTTTCTTTCATTAATTTCTTATCGTATCAATACGATACAATCGAATGGAAAATCTCTTCAACGTGAGGAACATTAAATATATAAAAATTCACCTTTAACAACGGCTTGTTTCTCCTCTGTATTGCAAATAACTGTTTGCAAATCTCGCAGCGATCAGTGTTCGACATAGATAGCCATTTTTCCAAACAACGAGCGTGCATCAGGCCCAATGTGCCAGAACATTTGCAAGGATCTATCAATTCTTCCAAATTTTCATCTATGAAAACAATTTTGTCTCGTTATTTTCAATCGACTTGTTATAATATTTCATTTCACAAGAACTTTTAAGTCTTACAGACAGTTATAAGTCTCTAAGTGATAAATTGAAGGCTAGTCCAGTTAATTGGAATATTTAACCACATCCGTCCCAGACAATAGATATGATATATATTCTCACTATCGTTTATTCTGATTCTTATAAAATTATTTTAACGATTAGATATTCAGAGGATTAATTTTAACAATGCCATTTCGAGATCTCTTCTTATTACTCGTGCAATGTAAAAAGTATTTAACTTTTAAATTCTTTTAAATCGTCTCAAAAGTTCGATTTACAAAATACGTATTGAGCTTCATATCGAACTTTTGATCTTGTTATTTTTTATAAACGATAATAATGAAGGAAAATTGGATTTCGTTTAAAATTTTACTTTCGGTTGATCGTCGTAACTAACAAACCATATGTTCATCTATATTTTTAATAACCAACGATTAGTAATCTATCAACGATCAACGATCAATCATCATTAACCAACAATTAATGCTCACACATGTTATAATGTACCTTTTTTTTGTATTACAATACAAATATATTTTTACGTATAAATATGAAACTATATATTTTATATGTACGCATATACATGTGTATATATATTTTCCCATCGTATATTTGCGTGTATTATGATTTACGTGATTTACGTTATAATTTACTGATCTACGTGTATGCTTATCATTTCATCAAAAAAATGTAGATCGCAGATTATGACTCAGAGTACATTTCGAGACGTCACTGAATTCTTTGCAGTATCATCGAATCTATAATCAAGATTCCAGATATTCGAAATATTAACAAAAAATTGATAAAGACGCGAAATATGTATTCATTAAAATACAAACAAATTGTTATTAATAGAATTGTTATAAAACAATTTCAAAATTATAAAAATAAACGTTATATCGAAAAAAAAAAGAAAAGTTCACATAAAGCAAGAAGAATTTATTCTATTATTTCTTGTTCATTTGTATAATTAATGTTATAATAAAACTGCTTTAGCGTTAATTAATTTTGACATTACATTAATTATTACTATTATTTACTTATAATTATATTCATATTCGTTATCCATCGTTAAAATTTTTTTCATAAAATATGAAGAAGAAAGAAAAGTATACTAAAAATGACGATAAAATGAACGAAACAATGTGAGTGTATACCTTACCGCTTTCAAACTCTCCCATTAATCATAAAACTGAATCACTACCATGTATATATACACACATACATACATACATACATACATACATACATACATACATACATACATACATACATACATACATACATACATACATACATACATACATACATACATACATACATACATACATACATACATATGTGTGTGTGTGTGTGTGTAATATATTATATATATATATATATACACATATATATACATACACAAATTTTAGACATATTTCACAAATGTATTATATTTCTTCCATTTTTTTCATTCCAATATTTTATTAGTATTGAATAAGTTTATTAAATTAGTATTTTTTTCATTCCAATATTTTTATTTAGTATTAAATATATATTAAATATTATATACAATGAACTTCACATTCATTTGATATATCTCGACACCGTTCATCATATTTATTATCAATACATATGTATCATTCGCCCTTCAGTGAAAGTATCAATTAAACATCATTTCAAATTTCAAGCCTCTATATTTTACCTTTACTTCTAAAATTATTAGTTCACTTGCCAAAACACAGCTTGCACAGCTAATTTCGGAACTAACCAAGTTTTCAAAACACTTCACACGTGATCCACTTTCGAAATTCCTAAATCGTTTAAAATCGTCAAGACACTTCCTGTTTAAATCGCGCAAACATGGCACCACGATATTAAACCAACGAAACCTTTCCTTTAAATTACATTCTTTGCTTCGCTCGACATTGAAATATTCTAAAACGCACGCTACGTGTCTATAAAAGATACGCCACGTCCATAAAAAAAAGAAAAGTCCATTATTCAAATTGTAAAATAAGAAAACGAAATTTCAATAGACGCGAGAACACAACGCTTTCTAGATACTCGAACTCTATTTGATCACAATAGATAAAGATCGTGAAGACGAAGATCGTGCAAGATCGATCTGTGATTGATACGTGTATTCAAGAGTGAAATGACAGAGAAATGGCAATGAAAGAATAGAAATGAATATTGTTAGTATTGTACCTTCGTGACAAATTCGACAAGAAACAATGCTGGCACTTCGTTTGTCGGGCGTCATGTTTCGTCGGTATAAAGGCGAAGCGATTTTCGGCGTGTCGATGGTCGCTGCGTCGTCGAACACCGCTGTCGTTGCACTACTCTGATGAAATTCCATGGGACGTTATCGAGCTACTATCGAGGAATTATCATCGCCTGTGCATTCGTTGCCGTAAAGTCGTCGTCGTCGTCGTCGTAAAGTCATCTAGATGAAATCAACCTGTCGCTTTGCCACAGGCATCGGTCATTCTTCGATCATCAATCAAATCGGTGTCTTTATCCTCGACGTAGCCGTGTAATCACCAAAATGATTGGTTTTGATTCTCTCAGGCGAATTACAACTGAATTGATCGCGAGACGTCAGTGTCCGATGTGTGGAAGTTACTCGAAGCATTTATGTTTTCAGTAAACTAGAAAATATATATATATATATATATATAAAATTGCAATTGTTTGAATTGTATATCATTGTATCATTCGTCTGTTAACGGATTTTTGGTGTGATGTTCGTTATAAAATAATAATAATAGTAAATACATGACGTGCGCGATATTTTAAAGTTGTCTGTGACAAATGGACAATTCGTTTACATTCATATTTGTAACTTTTAGTTACACGTACTTATTTGTATAAATTCCGGCGATTATTAATCACAGTGATCACGATGTATTTTACAATAATTCTTATCTTCACAATACATTGTTATTAACTTTTAACAAATCTCGAAATAAATTTACGTAAGATAATCATATTTTATTCGAAGTTCAGAAGTTCAATTTCATAAATAGCATGCCCAAAATATTTATACTGTGAAGATGTATCACGTTCTGCGTAACATTTATTAACTGTGTAATACTTTCGTCATTGTTTATTTCACGTCGAGTATGTTTATGTTCGATAATTTATCGCATATTATTATAGTTCATGATATCTAAAAGAATGGACAGAACATCGCTCTATGGACGTAAGGAACGCAAGGAATTTGTATCGGAAGGGAAAACTTGGGAAATTAAAGGGAATTGCGGTTTTCATCCTAGAGTTGGTTCGTAAGCGGCGCTGCTTGATCCATGATTTATCGGTCAGCTACCACTGCGATCATAGAAGAGCGAAGATGTGAAACTATATGCTGAATTACGAACACTGCAGAAACGCGGCACCAGGTGGAGCAATTATCTTCGTCATCGTAGAGAGAGAGAGAGATGTTTGAATTAGAATGAGACAGAATGAGTTAGAATCGTGTGTGAGATTCGTAGTGATTTTGGGACTGAAACGTCGGGGGACGACACGTCAAATGAAAACAACATGAGCACGTTAGACGATAATGATGAAAATGTTAAAGATATGAAACACGAAGCTTTTAAGATCGATGATTATGAGAAAGAAATTGACAGTGACGATTTCTACAGTGACGTTCCAGAAGCTAATAACGATGAAAATGTAAGAATAGATTAATATTTATTCTGTATAAAATAAAAATTTGTTATATCCTTCAAGCAAATTTAAATCATGTAGACAGAAGATAATCAGGACAAGGTAGATGATTGTCAAGAAGAGGAATATGTTGGACCAGTACTTCCTGGAGGCCATAGATTTGATAAAAAGTTTATTTGTGTTAAATATCCTGGAAATGTTATTAATCCAGACAAAGCTATAGAAACTTTAGGTGGCATTCAAAGTATTTCAACGGTATTGTGTTATTTATTTAGAAAGATTATAAGCTGATAATATTGTCTTAATTGACAGTTACTCTTGTATTACAATTATGTAATTAATTATACGTATGCGCGTTAATAGGCAGTAAATACACCAAATCGACGATTGGAGTTAAGATTCAGACCAGATGATATTTATTGCAAACCAACTTGTGGCGATAGACATAATACCAATGGTCTCTTGCTTAGGATTAGAATTAAAAAATCTAGAGTAAAAGAAGCGAAAGAAGCTGAAGCGAAACGAGAAAGGAAACCATCAGCAAGTACTGTGAAAGTAAATGATTCTTCAGATGACAATGAAAGTATTAAAAATAATGTGAATAAAATAGATGTATCAGAGATTGAAGACAATAAAGATCAACAAGGACAACCTATAACTGAATTAATCGATCAAATACAAAGTTGTAGTTTTACTACTTTAGATGATCCTGTTTCTGGTCCTTCTCACAAGGATTTATATTCTGAGAACGTTAAAGATGTACAGGATCAGTTAATAGATACGAGTGAAACAAATTTATCAAAGAGTAAAAAAGATATACCACCAACATTTGATCGTAATAAGTATGAGGATCTTTCCAAAGATAAGGATTATGAATTGCCAAAATTACAAATTTTAGGTAGAGTTGATACAGAGTTTAAATTTACAAGTATGTATCTATTATTTAAAACGGAGAAAATTAGATTTATTTATTTTTTTCATACTGGTGTTATAGTTAATAGTTAAATATGTGAAATTTAAATATAAAAAATCTAAAAGTAGTTCAAATGTAATATTTTTCAGATCTTTGTGATTTTCAATATTTACCTATGACTCAAAGTAAGGATGATCCTAGAAAATTAGAGTGTATATATCACAAAATTTATCCCAATAGTATACCACATTATTCTTGGTTGAGGAATGATGTGCCTTACTTTCTGCCACCAGCTGCGTTCAGCAGAATGGATACAGTACAGCAATATGTACCAAAAACTGAAGTTAATTCATATCCAGAAAATATAATAGGAAAGAGTAGAAAGAGAAAGACAGGATTTTCGAATTTTATTTACTTTTCAACATCAGAAGTTCCTTCTAAACCACCGACAGGCATAGAGACTGCTATGAAAGTCAAGTTTATTCAGAATATACACTTTGAACAAATTCGTCAAATTTTTGAGGAGCGACCGATTTGGTCAAAGAACGCGATAATGTATAAAACGAAATTTTCTCATGAACGATTGAAAATTTTACTACCTGCCGTCGCATATTATTTTGTGACTGGTCCATGGAAGATTATGTGGGTAAAATTGGGATATGACCCAAGAAAAGACATTTCTGCAAGAAAATACCAAACTTTAGATTATAGATTAAAAGCTATGCGTAGGTGAAATATTATTGCTTTTAATATGATATTATTTACATCCAAAATTTGCTCTTACGCATTTTGCTTATTTTATTTAGATGGTTTGGGATCTACTGTAAAATGTAAAAGAAATTACTCAGATTATACATTACCATATAAATCCACACCAGCTGCAAAACAAAAAACAATTGTACAAAGTACTGCTTCAAATCAAGAGCAAAGTTCCAAAAAGGAGCAAGATTTAAATGAAAATGTATATATCTATCGAGAGGGAACGGTACCTCCTTCAAGACAAATGTTTTATCAGGTCTATTATAATTTTTTTATTATTGTAATTATAAAAATTTTTATGCTTCTATATTTGTATATTTCATATTTATGAAATTTTTTTTAGTATTGTGACGTTCTTGTAGATGAAATACAAGAAATGTTAGCAAAGTTACCAGATCTACCTGGTTCTAAGTGCCATGAAAAAAGAGGCTGGTTACCAAGTGGCTTTGACGTTCAGTGTAGAGAAATAATTAACAAACAAGTTCGAGCTGTTTTGAGGAAGCAAATGAATATACCTGAAGATCGTATGTATTAATATTTTTCTGCATATTAATTTTTGTACTATAACATTTCATTTGTAGATCCTACATCTTTACCTCGAAAACGCAAATCAAGAATTAAATTAAAGCTTAACAAACTTAAAGGTAAAAAGAAAAAGAGAAAAAGTTCTATTTCTAGTGCAGAGGAAAGTGAAGGAAAATACGATCAATTTGAATCTGGTGCTGTTATAACAGAAAATGAGTGAACTGTGTTTCTAGGTAATAATTTTTATATTCGGTATGGTCCAATAAGAATTAACGCTTGAATATCTCTATTGTTTTTTGAAATATAAAAAAGCCTTTAGGTATTTTTGCGTATGAAATGGCGGCTTTTACAAGTACGTAAAATCATTTAGAATTTCGCGATTAAAAATGAACATTATTAAATGTCGACTTAAAGTTTGAAGCTTGCTAAATGCAATATGATCTGTGTTTTGTTAAATGTTTTATTTGTTTTATACGTTATTATAAAATTATTTATCCAATCCATGTACATTGAATACATTTCTATAAAACTTGAAGCTTCAATCTAATAAAGAGTTACTTATAACACTAATGTAAATATCTCAGAAACTGCCATTTACGTGAAAAATTTAGAAATATCAACAATTAACAATAATAATCAACAATAGTTGATTTTAATTGTAATAATTATTTAGAATAGAAAAAGTGTATCGAATCTAGGGAATTGAAAGTTATTATTTTCAAGAAAGTTATAGACATTACGAATTTCGCCATTTCATTTGGAACAACCTATATGTAAATATATATAACATTAAATGTATATAGTTTAATATATTATACACATTATATATATATATATTAAATATATATATTTTATAAGATTTGATAAATAAATACTTTGTAGATACCTACAAATAAAGTTTATTCAAAAATGTACAGAGTTTGTCTGCCAAATGTAAATCTATTAATAAATATGTTTGCATTAATCATTAACTGATGCTGTAATTACAAATTAAACAGAATGTAAAAGATTATTGAATTCTTTTGAAAAATGAGTGCGGGAAAAATGCAGCCACGAGACACATTTTGATGATATCGATAAACATTTTTAATACTTATGTATATAACATGTACACATATCATTATAACAATATAATAATTTTTGTTACATTGGAAAACGTTATGTTTATGATTCGAATTATAAATGATAAATATGCTATGTACATGTATTTTAACGAATTCAATATAAAATATTTTTTTGTATAATCCAAACGAAAGAAAATGTTTTAAAGTTAACAGATAATTAATATACTAATTGACATACATAATATAAAAATGTTCAACGATCATTTTTCTTTTTTTTTTTTTTTTGTTTTAATTCGTGTTTCGTTAATGCTGCAAAAGAAACGGATAAAGAGGTGCTGATGACGAGGATTATTCATTTATGAAGCCCTTAAAGGCGGAGATTGGGATTGGTATTGGCTACATAGCGCAAAAGTTCTTCAGAGTCCTCACAGACAAATGGTTTCTGATGATAGCAAGCTACATCGTGCCAACTGATTCCATCCTTGTAAACGTTGTTTAGAACAGACATGCAAGATTCGCTGGTGCCATTTATATCGAATTCAGCGTTATCCGGTTGCCTAACTTTCTTATGACCAGTCTGGGACCATGGGTTGAAAGACCAACCTTCGGGGACTTGATTTGTTGGCGCCATCTTGTTTCTGTTGGCTGACCAGAACCATCCATAGAGGGCTTTGGGTTCAAGGTCGCGACGATTCTCGCAACCTTTGAAATCGCAGAGACGTCCAGACGTCCAGATGTAAGGAACGTCGTCTGTGAAAAGATAATAATTTATTCATTTTTTAACATTATCACATAGGCTTTTTTAATTTGGTTTTTAAGCTCGATCTCTGATCGATTAAGATCGGTAATCTTTCTTTTCTTACTTTTGAAAGTAAAATGCCCTTTTACTTTTAATTCAAAATGAAATATTAAAAATTTTGTGACTCTCTGAAATTTCGTAAGTTTACGATTTTTACAAAAACGTACTTTTCCTACGAAAAAAATAGATACATTTTAATATCGGTAGAAATGTTAATACAGATGATTTACAGATTATATTATTTCGTGGCAAGATAGACGTGAGGTTGAAATGATCGATGCGTTCCGTGATGCAACAATGTTGTTATGTATATACTACATAAAAAGATGAGATTCCTCAGCCTCAACCCACTTAAAGATCCTTCGGTTTGCCTTGAGGATTCTGTTGTTAACTCGTTAACTTGGAGATTCTAACTTCTCGACAACGGATGGAAATTGTATCTTCACTTGCGAAAGCAATTAGTTATATGCAAATGAATCACAGGCGAATTTAGACATACTTATACGCATTAGATGAATATTTTTTACTGAAATATTCCATTCATGATAGGATAATCAATTACGGTTAACAGATAATCATTAATTTTTTTGGATTTTTTGGGGATTTTCTTTTACAATATTCAATCTAGTCAAAAATAAGAGAACTATTCTAATATTATTTTAGTAGATTAATTATACGATCAATTATACTAAGATTGATAAATATTTTATACTTGTTTTTTTTTAAAATGGTTTTAGAATAAAAAGAAAGAATAACTTAAATT
This sequence comes from Tetragonula carbonaria, assembly GCA_032399595.1. Classification (NCBI taxonomy): domain Eukaryota; kingdom Metazoa; phylum Arthropoda; class Insecta; order Hymenoptera; family Apidae; genus Tetragonula; species Tetragonula carbonaria. The sequence continues at coordinate 6,926,922 of JAUCRC010000015.1, read as the reverse complement.
TGGTATAATTATAAAGTTAACGAATCTCTTTCAAAATATTTGTCTAACACAAAGAATGGAAAGTATATTTTAAACTGTAGACACCAAATAATAAAAAATATATAAAATAAAGTTATTATAATATGTAGTAGATGAAACAAATCTTTACTTAGATTTCGTCTGTAATTTAACATCCATAAAAAATATGAATTTGCATAAACATCCTCAAACTACTGCTAATTAATTCTTCTTTTAATGGTTCTCTTCTTAATGATTCCACTTTTTAATGATTTGTTGAATAATCGATGGACTTTTCTCGTTCCTTGAGATATTTGTTCAATATCGAACATACGATATCTTCACGATATTGTTTTCGTAATAAGCAACCCTAAAACTGATTAGTCTTTCACTTTCTTCGATCGTGAGGAAACACTATGGTCGAAGAGACGTGATGTTACAAGCCACTTAACGTGAAGTCAAGAAGCATCGCCTCGCGGCAATGGATCATTTGTTTCGAAATTTCTGTGCTAGCCGACTGAAGAGAACGAAAGCTATGCTAGGTAATAAATTGTACGCGAACCTGACTACTTCTGTGTTTCTTGGTGCCGATTTTATCTTGGTAGTTGTAGGACTTTCTAAGTTTGACGTTAAAGAAATAGATTTATATCTTCCTACGTTTTTCTGCTTGCACGTAAAATTTAATAACTACCGTTATTACGAGATTACTAGGTATACCTTTCGTTTAATCTGACTATCGATTATTGCTTAAATTCATGCTAATAGTATTCGTATCTTGAATCCTTTACGATGTTTTAAACTGAAAAAAAGATTTCGAAATTTGTTATATAATTTATTTCCAGTAATCAATTTTTAATTATTTTAATTATTAATTTTAGTTATTTGTATCATTTTATGACTAATTACGAGGATTTTAATTTAATTAAAAAAGAGAATTAGAAGTATTGTTTTTTGTTTCAAAGTAAATTTAAAATTTTCTAGTCAAAATTCAGACCTATTCGCTATATATATATATATATATATATATATATATATATATATATATACATATACATGTTTTCCATTTTTATTTCAGATATGATATACAAAAAATGCCGTAGTCTATTTGAACTTTATATAGTTTCTTCTTTTCCTATGAATATGTGTGATGCGATTAGAACGTGAATATTATGAAATGAAAATCATAATAAAGAAAAGTGACAATAAAGAAAAAAAATCGAGAAATAAGAGAAGAATTAACTGCGATCCAATTAGGATATACATCGAATCTGAAGATGAACGCATGAAATTGAAGATAAAAGCGTTCTACGATTACGCGTGAACCAGTGATCTGTGAATCAAATGAATCATTTTTATTCTCGTTGCCTCTAGATTATCCAATCAACCGAATGGGATTTTTCTTCATGAATAAACAAATACACGTTCATAGGAATTTTTCTTTCTACGAAATGATCTTTCTTGAATCATTACGAAAGAAATCTTTTGAAAAATCAACCTATATGCAACGAAATTGTAATTCACACGATAAAATGAAGTTTCGTTTTCTTTTTCTGTGTGAGTATTAATATAACATTTCAACTGCACATGAATTATTATCAGACTGCAATTCTTGAACAAATGATAATGATTTGATGTCTTTTTTATTTCAGACTTTAGTTTACGTCTTTACTCTATAAAATATTTCTAGAGTTTAACTTGTATCTCAAGAATTAAAATCACTTACTTTGTTGAATAAGTCTGAAGATTAAGTTGTTTTCATCTTGAGTTTCCATCGACACGAGATCCATACAGTATTCTCTGCAGATGTTCCTAGCATCTAACCAATCTACCCTCTGGTTCGCGTGAGCTTGAACATGTCCGCTGTAGAAGTAATTGTGTCCTCTGTAGTTGAATTCTTTCGGACCTGAAAATCAGAGAATTAATTTCTTCTTATTAAATATCTTTGTTCAATTTAAGTAAAATCGTCTTCGATGTTTGTTCAATCTAAATAAAATTTGCTTTGTTTTAGCTAGTTGTATCTAACGATAACACGAATTATGTTAATGCATTTACAATTAGTTCAAACGAAAATTTTACTTATTAATTCAATTACATTTGTAAAAATTATCTGACATCTAATATGTGATAGAGACAAAAAGAACAAGCATTGAATTGTAATACATTGTTGGTATTATTATTTCTCAGAGAAAAACGAAAATTTTTAAAATGGTAACTTCTGATATCTAATATTTTACAATACTTTCTATTTTATTTCAGTCCTTTCTATCAAATGATCCGATGCCAAAGAATGTCTTCATGACATTTGACATTTCAAGTTTCAATTATGTAGTGAATTTTTTTTTAATAAGTGAGGGGAAAAAAGAAATCGTTCAGGATTCAATTATCTCTATCGTGTATATAAACGAGATGGATCTGTAATCGGCGAATGTGATTATCGTTCGGTTAAATGTCAACGGTCTTACGCTTTTTTCTCGTTGATTATGCAGGAATGCCTCGACCTCGACAATTTACAGTGCGTACTTCATTATGTGAATCTAATGTCCTGATTACAAAAGAGTTGCTCCTATTCAACAGTAATATTACAGATTTGTCCATTTTATCTAAGTCCTTCGAACGTCATTAAAATTCTCATTTTTTCATATTAATTGCACGCATGATCTTTATAAATAATATCATTGTTTTCGCGTATAATAATTTAATCATTTAATAATATCAGTGTATTGACAAGTTACAAGTTTTACTTTTCAGATTCTTTTTATAGATTTATAATTTTACATCAATTAAGATGTTCAGCTAATCGTAAAATGACTGATTTGTAAAATTTATAAAACTTCATGTATAACTTCAATTATTTTATTCATTTTATTGTCATCGTTATTCAAAAGAATTTATCAGATGTTGATAATTTGGAACTTGTTATTTGTTAAATTGCTACTAATAATATTAGTTGTGTGCAAGAGAGCTTAAGTAACTATTCACTTTACTTGAATTCACTTCAATTATCTCAAATATCACGCAAAATTCCGTAATTTACGTATGAAATCTAAAACTTTGCTACGTCTCGTCGAATTATTACTGAATACTTACGGCGCTAGTTTACTAAGAGACTAAATTCCACTTATTGAAATTGATAATGCCAAAACCTGTTATTTCAGAAGTTGCAGACATACTGTACTGTGTGTGTGTGTATTATCACGTATTTATTACACGTTTCATTGCCCATAATGTTGACAAGAAGAGGTATGATTGATGTGTGCGGACTTGGCTTCACTGATGTAACACGTAATCGTATGTAATCTCTTCATTGGAAAAATAACTGTTGAATGAGAAGAACGAAAGGCAAAGATGAAAGAAAAATTACCTAAATTGTACGTTTCTTTTTGACATATCACGGAAAAGAAAATCTCATGGTGAATGTCATGTCACAAGTGGCTTATTTCTTTTGAATGATACTTAAGCAGAAATTAGTTATTACGTTCCTTTTTCTTTTCAGAAACGAACAACGATTCTAACATTTTTGTTAATACGTCGATTGCCTTAGTATCAATATGATGTTACACATGCCTACAAGAAGTTTTTATAAGAAGATTTCCATGATTTCAATGACATCAGTGTAGGCGGTCGAGTAAATGTAGGTATCCTTGAATATTTGGTATTTAATAATTCGTTGTTGGTAAGATCCTTAAGGATCAAGAATAGAAACTACAGAACTTTTTGTGTATTTTTATATATTTCTTTTTTCTATATTTTGTATTTTTTATAAAATTATCACATTATCATTTCCTGATTTTTAAGATTTAATTTCGGAATATAGAATATATATTCTATATATATATATTTTTTCTGAAATCAAATATTCTTATTTCAATTGGATTATTTATTATTATTCATATCAAAGAGAAGGAAACAGTTTTAACTTTTTAGGAAAGGAAATAATTTCCAATCAGTCTATATTATACTGGATGAAAAAGAAAAAGAAAAAAAAATTATTGCCAGGGTCAAAGTAGATTCCACGGGTAGTTAATATGTTAATTGAACGGCTTTGGAATTACCTGTTACTAATAACTACTTTAAATTCAAATATTTTCTGGCCTCGTGGCTGTTTCAAAGATGTATCACGTACATTTACGTAATTTCATAGAATTTCATATGACTTAATTGAATAATGGAAACTATTTTGAAGTTCCTATTACATGATTCATTAATAAAACCTGAATTTCATCGAATTGATTTATGTACTTACTAATTTGAATGTATTGTTCACGGAATATCAATGTGAATCTAAATGATATTTAGTTCAATTAATTTTGGGTTGCGAAAATATTAAAAGTATTAGACACAAAATATTAAAGAGGAAAGTTAAAAATCTCCAATTATTTAATTTTAGAAAATTGTTAGAAGTTTCTCTCTTTTTTCCATGATAAATTTCCTGCGTTATATTTTACAATGGATGTTACCAACAATGAACGTAAAAACAATTATACAATCAGGTTTATTGTACCTTTCATAATGTTCTAGAAATTATTTCCGTTATTTGTAATTCGAGTTTCCCTTCCTTTTCGTTTCTTAATGAATTTGTTTCATCTATGAATAATCGAGAGAAACATTCACCTTTGTACTTTTCATTATTATTATTATTTTCATTGTTATCGTGAATTATTGATTTACTAGCACATTTTAAATTCAATTATTTTAATTTCATCGATGTCCAAAAATTTTATTAGCAATTATTTTTTTATTCAAAATCAACTTCAAGCAATTGGTTAAGATCAATCCCGATGATTATATTGAGGAAACTATTTATCATATAACTGTCAAATAACTGTATGTTATACGACACGGTTAAGGATAATTTTATATAAAATAAATTAGAAGAAATAATTATCAGAATTGATTGTAAAAGATCAATCAGAATTGAATTGATTGTAAATTTCTTGAAATTAATCCAAGGAACAAGTGATACAATTTTTGATTACTTAATGGAAAGCATGTAAAATAATAAATACTTAACATTAATATATTTATGTAAAAAGTCATAAAACAAAAGGTTAAACAAATGAGACATTAAACACCGTACCATGAGATTACATTTCCTCGTTTTTGCGTGATCATGCGCTTGTATCTGATAAACGTTTATGAGAAAAGAAGCAATCCTCTTCTTCATCTTTCTTTGGTTTTCTCTCGCACTCGCAATTAACAATCGTTATATCACCGTTCATTAAACATTTATACGCCTTTAGAAGCACTCGCATGTTTCATCATTGCATTGTGTCAAGGAACTTCTGACAATAATCGTTCGTGCAATTCTCTTGTTTTCAAGTCTACTAACGGTTTTCCTTCTTTTATCGTTTCTCTAGCACTAGTTACAAAGAAAAGGACTATAAAAAGACTTTTTCAAAAATTGTGTATATTATCTAAAATATTATAACTTGTAGATATAGTCTAATAGAGATTTTGTAGTGAAATATATTTTTTGTTGAAGAAACCATTATGTATTAAACTTTTGTTTAACATGTTTGTTTCACAATAGAATTCAAATATAAAAGAAGATCATAATTTTTAGTTTTATTTTCAATATTACAAATTCAGTCTTCAAATATTGTCTTCAAAGCTCTATCTTTTTTAAAGACTTATTAATCAAACATAAAAGTATTAATTTTATGGATTGCATTTTAGAAATATTTCATTCATTATTTAAGCATTTCAATGCATTAACATTATTATTATTATTTCAATTTATGAAATTAATTATTTTTACAGTAAAACCGCATGTGAAAATAAATGAAATTGCTAAGTAAAGTCGGACATACCTACATATCTATATGTATAATAAGTGTATATATAATGTGTAATATGTATTCTAAATTAATAATTTTATAAAACGTTGATAAATTGAGAAAGATTGATAATACAATTTTTACATATCAAGTGAAGTTAGTCAAAAATATTAATTACGATCAGTAATATTTCTGTTTAAAATTTTTATATTATAAAATATAAAATTTTTATTAAAAAATATTTATCATTGTTCACAACATACGCAACTATTCGTTTAATAATGAAAAAAAAATTGAATTTAATGAATTGTCATTCACATGCAACAATATAAGTAGTTAAATTAGGACAGAGAAAGCGAAGTTTATTAATTGACATTTGTCACGTTTTACGCTTACTTCCGGCATAACTTATAGATTAAATTTGCGTGTGAAATCTTTTATCTAACACTTAGGATTCACATTATTTCTAACATATTTTTTTTCTTTTATCCATCAGAAAAATTTATATCTATTTTATACCTATTTATATCTATTTTGTTATTTTTAGGAAAAAAGTATTTCCAACAATTCCTTTAAATATATTTTATGACAATTTTTGCAAAAGAAACAAATAATGTTTGTATTGTAGCTTGCTATGATCAAATATAATTCAACATAGATATTTTAAGTTAATATTCGAAAGACTAATAACATCTATCGTGATTAATCTGTAATCGACTGTGTTGTTTATATTTTTGGAATTCTTTGTAGGATAGGAAAACGACGAAAGCGTGAAACGACGAATGGTACGAATGAGGCTTTCCATAAGATTTTTAAAGTGATCTTAAGACACGAGGAACTTCAATGGAATGGAAAGCTCTCACTTTCACGTGTCACGATTTGCATGTGTTTCACGGCAACGTCACCCAAACGTTTTCAGAAATGTATAACTTGTGCCAATGAAATGGCTAATATTTGCAGACTGTGTATTTCTATAACGTGTACGAAGTATGTTTGCCATTTCTTGAACGAGAAAGAAGGAAATGTATAAGTAACATCTTTGACTCGTGTCGTTTTGAAACATTAGAAAACGAAAGATTTTGAAGGATATTTTATATCTTTCTAAAACAACAGAAATTATTACAGGAGTATAAAGGAGATTATAAAGGAGAGCTCATTTTTCATGAAGATAATCACAAATGTGCGAAGTCTGTGTAAGCTCATTGTTATAACATAATATTTTTATGACTTTGTAAAAAAGTAAGTTTCAGAAGATTTTTATCAGACTGATATTTACAAAACTAATTTCTCTGAAAAGTATTTTCAATAGAAGCGAGAAGCACAAAAGAGATGTTCAAGACTTTTAATGAAAAAGTTTTAATTTATTTAACGAGAAGATGTTACATTAAGCGATGAGTTGATTTGTCATCTAAATTGCTAATATTTAAATTTTAATTCCAACATATTATTAACTATTGAATTGAACATTTTGATGAGTTATACGCAATGGAGTTGTTATGAATAAATACTGGATGTAGAAGTGGTTTTTGACCAAAGAAAACGACAGCCAGGAAGGTGAAACTTTTTCTTGAGACGACTCGAGTCAACGAGTCGAGATTCGATTTATCCCGTGACTGATTTGAGAATAACAGGTTTCTTTTTTCTTCACGCTCTTCGGCAGCTATATTTAATCAAACATGTAACTTTGTTCGAAAAAAAATTGACAAATTAATCAAAAAAATTAATATGCATGCAACATGATATTGCAATTCATCGTAGTTCAATTCTGTAGTATATCTGTTCGAGATTGTAATACTATAGTTACCATACGAGGTGAGATAAAGGTTGAATAAAGGTCAAACTTTTGCAAATTACGTAATATTACATAAACTATTACATAAAAGCACGAACAAGTGTTGAATTAATAATGTGTCAAATATCGTAATTTTCACTTATTCGAGGTCTATCGATTTATTGCATTTTGCGTTATATAATCGAAAAACTACGCAGTATTTCTCTCTTTTGTACTTCTAATATCGATTAGAAAATCAGAGTGAAAATTTAATTAAACTTTATGTTAAAGAGTTTCAATTTTCTAGACTTTTCAGAAGAAAGAAATTTTGGCGTAAACAATAATTACACCAATTAGAAGAAAATTACTCAAGTTTTATGAACAGGAGCGTCAAAGTGACACGCGAAATGACAAAAACTTTTATTTTGCAGCGAATGCTGCATTGCAAAATCATTGAATTCGAAGTTCAATGGGAAATAGCGGTGTGCAGGCTCTCGAGTGAAGATATACACGAACTATCGTTAAAGAGCGGTGATTATACGCGGGTATAACGAGCAACGGTGGAATTATCTTTGTAGCGCGTCGTTGTTTCGTTTCGCAACAATTCTTGACATTTTCATGGCGGTAGAGCATCGGCCTTTTGTAAGGTTGTCAGTTGAACAATCTTACGAGCTACAACATTACGACACCTGATTGGTCAGCCGTGCTGTCATAATGTAATTTGTTAGCTGTGGACTAATAAAGTTTCATAATCCCGATTATTAAGAATCATCAGCTGAATTTAACGATTCAATTTTTAATTGCAAGTCAGTTGCAGAAACGATAAAAATTTGCTTCACATTCACAATAGGAGTAAAAAAATTCGCGATAACTTATTCCAGCTACTTTTTTTTTTGTCTTAAATTACAAGTTTAAAGGGTGATATGAACCTTCTCTGATGGGATTGCAATAATACCCAAATCATCTATTTCCGAGATGATTTCATGAATCACGCGTTTCTTACTCTTGCTAATTTGGAAAGTGGATGCAACTATAGATGATCGAACATTCCAGTCGGGGAAACGTGCAATCTTTAGGATGTCAGATGATCACAGTCTTGCAGAAACGTCATTATAATCCAACATTACGACACTGATACCTTTCACGTGATTAAATACCGTGGAAATGAGAGTACCATGAAATTTCGATCGATACGATGATAATAGAATAATTATAACGAATATTCATTAAGTTTGACTATTTTATAGTGAAATATTTTCAACATTAATTAACGAAGGTTTTGAAAATGTCAATTGTTTAATCAATCAAGGTAACTATTAAGTACTTTTTTCTGTTCAGGAGAACGATGTTGCATGCACGAACGATGGCATTATTGACATGGTTCTCTTTCTAAACAACATAATTACAGAATATAAAGTGTACACTTAACATTATTAAGGATGTTCTTCTTGTAAGATATATATATATATATATATATAAAAGTGAAATGACAAAGCAATGGAAAATGAAAAACTAACATTTTGAAATGGAAATTGAATGAAAATGAAGAACGAACATTTAAAAGTAATAGCAATAACGGTGTGTCGTGCAAGTATTTTGACAATATTTCATTATCGACGAACGTAGTGAAACTATGATCTGCATTCGATCAACGTGCGACACGTATAGTCAGAAGCGATGAAAAATGATACTATGTAGATTTTAGAGCTCGTAAAAATTATATCTCGCTGCTGGCGAGTTGACCTCCTTGTAAAAGTAAGAGATGGAGATTGAGATGGTGAAAGTGGATTGTATATATTCCTTAAACAGATCCTTCATTCGGGATAAAAAACGAAATGTAATGCTGCTTTCGTTCTTGCATTGTTGTTTGTGAAACAGATTACTACGACGAGCGCTATATTTCTGTATGAAGAATTAGTTGAAAGAAATGAAATGAAAAAGATGACATTATGAGTGAAATCTACGATTATTTTGATAAATCGTGTTTACATTAAATAATTACCAATAAGAAGGAATACAGTTACTTGGACTGCAGTTGTTATATTTTTGCAATAAATAAAAAAAAAGAAACACGCGAGTCAGACAGCTCTTGTTGCACTTAAAATATACAACTTGTGAAAAGTCTTTTAAAATCATTCTAAAAAGGAAGTCACGCAGAATGATATATGACAAATGATAGAAAAAAATCACTGTTTTGGTGGCAGGTCTTATGCAGCTTTCCAACAAATGACACGCGGGAAACTGGTCAAAACAAAGCCAACGAAACATCCTGTTCAAGATTATGCAACCAGTCCGTCGACTCTCGTTGACCCCGAATCGGTGTCTCTCCCTTAACTTCGTCTCGTTACACGTCCTCTCGCTAATTATCGCGGCGCGATTGCGAGACGTCTGCTAGTCTTTTCTTGATTTTGCATCCTAGTCGTGAGAAAGTGCATCGAACACAAACGAGAGAAGACGAAAGAGGATATTCTGGCATTCTACGATCTGTTAATAACGAGCTACCAATCAACTGTAAGCTCACCCACGCTAGATCTTGTCTAAATAAAGTTCAAATGATTCTATGCAATTCTGAGTGAAACAGACGTGTGCAATTAATGTGAAAATCTTTCGAAACAAGTGATTCATGAATTTTTCGAGTATTTACCATTTCATGGATTTTTCATTTCTAAAGAAGAGAAGACGCTAAACTCGTGTTACAGAAGTTGCGTTAAAATTGACGATTAAGCTAATTCATCAGAAAGTCAAGTAGCGAAATATCGAAGTGCAACGTTATTTGGAAAATATCTGAAAATTTGGAAATCTGTTTTGCAAGCGATGAATGTTATCATAAGTCTGAAAAATACACGATCTTAAGATTGAGATTTCGTTGGCGTGTGTCGTATCATTGTAACTTCAATTTCTTTTAGTCGCCGGAAGAACGTGCCCGGGCATTTAAATGCCTCGAATTTACGGATTATATCTTATTGTCGAGGATATCGTGTTTTTAGATGTTGAATCTTTGAGTCATTGGTCGACAGAATTGAAATGTGAATTCTATTCTTCTTTTTTTTTTAATGACCTTTTGGCTTGTAATTAGGAACCTTTGGATTTTTTCCTTCTCGTGTATTTTTTTAATTAATATATCTACGGTTTGTCAGGTGACGATGACGAATAAAATAAAATAATATTCTGTTTTTGTTATTTCAGTTGCGAAAGATGTCGAATCAAAGAAGACGAATTCCAATTGAAGTGTATATTTCAGTTCTCGGAAAGAGTCTCGGAAATTGAAAAGTAAAAAGTTTACTCACGGTTTGCACATTTCTGCGGTATCGGAAGAGACAGAAATCTTCCTGGTCTGTTGCTTTGTGGCCGAATTTCGTTTATTGCTGGTTGGGCGTACACCATCGCCGTGAAAAGTAGCACGACCAGCGGCGTCAACATCATCTGATAGAATTATATTAATAAGTAAAATGAAAAATATCACCTATTTATTTTAATTTATAATTACGATATAATTTCGAAAGCGAAGAGAGCGATATGAGCTATATATATATAAACAATGTTCTTTAAAAAAAAATAAATAATACAAGGGAGAAAGATCGAAGAAATCGATTACAGAATCAAGAAAAGCGTTCTAAAATTACATGTACGTATAGACATCACGTAGAATGATTCAATAATTCTTTTAATAAATCTTAAATCTGATCCATCGCACTGAAATTCAACATTCAGGCCATCAACTTGAAATCGAAGGATGAAGCGACGGAAAGTTGATTATAATTTTAAAGTAGCTTGTCGCCGGCATGTACAATTGTCGCCGCATCGTGACCAAAAACCGGTGAGAGTTTCTCTGGTTAAAAGTGACACGAAGATAAGATCGTGAGGCCTTAGTTTCTATAAGTCAACAAGAGTTTCACTTAAGGAGTGCCAATTTTGCTGAGAGACGAACGTTTGAACGTCGCTTTTAAGTAGCAGCATAGCTACTGTCTCTTACGTGCAACGAGTTGTTACGTTGTGCAGTGATCCGGTAATCGGCGAATATTTTTTTCGTTATAAGTTTAGTTAACGACTGAACGTTCCCTTGTATGGTCGAACGTAATGATTTTCGACACGCCGAGAGTCGTTTCATCTCTTCCTCTAAAAGAAGATAACGCACGAGGCAAGAATCCTCTTACGTAATAGGGAGTAAAAGAAATTGCACAATTGACGACGTACAACTAACAAAAAGTGAATTTAAAATCGTAGTTTGTATCACGATGGGTCATTTAGAAATTCAATAAAAACAGAAAGAATATTTTTAGATAGAAATTCTCCTTCTTACCAGAGACTATACCCGAACAGTGTGTTCTTTCAATTGTTAATATTAACAGACAGATTAAATTTTCTTTATAATTAAACATTCTTTATGAATGATCTCTGTTACATATTGTTCGATTTCTGTCGTTTGATGAAGAAAAATGATATTGCAAAATTATTCGACAAACGTTCAACGTGAAGACAAGTCAATTAATTTCTCTTGTCAAATATATAAATGTTCGTCTTAATTTTACTTTAAAACATTGTACATTTAAAATATCTGTTATCGTTTGCATTGGAAACTATATTTTGCTCCATACAGAGTTTCAAGCAACTTCTGCAGTCTACACATCAAACGATTGCTATTCTCATCGAATTAATTTATCTCTAGTCACGCAGCAGCGTGCTTTATTCATGCCTCACTCCACGAGATGTAAGTACATATAGCATATGTACTCAGTTTATTGCACTTGTTCTATCTTCATTTTTTCCCCGGTCTCGTTTGGCACTTCACGAGATGCCGGATCGGCATTCCGTCGATGAGTTTAACAAATCGAAGAGAATTCTTAAAATAGAAGGGGCATGGTACGATAGAAGCTCGCGCACAGGTATATAGTACTTCTTTCTTTTTTTCCTGTCTTAGTCATTTTGAAACACTCACCTTGTCTCACTTGTCTTTCTTTTTCAGATTCTTTTTTTCTTCTTGGATTAACGAACAGGATGGACGAAGTGGTTGATGTTTAAAGAAACGTGCTCACTGATAGGGACCTGATGAAGAGACAGGCACCTTCACCGTCGATTATATAGAAATAATCCCCACCAGCTTGGAGACTCATCCCACCCCTGGACTACAAAGACCCATCGAGACTCTTCTTGGCTCGACCTTACTCATAATTGACTTAATAATCGGGGCTCGGGATTTTTCACGATTTTCTTTCTCACGCGTTTTTTTTTTGTCGCGTTTATCATTCAGGAAGATAAGTCATTCGTTAAATTATAAAAATTTTTTTTAAAAATACTTTTTTTACATTAATGCGTATTTTCTTTGTTATCCTGGTATCAGTGAGTTGAAGTTGGATTGGTGATTGGTGTTCGTATAACCCGGAAGTCTGGATGCATGGTTTCTGCGACACACGGTCATTTGAATGGAGTTTATTAAGACGTTATCGAGACAGGTATGATAGGATATTAAATTGATTTAAGATGTAGACTGTAGATTTTGAAGACGGTAGATAAATTAAGAGGGAAAAATTAAATATAATGGATGTGCACAAGAAATGTCAAAGTATCCCTTGATTTATGTTTTATTTTAATATTTTATTTCTTTCATGTTTTTCTCACATTTGTTTCTTCAAATGTCGTTATGTCAAATGTTAATTATACAAATCATTCAGAAGAAGCAATAAATGCTATTCACCAACTTTAAAATTTTAAGAAACACGATATTTATAAAACATTTTTCTAATCAACAATTATATAGAATAATTTCTTCATTAACAAAGACAGATAATGCTGCGATTGAAGTAAGATGTTCGTTTCTTTATTAAAATCTCTAAATTTCTATGTATCTAATTTTGTTAGGATTATTTTACAAATGTCAATCACAAAATTTAGCAGGACAAATAGTAAGATTAATATTTCTGTGGTTTCTTAACTCTCGGTTAGGAGCGAATCGATAATTGACGCCGAAAGAAATTTATTTTCCCTGCATTCCACCGAAGTAAATGCATTTTCCTGTACATGTAAATATTCTATGTGATATGCAAACATTGTCTGGAAGCTTTCCTTTTCACTTAAGTCGTCATACTATTCGTGAAAAATATGCTATAAATTGCTTTTTGTATCGCTTCATGTGTAAATTTGAACTGTTTCGTTCGCAGCAGCATTGCAGTAATTTGTTTTAAAGGAAGTTAAAATGGTAAAAAAAAAAGACGTGGGAAACAATGAACAACAGATGATTCGAATAACTGACAATTTATAATAAAATTGAATAATGATTTCTGCTTTACATGAATAATAGTGTGTTTTTAGTATTGCACAATATTTATTAATTATGAATCCAATTATTTTTTTGCTTTGTTGAAGATCACTCAAGTTGGATTGTAATAATTATTTTAACGCCATTCACATAAGAATGGAATATTCCTGAATTGATTATTATATTGCCACTCGTCTTTTAAAAGATTTTTCTTTAAACATTTTCGTTTGAAACTATACGTATAAAAATCTTCATTTTAATTAAAAATATAGTTTAGAAAAATTAAATAATTTAATAGAAATTAGTAGAATCATTGGGATTACCAATATAATATAAATACGTAATACAATAACACAGTTTTTTGCGTGACTATGATCATTGTATAATCCTGCGTAAAGGGTCGCATTGTCATCAATGCTTTACACATATTTTTTGAAATTTATGCCTGAATCTTCTATTTTATGACATTATACTTGAATTTATTAATTAATTCCGTAAATTAAAACTTTTTATAAATCTCAAAGAATAATGTTACTTTAAATACTTATATATTAAAGATTGAAAGATTAGAACTATAATTTAGGAAAACAATTATAACGATTAAGTTATAACTACAGCTTAAAGTTATTAAAGAATACAGATTAATTCTTCGTATTGAAGCTATTAACTTGCGTCACAATCATAAAAAAAAGAAGAGATCTCTCAGATTAAAAACTAATTACACGAAGAGTTATGGAAGTTTCAAGGTAGATACTAGAAACGGTTTCAAACAAAAAAACTGTATTAAGTCCGTGAAAAAATAAGTCGAATAACAATTACAAAATTACGTAAAACTTTTATATTTATATTCATATATTTATCTTTATATCTCTCCTTCCACGTATGATGTTAGTTAATACTTCAAGACTTCTGCATCAATACTTAATTCTATAAAATGCAAAACGTGTTACAGAGATATATTACACGATCAACTGATCTCTACATTTATAATTTAAGCGTCGTGGTATCAAAATGCACGATAAATGCTATAAACGTTACTGGCCACAATAAATTCAACGATAAATTACGATTTTCATGTACTTTTCCATTATATAACGAATGAAACGTATCGACGATCAATATCGATACACAGAATAAGAAGAAATTGATTAATGAGAAAGAAAGAGGCACAAAGATAGGTGCGAAACACAGGTAACTCGTTATATAACGCAACGAACCAAATTCCGAGATCATCTTATCATCTTTTCTTGCATAGAGACAAAATGGGAAAGGTCATTTTTAATCTCAATCAATAACGTCTGAATTTCAGAAAGGCTGGACGATGCATCTTCAGGTTTTGCTTCTTGCTGTCTTGGATCTTTTTTACCGGTGACCTTGAAGATGCACCGTCTCATTAACTTTCACCGTGGTAATCGAAGACACCAACGAGAACAGGATGATAGTCAATGTCAGCCACAATGCAGTTTCTATTATATTACAGTTCGGTTCATTATCTTGTCTTATTTATTTATTGAGAATCAACAGTTTGGTTTAATCCTTAACTGGTATTATTGGACATTGCAAGCTGTGAAAATTTAGATTTTACATGTCTTGGTTTTGGAGTTTCTACTTTGATTTTGGTTATTCTCTAATCTCTGCCAGAGTATACGTAAAGTCCAAAGTAAAATTAAATACCAGAAATTTTTGTAACGTAATACAAATTATTACAATCATCTGTGATACACCTTGAGAGTTAAGCGACATTGAACAATATTTGAAAATTGCATTGAAGTTCTTCTTAGTTATCAAGTAGTATAAAAATTAGAAAATTAAGAAAAATGACTTTTTTTATCAGATAATTTTGACTTGTAACTTAGTATTTATTCAGTGATCACATTGAACTTTTTCAGTTTGAAGGAATAACTATTTGATTTCAATTAATCGTTCTTCTTACATTCAAGAGAATATTCCTCGTATGATATCATGCCAGTGTTGAATTTTATGATATATGCTAAGGTGGAAAAACAAGTTTGATTGTTTAGTCATATGCCAGAAATATGTTATACGCGCATTTAAACAACAATATATCGATGTCATCAAGGAATTTGAGTGCATATTTGCAGTCATTGAACGCAAGGTATTTGTCAATCATGTCAGACGCTTTATGAACTACGATGCAAAGCGATAAAACTGGCTATTCTTGGAACGAAGGAGAGAATTTCTTTGTTTTCACGATTATTTCTTTGCATTCTTTCATTACTAGTGAAATTTCGAGTTTGTGAATAATCTTTTGTCTTCCAATGTGTAGGTGTGTTCTCGAACAAAAAGGAAGAATGCTTTGAAAGATGTTTGTTAGTGATGATAACTTACAAAGAGAAAGGAAAATAGCGTTTTAAAATGAAAGTAAGTTACTTTCAGCGTTATCAATCTCTGTTTAAACAGAAAAAAGTAAAGGAAATAGATACGTGGGTTTCACATGGGTTAAGTGATCTATAGAAGCTCAGATGAATAGAGATAATCATTCAAAGAAATAAATAGGATCCATTTATAAAAGTTATCGCTTCATGTAGTGAATGGTAAATCTTATGTCATAAGTGAACATTTTCTGAATTGAATGATTTACTTAATAAAGACACATGTGTAAGACACATGTTAAAATCATTATTTCATTCAAAGAGAAGAAATAAACATAAAAAACTTACCGATCTGCAATTTTCTACAATTTGATGTTACAATTACAATGAAAATATTGAACTGGAACAGGGAATGAATTTTGTTGGCGAACAAATGAAAACTAATTTTATTACATTTGACGATACAAAGGCTTCGTGTCTCGAAATAAACTTTAGCGTAGTTTAAGAGAGTAAAGTTTTCAATCGAATGATTTATTCACAATGTCAACGTGTATGCAAGAGTAACGCGAATTTTCTATAGTAATTTGCAATACAACAACGCTTTGTTCGCGTAGAAATGATCGTGACGTAATGTTTTCATCGCGAATCGGCGATTCCTCGAACACCTGTTACTCACGATACGTGCTCTTAATACTTGTCAAGGAGAACTTTCATTTTCATGTTATTCGTAATCCACGAATTCGTTTGGATTCGTTTCTGGAAAATGTCGATTGCTGTTTCCTGAATCGAAATCTCTCTTTGTAGAATCGAAACCAAAGACGGTATATACTGAGATAAGTGAGTGTTTAATTTTACTGATGGAACATCCATCCTCAGAAATCTCCTAATCTGATTGTTTTTTTGTTTTATTGAAACACGTAATAGGACAAAATGCAAACAAAATCGCCTCTTTTATTTTAAGGTGACCGAGGTGTAATTACTTTATCGCGCAACCTTAAACATATAATTACATCGTAAATTACAATTCTGCGATTGGCAACGCTATCCTTTTTATTCGATAATGGTCACCGAGTAATTAATTATCGTTGGCGATCCTTGAATTTAGTTGGATCGAAACGACGACCGGTTTATTCGCGTTCGCGAGGAATGATAAACGAGTGAATCGACGACTCGTTGGTAAAAACTTGGTAAACAGCATCTCGTCGCGAGATCGTCACAATTGTCGCTGGGGAGAAAGGCCGGCTTTAAGGCTGTTTGCGGGGAATTACGAAATTCCAGAAAGCGTTCGTTGTTTTCGACCCTTGCACGGTTAAATGTCGCCTGTACTTCATTCAGATTAAGTACAGCCGACGGGGGAACATCCTTCTGCGCTCCACGTCCTTGCACGGATGATGTGATTTACGCCGTTCAGCGGATAGCAACGACGATGCTTGCTTAAACGAATGTCGCGAAACGACATAAACTTGAAATCTTTCAACGTGTTTCGCTCTCTGATCAGATAATCACGTCGAACACGTTGACTTGTGATTTATCCCCTAATTTTGCTAATTTACAGTTAGAGCGATATAACGTTAACGTCGGATCTTCGGATCTTTGATTCCGAAGCGAGTAATTTTTCGAATTTTTCAACTCGAAATTTACTAGTATATAATTTTATCAAGAACACCCGCACGATCTTTAATTGTAAAGGCAAAAGAAAGATTGAATTGTTCGAGAGATAAGTGATAATATATTTCTATTTTGTTTATTAGTTTTTTGGATCGCGTTGAACTTTTTTCATTTCTATAAATCCTTTCGAGAATTGTTGTTGCTTGTAAAGTAAATACGTGAGCAATTGAAATTCTTGTAAAATCGCCAATACTAACTTTCTTCGATAAAAGGTAGATGGTACTCGCTCATATTGGCTCATGAGAAAAGTAACTGAAGAACGAAGTGGTTGAAGGTTGTAATTAAAACTTCATCATCGTCATCTTTATGAGCAACCTCTATTACTAAATGCAACAGGTGTGTTCAAAGTGCTCGTGACAGTGACCAATTCAATTAATCATTTTCTCCCGTTTTCAGTTCTTGGCCTTTGTTTTGATGAGAAAATTACAAATAAAAGTAGTGAAATACGCGCAACACCATTAAAAGTTTAGAAAGTGGAGTAACAGTTGCGTTCTCCAAGTCTTCTTGATAAAAAGATACAATAGGGTAATTTACACTGACTATAGCTGTTCAAACTATCGTTTATTTTCAACTTGTATCTTTAAAAATAGAAAATGCAATTTTACATATTTTATTAATTCGTAATTACTTAAAGTTGCATTCGTCGATCGTTCAACGTCAAATGTATTTTCGTCTGCTTTTTCCCCTTCTTTTTTAGATGAAATATGTAGTGAAGTTGCGTATCTAAAACAATAAACATTGTTTCGAGACAATGGTGTGAATTATTATGCATCTCGATAGCACGATTCAGTACACCAGTTACGAAAGTCAGCGCTACGATTATATGTTTCCTTTTCACTAAGATCTCTAAAATCACTTGTCTTTTGATCTTTCGTTAAATGTAATTTCTTTATGCGAATAAGTTCCAGGTTTTTTTTTTTAAAATTTGCGAATTAACTGCCTCTTTATACGTTAAAAAAATTGACGACGATAAAAGAACAAATGTAAAAAACGTTTTTACATTACGATATGATCGCTTGACAAATTTACACAATTCATTTCACGTGAATCCTCTACTAGTTCACAAGTAAGTCTCAAGTTCCAGAATTAATTAATTAGATTTGCAAAGAATGAATCTCATGCACGTTATTGACAAACGTAACAACACGGAAAAAGATCTTTTCGCATTTTGTTCATTATCTCGGACTGTTATTATTATATTGTTAGACTGTTGCCTGTTTTTTCATTCTTCAGTTATCTGAGCTTCAAGCGTTTCACTATTATTCGAGAATGCGCTTCTCACGGAAACGCAGTTGCAAGAAATCCGCTTTGGCGAAGATACAAAGATCAGATTATTTAGAAATTTCAGACGTTCCGAAATTTTTAAACGGTTACTCCTCTTTCAAAATCTTTAGGACATCTCGATGGAATAATTGGTACCTCTTTATTTCTCTTGGATTCGATTCTTCAGCGTTAAGAAACACTCGAGAGAAACAAAAAATACATATCAATGAAATCTTGCTGAGAAAAATTATTCCTCGAGTCTTGCAATAGCGCGGCGACGTCTCATTTATATATGAAATTAAGAATGTTCAAGGGAAGTGAGGATTGCTTCTTTCCCTGTTCAAGTAAAATTCTTAACGAAGAGACACTTAACGATATCACTCCCGCGAAGTAAGCGATTCAAGGTCAATGTTATTTGTTAATTTAAATGTTACAGGAAATTGTAGTTACACTCGGTGACTGCGTGTAAAATTATTATCATTACTACTATTATTATTCATCGTTAAAATTATCATCGAAATTCATTGACAGATAAGTTGCTCCTTTTGTTCATATTCACTGTACGATTATTGTTTGACAAATTGTGTGGGAATTTTTATGCGATGGCGAGTATAATAATACATTTGCTGTACATCGCAGAGAGCATGTAATTGTTAATCGAGCGGAGCCCGAGGATTCGTAAAAGGAGAATATCCTGGAATGCGGAGCATTCTTTTCATTCACGATTAACTGCAGACATCTGACGAAACTGCAACGATGGATTGACTTGCAAAACAGCATTTGACACGGATGTTGCAACATTGTACGCGCGGATGAGAAGATCGAACTCACTTACTTGTTACTAGATGGATCTTGAACGATCTTCGAGAGATCAATCGAATTACAAGGTGATACATCTGTTCTTTCTTATTATTACATAGCGATTATACAGGAAACTTTCTATATTTGAATTTTTTAATTATACATAATTATGAAATCATTGTAAAATTTTCGATTATTCAAGTTTTTCCTTCGAATTCTCAAGGTTAATCCTTTTTTTTTTCTTTTCTTTTTCAATAGAGAGTAGAGTTTATCCTTTTTTGGGGAAATGTTTTTCCATACGTTCTTCTTTGAAAGGAGGGTGAATATTACTGTCTTATGTCATTTGTCCTTTATTCGCATCGTTGGCCTCGAGAAAATGGGTCAAAACCTGTCACAAATTATTGTTCATCAGGTTTCTATATGAAGAGAGATGAAGCAAAAATTGATCCTGCGAGCAAGGACATAAAGAAATAATTACCTCGAAATAGTTACGCTGAACGTCAGTTCTGATCTCTGATAAAGGTGTTTGCAAAAGATCTGAAATCTAGGATAATCTGAAATTGATAAAAGGTACGAATTTATGGAATAGTGGAAATTTCTGTGTTTCATTAATTCAGTCGAAAAGTGACCAGTGATCAATATTATAATTAATGAAAATGACTGATGACATATCTTGATTTAATTACTATTAAATAACTTAATAAAAGATATAAATTTTTTTTTTAGTGCAAGATCTAAATTTTTTTTAGAAAGAGAAGACCAGAATAGACGATACTAATTTCTCTGGATAAAAGTAACACGAGGTCAACGATCGTCATTAAGTGAGTGTCCTACTCCTTCTCATACTGAGAATTCGCAATTTGGCGGAACTTATTAAATATAGTTGATTCACACACGAAAAATTCCTCCAATTATTATGAGATTAGTTGAATGTAGCGAAAAGGACGAGCATTTATCTAAATTTAACTTGCTTCAAACGAGCTGCGAATAAGTATCTAATCTCCTCGTTTAATTTTAATTTATTTAAAATTGGACTCAGTTATTTTAATGATTAATCTAATTTTAATTTAAAGGCACAATTTTACTCAACCATTGGAAGATATTATTATATTTCTATACATTTAATTTTAATTTGAAATAAAAGTCACGTTCGTATCGTTTAACGACAAGATACAGAGAAGTAAAAATTTCTGATTTTCATATTTTTCTGTAATAAATTCATCTGCAACTTGAAGATAAAACATTTTACATGATACTAAAGAAAAGTAAATAAAGAAGAATATTAAATCTTTGTGCGATATTCTTGAAAATAGACTATATTTGTAGATCAAACCAAGTAGAAATTTGCAAAAACTTGGATGAACAGGAGATTTATTCGAAAAGAAATAAAAATCATAATATTTATGCTAATACAGTTTCCCTTGACATTTTAACTCAATGAGACAAACTGAGATAAAAACACGCACGTGACACTAGCGAGCATAGGTGAAAGATTCGTTTTTAGAAAACGTCATATACAAGGTGTCTCATATAGTTTTCGTAATATTAGAAATGATAATTTAATAAATTGCTAAATCAAATACGAACGAGACGATCAATTTTGTGTTGCGAAATCTTTCCAGAGGACTTGCTTCTTTTCAAATTAGGCGAATACAAAACTGAAGAAAGTGAAATGTTAATGTTGTTTTGTTCATTGTCGATGTAAAAAGTGTGCCATTGTCAAGGAAGACTACTCATTATTCTGATCTTTAGCCAGATTAACAGTTATGAGGATTCCATGATCAATTATTGATACGTTCACTGATATCATCCTGGTTTGCTACATTCTATAAGGTCATTAATATGGCCTTAATATTGGAAATATTGGAAAACAGTTATCTCGAAGGAGAAAATTTGAATTACGTTATTGTAATTCAAGTTCCATACTTCATAGAAAAATTAATTATGATAACAATTATAATTTATTATTATATGAATCATTAACAATAATATGATCACACAAAAAATTGATCTTCATCGTATCTTTTGTTAATTCAATATTTGAAAATAATTCATAGAATACTCTGACAAATAGAAATGACGACTCTCATCGCTATTTTTTTAATTATGTCAGCGTATCATTTCAATCGAGTTCGGTCTCTTAAATGTTGTCAGCTTTTCGAATTACAATGAACGATGATTTATAGTAATACCTTTTTATGATAAATCCACTATTACGTCGATTGTAACTCTTGAGCAACGAATAAATCGTGCGTCGAACAATTGTGTTCAAGAAAGATGATGAGATTTCGAACGAATAAATTTTTAAAGAAATAAAGTCCGGGACAAAATCATAACATGCTTAAAATTCAATATAAAGTAAAAATAAAATAAAATAAAAATGTATATACCGGGCAAATATTATATTTCTTTCTCAAAAAGCATTTTGATTATTATTTAATTTTAAGAAATTTTACAAACATAAACAGTTGGATTTTTTTTTTTATTAATCTTAACTATATAAATTGAAACAATAAAATGATACATCTGTCCATAATATTAGCACAAGATAGACAAAATAATTTTATATTTAAAAAAAAAGACATTAGACGTTATTTTATCTTGGATTGTAGAATTAAAATTATATGAATAAAATTTATGAGTTTTTATCAAATGAAAATTTTTTCTTAAGTCTGGCCCAGACCAAGTGGTGGCGAATTTTTTTACCAACCATTCATTTGCAAAGGAGCTTAAATACTTAACTACGAACGATTGAACCCTATCAACATTCGGGTAGAATAAAAAATAAAACGCATGATCCTTCTACGTAAATAAATAAATATTATGAACAATTTTGTTTTCGATTTTTCGGCTTTTCTATATATAAGGTGGTAAAAAGAAGAAGGGCCTAAAATTTCAGAGAGTTATGCATTAAGATAAATTATTTAAATCCAAATGTTATGTATTTTCTGCGCTTTATACGTCAGACGTCTAAATCAAATGATGCAAGATAATTTTGTTTGAAAATTTAAAAACAATAAATGTCGAATTTCAGTTTTCAACCAATATGATTCACGAAAATATAATAAAGGAATTTACCGCCATTTACGTAAATAATGAGAGTTTAATGGCAACGTAACATATACAATGTAATTACATCTATCTTTTTTTTTTTTTGTTTTTTTTTATAAGACCTATTCGCTTTCTATGTCTCTTTTCTCTCTCTCTCTCTCTCTTTCATTCTCTTTTTCGCTAGGTACATATACAAAGTACAGTACGCAATTTTGTAATTACTGTACAAAGCATAGTTACAAAAGAGTAACACGTTTCTCTCTTTACTTTTTTAATTTTTTTCTTTCGCCTAGTACATCTGTATCTGACTTAGCTTCTTTTTACCGACAATGCTTTACAAGATTTTTACACGATCCTATTTTGTTTGTTTTTTTCTTTTTTACGCTTTCTACACATTACCGACACAATTTACTTCGCTTCCTTTAAATTTCTGTCGGCCAAGTATATATTGCACTATCAATGCACCCTGTCTTTTCTAAGGAACGTTAAAGAAACTGCTCAGTGTCCCAAAAGTGAAACTTGAGAAATGATAGAAAATAGAAAGTTAAAGATTATTACAATTTTTATTACAATTTTTTCTTAGAATTGTATTTTTCAATATGTAAATAAATATAGATAAATAACACAGACAACAACATAGAGAACTTAGAACTTAGGAATGTGAATGATTATAGATTTTATAAGAAAGAGTAATAACGTATAACTCATTACATACAATGTTCATTAAATGGAGAAACGTTATATCTTACAATTCATCAAATGTGTTTAATTTTCAATTCGAGTTGCAGAGCAGTCCCTTTAAGTTATATTAAATTTCGAGATTATCTCAACTTTGAATTAAATGCCTTCAAACTTATTAACAATTTATTTTTTAGATGTGTGTACGTGGATATTTGTTAGTTATTAACTAATAAGAAATTAGAAAAAGCAAGTTATAAAGAAAAACTGAATTGAAAGCATATAATATACATGAAAAGAAACAATTCAATTTACTATTATTTTACTTAGTTCATAAGAAATATAAATTACTTCGAATCAAATAAGGATAGTAATTAATATACAAATTTCAAAAAACAGAATTATATACATTTTACTACTTTAAAGTTAATATAATGTATAAAAGTTAATGTAATGTATAAGAAATTCATATGAACAAATATTATAAAAAACCTCAATTTCTTGAGTTAGAATCCTACTAATTTAACATATTCTTCTTCACTTGCGAATGATTTATATGAAGTATCATTTTCTATAATATGTAAAAAGTAACTTTGACGATTTGGGTTTATTATTTTCCTCAATAGACCCTCATCTTTGTACTTCAACAAATCCGAAATTACATTCTAACAGTGATTCGTTGATCTACTAAGACTTCCTCTTGGCCTATAAATGTTACTAATGTCATCTTTTAACTTTGAAATATAAACTTCATTTACAAATATCTTAAAAATAAAGGCCTATTAAAGAAATCCTTGGGAATTATCCTAATTTTAAAATCTTAGTTTAATGTAAGTTTAAAAGAATACAGTCGTTTTTCTTCGGTTTCTTTCACATGTTTTTCTTGTTTTTGGGTTGTTCTTTTGTTTCATTTTTCTTTTTAACACAGACAGGGTCGCCATTACGACGGTATGAACGCAACTATATGCGAGTATTATGCGTTAACAATTCATAAAACCTTCCTCGCAGATCGCTCAATAAGCAATTAATAGGAAATATGTTTTATTATACACAGTGGACAGACTAGACCAAGTTTAGACGTCTTGTCGGGATAATTGCTCTTAAATTTATATTTCGACAATATTTAATTCGAGTTGCTTCTTTCAAAGCTACTATGATTATTTATCTTTTTCTCTTTTACTATTTTTTTTTTTATTTAAGAAAAGGAGTTTCATAGTTTAACAATCGTATTTCAAGGCTCTTTTATAGTTGTTATTTGTTAAGAATGAATGATAGTAAAAAACTATAAAATACGGTCATGCTTTCAATTACAGTCTCCACCATGTCGTATAGTTTCGTGTATTATCTTAATTACACGTTAAACGACAGTTTTCGTTAGAACTTATTACAAACATATGATAAACTTTATACAACGTATCATAAATAAGTATATATAATAAACTGTTACGTGATATAATTTTGACGTAAGATTAAAAAATTATATATCAGTATCTATGAATCGACAATTCTACATTTTAATATATTTTTCCTTTTTTTTCTTTTTCTTTGCATTACTTTTTACTTCAATACTTTATGAATGTAACAAGATTTCGTTGAAACACGAAACAAAATAGTTGATTACTAACGAATCAAAGGAATGTATTGATTGAATTCGAATCACGAGACTGATACAAAAATGCTTTTTTTTTTAAATTTTTCTTTTTTTAATTATTTTATCGTGTATGTGCCTATGTAATAAGCTTACACAGTAAGTTTTGAATGCAAAACTTCCATCAAAAACCCAGTATCTTTGGCTACTTTGGGTATGTTTATTTAAATAATTATAATATAGTAATATTGTATAGCTTGAGTTACAGTACAGGATGAATTTGAAACACGTAGCATTCCTTTACATCATGTGCTGCCCATTTGATGGAGCGTACTGAGGTTGTTGGCTTACCGGAGGTCCTGTTGGTCCTGATGGACCGTATGGTCCTGGCATAGGACCAGTTTGAGATGGATATCTGTTGCATATCATTAAATGTTTTTTTTATCAATTTTTTCTTCTTATATGTCCCTTACGTGACCAATTTATAATAATTATATTACAATAACAAAAAAAAGAAAAACGAATTTTTGGTCACAAAAGAGATCAAATATTATACTAGTCTCTTTTTCATAAATTCATTAAACATCTATATTGTTAAAAATTTAACATACACTGTTAAGTTTTCAACAATATTACTGAATAAATATAATATCTTATGCTATACATACCCTTGCTGAGAGTAAGGTATATTGCTTTGTTCTGGCACTGGTGGACCTTGAGGATGTACTGATGGATGCTGATGCGGACCCGTTGGTTGCACATGAAAATGTTGTGATAATGTCATGTTTGGCATGCTTGCAGGTCCCATATATTCACTAGGTGGCATAGCTGCATTATAGGACCCAGATGGACCACCTCCAACAGGGAAGGAAGTTTGATGAGGTGGAGGTACTCCATTAAATATCTGTGAAGAAATTTAAATGTTTTATTTTTAAGAATATACGATTCATTGAAAAAACTTAAATACGTATTAAATTCTTACATGTGGAGGTGGTGGTCCCTGATTTTGAAACTGATAAGGGTTTATGTGAAGTGGCATCTTGGGTAGAGTGTAATTTGTTGGTGTAGGAGGTGGAGGTTCTCGCATCAATGTATGATACAAATTAAGAGCATCCACCAAATCAGAACTTAATTGAGTTAGTTGTGCATGCCTCCTGTCTACTTTTTCTAAAGCTGCATCTATCAACGGTCCCATAGCCGTAACTTGTTCTGTAAAAGTATATACAGTCAATATAAATAATGATATAAAGTAAAGTATTGTATAATGACATAAAGTAAAGTATTATATATGATGCGAATGTATTTATTACCTTCTAAATCAAGCATTTCTTGTGGATCTGAATTATCACACTGAGGATCAGCTTCGTGTAGTAAATGTAAAAGTCTGTCCATTTTTCTCTCATCTATTTCAACTTCAACCACTTCTGGTTCCCTCTTTACCGTTTTCACTTCTACTTCTTCGGCGAATTGAACCATTTTTTTGTTACTGTGTTCTAATTCTATACGTAAACTCATTTGTAGTACTCATTTTTAACAAACATATAAATAATTTAATATTTTATGTCTTACTTGTAAACTGTTCAGGCTCCATAGACAAATCTGCAGTAACAAAGTTGGAGGGAAATAGTCCTTCTCCTGTTTGGTTATTGCCTTTCCACCAGTTTGGATCAGAATCATCCAAAATGTTAACTAAAATTTAATTGAATAGTATACTTTATCATTGTACAATATATTTATTATACTCGCATTTCTTGACTGTGATCAACATATAATTCAAGAATAAATTTTAAAGGAGCACAAATCATACTTATTTCTCCTGCAAAGAATGTTAATTCATTATCTTCTGCTGCTTCAAAATCATACAGAGCACGAACTTTTCTGCCTTCTGAACTGCTAGAGGCACCAAGGGCAGAACTTACGTTAGGATATAAACTGGTGTATTTATTGGATGCTGGTGAACTATGCGAAGAGGATGCTTGACTATGAGCTTTACTTTCCTTAAGAGAAAGTTCTATGGCTAGAAAGAAAAATGATTAATTTAACGTTACAGTTCTACGAGAAAAAGTATTAAATATTAATATTAAATTCCTTAAGTGTTTGAAGGTACCTTTTGCAATATCTTCTTCTTCTTGTGAATTTGTTACTACGTTTGGATCTTTACTTAGTACACTTGTACGTTTAGGCTGAAAATTAAAAATATTATTTCATTTATACAAACAACGAAGGATTTATACTATCAATCAACATAAATGTTTCCATGTGGTTCAATGGAATAATTATTTGCCCGATGAATAATTGCAGGAAAAACACAGAATGTCAATAAGTGATAGTCTTATCTTATTAGTATTTAAATAAACCAAGACATGCAATCGTGCGATACATGTATCGCAGTATGTGAATTTAGATGTAAAAGAACTTACTGTATCCGATGTAGAAGTGAAATCATATCCTTCATGTTTGAGTTTGTTGTAGAAACTTGGAATTAAATTCAGCTGAGGATCAGTTTTGAAATCATTCTCAGCCCATTTCTTCAAAAGTTCCCTCATTTTTTCAGCGATCTTTGGTTCAGAATGATGAATAAGCTTTTTCAACTCATTCTCAAAGTCTCTCGATGCAATTTCTAGGTGAAACGTTTTTCCACAATTGATGACACACACGTCTAACAACTAAATCCAAGTTCAATGAATATCATTTGACCTCCAATATTTTTGTTAGTTATACAGGGATTTCAAATTAAACGTGTTTCGAAGGATATACTCACTGTTAAAGCTTGTATAACAATATGTGGATCTGGAGAATTTAGTCTTTTAGTAATCGATCGTAAACAATCCTTTGCATTTTGGGTAGAAGTTCCCACTTTGTCACAAATATCCAACATATTTCCCCATTCTATGGATATATTCTTCTCGCTGGTTGCTTTCTCTGTTGCAGAAAAAAAATCATACTAAAAACATAGAACATAATAGAATATAACAAACACTATATAAATACAATACCAAATATAATATCACAACAAAGAAGAACGGTATTTATTTGCTTTATCCTATTCCAATCATAAACTACCTAATCGAAAGTGTTACAACATTGTTCTTTTTATCTATAATCTGTTCAAACGCGTTAACATCATAGAATATTTAATTTTATGCACTTGTTTGTACCAAATAGTCCTTTAGCAAGTTCAATGGATGATAAAAGGCTCGTATCAGGCTCGCCTTTCGTATTGCAAATTGAAGAGAGATCTAGCACTGCAGGCGTACGAATTGTAAAAAGAACGGTTATCATCTAGGAAATTGCTACGACTCGAACGTTTATTCGAATATTTCTCTTTGCACGCCTTCATATTTCTTTTATCATTTAGAATGAACGTACATTTTCTCGGACGCGATGCGAATAATCCGGACGAGGCGACACACAAAACACGAGGCCGAAGTAACTTGCAAAATCTGGTGTCTTAATTGGAGGTCAAATGTCAACAACCGCTCGATGTATCCATCAAACATGGAATTTCGACGTTGTGTATGGAAAAAGAAAAAAAAAAAGAAGAAAAGGAAAACCAGATCGAACATACGCGCGGTGGGACGACGGATACGAGCTGTCATCACAGGACTAAAAATCGTTTTCCTGGAGTTGGGCTAGCCTGATGCAAGAACGACTGTGATATAAGCGAATTAAGGCTAGGGAGACGTTTGCTACTCACCGACGTCAGCGTCGAAAGGCGAGGAAGTCTGGAAAAGGCCCATTTTTTCGACGTTGGTTTCTTTGGATCGATTTATATCCGACAGTTACATCCGTTACGCGCTGTCACGGAATCACGTTACGTTTCCCTCTACGCATTCAGCTGATATTTACTTACAAAAGCGACATCGAATGACTAATAACATTCTAATCTACCATCGAGGGACATCTTTCTTTCGACCTGCCAAAAAACCTCGATACTATCGAACCATCTCGAGTGTAATGTCAAAGGAAAGCGATTTCGCGACACGAGAGACTAATCGATTAGTTTATCGCGTAAGCGTGAAGAACACGGGCAAACGATTCATGCTGCAGAAGGCTTGAACACGCGTAACGATTAAAGTCACTGGCAATTTACGCAGTTCATGCCTTTTTCACGAAGGCATTGAAACGAACAATCGACAATCGATACATCGTAAGCTTCTGGTGCGCCGCTACTCCCATCTGAAAATCATTTTTCGAATTGCTCTACGAAAGTATCGTTTACCCGCGAGTGTTCAAGCAGGATTAATTCGTAAAGAATCATTGTCTATTAGCATAGACGCTAACTAGCGTTATCGACTAACCTGCAACGCAATTCATATACCTCGTCGGTGCGGAAATGTTTCCATTTCTATTATCATAGAATGGTAATACAGTTTTCATTTATCGAGTCTCTCGTACCGATAATAATTCGAATTTTTGCTCACAGATGGCGATGAACGCAACAACGGACGGAGAAGAAACAGCTCCTCGGGTTTCCTGGCTTCCTGGTAATGTCCGGCTTTCAGCGACCGCCGTTGCTACCGCGACGTCGTGGTTTTAGCAATAGTGTCATTCGTGTAGAAAGTAGCTCGTTTAAAAGTGCTTCAAACACGGAGATTTCCGACAACGAGCGGCAAAAGGAAGACGTATCGGCCTCCGACCACCGTCATGACGTGCTTTGGACTTGAAACGTAACGGTACATACCAGCCGAAAATTCCCGCGCAAATTCAGGTGTGTATCTGTTGTCGTTCAATCGCTATTGACAATTTAACTTCTGTTGTGAACCAACTACCGAGTAAATAACTCGACACAATCTTTAGAAAGCGAACGTATATATAAATTTCAAATTCATTATTGAGAACTCTATAGGCATCTCTCAAAATACGTTTGTTAACGTTCTAATTTTGCTAGATTCGGTCGCTGAATTTATTCTTCTGAAAATCAAACAACGTACGTAATGTGTTTTTAGTAGGCAGCACAAAATATTTGAACACACGTAAATAAGCGTATCGCAAAGGCCTCTGTGATTTACCGATTCGCTGATCTGTATTTTCGCCCTGATTACAGCCCTGTGAATGAACGTAACCATCTTACGCACTCTGTTTTCCTGGTAGCGAGAATCACCGTAAGAGTCTGCCCCAACAGCATTGACAATGATATTCCAATATTGTCCCTCTTCTTTCATTTCCTTTGTTGCTTCCACGCACGATATCTCGTGTTATCATCTTCAAAGTGTTCTTCTCTGCAGTAAATTGCATTTCGTAAAACCTATCTTTCGTATATTCGAAGGTATGGAGTATCAATTTATGGACAAGCAAGAAAGACGCGATTCGTTTTCAATTCATCCGAATTATGTATCTGGTAACGTTCTGCAGCAGTAAAGAAAATAGTAAGAAAATAGTGGTGTTGGTAGTAGGTTTAGGCTAGCGGTTTAGGTTAGGTTTTAGGGAAATCAATTGATAGACTGACTAGCTTATTAGGCTCGCACACGTTTATCCTGGACTACATTCGATTTA
This sequence comes from Tetragonula carbonaria, assembly GCA_032399595.1. Classification (NCBI taxonomy): domain Eukaryota; kingdom Metazoa; phylum Arthropoda; class Insecta; order Hymenoptera; family Apidae; genus Tetragonula; species Tetragonula carbonaria. Next base: position 6,896,246 of record JAUCRC010000015.1, on the reverse strand, counting down.
CATAGTTGCACAGCCTTTATCTTACTTTATGTTATCTACGTGGTTATTTCATCTTTGTTGTTCGACGAATGTTTTTTTACTTGACATTTCGATCATTTCAAAAAATATATTATCAACGTATTAAATGACACTTACAACGGATTATTAAATATGTACAGTGGAGGATGATGCAAATCTCCGCGATCCTTAACTATGTTTTTTTCTTTGTTTAACAGTGTAACATCCGAATCTACAGAGTCTCAGATTGTAAGAATTTCCTTCACGTGAAAATACAATCTACAAGCAAGCGTGATGCATTTGAAGCATAAATGATCGTTTGAAACATTGATCTTCCTTAAATGGCTCTACGTGACATATAATAATAGTAATTAATGTTTTTGAAATAATTGAGCCGGGAAACTCGATTTTCATTGTCAAAACTCGATTAAATCAATCAGCTCAAATGCTGCACTTGGTGAGAAATGTGACTGGTTTTTTTTTTTTGCTAATGCGATGAACGAAAGGAGTCGAGGATGACTTTAATATCGGGGCTAGGAAATTCTATCCGAGATTACGTGGACGTCAGTACATAGCGTAGCGAAACGTGTGAAACAAGATTCGGTATCGATATCAGATCTACTTGTGCACGTGATACATATTTATTTGTCTTCACTCTGTACATTTTACACTTACAACAATGTTCGTTTTTATTTCATTTCGTTTAATTGCTTTTACAATTTCACTATACATATATCGAAGTCTCTTAAATTAATCTTCAGTTTCGTTATCGTGTTATCCATTTATTTCATCATCGTTATCATCATTGTTTGAGCGCAGCTTTCTCAATGATCTTTATCAATTTATCAATACATTTAGCACATTCTACCACGTTCTTATGATCAATGTCGTATACCTGACGTTGGGAAGAGAAACAAGATGTATACGATTGTTATTATCTGGGCGAAAGCGTATATATATAAAGCGAGATAGTGAAGTTCGTACCCGTTTAGCAAACTGTGATTTTAGTCTCTTGTCTTGGAATATCATTTTTTCACCTATTCTCAGATTCTTGAACGTTTTCACCCGCAACGGGCCGAACTTTCTTCGAAACTCTTTCACATTTCCATTGCAAATGCTCTCGAGATTCTGAATTTTCGCGTGTATCCTGCGTTGCCTTTCCCCCAACGAATCCACCTTTCTCGTAAACTTCAAAATGTCCTTGTAACCGTGGTCATAATCGTTTCTCATTTTCATCGTCAATTCTTCCTTTATCTACATTCATTGGAAAATTATTTCCCCTCGCATTTACTATCTATATCGTTGCATTGCATTACGATTGAGATTTCAATTAAATGTCGATGAAACGTTAATAAAATAGAACAACGCTGTTAACATTAGAACAATATATAAAAAAAGAATTATAATTATATATATATATATATCTAAACCATGTATATATTATACATATATATATATATATAAAAGAATTATAATTACATGTATATATATTATATATATAAAAGAATTATAATTACATATATATATATATATTATATATATAAAAGAATTATAATTACACATATATATATAAAATACATGTATATATATTATATATATACATATATATATAAAAGAATTATAATTACATGTATATATATATATAAAAGAATTATTAAGAATTACACGTATATATACATATATACACATGTATATATGTATTTATATATTTTATATGCATATATATATATATATATATATAAAAATTATTAGAATTATAAGAATTACACGTATATACATATATTATATACACATATATATATGTATTTATATATTTTATATATATATATATAAAAGAATTATAATTACATGTATATATATAAAAGAATTATTAAGAATTACATATATACATATATTATATACACATATATATATGTATTTATATATTTTATATATATATAAAAGAATTATAATTACATGTATATATATATATATAAAAGAATTATTAAGAATTACACGTATATACATATATCATATACACATATATATATGTATTTATATATTTTATATATATATATAAAAGAATTATAATTACATGTATATATATATAAAAGAATTATTAAGAATTACACGTATATATACATATATTATATACACATATATATGTATTTATATATTTTATATATATATATAAAAGAATTATAATTACATGTATATATATAAAAGAATTATTAAGAATTACACGTATATACATATATTATATACACATATATATATGTATTTATATATTTTATATATATATATAAAAGAATTATAATTACATGTATATATATAAAAGAATTATTAAGAATTACACGTATATATACATATTACACACACACACACACACACACACACACAAAATATATATATATATATATAATGTAATGCCAATAAATGAAAGGATAATATAATATAACAGAGAACTCCAAATAGTAATTCAGAATGAAAGAACACGACTACTCGTTTGAATTTTATTTGAACCGAGTTAGAAAATTCGCAACATTATTCTATAGTACTAGGAAATAGGAAGTGTAATTACTTGTTCCAGTTCGTTTAATACTTCGATCTTGTACGGTAGCGGCAAGTCAGCGTGTTTGCTGAAAATCCTGTCGATCCGCGCCTGATTCGATTCCATCCACGAGTCGATCTTTTTGTCGATGCTCTCGTTGCCGTAATCGATCAGGAACGATTCCTCTTGGTACACGTTTTCGGCAACCCGCGAGAGCACCTCGCCGCTCCAGTAGAAAACGCGATCTTTTTCCTCCAATAAATCGATCCACGAATGAGGCATACGTCCCACTGTTTGCCCCATTGTTGTTGTTCGTGCGCGAGCATGTAACTGGCAAAATCCACATCACACCATTTGGGAATCCGAATGATCTATCGAGGCCCCCGGTGTGTGTCCTCTGTCTAAAAGTCAGGTAAATAGTCACCGGTGCTCTTATCACCGTGTGTGATCCATTACGCGGATTTCGGATTTCGCTTTGTTTTCACGTGCGAAATTTAACCGAAATTTCCAGCCTAGACGCGAGACCGTGTCGTTTGCTTTTGTTCGACGACGTTGTTGTTCGGTTTCGTTGTTCCTTTCAATGTTCCGCGGAATTTGCGCGAGATGAAAACAGGCGGCCGCGTAATATCCTTCCTAATATCGCATGATAGTGTTATTTGGAAGCGTTTTACGCGCCTGCGTGCGTTATGCGTGCGTATAAAAACGCATTGGAAATTTCAGTAGCACTGTAAAAGCGACTCGATGTTACATGTTGTAATTGTTATTGAATTCGACGTTATGTCGTAATTATATTTTATGAAAATACGATATGATAGCGCGATGTAACAATTTCCGAGCATACGATAGACGGAAATGTGATTTACGTTGAATTTCGAAGTTTATCAATGTAATGGATAAAGTTGTGTGTTTAAATATTGTTACGGTCTCTATAGAACACACACACACACACACACACACACACACACACATATATGTACCTACTTGTATCAAATAACATTATGTGTAGATTTTCGCATTTTGTTTTATTAGTGTAGCCAAGGCACTGCTGATGAAACTTCAAAGTATTTTTTAGAACACGAATGTAGATATATTCATGAAACATATGCGCGATTGCTAATAAAATATTTCACACGAATACCGATTAAAAACCGGTATCCGCCGTTTTAATTCGCGTTCTGCGAATTTTTAACGAATGATGTTGTCATGAAATTCCATGATATTTCGCGAGTATTCAACAGTTTATACCAATGAACTCGAGCAACATATATATATTTCTAATTTCACAAGTCGCTTTTTATAGAAGTTCTACTTCTATCATTCGTTCGTTGAAAAAAAAAAACAGTTATTTTAATTGTTTTCTTATACGCATGCTTGAATCTAAAGTTTGTTTAATTTAAAATATCTGCCGGAAGACAAATATCCGCCTCTCCTGAAATATTGAATTTTTGTTGAAAATTAAATTGATTTTGTTAAATGTGTCTCTGATAGGATGAAGATGCTTGCAGGTTTGGTATTAATTCATATTAAATATCCTAATTAAACTGCTTAATGATAATGATAATGATAATGTGTAATATTGGTAGCGGCGCTTTGTATTAGGTAGAAACTATCAATAGGGGTATGCGGGTATCCGATGATCTGTTGTCTGTTATCTATGTATATTCCAGTTTAGATAAAACACTAATATTAAACTAAAATTCGATTGCGTTAATTATGTAACGTTAATTTTAGTATAATATTCTAAATAATTTTAATATGTTGAATTTAAACTTAACTAGTATACTCATATACTAAGATTATCGGTATATAATGTAATATTATATTATTATTAATATAGTAGTATAATTAATATACTAATTTGAATTTAACTTAATTAGCATATATTATTTTAACTGGCAACGCTATACATTAGTAGTCACAGCAATCTAGGATTTTACATCTGAAAACTTGACAGCCAATATTTGAGAGTTAAACATTCTTTTGATCATTGCTCAATAGGAGTTTTAAGGAGTTTATAATACTGATAGTAGTCTATAATCCAACGATATTTTAACTTTCTCTTTTCTCTTGAATCTATTATTCGCTTTTGAATTTTAATTTAAATCCAACGAATTCACAATATTCTTTATTCAAATTTCCTCGGATCATCGATTCATAAACTTTCAATTGTCATCCACCATGTCCACAGAATTCGAATTCAATTTCAAGTTAATTCAATCCTCTCTAATTTATATTAAAGTCCAAACCAAATGTTCTCTAAATCAAATTCTACTTGAATTTGATTCCATCATATATAGATATATAGCTTCGAACATCATTGTTTCACGAAGCGTCGTCCTGGTTAGCGATTTCTCATTTAAAACGAGTAGACAAGTGTTTAAAAAAAATATCGACACGTTGTTTCCTTCTTCCATTGATAGACGAAGCTTTCAAAATTGACAGAAATCATGTAACAGTATTAACAGGATTAAACAGAGAATTGAACAGAAATTCCAAAATTAGCAGAAATCTAAGCTGACACACTTTTTTTCAAATTCTGTGGAGTATATAACGACACTATTTTTTCTTCAAACTCGCAGATAAAACGCTGCGACAATTTTAAAAATTTGTAGTTTTCGCGGGGACATCAGCATTTATTTTAAAGTCGCGAAATTTTTAAAAATTTGTAGGTTTTAAAATATTTTTTTAAAATATTTCGCAACTTTTATGAAATGCAACATTTATTTCAAACTTCTAAGTTTTCTAGGATGTCGTGATATTTTTTTTTTAAATTCATGGAACGCCATAATAATTATTTCAAATTTGTAGCTTCTTTAGAATATTACCCAGCTTAGAGAGAGATTGTTCGAGAGTTATAATCGAAATTCGAAATTTACAATATTCTTTTAATCTATCAATTCATAAGTTGTTATATTCCTCTACCTTACTCTTTAATTTACTCTAAATTCGAGGAATTATAATATTCGTTATTCATATTTCTTTAGCTGGCTAGAACCAGAATATTGCACACGCAAATTCACGATCAATTAAAAGCCCAAACAGGATAAAATGTTAAAATGTTACAATATATTGTAATAAATATATCAGGCAGTCACGTTCAATATTAAACATTCAGATTCATTTTAAACGTTGTTTAAACAACATCAACGCTGTCATTTCATAAACTTTCAACTGTCGTCCACGCGGTATCCACGTTTAAGAATTCCAGTTTAATCTCAAGTTTAATCCCCCTTCGCCAATTTATTATGTCGAAATCAAACCAAAACGACGAAATGAAATTCTCGTCGATATTACGTGGACGCTTCGAAGAATCGAATTGTTTCGCTGTGTGCGAAGCGTCGTCCTGGTTAGCGATTTCTCCTTTCAGACGATGTTAAAAAAAAAAGAAAAAAAAAAAAAAAAAAAGAAAAGAAGCATCCGACGTGTTTTCTTTTCGACCATCGTCGTCGCCTCCATCTTTCTTCCCTCGGAGCGACGTCGCTGCTCCTCCCCATTGTTTCCCCTCTGTGTAATGTAAGCAAATAACGCGAGACGCGCGACAATGGTTGGAAACTTGGCCAGGCTGTCACAAAAGGTCGATTCTTCGCGGTGTGTCCACGAGGATTACATTGAGCGTGATTTCACGCTATCAGAGACGGCGGTAAAAAGGAACTGGGGCGGACGTCCGGCCGTCTCGAAAGTCCGCGAAATTCAATCGGCGCGCGCGTAGCTCGTGTCGGCCGGGGGTGTCAATTCAAAGCAACGTAATCTCCGTTCAGCTCGGCCAATAATCGGCTTATTGATTTCGATTCGACGGCTAAAACACCGTCCACAACAACGCACGACACTCACGGGCCGACGGGTGAGCTGCTGCTTTTTCCTTTTCTCTCTCTCTCTTTTTTCCCGCGGTTTTCTCCGTCCTTTTTAATTGACAGTCGAGCATTGCTGAGCATTGCGAGCTTTTTCACATTTATTTTTAGCTGCGTAAACGCGATCGCGAAGCCCTGCGTGCATGGAAATGAATGTAATATTCATTTTTTCCCCCCTAAATAGAAATCGGACCGGTTTTTTCAGGAGGATTTTTCTTAATTGGAAATTAAGTTTCTTTATTGCTTTATAGATTCAATGGATTTATCGATCGATTTACGTTTCGATTTCTATGCAATAATTTTAGCGAACGTTCACCTGCCTCTGCGACGAAACATTATATTCGTCGTATAACGCGCACGCGTTAATTTTAAACGTTGCGAATTTATTTAAAGCGATCCTTCCTCTTCTTTTTTTTTTTCTTTTTTCTTTTTTCTTTTTCCTTTTCCCCCCGTTCGCACGAAACCGAACGCACGAACAGCGATCACTTTGATTGCATTTAATTGCCACGGCGATTAATTTACGTAGCGAAATATTCAAATTTCGATGACGTTTCACGCTCGACGGGAAATATATATTCGCTGCTTTCGGCCTAGCGTATATCGGCGGATTTTGCAAACGGTGGAAGCCGAGCCGAGTGGTTTTCATGAACTTTCCTGAACGTCTGCCAATGTTTTTTCACGCGTTAAATTATGACGTTTCAAGGAAGTATCGCGCGTATTCCGGCAACACGCTGCTGCGAGTGCAATTAATAATGCAGATGTTTGCACGAAGAGCAATTCATTTGCCCGAAGCGTTTTTATTTGCGTTCTATTTAATATCATTTAAAGATTAAAGAAGTGAAACTGCATTGCTGCATTGAGCTAGCTGTCAGTTAGTTCTTGTTAGACTAGTTTGTTCTCGAGAATTTTCTGCTTTCTTCGCCCTTCGACGAATAATTTGATCATTGATGGAAATTGAAGAATTTTCAAGTAGAAGAAAGAAACGAAGCTGTTTTAGAGTAATTATCGGATAACAGTCTTTGTTAAATAGTTGCAACGAACAGCTTTGAATGCTTATTTCATTTACGTCAAGTCTTCGCTCTTCTCTTTACTAGACTCTTAAAAGGTTGTCCGTGCGGTTTCACTCTGGATTTCGAGTTTCGAATCCCATGTAACGTTCCATTCGCAGCCTCAAAATACGAGTCGGTCCTACAAGGCCACAGAAGCCTGTAAATGGTTGTCCATTTTAGAAAATTAAATTCCGGCTAGAAAGAATCTCTCGTTGATTGATTCGAAATGTTTCAGCTTTGACTGTTATATTTTTGTTTCGCTTTTTTTTTTTTTTTTGGAATTTATACCGGTTATTTGCTATATGTTATGAATTGATAATTATTATTCTGAATGTCGTTCTTTACTTTGATAGATAAAACTTTTAGAAAATCTGAGATTCGACGATCTTTTAAATTTAAAAAAAATTAAAAAGAAAATTCTGTCTCGAGTACTTTTTTTTTTTGTAATTCGCAGGTTTTGTGAAATACTTTGCAACATTCATTTGAAATTCGTAAATTCTATGAAAGACTGTTTTTAAATTTATAGAAATTCGTAGGTTTTGTGAAACGCCACTCAAATTCGTGGATTTAGATATTTTTTTTGTAGATATTCTTTGGAATATCATGACATTTTCAATTTGAATCCGGTAGATTCAATAGAAAACTCTGTGACATTTTGTTCAATCCACAGGCTTAGCGATATATATCATAACATTTGTTTCATGTTCGCAGATTTCACTTTACGCTATGACGTTTCTCTCTCTCTCTCTTTTTTTTTTTTTTTTTTTTTTGAAATTCGCAGATTTTTCAGAACATCGTGACATTTCTTTCAAATTCATACGTTGTTCAGAACAGTACGATATTTTTTTTAAGACTCGTAAATTTCGTAACGTTAAATCCATCTCTTCTCTAAGATGCTAAAGATGCCTACTTGAAAAATTCGTATTCGATAATTTTAAATAAGTCCGACTATCCGTGTTACGCTCGTTACGTTCAACGTTATAAACATGACAGACTTCAGATTTCTCTATTTTTTTTTTTTTTTTTTTTTTTTACAATTGCTAGAAAGATGCAAGTGCTTCTCCATCGAAATTAATATGTATTGATTTCTCTTTAGGTAGAGACATCTGTTCTAGATCAGATTCATTTATCTCGTTTCAAACTGCAATGATCTATACGTACCAGAGACCGGGTGCGTTCTAGCGTTAATACCTATTTTCACGAAGAATTACATGTCAGACAATTTCGATAACAGTGTGGACGTCACCTAGCGTCGGCCATGACCGCCACTGTTATCGTATCCGATGCTTCATTGACCACATGTTAACCTACGTCACACGCGGTTGCGTATGCACCTGCATACGTGCGTATCCGTGTCAACGCACACGCACGTACACGTGTGCACACCTGGACAACGTAGTTCGTTACACGGCACGTGTTGTCCCGTGGTTACACGTAACCTGTCGAGATTGAAACTCTTAGTTACTCGCTTTGCGCCTGTGTAAATAGGGGTGGTTTCGGGAGAAAAACGCCTGGTGCAACGTGAAACTGGTTAAACAGTGGTCCAATAGTAGGAGTGTTCAAAGTGTTTTGTAAATTGAAGATTCAATTTGAAACTGCATTCGATCGTTACTGGCGAGAATTATGAATGTCTAGTGACGTGAATGATTATTTAGGATATGTAAACTTTTAGACAGGGATTTATTATCTTTTCAAGGCAGTAATAGTAGAAAATTATGAGAAATATTTAGTGACACTTAATAACTTGTTAATATTAAGCAAGAATTATGAATGTCTAGTGACATGAATGATTATTTAGAGTAAGCTAAAAAATTATATACTGATTGACTTTGGATATATAAACTTTCAGACAGGGATTTATTATCTTTTCAAGGCAGTAATAGTAGAAAATTATGAGAAATATTTAGTGACACTTAATAACTTGTTGATATTAAAATAATTGGATTTTTAATATAAAATAATATTAGTTTCTAATATTAGTGTAGATTCTAAACGTTGACAAATATTTAGCAACAAAGATTGACCAGATAGAGAAATTAATATACCTATTAATTTATATATATATTATTTTACATTTATCTGTATCTATTTTATTTAATTAGTAATATCTTATTAATACTTAACTCTCACGTAATATCGTTAGATCACGAATACAGTAAATAATTTATATTGGATCGCTAAATAAAATTTAGATATATTCGATTTTACGTTTTCTGCGATAGAGATCAATTATAAAATTCCATTAAATTACAAATCAGAATTATAAACTCTATAGATAGATCAGTCGATTACAATGATCCAACGAAAAGTGAAAACTAGTTTCTTTTACATTTCGTCGAGTTCGCCGGCGTAAAGGCATGAAAAAAAGAGAAAACAAAATTTTAATTTAGAATTCCAGCATCGAAAGTTCAAACCCATGCAAGTATACATATCTACACATATGCGCCGCAAGCTAAACTATTGAACTTGGACTTTGCATATCTAGCTTAAAATCGATCATTCCCTGCAAATTTGCAAATAAATGACATTCTTAGAAAGAATCTTCGAAATTCCTATCCAAGAAATCTGACAGAAGGTTAGATTATAGCTGGTCTTATAGCTGGTCCCATTCTCGATCAGGCGTGAGAGAAAAATTTTGGTGACCAATATCAAAGCCGTATGACCAATCATGATCGCGATGTTAATTTTTCGATGTTAACGACGAAGCTAGGTGCTTCCTGGCTGGTTGATCCTCGCTGCCAGATCAGCTGAACGTCTTAATATCTCAGCTGAGACGATCTGCATCATTCTCGCTCGCTTCGGAGCTGTTCCGAGGAATCTCCCGGTCTTGCCGGGCGTCTGAATGCACGTCGAATGCGTTATCCGGCCCGTCTGATAACTGTATCCACGGGAGACGAGGTAATTAAAGGAGTAAGTCCAATTATATCTGTGTGCAAAGGCGCGGCTGGGGACGTTGCCTCTTTCCTCTCTCCGCGAAACTCCTCGCCCAACGCGGAGATTGGTTATCAGTCAGCAGTTAAGGGGCTTTAAACGCGGCCGGGGATTGGATTTTTAAACCTTGTTACAACTTGCCCGTGCAACTTGTCACGGGGAAATTTTCGGTAGTTTGGTATTTCAACGTCTGTAAAATGTAGGAAGGCAATGCCGCGTTAATTGGAAACGCCATCGTTAACGCTGAAGCTAAACAAAATGGTCGAAATGATGGCCAATTTTTTTTAAAATTTTTAGTCAGACAGCTTTTGCAGCGCGTTTTTAGAGATTTGAATAATTTTTATATGAAATATATAAATGAAAGCTTGTATACTTTCTTGTTTTATATATTATAAAGTTTCTTCATTTTCTTTGGACTTTAGCGCTCTCTGATGGAAACTTTATGCTTTAATCGTCGATAGTTTTAGTGTTAACGATGGCTGACGGAACTTCGTGCAATACGTGAAAAATGATGCGGACACATTCTTGACACTTATATATGTATAAACATTAATTTATTTTCTCTTTATTTCTTAATATGTTCCTTTTTGTGATAATCATTCTCTATGGAATTTTATTTTTCGGGGACCAATTTTTTAATTTATTTCCTTTTTATTTCGTAATACGTTCCTTTTTGCGATAATCATTCTCTACGGAATTTTATTTTTCGCTCGGGGTCGAATTTTCTCGATCGACATTAAAAAAAAGTTAGGTTCGGTATGTGTTTTAAGGTCACTGCCGTTACAAGATTTAATGAATTCAACACTCTGTTAATGGGCAATATAGTACAATAATTAACTATAATATTTTATATATATTATAAACCTTGTCATATTATTGCATCGCGTCTCGTTGTATACCGTGTTATTATTGTTAATTTTCTTCAACTTCTGTACCGAGTTTCGCATTCATCCTCATTCATGTCCTCGCTGTGACTGATTCATTGATTAAAGTTAAACCTAATATTCATAAACGATATAAAAATCACACGATCCGATTGGGGAAAAATGAAATTGCTCGTCTAAAGCTTCCTCCACGCGGACTCTTCAATTAAGATATAAAAATTCAGGTATAATATTCGCACGTACGAGACCGAAGGATTTCTGTTGAAAAAAACATTTTCCCGGGAATAAAAATCGAGATCGCTAGAAACGGCGCCGGTGTCTGCGGCCAGATGATAGGAAAAGCCAAACGGGGCGGATTATAGAGCGGACTGGGTTTTTCCACATGCCGCCGTCGACACATTTAACGACGGCGACTGACGTTTAGTCGTGGGTACAAACACGTGAAAATTTCTATAAGCCGGTAACACACACGGCGTTAGGCACATCGCTTTATGGCATCGTTCGAGCGACAAATTGCACTAAAAATAAACGCTTCGCGCTCGGTTGCCACCTGACTATTCGTGCGTGCGAAGGTGGCCTCGAACCGGCCGTGTGCCGTGCTACACAACGACAAGCTTTTCCCCTTTGAAGTGTAGACGATTGGAAGTCCCACAGGCTTGCGAATTATGTGGCCGTTACCGTTTTTACAGCATGACCTACCTCCATCCCCCTCTGTTGGCACGATGGATTTATTTGGAGCAACGTGGAGCAACGTCGTCGTCGTCGTCGTCGTCGTCGTCGTCATCGTCGTTGTGTCGACAAGCCTGGAGGACGTATTGGCTCGTCGAGGAATTAACCATGCTGCCCCCAAGGGGATGCTTTTTCTTTCGTCTAGCCTTTGTTCTTTGTTCTATTCGAAGGAACTAGCTTCGTTCAATTGCCCAAAACTTTCGTCGGTACACTTCGTACACGTTGAATGACAAAACGAGGTTCCAACATTTTTGCCTGTTTGCCAGAGAATTGTAGGCTAACGTTGTTTCAACATGAAGTTAAGTCAAATCCATATCAGAGTTGATTTCAGATTTAGTAACTAATAATTCTTATAAACTTATTATCGCTAGACATCATTATTAATATTTACAACCTCGCGTTATATACTATGTTATTACATTTATATTAATTTCATGTTTTATCCACTGGTAGTTTCTTGAGCATAAAATAGAGCGTAAAACAAGCTGAAGTCAGTTCATATGAGAATTTAACGAAGCGAATAAAAGAAACGAAGAAACTTAATCGATGTAAGAATAGAAAAAAAGGAGGAAAAGCGGAGGAATCGACGGTGTTTTCGACTGTGAATTCGATTCGGATTTTAACTGCCCCTTCGGCCGGATTCGCGAACCCATCGAGTTGATTTCAATTGAATCCTCTTGAAGGGCGCGATAATACGTGCACGCGCTGGTGGGACTCGGCGGTCGGAATTTTATTAATTAATTCATGATCGCGTCATCACGCGTAATGAAGCGGAGCTTCGTTATGCGTCACTGCGAATGCTATTCAAATTTATAACGGGTAATATATCGATAACGCGTGCGTGGTGTTATTTCGAAAACGTCTTGAAATGTACTGGCTGAGTTGCCGACGAAACAGTTTCACCAGAGAGAGAGAGAGAGAGAGAGAGAGAGAGAGAGAGAGTTTGAAACAGATCTCAAAATAACTGTTTTTATTAACAATCTTGATTGAAACAATTCAAGGATCGTACATTCTGTAATGAAGAACCGAAATTTCTATTTAAATTGTTATTTTTCCTCGTGTCGATTCTAGGTTTCTGCTTTTCCTATTTACTCATACTGTCGCACAATGATCTTAAAATTATTGATCGTTTGGTATGCATCTATTATTGCCTTTCATTTTTTTCTTTTTTGTTTAAAAAAATTTTCAGAAAATGGCAAGTTGAAAGAAGTAGCACGAACAGCGTATCTAATCGCGGCAATTGCAATCTCTATTTCTTTTAAAATGTCAAACATTGCTAAATTTTTGCTCTTATCGTTACGTTCTTATCGCTCGTATTTTCTCAGAAGATATCACGCTGTTTTGACAATGCAAATCTTCAAAACGGTTTCAATGATTCCACGACGTTTCGGTCGTAATATCGTGAGGTATCGCGAAACAAGTACCATATACGGACTCGTTCTACTTGCGAGTTTTTGACTATATACCGGTTCATTCTACTTGAGGATGTCTGACTTACACGCACGGACTTATTCTACTCGAGTATGACTGCGCACGAGTTCATTCTACTTGCGGATACCTCACCACATACGGATTTATTCTACTTGCAAGATGATCTATTATAAAATGAAATGATACCTAAATGAGATGATGAAAATTAGGATTGTTAATTGTGAAAAAAAATTTCGAGTTGAAAATTAAATTAGTGTAGGATCGAAATGATAATGATCCTAGGACCGATCCTACGTGTAATCAGAATCGATATCAACAGAAATTTCGATCCTTTCGCAACAATTTTTAAAAGATCGGTCCTTCGTAACTGTTTTCAAGCCGTTAAATCTTTAAACGTCACTCAGCGAAAATGAAAAAAAAGAAAAATTTGACACGTCTTGTCAGCTGATAAAATCGCTAACAGAATTTGTTTCATAAATATAGAACTCGACTTCAATATATAATTCGCGTTTCGTTCTGGCATTTATATTTGTTTCGTTAAATATTTAAACATCTCGCGTGAAATTCACAGCGTATTTGTTTGGCGTTGTAAAATTGTTCTTTGTTTAGTTGTTTAGCACACGCGGTAATCACCGAATTTAAATGCGCAGAGACAGAAGTAGAAATACGCAAGTATGCGCAAAAAATATACGTACGAGGTAATCAGGTTTAAATGATATGTAATAAAACAAATCGTTATCTGGACACCGATTTTTTACTTTACTTCTCTCATAAAAACGTATGAGTTTTGTACAGCTTGTAATTGTACAAATTTACGAAAAAAATATTGCGCGTGTATATTGCCAGATCAGTTGCAGCGGAGTTAAAAGTAGAGTAGAGAGTTAGGTACTAGAATGTATACTACGCTTACTTGAAATCAATCATTCTTTTCCGAACTCCAGAAACACGAGACACGCTACAAAATACATTTAAAATCTGTCGTGAACTGAACTCTTTCGCGACAATAAAAGTTCCACGACGATCCACGTGTTTCAAATCCACGTGGCGGCGGAGAGGAAGATAGAACAAATCGTTATCGAACAAATAAAAAACGCCATTCTGAGAGCGTCGCGCGAATCTCGAATCGATAATCTTCCAGTTCTTCGGTCACACGCTCGTCGCTTCATTTACGCTGCCGGTTTTTTTTTCCTTCCACCCCCTACAGCCGACGATGCCGACGGTTCGAACGAAAAGAAGAAGAGCTCAGGGGGGGGGGTGGAGGCGGAGGCGGACAGGTCCGAAATATCGTTCATTATGTTCACGAGTGGTTACCTTTTGGCATCGTCAAATATAGGAGAGAGGGGGGAGGGGCGGGCGGAGACGATCTTCAACCATCCGATTACAGGTTCGGTTCGCGTAGCTATACGATGATGCTCGTTTCATAGCGATCGGATCCTTCCACATGGCAGATCAAAACAGCGAAGCCCGCCGAATCGACTGTGCCTACCGAGTACGGGCCATCTGACACGAAAAGAGAGACATCGCTTCCGGCTCTGTTCGCCGAGCCAGTCAGAAAGAATTAACCGGATAACGCATGTACCCGCCCGTGCACTCCAATTCGGAGCGATTCGTGGCTCACCTCGTGGCCATCTTATTCCCACGAGCTTGATCGTTTCCTGATTGTTGAGATTGTTGAGCAGCGTCGATAGTTCCCCCACGAAGAAATTACATTTTCTTCTCTGTTGTTTGATTTCGTTGGACATTGGTTGATTTTTGTATGGGATATATTTCTATATATTATAGAAATTCGACGATGGGATAATGATGATGATGATGTTTGATGTTGATGGAAGAATGAATTGCGTGGTATAATAAGAATTTCTTTTGTGGTTTTTAGGCCTGGAACATTTATATTAATTTAACATTCACTGTTAGTCTTTGTCAGAGGAAATACAAAATAAAGAATGAAATCAAATTTTTGTACAATGTAAATTACTGTAATGATAGTACATAAAATTGGAGAAGTGCTGTTGTACGCAGCATCATTTTACAATCAAACATCTGCACACTATGCGTATTTATAATCGGTCGCAAAATTTCAAATGCTTTAAAGAGAAATTATGGATATTAATATCTTCGTTAATTCTCCAAGATTCTCCAAGATCATTCATTAATAGATTTTAGGTCCTAGAAGACGCGAATAAATTGGAAAAAGTTTATCACGAATACCTTAAAAATGTATACAAAATATTGCGATTTTCGATTCGTTTATAAAATATGATGGACGTTAGTTTACAAATAAAGCGGAATCTTTCATCTAAATTGCGTTACAAAGAATTTATTTTCAAACAAATGTTTGTTTGGTTAGTAGAGAACAATTATTATAATTTATCTTTAACATATATATTGAAATGCTGATTTTGAAACTTGTCTACTGAAATTCTCGATGAGATGTTTCGTTCCGTTTTGTTCCATTCTGTTCTTCTACTTTTCCCGTTTAAGCCTAATTGACTTGTGTCTAGGCATGAAAGAAAAAGATCCACTCGAGAATGAACGTACACTCTATCACTCTATAATCCCTCCTGAGACTTTTCACGATTTCCAATGCTATGCCATTTCTATCCTATCATCACCGAATTTTACATTACATCTTACAGAAATAGCAAAATTTTTCTAAACGAAATACAATCAGTTACAAATCTTTGTGTTTCCAGCGATCCTTTGTTATTGGAAATTATTCACGATACTTTGAAAGCGAAATTTATTTGACATTTTGTAATTTATTTGATTATTCATTTCGAAATTACTTGTGTTATTTGAAATTATTTCTGAACTTATGAATTATTATTTTATAATAATTATTATTATGCAGTATAATTGTTTAATATGTAACGACTGTGATATATATTACATATATTATTTAATGAACGTTGTTATATAATAATAATA
The DNA here is from genome assembly GCA_032399595.1 of Tetragonula carbonaria. Lineage (NCBI taxonomy): Eukaryota > Metazoa > Arthropoda > Insecta > Hymenoptera > Apidae > Tetragonula > Tetragonula carbonaria. Next base: position 6,879,919 of record JAUCRC010000015.1, on the reverse strand, counting down.
ATAATAAATTATTATTATTCAAATATAAATTCGATTTAAATTCGTCAACGTGATAATAGAAAAAGAGAAAGAAACCAGAATTTAGAATCTAGAGTCTGCAGTCTAGAATCCAGTAGCTCTAAGAATTTAGAACTAGCTTCTAAAATCTAGAATCTGGATTCTTATATAAGCTTCCAACTTAATTGCTATTTCTGACAGAGAGAGAGAGAGAGAGAGAGAGAGAGAGAGAGAGAGAGAGAGAAACAGAGAAAGATAGAAGGGAGAGACAGAATAATAGAGATTATACAAAATAATGCAATACAATTGTAATTATAATTATCATATTTTAATATTGTAGTTATAATTATACAATTGTAGTTATACTTATTATATTTATAATATTTCAATTGTGATATAATAATTATAGTTATACATGGTATTATATATTATAATATATGCTGATAAATGACATTATTTTTCAAGTTGGCGAGGAGATATACCGTGTAAGAAGATTGCGTACCAGCGATGCTGAAATTGATTGACTGAGTTAATTACTTTCCCGTATCACGGTGCAACTCTCTCTCTTTGCGTATTTGAGTTACCAAGGATGCTGCGAGCATACTGGTGAGTACACTAGAGTTTATTTTAACTTCGTCGAAAATTCGTGATTGTCAGCTTCTTCGTGCTTCTTTTTTTTTTTCTCTCTTTGTGTGGCGGTGATCCTCGGACATTATCATCGCGCATTCGAAATTATTTTTCCACGCGGTACTTCGTCGATGGAAACTGATAGATTTTAAAGTATTACGTAAATCCTCGGAATGATGATACCAAGCCAAATTTCATTGTACAATATATAATGTATAATGATAATGTGACCTGATTTACGTGATATTGCAATATTTGCCGAGAAGCACGATATGTCGACATATCATCGTAGTGGAACTTAAATTTCATCATTGGGTAATGAGAAACTTGCAGGTAACGAAGAAACGTATCATTGAATTAGAAATTATAGAAATTGATATTGCAAATTTCGTAGACTCACAACGACGCGTTTCCAGAGATTTTGTATTATAAACGTATCGTTTATTGCAAAGTATTTGTTTGTCAAATCGCTATATTCAGACAATTCGAGCAGTTAAAGTTAAAATAAAATACAAGCGAAACGTCTTGAATTCCACGTAATTTCATCAGCGGACGGGTCTTTACGAATCAGATTTCCGAAATCAAAGTCACTAAAAATGCATTTTATCGTAAATCTATGAAAATTTCTACGGAACTGATTATTCTTAATCATTCTAGTAGTTTCTACTGGTAATTCTGGAATGGGAAATTGAAATACAGAAAAAAGTGTTGAATGAAATGGCCAAAATTTAATGGACGAACGAAATCTCTTCACAGTTCATTTCACACCTTTTTGGGAAAACGCCGTTTCCAATTTTTTTACAAAAGTTAAATCTAAATAGAAAAGAATTACGCACGTTGCCCGACTGTGATGGCTTCTAATGCCGACGATTTCGACGATTTCGCTGATCCGAATGTCGAAATAGGTTTTACATAATCTTCGTCGTCCGGGTCTTTTCGACGACGATCTGTTTTCAAGGATCGCGGTTTTAAGGACGCGGCGAATCGGTGTGTACTCGATTCAATTACCTTTGAAATCCCTTGTCGCCGGACATTAAAGCCAGAACTAATCCCCGGCGGACGGGTGGCGCGCGAAGCGAAAGCTACAAGCGGATGCTCTCACCCTCGCCGCTAAGCTTCGCGGGATCCTCCACGGGGTAACGATAATCGATAGATGGAAAAAAGGAGAAAAAAGAGAAGAACCGGTGAAAACGTTAACGCTGTCTCCGCATCGGCAAACGGAACACCTCGTGCGTGGCGGAGCAAAGGAAATAAAATCGTCGTGCCTTTCGTAATAATAATATCGATTTCGTTTGCGTTCCAATTTAAATGAGCGTCGCTTGTCCGTCGTTGTGCTGAGACGAGTTGCCACCTCTCGCGCTTTTCTGCATAATTTCGAGTTTTTCTTGTCACCGAGGCGAAACAACGAGGATTTGCGAATTTTTTCTTTCCCTCCTTTGTCACTTCTGTTCTCTTTAATCGTCGATTTCTGTCGTATTCTGTACTGTTCGCATCTTCGAGGTGGGATTTTGTGTTTTCTTGCGATTGTCTTCAAGGCTTGAAACGAAAGTGGATGAATTTTTTGACGGTGTAGATTAAGATAATTGGAAAGCAGAGGAGCTTCTACTGTGCAAAAGCCATGCTATTCGAGAATAAAATTCTCGGTCGTAATTAGCCGTCGATCACGTGCCTCGCCACGAACGGTCGACGTCGACGCGAAAATACGTCGGAAGAAAACGAGAGTATTCGTTTTGACCGTGTAGACGATTTGTTCGATGCGTTTGGTTATGCACGTACATATCAATTGGTAATTTCCTGTGTCGCTGTATGAAAAGTGGCCATTGACCACTGGCCGAATCATCTGGCCGATTTTCGAGGCTTTCCATCGACTTTCATTCCGCGTCATTTCCTACTCTCTCGACGAATTCCTCGGTTCCCTTTACGAAGCATTGCGACAGGTCACGCGCACTTCCATTCGTGCACAATACCCTCAATTTCATTGGCTCCCGTCTCTTTTTTAATGCTCAGTAATACGTTCTCCGCTCGGTCCCTACGAAAAGTGCCATTTTCGCTCGATCAGTTGGAAACGACCCGTTTTTCTTACGATCATTGTCGTCTTTGAATTCTTCGGGAACGATGAATTTCATGTACTCCCTCTGTCCGAAAATATGGTATACATTTTAATATTTTTTTGTTTTGTCCGAAAACTAAAATTAAATGTAAAAGAAAATATTAAATTCATTTTATTATCGCAATATAACTAAGTACAAATAATTTTAGTGTAATCGAAATTTAATTAAACTGAGATTTAGCCTTGTTGAACGCTTCTTCTGAACATATATAGTTTTTCAGCTAATCGATTCTCACGACGAAATTTTACCTTATTTATATGAGGTGTTTCACAGGAATGTCCCCCTCCTGTCAACATAATTGATCCCATACACGTTTGTAATGTTATGAAAACGTTATCAAGAGCCTTTCTCTCTGATTTATTAAATGCATTATAAACTTTATTAATAGCACTGTGTTCTAATTTTTCTTTGTTCTTCATATACTGTAATAGCTGTTGCAAGATATCATGACGTTGTTCATTAGTCAATTGCTTCGATTTGGCATCTCTTCTCTGTAAATTCACGTTATTTGGGTTCGAAATTTTCCATTTTGAAATTACAGCGGTGACTATTTTATTTTCCTTAAAAAAAAAAACACTAATTTTTGGTCTTCAAATTCCAACTTAACTCAAAAGGCAACGCCTGTCAAATATGTTAGGTTATTTAACTATCAATTGCAAACAATACCAATGTAATGAGTATTGTCAGTTGCTTTCGAAACTCTAGATCTAAATCTAAGATCTCCTTTCAAATGTATACTATTCAAATGTATATATCTTCGGACAGAGGGAATATTGTACTCAGTAAGATGAGTTTCATGCGTTAGTTTTATAATGGGTAGCAGTTACCTTTTTTTTTCTTGTAATTATTTATATACTAAATTTGGCAATTATCATCTTTAAATTCCTCCAAGGCACGATCGTGTCGTTTTCTTCTTCATTCATTTTGCGCTTTCCCTTTCGTTCGCAGTGAACGACGATCCGTAGAGGTCGTTGACACATTTTCGCGACGTTTCCACGTTCGATCGGCCATTTCCTTTTCTGTCTTTCTGATTTATCCGCAAGACAGAGCGAGACTGGAATGGATGGTCGGTCGATCAGTAGGTTATTTTCGAACAACCAGCCCTCAACGTCGAAGAAGCCATTGTTCGTCGTGGTCCTAGTTTGGCAGTGATCCTCGGTGTCAGCCGAGTCTAATAAAAGCCAGGTCGAGCCTCGCGAACCGGTTGCCGATCAGGATCGGGAACGCGTGCCCGAAAGAAAGTAGTCACAGAATTCGTGAAAGTCGAGAGTGAAAGTTCTCGAAGAAACTTCCAGGATTGCGGGGGAAAAATCGAGATTGTCGAAAAGAATTCCTTCTTTGAGAATGATGTAACATCGACGATGAACAGTGTTTGATGTTTCGAGGGGGGGGAAAAAAACAGAATGTCACTCGGTTTTTCAAGATTCTCAAGAATTTCCAAGAAGAAATTCATTTTCTTCGTGTATCCTGGCTATTTATTAATTTTTCTATCAATTCTCTCTAGCGATTCACGACAATTTCGTATTGCGAAGCCGACCTGATATCCCGAAATAAATTCACGGCCCGACATTTTCAGGTTCTCTCACGCGTCCTTAGACACGACTGTGATTCTATAGATTACAAGCGTTCAGTTGCTTCGCCACGAATGTATTTCGGTGGACGACCGATGTGTGTATTCGTCGCCGGATTCGTCAACTTGACGAATCTCCTGGCCCGTCCGGCAACATTCGACCGGCAATTCCGATGTCCAATTGTTTCCTTGCCACGTTGCCTTCCTCCGATCTTGCTGCTTGCTGATTAATCGTTCTTGTTCCGCATTCGTACGTAACTTCGTGCCTGTACAATCTAGCGCTGCGCATGAATCACTGGCCACTTGCTTAATAAATTGAAATAGATCAAGGTGAAGATAAAGATTGGAAATGATCTGGTCGTTCGCGATTGCCGGAGCCATGATTTCTAATTTTTTCAAGTTTAATATTCTGCGGTTCACGCAGTCCTACGTTGATATCAATGATTAAGAATGAAATTAATCAGAAATTTTGAATTAGAAATAAAATATTTATAATTAATGTTGAACGAACAGCTTATAGCTCTCGATATAGTTCGGTGTAAATATTTAGCACTCTTTGAACCTCTAACAAGTAAATTATTTTATTATCGATTGCAGTTGGTGTTGATACAATATTCTGGCGTAGACTAAATGCTCACAGGGGTGAAATTTATTCCGAAATTTTCTAAATTGTTTACGCAGATTTCCAAAATGTGGTTTGAGTAGATTCTTCGACACTGGATTCCACATTCTAGATTCTAAATTAAATTTATATTTGAATAATAATTATTAATTATTGTATAACAACGTTTTTTTTAATACATGTAATATATATATATATATATATATCACAGTTGCTAAATATTAAACGATTATATTACGTAATAATTATTATTAAATGATAATTCATAAATGATAATTCATAAGTTCAAAAATAATTTCAAATGACACAAGTAACTTTAAAATAAATAAATCAAATAAATTTGCAAATCGTCAAACGAAATCGAAAGTATCGTGAATAATTTCCAGTAAACAAAGGCTTACCGAAAATACAAAGATTCGCAACTGCATGCATTTCATCTGGAAAGAATTTCCTACGCGAGCACACAGTTTCCCTCTCACCTTCCTTAAAAAAAGAAAAAAAAAAAAAAATCTAAAAGAACGAATTATCCGATAATTATCCCATCGATCAATTTGTCAACTTGTATTCCACGCCGTGGGATAACACCAAGAAGAAGAAATTGCTCCACGTGTCAATGCCAGCGCTGAATTCTCGCTTGCAAGCTTGCAATCCACAGCGAATTACTGCCCTGGTGTTGTTGCTCGCTGGCGTCGCTTTTACGCTCGCGAGTTACGCCGCGCGGATCGAAATTAGCAACCTCGGTCCAGCAGCTGGGGCCATTCTCGTCAGGTTCCGGGCGAATCCGACACGTTTTGCCCGTGTTAACGAAGCGCGGAATGCACCCTGGACGAAAAAAGTTGGAGGACGCGGGAACGGAACGGAATGAAACGACCGGGGGACCAGCCAGGGTGGGACAAGCCGCTGGTGTCCGCCCGGTATTTATAGCGGTGGATTGTGTCTGCTTGGCAACCGGCCATCGAAGCCTAACGTCTCTCGAGCCTAACGTTCTTATGGGGAACGTCTCAGCGGCTTCGCTGTACAACCGATCGATTTTCCGCGTCTCGTTAACTTGATGGGACGTGTCCTTTCGGATGAAACTCCGTATCAGCTTGCTGGGAGATGCTGTTTGCATAATAATACAGTGATTTACGAGAATATTCGATGTGTGTGATATACAGTGGTATTACACGAGGATATATTCGAAACCATCGGCTTCACCATCAGGGGAATTTTATTGGATTGGCCAGGAAGTAATCGCGTTTTCCTCCTTTAATGGATGATAATGGCAGAACGGATGGATAATTTAACTTCATTCGTCATTCAAATCATGCATCCTCTGTACATCCGTTCGTCCATAAACTTTGAGCTTCGCTCGATCTCAAGTTAATAAAAAAAAAAAAGAACGAATCGGAGAGATCGACGTTAGTGTTCTCCGAATGTCTGACAGAGGATTCTCGTCAGAGGATAAATAGTATCTCGCGAGCGAGCTATAATCGATCGTTCGAACGTTTTGACGAGGGGACGGGAACGTTTTTTCAAGGATGAACGTGAGACTCGGATCATTGGACGACCGAACGGAAGAGGCAGAGCGAGGAGAGAAACGAACGAAGAAACGAAAAAGCAGGAAAAAAAATGAGAAAAAAAGGGGGGAAGGAAAAAAAGAAAGAATGAAGAGAAAAACGAGGGGGTGAGAGAGAGGAGCGTTTATTGAACGTTGTTAAATGTAATTCCGCGAGGCGTGTCCCCTTTTCGGGGAACTTCACCGATAACTTCGTAATTCCCTAAAAGGATCCCCGCCACGGGACTTTCAAGACGTTCGCTGCCTCGTCGCGATGTTTCCCATCGTTCTAGCGCCGCAGCTTGCCAAAGAATCGACCATCATGTCCCCTTGCTCTTCATCGGTTGTCCTCTTCCCTCTTCTCGTTATCCCTATCTCGTCGCCCCTTTCTTTTCCATTTTTTTTTTTTTTATCTGTTTCCTCCGTCGTCAAAATCGATATCGAGCTAGCTCTCTCTTGTTGTCTCACCGTCTCGCTGAGAAGTAAGTAAGTAGACCTTTCTCTAAACATTGGACACTCGCCGCGCCAACTTCCGCGACGTCGTCGTCGTCGTCGTCGTCGTCGTCGTCTGAATCTCGCATTCGGGGGAAATAACTCGGGAGAAGAATTTCGAACAGGCACCGGCGAGGATCGCCTTTGTTAGTTTCTTTTCAGATTTTCCGCCGTCTGTATGAATTATCGAAAACGTTCGCTTTCAGCTGCCGGAGCAGTTCGTTTCTTTCTTCTTTTTTTTTCCCTCTCCTTTTTTTTTATTCCTTTTGAGAATTACAGACGTTTCAGAGGAAATGCGTTTGTCATTGATGAGATTTTTGAACCGAGGATCCGCGATAGAAAGGGCCTGCAGCAATGTGTAGAACATTGTTCACAGAGAGAAATATATAGAAACGTTTATAAATACATAGAATCTTGCATCAGGAGAAATTAACGAGAAATTGTCCTGAATCATCTGAATAGATATGATACTCGTAAAATTGTTTCAAGTTAATTTTCTGATTTTACGTTTCACTTATACTATTTAAATTCATTACCATATTTATTATTCCTTAAATGATTTCAGGTTGTTAGCGTCCGAACTTTGCAGATTTCCAATAATCCGAATAATTCGTTTAATATTTTCGTAATGATACATTACGGCGAAGTACGAAAATGGACAATAGGTGTTGAAATTTTTTAAAACGCGGATAAAGTGTATCGTAGAGCCTCGTAGTATCGTCTGAAAAATATTCGCTCAACACAAAAAAACAAACGAGAATATCTTTCTATTAAAAAAAAAGAAAAAGAAAAAACTTCGATCTCAGAACTTCAAAAGGAATGTAAAAAAATGAAACAGGCCTCATCGTGGATGAATCAAGCGATTTAAAAAATCTCTAACATGGCGGCGTCTTTCGGCCGGCAGAGCGCGCGAAAATTCAGAATTTAAATTCTGCCGGAGTTTTAACTAGTTCCGGCATCGTCTGGAAGTCAATTGATTCGGTGCTTGAGCGTATCCGACCGGCGAATAAATTCATTTATACGCGCAAACTGCTGTGCATTCTCATTTGCCTGCAAAATAGCCCTGTTGCCCGACAATGGGAACAGCATAATTAACAAACCAGGCCGGAATGAGCGAAAATGGTAACGCTGAATTTGCTAATTAACAGCGTTGAATTTTCTAACCCCTGTTGGCTTAAGGAATTTTCTCTCGTTTTTCTCGCGTTCGAGAGGCAGAGAGAGAGAGAGAGAGAGGGGGGTTCCTTCGGTTTCTCGTTTCGTTTTCGCGAGCGGAAGAGGTCGAACGAAGAGGTTGTTGTCCTTCGATTACGCGACTAGATTTATCCCTCTGGTCTAATTATAATTCGCGCACGCTTCTGTCGCGTTGTCTCTTATTCAATTTGCACCGTGGTCAAGGCGATAAAGTCCCGGTGATATTCATGCGAATCCGCGTGTTAGCTACGATGTAACATTATACCGGCGAATAGAGTTATTGCTGGATCAACATTACTGTTGCTTTAATCTTCCGAGCATCGTGGATCAGAGATGACTATGGTGGCTTGAAAGATATCTTTGCACCAGGCTATGGTAATTAAAAATTTCGGATCAAGCGACTGCTATAAACGGTAATTCGTTTGGTATTGATCCAGCTGAATGTCTGGCAAACTAATAATTGTTACGAGTGATTCATTTTTTTGGAATGTCTTGTTTCTTGAAATGTGATCGCGCGGGATTAATAATAAAATAATAAAATAACAATAATAACAAAGTTATATGAAATATAAGTAACAATACATTCTATAAAATTATACGAGATAAATTTTATTGCTATTATTGTATCTACTTAACCTTTATATCCCATCAAGACAGAAAATACCATTAATATAATTTTAATATAACAGTAAGTAAAATATGAAAACGATGCTATAAAATAGCTTGTAATATTGTCTAAAAAATTCGTCTGTTTCGTAACATTCAATGATTATAGTTACACGAAGGTCGATATAACATCAGGAATTATCGTTTGTATTAAATTTTTGTAATTTTATAAAAAAAGTGTTAGCTAAACGACGCGAAACTTAACTTGAATACTTGAATTTAATTGCATAGTATATAAATACTACAATAAAATGCAACGGTGTGCAGACAATATTATTTAATAATAATTTATCATATTATCACGTTATACAATATTCATTGTATTATATGTATTATGACATAAATATATTATAATATTATTTGTGTTATGAAAATGTTGCACAGTACAAGTGGCGTACGCAGTGGCACAGTACTCGAAGAGCACTGGAAAATCGCGAAACTAATGGTAAAGATAAACTTAGACCTCGTGGTCGCTTTTTCTTCGACAATGAGACCACGATCTCAAATGGGATTTCGGTTTCCAAGGGGAACCGCAACAAGCAATTCTTTCACACGGTCGCGCGCAATGTGAATTCTCGTGGTTGGAATGAACGATGCTCTCGGGGTACCAATTCGAATACGGCTTTTTGCGATCGCGCACGAACCGGTTAGTGGCTGAGAAGTGGCTTATAGCGTGGCCGTGTACCAGAGGCACCGTGTTTGGACTAAATCCGCAGTACTCCGGCTAAGAGCCATGGCGTGTAACCCTAATGGCAATGTTGACGAGTGAAATTTACCTGAAAATCGCGTTACCCGCGAAGTTTCGTCCAACCGGTGTTCCCTCCGCTCCGCTCTGTGAGAGAAACAGGCAAAGAGCGTTCAGAGAGAAATAGAAAGAAAGTTTAAGTAAGGGAATCAAGATGTTGCACACACACACACACACACACACACACACACACACCCGGAATGCGAGAAAGTGATGCAGTTCATAGAAGAAATTTATCAGGCTGAATTATAAGTTCGTTCGTCATTTCGTGGAATGTTATTATGATCTTTATTTCGCGTGTATGTGTTGAACGAACAGCTCTTCAGAGTGTCAAATAAATTCTATCTTCTAAATTAACAGTATCTCGTAACAATCGTCATTGGGAGAAATTTCTCCATTCACACGGTCGCGCGTAACAGTGTAACGCAGTGTTGAAAATATCGTTTTGCTTTTCTTCGTCGGAACGATCGTCCACGAACGGCGTTGAAAATATTGTACAAATCGTAGAAGTTCGACCGGTTCGAGTAAATCTCGAAAGCGAAGCTTGACGAGGAGAGAGTGCCGGAGTAAATTTCCCTCGTCGATATTAAAAAAAAAAAAATGTTCGAGCATTATTTGTCACCAGTAACGAGTAATACAATTGATTTTGATCTTCCTCGAAAAAATTTAATTGGCCAAAATCAAATTACCCTACTAAATTGGCAATATAACAATGTTATATAATGGACCTACGATGTTACCTAAAATCGTCGAGTTAATTTTGTTTTGTAAAATAGAGACGCACGTTATTGTATTGAAAATCATTTTCTATCTGTTGCCATTTGATTTTTAGAGTACTTCAACAGACAAAAGGTTTACGCAACAGAAGTAGCACGAAGAGCGAAAAAAACGTAAGAATTACGTAGAATTAAAAATGTAATTTTATTGAAACAAAATAGAGAATGTTATAATTTCCATCGTATTATCATAATCAACGAGACGAAATTGTCGGCACGAATTGTGAAAAAAATCTGTATATCGTAATGGAAAATAACGCTGCTCACGTTATTTCATGTCTACGATATTGCATAATATTACATTATCCTTTTTTTTTTTTTTTTTTAATTTTGCGCAGTTCAAGTTCGGTTTTTTACGCTTCGTTCGTTTCAAAGTGCTCGGCGGTACAATGAAACGAAGCGCCGCGTCGCGAGCGACGCACGCGATATTGGAAAATGATATTTCCGGAATTGATCGAGAAAATGTACGTAGATCGTCGATAGCTGTTGTCGCGGCTCGGCTGGATTCCCTTCGGCACAGCCCCGTCCGTTTCTCTCGGTCCGTGAGACATCGCGGGACGAGTGTCCTTAACGAAGTATCTGCCGAGTGGAGATTGAAATTCAATCTCGCCGCACAATGACGTCGCCTGCGATATTCCATCGTTGTTTCACGTATACTTGGACTTGGCGTCCTCGCGACGTTTCCGGCTTTTAGCCGCGTAAACCGCCGCCCTTTTTCTTTTTTTCCTCTTTTTTCCTCGCGGTAGAATCGCGAAGTTTCAACATCGGCGAGACCCTCTTGAATTTTCTTTCCACTTTCGGCCGTGTGGTCTTCTTCCTCGCCTCGATTATCACGCCCTCCGCGAAAGATTTTGTTATCCCCCCAGCCCCGCTACCTTTTCGAATCGAGATCGAGTTCTTGATTTCCTTTCAGTGTCTAAAATCGCGTGAGAGCTTCGTTCTCGCTCGCGTTTCAGAAAAAGAAAATTATTTTGGAGTTACAGTGAGGATCAGGAGGACGGCTTGTTACTCGTTCAGATCATTCCAATGCTTTAATTATTTAACATAGAATATGTTTTACCGGCGGTGTTCGGGCAAGAAATGTAACGAAATGTGCAACGAAAACGCGTTATGCTCTCGAATATCGATCAGGAACTTGCAGGAGGGGAGGTGTCACGTGATTAAGGAGAGAGAGAGAGAGAGATAAGTTTACGAGCGATGTGTCATCGGTTGTTGATGCTGTGAAGGAATGAGGTGTTAAGACTCCCATAGACGTTGAAATCACTGATGCAAGCACCACTGAGAAGCGAGGGATCACTGATGCAGGGATAGACTTCTAGCATTAGTTGGACAAAGAAAGTCCGTGATAATAAACCTAACATTACTATCACTAATATTGGAGCTGGAAGACGATCCGACATTTTAAAACACTTGTTTCAACTTTGGCGTCTTCACACGAAGAACTGAAGAATCGGTAGAGCGGAGGCAAGCTGATTCTGCAAACATCGTCTGATGTTTCGTGAAACCTAGGAGTTGATGCATGCATCGCAGCATGTTTCAACATCTATGGGGGCCTTTAAGGTTGTCGAGACACAGATGATGGGCAAGCGGGATTGCAAGGAAAATAAAAGTAGTTAATAAAATTATAGCTATCGCCAACTTGGAATTCTGTCCATGAAAAATGAACAGGAATAAAAGTAAAGCAAACACACGTGAAAGGGTGTCAAGTTTTATTTCCTTACAGAAATGAAGTCAGACATATTCTATGTGACAGGCTTTAAGGGCGTTAAAGCCGCACATTTCTTTCCCTTCACTGGTAAAAAATTTTACTTTCTTCTTCTAGACACGCGAGTGTAAATGAAATTGTACACTATCGAACTAAATTGGAGAAATACGATTTTCAGTATGTTTGTTGATAATTCAATCGAGCCAAGTGAAAATTCTCGAGTCTTTTGAAGCTATTGAAAGCTCTTTTATCGAGAATTAAAATCTCCAAAATGTCTTCCTTCGAAATGATCGAAAATAGGTGTAGATACTATCAATTAGTAAGATCTGAGGAACAATTTTTAATACGTTTATGCGTTTGATTTTGCGCTTCTGAATGCCATTTCACGCAGTTTAATCTCCTCGAGATTCCTTTCTTTGCGGTATAATCGTTAAAAATAGTACATTAACTATAATAGGAAATCATTCTTGGTACATTTGTGTGCATAATTTGACACACTTTGTGTGCCGTCTCAGACGATTTAATCCGAATTATTACCGATTAAATTAAAATACTCATGATTTTTCTCTTTGCGATTATTAAAATGTATTGCACGATCAATTAATAAATAACAAAATCGAAGAATATATCCGGACTATTATTCCTTAGTTATAATTAATATGCGAACGTTGAATTACCAAAGAAGATTATCTGCTATTGATCAACAGGTATCTTGTTGCAGTGATATAACGATTATATTAAGATATTTACAAAATAAATATCTACAGTATGAAAAATACAATAAACTAAAAATTACTCTCAACGAGGGTAAGAGTAATATTTCAAGTCTGCGCCACCGGATGAAGATTCTCAAAATTTTCTTTCCCGAGATCATTTTCCCAGGAGATCCTTCAATTCTAGAAAATTACTCAAGGCGCGTCGAGATTCAAAATCAAGATTTTTCAGAGATTCAAATTCAGCAGCTATTCACCTCTAACCTTCGAAATATCGTTACGAGGCTACTTTTCTTTTCGTACGAGGTTGAAAATCGACGATAACAGAGCTTTGGCATTGATTTCCGTTTGCCGTGGCGCGGTAAATTTAACGTCTTTAACACTAGAACTACCGATAGTTAAGACGAAGTTACTTCTACCAAAATTATTTTGATTTCTAACAAATAAAAATAAAATAAAATTCATTGTATTATTTCTTTAATTATCACTGTAAAAGTCATTGCATCATCGTGGGGGGGGGGGGATTGTAACGTGAAATAGAAATTTTAAAATAAAATTGTAAAACCAGTCATTTCGACTGGTGTGGTAGTTCTAGTGTTAAATCTAATATCGCGGTAATCACGGCGGGATTGCACGCGTCGTAATATTCCGCGCGTATTATGCCAATGCTGCCTGCTATTCAGCGTTTATTTATTTTCCGTCCACTTGTCCCAGATTTCCCCTTTTCCACGCGGGAAAAGCCACTTTCGGTGCTTTTTTTTTTTTATTACAGCCTCGTTTGCAACGCACCCGTTCCCGTCAATATTGTTTCAGATGTATCATGGCGGAGGCCGCGGGAGATCCTTATACGCTTGACCTATTTGCTTTTTTACCTAGCGTATTCGATAATTAGACGATAATTCGACGTTTATTATAATTTGATATTTGATTCGTAGTTCGACTTCGTTATTGACTCTCGTTAATTAAATGACACTGATTGACGAGGTACGTAGAACAGTCGGTCGCTTTCAACCAATCACGGCGGAGGTTAATTAATTTCAGCTGACGGTGAGATTTTAAAAAGATTCGATGAAATGTATGAAATATCGGTTGCTGTTGCCGAGCTCGTGAGAATGTTTATTTCACGTTTTTACTTTTAGAAGTAATTTCTCCAACGGCCGCGATAAAACGAAACTGATTTTGCTAAAAATGTGAGCTTTTACACGTCTAATTTATACACGCGTAAATCATTTATTTTACGCTATTCTTGAATTCTATTAAATTTTCAAATTAACATCTGCCTGAAACTTTCTTGACTAATTGCTGGATAATGATCGAATTTTACTTATTTATTTATTTTTTTGTGATCAATAATTTTTACAATCAAGCGATACTAACATTCTGGTCCTAGTCTTTGTATTTATATCAAATTATTTAGAACAGTATTACTCACTTCGTGCTTGTACATGTATCATGCATATAATAATGAATAATTTTGATAATAAGTATCTAATTACATAAGAATTATCATAAATGTAAAAGCTTTATTGAAGTATCAATCGAAACAGTGAAAATAAATTTAATATCAAAATTGAACGTTCGAAATTAACATGAACATTTTACAATTTGTTCAATACTGTCACCGGTACATTTATTCCGTATAAAGTAAAGAATAAAATGAAAATAATTTAATATAAATCATTGCGGTCGTCAGCGATGCTTGAGAATTGATAAAATTTCACTTTAAAAATCGAAACAATGCAGGTTAAATTTTAACTCGAATTATAAAACTAACGCTAACGTCTGGAAAATTTCTGATAACGTTATTTTTCATCAAGTTTCCGAGACTTTATACTTCTATACTGATATCATGTCGATTTTTAAAGTTCACAGCCTGACGAGTCCAGTTAATTTCACATTAACTAGTGAAAACAAAGCGGCGGTGATTTTCTCGAAAATTTCCCCCCACGAATTCTCGGCAGGAAATTTCCATAATTCACTTACAAACCGGAATATAGATTACGTCAAATCGACTGTCGAATCGCCTTCGTTGTTTTCGAACGTTCCTTTGTGCGCACGCAGTTTCCTGAAAAAAGTTCTGCACGTCCGGCGAGATGTGGAAAAAAATACCCGCGACAACAAGGTCCTTGCAATTTACTCCTCGATATTGCAATTTAATAAGCGTATCGCGCGGCAAACTAATTAAAAAAAAAAAAAAGAGAAAAAGAAAGAAAAGTGTAACGCGGCGAATATTTAAAAGAGTATCGAGCGGAATACCATCATCAAACGGTCCTTTAATTAAAAATACCTTGGACGGTGAAACAGGTGGGCCGCGAAATAGGTATTTCGTGGAATCGATTACGTGAAATCAATGCGTTTCGATATTCTCTCTCTCTCTCTCTCTCTCTCTGTGTGTGTATTTTTGCTTCGAAAAGCTTTGATCGATGCCGGTTCACTCTCCAATTCGCTGAATTTCAAATCTCTTCTTTACCGCCTCTGTAGAGTTGACTTTTTCTTTTTTAATTAAAATAACGACACGTTCGTGTTTCTTGTTGCCAGTTGTCATTTCTTGTCGAGTGAATCCGTTTAAATATATCTTGCCAGATAGAGATCTTTTTTTTGGCAGAGGTTTTAGAAATAGAAACGATCGACTTTGCTCGATCATAACGACATTCGAGTTTTATCGATAGTGTTTTCTAGTTGAGTGTTTTATTGCATTGAGAATCTTCGCAGAACTCTTTGAACTCTTTGAAGAACGATGATAACATGAAATGACGATTGCATTTTATCATTAGCAGTTTCCCTTTGTCGGATGAGTTTATTTATTTTTAATAAACATCCTGCTAGACAAAGAATTTGTCGAGAAATTTTCGAAGGTATTTGGAAAAGTAGGAACTAGTTTAGTTTTCGGAAATATTTCGAAACGATTGGCACGGGCAAGTGATTGCAATCGAGCACGAACGCACGTCACTGGATAGATTTCTATTAACACGCTGGGGGGAGGGGGGAAACTTACCCTTGAATCCGTGCAAATTGTGCCACGTAGAATCCGTCTTGGGAAGCTCGCGTGTCTCCTCTCTCTTTGAAATTGAAATACCGAAATTTCTCAGCGTGCCGCGGGAACGAGGCGAGTAAGTGAATCTACTCGCACAGCTTAATCGATTATCCGCACTGTTGTGCGACAAACGTATTTCCCGCGATTACTATAACAGGCTTTCACCCGCGTTTTAGGTAACGCCCATTAACGAAATTACGCCGTTTGCATACGAAACACACCGGCGTGTGTCGTTCTCTTCGGACCCGTGTGTGTGTGTGTGCCTTCGCACCAATTTGCAGGACACTTTTATCCCGAAAAATGTTTTAAACTACATCGTTCCTTTGACGTTTCTGTCTGCGAGAGAACTGATATTGAAATTAATCTGTACTTTGCTCACGAAAAAAATAATACACTTTCTACACTGACGAAAGGATTAATTATCGAATACACAATTTTTTTGTTTATAAAAAAATAGCGTCTCCTTTTTCTCTGTCTCTTTTTTTTTTTTTTTTTAATAAGAGGACCAACGTTCAATGTGAATTTTCCTACCGTGCATATTTTTTTATTTATGAAATAACAGGCGATTAACGTCAAAATTATTCGAACCACGTAGTTTCTACCTTTATAGTTTTTTCTACTTGTAGAAAGATAATAGTATTGTTCAGATTTTCAGAACTAAAATATCCAGAATTAAATATATATAACGTGAGATGAAACTTAAACTGTCACGCACTGTAGTTCAAGAATCAAGATAAAAAAAACGGCAAATTACAAAATTACAAAATATGGCAGTTTTCTCCTTTTGCTATTCTCTGAGGAATATATTTTCCTTTACTTTGTGTTCCTTCGCAGAGGGCGAAGCTCGCGCTCTCTTGTCTCTCGTCTCTCTGAAAATCGGTTGTATGCAATAAACTTTGTCGGAACTGGCTGGGCTGGAGTTTATTTTCACGCCACTTTGCCTTCCGAGGAAGGCCGTGTTGTCATTTCCTCTTCCGCCTTCTGCTCGTTTTCGGTTACTTCGCCTGTCCTTCCTACCTACCTCAGTCGAGGGAAACAGAAACCCCCGTGTTAGACTCGTCCACGCTCATTACTAGCCGGCGTTCATCGCCTCCGGAATTCATTTAAGATTTTGCCAGTTATCGGCTTGCTGCCGAGTGTGGAATTTCCCCGGGAATTTTCCGCCCCCCCCCACCCGCCTTTTACGCGGGCCATTTCGACGGGCTCGAAATTACTCGCGGAATGCCGAATGGAAATTTTTTTTTGTCAGCTCTATCGCGAGCTA
The DNA here is from genome assembly GCA_032399595.1 of Tetragonula carbonaria. Classification (NCBI taxonomy): domain Eukaryota; kingdom Metazoa; phylum Arthropoda; class Insecta; order Hymenoptera; family Apidae; genus Tetragonula; species Tetragonula carbonaria. Next base: position 6,862,869 of record JAUCRC010000015.1, on the reverse strand, counting down.
TTGGCTTTTATTGGCTTTTATTGGTTAATTTTAGTCACCGATGAATACGTTTTTTATCACTTACGACGAACTGTCGACGTATCAGGAAAATTTCGTAACTTCCGTTGAATGTTATAACGAATGTAATAACTTTGGATATTTTATGAAGTTCTTTGTAAATATATTATAGAGATAGCTCGTGAAATTTCGAAACTTTTTTTCGTACGAAACACGTTGAAATTTCGTTAACGCGCCATGTATTTAAATAATTATTCATCGTTGTGGTTAAACAAGCGGCAATGAGATTATTTTTAATCTACTTGAAATGGCTCGTGAAAATATTCTAATTTTTACGAATATACTTGTTACGTGTCATGGAAAACATTTGGATATTTTATCAACCATAATGTCTCGACTGTCATGATTATATCAGTCAAGTTTGAAATAAATTTCAAAATATGATCATCGTAATTATTACGAGTCTGCAAGATATTTAATAGCGTATATTTTCAAGATCGCAGAACTGACTTGAACAATCACGATCCATCAGTTACGTTAATAAACCTCAATGTTCCGTTCATTCAATATTTTTAAAATTCATTATATACTTGTGAAACTCACTCGTATTGCACTCTAATTGCTTTTAAACTAAATATGTCGTTTGCAATAAATATGTTACAGCTCCCACATAAATTTTCGAATCGATTTCAAATGTTACCGAATATAATTACGACTAGCTGTTTCGCGCTAGTAGCGTGAATAAAATTTCAGGAAATTCAACGCGACATGCATAATACGTTCGCAAAGATTAAAAAAAAAAAATTTCATAGATATGTGAACGTATTTGCATGAAACTCGCATTACGAGAAAGAAATCGTCGAAATGTATTTATAATTAAATGGCGATAAATAGTAATTAGTAGGAGAGTCGCGTGACACTCGTGAACATAGTATGGACGCGATATCAAGCACTTTCGCAAACGCGCATAAACAGGTGCCTCCATAAAGTTGGACTAGTTATGTTCCTCTAGAACTAACCAAGCTTCGGCGACGTTTCAGACCACTAGACTAAACTCATTCCAATAGGAGAACACATATTTGATGCTTTTACCAGCTGCACAAAGTGGGGACAAATGAATTTCTAATAAGAATTATTATTTTATCTCCACGAGTGATATTTTATTAAAACTCTTCCATTGAAATTTTGAACGATATTTAGACGATTTTTGACGATTTTCGTTTAGGTTTAACGACGTGATAATAATTACACGTTCGTTTCGTAATAATTTCCAGCGCAGATTAACACTAGAACTACCACACCAGTCGAAATGACTGGTTTTACAATTTTATTTTAAAATTGTGATGATGCAATGACTTTTACAGTGATAACTAAAGAATTTTAAAGAAAATATAATGAATTTTATTTTATTTTTATTTATTAAAATAATCAAAATAATTTTGATAGAGATAACTTCGTCTTAACTGTCGGTAGTTCTAAGTGTTAAAGATTTAATAATGATTCTGATCGCTTTAAATGATTACGCAGGTCTGTTTAAATGGCCACATGGAAATGCAAAAAACGATTTTCTGTATCTTGTATGTTTATAAATTAATGAAATCTAAGAAATCATTGAATAGTTCTTGAAATCATTTTGAATAGTTCGCAAAGCGCGCGCGATAAGAAGTTACAAAGACATTGCGGCACAAATGCCACAATAGAACGAGACAATAGTCTAAATACAATAGCGTAAAGCTGTGCGCGTCTGATTACAGACAATCCGTTTCTACTTGTCGTCGAAAATACTGCTTTTACTTTTGTACACCGCGACTCCTTCGTATCTCATTAATTCGCGATCTCTCCCATTGTATCAAATGACGTTGAACCTCGTCGTGCAACTTTGTTGAATTCATCTTGGCAAACGCTGTCTTCAAAATATAATAAGAACTCGCGCTATAATAAGAACAACTGCGCACCATCTCTCGTTTTCCTCGGATCCACTCGTTCCTTTTTCTAAAACTCTTTTTTATATAGTTTACGAGTGATTCGCACTCTGAGACATTCTGTATAAAATTAACACTTTACCGACCGGTAGCCTATTAATCGGCCAACATATTTTTTAATGCTTTACCGACAAGCAGCCTATTAATCGGCTAACTATTCACCGCTAATACACGGTCGGTAAAGTGTTAAGTGTAAAATTTTTAGTGGCTCTTCATTGTAAATGCGAGGATGAACAAGTATTGTAAGTAACGTCGTTTTTTTCTAAAACTCTTTTTTATATAGTTTACGAGTGATTCGCACTCTGAGACATTCTGCATAAAATTAACACTTTACCGACCGGTAGCCTATTAATCGGCCAACATATTTTTTAATGCTTTACCGACAAGCAGCCTATTAATCGGCTAACTATTCACCGCTAATACACGGTCGGTAAAGTGTTAAGTGTAAAATTTTTAGTGGCTCTTCATTGTAAATGCGAGGATAAACAAGTATTATAAGTAACGTCGTTTTTTCCTCAAATTTAATAAACATTCAGCCATCTAGTGGTATAGTAATTTAAGTGAAATAAAATTTCCTACACAGTATCAAACGACGACCTTACTTATAGGTTTAGGGTACACCTGCACTATTACTGTATTTCTCTTTCTCGGCTCATTTATCGAGGACCGAGCAACCTAGGGTTTCCTAGGCCGAAATTCGCGCGATGATTTAATCGTATTAATCGGGAAATTCTCGATCGAGCGTCGGACAATAGCTCGGCCGCGAACGCTTTAACTAGCACGAATGGATCCCAGGGGGCAGAGTGGTAATGAAGAGCTACAGGGCAACGCGCGAGTCTGGCGGGCGGGTTTCGGATTAAGGGAAGATAACTGCATCGTAATCTTCAATCTGAGGTTCACCCGGGGGAAATACCATCGCGGATATCGCCGCGACCTGCATGCACAGAAAGAAATTACATTCTGAAAAACCCAGCGTTCCCGAACTAATAACCGGACTGACTTTTCGCGAGGCGGTGGCTGGTAATTTCCTCGCGCCTCCTTCTGTCGTGCATTCACCTGTCGTTTTAGGCGCCATGTCGGTGCTCTTTGAGAAACAATACAGGGTGTCTGCTTTCACTGAATTTCACTGTGTAAATACGTGTGTCTTTCGCGGAAGCGAACATATAACAAGAAAAAAAAGAAAAAAAAGTCTGACAAAAAAAAGTTGGTATGAAAAGAAACCTTACGTGTTGTAAATATTTTTCTTTTGTATTTGACATGCTTTTGAGTTTCAAAGTTAGTTTGATTTTTTCAAATGGAACGCTGTATTCTCTTCGAAAAACACGATAAGCCGTTTCTTTTCATGAATCGTGGTCGTACAATTGCGAAAAATCGCCCGATATATTATTGAATTTGTTGTATGTTATAAATAACAGCATACAAATACACTATTTCAACAGAAAACAAGATGGATCCAGCATGTATTTTAAATCCGGATGTACTTTTGTGGAGAATGGTAATCAAACGATTTTTCGATCGCAGTCTATTCGCTATCGATCGTACATTTTCTTTCTATTAATCATTTGTACAGTTTACTCTCTATTTTTCGAATTGATATTCCATTCTATCGTTAATTACTTAATCAATTACAATTATTAATTGCTTTGTTATATTTTATAATCCATTCGCTTCGATATGTTTTAATTTAAACAAAAAAAAAAGGAAAAAGAAAGAAAAGAATTTGAGTTTCAACACGAACACTCGCGTACTTCGTCCGACGAAAGTAAACACAATCAATTTTATCATGTCAGCGACGTAAGTGATCGCTGCGCGCGAAGTGCATTTCTACACAGTTTCAGCGGTTATTTTGCGCGTAGTTTATGGCGCGAAGTTGTCCCATTTGCCCGAGTCGTGGACGCAGGCACACAGCGTTGAATTTTCGTCGATGCTTATATGCATTTACGATCGCGCTGGGACAATGCTCTATTAATGCTCTACTCGCGTCCGTGCTCCGATGTAGCTGAACTTGATTTAGACCAACTTATACAGGTCGTAAGGTCAATCAACCAAAAAGACGGGGGAATTTCAATTTTCAACGCGAGGAGCAACAATTTGGGAAAAATACGATCATCATCATCCTGAATTACCGTGAATGATAATTCGTAACGTTTGTTATTTGCGAATTTTTGAACGTTCAACTATACTGAACCGATCATACCGATCAACAACTCTGCCACGAAAGGAGATGTTCAACTATATCTTACATCGTATGCCACGATAATAACATTTTCAAAATGTAGTCTCAACATGACCGCGAATCGTATAAAATTTCAACGTCGACGAAAATTTGTAAAAAAGTGTACGCGTAAAGATGCAAAGAGATCCTGTAGCCGGATGTTCCGGACCGCTTCCGCCAGACGGTGGTGGTGTCGCGAGATCATGGAGATTCGGCGTGACATTTACGATCGATGGTGGAAACAAAGTTGGAAACGGCCGGAGGACGGCCGTGCATAAATACAAATCCGAAGAGCCAACGCGAATACCGATAATAACGTGCAGGCACGACGACAATACCGGTACGCAGCGTACGAACCGCGTGGTTCAGCCAACAATAAGTGAAAATTCCGATAATGTCATACGCGCCTCAATACCGGGCATCGAAACGATGTCCTGCCGCTACGTGGGCAAACGTAGTTTCGCGCGAGAACGAGACCATGGGATCCATGGATCCACGGTGTTGGTTGTCGTCGGTATGCGACCGATGGAATTCAGCGGTGGCCTTCCGAGTTTCGAGAGTCTTTATTGTCAGCTCTGTTGCTAGCTCGATCGCATAGCAACCGATTTCGCAACTGACGAAAGAGACAGTTTCCCATTTCACTGAAAACACTGGAAAAAATAAGCTGCCTCTGATTATTTTTGTAGTCAGTTGTATATGTGTATGTGTTGTACACTTACATCTTAATCGGACGATATTACATATATAAATGCATAGCAGAAGAACGTAAAAAGAACCGTCCGTGACTGTAAACCAAACTGTAAACTATCGCGAGGCAATAAAGTCGATTATTGTAGAGTTTATATAGATGATATACATATATGTTATATGTTCTCCTATAGTTATATATACGTTATGTATTTAAGAGTTGCCTGTAACGCAGCAGATTGTTGTAACATTCAAAAGTATGCCTCCTTAAAGATAAACGTATGAATTAAATTATACGTAGTTGCGTATGACAACCCTATAAATTACCAGCAATAGTAAAATCGCGGTGTACGTTTGTACGTCATTTATAATATCCGCCAGTAGCGAATTTTGAACGGGAACTTTTGAAGTTTTGATTAAATGAGAATGTTGTACGATCAACGATGCCCTTTCTTCTTCCAAATACAGATTTTTTTTTTCCTCTCCATAGTCAAATACATGCATGTAACAGAAATTTGTTACTTACATTCGTTTGTAATGTGCAATCGAATTTTATTTATACTAATAAATAATTAAAAAAAAAGGAAACTGAAGCGTGGCATGATCGAGCCACGAGTGATTGCTTCTGATTCCTAAATCGGAACTCTCTGTCTGAGAATTCTGAGAGCTGATTCTGAGCTGGTTCTAAGGTTCGGCTAACTAACTCTAAATTTGGCTCAAACGTCTAGTCTGATTTCGAGTCTGACACCTAATTCGATTACGATGTCTGAAACTGTTGCACGTGGCCAGTTAGCTCGTGTCAATTGTTACACAGTTCGTAATTATTTTACGATACAATTCAAGAATTACGTAGCGAATAATAATGAATCATTGAATCGGATGTTGCTTGCGCAATCACTCTCCTTTTACGTACGAAAAGTTGCTCGTTTTTTATTTTTTATTTATGAAAAGAAGGGAACTCTCCCTTCGCAACGTGCAAAATGCTTACGATTTTTTATCATCCTGCGAAACTAGCGTTAAACCTAGAGATAAGAATATAGATCAATCTTGAAGTTAATTGTACCTAGACTGCGGATGTTTATGCAAATTTACATTGTTCATTATAAATTTAGTTGAAGAGACAAAGAATTTGAACAGAAATTTACATCCAATTAAATATTGTAACAACAACTTTGGATGTGTTATACTTTATATTACGTTATATCATATTATATATTTTACGTATTATATATATCACGCATCACGTATTTGAAAGAGCCTCGTGCTTATGTATTTAATAAACGTTAAATACATAAGCTACTCGCATTCCGTGCAGTTTCGCGCATTCGAATTCCCCGCAAACGCATGAAAAATCCGCGGTCTGATAGTGAAGCGAGACACGTCCGATGGATTTCAGCCGATTACCCGTGACAAACTTCTCGAGTACTACTTTGACTAATGGCGTTCCAGCGACATGGTCATTTATCGTTATTATCTCGCTATCGTATCTTTTTACTCCTCGTTTCTTTAATGCACCGCACCCGGCAACTTTCATCCAAACTTTCCCTCGAACGAGCATCGCTGGTATCGCCTGTGAACGAAACTTCTCCGTGTTTCCTTCCCGATTCTCGTCAACTTCGCCTTTGCCGTTCGTCGATCGAAGATCGGCGGAAAAATTGGGGAATATCGGGGAAATATCGCACTGAGGAATTTTCAACGCTATATTAACGAAATTAACGAAAGCACGAGGTTCATCAACATGTTGAAATTCGAAATTCACGTTAAACGACTGAAGCGTAAAATTCCCATCAGCAACATCGAAATAAGAAGAGAGAAAAAAAATAGAGAAGCTTTATAATACAATAAATTACACAAGCTTTTATTATCCTGTGTCTATGAAATTTCTAACGAAAATTATAAACTAGTCATTTTGGCCACTTTTAGTTAAAGATGTTATATCCGAGATGTACGGTAGAATTTAACGGGTAAAACATTCTCGTGCAGAATCTTCACATTTATTTCTTCTTTTTCTCTTGTGAGTGTGTGTGTGTGTGTGTGTGTTCATAGAAATGTGAGCTTGCATAAACATTCTATCAGTCTTTTAATCAGAGTGTAAAATTTCCATCACGGATAGGGGAATATCGTAACATTTCGAATTTGTACCGAGTTTATTTAATATGAAACCAGCGAGTAGAATTAACTCGATTATCTTAATTTAAGTAATTAACTGCACGCTTAATATGATATTAATCGCGCGACGATGAATCGGCAAATGACTGCTGTAAAGTGCAGACAGTTTCAGTCTTCAATCAATAATCTATATCGATCTCATATACCAATACGTAGTGTAAACGAAAATCTGCTAAAATCTCGTGCGTGTAATGTCTAAAGACGATAAAGATGATCTCTCGCAAGATGAGTTATGAGAGCGCGAACATGGGAATTCACGTTTGAACTCAACTGAATTCCGCTGAATACCAACAGCATCACCCGACGTCGACAGAGAAATTCAGCAAAAATTCGAACAATCGCCAAAACGTCAAAAAGCGTGTAATCCCGAATCCGAACGATTCCCGCAGAAAGCGTAAAAAAAATCGAGAATCGGATTGAATCCACCGATAAATCCAATTCATAATTCTCGCCGGTGTGGAAGAGAGCGAGCCCTTTTCTGTAGCCCAGACTGTTTCTCCATTCGCGACGCGCTCGAGAAATCCCGACGTGACAGTGTTGGGCCAGGCGTGACACAACGAAGAAGAAGAAGAAGAAGAGGAAGAAGAAGCGATAGCAACCGTCTCACGGTGTAACGACCTTCTCTGGTCCGCGTACGCGCCAGAGGAAAACCTGGCCAGAGACTGCTCGCTGAGCTTCTGCTCGCTTGTTGACCGAGTGTCTTCAAGCTCAGCCCTGGCAAAGAGAGCTTCCGGGCCTCAGGCAGTGAGTACTTCTTCCGCTGCTACTTCCACTTTTCTTCTTCTTCTTCTTCTTCTTCTTCTTCTTCTTCGTTTTGCACCTTCTCGTTGGCTATTCGTACGTGGCTACGTTGTCCTCCTTTTTCCTCTTCGTCGTGACCTCCCTTCCACCACTTCCGGCCTCCTCGTGTTTTCTATCTCGCCACTTATCTCCACGGCGTCCCGGTCTTAATTTCTTGCCGCTTGAAAAGATAAGGAAAGAGCTGCTGGGCTCCATGAGCGAGAACAAGGGCTTCTGTCTTCTCGTTATTGCCACCCCGTTCGATACATCGAGTACCACGTATCGTGTCCAATGATGTCACTCGCTCTTGTACACGAGAGATGGATCACTGTTGTAGAAACTGTTGTTGACGGATGATCGTGCATCGAAAGGGAAATCTTGTAAAAAGGGGGAAAAAAAGGTTTTTGGTAGGAACGACATATACGTAGTATTTTAATTTAAGGGGATGAAAATTTCATGCGATTATTTCGATATATTCGACATTCTTTATATTATAATTAGCGTGTATCGTAATAGTGTTATTCGTTCTTTTACGAGAGAAATTGTTGTATTCGAGGGATAGATCGTGCATCGAAAGGGAAATCTTGTAAAAAGGGGGAAAAAAAGGTTTTTGCTAGGAACGACATATACGTAGTATTTTAATTTAAGGGGATGAAAATTTCGTGCGATTATTTCGATATATTCGACATTCTTTATATTATAATTAGCGTGTATCGTAATGGTGTTATTCGTTCTTTTACGAGAGAAATTGTTGTATTCGAGGGATAGATGGTGCATCGAAAGGGAAATCTTGTAAAAAGGGGGAAAAAAAGGTTTTTGGTAGGAACGACATATACGTAGTATTTTAATTTAAGGGGATGAAAATTTCGTGCGATTATTTCGATATATTCGACATTCTTTATATTATAATTAGCGTGTATCGTAATGGTGTTATTCGTTCTTTTACGAGAGAAATTGTTGTATTCGAGGGATGATCGTGTATCGAAAGAGAAATTTTACAGGGAAGAGAGGAAACTTGAAAGGGATGGTTTTTGGTAGGAATGATAAAATGATACATTTGTATACATTATACAATATTTTTAAGAGGATTCAAAACTCTGAAAGGAAGATAAAAATTGGTGCAATTAATTTTCGATGTATATAAAATTTATTCTGTGGAGAGAAAAATACGTAATTTACGTAGTATATGAAATTATAATTACGTATAATCACCCAGTTTAATAAGATCCTCGACGTATGTATAATTTACGTTTTACATTATGCGAAGCACGAATACAGTACCCCAAGATTTTCATCTCATAATTTCAGACTACATCAAAGCCATATCTTAATTTCATTAAATGTGCAGTGGACTGGCCGTGTAATATTTATTTTTAATGTCTCCCTCGCTTGTTGAGAATCGTTTCGCAAGTTTTCAGCTCGGAAACAAACCCTCCGAAAGTCTCGAAAAAAAAAAAAAAAAAAAAAAAGAAAACGATTATCGCGTGGAACGATACAGACGCTGTAAAGAAAAAGGCGTAGCAAGGGTGAAAACGCGCCGCGTGAGGAACGTAAGAGGAACGATAAATATTATACGGGGGCGTTACGGTGGAATTTACGGGACGTAAGAAATCAAGGTGAAAGAAAGGTGACAAGAGGAATGACAGAGAGGGAAACGACGGTGCGTACCACCGGTTAGAGGAGGTATTTGCGGGGAGAAAAGGCTTTCTGGCAGCAGCCAACTTGAAGACACTCGGTCAACAAGAGACGCGAGCCTAAGTCCCTTCTTTTGACGACCGTGTCGGCCGAGGACGATACTTTAAGCTCTGCCAGAGCTCAGTCGTGACTTTTTACCGCTTCCCAGATCCTACCGTCGTCGTCGTTTTATCCTCTTATTTGGGCGACGAGTGAGAGCTAACTACTCGTCGGAATAATCAAAATTAAACGAAATTCGTTTGAAGAAATTTTCCTCGTCGAAACAGATCGCATCGAGTGGTTCGCTTGTAATTGAGCTCGGGAAACAATTTCGTGTCTAGTGTTTTATGATTATTTCTTATCTTTCTTTTTCTTTCAATTTTGTTTTATCTATTTTTACGTTATAGCGTTTTTATTTTTATTATTATTTGTATCTGTTTCATCGAATGATCAACTTTCGCTCGAAAAATAAACTTAATATCCGTCGCGTTTCATGATTATTATCATTAATATTATCATCTTCATTTTTTTTATTATTTCTTTATTTATATTGTACTATTTTTTTGTTTTCATTTTTTGTTGTCACTCTTACTATTCTATCAAATGATTTGCTTCTACTCGGGGCAGAAAAGAACTGAGGAACGCAATTCTACGTCGTTTTTATAACTTTTTTATTACGTTACTTTTATTGTTATTCTTGCTATTCCAAGTTTCCAGCAAATGTGAAGAAACTTGCAGGTTTTTTTTTTGAACCTTCGTATCATAACCACGATCATTTGTTCAATCGAATGTCTGAATATTTTTTAACAGAAATAAAATTTTGCTTAGCTCATCAACGACTTAGTCTGCTTACAAATTGTTAAAATCTACTTCATTCTACTATTTATTTCCATTATTTCTAATTATTATCACTCAACGAATATCACTTCGCACGAGACATCGATCAGTGCTTTAAACAAAAATTCCCACTCGTGACTTCAATTGATTTATCCACATGATAAAAAAAATTGTTACAACTCCATTCAAAAAGCGTTAATAATATAAAGAACAAAGTAATTCATTTCGCATAAGGCATTGATCGATATTTTATAAGTACAAATCCTGCTCGCGACTTCAATTGATTTATCCAATTATTGATAAAATATTATTACGACTTTCACTCAACGAAATATTAATAATATCAAAAAATATCAATATCAATATCAAATAATATCAATTCAATGACAAGTTCGATTCAATAGAGAAGAATTAATGCAAATGTTGATTGATAACAAATTGCTTGCTTAGGACGATATGCATTATCGGGAAATAAATAATTCTCCGAGGACCAGGAACTTTAACCCTTGATAACCGGAAGGTTACAAGGCGACGATATAGGTCAATCGACGAACTAGACCCTAGGGGAAGCAAACACCCCATATGCTCGTGCGATGTGTATGTACTATGGATTTACGACGTATCTATCACTACTACCGAACTGTGCAAACGTCAGAAATGCCAGTTCTGCATTCGTAAAGTAATCGAACGGCTCGTAACAAAACCGTATCTATCAATTTTTTTCACTTTACTCTTTCGGATGTTTTCGCGTTTTTCTCTTTTTCTTTCTCTTTCTTTCTTCCTTTTTTTTTTTTTTTTGAAAATTTGGAAACTCCGCTGTGAACAACTATGCCTGGACTGTGCATCGACGCCAATTTCAAACTCGATTTTCTAACAAAATGAATCGCCGAACGAAGCAATTTCATTTCGAAGAATTGTTTCACGTGTTTTACACCTGTAAGGGTAATATTAATCTTTACGTTCCGTGGACGTCGAGAGTCGCGCAATTGCTATTGAAGATTCGACCGATCGAATCATATTCAGTGTTCAACAGAAATATCGAAACGAAAGAAGAATCGTCCGGCAAGTTAACCGAGGATTAAGGATCTTCTAGATCGAACCGAAGGTGGATCTAGTCTTGAAGAAAATTTGCGAATGCTTGAATTTTTTTCAACTTTCACGAAAAGAAGTACCCGCGTTTCTCATGATTATGATAAAATCATCTTCGATGAAAACGAACTCGTGAATTATGAAGAAAAATGCTTCACGCTTTAACACACTAGAACTACCACACCAGTGAAAATGACTGATTTTACAATTTTATTTTAAAATTTCTATTTCACGTTACAATTTTCTTCCTCACAATGATGCAATGACTTTTGACAGTGATAACTAAAGAAATAATATAATGAATTTTATTTTCTTTTTATCTATTAGAAATCAAAATAATTTTGGTAGAAATCTGGTGTTAAAAAGAGATCAAATGGATCGTTATCCTCTTTTTTTTACGAAAGTTAAAAAATCGGTGCAAATCACTGACAATTTTTTCAACACATAATTCTAATTTTCACCGGTATAATGTATTGATAAATAATACACAGTATAGTACAATGTAAGGATACAATGTTAACATCGAGATTATTGACAATTTTTCATCCATCACTGATTCGATTATGCCCCCTTCGTGTACGTGCATAACTCTAATTTTGACCACTCATTTGATCAGTATAGTACACTCAAGAACAAACTGACTCATAATAAACACATTCTTAACACTTTACCGACCGGTAGCCTATTAATCGGCTATTTACCGCTATCGGTCGGTAAAGTGTGGATATCGTATAATAATATATTTATATATTTTAACACTTTACCGACCGGTAATATCGTATATTAATATATACAAATAATATATTATTATACGATATCAACACTTTACCGACCGGTAGCCTATTAATCGTCCATTACTTACCGCTATCGGTCGGTAAAGTGTTAACGTTTGGCCTCTGCCCATCGCTTTCAATCGTCTCGATCAATAGGCGTACTTTGGCAGCGTGAACAACGTTTCTTGAACGCAAAGCTACGCGGAGGCGATCTCACTGGTTGGACAAATGCACGTACGTGCGTGTGACCTGTTTCTGACGTCTGTTTCAGGCATCTGTGGCATTCAGTCGACGTCATTTAGGCGAAAACGCGTTGTACGTGCGAGGAAAGGTTGAGGGGTCGCGGCGAGGCGCGAGAGAGCCGGCCAAGTTAGCTTCTCGCTTGTTTCCATTTCTTTCCTCTTCAGTATGGTTCCTCCTCCTTCCCTTTTCTTTTTCTCGTCTCTTGTTCGGTCTGCTCGAGTATGAGTTTCGAGACAATTGCGAGATTATGAAGCAACGCGCATACGTGGAGTCGTTCTCAACGCTCAGCGTCGTGCGGATAGAGTTTTAGAAAATTTCAGGTTATGGCTTCATACTTCCAGAAATGGCTTTTTCTTTTGACGAAGCGTTGAAGCCTCAAGTATGGATTGGAAGAAGAAGTGATCTTTCACTATACTTCTTCAGTATAGTTTCATTTGGCGAAGTTTCATTGCTATCGCTTAGGATTCAAATCCTTTAGAATTCAGAGAATTCTGCATTTTAGAAGCAGATTTTGTCATCTTCTGAAAAGATCGAATCCGGAAGCTGCTGTTATGATTTAGAAATTCGTTCAGATCGAGGGATCTCAGTGCACACCGAGGAAATGTTCGACAGTTCGTTTGTATCTACAATTTAATTTGAAAAACTTTCATCCTCGATTATCGAATATCCCCGATTCTCAGATCCATACGTGTTTCGTTTCGAAGAGGAAATGCTCTCTCGCGCGTAGAAAAGAAACGAGAAACGAGAAGTAGGAATGTGTATATCGAGCAACAGCACGGTGGGATGGATCCAGCGATTTAACGCTCAACATTTATCACTTGGCTGCAGCGAAACTAATTCGCGCCGCCCGATTCATATTTATCTTCATTATGCAAACTAGTCTCGGCGATTAAATAAATGTCCAATAACCAGCGAACTAACGTTACGACGTAACTAAAACATCGTGCAACGTCGCACGCGTTATTAAACGCGTTAATTTCGTTGTCGAACGTGGTCAAAAATTCTCGCGCTTTTCAACGCGCGCTTTCGTCCAGCGCGCACGCGGCCGAAAGCTTAAATAGACAAACAATTAAATTCGTCAGCTTCATAAATTGATTCCGTTGCCCCGCTGATCGATTCGCCGAGGTTTCGCTGATTTGTTTTCCTATTTGCAAATTCAGCGAAAACAATTACTCACCTGCATTTGCGCGCAATTGTTTGCGCCCAGTTACCAATTAACCAATATCCCCCATCGCGACAATTTCCACGCGTTTATATTTTCGTTTGACAGGCGCGTTTAATTAACACAGCTGAAAATGGAAATTACACTGCTAGAATTCCGAACACTTCGCCCGAACAATAAGCGAATTCGACAGAATTCGTTGAATTTTTATACATACCGTAGGTTTACGTTTAGGTTTCTTCAACTCCTCCTCGCGAGTTCGAGGACTCTTCTTTCGTTTATAAAATAGAGAGACACTGTCGTGCACGAGTATCTGGACAGTTGTTGCGAATTTTGTATAAAATATAATTCTAACGAGACTGTGGATTTTTATGCACGTTAATATTGGATTGTTGTACGCGACAGGAAGAAGAATGTACAAAATATCTTAAACATTCGGCAATTACGTTGGAAAATACCTGTACAGTGCGTTTCATGAGAGAAATACGTTAAACTGATACAAGGAACGAGCGAGTATCAAGTTAGAAAAGAATGTCAGTGCCAACCATTTCATTTTTTCGCTGAGGAGAGACGTCAGAGCTGTTGGCTCTGGAGATTTACGACGTCCTCTTGTTGTTAGGGGCAAAAGGTTAAAATCCCCTCCCCGTTAACGAAATTCACGTGGCAAAAGCTTTCGATCGGCTGTAACCTTTCAATATTTTCACCTCGTGACGCGTTAGCCTGAAAGATCTTCGTTCGCGACTCAGACGGTGCTCTGAATAGTCTGACATATCTATGTATGTATGTATGTATATATGTATGTATGCATGTATGTATGTATATATTCCGCAGCATCTGACAGACGCGGCGGCGTTTAATAATTAACAGCCTGTTCCTATTTCGACTGGAAAGTCGACCAGTTAAATCGTCGACAGTTGGAATTTCCCTGAAATTAGCGATATCCAGCCACTTCAGCGTGATAATTTCATTCGCATACGTTACGTGCGATATTTCAATGTTCCTGCCTATGTCGGAATAGTGCGTTTGTAAGAAATGTTTTCGCTGCAACCAGACTAGGCGGATTCCCCATGTTTTATTTCCTTTGTTATAATTTTACGTCGAACTGTAATTCGATATTTAAATTCGAGTGAACATTTTCCCTCGATTGGCGTTGAAATTTCAAAGCTTCGCAAGCTTCCTCCTATTTTTCTTTCTCTTTTTCTTTCCTTCTTTTTTTTTTTTTTTTTTTTTTTTTTAATAAAAACAGCTCTTCGAGCGATATTTATATTCATTGGCTGTTACAATTTAAATCTGTCTTTTATAGGTCGTTCTTTGTTGCACGGATCGACCGGCTCGATCCGTTTTATGTAAAAGTTGATCTTGCATAAAAATGTCTACTTAAATTTGCATGGCTCTCAGAAATTCGTGACGAGGTAGTTTGCATACGTGTACTTTGCTTGCTTTTATTTTTGACGATTGGACGAAGGAAGTTTTTCCTAGTATTTTTTTTAGATTTTTTTTTAATATATATATATATATATATATATATATATATATATATATATATATACTGTGAAATAGCAGGAGATCGATGTTGTTATTACATCGAAACTCGACGAGAATTTACATATATAACAAAATTTGAATAATTGCAAAACCGTCTAGATAAACCTCTGACAGTAGAAGGGACTTTCCGAATAATACACTCTGAATCAATTTCATTTCGTTTAATAATAATACTGTCCGAGCAAATGCCGACTAATTTACATTGATTTCGCTCCAATTTCATTGTAGGCGCTAAAAAAAGTATTTAGCAGCCCTCTGTCGATGTTAATTCTACTCGCACAAAGTGCGCCGATTTACCATTCCAGAGAATCTCGCTCGTCGTCTAACGCGAATGCAAAATATTTCAAAGAAAGCTAAAGCTAAAGACACGAAATAGAACAGAGATGATATGTGATACTTCGCTTCGAGTAGCAGTCCGCTTGTCGAAAATCTTTAGCATCCGCGCGTCGAGACTGCCTGAGAATGTCCCTGTTCGACCCGCAGCTCGCGTGCATCGGGGGCCGGTGCAGCGGCTCAATAACCGAAAGTTCCCAATCGGGAGTTCCTTTCCAGCATTTACACTGAACCACCAGCGGGGGGTTGAGGCGAGAGTCTTCCCCGGAAGATGAAGTGACTGTACGTGAATCGGCTGAAGTGAAAGGGAGACACCGCCGTCCAAGCAAGTGAAGAGGGGCCACGGGGTTGGGGACGAAGGGTGAGAAGGAGCCACGCGAGATGGTCGTGAGTATGAGAGCCCGGAGGAGGGGAGAGGAAGAAGGGTTGGATGTTGGAAGGTGGTAGATGGAAGGGACGTATTGCAGGGCCCTGGCAGGCACGACGATGCATTTAATAATTAACTCGCTGGATACACGACGATGGATGTCTGACGGGGTTTCGCCGGCGGCTGATGGCGAGCAGAGGGACGAATCGGGCGGCGAGGGGGTTAGGTTCGTTGCAGGAGCAAGTATGGAGGGTTGAGGAGAGAAAGAGAAAGATGGAGAGAGAGAGAGAGAGAGAGAGAGAGAAGGAGGCCGGAGGAGAGAATGGTGGTCTGGAGGAAAGTGGGTGGGGCGGAGTGAGGGTGGCGGATGAGGGAAAGGGGTAGGTGCTTGGGGTAGGTAGGAAGGTTGGCAGCCGGAATGGCTCTCGTGGATGCTGCGCGACGATCAATACACCACGTGATGCCACGCGTCACGTCTTTCTCTCTTCCTCTCGCTTCCCTCCGCCGCCTCTCCTTTTCTCCTCTCTTCCTCTTTCTTTCTCTCTCCTACCCCGTCTGTCTACCCGTCTCGTCTCTTTCTCGCGCCTTGCTTCTTCTTTCTTTTTCTCTCAGTCTCTATTATAGTCCGCCTGTGCCGCGTCCTTCTCCGTTTTTCCACCGGACGCTCTCGTTTCCACGCTGTCTTGCAATCCCGCTTCTTCACCCCCCTTAGTCCTCTTCTTTGGCCACGTTCTTCGGCCGTCTCTCCTTTCTTTCGTTTCTCTCGGCTCTTCTCTTTGTCCTGTTTTTTTTCTATTTTGCATTTCTTCCCTCCCCCCCTCTCTGTCTCTCTTTCTCTCTTTCTCTCTTTCGCTTCCTCTCTCGAGTCTGCCCGCTTAAGCCTCGCTCTTTTTCCTTTCTAATTGTAGCGGCGAGGTTTCCTTTTCTCTCGTCTTCCGTCGAAGGGGCGCGGAGGGACGAGTGGTTCGTCTCTTTTCTTTCTCTTTTTTCAGTCTATTTAATTCACTTGCTTCGTGCCTCGCTCTTTTCTGCTCTTGGTTTCGACCAAGGTATTCTTTCTTGGTCGTCTTCGTCGTCTTTGTTGCCCCTATGCTCGTCCCGATGGTTCCGTTTCTCTTCGCCGCCTCGATTTCTCTTCGACTTTCGATTGGCAAGCTTCTCTTGCTCGTGACCGTGTAGCGCGTCTTCTCTTTTCATTCCGCGCGTCTCTTCCCCTTTCGAATGTTCGCCGCGTCTCGGCC
The DNA here is from genome assembly GCA_032399595.1 of Tetragonula carbonaria. Taxonomy (NCBI): domain Eukaryota; kingdom Metazoa; phylum Arthropoda; class Insecta; order Hymenoptera; family Apidae; genus Tetragonula; species Tetragonula carbonaria. Next base: position 6,845,775 of record JAUCRC010000015.1, on the reverse strand, counting down.
TCTTGTGCCTGACGACGATTTTCTTCGCTATTCGGTTGCCTCCGTTGCCTCCTCGTGCACAGTCGCGCAAGCATTGGATTCCGCGACAAATAACCGTTCGATGACTACGCTTTGCTTGTTTCGTTCAGGTTCTCTTTTTCAGACTGCGTTTCTTCTCACTGTAGCTTCCCTCGGGCGAAAAGTCATTGACACCCTATTGGATGGTTTAGTTTTGACTTGTGCACGTCAACCAGAGTATCAATTCTAAATATTTGAATTATATATCTCGAGCGTTTTAAACGTATGTACTCTATCAAATGTTGAGCGTTCATTTTCAAATTCAACTATTAAATCACGTGACACATTTAACTCGAGCATTAAGCACAAGTACATTCACATTAACCTTAATGACTATTGTCTGAAGCAGTGAAACGTCTGTGTCAGGAGAATCAGACTGCAAAAAAATGGAAGATAATTTACGATACAATGAAGAAGACAATCTTTGGTATAATAACTAAATAGTGTGTATGTAATTTACAAAAAAAAAAAAAAAAAAAAAAAGAAAGAATCATTTAAATGTACAGGAATAATAAAGTTTCTTTGAAAAACTTCTGAACCGATCAGTTTGGCCACTTTCATTATTTTTTCTTTCTCTCCGTATGTTTTTACGCCGGTTATCGACCGTGTCTGCTGTATTCTGTTGGCCGTCTTCACGGCCAGCCGTACGTTTTCACGCGTCGAAACGGACCGCGATTCGTATCTCGCGCGAGACAAACGACGTCGATCGCACGTCCGCGATTTCCGCTGGCTCGGAATTTTCGCCGGCTCGCGCGACTCAACGACGTCCTCGACGATCGATAGTCCTCGAGCGATTGAATCGCCAACGATGTAAGCGTCAGAGAGACAGAAAGCAATATCTGTTTTTTTTTTTTTTTTTTTTTTTTTTACGAACATTCCACACGGATCGAGGCACGAATAGAAGGAAGTTGAGAACATTGGAATAATTTAGACCAGCTTTTAGCTTTTAGCGGAATTTATAGAGGAGAAGGGGTTTTGGGAGATATGATTTTTTTTTTTTTTTTTTTTTTAAGGATCTTATGACTTTGAGATTCTAAATTGCACGAAGTCTGGCGACTACAGTGACAAATTTTCGATAATCGAGAGACGAATTTACTTTGATAAGTTACGAATTTGACGAATTTATTGATGATAAGAATACTGGAAATAATATTAATTCAATAGTGTTTTCCTGATGTATTTATTTTGAAAGACGCTTTTTGATACTTGGATCTTTTTGCTTGAGTTTTCTAGAATGTTGGAGTCCCTAATTTTATTTATCTCGTATTTACCTTGTAATTTTACTTACTTTATATTCTGGAAGTGTTTTTAAATGGTCATGGTTTTGTTATATATCTTCGAGTCTTTAATTTTCCTTCGATTCCATTAGATAGATGATTTTACTTAATCAATTTTACCAAGAGTAATTTTTAATTCCACACTGGAGATCTCCAAATCTTTAATCATATTTGTATACGTGTTCTATATCTTGTTATTATATTACTATGTATCATATAGTATAGAAAATACAATATACAGAATATAGAAAAATATTCAATTTCATAGTGTAAGCAGGAGGTAATCATTAGAACATACATATTGAACAGAACAGAAGTAGAGCGAAGTAACGAGTCAAGATCTGATTTCACGTTATTTGTAACTTCGTCTCTACTGAGAAATTACTGTTATATTCTGTGACAATTGATAGCGTTGTGAAGTGTACTCACAGGTACAGAGGATGCCAGTTTGAAATTTAATAATAAACGCTGGTTCCACGAACAACGCAGTTTCAGCAGACACAAATTGTTCGATATTGTTTTAATTTCATTATCAACTTCGTTCGTACAGTCCATTTCCTCTTGTTTCATTACATCCTTTTCTATTATTTTATCTTTTATTATTTCATTTATTTTATATATATATATATATATATATATAAAAACATATTAAATCAAATGTTACATTGCACAATATATACTTGTTAATCATGTTACTCGTAACATCTTACAAATCATTTCCAAATATCCCGAGACTTATTTCTCTAAACAGTGCTATTCCTAACGATTAATAGTCGAAATAATATTATCAATATATTTAAATGATAAATTCAAAAGTGGGGAATTCCGTACGACAATAACAGTGCAACAAATCCTATCATTCGTTTTACACACAGTATTAATATTAACATTAAAAGTCGTGTTTCTTGTTCAAACATTTCACAACATTGCGTTTGCGATATTTCCTTCCTTCCAGTTTGTGTCGACCACCTTTTGACAGTGGTACACTGTACTCGACAAACGCGATCCTGGCAGATCGAACGACTCGCATTTCCACGATGGAGAAGAGAATTTTCTTTGTGCGCATTCTCTCCCTCCCTCTCCTCCCCTCAGTCTGTCCCGCGAAGACGATCCTGCGAAGAAGAAGCACGGGGAAAAGGATATCGTTAGTCGTCTCGAAGACTCGCGAGACTTTAATTATGATGTAACCGGATCGTCGCCCCGTTTTCCGCGGAGCGGAACGACGACGACGAGGAGGAGAGGGAGGAGAAGGAGTTGGACTGTGACTTGGCAATAAAGCAATCCCCAAGACTTGGAGAAGTTATCGGGATTCATATTTTCCGTTTGCCAGGCTCCTTCGGATGAATATTAATCAAAACAACGTTTAGCGCGACGGGTGGGAGGGGGAGGGAGATGCACAAGCGCTTAAGGAAGATGGAGACGCATAATCGTTCAGAACTGTGTGCGATAATTAAAACGGACGCGCCTTTTCCATTCGCGACGATTCGGGATCGATCCGGATGTTTGCATAAATTTGAATGTACAAGGCGAGTACAAATTGGAAATGGCTCGCTATTCAATCGTCCTTATTCGCGGTGTATTTCGCGAATCGCTTGTTCCGTCGTGTTATTATTATTGTTGTTATTATTATTATTTTGTATAAACACGCTTATACGTGTATATTATTTGACGTCACAGAGAGAGAGAGAAAGAGAGAGAGAGAGAGAAGCGAAAGTGGAAATACGAAGGGGGAAAAACGGAGCGTGTAAAGTCATAGAATTTGGAGACCTAAAGTTAAGTAATATTTATTAGATCTGATGTTTGAAACTGTAGTGGAATTTAACTTTGATTGAGATTCGATTTACTACGATAGGTGATATAGTTTATTTCACTTGTTATTTTATTTTTAGTTCATTTTATTTATTTTGTCAGCGTATTTTATTATAAGTGTGCGCGCGTGTGTTTTTAAATTGAAACACACGATCCAAAGTTTTACAATGATCGAAGTGTATTGGATCTGGTGAGTCGACATTTGATTATAATATTACAAGCGTTGGAACTATTAGTAAAGTAATGAAATATAAAAGTAAAAATAAAATAGGTATATTTCATAAGTAATGAAATATAAAAATAAAAATAAAATAGGTGATATAGTTTATTTCACTTGTTATTTTATTTTTAGTTCATTTTACTTATTTTGTCAGCGTATTTTATTATAAGTGTGCGCGCGCGCGTGTGTTTTTAAATTGAAACACACGATCCAAAGTTTTACAATGATCGAAGTGTATCGGATCTGGTGAGTCGACATTTGATTATAATATTACAAGCGTTGGAACTATTATTAGTAAAGTAATGAAATATAAAAAAAAATAAAGAACCTATTAAAATTTGGAACCCATTTTACCTATTTCATTTTTTTCTTATTTGTTTGTTATTACGCCGTGTCATAAATTTTGGAGCTTTTTATTTAATATATTAACGGAAAATTTAACGTGGAATTATAGAAAATCTATCGTTACTATTACAAATTCAACTGATTCATTAAGTTGTTAATAGTCCATTATAGCGAAACTGAATTAACTGAAAAGAGAAAAGTCTTTTCACCATTTAGAAATTAATTAATTCGTTCTTTCGTCATTCGACTTCATTATCTGCGTCGCTTCTTTTCTTTTTTTTTAATTATTCCGCCGATATAAATTATTAACTTGTTCCTGCTTTGTTAACTGAATAATTAAATTCCATTATCAATTAGAGAAAGTCTCGTTTAATAATTCACTCGTGGACTCGCGAGTTCTCTTCGAGCGTGTGACTGCTGATAAATTTATAACTTTTTATTTTAGAAACAATTTCAATCGAATTTTATATCACTCACCGTGAATCCATGGAAATTGAAGCGAGGATAAAATTATTGTAAACAAAAATTTTAAACAAAACCAAGTCAATGAAAAGATCGAAGAAACTCTACGATTTATCATAAGGGAGAATTCTTTTCACCTTCAGATTCAAATTCTCCCAAGTTATTGGAAAATTCGTAGAAAAAAAATTCAGTCACGACAAATGAAACTCCTCTCGTGCCAGTGGAATCACAGTGTAATTCAAGCACCCAATTACGCGGAATACAAAGCAAAATAATTCGCAATCGCTCGTTCAGAGTCGAGCAGACGCAGTGGCGAGTTTCGCTCGAACGCGAAGGAAACTAATATCCCTTCTTGACGAACAGCCTTCTCTTTTTTCCCAAACGCTCTACGAACTACTCTAAAATTCTATTTGCATCTTAATTTCGCCGGACAGAGGGTTTCATACGACGAAATGGACGAGGAGAGAGAGAGGGAGAGAGAGAGAGAGAGAAAAAAAGAGTCAACAGCGAGTAAGGGGAAGAAAGTTTCATGTAAAACGAAGTAGCCGGACAGTTAGTTTATTCCGGCTCGTTCGTGCAGTACAAACGCTCCGAAATTGCAAATCTGCCCGATTGATCTCGGATGAATATTTAAGCCGGCTGCAACTCGCGTCGCTCACTTTTTCCCTCTTCCTCCCTCGCCCTCTTCTTTTTTCTCTTTTTTTTTCGCCTCGCTCTGACTCGATCGCCCAGCCGCCCCCGCCGATATATACATACATATATCAGATTGTTACAGACGAAACGTGACAAAGTTCGGGATATGAGTTTCCAATTTGTTTCGAGTCAAGTTGTAGAGTTTTCTTTGAGAATATTATTAACCTGTCGAGGATCGATGGTAATAATCGGATCAAGTTGCGCCAGAGTGATCGGAGGCAATTGAAAATCGAAATATACAGAACACGAAGATCATAATATTACATAATATCATTGTCGTATATGTTATACACGTTATAAATATTGATCGAATTTGATTTTCAGTCGCCGTGAAGAGGCTAAGAATTATGAACATTTGAAAATCGGGGATTTTTTGGTCAGACCAAAAATAGAAAGAATTCTGGTTACGAAGAATTCTACCAACCCTGAAAATTAATTAAACGAATTCGCTGATCCTTATTTTGCAGAAATTTATCCATTTATATATGAACTTGTGCCAACCTTATTATAACATTGCACGGTTGTTAAAACTGCCAAGGTTTGCTTAATCTAACTGTATTACTAGCGAAATAACAAAATAACGTTTTCACGTATAACGTATGTAGTAAAAATTTATAAAAAGTTTCCATAAAAGTTGCGCCAGAGTGATCGGAGGCAATTGAAAATCGAAATATACAGAACACGAAGATCATAATATTACATAATATCATTGTCGTATATGTTATACACGTTATAAATATTGATCGAATTTGATTTTCAGTCGCGTGAAGAGGCTAAGAATTATGAACATTTGAAAATCGGGGATTTTTTGGTCAGACCAAAAATAGAAAGAATTCTGGTTACGAAGAATTCTACCAACCCTGAAAATTAATTAAACGAATTCGCTGATCCTTATTTTGCAGAAATTTATCCATTTATATATGAACTTGTGCCAACCTTATTATAACATTGCACGGTTGTTAAAACTGCCAAGGCTTGCTTAATCTAACTGTATTACTAGCGAAATAACAAAATAACGTTTTCACGTATAACTTACGTTATGTAATAAAAATTCATGAAAAACGTTTCCATAAACGTTCAATTACCTTCATGGGTGGATTTTATTTGTTCGTACGCACGTGTGTCCGAAGAAATAAAATCTCCCCTGTCCGTGTGGCAATTAAATTTCTCTAGCAATGAATTCTCTGAAAAGTTTATGGTACGCTTTAATCGCGTAACTTTCCCGGATTACCTCTGCTGGGATCTATAAAGCATATTATAATAACGCTCGGACCGGGGAGACACACCGTGACAGTGATTCTGAGGGGAATAACTTGCGGAATTAACCGGCTCTTCGTAGTCGAACGGGCTCGTTTATCTCACTGTTTGCAGTATTTTAATTCTGCAAGCAGGAAATTAGAATAGATCGCGCCCGCGTTGCGAAAAAGTGCTTTTCACGGTCGTTGTTGCGGGAAAGCTGCGCCGGTATTATCAAACTCGACGACAATTGAAATCGGAATATTTTTTTTCTTACTGGCCTGGATGAATATTGTCTGCGCCACGAACCGCGGTTTCTTCTTTCTGCAAATTTATATTTCCGTGAATTGATGAACATTTCATTGCCGATCGATTAAGATTCATTATTTCCCCATTTATTTTCATTGTAGTAAATTTTGGAACACGACGAACAAACAAATCTATACTAGTGTGATGAGTTAATTATTGAAATTATAAATTGCTTTGAATTAATTAATATAATGCGTGCGTATAATGTGTAAATAATATAATTCATAGATCACAGTAGCGAAGATTGAAATTGTAAAAAAATGTCAACAACCGGACAAATTGAATTGATTTTATATTAAATCGTGCACACATCTAAGATAAAGTATACGAAATTCCTAACTCACGATCATGAAATTTTGTTACTTTTATATCTAAAATATAATCATTCTTCCGGCAGATCTTGAAATATTTTTATCGTACGTTTGATCGACGAGGAAATTGATTTTGAACGAGGTTGTTTCTAATATCTAAATGCGTCGACGGTATTTCGCAAATATTAGTCGGTAATTATAAACAGTTTAATTAGGTTTCTGTAAAGTCGGCCATCAATGATCCATGCAACATTCCGATCTGTTTGCTCATTAAGTATCGGCGTTCTGCTGTCGCGTGTAAACAGAGGTGTTTAGAGACAGGCGTGCACTCGTCGAAAGCATGATTTAATGGATCGCCGGATGCAGGGATTATTGTTCGAGCAAATGGCAGCGGGTGTCGCTCTTTTGCTGGCTCGCGAATCGATCGATCGATTTATCTAATCTGTCTAAAATCATTGGTATCGAACTCTCATTCTCATATATCATTTAATTCGAACTGATAAAGAATAAAAAGAGAGAGAGAGAGAGAGAGAGTGAGAGAGGAGAAAATGTCAAGAAAACAGCGCGTTCCTCCACAATTCTCCAAAGACTAACGAAACGTTCTTGGTAGTAGAGAGAGACACGAGAGAATAAGAAACAGGAAATGTCTGGAGAAATCTGTACAGTGAAAGTTTGATGAAGAACAGGAAAGGTGTTACAAGACAGCGTCGTAGCTGTCGCTAGGAGAATAAGGGAAAATGGACCGTGCACGGTCAGACGCGCTTGTCCATGAATAAAGCAGGTTTTTCGGCGGTTATTTCTGCGTGTTCTCTCTCTCTCTCTCTCTCTCGTCGAATAAAAATTCCCTCGACCACGACGCGCGCGGTGAAAAATAACTTTTTTTCCTTTTCGATAGAAACGGTATTTTTTGTTAATTTCATTCGCGAATGACTCTATCGCCGAGGATGGACTTGCGATACTTGTTTAAAAAAAAAAAAAAAAAAAAAAAAAAGAAAAGAAAAACTTCTCTCGTGTTTCGTTAACGAAAAAACGGTTTGACAATAAATACGACGAGAAATTTGTTATCGCAAGCTTTTATCGCAACACCGCGGAGTGGAAAATGCAGGAGAAACAATGACGAGCCAATAGTCAGCAGCAGAGAGACGCGTCTCTCGTGGAAATATTTTCGTTTCGATCGTACGAATCTCCAGTGCCCGTCAATAATAAATCTCGCGCAAATATACGCTTTGGCGACACGTTTTTCAGAGCATAATCCGATAAAAAGAGAGAGAGAGAGAGAGAGAGAGAGAGAGAGAGAGAAAAGAAACGGGAAAGCGCGAAAAGGGGGGAAGGAGTTTATTGAATCGGCATGTGTTCGCACTTATTCACTCATTTATTACTCAGAAGAATATATTATATTCTGTAAGAAACGTCGAAATATTCGAATAGTAAAATTTCAAACACAGGGAATTCACACGAATTCCTCCCTCGCGCAATAACTTTACGGAACACCCTATATATACATACACACGCAATTACACGCACGCCTACTCTACTCTGACTCCTCATTCGAAGAGCAACTGAAAGAGAGAGAGAGAGAGAGAGAGAGAGAGAGTGAGCTCAGTGCAATTACAAAAATCAGTGCATCGCGCGCAGTGCATCGCGCGCGCCGAGACAAAGCGAAAGCCTCGCCTTGTTGAACGCAGTGTAGCAGGCATACACGAGCGGGCTCTCTCGCGTAAACGCCTCTTCCTCTTGCACTCCTCCGCCTGTGCACCATCCACCTAGCCGCGTCTATCTCAGCGTCTGTGGAGTTTGTCGGTGCGTCGCGTCGTTTACCAAAGAGAGAAAGAGAGAGAGAGAGAGAGAGAGAGAGAGAGAGAGAGTCGGCTGAATGCGCGCGAAGACGCAGACGAGCGGATTCTATACGCGGCCCCGGCTGAATGCATCTGCTGGCGCAGTTGCAACCTGTGTGTGCGCGCCGGCTCTGGTCTCCGGTGTAATTGAATAGAGTAGCAACGCGCGGCGTCGGCAAGCAAGGCGAGCGAGCAAGCGAGCGATGCAAGCGAGCAAGGGCGCGCAGCGCGCGAGGGGAGGTCGGGCGACGAGGGTTGAAAAGTGAGAGAGATAACTTGTGACAGCGTAGACCGGAACACGGTCGCGCGCAGCGCCGCGTCATTGTTCACGGATAAACCGACCGACGGCTGCTCTGTTACGTCGCCGTGAATGCGTTTATTCCCTTCAGATTGCATTTCCTCCCTCCCTCTGCGCGTGATGCTTCTTTACCTCCGTGCCCCTCGCCCGTTTTCTTCCTCCGCGTCGCGTTCCATCGAATTCGCCGCGCTTGATTTCCTTTTCTTTTCTTCGGTCCCTCCTCGATTTTTGCCACTGCTTTTCCGGAAGGAGAGGGTTCGAACGGGCTTACGTTTGATTGGTGACAAAAGTAACTGGAAATGATAGATAAGACTGGATTTAAGAATCCAATTAGTAGAAATTTATCGTACACGCGTACACTTTCGTCCGGAGGTCTAGAAAAAGAAGTGTAAAAGAAGTCATTCAACTCGGGTTGCGCGGTGTTTCTGTAGTTAGTGTGCTTTCTTTTTAACACATCTTATGCGGATGTCGCGCAGAAAGCTAGATAAACGATTTACTCTGATGTGTCTTCTTACAAGAGGAAAGTCGCTATTTCTGAATGTTTCGCGTCGGAAAAATCACACGTTGAGGCATTATCGTCTACAGTTGAATAATCACAGTCTCCCGCACTCAACAATTGGCCTGTGATTCCCGTTACCCGCAAACAATGTGTTAACACTAGAACGTAAGGCGTAAAATTATCGAACTTTGTCATACAACGGAGCATGCAAGCCTTTATTTGTACATTTTATGAAAAAAAAAAGAAAAATCATTTAAAACTCTAAAAATACACCATCTTGCATCTATAAAATGTTTAACACTAGAACTGCCGACAGTTAAGACAAAGTTATTTCTACCAAAATTATTTTGATTCCTAATAAATAAAAGTAAAATAAAATTCATTATATTATTGCTTTAGTTATCACTGTAAAAGTCATTGCATCATTGTGGAGGGGAAAAAATTGTAACGTGAAATAGAAATTTTAAAATAAAATTGTAAAACCAATCATTTTGACTGGTATGGTAGTTCTAGTGTTAATTTAATTCAGAGTCCCAAAGAGAAGTTTGACCAAGAATAAGATCGATGATTTAGAACACTGAAGTTATATATATATTTTAAAACTCGGTCGTCCGTCGTCACGTTAAAAACTGGAAAACTTCGACGACACTTCATCGCAGCAAAAGATCTGTAAAGTATCGATATACGGTTGACAATCGTGTAACTACGAAGTACACGTGCAGTTTTGAAAATTACAAAATTTCACGTGTCCGAGTTACATTCTATCAAATGATTGCAACAAATCTTCCAAATTTTATCTCAGAGCCGTCGTTTCAAAGACCAAAGCTCCGCCGAATCGTTTTTATTGTTTCCCTTCTTCAACGGTGGGGAAATTTGATTTTCTTCGCTCGCGACAACACGGACGTGATAAATCTACGACGTTCTGCGCAGAGAAGCACGCGCGTTGCTTTGTCACTGCAATTGACAATGTAAAGCTCGGGTTAAATCGGGAAATCGACGTTTCAGTCAGACACGTTGCTCGAGAATAATTGATACCGCAAAAAAAAAGAAAAAAAAAAAAGAAAAAAAGAAAAAGAAAGGTCTGTCTGAGGAACGTCGAAAAACTGAATGAAACGAGTTAGGTATAGACATTGGTCAGAAACGGTCGCATTGTTCGCGCGAACGTCGACCTGATAAGGGACGATTTCAAGGGACGATCGGTTGCTCACGCTGCCAATTATGTACCGTAGAAATCGCGTGAAATTGAAATTAAATTTTTTCGCAAAAGGAAACTTCGCGGAAGACGATTAATTTTTCGCGGGCGAAAGGAAATTTTATAATCGACAGTTCATCCCATCCGACATGTGCAGTCGCTTTTCATTGGCGAAATCATTCGTTACTTTTCACGAGAAAGACTCGACAAGATTTGAACAGGTTTTTATATTTCGAATAGATTTGTTCTTCTTTCACATTTGCGATATTTTTACATATTCGCAGGCATATTTATCGGATAAAAAAAAGAAAAGAAACTGAAATACCGCAAATGTTCGATAAACGTTCTCGGATAAAATCCACGAAATTTTCGGTATCACCTCTCCACGCCGGTAATTATCTGTCTCTGCTCGGTAACTCGTCTATATAGACCGTCTGTATAGTACTCGGAAATTTCCACGATGCGGCACACACAGCCACAGACACCGAGCGTACACGCGGGGACGTTGATAATTCGCGTCGCGTTGCGTAGATGCTATTTGCATTCCTCGGCCTGAAGTTGTTGGCCAGTTGAGTAATGCGCGATCTCTGTTACCGGCGATGTATGTAACGATAGCGCGGTCACGCCGTCCATCCGGAAGTGAATTTATCCGGACGTTAACGAGCTATAAGCTACAAGCACCCGAGAGCGTCTGAACACCTTCGAATCGCTTCGACATTTGTACACAGCGGTGGACAAAAGAAAGTTTACCACTTGAAGGATCCAAAAAAAAAAAAAAAAAGAAAAAAAAAAGAAAGAAAAAAGAAGAAGAAGAAATGTCAATTTTAACGAATTTCAAGTTTTTGCGTGCTTTTTATCATTGTTTATGAACTGACGTTAAAATAACATGTTATTTAAACAATCGTTTCGTTTTATTTCAGTTTGTTGTTGGCCTTGTCTTATCTTGACTAATTTGTGTCGGTCACGTAATTGATTAGAGACGTAAATAATGGTATTCATGTTCTGTTAGATCGAACCCGAAAGGATCTTGGAAAGTTACTTATGCTACGAGTGCATTTAATAATGTCGGAAGGTTAAGAATTTACGCTAGGTATCAAAAATTCACTCGTGCAAAGAACTCGAATCCCCCGTGAGTGAAAATTTCATTCCTGAAATGCCTCCGAAGCGAATTTTGTATTTTTGCCAATTCCTTTCGTCTCATATTTGACTCGCGATGATCGATCGCGAGGGTCAAAATACAGGCTTTAATACTATCGTAGAATTTTCTTAAACCTTTCAAAAATCAGAAACAAGGTGAAAAAAGAAAAAAAATTGCCCGCGGAATTGTTTGCCTCTCCACTTATTTATTTAATTATTCATTCACTTTACACCCGTTTCACGGAGTTACAAAACGATCATATTAGGCTTGTTAGACCCCAAGATTTTTTAGGTCCGATATTGCATTTTTTTCCACTGAATCCTCGAAGGATATTAATTACCATTTTGCAGACGCGTTATAACACCTGTTTCCCAAAGATAAAAAGCAGCAGGAAAACGTAGAAATTTTCGTCAGAGGACGACGTTTCGTCGTTAGTATTTCGCAGACTGTCGCGCGAAGAACAGAGTCTCCTGCTTCCAAAGGAATTCCTCGAAAGGTGATGGCGCAGCTTGTGCAATATATCCCGACACTTACTTTGTTGATTCGTCGACTGAACTCGACTCTCGTCCCGAGGAACGTACCAATTTTCTTTCCTTGAATCGCGTTTGAATTCGCTCTCTTCCCCGTTTCGATCAGTTTCGTCGCGATAATATCCTTCGTAAACAATCGTCGATATATATTCTTGCAATAACGACTGCCATTAATAATATCGAAGCTGTTACAATTTTGTAAGAAATAGAACATAAAAATAATTTCGCAAAGAGTGAAAATCGCATATCAATAACGAGCGAAGGATGCGTTTCGAAAGTAAAGGCTCCGAGATTTTAAAGCGAGCTCGTATTTGTCGAACAATTTTCTCTTTCTCTCTGCTAACAAACTCAAGATCGAGACTCTCAAGCTGATCGACGTGCAATCGTTTCTTTTTACAAAGTTTTTCTAATCTTTTTCGATTATAAATAAATGTTCACTCGTTCAATCGTTCAATTCGAACAATGGCCCCTTTATAAGTCAAGAATGGCAAATTAGCAGATAACCGAAACGATAGTAATCGATCTCTCGTGTGAATCAAAGTGGTTTATTTACGCTGTTGTCAATTTATACGCGCGCGCGCGCAAAAGAGAGAGAGAGAGAGAGAGAGAGAGAGAGAGAGAGGGTGGGAAACAGCGCAACGAGAAAACGATGATAGACATGCAGCAGAGGGAAATTACTTTGGCGAAATGAATCGGAAAGCAAATAAGTCGCTGTTTTATATCGCGCTGCGTGTGTACGTACGCCGAGCCGAGCATGGGAAATCTCAGCGCCGCGCTGGCGAAAAACAGTTTATTGAAACAGTCTCGAACGAATGGACGTCGCGGGCGTGGTGTTACGTCGCGAAATGAAAAAGCTACAACGGTAAATATTCATAACTTCGACTGTACGGGCGAGCGGGAGAGTAGGAGAGCAGAAGAAATATAATTCAGGTGAAAAAAAGAAAGAAATTCCCGGCGACGAAGCAGATAGCGCGAAAGGAAAAGCTGAAGATGATGGTTTCACCGCCATCATTTGAAAGAAAGGATCGCCATTTCGGAAGCTTACGTCCGTGCATCCAATTTCCATGCTAATTGAAACGCGACATTCGCAGATTGATTCTCGTCGAATTTTCCCTTCGTCGAGAATTATATCTTTGCTCGTTCGCGAGCGCGAGGTGTCTCAGATTTTCCGCTTTCACCTCGTTATCGGGCAAACGTTACGTCATTGAATTACGTGCTTCGATTATTGCGTAACGCATGAAGATCATCTGATCGATGAGATAAAGATGTACAATCTGCAGAAAAAAAAAAAAAAAAAAAGAAAAAATAATTACTGTTTATAAGAAGATGCACGAACACACGAATATAATGCTAATCGGAAATGAGCTAGCCACAGGGTAAATTATACAAATTGATACTGGGGAAAGCTGAAAATTAATATCGATACCAAGAGTTTGACACGCTGTGTGAAATTCCGCTGTTTGAAATCCACGGGAGGAACACTCTGCAACAGTGAGAAATTTTGCAAATCGTAAACTAAAAGACAGAACGAAATAAGCAGATAGAAAATAATCGAAACGTACTCGACGTGTTTTTTTCAAGGTGAGCTGCGACAAAGCCTTCTCTCTCTCTCGCTTTCTCTCTTTCTTTGTCCGGGACAATGATTTACGCCGGTCTGGATTGGAAAAACGGGGGCACACACGCAGGTGCGTGCGTGTCCTAGAGCGGGCGAGAGAACTCATGAAACATTCATGCGGATACTGCCACCGTGACACCGCTTAAAACTGCGTGCAAAAAATGCACCCAGCTCGCGCGAGGGTGATATAGGCACGTTCAAACGATTTCGCGGTTACGTGGTTTTCCGCCTTGATTTCTCTCGCGAGCGTCTCTCGGAACGTCCCTTCGTTGTTGCGTCGAATTTTGTTACGCTACTCCGTACTAACAGCCCTCCCTCTTGTTTGCCCCCTTCTCTCTCTTTCTCTCTCTCTCTCTTCTTTTTTTTTCTTCCTATTTACTTACGTGCGATAGTAGTTTTTATCTTCTCTCTTTTTCTTTTTCCTTCTCTCTTGCAGTACGATTTTGAGAAATTTCGAACGCGACGAGAAGTTCTGGAAATATTCGGAGAAATATTTTCGAGATTTCGAGTATCATTTAGACACGATTTGAATTGTAGAAGAAACTCAATCCGCGAGAGTCATTTGGTCACTTTTTGGAGCGTCTTGTTTAAAATCTGCGAAATTTGGAAGTTGCTGAAATATATTTGGAGAAGAAGTCATGGAGAAGTTTGGCCAGTCTGGAAATATTTGGAAATTTTTCGTATTTTACGTATTCAAATGCGTGTTTAAATTTGGAAATTGTAGAAACACGTAGACGCGATGTCGAAAATTTCGAACGTTTTGCGGATGTTCGAGCGCGAAATTTGGAAAATTCAGTGATATTCAAATGCGACGGAGAATTTCAATAACTTTCGAAATGTTTACACACAGTTTTGAAATTTTTGAAGTTGTTTCAATGCTACAAGAATTTTAGAAATACTCTTAGAAATATTGTTTAGAGAATAGAGCATTGTGTCGTGATGATTGAATATCAAATTCGATTCGTTATTTTCGTGTCAAATTTTTTAGTCATTTATAATATTTTCTCAACAATTTCTCAATCAGCGAAGACGATAATAATGTAGGATTTCAAATTATCTTTGGTTGAATTTAATTTTTTATCACCTCATCTCAAGATACAAATTAGTAGAATTAAATTAGAAATTAGAAATTAGAATTCTTCTAATACAACATATAATTCTATAGCTCTACAGTTATCTATAATTCACACTTCTCGAAGGTTAAAATAGCCGGGTTTCATCGATTAAATCAAACGTCCAAACACCATTTAAAACTTGGACAAACAACTCTGCTTTTAGAATGCATCTAATGCAAGGTGCTCCGAACTTTATTCGATAAATTGTTAGAGCAACGCACGAGCTACAGATCTTTCATTTCCAACGTTGGATCGTTTGTAGACGCGGCGAGAGCTCTTTTATTGGTTTAAAGAAGATTGATCGTTCGAGATGTACGGCTCGCGGGATCGACTATTTCCCACTTCTTCTCGATCGTTCGCCATCATCGTTCCTCGTCTCCAGTTCCAAGTGAATAAAACGATCTGATCACGCTTTTCCGAAAACTTCGACCCTTAATCATTTTAATCGCGAACTCTCTGGGCGAATAATTTTCGCGTTACTATTCTCTTCGTTTGACAGTGCGATGGGTTAATCGACAATCCCTTACTATTTTTAATTAATACGCAACATTCATCTAGAAAATAAGCGAAAATTTGTTTAGTGCAACAATGTTGTATCAGTGTTATTACACTCGTGACGTAAGAAAGAAAAAAAGAGAGCGAGAGAGAATTAATCGTAATTAGAATAAAATTTTTCTCATTTGGAAATTAACAGATCTCTAGGTGGAACGCTTTTCGAATTGGAATGAAATGAAAAATTTCGCCCGACGAGACGAAAATTAGATATCAGCGGCGAGTCGCGGGGAAGCGTCTCGTTGCCCAACGATTGTGATCGGTGAATGGTGTGTTACACCATGACACCAGGAGTCATCATCGAGCATCCTTCTCGATCCGACGTACGGCGAAATATTGAGCGTGCATCGGGAATGCTGGCTGCTCGAGCATATTACGGTCGCGGTCGAGAGGATCAGACCGATATATAGTCGTTGGAGAGAAGATCGATGAGAAACTGATCGGTATGCGGGACACGCGACGTCTAAACCGGCGATTATCATATTTATGAATGTCTTCTGTTGGGGCGAGGCCGATGGCTTATACACGATGGATTTCCACCGTGGCCGATCCATTTCGTTTTCCCGTTACGGGACGTTCTTCCGGCCCGTGATTGAATAATTAAGCCGTGATCGAATTAAATCCCAGCCATTAACGTTCCTCGTTTTTCGTTTTTCGCGCGCCGAATGAAAAAAAAAAAAAAAAAAAGAAAGAAACGGGCGAAGCCGAATGGAAAATTCATCGCCGGATTAATTATCACGCGCGAGTATTTCTTAATCGGGTTTCCCCTTTGTCGGCAAGAATAATCGTCACGATTTTTTTTTATCTGTTTCGTTCAGTTCACAGCTTCGGTCCCTTCGCGAAAGAAAGCTCCACGACCTGATCCGAGTTGCGATTAGAGAATGAAATTGATGCTTGTTTCCGATTGTTTGAACAAGAATTGCAAGTTTGCGATTTGTTTCTTTCATTTTGTTTGTAATTTTTCGTTGACTTGTTAGTTCCATCAGGGATATTTACTTGCAATTTTTGAATAGAGTTTACGAGTGTTTGAAGTATGAGTTTGAAAGCAAGTCTGTTTCTGATAAGATGTCTATTTTACTGGGAACAGTTAAGGTACTCTTGTCGATGAATTTGCTTGAATAAACTTTGCAAGCGTTTGGATATAAATTTCGTTGAAAATTACTTGTTCGTTATCAGCGATCAGTCGTTGTGAGTTTTCGATTTACATCTCAATTCCAATGTGACCAATGTTTTAATCTAATTTTAAAGCATTCTTTTTTTTTTTCAATAGTTCAGAGAAATCGTAGTGTAATCTTGTTTGCGACAGTGATCGCGTGATAATAGTTCTTCTTCGTGGATAACGTTTAAAACGTATATAGATTTAACGTCGTAAGTCTGTTTCAGGTGATTCATCTTTTTCGTTCGGAATTGATCGAAGCATTTTCGACCCCGTGACACTCTCCTCGTCTCTCACTCTGTTTTCAAGTTACACCATCTGTCCCAGTTGCGTAATCCCTGTATAGGTATAGACCGAAACGGTACAAAATAATACACCTGCGACATACATATGTATGTATTGTACATAACATCTCGCAAGGGATCAGAAATATTCAGCGTGACATACATATTCCACTCGGGTCGTGAGAGTTGAAGGGTTAATCAAACGTTTGGATAGCGCAACGTTCGAATAGTAGAACATTTGAATAATAGCTGCTCACATACTGTAGATTCCAATACACCGAACATTCATTACAGAAGAATTTTTTACTTGGGGCACATATTACGTGCATTATACGACAGAACCTACGATATGCGAACTATAGCGAGACAGAAAAATATTTGGTCAGTGGAATTTGTCAATGATGGAGCAACCGATTTTTCTTTCTCGTTTTTGTATTATAATTGCCTGTGCTTGAACGAATTGAGAAAATTGCCGGATTATTTAAGAACGTCATATATTTTGTAACTATATTTTTAGCTTTAACTGTAATTAGTCAGTAGGATAAGTAGATCCTCGTTATATTCGTTTTATTTTTTTCAGTGTGAAAAAAACGTTATACTTGAGATATGTTCTTGTAACACTGGAACTACCGAAGATGGTCGAAATGGCCAATTTGTAATTTTTATTAACACTAGAACTATCACACCAGTCAAAATGATTGGTTTTACAATTTTATTTTAAAATTTCTATTTCACGTTACGATTTTTCCCCCCACAATGATGCAATGACTTTCACAGTGATAACTAAAGAAATAATATAATGAATTTTATTTTCTTTTTATTTATTAGAAATCAAAATAATTTTGGTAGAAATAACTTTGTCTTAACTATCGGTAGTTCTAGTGTTAAACATTTTATAGATGCAAGATGGTGTATTTTTAGAGTTTTAAATGATTTTTCTTTTTTTTTTTTCATAAAATGTACGAATAAAGCCTCGCGTGCTCCGTTCGATAATTTTATTCCTCGATCGTTGATAATTCTAGCGTTAGTATTGCTTTCTTAGCAAAATCCTGTATCTCGTGTGTCAGTAAGTTCTTTTACATGTCGAGCAAGAATAAATCTTTTATCAATAAATATTCTGTTCAGATAATAGAATACGGTATATTTCACAAAATTACGATTAAAATATCTCTTTTAAAGAATAAATCTTTTATCAGTCAAAAAGAATAAATCTTTTATCAATAAATATTCTGTTCAGATAATAGAATACGGTATATTTCACAAAATTACGATTAAAATGTCTCTTTTAAAGGATAAATCTTTTATCAGTCAAAAAGAATAAATCTTTTATCAATAAATATTCTGTTCAGATAATAGAATACGGTATATTTCACAAAATTACGATTAAAATATCTCTTTTAAAGAATAAATCTTTTATCAGTCAAAAAGAATAAATCTTTTATCAATAAATATTCTGTTCAGATAATAGAATACGGTATATTTCACAAAATTACGATTAAAATGTCTCTTCTTAGTAATTCTTCGACATGGGTTAACATTTTTTTTTTACAGAGATCAAAAGATATATCGTTCCATTTGAAAGAACGAACGGTTTCTCGATGTTAGCACTGCTACAAATATGAAGGATCGAAGCACGCCACGTTGGCCAGAGAAAGATGGTACTTTTTCGCAAAAACTTGTCTACCATCCGTATAAGAGGAACGCTGGCCAGCTAATGGCTGTATAAACATCTCTCTCTTTCGCTTCTCTCCGTCTTCCGCTTTGATTCTTCCTATTCTACCCGCAAAATCTTGAAACACACAGTTCCGACACACACAGACGAACGTGTGTGTGTGTGTGTGTAGCGCGAGCGTGTTCCTCGACGAGACAGACGTCCCCGTTGGACGTTTGAAATTCGCGCAACGCGACGAAACACGGTTACGGCGCGCCTTTGTACGACGGTTTAAAGGTTTGCTCGCTCGCATAAGCAAGTGAGAGAGAAAGAGAGAGAGAGAGAGAGAGAGAGAGAGAGAGATACAGAAACTCGCGAGAAAGTGGCGACGTGCGAAACGAAGCCGTAAAGTACACACACCTTGCTCCGAAACCTCCTTCCACTCTCGTTGGCACAATTAATGCGTCGGTGTGCATCAAACACGCTGTTAATGTGTATTTTCTGAAACATTAATAACTTGGGCCCGGTCGCGGAAAGTAATTGAAATGCGTTCACGGCCGGCGGTGAATCTCCTTCCTTCCTCTCCCTCCAGCGTTTAAATTCCGCGCTGTAGCGCGCGCGTTCACGAGAAATAATTAGAACGTAATGGAATTTCTGGCACCGGTGCGGCGTGGTTCGTCAAATCGTACGAAATAACGTAGTGCCGACGTTTCTAGCAGAACCCTGGCGGAACGATTAAGACGCAAGTATACGTACATACATACAGGCTGGCGAAAATATTCGGATACTCGCTGATACACGTGTGCACGTACGTAGCAGAGGCATATAACGTCGAAATGAATGTGAAAATTTAGCTACTTCGATTAATATCGGCGCTGTTCGAGTTCAACGTCGGAGTGTGATAATGACGTTTATTTACGGTGAAGATTGCGATCTCGATAAGATGAAATACAAATATTGAAGATATTGTACGTATTAGCATAAATATTTTGTGGTTTCTATATATACCGCAACGTGTAATCAAGAGAGATTCTTACTTTATATGTATGTGTATATGGTAGACAAATGCAGATTTCGAACACGTGTGTTTCTATTACACGTGTTCGCGTAATACGTGTATTGTAACTGTTGAATGTAATTGAAACGTAAAATTTTCTGTCTCAATCATGGTGGAATCTCTTTCTCTCGACTTCAGTTCATTGTCTTATGTGTGTATTACATAATTACATACTATACAGATATATGCTCAATATATATTAATTATAATATATACAATTAAGTGTAATAATACATATGGCCGATTAATACGCGCAACAGAAAAAAATGAATCGAGAAGAAAGAAGAAAAACTTTTTCTCATTCGAGTCTTCGTTCTCGTGTGAATCGAGTTTGAAAATTTATTACACGTTCGGGTTATAGTTAATTCGTATTTCGTATTGCGTTTAATTAATTATAATATATTCACGCTGTAAAATAATTAAAACAACTCGAGAGCGGAGATCGTTCGGCGGTCGCCGAAATACAAAAAAAAAAAAAAGAAGAAAAGTAACGATGCGTATTGGATGACAAGCCACGTGGCCCGTAAAGTTAACGATAACGAGTTAATTACCGCGTCTGAATCGCGCTCGTATTAATTAACGTAATTGACACGCGCATTAACGAAGGATTCGATTGGCCGCACGTTAATGACGAATGCGTTGCCGCGATGAAAAGCACAGGGGAGGGGTAGGCGGTGGGGAAATTATTTAACGGGGTTGAAAGGCGTCAGTTACTGCGGCCGCAATTAATCCAAACGAAATTTTCGTCTAAATTACGTGGCTGAAACGTTAAATAGGCCGGCAAATAAGACGACTCGTTTCATTTTCTTAATCGAAAAACTGAAATATAAAAACTCGTCGTTTCTCCATAATTACTCTACGTTAGAGTTTATATAAATAATGTTATACATTATGTTTACTTATTATAATAATTATTATCAATAATTTAATTATTATAATAATATTTATAATACCAATTACACCTCGTTTGTCCTGTGAAATGAAATAAACCAAATACGAACAATATGTTTATCGTGTAAAATAGTATCAGAATATATTATGTAAATTAAAATATAGTTAACCAACGTTTCATTCGGCGTGTCTAGTTTATTTCAATTTTCATTTACACGAAGTTTTCTTGTTATTAACGTTATTAGATGAGAAAGAAGGATCTTTCTTATCTCGATGATGAATTTTTTTAAACTTCATCGGAGAACTGTGCCGTACTTATGTATGTACGTATTATATAACTTTTTATAACAGACGCTAGATTTCATTGCATGTCGATCAAGGTTTTTCTTCAAAATCAATTTCATCGCGTAATTACTCGTCAAGAAAAATCATTCTCAAGGTAAATACTTGTAACTCTGCAAGTAAATTACATTTCGTTAGCTAGTGTCCAGATACTTTTCAGCGTACAATGTGTGTGTGTGTGTGTGTGTGTGTGTGTGTGTGTGTGTGTATTTACTCGAGTACACACAGTGAGCAGCCTGAGTATATAGACGCGTATCGGACGTAGCGCGTTGGACTTAGCCTAAGCGGACATTCGATATCGATGGTTCGAGCGCACATTAGATGCAGCGCAGCGTACTTAGTTTAAACTCACATCAGTCGCAGTACAATATAGGTTAAGTACATACGAGACGTAAGCACATCGAGCATGAAACAGCGTAGCCTAAGCTGCCGCACGGTGTGCCCATAGTTCAGGTGTTTATTGGACACATCGTTGCATCATTGGGAGCATTGGATTTCGATCTAAATGTCTGAAAGATTCTTTTCGAGGGGCAGGGGATTCATACGAATGTTAATTAAATGGCGCAGCATTGTCTTTTTCAAACTTCACAGAAATACGAAAATGTTGATCGATTAAAAGATCATTATCGATTTATCATTACTTGCAGATGAATCGTGAATTTTGATGCGTTTTTTTTTTTTATATTTCAGTGAATATGTAGCGCAATCTAAATAGAAATTCGTTTTGTGTAATATATTTTGGATTGGCCGGAAAGTAGTTACAGTTTCCTTCTGATAGATGGACATATATATTCATTATATTTAGAAAAAGAAAGAAAGAAAAAGAGGAAGTCTGAAAAATCCTGTGACGCTTACTATATAGTCTCTAATTTAATGCACGAATTTTCAATCATTTCAGAAATTGAATAATGAAGTAATCGACGGCAGGCCATTGATACCAATATTCGCGCGTTAAACTAATATAAAAATTCGCAGCGTAATTATAACAAATTATTACCTAGCTTGCCTAATGCGCTAAAGCAAAACGATCGCACCTCGGGCTTGATCGATACTTCAGCGTACATCTTCTCCTTAGACTCTCGGCTCTCGTTCGTTTTCCTCGTTTTCTCTCGCTGTTTCGCCGGGCGTTCCTACACCGGCCTCTTTCACCGCGGCGAGAATTAAAAATATTTAATTAAAATTAATGAAACACCTACGTCACGCGTGGGAAGAGGCGTAGAGCTCGGTAATTGGAGAGGTCTGAACCACGGGGGCTTCGCGCTCCCTTTTGTCCGCACCCTTCCCCCACCACCTATGGGGTGTGCACCCCTTTTTGTCCTTCAGTCATTCCTCCTCTACGTGACTGTTTCATCGTGTAATTCTTTCCTTCTTCGTTCATTTCCTTGTCTTCTCTCTTCTTCTATTTTTTTTCTTTCTTCTTCTTCTTCTTCTTTTTTTTTTTTTTTAGTAAAAACAGTAGATTTATGGGAAACGACCCGTGCTTGTCTCGCCTGTACAGCGGTGAAGTTACACATGGGAGGCTGTGAACACCGAATGTTGGACGCACGGTCGTTCTTTTTAATGACTGAAATGGGACGTGTTGATTTTGGGGGGGGGGTTGTCTCGCCGGAATGAGCGTGTCACTCGTGTCGGCGTGTTGGCGCACATGCTGACGGAGGATATAAACAGGGAAATTTTTTTTATTCCGAGCGTGCCTCTTTTTTCCCTTTGGATGATTTGAGTTTCCTCGTAAGTTTGAATTTTTTTTTTTTTTTTGAATCTTGGAGCGATTTGAATTTTTTTCTCTTTTAAGTTTATTAATCGACGTTCAACATCGTGTTTGTAGGATGTAACGCGATTGAGAATATCACATAAACGAAATTCATAATTTTGGATGACAAAGTGAAATTCGTCATCTCGAACGGCGAATTAAAATTCGCAATTTTTAACGTGACAAACTCTGAGAAGAAAAGAGAAAAGAAAAAGAAAAATGAAAATTAGAAGCTTTAGATAAGAGTGTAACATTTACAATCTCGAGTGTAAAAGGAAGATTCTCAATTAAACGAAGTCGACGAAGTTAAATTAGAATATCTAAAGTTAAATAAGTTTCGCGCGTTCGTCTAAAGGAATCATTGGTTCAAAGGAAATCATTCGGTTTACATTTCCAAAGAAATGTATCCAAAATAGAAATTTACTTGATCCAGTGAATATTATAACGAGTACTCTGCTTTGGAGATATTTCATTTATTTTAAACGTCATATTCTTTTAGAAGAAAAAAAAAAAAATGATCGAAATGCCGACGTTGAATTCAGATGAACTTCAAGTATGAAAATTTAACAATTGAAGTCTTTTAAAATCTCACCTAGTGATTTGAGTTTAAATCGACATAGGTCGCGAGTGTTTCATAATGTTCCACTAAGAATATTATAATAAATACTCCACTTTAGATATTTGGTTTTTTCCTCTTATCTTTACGAGTAACAACTGAACCGAAACAGAAATTTACGTATTTCACCGCGATACTTCTCGTTTCGTATGTATTTTTATATCTCTGAATTTCCCTCGTCTGATTATCGCTAAACCATTCAAGAGATTTGTCTGCCGATTTGCAGCCGAGTCTACCGGCGTATATAATCGTTGTAATAGCTCGATGGCTTTTTCCCGCGTGTCTCTCCCTTAAAAGCAGATCGTCCGACGCTGCTACGAGGCGAGCACGAAGCCGTAATTAAACTTCAAACACTGCGTTCGCCGCGCATCGACTGCAGAACAGAGAGGAGAAGGTAGAGAGAAAAATAGAGAGAGAAAGAGAGAGAGAGAGAGAGAGAGTATAGAGCGAACAAAAATTTTTTTAATCACGCTGCTGCGTGCATCTCCCATCGCGCTATCGACGATCCGCCGGGCGAACTTCATTTCCTTCGTGTGGGACGCGCTCGTTGCCGCCGGGAAAAACTCAATTTTCCGGCAGTTTTCCACGCGTGGCTCGTGGAAATGCGTCCTCCTCGTCGGATAACTAACCGCTTTACTTCCGATGTCGTCAGACATAATAATTACGTCTCTGCCGTTCGAGAGAGTGTCACATCGAGGGGGTGGATCGCGAACGCGACACGAAAACTGAATAGCCAATTAACAGCAGTAGCGAACTGATGGGATTATAGCCAGATTTTTGTGCGAGAATTGTACATTTGTGCATAAACATATATATATATATATATATGTAGGTATATAATTTAGATGATTTATTATATTAAATAATAAAGAAAACGGAAACAAAACAACAAATGATAAATACAAGATAGACAACTCAAACAACAATAATTCGAATAAACTTAAACGACAACTCAAACAACAATAATTCGAATAAACTTAAACGACACAATTAATATACAACACAAATTAGTGTTTTGACCACCCTTATTCAACACTCTTCTTCGACTCTCTTCTGACACGCACGACTTTCTTCTTTTTTAATTCATCTTTCAGTTGTACAAATTTCATTGTCTCAATTTCTTCTAATTTGTCATTATTTTTACTTGCTTGCTCCATCTCGATCACGGTTTTTGCTTCTTCACACATAATTGATGTCTTGTTTTTATTCGTTGCGTAGTCACGCTTTCTTTTGATATCCCGGACGAGCCCCCAAAAATTTGTAGGTATATAATTTAGATGATTTATTATATTAAATAATAAAGAAAACGGAAACAAAACAACAAATGATAAATACAAGATAGACAACTGAAACAACAATAATTCGAATAAACTTAAACGACACAATTAATATACAACACAAATTACTCTTTTGACCACCATCATTCAACACTCTTCTGACACGCACGACTTTCTTCTTTTTTTAAAAAGAAAAACGCTCAGTGCCAACGCTGTGCCTCCCACATCACATTCATACTTTTCACTCACGCATCTTCAGCAAACAGGCCATCTATTAAAAGTAAAAATAACTAAATATATAACTGTACACAATGATTTCGATACTACATATATATGTGCGTGTGTATCTTGAATATATGATGATGTTCGTGGGATGTATGTTAGTCTCTCATTGCACATTGACTCAAGGGCTACTGATCATTGGACATAATCACGTGGGCTGAAAGTTCGAAAGATATTTGAAAATGTGTCTAGAAATTGTTAAATTAAACGTTAACGAGCCTCGATATTCATTTTTAATAACAATCGTCGTTTGAAAAATTATTCACGTTGTACGATAATATAACGCGAGAGTCACGATTTTGTTGCATTACACGTATGTTATGTTTATACGCGTTGTTAGTTCATAAAGGTTCATAAGATAAGACGAAGCATAAAAGATAAGAAGAATCTGACTGAAGCACCGCGCGTTCATCAGCCTCGTTGTTCCAACTTTAATGAATAATAATTAACCAATTCAAGCGCGTTGCAACGTGGACCGCGTCCATCCTTTCTGTTTCCACGAAATCAGGAGGCAGCCATTAATCACCGAGTTATTACTTCCGATGCGTGTTCTCTCGTCCTCTCGACCCAGCTCTCTCTTTCTCTCCCACCCCCGTTACTCGCCCCGTTCTCAGCTTTCTCATTCAGTTGCACACACTGTCGTTTCCCTCGTCTGCGCTCGTCTTTCTCCCTTTCTCGCGTGCTCGTTTCCTTACTCCCTCGCTTTCTCACCCCCTGTATATTTCATCCTTGCACTCGGCTGTTCGCCCCCGCACACTCATTTTCCCTCTCGCGTGTACACTATCGTTCAAAAGTACACCGAACTTGCACTCGCGTGTTTCCTGATTTCGGCTTGCGATTTCGTACCACGATCGGAATGCCAATGAGTAAAAATATAGAATTTACAGCGTTGCCTTCGAATTGTATTCGAAAACTTGAAACTTGGTCTTGCTAAATTTTTCTTTTTTTTTAGTGAAATCATGTTTCTTTGGAAGACGAGGAGATACTAATGTTCATTTACAGGCTGTTGTTGTTTGTTAGTTAAGATGTATTTGTAATAAAACTAACGCAGGGTATTTTGTTTATTTTTTGAATGTGAAATCGACGAGTTTGATAATTATCGAACACATTGTATCGAAAATTCTGCTTCAACCCCTTGACGTAACCTTGTCGTTAATTTATTCATTCCAATAGCATTCGATAGTCGCGATACTTACGAATGATGCGTACAGCAATGAATATATATTTATTTATTTGTTCAAATTGTACATTTGTTTTGGCGTGTTGAACGTGTATTATAATATTTGCATATCACGCGCATTTTTAAATTGCATGCACAAGCATTTGCAATTAGTTATTAAGTATAAGTATATTTTATAGTTTATAGTAATTTACGGACGTAAATAATTTTTAAACTAGTGCTTTGGACTCTGTCCACTAAAATAACATTCCCACTAATTCATCCATCCGAATAGGAAATTAATGAAAGGTAATGAAACGTGCGAGGTATAATTTAATTTTGAAACAAAATGATACTCACTTTTTGTTGCTCAATATCTCACTGAAGATAAATGAAAAATATATACAATATGATGTGAAAATGGTACAAAATACCTGATACAGTTACAAAATTTGTTGCAACTTATATATAAAATTACGTATACTATTATCGTTGACAAAGTATAGCCGAACCCAACCACGTTTAATACTCCCCAATTGCAATAGAATTCGACTTGCATCACAAGTATCCCGATACTTATGAGCGCTACTATAGACTCTCTTATACCATGCTCAGTCTCTCCCGTATCTCTCTTCTCCCTCTTTCACGTTTCCACCACGGTCTCGCGACCCTCTCTATCTCTGTCGCTCTCTCCGTCGATATGACGATACGCGAGGCATCGCGAATTCGTTCGAGGCCTGACCCTTTAAGCCAGACAGGCTTTTCTATGGCCTCCACCTGCAAAGCTGTATTGTAGTTCCACCCCTCCCTCCTCCCTCTCGCCCCCTACCCCCGGTGGTTCGTCGCCACCCTCGCAAAAGAGTTTTTTGCCTCGTGCTCTCGCACTCACACGGCCGCGCGATTATTCCTCTCAATACGCGGGTGCACGCGCGGGGGCCGTGCAGACACACGCGAGCGGACACACGCGTGTGTACACACGCCGGGTCCCGCGATATCCCATATCGTTGCTGTGCTCGGGCACAGAAACCCACCCCGGCGAGCCAGGAGGAGTGCTTTCGAAGCTCGCGCCTCTCGGCCAGACTGTCATTTCGATCCTGAAAGAGACTGCAGCGGTTCTCAGCGTGTTCAATTCACCCCCGACGACGAGAAGGTTGAAAAAAAAAAGAAATGAAAGAATAAAATAAGAGAAAGAAGCGGGGGAGGGGAATGAGAGGGGAGATAGGGGCACCAGACACGTTCACGGTCGAGCGATCAACTGAAATTTCTTACGGTTTCTCGAAATTCTTGCACATCGTCGGCGATTTTCAACTAGTTTTTTACTAGCGTGAATCGAGAAAGGCTTTGGACGCGAATGTAACGTTTTATTTATTTAAAATGAATCTTCGTTGTTTCTTAACCGGTGTCGTTAGATCTATCTAGATAGAAGAATCCATGAAATACTCTAATTCTATCACGCGAAATACTCCAGTATTGTATTTCTCCCCTTCGTTCAATTCATCGAAAATCACGCTTCTTGTCGTTATATTATTATGCGCGATGCATGCAAGCTCGAAACATTCTCAGTGAGCCGAAACATTCTCTTC
Source organism: Tetragonula carbonaria (assembly GCA_032399595.1). Classification (NCBI taxonomy): domain Eukaryota; kingdom Metazoa; phylum Arthropoda; class Insecta; order Hymenoptera; family Apidae; genus Tetragonula; species Tetragonula carbonaria. The sequence continues at coordinate 6,818,234 of JAUCRC010000015.1, read as the reverse complement.
CTCGCAGAACATTCTCGCTTTATCGACGATCCCGGCGAGTTCTGTGCACGTTCGTTCGCGTCGTTTACGTCTCCGTGGTACGTGAAGAATTTTTCGTCGCCGCGTTGCAACGAAATTTCAGCGTTCGGATGGTTTTTTCACAAAACTCGAAGTCGTCGAGTCGGAGAAGAAAAAGAGAGAAAGAAAGAGAAAAGAGAAAAGAGGAACGCTAGAATGTCTCGGTGATTCGTGGCAGCCCGTTACGAAATTACGGTGATTCCGTTTATCTCGATTCGTTTCCAAGCGATACTCGCGTATACAGCTTTTAACGTTCATATTAATTTCGCGCACGCCGTTATTTGCACGCGAAGTTGGCCGTCGCTCTCGTTGCGCAGACCGGTCATAAACTGCTGTTTGTTGACTGCGTTTACGCGAACGCTCGGGAAACGTTTCGTAACTTTTGCAAAAATGAATTATTACTACACGCGCTCGTGTTCGATATTTTCTCGATTTATTCTCGCAATTGAAATAATTGCCGACTTTTTCGATTTCAATTTGGGTCGAGCATGCTGCTTTGTTGCGGTTAGGATTTTCATGCAAGTTTGTATTTTTTAAGAAGAAATAACAGAGAGTTTCTTTTGCTGGATAAATAATTTTTCAGAGCGCCTCGATATTTCATATTGGACTATTTTATGTATTTTTTTTTTTTTCGTACTTTTATATGCATCCCCTGTAATTTTGGAACTTTAGAATCACCTGCAAGCCCATAAAAATCCACAATCCAGTTATACCGAGAAACTGTAGTATAGTCGGTCACAGAATATTTTAGAATTGAAGCTATTCCTTCAAATGAGATAGTCACCATTTTCTTTTAGAATTTAATTTTTTAACGTACGAATATTTTTTTACTTGCTCATTTTATTACAGCTTATATTAGAATATCATATTTGGATTATATTACTGTTATATTAAATTGAACAAGTGAAAATATCCAAACAGACTACACGGATTAGACAGAATAGTTGATTATATCGTTTCAAATAAAATTTCTCTCCATTGGATATTAATCCGTGGAACAGAAGATCGATCTTTGAATTGAAACGTAGTGGGAAATTTCTCACACTCGGTGGAGAACTAGAAAGAAAGAAAAAAAAAAAAAGGAGAAAGATCAGCTGCGGTTCGTGGAAAAAACGATGAACACCAAGGGGTTAATCATTTCGTATATGAACGAAAAACATTTCTAGTACGAATTTGAATTCGAATTCTAAAGCTCACGAGTTTTACGAATTAATCTTCCTCTCTCTTGGTTTGCTGCGGGAGCACCCGTTAGAAAATCGACGAGCGTATGCAACGAGTGGGCCCGTTGTAACGCTTCAGCTAGTCCCTCTGGCTGCTGCTACCCCTCTCTCTGCTGCCTCGTCGACTTCACCCCTCTCAAAAGAGAGGGTTCGAGGCGCAAGAGAAGCAAGCAGCACGCCGACCCGGAGAGACGGAAAGAGAGAGACAGTGTATATGTGTGTGTGTGTGTGTGTATGAGGGGGTGAGGCAAGGGTGCAGCCGTCGAGGGACGTGCGGCGAAGGGATCGTGCAGACACCCCCGTTCTCTCCCCTGCAGGCCGCCCACGCCATGATCAATATTACGCCCCAGAGCTACGGCATCCAAACCGACCTCGAGACGGACTTCTTCCTGTTCCAAGCATCCAGACGACCAAAGGGGAAATGCAACTTTCGGGAGGACGAAAGTTCCATCGAAATCGGAAGCCAGAAATTAGAAGGTTCGCTGCTGCGGGGGAGGAGAGCGTTTCTGGCTAGACGCGACGAACCATCGGTTGGGGAAAAATTTCGGGAAGAGGAAGCTGTCTCCCTGCGAGACGAAGACAAATGCGAGAGTTTCTTTCATTTCTTTTTTTTTGGTTTGGTGTTTCGTCTTCACTTTCTTTCACGTCTTGGCTTGAGGTGTGAAATTCATTCCTTTTCTCGCGAAGATTTTCGACAGGTTGAATCCATTCGTTTCCAATGGATCTTTTACGAATGAAGTTCTTTAAGAAACCGAGCAAATTTCTTTTCTGGTCCTGGACTTAATTTCATGGTGGTGTAGTGATTTTCCTTAGGCTATCGGCATGAATCTTTGTATCGGGAGAATTTTAAGAACTGACGTCTTCAGGGGAACCCATTACTTGTTATTATTATTATTATTATTATTATTATTATTATTATTATTATTATTATTATTATTTATATTACTGATATGTAATATTCATATATCAGTAATATAATATATACGTATGAAATTTATTACTCGCGGAAAAGGATAGGAAACAGATCTAAAAATATATACGAAAATTATAATATTTCAATGTTTTATATCAATATATTTCAATATTCAATAAGAACGTGCTATACGTGTTGTAACATCGAATTGGAATTTATCGTTTATCAAATTATCCCCTTGATTCTGAGATAAGATTAATCCCTCGATGATTAGGTTTGATAGCTAGATTTAGTTGATACGGAGTTCTTTAAAGATACTTGACGATATTATATCTTATCACACGTTGAAATTTGATAAACGATAAATTCCAATTCGATGTTACAACACGTATAGCACGTTCTTACTGAATATTGAAATATATTGATATAAAACATTGAAATATTATAATTTTCGTATATATTTTTAGATCTGTTTCAAACCATTGACTCGTCATCACGTTGAAATATTAATGAAATTTCAAGATGCTTACACATAACGGGCAACATATCCATTAAAAAAAAAAAAATCAAATATTTTACTCACGCAAAAATTTCCTATACTTTTCCAATTTACGAACAATCTTCAATCGTGTTATTTTTCCAATCAAATATTTCTCTCTTTTCTTCATTTTACACATGATTTTTACAACTTACATTTGCAGTTCATCATTCAGAGTCTGGGCATGATACCAGATGAATCTACATTAGTGTCATGTAGTGTAGTGATTGCAATTATTATCCGGCCGGTGGATGCAAAAAAAAATAACTAAACGAAACACATGAAATAATTGGCAATGGCCCCCTTTTCTTTTTCATCTATTAGCATGTTGGTAAATAAAGGCTCGGTTGGTACAGTTGTTACATAGTTGAGGAGGAATTGAAAACTCGCGCTGGCTTGCCCTGTAGAAAGGAAAGGCCCGTTCGACGGGAACTTTGTTGGAAAGTAAACACCGTCTGGGCGGAGCTGTATCTGTAAAATTTGATAGTTAATTCCGACTCGGCGACTTCTCGTCCAGCTTTTGTGCCTCTTGATGAGCCAGCTCTTCAGGAAGAGTCTAATGAAACCCTGGACTTGATATACAGTTGTTCGCGAAAGTATTTGGTTCACTTGTAGAAATTTTCACGAATATATCATACGCGTGTTGTAATGAAATATATCCTGACATTTTTAATGAGATTACATTGGCCACGTTTGAAACAAATCTAAAATTTGTGTATTTAACGCTGTATATATACGTAGCCATTTCTATCATAATCAAATGACCAATCACGAATTAAGAGTCCTTTTATTAAAGGAGTACAGCCAACTTAAGTGTCAATTTAATATAGGAAAAAAAAAATGCACGAAGTTACGTTTAGATAACGAGAGAAGAAATTATATATTTTTGTACATCTTTGTACAGCGAGAGTTGAGAAATGAACAAAAAAAGGTAACAACATGAGTACAGAATTTTAGATCGGTACGTTCAGTATTAATCACAAGTATCATGAAAGTAACAAATATTATAAAAGTATTTAAACAACCAATTATACAGTACAAGTATTGGAACAAGATGAACTTGTTGATTTAGTGTTGTCAAAGAATTTTAACATAAAGTTAAAGACCAGGAACGGTGAATGTTTCACCGATGTAAGTTTCACGACGAAATGGAGAAAGATGAAAATAAAGATTAAGATAAAGAAGAAGTAAAACCATTCGGGGTGAAATATTCGTTGGCGAGGCTAGTTGTTCGTTTGCACACGTTCGCTCGTACGAACGTTTTAAATTTTCAGGTTTGAATAAGAAGGGAGTTTAAAAAGGGGGTGGCTGGCCCGTTTAATCCGCCGCTGAATGTATTGTCGAAAGTATGTTGAATAGAAGAGATTGAACATATGGAAGTTCAGGAAAGAGCTACTACAATGTAATGCTCGACGGTCGGTAGATTTCGGCGAGAGTTCTCAGCGTATTTCCAGCTTTCTATTTTACGTGAAATAGTGTTTTCGCAGGAAAATCGCGGAAAATGGTGGTATTATACCGGACGGATATGAGTATTTAAATAATGATAATAAGTAAAAGAAATCAGAGGTAATATCCTCGAGCGTAAGAAGGGCGCTGAATATTATGGTGCAAAAAAAAAAAAGAAAAGAAAAAAAGAGGTATAACATAATGTGTAGTATATTGACTTACATATGCATAAAATATTTGTCACTTTCATTTCTACTTAAAGATTTTTCTTTTCCAAGGGCGCTGAATATTATGCAAAAAAAAAAAAAAAAAGAAGAAAAGAGGTATAACATAATGTGTAATATATTGACTTACATATGCATAAAATATTTGTCACTTTCATTTCTACTTAAAGATTTTTCTTTCACATTTAGTCGAAGACTATACTGTTTGTATATTATTAATACATATTAGGATTGTCAATATTTTACATACATTTCTAAAGTAACTATCACTAATGATAAATTCCTAGTCGCAAAAAGATGAAGCAAAATTGTACGCGTAGTTCGTTAACATTCGATCGATGCACACATTACCAAAGAACGAGGACGAACAGTGTAAAATAATTCATTTTGAACAGTTGATAATATTCTACGAAATTCTAGCATTGAAAATAAATGGTGTGCAATTCTAATATTTTTATTTACCAACGAACGAAATTATATATATATAGGTATTCAAATAATACTTCCAATGATATTTAAGAAATTAACAACATTTGACTTAGATACAGACAAGTTTCATGGCTGGAAGACAAAATAAATAAATGTACAAAAAAATGAAACAAGATTAATTAGTATGCATAACTGTCTCTTGACGTAGAATATCATTCAGCCAATCGGAAGGCAAGGAATAAAGGGGAAACGAGCGCGGATCAATGGTAACAGATAAAAATCGCTGGTTTTGAAATTATTCGCGCGTAACGTAGCGATCCTTATTACTTTGTTGCTCCGATGAAAACAAAGCGCTGCCGTGCTCTTGGCAACGAGAAATTTCTGCTCGCCCGCGAATGGGAACAAGCCACTCGGATGGAAAGCCGGTGTTGTTGAAAAAAGATGAGGTTTCCATGACAAATGGGACACCATCGATGCACGGCCGTCAGCGTGGAAATTTCTCCGTCGTTTATCATGTGGCGATGGTGCAATTGGTACGCACGTGACGCGGCCCTGGCCGAGCGTACAAAAAAAAGTTTCTCGATTGATATGTCGGAATTCAGGCAGTTTCAGTTTTGCGGCGGTGGAAATAGATAATCTTCATTTCTTGAGAAATCGTCGCGTGATTTATATACCTCTTCTGGTATATTCGCTGCTGTAAATATTCTTGGAAATTTTTGGAGACACTTCGCTTTCACTTTGTATCGTAACATACCTGATTTTTTGTTGATTAACTTAATTAAGTGGGAAATTGTACAACGACTTATCGGTTCATCATAGTCTTAAATGTTTAAACGCTAAGATAACGAAAGTTCATTTATAGAGAACATATACGTATAGTTGATTGATTTGAATTTAACTACTATGAAATTTATATATTTTTTTATATAATGTTTCTTAGTTCGTGCAGAGTCCTTCGCGTATAACAATAGAATATTGTGTATAATTAAAATATCACTTGAGCTGAATTCACTTCAACAAAAAAATATGCATAACGAAATAAATGAAAAGTGTTAACGAGTTCCAAAACTAAAAGAAATGTATCGAATAAATTGAAATATCGAACTATGAAACGATCGAACGAGAAAAAATGTTAAACTAATGTGCATAGGTGTAACAGAGCTACAAAATTGGAAATTAATCGATTTCAAGTCAGTCAATAACTAATGAAAATCTAATTTTCTCTTAAACATTTGAGACGTATATATATAACACAGTTATGAAATTCGTATATTTCTCAAACTCTGTCTAAACTATATCAAATTATCTGTATTATTATAGATAATTTTCTATACAATATAACATAACGATATATGATTCGCTATATTATTTCAAGTAATACAACAATTCAATTGTATCAAAACACTGGTAGATCGAAATATGAATCCCGTGAATAGATTTCGAGATTCAAATTGATACGATCAATTTGTCGTTATGCATTCCCTAAGAATTTAAAACAATAGTCCGGCGTGTTCCGAAGATTCACAGCGCATCTCGAACTTTTTCACCCTCGTGAAAAAGAACCTTCGCTGAGTAAACGTTTCCAGCTTGAATCCGCTTCGACGTCGCCGGTCGGCTAATTCACCGGCTACGTCCACGCGTCGCACACATCGCATTAACCTCGTTACCCCAATTTCTAAACCGCGAAACTGTTCATCAAGTTCGAAAGCGAACAACCCTCGAGATCTAGCGTGCCATTTCTCATTCGCCGATTTATTATTATCGTCGTCGCGATTTACAATCTTGTTCTTCAAGATTTCTTCAAATCTCGTAAGCCAACAAACACGTAAATAATTTTCACACGGTCGCGAAGGCAGCACAGGAGGAGGGGGTTGTCCGCTTGAGGAAGGAAAATAAAAAGGGTGCATGCAGCCTCGACGACAGACGAGGAGGCGCGAGGAGAAGCAAGGGTGAACGAAAGAAGAACTCGAAGGGGCGGCGAAGAAGAAGAGGTTGGAACAGAAGCAAAGCGGCGCAGCGACGACGGGGGGCGAGGACGTTCCGTCGAGGACGGAAAGGGGGGTGGGTGGGGGCCCGCTCGAAGGGAAAAAGGGGGATGAAGAGAGGGAGTCGGAGAACCAGAGGAGTGTCACAATAGCCTGCAGATTGGAGAGGCAGACGGTACAGTCCCTGACCTGGTCGTGTACAGTCTGTTTCGAGGTCTACGCGCAACGGAGAGATGTGAGAAATAATGCTGCTCCCCTTCCGCCTCTTGGTTCCGTTTCCTGGCCCGACCAGACCGCGATATTACTACTTGGACAAATACGGATATGCACGATAAACCGGGCTTAATAGGGTGTTCGAACGGAACGCAATCTCTGGGTTCTCAACTTCTCGCCGATCGTTGGTTTTATTATATATTGTGTCACGTGAATTGAGGATGGGAAGGGAAATGGCGATGGTTTGACTTACGATTTTCAGATGTACGTGTGTGTATATACAGTGGTTGTCTTCGATAAGTTCCCGGACAGATCGTTTTCGCAACTTTCTTCTCCCGCTAAAAGACTTTTTATTCTTACGACGTGTAAAGGATATATTATACGAAAGGATGCTGTAAACGTATTTGTTTAAAAAATAAGTGTACAGATACAATACAATGGTGGAAAGAACGAGTTCGATTCGTAATTTTGTGAAATGGAATTCATATTTCGTAGGAGAAATGAATAGGTACGATATGTAATATATCCTGAAGCAGATGATTGTTATTAATGTTGGTAAAAAAATTTTTAATTCTTATACATGTATAAGAATTAAAAATTTATATATATATATATATAAGAATTAAAAATTTATATATTTATATATATATTTATAAAATTTATATATATTTATATATTTATAAAATTTATATATATATATATAAGAATTAAAAATTTATATATATATATATATATATATATATATGCAATATAATTTCTAATTTCAAACTTTCCATCACTGTATAGTACAATTTGCAATATCTACAATTATTATATTCTTTAATATATTAGTAACAGTATCCCTAAGTATACGTATTATAGTTATTGCTAGATATTAAATTCAATTCTGTTTTTCGAAAATGACATATCGCAGTAATTTATATTATTTTTCTAGGCATTCTTTTCGTAAGAAGATCGCGAGCGATTGTGTATCGAGTGACAAATTTAAATAATATTTGAATTGATTTACGACTACTTTCTTGAAATTTTCGAGACTCAGAAGAGAATTGGATCGCGAACTTAAATCTTTAACATTTTCAATCTGTAAGATTCAAGCAATTGGATAACAAATTTAGATCTTTAGTTTAATTTGTTGGATCGATTTACACGAGGCTATAAATTTGGACTTTCAAGTTTAACGCAGGTTTTATATAAAATTATCTTTTATATTTTCGACATTTTAAAATTATACTAATGGTACTAATTTCTATATATATTCAACGAAAAAAAAAACCAGTTAAAAAACACTGATTTATAAAGGATCTTGCACACTTTATGTTTATTTATTTATACTTATTCTATGTATACATTTTATACATTTTGTAGATTGCATTTTACACAGCGCATTTTACGTGCACCTTAAGGAAAAGGAAATTGCGGGAAAAGTGAAAGAATAGGGGTGCATCCAGTATGTATGTGAGATTCGCAAGGTTAAAAAAGCTTTTAGCCGCCACTTCTTCCTACGAAGTTCGTTGTGAAAAAAAAAATAAAGCTTGTAGCAAAAAATAGAATGGAATATACGTTCTTAGTTCAACCCCTGTAAAGTTACGTTCTACCTGCACGATGCAATAAGACAGCCGCCTAATGGAGAAACTTCCCTCGAAGGATGTAAAGCTGTCAGTTTTTTAGCATCGTTATTTCAATTTTCACTTATTTCTGCCGAAACTTTAAATAGGTTGAACGACGCTGCGTGATATAAAAAAACACACACACACACACACATCGATACTTTTCGTGGAATTTTCAGAAATTTATGTTCACTAAATATGCGAACGAAAATTTGAAGAAAAATTGTCAACATACTCGATATTTATCTTCGAATCCCGACAAACTTGTTTTTTTTTAACAAACACGCTGCAATTTGTGTGAAACCTGCCTTGCGAAATTATCGCAAGGAAACTACACCTTTACAGCTACGAAATTCAACTGTAAAATTAAAAATGTTCTCTTCAAGCTGCGAACGCTTCAAAAATTATTAAAATGAAATAATCCCTTCCTTTAGATCTGTCCCCCGGGACATAAATAATTAAAAGGAATCGTAACTTTCAACTGTAATCCGAAATTGCAGTCGCGAACAGATCACGAATCGAACGAATCCCTGAAACAGAATGATAAATGAAAAAAAAAAGAAAAAGTTGCAAGGATTGACAAAGGAAGAAATTGTTCTTCGATCACGCGGCAGCAAATTATTACAAATCTTCTGTTTCGCTCTTTTCGCTCGAACGAATCCCCGTCTCTGGAAATAACTGGTTAAACGCGTGGGAAAGAGGCAGGTCAGAAATGTTCTCTTTCGATTTATTTAGCCGGCTCCCACGGGAACGTCGGGGCTCTTCAGTTCGCGGATGGGATGGAAGGAGGGTGTGAGGGGGTGGGACGAGGTTCGCGCTGAAAGTTCTGATAATCATAAGTCACTTACGTAATTTTAAGGGGCGCGCAATCTCGCGTTTAATCGTAACTGCATTCTGATGTTAAGAGATAAGTTAATTAGATGGAGCCGCCGGTATAGCGGCGGCCGGCCGTTGCTATAGTTTCCGGCAAGTGAATTAAATTGTTTGTCGCCGCAGCTAATTCGTTTACACGGGCATCTGGATACTACGAGGTCCACGCGTGCGACTTGTCCACATCTCGGACCGTGCTTTATCCAACATCTCTCTCGTCCAAGTGGTTTCAATCTAGACCTGATGGCCTTGTACCACCATCGTGGATCTTAATTCACGCGTTTCACATCGTGCTTAGTGTTCACAGATGTTAGTCTATCTCGCGGAACTGATGTTATTTTTCTGGCGAGAAATTTTGCAAGGTTTCTCATTTCCACGCTCCAGTCTTCTATCGAGAAGCTTAATTTCTGGTGAAATTTTCTCTCTCTTTTTCTCTGTTTCTCTCGTTGCGAGCATGATGAAGTAACCATCGAGCGAAATCCCTGTTTCTTCTAGATAAATTTCAGTCGAGCGAAATTGAAGTTGAAGCATTCCTTGAATCGATATAATTTCTCGATGCAGGTTGATGCTTCCTTTCTATAGAGAATCTATGATAGTATCGGTTAATGGATTAGGAAACGTGTGGTTTCATTTGGAAAAAGTGGAGGTGCTTTCGACAAAAAGAGAAAGAAAGAAAAAAAAATTATTACTTTTTCTGTATCGAGCAACTTTTGACGATCGTCTCCGGAAAAACAACGAAGATACTCAAGTGCCGATACTGAAATAACGAGCGAGCATTCTGCCGAATTTTACAGAGGTTTGCAAAAAAACTGTACTATTGTTATTAATATTATCTGAACTATTATTATTATTAATGTTACTTTGGTAAATTCGCGAAAGGAGCGACGATCTTTTTAAATTTAAACACCTCGCTTGTGCCTCGTTGTCTCGCATCGTGCGTAAATAAATTCACGAAAGCGAGTTTCAATCGCAGTTTCCAAAAATCGAAACTTTCGATCGGAGTCGCCTGTTCAGCAGAGTTTCGAGAGACTGGCAAAAAAAGAATCTCACGAGCGGAAAATTCGAATTCCCGCAAGATTCTGCAATCTTAGCGATATATAATAAGTGATCCTCTTCGTCCAACTTCTCTTCGCCCATTTTTTCGACAAACTCCACGTTCATTTGCCGGCGCGATCGATCGATCCGCGGATCCACTCTGCCATCTTAATTAAAAAGTGTGTTCGATGGAATTGGCCCCGGCGTGGAAACCCGTGGGAAGACGATAGACGGAGAACGCGAGAAAGCGGTCGAACGACGAGCGCCGATAGACAAACAAGAGTCCATTAATCCGCGAGAGAGAAGAACGGGGTTGGAATCGCGACGTTAATAACGCTCGAATACGATCGAAGATCGAAGAAAGTCTTCGCCCTTCCCTTTGACTAGGGACTATAATAAACGCGGCAAGTAGAATTGGAAAGTTCGTGATTCTTCGTATTTCAGCGGCACGGAGTTGGGAAATGACGGAATTATAACGTAAAACGTCAAGGGCTGACGGCGATAAAACGCGGGAACGTTCGGGAAATTCGTGGAACAAAGCACACAATTATTGGCCGGTCAGGGAAGTTCCCGCGCGGCTTCCGGCCCGGAGATCGATCGCCTGCCGATTGTTGAGAAACGCCGAGGCAATTCTATCAAATTGTTTATTCCATCGATCGAATACATGTCGGCGATTGATGATTTCTCTCTTTTTTCCTATTTTTCACGTGTTCTCGATTTTTGTAACGATAAATACGATTCGTTCTTCTTCTTTTCACGGAAATACTGTTGTTTTTTAATATCTTTGGAATATACGTTGGTCGTTTGTTTTATAATACTTTTACATACTTGTTTTATAATATCTTTGGAATATACGCTGGTCGTTTGTTTTTTTTTCTTTTTTCGGGCCGGGGGAGGGGGGTTTCTTTTTTTTTTAGGTACTTTTTAGGATTTTGTATCGATAAGTACGATTCGTTCTTCTTCTTTTCACGAAAATACTGTTGTTTTATAATATCTTTGGAATATACGTCGTTTGTTTTTTTTTTCTTTTTTCGGGCCGGGGGTGGTTTCTTTTTTTTTTAAGGTATTTTTTAGGATTTTTGTAACGATAAATACGATTCGTTCTTCTTCTTTTCACGGAAATACTGTTGTTTTTTAATATCTTTGGAATATACGTTGGTCGTTTGTTTTATAATACTTTTACATACTTGTTTTATAATATCTTTAGAATATACGCTGGTCGTTTGTTTTTTTTTCTTTTTTCGGGCCGGGGGGTGGTTTCTTTTTTTTTTAAGGTATTTTTTTGGATTTTTGTATCGATAAATACAATTCGTTCTTCTTCTATTCACGAAAATACTGTTGTTTTATAATATCTTTGGAATTATACGTCGTTTGTTTTTGTTTTCTTTTTTCGGCCGGGGGAAGGGAATAGTTTTGAGATATTGTTTCGTGATATCTGTAGAATGCGATACATTCGTTTGTTCTTTCTTTTTCCGATAAATATTTGCTGAAATGTGTTTTACATTCCGTAAAATACGGTACAGTGACTTTTTGATGATTTTTTTCGAAATATTTTGTAAAGACATTGTTTCGCCAATACATTCGTTTGTTTTTCTTTTCTTCGGAGGGAGAGGACACTTCCACTGTAGTATTATAACAAACATTAAATCGTACAATTAATTCAACAATGCTGTTTATATAATAGTGTACAATAACGTACAAGCAGTGTTGTTGCAATTTTGATGGCTAATCGATTCATCATCAAATAATTAAACTTACCAGTCGACCGATTAAATGTTTAAATCGTTCACAACAGTGCCGTTTGTGAAATTACTTTCCCGGAAACGAACAAACGAAGAGAAACATATCCGTTTACGTGCTCCATCGACGAAATCATCGTTACGTCGTCTTAGAAATCCTTCGCTCCGGGGAATTTAAATTGAAAAAAAAGAGAGAAAGAAAGAAAGAAAGAAAAAAAGATCCTCGTGCAAGTGACTTTTAATTAAATTAATAGAACAACCCCTCCTCCAACTGCTCTCGTAAATCTGTCAAAACGTTCGTCCGAATTCATTCGTCCGCACGCAGCTCTCGCTTTCAATTCCGGCGTTTAATCGCGCAATCAAATTTTAATCCTCGGCGCACGTTCGTCATCGCGAGAGTGACGGGGGGCAGGGCCCGACACGGACGTCAGTCGGAAGTCGCATAACCGCGGATTAATTTTTAAGAGGGTTTTCGGTCGGCCAACGTCGTCCCTCTTATTTCCAATTTGTAACGTCGAGTTTTCCACAAATTTGCCCGCGATTACCCTGGTTAGCCAATTTCGCGATATAATCTGCGAAATCCATGCAATCTCACTCGTCTCGTTTCCGAGTTTCACTTCGTCTTTCTCGCTCTCTCTTGTTAGGCCGGTTTCACACAGAGACGCACACACCAGTGACTGCAGGCTGTTTCGTACTTTGCTGGCGAGCATGATCTCGACTACAGTGTTGGCTACTCGATCGACAAGCGTAAGGTGTAAGTCCAAAGTTAGGAAAAATCACGAGTTAATTATTATCGGAAGTAGCCGAGTACCCAATTATGCTTGTCTCGTTTGTCAAATTAATTTGCGTGTATTTTTCAAATTATTTTCACGTTAATGATAAAGGTAAAAGTCGTTTAAATAATGGCACTCGGTCATTGGTTGTTTCACCATTGGGTGAAACGTGATTTTCCTTTCAAGTTGTCGTCATCGTAATGACCATTCTTTGTTTTCTTATATTCTGTTCTTAACTTGTCACAAAGGACATGACAGACGAATCTTCACGATGTTGACAAACGATGTGGGAGTTCGAGTGAAAATAAGGAAGAAATGTTACGTGAAACGCTTTGTTATTTAAAGTACGAGGACGAAATATTAAACTATGCCATTAAACTAGTTTCAATAGACTCGAAGTTTGATCATCTTACACCTCTTGATTTCCATTCGTACGTGCAATACAGAAGTAAAGAATGTAATCCAGCAAATTAATAATCCAATTTCTAGGATGAAGCGTAATTTCCAAGAAACTTGAAACACAGGTAATAAATTACACATCAAATGTCCGCCAATATAGAATGTGGCCATTTTCAAATGAGAATTTAAAAATTTTCAACGATTTTCCTAGAAGAAATGTCTCGATCGTGATTGACATGATATAAGATTTCCTTCTTATTTTCGCTGATTATGTCCGTACACCAAGTATCGACACTTTGGGTTTCATAACAGAGTGAGTGAATATTTCGGGTGACGAATTTCTAATTCTCGTGTGTTATTTTGTATTCCAAATTCAATCACAAAAGGGTGAATTACTTGAATAATAATTAAATATAATATATACGCAGAGTGATCGAAAATCAATTTTAAACAAACGTGAATGTTACACGCGTATAGATTACAGAAAGGATTGATTGAAACCTGTGGATTCTCCTCGAATCGAACACAAACAGACGCTAATTTCTCTCGCGATACGAGCTCACGTTTCGATTCACCGAATGGTTCGATCAATTTCCCTAATTTTTTTTTTCTTTTTCTCTCGGTTTCTATGCAGTTATCTAATCGATTCGGTTGGCTCCGTGTGAAACCGGCCTTACTCAGCCACTCTTCCGTCCCTTCTGGATCACGCTAACTTAATGAACTCCTTATTAACCGCGAGGTTAAATCCGCCAGACGCGCGAGAGAGGGGAAGAGAGAAGTCCTCGAAGCCGCAGTTGGATCGATCGATACTTTTAGTTTACAAATTGCCCGACCAACCTTCTCCTCCTCCAACAACCCCTTCTCACCCCCCGCTGTTTCCCCCTTCGATGTGCCTGCGACCACGGAATCCGACGCCCTTTATTTGCTAACGAGAAACATTTATCCCCTCTCGGGGAGCGGGGCGAGAGAGTTTTTAAGGAATATTGCGCTTCCGTCGGAGAGATCTATCTATCTCTCTGTTTGATCAAACGCTTGCCGGAGATTTCTTCGCGGAACGAAGTCCGGACAAACTTATGAGAATTTCTCTCTCGAGCATTTTTGAGCCCCCCTCGAGCGTCGGGGCGAGCGTTAATTGAAGTTGATTGTCGGGAGAGGGTTGGTGGTTCGGAGTTTTCAGATTGGCAGTTGCTGATGGGTGTTAGGATACCGTACGCGGTGATTGTAATTTTACGATGTTTTAATTCAGCCCGTTGTCTGAGTCATTTCTATAATTAGTAATTAATAATGACAAGTTGATATCTAGTCTGATTCTTGATTGAATCTTGGTCTTTTCGATCTGTTCTCGACCATAGTAATTTCGCATAGTAATTATGTTACGAAAAATTTACAATTAGATTCGTATTCTCTCGAGCGGAGATCGATAATGAAATTAAATTAAATTAAATCCTCAGCATCGTAGAACCTATGTTTTCATGATTTTCAGTGTTCAATTGACACTAGTTAGACATAGTTAATTGTAAAATCGAAGTTTTTTTATATGCTCTCAAAATGTCCGATGACACCACTTGGAAAGTTATTTCATACGTTTTTCTCATACTGTACGCATGCTGTGCATTTTCAAATTTCCTACAAATTCTGTTGATAAATCTGTTGCAGAGCAAATAATTTTCTAGTTCCACCAAGATGCATAATTATAATTAACTATTACGTATATTATATATCATATATATATGATATAATTATGATTGCAAATACAATAACACATATTTAAAAATAAACACAACATTAGAAAGATGTAATCACTCGATTACGTGCAAGTTTGTTCTACCGAACGAAATTAAATCATCGCTTTCCCCCCGTAATTAATAATTCGCTAAATATCAACTGGCCGAAACCTCCGCGTTTCGTACATGTACCGAAAGCTCTCCTCATCTCTCATCTCTCGTGCGATTTAACAACTTCCTCCTGTATCCGTTCATTCAAACAATTAACCTCGCAGACAACAAACGCCAATCGCTTTCAACTGCATGCGCGCAGACAACTTAAAGGGCCCCAGACCCAGGAAATCCGCAGCGCGTTTCAGTAGCGATTTTCGGACGCGGTTCTCGATTGGACGTCTCTCGTTCGCTATAATTGCGTTGCCAGGATCGATCAGGCAGGTGTGCAGCAGACGTACCGAGGACGAGCGTAATTTCCCGATTTAGTGTTTTCCTATTATCGTGCTGCGCCCGCCGGCCAGAGCCGAGCCATTCACTAAAGATAGAATGGACCGGACATGAAATGAGAGCCTCAGTGCCTCAGAGTCTGGAAATATCCGAAAAAGTAATAAAAAGAAAATCGCTGATTTGATCTTTTTTTTTTCTCAGTTCACTTGCTTGAGCAACGTTGAAATCGAAGTGAAATGCCAAGTGAAACGATGCTACAGTGTCGTAAAATACTATATCTCCGGATTTCAAATACGCGAGATTAGTATTCTATGTCACAGATTTATGGATTAATTAATTTAGTATGCAAACAGAGTTTTGAGGTAAAAAAATGTAACATTATTCATTACTGCGATAGAGAAATTGTTTTTGGAAGTAAGACTGTCAGCTGTTGTGTCTTTATCCGAAGGAGAAAGAGTCACTATAAGTTGAACATTCATCGTGCGCACATCGATCAAATTTCCGAAGTGAATTTTTCAATAACATTGCCGAACATTCTAATTGTTCAAACATTATATAATATTTCTAATAATTCGTTCGTAACAATTGAGCAATACATTCTCTTCTACAACATTTCTAAATACTTAGAAATTTTCAATTAATTATTCGTAGCAACCAATATGTTTCTAATTTTAATCGTGCAAGTAACATTTCCGAGATCGTAAGACTTTAATAGGTTTATAAATAAATTTAATGCAAATGATTTTTCACAATGGCCACTGGATTTGTAAAATCTTGCTTCGCAGATAGCGAAATATCCTTGTCGAAAATATTCCGTGGAGACTCGTAACGAGTACGTGATTGAATTTCTATGTAAGAACAGATCTCTATGAAAATAGAAAGAATATAATAAAAACAATCGTTGATCATTAAAATGTTAATGGAATTTGAAAATGTCTCTAAATGTCTGTAATATTTCTATATTTAAAATACTGTGTTTATCACACCATTACACGAATGTTTATGCAGTAAATTTTTATCGACATAATTGTAGAAGTGAAATTTAATCAAAAATTTGGTTTATGTACTAGACATTACAACGAACAAATTACTCGATACTTCAATACTTTATGTACTTCGTAGTTCAAATATTAAATAAATATTTCAATTTTGTAATGTTACATTATTATAAATTTTAACACAAATATATATTAAATAAAATAAATGTAAATTTCTGACTAAATTCCATTAATCCTTTATGTTGGTGGAAATCTAAGATTGCAAGAAATATCTTTGTCTATTTTTATTATATTTATTTTATATATTTACAACATTTAATACTTCACATATTTTCTCAGTTTATGCGTTTAATATTAACTTTAACACAAACATTAATATATTTATATATTTGTATATATATATATATATATATATATGTATTAAACAAAACAAATGTAAATTTCTGAACTAAATTCCATTAATCCTTCATGATGGAAATCTAAGATTGCAGCAAATATCTTTGTCTATTTTTATTATATTTATTTTATATATTTACAATATCTAATATTTCACATATTTTCTCAGTTTATGCGTTCAATATTAACTTTAACACAAACATTAATATATTTATATATTTGTATATATATATATATATATATTAAACAAAACAAATGTAAATTTCTGAACTAAATTCCATTAATCCTTCATGTTGATGGAAATCTAAGATTGCAACAAATATCTTTGTCTATTTTTATTATATTTATTTTATATATTTACAACATTTAATACTTCACATATTTTCCTCAGTTTGCGCGTGTTCGATATTAATATTAAAAATTTCTAAACGTCACTTCGGTGAATTATGAACGATGACGTGCAATACGTATGATCGCACCATGGAAATAGCCGGGCCCGCCTCTTTGGTGTTTGTCGATCGACGATGGCACACGTCCGTCGTAATAAGAAGCAGAGGGCAAAGGGGTGAATCGAAAGTAACGGGTCAAGTCACTGGCAACCCTTTCGAGTTTACGTGGGTAGAGAACGGTGCGTGGAGGGTGGCTTTACACGAAGGCAAACGACAGGTCGATTTGTGGCTACCAGCCGAGATTGAGATCGGCGGCTTGATTGCTATAACGGCCCGGGCTTTATAGGATTTCGGATGCGTAACAGGGCTGTTGAACCTGATGTTGATGGAGTGTTTGCTACTGTTGCACAGATGTTCCCTATATTTTACGAGACGTTTGTTAATATACCGTTTGGCAGCCGATAAATCGCGATCGATGTGAGTTCGGTGATTCGTCGGTTCTGTTCGCCTGATTGTTATTCAGAAAATTAATCATCGGGAATTTTCTAACAATTAGTACGAACGACTACCTCGTTCGTTTGTTTGGATGTTTTGAGATCGGGTTTAAAAATCCATCGTCGATTTTGTTAATAATTTTTTGTGTTCTCTTTGCTAGTAATTTTTGAAGTGTATCTTGTGAAGGGGCACTTTTATTAAAATTGCAACACTTGTTAATATACCGTTTGGCAGCCGATAAATCGCGATCGATGTGAGTTCGGTGATTCGTCGGTTCTGTTCGCCTGATTGTTATTCAGAAAATTAATCATCGGGAATTTTCTAACAATTAGTACGAACGATTACCTCGTTCGTTTGTTTGGATGTTTTGAGATCGGGTTAGAAAATCGATCGTTGATTTTATTAATAATTTTTTGTGTTCTCTTTGCTAGTAATTTTTGAAGTGTATCTTGTGAAGGAGCATTTTTATTAAAAAATTGCAACACTTGTGTATTCGTTCGTTATTCTTGCAGAAACAAAGATTTTTTTTGATATTACTTGACTTGTATCGTTAATTAAAATGTAAGAATTACTTCCTTTCATTCTATGAACTCATCGTTCGACTGTGTATGTTTATGCATTTATGAAACATTCGAAGATGCGAGGAACTTAACTATACAGTACGTAAAAGTGTATAAAATATCCAAAATAATGCGCTTAGCGTTGCATTTTTTAAATTGAATAAATCTTTAATTTGATTCCGTTGCTTTACTTGCATTTATGAAACCAAAAATTACATGCGGATGAATTATTCACGTGGTTGATTTTTCATAAATTCTTGATATATATTATTATTATATCATATATCGTGAACTTATTATTAGAATGCGGTTTTCATACATTTTATAATAAAATTTTTACGAACATTATAGGAAGAAACGAGATCTAATAAAAATTGTTTTATCTGCTGTTTTGGATTTTATATAACCTATCTCTGTATTATATGCATTATGTGTAAATTTTCGCAACGAATTTTCCATAAACACGTAAAAACCCGCATCCTATTTATTATGCGATTATTATTTGCGATTCAAGAAATAATATAAACTTTATTAATTTGTCGAAGTTCGCTATAATTCTTTATAGACAATATAAACTTCATCTAATGTTTCATTTGGTATATTCAGTCTGTTAAAAATATAAAAATTATCTTTGTGCTTCCATTTCACCTACCTAAAAAATTACTTTCTACCCATCTTATCTCCTTTCAGAGATGAAAGCTCAATCTTCGTCAGAATCTCCCATTTAAAATTCTTTATATCACCTTAAAATCCTTTTTATTACTTTCTCTAAATTACATAAAATACATTCTGTGGTATATCAACGTTTACAATTTATTTATTTAGATATGAACACTCGTGATGTTACAAAGAACAAGTAATATCTGGAATTTCTTCAAAATAATCGAAAAACTGGTAAGATATCAAACTCTGCCGCATCTCGCAAGAGTTTCTAGACATTCAAGACGATCAAGATTTTCAAGACGATCGAGACTTTCGAGACTTCAAAGGCTCAAGACTTGTCAAGATCTTTGAGTGTTTTAAGCTTCGTGTAAGCAATCGCGTTCAAAGTGAAGTCTCGAGTGTTCTAGTCGTCAAATATACGATATAGATTTCGAAGTAATTCAAGATGTCTCAAATCCCGTCGCTTCGAACCGCTTCTGAAATTATTACATTTACATATCGCGGCGATGAATTTGAGTAGAATCATTACGAGTAGGATTCGATGACTCAAGACTCGTGACTTGCTTGGAATCTTAAGCTTGAGCTTTCTTCGATATTTTCTATCTCGTGTCAGTGATACCGTTCGAAGTGATAAAGATATTTGCAAGATGTTGAACATTCGCCGCTAGATTATGAATTTATAGAAATTTGAATTTTGACGAGCGTTATTAAAGAAATAGAATTTAAATGAAGATGGATTTCATACTTTGAAATATTACAATTTCAACTGCTTTATTTTGCGATATTTCAATGTAGTTTTAAATTATTATGCATGCTGTGTGCATTTCTATACTTTTAAATTTCGAACAAACCCACGAGAATCACACTATCGAAATTCGTCGCCATTGTTGAGACTTTTAAAACATTCAAGATCGCTTAATACGACGAAGTTCGCAGAACTCGAGATTTACAAATACTCAAAAAATAGCCAGGCTTCTAAGCTTCGGATCAAATTTATCGTCAGATAAACCTTTGGTTTTGTTAATTTTTGTGGAAAATTTTATTCCTCAGGTATTCAATGGAAAATCTGCAACTTTAACTTTTTATCATTATTTATCACCTTGCCATGATCTTTGAGTTTCCCAATTGAAAGAATCCGTTGTTTTTGATGCGGCCTAATTCTTCTGGAAAAATTTCCAAATGTTTCCTCGTCGCACTCGCTCACAGAACAACGAGCACAACATCATCATTCATCTTGAAAGTAGTCACCCTCTTTAAATCGAGAGAAAGCCATTTTTGTGCTGTTCTTTCAGCAACCGTAGCCTTCTCCGGCTACGTTGGACAAATGTTACGAGCAGCTCTAAACGATTAAATTCGCCAGAGGTGCTTGGTTTTTTATTTCTTTATGCTATCTGAACAATTTTCCCTTCGCTTGACGAGTGAATCGAGCACATTTCTCTTGTAATGTAATTTGGTGCAAAACACTTTATAACAAATCAAGCGGTAATTTAATTGCGAAGAGCTGATACTTACGATAATTACGAAAATTAACCCATACCTTCTATTAACATAGAACAAAATTAATTATAGATTAATTATAGATAATTATTGATATATAGATATAGATTAATTATAGATAATTATTGATATATATATATATCAGCACTTTCTTTTACTCGTGTCTCCTAATTTTAGGACTTTGTGCCTCCTATATAATGAGATGAATAACTTCGCTCTTAGCTACAAAATACACAGTTGAAAGTTGAAAGTTGGAAGTAAAAGTCGGATGACACGTGAGATAATTGTTTCACGAAATGAACGAATCAATCTATTACAGTGTAATTTAATTGCGAAGAAATAACACAACTAAAAGAAGAGCTGATACTTACGATAAACGAAAATTAATCCCTACCTTCTATTAACATAGAACAAAATTAATTATAGCCAGCACTTTTTTTTACTCGTGTCTCCTAATTTTGAGGACTTGTGCCTCCTATGTAACGAGATGAATAGCTTCGCTCTTAGCTACAAGATACACAGTTGAAAGTAGAAGTTGGAAGTAAAAGTCGGATGACACGTGAGATAATTGTTTCGCGAACTGAACGAATCAATCTGTTACAGTGCAGATGTCAAAATCGCGATTCGACGTCTCGCAGATTCGATCGAATCACATTCCCTTGAAAATTGAAATCTCCCTCTCGTGAAAAGTCACGATCGTCGCCAGAATTTCTCGTGTCCTCGGCGTGGTATATATATACATATCGCGTCGTAGGTGGCGTGGTCGACAACGGGTGGTTACGTTCTGTTGGCGGAGCATCAGCGCGAAGGCACTCCACCGGCCTTAATTGCCGTAGACTCGCTGCTAATTAGTTTACATTACACTCTCCGTATCCTCTAGGTCCTGACCCGTTCGCTCTCTGTCCCTGTGACTTCTCCGATGTTGCGAGAGGGTCTTTAACGTTCTCGTTGCACGTGTCACGCGTCGGCCTCCACTTGCTCGTGCAGCATTTGCCATTTCACGGACTTTCGACGTTCTGTCCTCCTCGATCTCTCGAAGCTTCTTTGTTTAACTTCGAAACGCGATATTTTTCACACTGTCTCGCTGTCTCCTTTCTGTTTGACACTCTTGCCAATTTGTTTCGGCGTTTTAGAACGAAGCAAACGCCGAAGGTTTCCATTTCGTGGACATTTAACCACCGCTGTTCTGTTTAAGAAGAATCAATTTTAAATGATTAAATGACCAAGGAAAAGATAAATTTTAGCGTGATCAATAGCTACGTTTATTGATTTTTGCAATTCTAAAGACGTGATGAATTTCTGATCTTGAGCAAGCGGGATACTTTAAAAATGCTTTCGATGCTTTCATCACTGTTACATTTGATAATTAATGTCGGCAATTGTGAGGATTTTAGAAATTTACAGACAAAAATGTTTGATGAAAGGTATATTAGGTATATACTTTAGCATGTAAAATGATTCGAAAACGTGACTGGAGGTTTCTGTGACTTCGAAATCTCAAGTTAATCTCACAGACTATAAACGTTTATAACTCATGTAATAATGTTCTCAATACTTATCTATTATTCGGTGACCGTGCAGAAAATGCAGTGCTATATTATTTCTTCGAGGATAAAGGTGAGCTACGAACGACCAGACCAGTGTTCAGAGGTAAAAATACCTGGAGAAGAGCAAAAGATATCAAAAGCTGGAATCAGATTATGAAAAGCGCGGAACGATTTAATAGTGAATAAATTACCGTTTAAAGGACATTGTTTTCCGTGAACGAACTTTGCTACTTAACAGTTTGCATTTGTATCCCAGCAGAAAATTATAAAAATTATATGCCTTATTAATTTCTGGCATTTCTCATTAATCTCTAAATGTAAAATCTTCATTAATTTATTAATCTTTCTGACAGTGTTAATTCTCTACTAAAATTGCTGATAAAATATCTCGTCAATTTTTCCCAACATTTCTTGTTAATCCTCGTTTCATTAGTTTCTCTCAATTAATCTAAACGATTGGATCAAGAGGCTGAAAGAGTCCTCACAATTCTTCAAATCAAGCAAATGAAATATGCTTTGTGAAAAATTATCACGTCCCATTTAACCAAAAGATAATGCGACAATTTTAAAAAAATATTCGAGAAAAACGAGAAAAAAATATTCACATGCCACGAGAATAGAAATTCGATCCCTTCGAAACAAAGTGTAACGTTCCATACCTGTTTTAACCTAGAAAAATTTATGAGAGTGAACTTTTTTTTTTCTCTCTCTTTTTTTTTCAAACACAAACGTCATTACAGATTTTAATGGACGGGCGGGATAAGTTTCAAAGTTCAGAGGTTACGGCTGATGACACACATCTCGGAATCGGGAGTTTTAGTATTAATTCAATAGGTTATGCGCCAGATTCGGTACGCTTCGTAAAACTGATATTTTCTTTGATATGCTTAACGATGGATCGACATTGCGAATAGCTGATGAATTTTTGGGCGCTGCTGTATCAACGTTAAATATCAATTTAAAGCGACGCGATGTTACACCGCGGAGGGAAATGAGAGGTACTGACGTTACATTATTGACAAATGTGTCGATATATCGACTATTATTGCCAGTTCGATGCTTTACAGCCTCTTTTTCGCATTTCTATGATCCTTTTAAGAATAACGAAAGTTTTCACCGTAAGAATAGCACGTTACATATGTATATTAATATACAACGATATATTAACGTTAATTTATTAATTTATTACTATATATGTCGATATATATATTAATAACGTAAATTATTATCTTGGAATACCTTTAAAAGGATACCGCTATGATGATTGTAATATTATCAACGATATAATATACAATATTTAACATTAATATGCAAATTATGTCGAAATAGGCGAACACTAGGAAAATAATAGAAAACATATTTAAATAGAATTCAATTCTCTGTAACATCGTGTTTATATTGACAGCTGCATGCTACATCGACAAGAATTTCATCTCGTCATTATATATCATATGGTGATATGAAATTTAGCGTAGCGAGCCAGGAGAAAAGTCAATTTAACCAAGTTAATTCGCAAAATAACAATGGTTTGCTCACGGTTACATGAACGATATCGAATTTTGATACTGGCCCAAAAAAGGGCCACGTGACTGAACAACCAGGCGCATTAAAAGCACAATACGCCAATAATATGCGGATCAGGCCGACGATAATTTCGAAACAAAAAGCATAAATCGCGCGAATTCCTCCTAATCTCGACAGCTTGCGAGCGATTTCATATTATTACCGGTATTACGTTGATATTACTCTGTCACGAAAATCGGCTTGTCACGCGCACATTGCCGACAATGAACGGGTTAATAAGCCGTTTTCGTGGTTAACGTTCGCCGAGTACGAAACAAGGCTAAAAAAAGAAAAAAGAATAGACTTGCAGAGGCTTGCTTCGATGAAACAAATTCAGGGAATTAACTGGGCGTTTTAAAAAAATTGTTACTTGCCAACGCACAGTGGTTGATTTCTAGCAAATTATACACAATAAACTACACACAGTGTAATGTAATATAACACACGGATGTTTTGATTTTAAATAATCTGAAACGATGCTTATTACGGTGCATTATATCATATTATAGGCAACAAGGTTGTTTCTAAAAAGCAAAGAGCAACGTAACTAAATGCAATTAATTAAATGTGATAAAAAGTACTTGAAAAGTTATAACTAACTACAGATCATTTATTTTACATATTTTTCTTTTTTCATTACAAATGCAATAAAAAAGTATATGTAAATTATAATTATTAACTGAAAAAGAATGAAAGTACGATCAGTGAACGTGCGTTAATATACTTTTACAATGATTGATTCCAGTATAAATGAGAGACACTACTTTTGTTTAAGCTGATGTTACAAGCATGTTTTAGCATTATGCAACGTTGTTAACTCTTAGCTATCATTGAATTATTGAGGACTATAACCATCCACTCGTACCGATCGCGAGCGAGGTCACCATTGATTGTTGTGATTAATCGAAATAGCTGTGAAGTCAGTTTCATTTCTTTCTTTTGTCTCCCGTATATATATATATATATATATATATATATATATATATATATATATATATATCGGTGAATGATGAAATGGCCCCTTTCGACATGGCGGTTCGCGCTCTCGATAAGCGAGAAAGAGAAAAGTTTCGCGGACGAGCGCCGAACGTGTGGAAGTTTTCACAGTTTTGGGAAACGACGTTACGTGCGGTTCGAGCATCGATATTCAGGTCCGTCCGAAAGTCGATCTAGAGAAAAGTTACGTGCCATTTTCGACGCCCGACTCTCTCTCTCACCTGTTGCCAGAGAGGCCACGTTTCCGCGCTTCTGTTTCTCTTGTTTTCCGTGACGATCTGCTTCTTCTTTTTCTTTCTTAACACTTTACCGACCGGTAGTTTATTAATCGGTCAACATATTTTAACACTTTACCAACAAGTAGCCTATTAATCGGCTAACTAACATATTTTAACACTTTACCGACCGGTAACCTATTAATCGGCTAACTATTCACCGCTAATACACGGTCGGTAAAGTGTTAACACTAGAACTACCACACCAGTCAAAATGACTGGTTTTACAATTTTATTTTAAAATTACTATTTCATATTATAGGTTTTTTCCCCGCAATGGTGCAATGACTTTTACAGTGATGACTAAAGAAATAATATAATGAATTTTATTTTATTTTTATTTATTAGAAATCAAGAATAATTTGGTAGAAATAACTTCGTCTTAACTGTCGGTAGTTCTAGTGTTAAACCTCTGCTTCGTTCAGCTTTCGAGGCTATATCTCGATTTTACACAATCTCCCACCGTTCGACGTAAGCGTATTTAAAACGGGTTCGTATTTCGGCGGATTGAAAAATTTCCTACGAAATTCATTCCGAAAGATTTTGCCTTAATGTAAATGGATGGATATATTTATTATTCTTTTTGTCTTTATTACTTCATTCTGATGCTCTATTCGGCGCGGTATTTAATTTATTCATATTTACACATATATTTGACGTATGGCAACTTAATGTAAGATTTGCATTAGAATTTTATTTTTACACGTTGCATTAGATGGATGCCAGATATTTTTGTCATTTTGCACTCCAATTGTTTATACTTAATATTATATATTTTGATATATTTTACTGTATGCTTAATTTGTAACAAATTAGTGCGAGATTCATGTCAAGATTTTCATTTACTTTCGTTGAATGAAATCCCATTTATTTATTCTTTTGTTTTACACTATTTTTTATTATTCTACGTTTTTATATAATGATCGGTCACTTTGTATCGGTCATTAATTGAATTGAAAGAATTTATTACAATGAATGGGCGAGTTTCGTTTTCCATTGTACCAAACTAAACTATTTATTACTTTCATTTCATTAAATAAATAAAATTCACAATTTTTTCATATATGTAAACTCATATTATTTTTCATTTATCAATTTATTTATATGCTGTAAAGTATTAAATCTGTGGAATATTAATGGAGGGTTTATGCTTAATTGACTTTTTGAATGACCTTTTTCACAATGTTTTTAACCCAGTAAAGATCAATATTGGATTGACCCAATTTTTTAATTTTATAAATTTATTATAATTTTCATACAATCAATTATTCACGTTATTATTCATAATCTCGTTTTCCTCGAATTACTTTGTTGTATTCTGTTTCTTTTTTTTTTTTTTAAATTGTATTTGACCAAAGGAATTCTAAATAAACGCTTAGTATTTTTTAAATCATGAAAATTATGTTCGTATGATCAACTTTCGTAATATGTCGTTTTTTCTAATTATTTCACTATTTAATTACTAATGAACTTATTAAATCGAAACACATCAATTGCGTATTATTTATTCCTTTACGATACAGAAAGCTTTGATCTTTAATAAAACGGTGAAATATTCCTCTGATGTCGGGAAGATATAAAACGCCGTTTTTACCATTTCGTTTTCCTTTCATCAAAGTAAATGTTTATCCGCGTGCTTGAAAAATAGAAAATTAGGATAAGTATGAGATTGCATATCGCGCTTTCGTTACGAAAGTTTTTACATTTACCGACCAACAGATATCCCCATTTTCTTTGCTCTGTGATATCCCGCTGGAGTAATCCGTCAAGGCTACTTTATGCTTGGCAAAAATGCAAAGTAAAGAATCTCCAGAGTACTAGAATGTTTCTCTCATAACTCTGAGAACTTGGTACCTACGGGCTGTTTGTGCATCTTGCACACCATCAGCGAGATATCGTATGTCATTGAAAAAAAAAAAAATGCTCAGCTAGAACGGAATAATTATATTCTTTTAAAAGTAGAGATTTTGTGAATTGTCGACTAATATTTTTTAAGAGAAACGACTGTAAAATTTTGTTCCAAAGACACAACAAATCGAAAAAAGAAAATAAAGTTCTAAGAGAAATAAATAAACATTTATTTTTAGTACAAGTTTGGAAATTTGTTTGGAAATTTCAATTCGATGAAATTTTATTCTAAAGAAACATCAAATTTAAATAATTGGTCTTAATTCTTTTATCAATAGAACCTAGAATTTCGCTTCATACAGATTGCGAAATGTTTGCCAAATTTCGCGCTAAAAGCACACGTGAAATTTTTACAATCTTTTCATAACACTGGAAATAGCAGTCGCACGTAAAGTGATAAAAAAGAAAAAATCCTCTAGAATTCCCCTTTTACCGTCCTTTTTACTTCCCTTTCGTCAATACGTAGCAAATATTTGTAAAATTCTGTTTCAAGGAAAGCTCGAACGGTTTGTAAACCGTCGTTCCAAAGAAATCCCTGAAATTTTCACGTAGCGTCCCTTCAAAGCACACAGCTATCTCTAGCTATCGTTTCGCTGAAGAATCTGAAATATCTACGAGGTGTATATCATTTTCAAAAAGGAAAATTTCCTGAAAATTTCCGCGGAAACATTATTTTACAGGAACGCGAGAGAAACGAGGTTGACAGTCCGAAAAATGTTATCTCGATGTTGTGTTCTCCTTTGCGGCGAGGTTTTATCTCGTCGCAGAGAGTCGAACTGTGTGCACATCGAGAGAGAGAGAGAGAGAGACAGAGAGAGAAAGAGAGAGCAGGACCACGGTGTGTTCCTGCGAAGCGTGCGACCTCACCTGTTGCGACCGACCTTCTCTGTTGATCTTAATCGAGATTCCGCTGGCCAAAGTTCACAGGCGCCATAATCTTTCCTTCCTGGCTCTGGGCTTTCGTCCTTTGGTCGGTATTAACGCCGCGACACGTATATACTGGTCACATTCCCCAAGGTAATTTCGACCACACGATTTTGCTTTTGCATTTGCACGTTGCATTCAGCTTCGTTTGTTTCATCCTATCTTTATATCGCTCTGTCGGATTGAAAGCTGCGGCCATAGAAGGTGGACATGTACGCTTTTGAATGCGTTTATCATATTCATATAAAAAAATTCTATTAAAAAAGGAATTTTTAATGTGATTATATTTTTTTTGTGATCTCTGATCTAGGTTGCGACTAGGTATATTTAAATATATTTACATTGGTCTCTGGAAATGGTTTTAACGCGTTCGTCACACTTTTTAGTATTACTCGTTTAGTATTATCGTTTTATGATTTAGGAGTTCGTATTTTTAGCAGATGTATTAAACACACACATACACACACACGTGTAAAGGAGACTTATAAATTTCTGTATGAATATTGAATTCTTACATTGATTCTTGTAACATGTAAAATTATGTAAAATACGTTTAAATTAATTAAATTCCTTTTGTTCGTTAAGTGAATAATCAAAAGTAATGCGCAATACTAAAATTGACGCCTGAAGATTTAATAATTCCAATGGTAAACGTATAAAACTTCCTAAGTTCCTCAATTCTTGATTTACGATTTACGATTTATTCACAATTTGTTTTCTTACAGAATAATCAAATCAAGTCAAATCAATCGGTAATACTTCTTCCGGTTCGTCGTAAGAACTTCGATCTTATTCGTTTCAGAATCATTCGTTGCAGTATTCGTTCCGGCGTTTCGTTGGCAGAATAAACAATTATTACGTTCATTCGTTTTGGAGGTTATTCGCCGTGGCGCGTCGGATCATATATTTGAAATTCGGCGCGCGGCAAAGCATCCCTCGTCCTTTATTCCGGCCACGCGATTGGCTGTGTCGTTCGGCGCGCGCGATGAGGCACGATGCGCGCAACAGGATGCGCATGAAGCGCGCGCGTATACGCGTCCGCGGACAGTGTCGCGTCAGCCCCCGGCCCTGCTACACCACGTACCATCATCCAGGTCCAGAACCTATACCTGTTCTTTCTCTCTCTCTCTTTCTCTTCTCTTTTACCACCGACCGACCGACCGACCTAAACCCAATCGACCCATCCACCGGCACCACAACCTGGCGAACCTGTTCGATTGCCACGTTGTCGAGTCAAAAGTCGATCAATCAGTGCTTCACCATCGTGGTCGTCGTAGTGGTGGTCTTCTACACGTTCGAGCCATCGACACGCTGGATTAACCTTCATTGGCAAGTCTAATATCATTTTATCTTCACGTCGTAGCACTTTTTGCCTTCTTTTTTCTTTTTTCTTTCCTTACTTTTCTCATCGGCGCGCCGTTTATCGATCGCGGTGACGCTTTTCATGCCGAATGCGTGCGTAGATTTCAACTAAAAAGCCATTGATTTCGCACCGTAGTCACGTGACTACGGTCGCACGAATGCCTAACGCGGCGTATATATCCGCGTTTACTTTATTTCGTACTGCATTGTCAACGATACGTGAAAGCAAGTCGAGAGACTCGTCGCGGCGATAGATTTTTTTTTTTTTGTGAGCACAAGAGTGTTTACGCGTTCTGTTGTCAATGATGTGTATTTAGTTAGAACATTATACGATGCAGTAACCTCTCTGTCACGTGTGTATTGTCTGATGTGCAGTTAATATCGAGACGAAGACTAAAGACGAAAGTTATTCCAGAATACTCGAACGTGACTTCGTACATGATAATTACAATGGTTTAGTATTCTGTTTCAGCATTTTTATACCGTATCGTTTGCACTCATCTGCGTCACCAGAATTCATGATTTCTCTGTTCAACTATTTGTTAGTTCGATTATTAATTATTTATTATTACTGTTAGTGTTGGTATTATTTATTATTATTAATATTAGTATTATATTAGTATTTATTTATTATTAATATTTGGACGGATTGTTGTTTTTTATTTGTTCATACGACACGTTTAACGATTGTTTGAAACATTTGATCAAGAGTTAAGATGTCAGACCTGTTACTTCAATAGTAAGAAGATTTTCATTTCATGAAGAGTTGCCAAATTTTGGATTGGTAATTAGAAAGTAGTGATAGAATTTTTTTACTTAATTATTATTATTCAATAAATATAACACGAACAATTTATTTCAACGTGTCACGTCGACATTTTGAAAGGAGAAATTAAGCATTACAAGACACGTGAAATATATAATTCTGCAATTTTTATAATAAAGCATTTATAGTAGAACTTCATTTTCCTTATCTCACAATTTATTCTGAAAAATTGGGAACACCCTGTATGCTATAACAACAATAGCTACATATCTAACTATATAAATATATTATTATTAACTACACAAATATATTTCTAAAATTAACACAAGCAACTACTATAAATGCTAGTTTCTAAAATTAATCCGGGAAAGCACGTAGAAATTTGTTTTGTGTAAAACTTGGCACTTGGCGCGGATAAAAGAGAAAAGAAGTAGAGTAGAATCTCCATTGTTCAAACTAATAAAGAGAGAGGGCTATTTGCATAAAGGAATTTTAAACATAATAGAACACAGATCTTTCTTAGACGAATTATTATTTTATATTTCGAAGGAAATAATACGCTTATTTGCAATAAAATTGGAATAATGGTATGTAAAAAGCGATTTTCATTATAAATTTTGTAACTTCGTATTTTCTTACCAGCCAAACTTCATAAGTTTTTTTCATTTTTACAAAGTGGAATTGCTTTCCATCTGAGCTTTCATCTTCCATATACGTTCTTTTACTATTTCGGTGTTAGAATTTCAAACATTGTTAACAATGCCCTCGTTATAGTTTTTATCGCATTGAAGACACTCTGACTGTGACGTCAATGTAATCGCATACTCCACATCCTAATGTTCTATGCAATATTGCAACAGATTCCTCTAAGTCTTGAAGAAAAATATTCTGTTTGTTAGTTTCTCCAATTTCATGGAATAAAAGTTTTCTCTGTGCTAGTTTTAGCATTACATACATAGTGTTGGACCAAATATTTTTCACTAGCTAACAGCAAGTTCCTTTCAATCTCATCTTCCTTTGATCATTTTGTGGAATTGGAAAGTAATTTTTGGAGCAACGTTCGATTGGATAAACAGAACAACGTTAAATAGAAAAAAAAACATAACTTTAAAGTTATTTTTCTCGTTGAGGTGATATGCTGTTTAGCATTGTTTATTAATAGAATTTTTACTTTCTCTCTATGATTGATTTTTCACTATCGTTCTCCGATTGTGCTGGTAAAAGAAAATGTAGCTTTGTACCACTGAGAAAAATTCTTGTCACTCATCCAGGCATTTAACTTCTTGAAACGCATTCCTATTATAACGTTTAAAAAGTATCGAGGAATTTCATTTTTATCAGTTAGCATAACTGACAGTTGTGTGACTTCTTGCTGCACTTGCATGAAAAAGTATTGTTACATGATTGTTCCTGACATTTTTCCGACAGGGAGTTGATTTTTCAGGCGGGAAACTAAGGTTTTCGATAGCAAAACTTTGCAGAATAAACCTGTTTTCATCGACATTCTACTCTGTTCAATTAAAAATTCGTCGTTCGAAAATTTGTTCGAATATTCTTCGTAAAGACTTCTGTATTGATCTACTATACTATCTGCAAAAAAATCTTCATTCTTCGTTATTGACGTATAATGACACAATCCGAATTTTGCCAGTATTAGCTTTAAAATTTGGATTGCCTTTCAATCGCGAACTGAACTCTATAACTTAAGAAGAAAAGACGAAACTCTACAATTTAAGAAAGAATTACAAGTAAAATAGAATTACGAATAAAGATGATCTGCGACAAGTAGCTAACATTATCATGGAGTTTATGAATATTTAGATAGATTAGTGAACATTAAAAATATGAACAAAACAGAAGGTTTTCGTAACAATGGACTGACACTTCGTAGAATTCACGAATACGCACGTTAGTGTTCGAACATTCAAGACCTTTGCTGATGATCAATCTTTATTGATAATCATTTTCTCAACTTTGATCTCGCATTCCTCATGCTATGTGCATTCTTTTTCGCGTATGCTACGTTTCTTAAGATACATCGGGCTGAAGAGTGAAATTAATTGAAACAAATGAAGCGTTGATAATCACTCTCGAGATGGCCATAACAACATCAAAAATAGGTATCAATCTCGTTAATAATAGTGATTGAAATGATTGTTAAAATTCTGTTCGATTTCTAAATAAATTCTTCTCTGAATAAATCGTCCGCATCGGGTAGTTCGTTGCACGCAAATTACATTTTCGATGCGTAAATAGTTGTATGGTGGAAGGACGTTGAGTGTCCAAGTTAAGCCAAGTATTTATAAACTGCGTATAAACTGTAGCACGAGGAATAGAATTCACGCGCGTGTAATAAATGTTCAACAGAGAGACTGATCGC
This sequence comes from Tetragonula carbonaria, assembly GCA_032399595.1. Taxonomy (NCBI): domain Eukaryota; kingdom Metazoa; phylum Arthropoda; class Insecta; order Hymenoptera; family Apidae; genus Tetragonula; species Tetragonula carbonaria. The sequence continues at coordinate 6,785,902 of JAUCRC010000015.1, read as the reverse complement.
ATAGTACGCGGTCATTCATTTTATTAGAAAGCGGCTCGCGTGGACGACAACATGAAAATAGTTGGCATTAATATTAGAAAATATTTTCATGATATGTTGAATTCTCAACAGTCATGTAGCTGGAGTAGCTTGATTAAATCCTTCAAGTAAGTAAGTCTCAGAAATAGCGTCATATACCCCTTTGTGTTAACCCGTGACATTAAATGCCCTGTTTAACTTTGTTAAGTAAAGTGAAACTTTATATATTACATACGTGTAATATGTACACATTATAAAAAGAGACTATATAAATTTATGCGTAAAGAAGTTGAAGGTGACTTTGCAGATTTATTGAACAAATTTTATAGGAAGGATTTAACGTTGTTTTATCTTGAATGCGAATTTCAAGATATTTGATGTTGTTCAGTTTGCTTAAAAATATTTAACACACGCAGAAAATTTTTTACATGATTTGTCGTGAGATAAATGTGAAATAATTTGGAAAATAAATATATTCGGTTCAATTATTTTATAGTACAGAAAGAATGTAACATTATCATTTCGGATGTTCTTTGAAATTTTTCGTATCGAAATTTACCATACGTAATAGATATCATAAATCATTTTGCAGGAAAAAAATTTGACGTCAGCATATTGAATATTTTTTACGATTTTTCCACCAGATACCACTTATTATAGGACGAAACAATTTACAAGATGTATCTTAATTATTTTGTATTTATAGTGTAAAAAAATTTCAATTATCGGAGCGTCTTCTGGTTACTGTTTTTTTCTTTTTATTATTTTCGTAATTTTATCCCTCCAGTTTTTTTGTCCCCACGATTTTTCAAATATCGCGTTTTTCAATTTTCGTGACATCCACAGTTTTCAGCGTTGTCACTTTTCATTTTTACATTTTGTTTTTATCTTTGCGATGTTGCCGTGTCGATGTATGCACGTTCGAAATGCCGTAAGCAATTTTTATATTTTTATAATTTCGTGAATTATATTCTTTCTATCTTTCAAGAGTTTGTGACTCCTCTATACAGTTTTTGCGGCTGTATTGTCGAGGTGTTTTATTTTTGCAGTTATACACGGTTGAAAATTATGCAATAAATGGGGAAAATTTCGTTTTATCTTTTCTTTTTTTTTTTTCGGTGAAAGCTCGAAGGTGTTTCGAGAATCAACTATTAATATCACAATGTAGCAGAACCAACAGATGACTGTATCCACGTTCAGGCTTTTTGTTTCGTAATTTGTCCTATAATATGTTTGCTAATAATATCGTTGTTTCTATGTAACATTATGCAAGAAAGATTGGTACATAATGAAGTGAATTTAAAAACGTTGAAAATTATGCACAAAGAAGCTAAATCAATTTTACTGGAATAGTAAGTTTAATAAATTTACTATTACAATTTAATAATAATTTATTAGCAATTTAGTAGCAAATTTAATGGAAAATTTGGTTGTAAATTTTTGTTTGATATTATTTGTACAGCAAATTTAATTTTAATTCGGCAGTAGGTTTAATTTTGTTCATTAATCGAAATGTAACATTAATTATGTATTTTAATGTAGGAGTAAATTTAATTTCATTCTGATTTTTTTTTATTATCGTGTTTCTGACTTCTCAACCCAATTTCCTCTCATTTTTCACTTTTACGTTTCATTTTGTTACTTCCCCTCCCTTTTTTGCAATCTCAACGTGTCCATTAATATTTATTCTCGCGACGTACTACCTATTATCTAATTTTATGCAAGTTACCGTAATACACGACTAGGATGATAAGGGACGTGTAAAGTTTAGCAGGATATCGCGTTTACCTCCAAGTTTCACCGCCATTTAGTTATATTAGAATTCAATAACGAAGTTTCAAGTTTCTACCCTAACTAATTTTTTTAATAACGTAAAGTGGCACTGAATATTCAAAATGTGCTTACGTACTTTGGAAGAACTTTCAGATGATGATCAAGGATTAACGCGTAATTCATACTTTTTCCTTTCGCAAACTTTCGCGAGTTACTTCTTTTTTTTTTCACAGTTTTTTGTTTTAAACAGTTCATTCTTGCGTAGCTTGTTCCACTGAGAATTAAAACAATGTATATAAATTCTAGTTTAATTATTTTAGAGAGGAAATAAATTTCCTCTTTGTTTTCTAGTATTTCCAAATCATTTTGTTCTCGTGTCTTTCAGTTATCGTATCATTTACGATATTGTGCGAACTTGTTCTTTTAATTATTACGCTCACATTATAAAATAAATTGGATTGGATAAAATTAATTAAGCTTGCCACAGTTGTATCAAACAAAACAAACTGATTAACAGATATTTTCGCGCTTAATAATAAAATTTGCCATAGATGTATTTCGTCGCGAAAAAAAAAAAAGAAAAACAATCACATAAAAATTCCGATACTACGACGATGATCAACGTCACTTCAGTGCACGCGAAACAAATGACTATTTCCACTATTTCGAAACTCCTATTTCGCAGTCTTGCATTCTGAAATGGCGGCGTCTTTCGTAATTAATGCCTGCTCGCTGCGAGAAAACCCAAACAAAGTTTCCAACTGTATAACCTAGATTATATTCGAAAAAAAAGAAAATCATCTTTTCCCCGTAAAAGATGCTCGTCAGTTTTTAAAATTTCGCGGAGTTGGTGCAAAGAGCTTCAGAAGAAGAAGAAAAAAAAAAAGAAATACGAGAGAGTTGCGCCGCGTTTGCACAGTCCCCTGGAAAATTTACTGACCACTCCAATATTTCGTTGATGAAGGCAGCAAGGTTTTGCTGCGATGAAGATGAAGAACGTGCGCGGTGCTCCTCGTGTACGCTTGTTTGTTCCGGCAAATATTATCGTTAGGGGGGAACTATTATTACATCCAGACAACAAGTACGACAGTGCGTCGTCGGCTTGGTACGCGTTGATTCCGTTCACGAAAATAGACACGCGTTAGGCAGGAGTGAACCACCCATCGTCGTACTATCAAGCATTTCCGTTACTGTTACGTTACTATTGAGATTCTAGCAATTTTTCGTCGAGGTTGTCTCGGCAATTCTTGCTCTCGGGAAATTAGAAAAGATCAGGATTCGTTGGACTTGGTATTGCAGATACCACCGATTGTCGTGTCGATTCGTCAGGTTATTAAAATTTCCAGGTCTTTTATTCGAGATGAAATTTAATTTCCAAGAAATTAGAAATCGCTGTGTGTGAGTTAGTATTCGTTATGTAATTTCATTGTAGATCGAGTCGTCGATTATTTCGCGGTCGTTATTAATTCCAATTAATTAAATCCAAGTTGTTCGGAAGTTAAAATTTAAATTAAAAATGATTCTTGTGTATGCGATTCGTTAGGTAGAGTTACGTTAATATTTCATTAGGCTAACAACTACAAAGCTAATTCCAGTCTGGAAAATAAGCTCTATCGTTGCAGACGTTGTTCTGTCAAGCAACTTTGAATTTCTTCTCTCCGAAAAGACACGACAGTATTTTGAATAAAATGAAAAGAGTCGATAATTTGCCTTTTCAATTTCCTCGATTGTTTCGACACTCGAACTGTCTCGGATTCCCAAATTTCCTTCAAAAATTTGCAATTTTCCTTTCGAAATTTTCCTACAGTTGTAACGGTGTTACTTTTAGAAAAAGTATGAATTTTTGCGCAAATTGAACGAACAAGAGTTATTTGTTGTAAATCATTCTCTCTAGATTTGAACTCTGATACTCTGTCGTGATATTGTGACTCGACAGACATTACCTTAAAATATCAATAACTATTCGCATTAAAAATTACTCTCAATGCCCGACCGAATTAATCAATAGAGATGAATATCTAAAATACATATTACTTTTTAAATATCGTTACTAACATTCGGATCGGATTTCTTAATCCAATACGTCATCGTTCAATCTTAATGAATCGATGGTTATTATTTCTCGAATTTAACAATTCAATTTTAATTTCACTATCCGCTTTCGGAAAGAGCGAAACATCTGAACAGATGCAACTTGACGAGAAGCGGAGCGAGAGTAACAGCAGAGTTCAATAAATAAATAAACCGGTGTGTAACGCAATGGCAGAAGCTCCTTCACGGTAAATCGTGTTCAGACGGTTCAGAGCAAAACGAATATCCTTCGCTTCAGATTCCCTTGAAACTCACTCGCGCTGACTGATTTGTCGTTAATCAACGACAAAAGGCGGCGAGCAGCGGCTTTAAGATTTCCAATGAAAGGGGGTAATGAGAATGGGTGGGGGGAGGGAGGGTGGAACACGAGCCCCGGAAGGGTTTTCGCCATAAAAGGAGTGCTGATGACAGATCTGATGATTGCTCGGGAGCACAGATTTAATGAGGATGCTCCTGATATCGCTTTCATATACGCTCTTGGATATGTATCCTTTGTCTATGGGTATGGACGTGTCCGTGTAAAATCGCTGATGTTCGCTTTGTGCATTCGCGGCAATGAGAAACGTTCGAATGGCGCAGCTTTCGCGAGAGAGGCAAATATTTAATTTGCAATTTCCTGGACGAAATCCCGAGGTCCCGTTAATAGGAGAAAAACGTTCAAAATTCAAATCTGAAAATATCGCAGTTGCTCGCGAAAGAATTGGAACGCTCGTATTATATTTTGAACATTTCACCGGTATTGTTTACGGTCGGTCAAGTTATACATAATAATAAAAGTGTAATGTATTTGAAATCTCGCCAACGTTGTTACATCGGTCTCATAAGAATTGTTCTATTAATCGCGTGAAGAAGTATGAAGGTGGTTAACTGGGATCACAGAAATGTCCATCTTATTATTAGTCATACTTAGAGTCACCTTTGACACTTCTTAGCTTAGAGATAGACAAGAGTAGCTTGCAGATTTAACCTCTAAAGTACGACTCGACTTTTCCAAGTTCGAAATAAATGATAACGCTTGTTCCGATGATTTTTCATCGAGATTGATTATCTGAACTGATTCTCATTCGTCGGGCGAGAAAGTTCTATTCCTGACAATTATTGTGTCGAACGTTGACTGTTGAATTGTCGACAGGAGTTTGACGAATGCAAGATGATAGAAAAGAAACGACAAGGGATTCTAACGACCGAAGGAATTAGAAAGTTTTCAACACGGCGTCGCGATTCCGCCACCATCTCCAATGAAAAACTAGCCTCGTTAATTGTCCTTGTTTTAAAGTTGTGCGTCGGCAAAAGTTTCGCGACAAAAGGGAAAGTCTGTGAAACAGTCTTCCCTCTTCGGCTGCCTGCAACGCCATTTTCGTCTACGCGAAACTTGTAGCGTTTAACTTTGTTCCACCGATTTTACAATATATACGATACCATGTATGCAACGTCGTAAGATTTGCCCGACGTAGTTTGAACTTATTATACTACACAGTGCTTGCGTCATGGTACTTGAGAAATTAACTTTTGATTTTTCTTATACATACATATATATATATATATATATATATATATATATAGTGCTTGCGCCATAGTACTTGCTACGAGCGAAATTAACTTTTAATTTTTCTTTTATATATATATATATATAAAAGAAAAATAATAAATTGTATAGAAAAGAAAAATAAGAAATGTATATATATAAATGTATATATATAAATGTATATATATTCTTAAAGGAGAAGGATATACAAGTGCTGATTCTCACATGGTCTCCGCGCGAACATTCGAGCATTTTCATGATTATGCTACTTTGTGCTCCGCAACTGTAGCTAGGAGAAGCATCGGGTAGTGCACGCAAGTAGTGAAAGTCAACGACGTGGTCGCGAGTAGCGACGGCAATAAATGTCCCAGCGAATAGATAGAAGGGGGAGAGGGTTATAGATCTCGTTTCCAACCTTCGTCTCCAAGTTCGAGGGCTTTCTCGTATCCCGCGGGCCGGCTGTAATATTAACGCAACACCCTCGAGGAAACGAACGCTGCGATGGTGAAGGGGGGAGGGGTAAAAAGGGGAGGGCAAAGGGAGAGCAGCGTAGTCCTCTTCCACTGCCGGAGCCGCCGTCTCCACCATTTTAATATTGTAACCCTAAAATCGAATAAGCGAACGAAGGGGAGAGATCTCGTTCCTCCACGACCCGGAAAAATGATACCTTCGAGCGTAGCAAGTTGAAGTAGAGGCGTATTCGTTCGCGTTCAGGATGGTAATGAAGAAGATTTGGCTGGGACTCGAGGCAAATTGTCATTTAAATAACGCGATATACCTTGCCAAGCGTTTTGCAACTCTTATTTCGAACGTTTGGAATTTGATAAATTTTCTTTTCTTTTCTTTTTTTTTTTTTTTTACTTGAGATTAACTTCTTTGTTGTTCGTTTAATTTCCCTGGCAAGTTGGGGAAAATATTTTCGTTTCATTTGTTTTATGGTCGAAGCTGAATTTCCATGCTTGTGATTTATTTTTTGCTTTGTTTATTCATTTGTTTAATTTTACACTTATTCATTTAAATTCCTGATCGATCGTTATCCAAACGAAACGATGGCAGTGTTTGAATTTGGTAAACTTGAATTTTCCTACTTGCAATTCTTTTTTTCCTTTTTTTTGGGGGGGGGGTGGGTATTTAATTAATTTTATTTGTCATTAAAGCTTTTTGATAAATTGTTATCGCAATGACGTGAGAACTTGTCGAGCGTCTTACTTGGCGAAAGTAGGGTAAAATGTTGAATTTCCTTGCTTACGGTGTCTCGTGTACTTCGTTTATTTATTCAATTTATTTCCGTCCTTCGTCCTAATGAAGAAAGTTAAAAAACCTTGATAAATTATATCTTGTCAAGCATTTTATGCTTTCATTTCCCAGTGGATGTTCAAACTCGGCGAAAGTGAGGGAATAATACACGAATTTCCTTTTCATTCATTGACTTTGTTTCGCTATTAATTCGAACATGAAACACTTCACGATCGAACGCTCGAAATAAGACTCCCTCGAGAAAGCATTATTTCGTTCATTCTGTTATTTGTTAGTTCAAATAGATAAAGTAAATAGAACAGATGCTAGAGAACTTTTCGTAATTTTCTGTCTCAGTTTCCAACAGTCACACTCAAAATGTGTGAACATCACCCAAAAGAAAAAAAAGAAAAGAAAGTTCCGAAAATAACTCTGCCGTCTTCTCTCTGAATTTTCTGCAGTACCGTGTATTTCGGAGGCAAACCGTCGAGATATCCGCTTGACGAGAGAAACAGCCTTCTCTCTGTTCTGTCGAAGTACCGATAAAATTCTAATTCCGTACAATCGCGCGTTATCGTAAGCAGGATCGTTTGAATTCAGTGGGTCGCGTGTTCGACGATTTCTCAGTTATCGCGAGGACGAGAACCTCCTCGAGTTTCTTTTCATTCATAAGTGGCATCGTGGTTGCGCATGTACACGCAACATCCTGTATATATATATATTTCGGCCTCTCGTAACGACATTCGGTACACGAGAGCGTGATACTTTTGATCCCGTTGTCTTCTTGTCCACCTCGGCCGATGCATGTTGCATTAAACGTCGCCGAACCGGCAAAGAACGTATACGAGTTTTTTAAATATTAAATGTCGAGCATAGGGCAGAGTAAACGCGACGATCGATTTACGTTACCGGCAGGTTTTTTACAACGTGGAACAGTTTAATCTATCAACCAGCTGGAACCATCGAAACCGATCGAATTGACCGATCTCTAATTTTTTGAAAGTTTTTTTGTAGTTTTTCACAATTGCAGGTTTACGATGTTGCGATTTCGAGCGAGATTCTTGTTGAAAAATGGAACCAACAGAAGTTTCATTATGTATCATGCACTCTAATTTCTCTGATATATATATATATATATATATATATATATATAATTTTTATACTTTGGTTCCGATGTTAGAATGATCAGTTTTTGAGTTTTTGAGTCCGAAAATAGGCGAAAATTTTATGGCGACTTGAACACTAAAATACTTTGTCGTATTTTTCCCCGAAGGTTTTTTTCAAGATCCAATTTCAATATTTTCGTATTTATTGAGATTTTTCTGATCATTATTTAATCGTTTTAATCCAATCTCGTTGTGTGTTTACTCTTTGTTCGAGTACTTGTTGTCTCTTAATTTCAGCCGCACAGTGAACACAGGTTTCAATTCATTGAAAGTTTTTTTCGCTTTCGTCCGCGTTATTTTGCGATTCCATGTTCATACGAATATCGATTCGAAGTTGAAACGACGCGGACGGATGTTCCGGATGTTTCATCCCGTGGGCGTGGTATTTCCAAATTCGGTGAGTATTTCCTCAAATACTGTGAACACTCTGTGGAAGTACCGCGGAATTTTGAAAGAAATATCCTCACTTTTATGAACAAAATTGTTTTGCAAAAACTTGCCAACTGATGAAACTTTTATATATACAATTGTCAAAACTACCAGGTCATTCTAAACTTGTAGTATACTACACACACACACTCTTGGTACTACTTATTACTAAATAGAAAATATTACAAAATAAACGTTAAAAAATATTATAAAATAAAAGCAAGGAATGAAATATATCCGGCAGAGGTAAAACTCCTTTTCTTTCCAAATTAAGGTCATCAAGCTCAATTCACTCGATTTCAGAGACATCGTCGAGTTGGTAGTTTTCTGTATGTATAATGTTCCTTCGAAAGTAGCGAAATATTTCCCTCGAGTATAAATAAAATGAAAGGGTAAACAAAAAACATGAATATTTCTATGCTTTAGTCGGCACCGAGAGTTGAAAGAACCTCAAAGCACGTAACAAAGAGAGGTCAAAGGTAGCGTTGAAATTTAATTTCGTAATTAATGAACTCTCGCCGCTTTTGTGCGAAATTTTTCGATCAAATTAAGTGATCTCGAAATCGCGCTGCGAAACGTTTCTTCGTTGCAGAATGCAGCGGCGTTCCTCCTATATTATGATTGTTTATTGACAGAGGTGGCCATTGTACAGTCTGCTGCGACTCTACGCGAGCCCCGAGATAATGAATAGCGGATCGCGATATCCTTTAATTAACTACAACGATACGGGAGTTTGAAACTTGGAAGAGTTCTTGCCCGGCAAATATTGCTCCGGTTAATTCCGAAGCTATGAGAGATCCCGTCGTAGACATGTATCTCGACGACGAGGTGAAAGTTCGAGATCAAACATTATTCACCCGGTTGATAAATCTTTCTTAGGGTTTTTGAATCAACTGGCGTCGAAATCTCGTTTCCGAGAACGAACGAAATTTCCTCGATTCCGTTCGAAGGACATTGATATATCTAATAATTAATATTTACTGTCCTCGGTGTTAAATTCAATGTTCAATTAATATTCGACATCGAATTTTAAATTAACAAATCGTTGTAGATTTTCGACAGAGTTTGACATCAGACGCACGGGAAGCATCATTTATTTCTATCAGATCCAGGTGTTAAAAGAAAGTCAAATAATAAAGGGCGAACTATGAACTCGATTCTTTAGAACGATTTAATAGAATATACAAACACGTGTTTTGTATTTCATTTTTTAATTGTAATAAACCTATTGGGTAGATACGATTCGTAGCAAAACGAAATTAGAATTGAATGGGTTAATTTGGAAAAATTTTCTTTTTTTTTTTTTTTTTTGGAGCAAACAATACAATACTCGCACGTTTAATTCGTACATATTAAGGATTGTGGAGAACAATATTTCGAGTTGAATTCATCGATCTGTTTCTGGTTCGTGTTTTTTTTTTTTTCTAGAGCCGTACATCGCCGAACAAAATTATCTATGACGTTGACACAATGCACTTGATACAAGATAACGAATTGTTTTGAAAAATGTTACGTAAACAAAGTGAGAAAAGAATGACGAACGAGATTAACACAGAGGAAGTGGCAGTTTTCATTCTTTAATACCTTTAAAATTTACTATCGTTTGGATTTACTAAAATCGTTCTTTCATTTGATTTTCGAGTTAAATATGCATTCACCACTGAAATATTATTTACCAATATTGAAACATCGAAGCCGTCGAAGGTGTCGAAACATTGTGAAATTTGTCTTTAACAATTATATTATTTTGTACTCAAATATTTACAATATTCTTTTCCATTGTTTCGAAAATATTCTGAAACCGACTAATGAATTCATTAATTATGAAATATTCAACGCTGAAATGTTAGGAAATGTTAGGTTTCAATATTGATTGGTTTATTCTGATCATTCTGAATGAATCAGTCGCTTCGTACCATTGAAATTTAAAAAAAAAAAAAGAAAGAAAAAGGATAGTTTCCGAGAAAACCATCCTGTATATTGTGATACGTTTAAAATTTGAATGAAATATACCGCGAGAGCGAGATAGAGAGAGACGAAAGTGTTTCGAAGACGTAGTTACTTTTCACGGGGAAGTTGATCGTTCATTTTTCATTTCTTTTCGGTGTTATGTTCCTGCAAAGGAAAAGAGAAATTAATTTTACTTTTCTTCGCGAGGTAGTGTAATTAAAACAGGTGGAAAGATTAACTTCATTCGCGGAGAAAATTAAGGAACATGATAGCTCGGCATGCACGAAAGGGGGGCGTGCAAGATGTTAAACTGGATAATTAGGAACTATTACTGTACGTTCAATTAAACTCATAATGAGACTATTAGGTAATTCGTAAATTTCCTGAAGAGATTTCCAGGCACTTAAATTACGCTTCCTACTATGATAGAATTCCTAACAAGAACTTGGTCAAATGTTATTACAAAATTAAACGTTTTGTGATTCGGTAGATGCAATATTCATTTGATCGTTATACATACATTACCTGAAATAATTTCTAATTTGCAACATATCACCAATAAAAAATTAATGCGCCAAGCAGTTCGTACAAACGGAGTTTACACGTGAAATTCAATCATCCAAATTCATAAAAACACCAATCATGGCAGCTCATCGTCGGCCATTATTCCCAAACTTTTCATCAAACTCACACCCACGAAACCTGGACCCAGCCCTAAAGAAACTACCCCTCTGTCTACCATCTTGCTTTCGCGTTGCCTCTTAAAGAGGCTTTGCCAACCTTCACCCTCCTCTTCACCACTCCACCCCCGCTGGACTTGCATGCGCGTTATCTCGAACGTGGCAGCTCGCAACGTGGTACGCATCGGGGACATTTGTTCTAGTTGGACGCCGAGCTAGTATGCGAGTATTTACCATTCTTTTTTTTTTTTTTACGTGGAGGAAATCATAAGACACCTGAGTCTTTTAAGAGGAAGACCCAAGTAGTGTGACTAAAACCTCCATGATGGCCGTCCTCCGCACGTTGGGAGAGCTCCGGGACCTTTTTATACACGCAGAGCTCTCCCGTGCTGTTGTCCCAAAGGACAATGTCTTTTTTTTTTTTCGCTCGAACCTTGGACCCTCAGATTAAGAGTCTGATGTTCTACTGACTGAGCTATCCCTAAACCTAACCTAATCTAGCCTAACCTAAACCTAAATCTAAACCTAAATCTAAACCTAAACCTAACCTCGGTACTGTTGAAAGTAGAGGCATAAAGACATTGGGAATTGTCAGATATTTTCGATTTTCGAAAGAGCATCTGTACAATATACCTTTCCAAATACATTTGGAACGAATGAACCTAACCTAAACCTAAACCTAACCTAAACCTTATTTTTTTTTTTTTACGTGGAGGAAATCTTCATAAGACACCTGAGTCTTTTAAGAGGAAGACCCAAGTAGTGTGACTAAAACCTCCATGATGGCCGTCCTCCGCACGTTGGCAGAGCTCCGGGACCTTTTTATACACGCAGAGCTCTCCCGTGCTGTTGTCCCAAAGGACAATGTCTTTTTTTTTTTCGCTCGAAACCAGGACCCTCAGATTAAGAGTCTGATGCTCTACCGATTGAGCTATCTCATGCGAGTATTTACCATGTGGAGAAGAAGGGTTTGAATAAATGCAAGAGGGCCTAGGCGTCTGTCGTTAGCGCCAGGGGCGTAATTCCTAGCTATCTGACTATCGCCAGGGAGAAAGAAAGTGTCCTGTCTCGGCCACGTGTGCGCGCATATATCCTTGAAAAAATGGAACGAACCTTCTTTGCATTCTTTGCTTTCTTGACGTTTGCTTCCTTCTCGTCCCTTTTTCTTTTTTTTTTTTCGAATTTAGAAAAACTTTAGCATCTCGAAACTTCCTACTGTGCCACCATTTCGAGGGAGAATTTCAATTTCGCGCGTTTGACGTTTTATCGTTGCGTGTCGTTTCTTTGCCAGGAGGATTGAATTAATATATCGGAACGAAGTCTGAAAATCTTCGGGTAGAAAGTCACGCGTATATCGAGGGATAAAGTTGGGCGGAAGTTGGCGGAAGCCAACGGTGAGATACGCGGACAGGCGTAGAATCCGCGACGACGTCGGGGAATCCCGATTCCGCTCTCCGAATGGAATAGAAATCGTATCGAGATCGGATCGTCTCGCTTTCTCGCTTCCGTTCTCGCCTGACTTTTCTGTCTCACGATCGTGGGGGAGAGCTCTGAAGTCTTCGGCTCTTCTCCCAGGAGAATCAATTTTAACATACTGCGTCTGCCGAGAGGATGCCTCTGATATCGGCGCTGTGTTATCGGCCGGCATGTTGTTCCGATTGTTTTGAAAATTACTCTTCTGTGAAAAGGTGGAAACAGCCGCGCAGGATATACCACGTCGCGTATATTTACTCGTATATTTCTGCTAACGCCACTTTTTGGAACGAAAACACTGAATTTCCGAAAGATGTGAAAGAAGATACTTTTCTCTTTTTTTTTTCTTCTCACTTCGGAATGATTAGGATCTCTCTCCGTTGTTTCACGCGTTTGTTGGCAAACGAGAGCATATTGTACACGTGTGATTGGTGTATTTTGTATAGTATAAATGTTGCAATAATTGAAAATACTGCTCCTATAGATGAAACATAACGACCAACGACATAGATGAAAATGACCAACAACATAATATTTATCACGTGAATATAATATCAATCGATGAATTTGAAAGTATAATCCCTGTCGTAGTCCTCGAGTTGTAAATATTAAAACAAATCCAATTGATCGTGTAAATGAGATATTAAATTTCAATTTTCATCCATGATTAGTAGCTAATCATCTAAATACTTTAACTCCAGTAGGAATTGCAATAATAATGATGTAAAATACGCTCGTGTATCAGTATCTAATCCAGCAGTAAATACATATGATGTGCTCAAACAGTAAAACCTAAAAACTCAATTCCTAATATTGCATTGAATTATTCTTAAATTTCCGAAAATTTTCTTTTCCCCTCTCTTTCGTTTATAATAATTTGAGAGAAATCAAATCCTGGTAAAATTGAAATATAAACTTCATTTTTTTTTCGTTAGAATGGAATTTCATCGAGAAAAGTGTGTTTTCTATATTCGAGATGTCTTTACGTTTTTACGTATTGAAAGATACATGTACACCGAGTATTATCGAGAGAATTTCAAAATGCTTCGCAACACTGCGATATGATGGTAATATGTTTCTGAAAAGTTGTTTGCAAACATTGTTGCAAACGTTGTTGCAGAACATTCGACGAGATGTATAACAAACGAGCAAGCGGGACGGATATTTTTTTTTTTTGCGCGCGATTGAATTAATTCCAAGCGTGATACACTGACGTGAAGATCGTCTGGTTGCAAATGATCAGTGAAATCTCCGCCAGTAATTCACCGTTGAACATGGAGTGAACATCTGCCACAGCTAGCGGACGCTAATTCATGCGAACTGATATTCAAATCTCTCGGTGTCAGTCAATCCGCAATCGCATTAAGCCCATCGAGTATCGTGGATTTTTCGACAGTTCTGATTACACGGTTGAAATTCCGACGATTCTGTCTGTTTTCTTCGAATACGTGTCTCTTCGTTTGCGCGTGTTTCTGCACGGCATGATTCAGAAACACGCGTGATTCACAACTACTACTTCAGGGGCTGATTCACTAAAATAAGAAGAAAAGTTTCCACGTTTTCTTCGAGTCATTTTTTTTCGAGGCTTTTATCAGTGTGAAAAAATGTTGCACAGACGATTGCGAATATTTTGTTCTTTGATCTGTGTTTCACAGGGTGTTTCAGAAGTTCGTGTACTCAAACTTTGCCGATAATGCGGATAAAAATAAGGCTGAAACCTCACGTGGCTTGAACAACGATTGAAGCATATTTCGAAACGCCCTGTATAAATATGTCGTTACGAATTTTTCTTTCTCATCTGGATTTTCACTGGGGAACAAATGCATAAAACGAGAAGTTTACATATTGGCTTCTGAATTTTTTCAAGTTTTAAATTTTAATTTAAAAAAGTGACATCTGATTCTGATTTGAAACTAGTTCTTCACTTTCCTTGGATCCAGTTTTTCACACTTTTTCGTGTCTCACTGTTTTCGCTGGAGTGTGCAATACCAGAGTTTAATCCTTAATGTTCTCGCAGTGGCGGTTTTCTATAATATCATAGGCGTTTGTTCATTTTATAAATGAAAAGAGGAGTGTAATGTCATCGAATGCACTGGCTGACTCGAACCAAAAGTGTAGAAAAGTATACGTTTACATTCGGACTGTAAAACACATTCGAAATGGCGAACATTTCGAAGGGACCGAAATAAAGTCATTTCGAAGGACGAAAGATCAGATTTAAAAAGAGAGAGAGAGAGAGAGGAAAAATAACACTTAATTCACTGGATATCGACGTGTGTATGTACGTTTAATGCCTCGGAAATACAGCGAACAATAGAGTGAATAATATGGATTCGAAATATGTTACACAGGGATTCCGATATTTATTTGCGCATTCAAATGAAGTGTTCTGTTGTACGCCGGGGTTCTGATATCGCGCGAGAATTGCTGAATCAAGTTTCAAACGTCTGTTATTTACATGCGAATTGTTTCCACATAGGCGGCGACTATTGTGACGAAACGAAAAGTGAGCGAAAAGAGAACTTCCGTTCGTTGGAAAATTTCTTTATCGATGAATTACGTCTAAAATAAACGTCAGAGATTTCTATAGTATGCAGAATATACATAACACGTCCGAAAATGTATAAAATAGTCAAAATACAAAATTATAGTATCTAAAGACTGAATGTATTTATTTAGATTCCAATACAATATATAGTTTAAAATGTATATTTTAAACTATTATATATATATATATTTTAAACTATGTATATATATATATCTATATACTTAATATACTTATATTTTAATATAATATAATTATAATTATAATTATATTATATTATTATATTATTATATTATGTTATATTATTAAAATAACATAATATAGTATAATAAATATATACTTATATTTTAAAGTATATTTATATATATATTAGTATGTATATACTAGTTTAAAACTATATATTATATTGGAATTTAAATAAAGATTACATTCAGTATACTATAACGAATGTATTTTGACTGAAATAATAGAACTTTCAAATTTTAAGTTATATATTACGTACTAAATTATAAATTTTATATATATATATATATATATATATATATATATATATAATTTAGTACGAAATATATAACTTGAAATTTGAAAGTTTCCGACGATTTTTACCGTACAAAAATATGTAAAATATCGAATGTCACCGTTGTTTAAATTCGTTTAGTAGACGAAACGAATTTAAACTTTTGTACAAAATAAATTATCGGAAGCACTCGTTACGACGTCCGGCAGATGAAACGAATTTTTACTTTCTTGCGTTTCGTAAAAATCCGAAATTGTACAAACGTCCAGAGTTCAATGGATGAACTATTACAGTATATTTTCCATGCTAAGAATATGCTCGACGAGGTTAACAAAATTTCATTTTGATTGAAGAAAAAAAAAAAAAAAAGAAAAGAATCGGAAGGAAGAATGTTTGAGAGACGCTTGTTAGAAAATCGTAATGGATATTCGACGTGTAGGTATCGATGATCGGCTAGACGATCATCGTCACTGGCTGGCACGAGAGTGAGCTCGGCAAACCGACAGCGATTTCATTATCAATTTAACCGGCCGCTGAAATATGGACCGATCGATAATCCATTCCAGTCTCGTTCGTTATCCGGCCCCGCGAATCGTCGATCACGGCGAATATTTCAATGTTGAAACTCGCTGTTTCCAACCGAGAGAAGAGATCTTAAAAGACGATCCACTACCACGCGACCTCGACCGAGCTTTTACCGAGGAAACGAAGACGAATCGCGAAGGGAAGGAGATGCAGCTTTTGGTTGAAACAGTGGCCAGGCTCGAGCTTAGAAACACAATTCGGGGGGGGGGAGGGGAAATTTTAACACTTTACCGACCGGTAGCCTATTAATCGGCTACTGTTTATCGCTATCGGTCGGTAAAGTATTGATATCGTATAATAATATATTTATATATTTTAACACTTTACCGACCGGTAATATCGTATATTAATGTATACAAATATATTATTATACGACATTAACACTTTATCGACCGGTAGCCTATTAATCGTCTATTACTTACCGCTATCGGTCGGTAAAGTGTTAATATTTCATTGATGAAACACTTTTAATTGTTACTCTGAAATTTTTAATGACGTTTTAATTAAAATTACGCGAGATAATATTTACATAATATTTGCATTTGTATGCAGTATATAGTGTTTAATTAATTAAATCAAATTTTAAATTAAATGTTATTTGACATTATAAATATAATGTAATATTTACACGGAAGTTATCGTAGCGTGTAGAATGAAACTTGACACATTGGGCTATGAAAACTCCACGTGGAAGAAGAATGAAAGTAACTTAGTTCCTTCGAGAGAAATATATTTTGATAATGACAAATCGGCTGTGATTTGCTCGACTGAAGCCTGATTCAGAGTTCAGCAGAAAGTTTTAACGAAGTTTAAAGTCCAATAAACTTCTTTCAACCGAGAGAGAAATTGGTTGAGAAGAATCGAAACGAGAAATTTCTTTTTTTTTCTTTCTCTCTCTTTTCTCCTTCCTTAAACTGTTTCGTTCTTGTTGAAACGTAAACAGTTCGAAATATTGGAGTTCTTACTTCCGTGTATTATAAATATTTAATTTATTCTCGGTTTCCTTGTGTTATATAGAAATTCAGAGAAAGAATAGAAAGAGGGAAACTCGAACGAGAGTCAGAGCAGATTTTTCTTTTCAATCTTCCTCTTCTGAAGTATATTGAAAATTAGAATTTTAATTAATTTAATTTACTTTTTTTTCATAAATTAGAACTTTAAGAATTTTTTTTCAATTAATTCCAAGAATTTTAAGAAGGTTCAACTTTAGCTGGTAGAGGAGAAAGATGATAAATTTCGCGATATTATTTTCAGAAAATAGTCGCACGAAATTAATTATGCTGAGACGGTTTTCTTCAATGAAAATTAAGAAAAGGAGATTCGGCTTAAAAATTCTAACGAAGAAGATTCTCAGTTGTTAAAAAATTGCAGATTCGTATAATTAAAAAGAAAAAAACGTAATCCTCTGGAGTCCTGGAAGTTTTTCGAAATTTCCCGCAACTGCATAAAAATCCCTCGAAAGTCAGCTGATGATAAATTTTGTTTTTAAAACCGAAAACGTGCAATTTCGCCGCGAAACACCGCGAAAAACGAGAAAGAGTACAATGAATTTCCCGCTGTTATCTCCGCGTAACGCAGGCTGCCCACTCGCGAAGCGAATCCCGAAAATTACAACATTTTCATTTCACGGATGAAAGTTAAAAGGACGAACCGTCCCTTTCACAAGCGATTAACCGCCATTAATTTTGCATCCGGATGCATTCGATCCGTTGCTGCTGGCGACGACGTGATCCATTAACATCGTATATATTCACCGCCGTGTCTCGGTTCTTTTTTTTTTTCTGCGCTTTTCTCCTCGCGAAGAAAGTCGAAAATTTTTCGCGAAAGATCCGCGGACTCGCGCCTCTTGGGACCAAAAGAAAAAAAAAAAATGACGATGGAACGAGGAATTATCCCGCGTTATCGAACTTTTCGACGCGTGTGGTGCAGCACACGTCGTGTTGGAACAAAAAACGTTTCCAGGTCATCGTCGACGTTTCTCGATGATTGCGAAGCGAAGAACCAGGCAGCGAGGAATATCGCGAATATCGTTGTTCCTGCGTGGGCCTCCCTTTGATCCGTCACGCGGTTCCGATCCATTTATCAGCGAAATGAAAGCCACCGAGTCGAGTCGAGTCGAAAAACTCGCGTGATCCTCTTTCTTGACTCTCCTTTGGTTCTTCGTATTTTTTCACCTCCTATTCCTCTTTGATTTTTTGTATCTTTCCCTCTCTTTTGATTATTCGCCCTCTTTTTTTCCCTCTCTCTCTCTCTCTCTCTCTTTCTTCTGATCTTTCGTCTCTCTGTTCCTTTATTTTTGGACTGTACTACGATCTAGGCTACGTACAGTTATACCGATCGTGCGCAGTGGAATGATCAATTCGTCGCTCGTTATTCGTCAATGAAAACGAAAATTCTTCGTTCTTCTTCTTTTTTCTCTTTTTTTTTCTTGGTGTTTGTTTTCTTCTTTCCTTTGGTGAAAAGACACTCGAGAGGCATTGCGCTTTAAATTGAAACCAATTTAATTGTTTTTAACATTTTTGTTTCCTACAAATTCGTTCGAATCGTTGTTTAGTTGCATCTAAAATACTATCTAACATATTCGCACAGGTTTCCAGTCGTGCAACTATCGTCTTCTAAATTCGACAGAGTGTCGGAACATTCGAGTGTCATTTTTCAAGATCGTTCGAGAATTATCAGGCCACCGTAATTTTGGAATTATGCAAGCGTGATTTTTTTTTTTTATTATTATTTTAGCAGATAATTACGGTATGATTAGGTCTAGTAAATTAGCGTCGGATAGAAAGTTTTCGTCTTCTACATAGTTCATAAATTACTGAGTTATTACTCAGTCGGTACTTACTCGGTAATGAAGTACTAACTAATTAATTATGTGCTTATCGAGAGTTGCGGTATCCGTATCAAGTGTTTTTTTGCTTGTTACAATCTTCTACTCTTAGTTTTCGTAAAAGTCCAGCTCCATGTGAATGTTAATTCCACGAGAATAAAATTGCAAACACCCCGCAGTTTGAATTTTGTGTTATTTTTGAAGTCGCAATCGCGACTTAACGAGTATCTGCAGAATACTTTCACGCGATGAAGTTAGCGAATGAACAAAATGAAAGTATCGCGTGTTTAACATTTCATTTTAATCTCAATTTTACGTTATTTTTTCCAACAAAATATTTTAATAATGATGTTCTCAAATTGCGAGCCATAGAGATTAATACGTGAAAATATTTTCTTTTCCTCGGCCTATTTTATTTTCCATCGAGAGCTGTCTTACGATAAATCTCATCCACGGTATTCTACAAGAACATTATAGGAACTAAAAACACGAAAAGCACGTAAATTGCATCTTCAGAAAATCACTTTATAAAATGCAGAAATTGGAGGGCTAAGTCAGATTTGGATCACGTTCTTACGTTTTTTTTTTATCCTTCTATTTCTATATTGATTGTTTCTTACATGCTGACAGAAAAACAGAGAAATTCCTCTAAAAATTAGAGCAACTAAAAACGCCTCGGTTTCATCCCAACAGTAAAACGCGTAATTTATTTCTGGATCGCGAAATGTTGAATGACGAAACACCCCCCAAAATAAAAGCCACCCACGATAAAAAAAAAGAAAAGAAAAAAAAAGAGAAAAAGCAACCGACGACAGTTAGCACGGAGGATTGCGTGTTCGATTTCGATTTTCGTCTCGTGGCTCGCTCGGGTCTATAATTACACGATGCAAAAACAATCCGTAGTTCGTGATGCGTGCGTGCTGCGCGGATCGACCCAGGTAATTAGGCCCGTGGCCAATGGCACTTACCTCGATTGTGCGCCGATCGCGGGACAACGTGGCCATTTCGAAAACTATTTATATGTAAAAATCAAACGGACGGGGTGTGCCGACTTTTCGATTAAACTGGCTCCTTTCCTCGATAGGGGTGATCGATTGCCCGTTTCCACTCCCCCCCTCCCCTCCCCTCCCCTCTTCTCTCCTTTCTTTTTACGGATTCCCGATCCGCAATCGATCCACGCCGATCGATCCGCCCAGCGAAGCTATTCCGGCACAATGGCACTGCCGGTTAACTGGACATCAATTAGCTGATCTCGCGATTATACGGGTATTGGCTCTCTGATTGCACGGGACGTGCTAGCTGATAGTTGTCCTGGCGACGGGTCTCCAGGTTCTGGAAAGTGCTATATTCTTGACGTCTGAGAGGCAGATTAGTATCGCTCGAGAGTAGATGAATGAAAGCGTTCTGAATAATTATCTGGAAAAGAATTGTGAAGTATCTATCACGGTCAGGGAGATCGAAGGTTTTCATCACTCGGCGATGCGGATTTTCAAATTTTTGTGAAAAAAAAAAATGTGTTTCGTTACTTACGATATATTACAATGGACAGTTTTTCGAATTTTAATGTTCCACAAATGCGTGAAAATACCGCGGTCAATCATTAATTGCACACTGTTCAGAGAGATCAACAGCACTGCACGCGTTCAAAAATCACGATTTCTATTACAGACACAATAATAGCCCACTCGCCATTTTTTTTTCTTTTTTTGTTTATTCTCGATGACACATCGTCGTTGATGATAATCGTACGAAATGAGAATACACAATAACGTAAATAGGAGGCAAGTTCAAAACAAAATGACAGCACGCATGCATTTCTACCCCTTGAACACGTTATTTATCGTCACCGAATTTTCATCTCGAATTTTGTTTCATCTCGAGTGTTCGTTCGAACAAACGGTGGACGGAAAGGGAAACGGAGGTTCCAGTAAAAAAATGATGCAAATGGAGGGTAGAGGGACGAACGAGAGACGAAACAAGCCGTGTTCCGGCCAAAAGTTGGTCGAGCACCGGCGAAGTTGCGACTTACGCGGTACCTTTTGTCTCTCGACAATGGCCGACTTGCTTCACTCCCCCCGCATGTGCCCAGACGATGTGTGTTCCGCGCGTAGCGTATAGCAGAACCTGCACACATTCGGCGGTTAAACCCTATTCCCGCTTGTCGTCGCTGTTTTCTGACTGACGGCAGTTTTACAAACGAACGGTTTCCGGTTGCTTCGCTTTTGTCTTGATCGGCTGAAAGCTCGACGAGGAGAACTGGCCGCGAAACACGAGAGAGACACACATTTTACGTTTCAGTTACTTCGCTCGGTCACGTTTCAGTTATTTCGCTCGTTTTTTAATTTCATTTCCACCTGGTTTTGATCATTAACGCAGTTTACTTTAACACTTTACCGACCGGTAGCCTATTAATCGACTATTACTTACCGCTATCGGTCGGTAAAGTGTTGACATCGTATAATAATATATTTATATATTTTAACACTTTACCGACCGGTAATATCGTATATCAATATGTACAAATATATTGTTATACGATATTAACACTTTACCGACCGGTAGCCTATTAATCTATTATTTACCGCTATCGGTCGGTAAAGTGTTAATATCGATGATTTCTTTTATATGTATATATATCGTGTATATCTTACGAGACATATTCATTGCTCTTGTCATAACGAAATAATCGTATTCATTTATTTTCTTTCACGTGTTTCTCTGGAAATATGGTGTATTTTCGAGACTTTCTTTCGCACTGCTTGCGAGAACCTTGTCCTCGAGACAAGAGAAACAAACAGAAAAAAAAAGAGAAAAAAGAAAATCCCCTCCGCCAAGGAAAAGTGAATGGAAAGGAGGAGGATCGTCGTTGCATATTTGATGAAGAGGATTTACATCGGCGGCTGTAACGCAACCCAGTTTTCTCCGCGAGAGGGGATATGGGAAATAGGTCGAGGGTGATTTCCAGCATATAGACGGTTTTCCTAAATGAATATTAATGCGTTCGGCGGTGGCATTCCTGGCCCTTTACCACCTTTGTTTCGTCGGCGTGGCCGCGACCGCGTGAAAATACGTGACTCTCTTCTTCTTGCCTCGTCTTCGGCCTCGTGCACCTCGCGAGAGAGAGACAGAGAGAGAGAGAGGAGAAACAGTTCTGGCGAAACAGGAGGGCAGAGCTCGAAGGGGAAGGAATTCCAACGTTTGGCAAATACCTCGTTGATTGCGCGTATCGAACGTATCCATGAATTATGCATACGCGTCGGTCTGCTGCGTTTCGCTCGTGTTCGCCACGTCCACCAGCTGCTAATTATTCTCGTCGTTTCGAGCCGATCGAAATCGAAGGTGAAATCGATTGCTCTACGAATGAGAAAAAGAGCGACGAAATTGGCAATCGAGAGCGTTTCTAATAAAATTTTCATCGTTTTTCCTTTTTTGTTTGCCAATCGAGACCTCTCGTTTGGAAACTGATTTTTTACTCGATATCTTTCAACGAGATATTTCGCGTCACAATGAAAAGCCATACGAGATTATCTCGAGATGTGCGTGTTATCCATAGATGCAAAGGAGTTAAGGGGGTCAAGCTACCGACGTGAAAACTAGAGCAGGCAAAAAGGAAAGCAACTCTCATCTCTCTTTAATAATATATGTAAATACACACATACACACACACACACACACACCGCTGTAATAATGTGAGAATGAATTTTTGTATAAACAGTGCAAATTAATTAACAGAATAGGAGTAGTGATTCGTATTACATACTCGTTACTCATGATAGAATTATTTTCTATTATTTATATATATCATATAAATAATATGATAAATGAAAAAATTACATAAATGATAAATCATTAAATACATGTATCATATATTTAATGATTTATTATATATATATTTATTAGTTATAGAGCCTTGACAGAATTCCGTACGTTTGAACATTTGAAATATTTAAATCCCATGGAAATTTTCGGTAATTCTCGGCGAGAGATTTTCAAATTTTGCAATTTCACGACAAATTGGCACGAACGGGACGAATGTTCAAAGCATTGTCGCAATGAAATATCACATTTCCCGTGGCAATTAGTTCGCCAGTTTAGCATGCTCGTTAAAGTTAAACGGCGCGCGTTTTTCAAGAAAAATTCTTCTTCGCCCAGAACGAAACGGACAGCTGTTCTCGTGACTGTCACGTTGGCCATCAGTTCATTTTAGATCATTCGTTACATCTTAAACCTTTATAACATTGTGCAACGTAAAATCGAGAAAATTTCATTTTATATAGTCACTTTCACTTTGTACAATTACTTTCGTTTCTCTGATACGCGATAAATTACAAAACATTAAATTTTTTAGAAATCTATACCAATAACAACGGGGAATTAAACTCTCAACGATATAATATATAAAAAAAGACAAACACGATGAATACAACACAATAAATACCAATTTTCGCGAATGAAAAGATCACAATATCTCGAGAATTAACACTAGAACTACCGACAGTTATTTCTGACCACGAAGTTATTTCTACCGAAATTATTTTGATTTCTAATAAATACAAATGAAATAAAAAATTCGTTATATTATTTCTTTAGTTATCACTGTAAAAGCCCTTGCATCATTGTCGGGGGAAAAAAATTGTAACATGAAATAGAAATTTCAAAATAAAATTGTAAAACCAGTCATTTTGACTGGTGTGGTAGTTCTAGTGTTAAACGTATTAGTTTTCTACGAATTCATCTCGTCACCGCGCGATAAGAAAATCAAACCCTTAACCATTAAAAAGAATGTCAATTTTTCGTTAAACTAAACGAGTCAGAGTCAACCTGGAAATCTTAAACGTCTACGATGTTCTTCTACAAAGAACTTTGCCACGCTTCTTAGAAACGGTATCAACCGCTCGACGACGGAGAATTAAATTCTTCAATTCTACCGTGTACTATATAAATCTCCGACATTTCTCCGGCCATTATCCGTGGCTGGACCTTCAAGACAGAGTTCTTCGCGATTTAATTTCCCGTCTCGTTGTTTCGCCAGAACAGTTTTACGGGGGTTCGCCGGGACATTCCAGGCGTATTTCGCCAGGCATTTCACCGATGGGTAACCATCGTTTTTCCCCTGCCCTCGTGATGCGTTGATCTTGCTGCTTTTCGCGTCCGAGTTGAACGGAGAAACGAGGCCGGCTCGCTAACAGCCAGATAGGATATTTCGTGCACGTAGTCAATTTACCCGGTGGTGGATGAGCCGGCTTGCCAAATGATGGATTCCTCGACAGGATGACATCCCGCTGGCTTCGGGCAAGTTACAGATAAGCAAGTTGCCGGCGAATGCACGACGGAGATGGACAACGTGATAATAGTAAGCGAGATGGTAGAATAGTTTACGTGCTACATGCGCGCGTATATAACAGTCGTGCATTGAACGAGAGACCAGCTTGAGTAGTCGTTACCGGTTGTCGAACGAACGTGTACAGGGTGATCTAAAAAAATTATTTAAAGAAAAAGTCCCAATCTTCAATCTTGATCTAATGGCTGATTGAAAGAGAGTTGGGAGGCATTAGGCCTCCTTGTTTTACCCTTCGCATACGAATTTCTGTTTCCCCTCGCTGTGCATTGTTCAGAACGAGTAAATTCGTAATAATTCCTCAACTCGTTGAGCGTTTCAGTTCGCAGATATCGTTCGCGGATAATTCGAAACGCTTGAAATAATGAATTTAATGCCCCGAGAGAGAATTATATCGAATGATTAGGAATATATTGAAAGGTTGTGTTTTCAAGGATGATTTCGTTCTGAGTCCTCGGTAGACTTATGTTTGCTTCGGCGAATTCATAAATATTTCCCTTTCATTTCTCTCTCTATCTCTCTCTCTCTCTTTGAGTATGCAAGTTTCGCAATTGAATCGTCGACAAATCGCTCCCAAACCTGTTCTCATACAAAGACAAATCCGTGGATGGTGTTCACCAATGAAGTTCGTAACTTCAGTTCAGACTCGGCAAATACGATGATCTGCAAGATCTTCACTGGATGCTCGTAAACCATATACATATCGATGACGATAAATTAATCGTTTTATTTGTCCCTGCCGAGACGTTACGACGGCTGTAGGATGTTGCGTGAAATTTGATGAAAATCAAAGAGGGGGAGGTGGTATAGTCGAACAATGCCTGTCCACCGTGTATTATGTCGGAGCTTAAAGTTTGGTGGCGCGTGTTGTTGTGTTCTTGTTCCCGCACTTGTCCACGCAATAATTTCATCCCTCTGGGAAACTTTAAACTTGTTCACAGCGCCGTTCAAACACGCGGCCAGTGAAAACACGCATTGTAGTGCCAGTTTGACCGGTTTAAAATTAATTCGACGATAAAATGGCGTTGAGTTGAGGAACAGGGACTGGGCTTTGTTAATGTGTTTAACATGAAAAACGGGTGTTTGGACATTATTTTTAGGGAGTGATGAAGTGAAGGAACGTTCAATGTTGTTTCTCTGATGATTATGAACAATATGTGATCATATTATTGGGAAATTATGTGTGGTCTTTCGATTTTGGTCACTTTTAAATTTCACCGTAATAAAAAAACGCGAATTTGAAATATGAAGCAAACAGTGTGACAGAAACGAGAAATGGAGGGATAATTGTATAAATATGTAATAATATGTTGATTATTTAATATAAATGTATAATATATGTCTTAGAAATTGCGAAATTTTGCAATAATATATATAATAATAATATATTAGTCACGATGATAAAAATATGTAATATATATTATTATATATATATTAGTAATAATAATAAAAAAAATATGTAATAATATTTTGATTATTTAATATAAATATGTAATGTATGTTTTGAGAAATTGCGAAAATCCCCTGGTAGTTCTATAATGAGAAAACTGAGGAAATAATATTTCATTAATCCCCTTAGTGGCCAAAGGTGAAACCGTGAAATAAGTTTCAATCCGAGTCCGCGAGTAATTTTCTGTTACTTTGTGCTTGGTTTTAACGACGAGAGAACGAAACGTGGAAACGGTTGGAATGCTGAAGTGTTCACGGATGTTCACTGAAAGAGCTCTAAAATCGACGATCGAGCAAACGAGCCACCTGCTGAGCTCTCTCTCGTTGAATATATCCAGCCAGTGAACACACCATTTTGAGCAATGGCGTCATTTTGTCATTACGCTATTAGGGATTCTCTTACTGCTATCGTCTTCCTGGAATGATGGTAGAACGTAGATAAACGATGATAATTTACGATGCTCATAACTGTATAGCAGCATAAGCGCGTCTTTCACTAAAGCGACGCTTCAGATTGTTTGAACTCGATATGTTTAATCGCACGCTTTGTTTCTTTTACGATATCCTGGTTCAAAAATTTAGGATAGTTGTTAATTTTTACTCAAGTGGCTCAATCTGGGATTTTATTAGTCGAGTGAAATAGTAAAATAATGAATGGAACAAAATATTCTAAATTTTAATGAAATAAATTGTATTAACATCGCTCGAATTTTACGATAAATTAACTCATTGGAGGACCAACGTTGCTTCAAGATGACATTTCATACGTAATTCCTTTCAGTCGATTTATATTATCAGATTATACTTTCTTAATATGAGGAAAGAAAAACTTCAAGAATTCGCTTGATATGTTTTTATCGCTTGTATGCAGAGCCGTCTGGAATCTATAATTTTATGAAATTTCGAGAAATTTCAAAATTCAGTGTCACGATAAATTATCGTAGGTTAATGGTAAAATAACGACTGTAAATTTTTATACTCGTCAAATTTTTCAGTGTATCGCGTCGATGAAATTTCTGTAATGACTCGTCATTATACAGTTGCACAATTAATCTTTTTCATTGTCATTCGTTTTGTTTCATTTTCACGTCAGATATTTCTTTCGTTTGCTACGAATTCCTTGTCACTTTGTTGCCTTTGTTGTCGCCTGTTTTTATTTTCCCGTTTCATCCGCAAACAATATCGGAAATCATATCACAATTAACTTTATGCGCTTTTTAAGTTGATGGAATGGAACACGACTTCGTGTCGATCGGGTTCATACGATTTTTCGTATGTTAAAACCGGAATGATGAAACATCCGGAACAGAATTAAACTCCGATGAAACGCAGGCCAACCCTGATGATTCAATAATTTCCCATAACGCAGCGTGTAATACTATGACACTGAGAGGCTGCCGCAAGATAATTGCAATTCGCCGTTGATTAACAAAGTTACTCGTTCACTGTTCGATATAATCCGAGCCACGGCTATTAATGAATTTACGTACGAGTCGAGTAAACACCACGAATCGAAAACAAATCGCGAACAAACGCGTATAAATGAATCCTCGGCGCGACTTTATGTTGTAATTTCAAATTTGAATGTGTGTGTGTGTGTGTAATTTGAGATTTAAGTACATAAGATTGTCAAAATATGATACGACGTAAGATATAAATATAAAAATCAGTGAAATTTCAATAATTAAACACGCATGTACATGTATGAAATTCTATGTACTTACCAGCAAGTGCGATGTGTTTGATAAATTTC
Organism: Tetragonula carbonaria; assembly: GCA_032399595.1. NCBI lineage: Eukaryota > Metazoa > Arthropoda > Insecta > Hymenoptera > Apidae > Tetragonula > Tetragonula carbonaria. Next base: position 6,758,547 of record JAUCRC010000015.1, on the reverse strand, counting down.
AAAAATTTGCAAGTCTTTCGGAAGACCGCTCGTTAAAGAATATTTCGATGATACTGAAACATTGACAAAGAAAATAAAAAGCTAATGTGCACTTCAATAATAATAATAATATATAATATAGTACCAATTTGAAGCGTTGCTTTAAAATAGATGAAATACTATTTTAAAATAGTACTTCAATTCGGTACTTTAATCAAATACTTCATTTTAATATTTAATAATAATTTTTCAATGTCGACCAAAAGCTTGTGCAAAATGCTGAAAATTGTGAATGACTCGATATCCAGAAGTTTCAAATAAGATTCGTCTTTGATAAACTAAGGATTACTCGTTTACGAGTAATGCAGCTCTCGGGTACTTTATGCTCATGCACGTAAAATAATTTATTTTCGCTCGTTTATTTACAATGAAACGTATTTAACTTTTAAACGATATTTTAATAGTTGGAATTTATATATATATATAAATTAATATATATATATAAATTATTATATATATATATATATAAATTCCAACATTTATATATATATATAAAACTTATAAGATGGAAGTGAACTGTAAAAATAGAAATAGGCAGCATCGAAAAAAATTTAATGATACAAATTTTCGAAAATAGTGACGAAAATTTTTAACGCTCAACACTTTACCGACCGGTAGCCTATTAATCGGCTATTAATCGATATCTACTATTTACCGTTATCGGTCGGTAAAATGTAGATATCGTATAATAATATATTTATATATTTTAACACTTTACCAACTGGTAATATCGTATATTAATATATACAAATATATTATTATACGATATTAACACTTTACCGACCGGTAGCCTATTAATCGTCTATTACTTACCGCTATCGGTCGGTAAAGTGTTAAGATTAAATGGGAGTACAGCGAACCGAGACAGCGAAGCGCGATGTCGTCGATTTGTTTAAGCGCGGAGGCCGGGTTAATAGAAACAGGTCTCCATCTTCGACGATTTATGGCGTTTATTTTTCACGAGTCTACAGACTCGCCCGGGTGATTGTTAATGGTAATTTCGCGAGCACTTTGAATGGAGTTCAGATGAAATCGAGGCGAGCAGATTGTTTATAAAGCAAGTTACTGCGAGGTTCTTCTTTCAGATGGATACTCGCCTCGTTTCGGTGGAATTCAATTTCAGGAAAGTTACCTTAGGGGTGGATGGGTGGTGGCGGGGGGGGGGGATGAAATCACTATACGTACCACTTCGCGATGAAGTTTTTAAGCCGTAGGATTTCTTTCTCTTCTCTTAATGGTTACTCGATCCGTGAATATTCGAGCAAATAAATGATCTGCCGCTCTGCTCGGCAGGAAAAAAAAAAGAAAAAGGAAAAATCAGAAGAGAGATGAAAAAATGTAATATTGAGTTTCTATCGTCGGAGATTCTTTTGTCGTGGATTTGTTTTTTAACAACTTTGCAATCATTGTGCGTTGTTCTTGAACATCGAGGATGTTCGTCGCAAATGTTGTTCATACGCAAACAAAATAGAGGTCCGCGTCGCGTGTCGAGCATTAATTGAAATGCTTTGAATATTTCTGCATTTTCCCATAATGACGTATCGTTGAATTGACGCGATACGCGCGAGTTCAATTGTTCCTGTTACGCGTGTAACTGCATGCACGAGAAGAAGAAGATTTCGCTGATGAATTTCAGCAGTTTTGCCGAAAGGTTCTGTATATCTCATCAATGCTCAAACGTCATCGAATAACCGCGTCGCACGAATTCATCGAACAATATAATTAACCGATCCTTTCGAGAAACAGTTTTCCACTATTTTACCGCGACACGGTAATTCAAATTCAATTGTAATAATACGGCAAATTTACTCCGGTTAAATTACGCAAGCAGGCTCGGTCGTCTCCTAGCTTCTCTCTTCCCGCAGCTTTTGCAAGCTTGAAAAGGCCAAAAGCGGTGGCGCACGAACGCGGCAAAACGCGACGTTTCGTAACCTAATCGAAGCGGGATAATTGTTCTCTTCGGTTCCCCCCGCCCTCGTCAGGCGTAATTTCATCGTGGACCTTTCGCTCGCGTGTAATCGTCGAGGACGGCGCAAGGACGACTGAAATTACGCGAAGAGAGTGTCGATCATCGAGAAAATTAACCGGAACGAAGGACCGGTGGCCCGGAAGGACCGGTGTCCTCTTGGCTTCTCCGAAACTTAATTATCGTCCGGCAATTAACCGTCGGTCTCACGTGCTCGTGAATTAGACAGTTTACGAACTGCAAGGAAAGTTGGGAGCAGCACCGGTCACCGCCATATAATGCAATTGGCCCCGCCAATGTGCGAGCATACACATACGTTGATTGCGTGTCCATCCTGCAAATAGTGTCGCATGCCGCCTTTCCGGCACTCTCTCGATCGAGGGCCGGAAATTGGTAAAAGCAGCCCTGCCTGCCGCCGGGGTCGTCGAGCGCTGCCGTCGATAAGTTAATTGTACAAGCTGTCCGTCCTTTTCTTCGATGGTTGTGTTTCAATAGTTCTTCCTCTCTCTCTCTCTCGCTTGCTTTCCGACTTTTTCACTCGGCGCTTCAAGCGAACGTGTGTAACCTTCCAAAAAAGGTAACGTTCGTCAGAGAAATAGACAAGCGCGTTTTCTGCATTTGTAAATATATTGATCGGTCGTTGCTGTTCGCGAAATGATGTCCGGCCATGGACCTTTTCTTTTTTTTTTTTTTTTTTACGTGGAGGAAATCTTCATAAGACACCTGAGTCTTTAAGAGGAAGACCCAAGTAGTGTGACTAAAACCTCCACGATGGCCGTCCTCCGCACGTTGGCAGAGCTCCGGGACCTTTTTGTACACGCAGAGCTCTCCCGTGCTGTTGTCCCAAAGGACAATGTCTTTTTTTTTTCGCTCGAACCCTGGACCCTCAGATTAAGAGTCTGATGTTCTACTGACTGAGCTATCCCTAAACCTAACCTAAACCTAACCTCGGTACTGTTGAAAGTAGAGGCATAAAGACATTGGGAATTGTCAGATATTTTCGATTTTCGATCTAGCCTAACCTAAACCTAAATCTAAAAACCTCGGTACTGTTGAAAGTAGAGGCATAAAGACATTGGGAATTGTCAGATATTTTCGATTTTCGAAAGAGCATCTGTACAATATACCTTTCCAAATACATTTGGAACGAATGAACCTAACCTAAACCTAAACCTAACCTAAACCTTATTTTTTTTTTTTACGTGGAGGAAATCTTCATAAGACACCTGAGTCTTTTAAGAGGAAGACCCAAGTAGTGTGACTAAAACCTCCACGATGGCCGTTCTCCGCACGTTGGCAGAGCTCCGGGACCTTTTTGTACACGCAGAGCTCTCCCGTGTGCTGTTGTCCCACAGGACAACATGTCTTTTTTTGGGACCCTCAGATTAAGAGTCTGATGCTCTGCCGACTGAGCTATCCTCTCTGGCCCTGGACTCTTACACTTACTCAGCGTAAAGTTTCGATGTCAAAAAGGAAAATGGGCTGGTTCTCGCCCTTCGTGGTTTTGCCGCGATGCGTTGTCATCGACACGGTCGCGTGGACGGCCTTCTTCTTGCAGAGGCTCGCTTTGCGGGCTTGCGGCCGGTCGCGCGAGGGCTTCGCGCTTATTGGATGAGCCCGTACGAGCGCGGCTAATTATGAGATCCCCTTAAGGCCGCCACCTCGGCGAACCGCGCGCGGTCTCGACGAAAATAAACGGGGTCAGCGGCGGGGAGGTGGTGCCGGCCGGCTGAAATTCTAATTAACTGCAATTTACTCTCGCCGTCGTCATCGCGAGCCCCGTTTCTATTTTCACCTCGTCGTCTCTCCCTCTCTCTCTCGTTCTCCGATTCTCATTTCGCGTGCCCCGCCGCTCGCTGATTATTCCACGACGTCTGCCGCGATAACGACGAGCAGCGTCGATATCGCATAATTGACAGGTCGAGGCGCCGACGAGTTCGTAAGTTGTTGCACTTGAAAATTTGTGTTCGGCATTTTTTTTTTTGCCACGTTTGACAATGTCGTAGCATGTGTCGCAGCGGGTTTTACTGAAAGTAAAAAGCTTTTCGAATTCGTTTTCGAGAAGCTAGAATCCGGGCGAACATCTGTCTCGGGAAAACAAATATTCGATAACTATAATCACTGTAATCGCGAAATCTTCGAAGATTTTCTGTCGCAAGGTATCTCGAACGTAGGACGAAGTCTACGTGAAAAAAAAAATCGATTCTTCGAGGCTTCTTTGTTTTTCGGAGGAAATCAAGAATTTGTCAGCAACACAATTCAACTAATTTTAAATTCAACTAATTCTGATTGTAACAAATAAACGAGCAGGAGATCATTCCACGTGCGGAAATAATCCATCAAATCTTTTTTTTTTTTTGCCCGCAACAGGAATTAAACGCTTTGTTGAATTAATTATTTATCGTCTACGTCGCTGAAGCCTCGTTCACCTGTCTATGTGTATCGAACAATCGATAAAAGTGATAATCCGCTATATATTTCGTGACCGAATCTTGGCCTTGATTCTTGCGAGTAAATTTGATTATTCTGTTATTTTTGCGCGATGAGTTAAACGCCGGCTGACGTAATTTGCTTTGCTATTTTCTTGAGTAGACAGGTTGGTGAAGATTGATACTTCTCGGGATTATAAATAATGCGAAGCTCGGGTAAAGGAGATCGAGGTTTCCAACGAGGTATTCAGTTTTCCCTCTGTTCTCTTCTCTTTATGCGCGTGGCATGATGAAACGTGGTAGCGTGATTTATTATTGGAGATCGCGTTGTGTGGAAGATGCTCGATCGCTCGCGGAAATATTCGGACATTGTCAGTGACACGTATATAACAGCGAGACACGATTGGTGTTAGTGAGTTTCAAGCGAATTAAAGAGCGAATTTAAATGCAGAAACATTTCGCAGAAATTAATTTGAACAGCGCACGCGTTTCCCAGCAGCCGCTTCGAGTTTTTCTTCGAGTATCGGCCATCTTCTTGCTCCAGCAACCGATCTGTATAACGTATAATCACCGCGTTATTCATCCGATTTATCTTTGGGCTCTCTTCGTAGACATCGCGAAGATACGTCCACCCTTTTTCTTTTTTTTTTTTTTTTTTTTTTTCGAGGCGAAGCGAAGCGATCGAAGCTCGTCGAGTGTCGTCTCGAAAGAAGTTTCTCGATCGAGGACGTAGTTAACCAACCACTCTCGACGTCCTTCGTAAAACTGTTTTCCAACGATCGGCCAGCCAGATCGCGTAGCTTAATGACCATCTTGCAAATTGGTCGGCATTCAGAGGAATCAATGACGAGAGGCGTGTAGATCAGCGTTTATTATCCTGTTCTATTCGCCGCGTGTACCCTTCGTCTCGGAACAAAAGCTTGCGCTTCCTCTTCTTCCACCGTGGAATAATAAAATATCCAGCATGATTCAGTATGCACAACTGAAGACGGGGAGGATGAATCGAATTGAATCTGCTCTTTCCTCGTGGTGTTTCCTCGGGCAGAGAGAGGAGAGAGTCGTCTTTTCTTTTCGAGGGCGTTGGTTGGTTTTCAGATTGGTTTCTCCCTTGTACGAAATTAAGAGAAAAGTTAAATTATTTTCGTGCATTATCTGATTGCACCGATAACGTTAATACGAAGAATTGTAGGTTAATACCAGGGTGTATCATTGTTTCGACGGAGGATCACGTAAATAAATCCGTCGTTTTTAGAGACACGGATAAACTTTTGTTGATAAAAGTTTCATTCAGCTTATGACGAGTATTTTTCTTTTATTCACCGACCGAAAAAATTACTCCACGTATGTCGAAGAGCTATTATAGTTTCCGAGGTACTTGCAAATCTTGCGTAGATTTCACGGAATTGAATTTAAAATATCCCCTGAAAATCAAGTGAAAGAACGTATTTCTAACGTTCAATGGAATGTATTATGTACATTGTTCCACGAACAAGAACCGAATAGAACAATGTAGAGATTAATAATAAAATTCAATTACCCTGTTGCCTTGAGGGGGTTAATTTCCTTTCCAAACGTCTCCTTATAATCATCGATTATTATCCCGACAAGTATCGAAACATCGTACCTTCGTTCTCAAATTCGCGAATCTCCATGTGAAATTCTAATTTTCGCACCACTCACCGTAATTTATTTATTTTTTTTCTTTCTTTTTTTATTCCACAGTTCGTGTCGCGAACACGTGGCAGGCCATTGAATCTTCCAAATGCAAATGCAAGGAAACAAACGGGAGGGAGGTGGCGATTTTCGTTAATTCGTCGACGATGTATTCATTCGGACGCGTGCAAATATTTGCCAAACGTTCTCGTCTCGCGTGCGTTTTACGTAACGCGGCGATACGCGCGCCAGGCGGCCGATATATTATCGGAAAAAACGATCGGCGGCGCCGGCCATGGCCGATTCCTGGCTCCGATTCTCGCCGCGCGATTATGTTGTTACCCCGATGAATCCGTGCAACTTAATGCACGACGTGCATAGTGGATCGAAAAAAAAATCTCTTTCCTCTCCTTTTTTTTTTCGGCCGATATATATCGTGAAAACGAGAACGATATATCGGGAAAGTTCGTTTCCATGGATAGTTGGTAACGCGCGCAATAGCAATTTCCAATAATGAGTTCACAATAGAGTAATAGTGTTGTTACATCGTTTTGCCATGTCAGTTAATTGATAATAAATAAGACGAAATGTCGCAGCATGAAATAATTGTTAATATTAATATGATGCAATAATGCACAATATCTAGGGTAGAGTTAACTATAATAACAATGTACTGCTATTAATCTGCATTCTGATCGCGACAACTCGCTTGAAAAACAATTGTCTCTCACACTGTTGTCAAGTTTGGACGATTTTGTAAATAGCAATATTCGAACTCACGTTTGTCGACGTATTTTTTTCTTCTTTTTTGTTTTTCTTTGCAAGTCGACAAATACTGCGTGCCTCCGAGATTTACGAGTAGCTCTGCTTCTGAAACGTTTCAGACCCAAGGCTGGAGAGAAAAAGAAAGACAAAGACAGAGGGAGAGAGATGAAATTTGTGACGCGAGCAGATTCAATGTTTACGGGCTGGTCGTAAAGCTTGCGTTTGTCGCTTTTTCGCATCGCGAGAACAAGCGTGTCGTTCATCTCCCGATCGTCGCGCGATCGTCGAATCCCTTCGAGCGTTTCACATTTGCGCAACGTGACTGTTTTTGATCCAGGAATTGTTCAGATATTTAAAATTGTGCAACTGCTCGCGCGCTGATGAAAACTTGGCCTTAGAGCCTTCGAACGAACAACTGTTCGGATGATTTGTTCAAAATGTACCAAAGATCTGGAATTTGCTAAAAAGTCGATTGTGAGTATAAAATGTCGTGAATAAAGCACGGGGTATCCAACAACATTCAGCAAGCGAAACAGTTCTCTATCAAGGTTGAATTAAATCTTCGAGATATGTATTTGTATGAAAACCGGGAGCGATAGTCTCTCGCGATCACGTGTTCACGAAATTACAAAACGCTTTGCAACGCACGTTCAACGCGTATTCGTGGTAAAATAATTAACATCATCAGCTTGTCAGTTAGATTCAAGCTTCTTCAAGCGGGACGACAAGCCGATCGTCGCCGGGTTTACAAAGAAACGAGCGTGAAATATCAAGGGCGACTTTACAACCGATGGCGCACGCGAAAATCTGAAAATCTATTTTCGCACATCGTGAAACGCGAGATTCTATTAAACGAGATTCCGAGTGTTTCTCTCTCTCTCTCGTCTATTTGGCTGCGCGTTCTTCGTCGTCGAACAAAAAAAAAAAAAAGGAAAAAGAAAAAGGAAAGAAAGAGAGAAGAAGAAAATTTCGTCTCCAACGAGCGGAAATTTCAGAGGGAAATCCAGCTTTTTGAGTAGACGTGCAAGTCTACTTCACCTCTTTCCATCTATACGCGGTGATATTCGCGGGAACATAAATCGTCGGACGTTTTGTTTCCTCTGTCTCGCTTCAACGCGATCACATCGACCTGCCGTGCACGTTTTGCGATTGCGGATGAACAATTGCACTTTCTTTCTTTCTTTTTTTTTTTTTCTTTTCCTTTCTTGTATTATTTCGGAGAATTTCTGCCACAGCTACTTTCTTTCCGTTCTCGAAGCGTCGCGACTATTGACGCGAGAATTCGCACGGTCTCGCGTGCAAAGGAAGATCAAAGGGGACGAACAAAGTCGCTCGATAATTGAAAATTTCCATTTGAAGATTCGTTCGGTTTCGTAATCGTTGAGAAATCAAGTGTATTAAATATTTTAACTAATCGTGCGATATTATTATCTTAGCTTCACGATTCACGGATGAGGTGAGCGCGAAAATCGTGACAGGTGAAGAAAGAAGAAAGAGAGAGAGTGAGAGAGCTAATGAAGAGAAGGGGCGGATAGAAGGTCGAGAGGGAAGCGAATTCTCGCGGACAGCGTTCAAGGGTTCTCGAAAGAAAGTCGATCGCGGCACAATGGCGCGATCGATAGGAGAGATGGTTCGGTCTTCGACGTATTCGACCCGTTCATCTCGAGAACGAAAGCCGCGGATCGGTCTTTCTCTTCTTCGACTTCGGTGTCTGCTGTCGCGTGATCCTCCGCGAATTTCCTCGAAATTCCTAGAGTTTCTCCGCGAAGGTCACGTTATCGCGGACGTGAGAAGAAAAAAAGAAAAGTCGACGCAATCTCGGCGGTGATTTTCGTGCTGGAAAACGGTAATCGTGTAATTTCGCGTGCAGTTTTATGGGTTAACAGGCCGATTGCTGCCTGTAGACTTCGCCCTTCGTCGGTCGCCAGATTTCGAGACTCTTGATCCTTTTTTTTTCTTTTTTTTTTCTGGAAATTCGACCTTTCGAGATTTTATACGTGGCGATTTTCGAATTTCGTCGCCGAAGATTTGAAAATTCATTGTGCCATGAATGAAAGACATACGTGTATTAAAATGAAGACGTTAATTTAACAATATACATTTATCAAGCTTGAAATATATAATTATATAATGTATAATATAATATCTTAGGAAACATTTATATATATATATATATATAATTTATGTATTGTACATATACATATATAAATATTTCCTAGGATATTATATTATATAATTATATTATGTTACATTATATATTGTCGTATTGTCGTACGAGGTTTAAATGCTTTAAAGTTTGATCGATCATTTCTCATCGGGCGTGCGGGATACTCTCGTTCGCATCTGCATTCCGACGTAAATAATTTACCTTCCACTGGTAAATAATTCCCCTCCCCCTCCATTTCGCGTAAAGCGTCGTCCCCCGTCGATTCGATAATCCTCTTTAATTAAAACCGCGCGTTTTACAAAATCATCGATCGTAGAGCGTACGGACAATATATATCCGGCCGTGTGTCCCGTCAGACACATTTTAAAAACACGTTTCTGAACACCGTCAATCACACCGGGCTGTCATCGACAGCGAAGAGAGCTCGCCAGAGTCTCGCTCGGCGTTTCGATTGTTCCGCGAGCCATAATTGTCTGGCTCGCGTCCACGGAAGACCGAGTCGATCGTTCGCTCGTTCGTCCAGATCGTTTAAGCGTAATTAAAGGATGAATCTTTGGGTATGGGGAGGGTGAGACGGGACTCCCCCCGGCGGGCGGATTCGTCGAACTCGTTCTATAAACTTTGTTTCGAGGTCCCCGAGACAATGGCGGTGATAAGAGCTTGGCGGAGGAACTCGAGCTTGACAAATTGAAACCACCGACTCTCTGTTTTCACGGTCGAAGGTGCAAGAATAATAATAATATACATGTATACGTATGTATTGAAAGGGAAAATGGGAAAAGTCGCGCTGAATGGCAGCACGAAGATATATATTTGTGAAGAGCACGATATTGTAATCCAATAACAATGAAAGAAAGGGAAAAAATGTGAATCATTTAAACTGATATAACTTTGTGAATAAGAGTCATTAATCCGCTTGGTCTGGTTTCGAAGAGCGAAGCTTTTTATTTTGATGATCGTGAGTTCGTTTCTTTTGAAGGCAATTTTACATCAGGTAGTGGCAAACTTTCCAGGGGACATTTTTCTCGAAAATTGTAAAATTCTCGGAACGGAAAACAGCCGATTGAAATTTCTTGGAATAGTATTAGTGATCCGCTGCGAACGATTAATTGAAATTTTTTTAATGTGTTTAGAAATGTTATAAAAGAGAATTTATTGTTCAAATAAATTATTTGAATTTTTAGATAATGTTTAAACAATTTGAGCATGCAGAGACGTTATATTTAAAAATTCACTTCTGTTTTTCACTGAATATTTATTTTTGTAACGTTATATTTCAATTTAAATATAATTTGAAAATTCACTTTAAATTCGATTTCGTGCAGACGACGAAAGTTTAACTAATGATCCCTCGATTATTAACAATGAGTAATTAATTAAAATTTCATCGAAATTTATACGCACACACACGAAGGGAGAAGATTTGACAAAATACATTTACATTTTAAAATTAGAGTATTTCGAAATACAAATTTAAAAAAGAAACGTGGGAGTTGGAGATTAGTTGCATAAATGTTCGAAACATCCGCACTGTAAGAATTGGGAAGCAAAAATTTTTTACGCAGAAGCAAAATTTTGCTGAACTATATTTCAACCCACTTGTGCAAGCTTCAGTCCTCTGACATTGTTCCACTTAACACCGAACCCGAAATACATGCCGCTCGACATAATTAGAACTTCGCTTCCATAGAACGAACGAAAACATCAAATATTAAAAAAAGACTAAGGACGCCTAGAATTGTGTAATTCCTATTGAACGGTACGTTTATTTGGAATTCATGTCATTTAATTTGCCAGAATCACTTCCAATCAAATTCCATAGAAATTTCGATCTTTATCGCGCACATTATGGTGTAATTTTGGAAATTCCACGTGAAACATTTCTGGAACATTTTCTCGACTACATTTGACTTCAGAACGAATAATATTTGCTTGCGAACTTTAAAAGCTCTAACGTCTTCGACTTCAAAGCCATCTTGTATCTTTTTAGTTGAACATACAGATCGGTGATTTTCAAATTATTATCCCCTCGCCCTCGATATTGTAATATTTAATTTTTTAATACATATTAAACAGAATTCGGTAACATTTGATATTATTAAATCGAACATTGAAGTTTCTTTTTTTTAAGTTTGATAATTTGAAAACTACATACTGCAGTGAGTGTCATACTTGAAAAAGCAAGATACCTGATATTTAATTGTTGCATATTTAATTTGATAATTATATATTTAGCTTCAACATTTGATATTTGCTCGATTTATTACAACCATGTTGTAATTGTGATAACCATGAAATTTGAAGTAATATTAATTACACTGCTCGCTGTTGAATGAAACATTGCAAACGTTATAAATTTACTCTGCTATTAAAATCGAAAGCGAGAAATAAAATATAACTAGAAGAAATTAATTTTTTCCTCTTTTTAAATTAAACTAGATTAAATTTGCTCGATTTCAAAGGGTTGATAGCTTTCTACGTAAAAAGATTTGTCCAATTGCAACTTTGATCTCTAAATATTCATTCATTAACGCTAGATCTATCAGACGCTAATGTATACCAAAATATTCTGTGTACGAATCATTTTATTTCCATTTTATTGAATTAAATTTCAATTTTATCCATACGTCTTGTCAACAATTGCGACGAGAAAATTCTGAGATCATCCGTCATATATCGACGGGTTCTGAAATTTCAGTGCCGTCAACAGTCGACACTAGAATTGCCAAAGTTAGAAACGACGAATTTACAATTTTCCGTAAAAATTTCACAGCGAATTTTTCAGAGAAATTTGAATGATCTCTCTACTATAAGTAATAGAAATTATTTAGTTTTCTTTTCATTGCATTATCAAATTTCTCTTTCGTTTCTTTCCTTCCTCTTCTGGTCTTCCACCGTTAAGAAAGTGGAAACCTTGACCATCACGCACCAAATTTTCGCGCCATTTTCGTGCACCGGTACTCTCGTCGAGACTCCATTTCGTAATATAATTACTGGGGGGAAAAAGGAAAAAAGAAGAAGAAGAAGAAGAAGAAAGAGGGTGAAACGTCGCCGGATTAATTGTGCCCTCTGTACACCGTTCAAACGATCGACTTACAAACGACGAGCGTTTCGCTCGTACAATTAGACAAGCGTGTCTTTCCTACTTTTAATTAAATCCTCCATAATTCAACTAAGATCCTCGCTCTCGCTTGTGCGCGAGTGAATGAAAAGCGGGATAGACAGCCGTGTCGCGGCGAGTTGTCGTCCGTGAAACGGCATAAATGAGCGAGAAAATGCACGAGGAAAAAGAGAGAAATAGAGAGAGAGCAGGAATGATTAAAATTTATAGTATAATTACAGACCGTTGGTATCGTTGAACCAACGAAAGGAAGAAGGTATTAAAAAAAAAAAGAGAGAGAAAGAGAGAAGGAAGGGGGATGAGACGGTGAAACGAGGCTCAAACAGGGTGAACTTGTAATCACAGACTGACTGCCACGGGGTGACTCTCTCGCGCCCTGTTAATTACACCAATTGTGTTACGGAGTTGCGAGCGATTAGGTCTGTCTTTTTCAACTTAACACCGAGGGATCGTTGGACAAGAGGCGGTGAAAGTATATAGTCCACGCGTGGCGTGGAACGCGTAAAGCGCATTCGATTCGAGGCGAATGGATCATGGTGGAGATATTCAGATTTTCATGAAACGAGCGAGTCGAGGGACGGAAACTGAAAGCTATAAGCTAGAATGGAATTCATTTTATTTTATTTCACCGCGCGAGAGAATAGAATTTATGTATTGGATGTTATTAAATAGGCACGTGTATTAGTGTGCAGTTCCTTTCAGCGAGTTTTCTACAAGCAAGAATAAGAAAGTATGAATATCCATTTTTCAGTCGTTCACTGACCGTGCATATAGGGTCATGATATTTGGATCTTTGAATAATTGATTAAATTTGTTGCTCTTGAAATTGAGTAGAAAACATCGAGCTATGAATTTAGTGATTTATCAACTATACGTTTATATCATATTATATATATAATATATATATAATATATACATATATATTTTATATATATATATATATAATATTTTGATATAAGTGGTCACGATATTAATACATTTAGATAGTTGATAAATCACTAAATTCATAGCTCGATGTTTTCTATTCAATTTCAAGAGTAACAAATATATATATATATATATATAAAAAAGTTCCAATCAAAGTATGAATATTTTCGTGAATATCTAATAATTCTTCGTTAATTATATCATCCTCGAATTTCGATCTTTCAAATTCAGCTGGACATTCCCTTGTCCACCAGGCTGTTATCGAAAGTATCGAAATATAAATCGGAATCGCCATCGCATTTATAAATATGAAACGCTCTCGCTGTTTCTACGTGCGTGTGAAACGGGGCACGCGGGTGAACGAAAATTCACGAAAAACGGAAGATCGGAACCAACAACAACAACAACAACAACAATAATAGGAGGTGAGGAGAAGGAATAATACGAGTAATACGGGGGGGAGGGAAACGCGATTTGTATTCGCAGTGTAAAACGGGGCGTAAACCGGTGCGGTAATTTCCGCCGGAATCAAGCATGAAATTTAATTCGAGCGTGGCGTGTCAGCCAGACTGATCCGTGCCGGCATTGAAAATTCTCCTCTGCTTAAGCGTTTTCCCGCCGCTTTTTTTCGCCCGTTGTCGCGACACGCGCCGCTCTCGCACGCGGATTTTCCTAATTACATTTCCTAATTACGCATAGTCGACGCCGACGAGTTAACTCGCCTTCCACAACTGTGAAACATAAACTACATTATACGATGTACTTAATTCTATTATTCTATTTCTATATGCGTCGTGTGTATCGTCGTATCTTTGCATCCTCAGGTCGTTTCGAGCGTGAACAAAAAGAATCAACCAGAAGTGACAATCGATGAGAAAACAATTGGAAGGGAAATATTGAAAAAATTGTGGAAACCCTGTGTCGGTGAAGAAGAAGTGATCAATGAAAAACGAGAGTATAGCTGATCTCTCGTTTCGAGAGACAGACGGATCCATCCATCCATCCGGGCGTTAACGATTCGCGAAGTTCGACGATTCGGTGGCCTTCGTGGCCACGAAGATTTATCGCCGGTCTCGAATTAGCCGGTAAATGAAAATTCATGGATATCGTCGGCGGCGGAAGGGATGTGCTTTTCTAAGGAAAAACGGGTCAGAGAGAAAGAGAGAGAGAGAGAGAAGAGGGCGAGGCTTTCGCGAATTGCGCGGCGCGAGTTACGCGCGTTCTCCGCGCCAATCCGATTTTAGCCCTCTCTCCAACTTTTAACGAACGGTGAAACGATCCCGCGAGGCTCGTCGCCCGATAAATTTCAATGGAAACGAGCCGTCTCGTTGACGAAATATCACGGCTCGAGCGACTCGTAGAAAATTTTCAGCCGGAATAATGTGCATCGTCGAATGGTTTTTTCCTTCTTTTTTTTTTTTTACAGTTCAAGAGCTCCTTCGACGTTGCAGAAACTGTCGGGTTTTTTCTTTCTTTTCTTTTCTTTCTTTCTTTCTTTTTTTTTTTCTCTCACTGTTGCAGGATTTTCACTTTAGTCTTGGCAATAGGCGGCATTAGGACTCGTTCGAGTCATTCTCGATGGAGTGATTTGATATTCGGATCAGTCGAATTATAAAGTTAGAATTTGCTTTTTTTAATAGTCGATATTTTTAATGATACCGAGAGGGATCTGAAGTTAATAATTTTTATAAACTGTTGGATTCTTTTTCTTGGTCATTGCTAAGGTAAATGGTAAGGAAATTCATATCTTCACTTTTAAAAATATCTTTCTAAGTACTAAGTAAGTTATTTAGGAAGATACTAAATATCGTAGACCAAGAAATGTCTGAACGATGAAAAATAAAGAAAATGGTAGAATATCTTATGGACACCGATCGTAATTTATAAAAGCCTTCTTTCGTTTACAAATTAACGTTTAACATTGATTTATTGAAAGTAACCATATTAAATAAGAATGTACAATGATCTTCCAACCTGAGAATCAGCGTTAATTTTCTCCCAAGTTGCTTTAATAATAGTTTTAATAATTGCAAGAATCAAAACCTCGAATGTCTCTGCGCGAATCGTTCGATTTGAAGAAAAAGAAAATAAAAATAAATTTAAGGAAAAATGAAATTTCCACTAATTTGAAGAGAAGGTAATATTCCTGTTAAAAAAAATCTCCTTAGAACTTGGACAAATCTTTAAATTGAAATGTTACATCGTACGCGTACTCGATCATTTACAATGATTCATAAATCATCTCTGCTGTTGATCCATTATCGTAATTATTGATAATTCAGAAATGATTTCTGTCATTGATGCTCGATGCTTAATTCCCATCTGCCACGGGAAATTGAAATGCAAGAGATATCTTCATGCAAGAGAGGAGGATAACTTCGGAAACTAACGTTCGTCCCAAATTCTTCGTCACGCTTTGAAGAAGTTAATTCCCGACTCGATGGGGAAGTTCCTCTCGATCATCGGCGTAATTGAACGAACAAGCTCGACGAACCGAATAATCGCGACTCCGGGAAATAATTAATGCAAATACGCACGGTCGACTCGGTAGTTTACTGGATCAGCTTACGATATCGTTTGGAAATAAGACTGGATCGACGCGAGGCCGGGCGAGATCGTCGACCAAGCCAGCCAAGTTGCTAACGACCTACTCGATAACGAGGTTTTACTACGGTTTTTTTCTTTTTTCTTTTCTTTTTTTTTTTTTCTTTAATTAACGCTGTTCGCGCTGCAGACGCGAGAAAATCTTAGCGGGTAATCGATGCGAGAGAGGATCGATACGGTCGAATACGAATTTGAGAATGAAGATCGCGCACGAACAAAGGGGGATGGACTTTACCTTTCTTCTTTTTTCTTTTTTTCAACGAAAAAATTAACTCGTTCGAATTGATCGTGGATTAATTATTACAGGAAATCGTATACATTTATAAGCAAATGTGTAAATGTATAATTGTACGTGAGAAATTATATTATTCAGAAATATATTCTTTTTTTTTTCTCTCTTGTGAAGAAACTACTTCGTTCAGAATAATCGTATAGTTGTAGATACACGTATTATTCAAAAATATATTCTTTTTTTTTTCTCTCTTGTGAAGAAACTACTTCGTTCAGAATAATCGTATAGTTGTAGATACACGTATTATTCAAAAATATGAAAAAAGAAAGATATACAAAGTATTGTTACAATTCGTTGGATTAATTTATTGAAAAATTACGTAAAGTACACTCAGAAATATGGGGGGAAAAACATGCAAAATAATATACCTATTTAAAACATCAGAATTAATTTGTTCGATTGATCTAACGTCGTCGTAATTTACGAAATATTCATCGTTATATATTTACGTGTTAATATATATAATATTTATTTATTTATTACGTTTAAATATTTATTATTACTTCTATATTGTCATATTTATTCACGTTCGAATTTTGAGGATATTAAGAATACATCAAGTAGAATTAATGACACTATTTTGCATTGATCTCGCGCTTTCATCAAATTTTCTGCCCACCGACACAATCTATCGGATTGACAGAGATATTTCAATAGAATTTATCTTCGTTTGCCTCCGTCTGTGTGATTAAACTGTAGCCGAGTTTATTCAACGCCTGGATGAATGTGAACCGTGTCGTTTCGCGAAGTCTGACGACGTGTCATTAGATCCGTGCCGGAACTGGATGTAATGCCTCGGTTTCAAATGTTGAAACCCAGTTTCAAAAGGACCTGGATTACATCTGAAGGTGGCGGGAACTGTAAATCCTGTAATAATTCACCGCTCGAAACTCGGATATCTTGAGTGTTATCGCACGCCAACGATAATCCACTCGCCCGAATAAAATTCATACTTTAATCCCAATATTTAATTACGAATTTTAGCTGCTATTCATTCTCTAGTAATATCATTGCAACATGTCTTGTAAACAATGACTGTTCCAGTTTTTCATTCAATGCTGAATATCATGATATGATGGGAACAATGACGGATGAAAAATATTTTCATTTTCATTTCATTCATTGTACTTTAACATTTCAACATTAATCATATAGTTTGTTACAAGAGTCAATAGATATTTTTGAATAGTTGACAATGTAGGAATTTATAGATTGAAAAGTACTATTAAGTACTAAATAGTTGATAATGTCGGAATTTATGGATTGAAAAGTACTGTTAAGTACTAAATAGCTGATAATGTAGGAATTTATAGATTGAAAAGTACTATTAAGTACTGAATAGTTGATAATGTAGGAATTTATAGATTGAAAAGTATTATTAAGTACTGAATAGTTGATAATGTAGGAATTTATAGATTGAAAAGTACTGTTAAGTACTGAATAGTTGATAATGTAGGAATTTATAGATTGAAAAGTACTGTTAAGTACTGAATAGTTGATAATGTAGGAATTTATTGAAAAGTACTATTACTTTGTATTCACTGCTGTTCCATAGAAAATTCGTACTTCGTTCTGAATTACATTTCTTCTATTACAGTTCTAGTGTAAAAGTGGATCTTTCAATTTACATGTGTAACTTGCAGGTTTATGCGCTGTACGTGCACACGATTCGTAAGATCGCTTCCATGCTCATCGCTTCGAAGAAGCTTCCACGTTGTGAAGCTTAACTGAGGACGATCTGTTCCTGTGAATACATTGTGGACCAGCTGCATTCTACCGCGACGTTTAAGGTTTCTACGTAAGTACAAATGTTGTGAACATTAACGATATTAATGATCCCCCCCCCCTCCTGTTCCTTCAGCATGATGCCGTTACGCCGTTGTAATTTATGCCTCGCTGTTCTTGCCTGCTTCCACATTAACGTAGATTAAATTGTTAATCCAACGGAGAATATTGTTGCAGAACGAGAACGGTTGTAATTCATTTTACATGTCACTGTAAAGTACCACCTCGCGAGAATTATCAGATATTATTGTAGAATACATTTGATTAGAAACGGTTCTAATCGATTGACTTCGATTTAGAATTTATTGAGACGCGCCTTCGGTTCAAACAACAACGCATCATCGATTAGAATTCGTTGAAGTCTATCTTCATCGTTGGATCTTTAATAGAATTATGTCACTTTTGCAAAAAGGAATATTCTCCGGTGCACGATGATTTCTCTTCAGATTATTGGAAGAATTGCGATTTTGCGATTAATATAAATTATTTAAATTTATTGCAATACGAGCGGGTCAAGATTTTTGGGATGAATTGTTAAAAATCAGTTGAGAAGATTGAAATCTGTCGATGGTTTTGCAATTAATTTCAATCTGAATTTATATTGAAATATCGTGTACCTTTCAATGATTATATACTTCAGTGATTAAAAGCTATTTTTTATGGTTTTTAAAAACCAGTGGCGTAATTCACACATGCCCGCACAATACGGAGTTTGATCAATTAATATTTTCCAATCACGAATTAATATAATTAATCAAATTAACAAAGTTAATTGCTTGCAATCTACTAGACCGGTAGACAATTTAATTAACCCTAAGATTTTAAATAAAAATCAACGATCCTGGATCGGGGTCTGTTTAAAATTTTACAAAAAATTCCGAGATAACTCGTGAATTTATACTTGTTCGATAGATAATATTAGATATTCAACAAAATGCAACGCGACTCCTTGTGATCTTCGAATTATAGTAAAAACTTCGTATTTGAGAATCTAAGAAAAAGAGAAAAAGAAAAAGAAAGAAAATTATTTGCATCTTCCAAGAAAGAAAAATCCCAGTTTTGAAGAACCTTCGAGTTTTCGAAAGATCGCGTTGTCACGAGATTTTCTAAAACGAATGACTTCGCGCGGCAGGGGGAGAGGGTCGAGGGACTGCTAGTTAAGGAACTCGACAGGTCGAAGAACGGTCGACGTAATTGGCCGTCGATGCAGATTCGACTGGTGAAACGTATTCTTCCGGTCGGACGGTTTATAAGGTCAATCCGAATGCGAGGGGGATCGGTCGATCGGGAGAACTCGCGAAGTTTAGAAGCCGTAACTGCGCGGCGAGAAACCGATATCGGAAGCGGAACTGAAAGCGACGTTGATATCACCGCGCGACGTACCTCAGCGACGGATTCTCAGCGACGATTAAGAGGCGATCGATTATCGAATCGGCTGAGAAGTCGCGATTTTCACCCGTGTTCCCCCTCTCGGCACGCTCTTCGGATTATTTCGTCTCGGATTCTTCGTGCTCCTGAAAACCGGCGGTTTTCATTAGTTGGAAAACTAATGACGCTAAAAGGGGGGGGGAGGAGTATTTGGAAAATTGAATTACGAGTAATGGAAAAAAAAAAGAAAGAAGTAGAGTTTTATTAGTTCTGTTCTATCTCTGTCATGGCGGATATTAAATTATCATTTTGATGGATTCGTTGTCGAAATATAGAAATATGTTTCTACCGTATGGAAATTGTTCGCTCGTTTATGAGGGCAAACAATTTCGCCGATGCGTTTTCGTACAAGTGTTTCGTACATGGCTAACATTTGGCTTCACTTTGCATCCGTGTGAAAAGAATCTGACGAGTAGGTTTTTCCTTGATTTTTCTTAATCACTCTTCGATCGAAGAGTAGTCGTTATACTCGTCGAAGAAATTTCTTGAAAAAGATTTGTCAAAATTGGCGAAAATATATCGGTTGAGAAATATATATATATCAATTATAGACAAAGTACGCCGTACAGCTCGTTTCATTTGACAATCTGTACGATGAATAAAGTGTACGTTCAATGATTCTATATTAATATTAACGATCTTGTTGAAAAAATTCGTGCAATTAAAACCTCACAGTCGAATTCCATTAACACTAGAACTACCACACCAGTGAAAATGACTGGTTTTACAATTTTATTTTAAAATTTCTATTTCATGTTACAATTTTTTTCCCCCACAATGATGCAATGACTTTTACAGTGATAACTAAAGAAATAATATAATGAATTTTATTCTATTTTTATTTATTAGAAATCAAAATAATTTTAGTAGAAATAATTTTGTTTTCACTGTCGGTAGTTCTAGTGTTAAAGATATTAAAACGCACGAAACAGACTTTTCTCGGTTAAAGCTTAATTCACTCTGCGGATTAAATCGAAAATATTTAATCGAACCCAATCACCGTTTCAGAACTGCAAAAAATTGACGTTTCAACTATATATATATATATATATATATATATATATATATATATATTTGTAAAGCAACATTCGAGTCTGCTAATTAATAAAAAAGTGAATTCCTCGAGAAACGAATGATCATCAGTGGAACTCTGTTTTATCGAAACAGAAACATCCCCACTGCTCACTCTTCGGTGCGAAGAATTCGCATTAAAGAAGCATCCAGTGTTTAATTTTGAATCTGCTGCCCGTCTTGCAAAGTGAATTTCACCTGTGCGAACGGTAACAGTCGCCGCTGTTTTCTGCAATTAAATTTAATTGGATGATCATCTGGGTTAGCTTCCTCGCTGTGGTAAAAGTAAATCCTCGTGTAAAGTGTCGAGTGGTGGATATCACTTCCTACTCGAACACTTCTACGGTTCTATAGTGCTCTCCAACAAATCCAGATGTCCAAGTGCTTCGCAAATGTTACATGTTCCGTCGTTGACGTTAGTGTGTTCTACGCTCTACGCTCGCGTAGAATCCACTGCGAGCTTCGAATCTCGCTGACGAGACGCGATAACATTTGCGATGTACTTAGGGCTGTTATGCTTGCAGAAAGAGCGAAAGAATGGATGTGAAGTGTCCGTTGGATTATTGGAATGGGGGGATATCTCTGTTGAGTTTTACGAAGTTGCGTTTTATCGTTAATTTAATGTTGTCTTCGATCTTTTGGTTTTTTTTTTTTCTTTTTGGAGTCTCTGTATCGAAAAATCTGTTGAGTTTATAGAGCGTTTTATCGTCGGTGTTTAATCTTTTAGTCATTTCTTTCTTTGTTCTTTTCTTTTGGTCATTAATTTGAAATCAATTTCAGAGATGCGAAGTAAAATTAATGAATTTCGTAGATATTGCTTTTTCTTTGTTTTAATATTTTTTTTTTTTTTATCGAGAGTATTGCAAAGTCGGATTTCTTTCGAATTCTTATTAATCATCTAAATATATTGTATCAATTAATACATTTGTAATACCAACATGTATGTATTGCATTAATATAAATATATATTAATTGTACGAATATCTAATATTAAACGTTAAATATCTTGCAGGATATCTATAAATTCTCTGCGCGTTGTCGGATTCGTTTCAAAATTTCCAAATACCTCGCCTCGCGCGAGCATATATTGAAATAGTAAAATATCAAAAACTACGTGTTTCCCGGCGCACGTAAGAAAACTTTCAATTCACTCGATGGGAACATACGTCAGCGATATTCGATTGAATTAAATTGTCCGTATAATTCGGAGGACGATTCCTTTCGATGGCCCTCTGTTTCGCCGAGAAAAATCAAACGACGAAAACGCGCGAATGGAAAGATGAATTGTCCTTTGATATTTCGTCTGCTGTCAAACATCCAATTATTCACCGTGCAATTTAATTTACACGGGGAATTACAGGGGGGAAACGCAATCACGTCGCGGCTCGACGATCGATTCTTTTCCATTAAATGGCGGACAGATTCACGCTGACAGATTCGGACGTTTGCATCGTTTCCGACGGTAGTGTAGCCGTCGGCAATAATAATCTAGAAATCGGAGTATCTGCGAACGAAATACCAATTACCTACGGTCAACGTCTGTTGTGTAACGTGTACAAACAAATCGTAGCGGGGTTTCCCGCGTTTCCGCCGTGGTTTCCAGTGAATTTCCGCCGACGTCGGGATCACCGGAGGACCAAAAGGAGGAGAGGAGGATCCCTCTCCTACGTTTCGAAGAACCGGCCATTTCAGGAATTACCGCTTATTTGCGTTGCCTCTGCTTCAATATGATCTGTTCAAACGCCGCGCTCGGACCACGATTCTGATTGCTCTCCCTGGTCTCTCCCTCGCTCTGATAAGAATTCTTTTGAAAGATTGTACAAACGAGATTTGACATTCGCTTTCTCACATTTTCGAACGTTCGACGAGTGAGGATTTTCTTAGCGCGGTAAAATAGGATTTCTTTCACGTGATTTCAACGTATTTTTGTTTTTCAAAAAGATATAAATATAGATACAGAATTCTCCAATGTTAATGCTTGTTACACGAAGAAATTCTGATATCAATATACAAGTTGGTCCATCTAGATATTTTTTCGAATAAAAAGAAAAAAATGTTTTTCGCCCAGCACGAAAGGATATCAAAGGGCTGGCAAGTGGGAAAATATTTATTTTTCGAGATGATTTTCTTCATGCAGCTATCCTTTTTTTTATCGCATCGTGTAAAGAAAATGATAATTCTTCTTTTCCAAACCGAGAATATAATTCCATCAGCGTATATTACGACTCGACAGAGAAAAGCTTTAAAGAGAAAAGGAATTAACAGTATCTATAGCGCGTTGAATGGCACAATCAACTGATTCGCGCGTCTCATGAATCAAAATCGTAGGACTCAAAACGCACAGTGGCGGCACAGGCTCGAGTAAACAATCCTCTTAAACAAACTCCACTCTCCTCCTTTCATTTCCCCCTCCCCCTTCTTCTTTTTTAAACATTCCACCCGGCGATCCACGTGAAAACGAGCACGTTCGACGCCCGGGCGACGAGTTTCCCCAAACAAAAAAATAAAAAAAAATAAAAAAAGAAACTACGCTTTCGATATCTCGCGCAATATTCGAAAAATTCGCCGGATACATATAAAAGCTGGGGAAAAAAAGAGAGAAAGAGAGGAAAGGAAAGTAGGGAGAAGGCGGGAGAGAAAAATTCTCCACCCTTTCACGGTCGATTCTTGGATCGACGCGCGCGAGCATCGAGTCGAATCGAATCGAATCGAATCGAATCGAAGGCATCGCTGCTTTTTTTTCGCGAACAAGGCCAACTCGAACAGCCCGGGCTATCTGGGCTCGCGCAGAGTGATCGTAATTGAATTTTTCGCCTGGTTCTGGCTTTGCTCGGATTTAGCCGTAAGCCAGTTATTGAGTCGTCGTTACAAAAGCCGTGTACCGGCACGTTCATCGATTTATAATTGTCCATTATCCGCGTGTATATATATATATATATATATATATATATATATATATGTGTGTGTATATATATATATGTGTGTATGTATAAAATCCGGGGCGGACCGC
Source organism: Tetragonula carbonaria (assembly GCA_032399595.1). Taxonomy (NCBI): domain Eukaryota; kingdom Metazoa; phylum Arthropoda; class Insecta; order Hymenoptera; family Apidae; genus Tetragonula; species Tetragonula carbonaria. The sequence continues at coordinate 6,735,290 of JAUCRC010000015.1, read as the reverse complement.
GCGCGTTTCGCCAGATTCGTTCGTTCCATTTCCACCGGCGAAATGTTTCTTCGATTGGCCGCACGAGTATCCCATGGCCATGTGTGGTAAAGGGCGACTTTTTTTTTTTAGTTAACGGTGCGACTATGAAACGATTCATTTTTCCTTTTTCCTTCTTTTTCTTTTTTTTTCTTTTTCCTTTTTTCAAGTCGATCGGTCGCAACGAAGATTATTATTCACTGGCGAGGCAAAATACGCACCGGCGGCCCCGTTGAATTTTGATGCTCGAGATTGAATTGCTGTATTTGTTTGAATTGCGTCAGCGATGAGTAGACGGCGGGTTTCTACGAATTTTTCGATTTGTTCGCGAGTTATTATTTAGTATCGGGCGATGAATGGAAATTTCTGTTTCATCGTCTGCTGCGTACGTGGAAGCGAGGTACACTTTTTTGTTGAAATTTCGCTAACGATAGCTAGGCTATAGTGGGTTTTCGTGAATTTTTTTTTTTTTTTTAATTTTTACAAGTGCAGAAGCTGAGGAAATGGTACTTCTGTTTCATCTATTCGTCATACTACCATTTTTACCATTATATATTACTCTATTATTGCGTTACAAATTTACTACATTATAGCACATGTCATTCTACCACGGTATTATTATTATTATTATATATTTGAATAAATACTTTGTTTTTAGATATTCTATATATTCCTACGTATTGCGTCTTTCAATTTCCCATTAGCGCATAATGCACAATAATAATGCATAATATTAACGTGAACGTGCCTTGCAGTGTAAAATAGATAAGCCGAAATCGATCCTAACTTGCCAACAATGTAAATAACATTATAGTAATTATTGATATAAAATAATAGCATTTACGGTAATTCAGTATCATTAATCTTTTGTTATGTCAAATTTTGAGACTCGAAGTTAAATTTCTCATTGTAATTGTAAATTTTATTCGCGTTTCATTCCCATCAAACCCATGTTTCGTAACGTAAAAATACTGTACAATGTAAAATTTTGAGTGAATGTTACGAGTTGCTATTCTCGTACTACTTACGGCTGACCATACATCTTTTAATCTCCTGCGGTTGCTTCACTCGACAATCTTGTCTTGTTTATATGCGAAAAACTAAAATTTATTAATACAATTTTTCAACAAATATAAACAATGTTCTATTAATTACTAAAGTGAGCATTATTGTGCAATGAATGCGAAATTTGAAAATCCAATAATATAAAAGAAATATATAAAATATCCAGAGTATCTAATAAATGAAACAAATCTTTGTTTAAGTTGAAGTTTCTCCAATCGATTTTATGAATTTATATTGGATTGAATTCAACAAAGATTATTGATTATAAATTATAATATTATATTATTTATTTTCTTAGTAATATTTATTTCTTCAATTTTTATTTATCGAATTGTATGTATAAATTTAAGTAATTATTCATTAAAACGTTTTTATTATTTGATAATATTAATTATTAATAATATTTAATAATATTTATCATTTAATAATATTATTTAATAATATTTATTATTAACAATATTATTCTTATTGTCAATAATATTTACCAAGTTTCTTATATTTTCAAATGAATTATCATTATTAATTTTGCAGAGAAATTCAAATTTTTATTTCCAATATAACTCGTTCTTCGAATGTCTCGCAAACGTTATTATGATAGATTAGTTACGCTACCGCGAGGAAAAGTTTCATTGAGAAATTCGAGAAATGTTCCCGATGTTATATAAATGCCTTCTTTTTTGCTAGACTTTGTCTTACCTTTCAGAAAAATTAAATGAAATATAACCTGTGTGACACTGAGTTTTAATTAGCACTTAAAATTAGTGCGTTACAACGAATCTGTTAACTTGGAAATTAAAATGCACTCGTACAGTATTTCACAGAGTTAGGCGCACAATTCTGAGCAACAATTCTGCATACCTTCGAATCGAACGCAGAATTCGATGTTATCCTAGCACAGAGAGGTCACCAAACTTTTCTCACCGTGGGCCACATAGCGAGCGACAACAAAATGACGAGCGCGGGCCGCACTAATCGCTAAACTAAGTTTAGCATTCCGTGTTAATCATGGGTGAGTGGCATGCAATGCACAAAAAACAACGGACAACCAACATATTTATTTACTAGAAAAGTTATCAAAGAAAGCGACGTTAGCAAAAAGATAGTTACATCAGGCTTAGCGTGCACATATCCGGATTTCACGCAAATTTAAGTACCCCTATCCTAGCAAACCACGTTTTTATAATCAAAGATATTGATCATCGATAAGTTTGCCTTTCAACCGAATCTTGATCTATCTTCTCGTCTTCCTTCCTATCTGTACCTTCTCCTTATTCTCTCTCTCTCTCTTTCTTTCATGTTCTCCTGCATATTAATGCAAGCGCATATAAATCTTATAAATCGCCTTGCGGAGAAACTCTTTTCCCCCCCTCTGTATCGCTGTTTCGTCCAACAACCCACAGTTGATCGCTGCTTCGACGGATAATCGGGCTTCGACGATTTCGAGGGATCCTCTCGAAAGAAGGATTCCCTCTTCTTTGTCCCCCCACGACGTTCAGATGGGTGCAAAAATTCCAACGACGCGTCGGGCTGGGCTTTTTCGTGGAATTTTCGACGACTCTGCACATTTCTTCGCGATCGTTTTCTTTACAACATTCGGCCTGACGAGTGAGAGATTCTTTGAATGGAAGAGACCACGAATATCGTCAGTCGATCGTCGATCGTTTAACATCATTCCTATAACTTTTAAGCAAAGGATGGAAAATCTCCTCGAACGTCTAGGCACATCCTATCAGCGATTTGTTGAAAGTTGACGTGGCGACGTTGGCGCAGATCTGGTGAGATCGTTCGTCGATAGAAAATTAACGCGGACGATTTGGCGACGTGGACGCAGGATTCTGCCAAAGTCTGGATGGAAACGGTAGTCCAGCGGAAGTTGCTCTTTCAACCTGTGGCGGAGAATAGCGTACGATCCTTCGTTTATATCGGGAAACACGAACTCATTTGCACACGGCTGCGTAAATCGATTTAGATTCTCATTAGTTTCGACGAAAGCGGCAGGGGGGGGGGCGCGAAACGAAAACAATTTAGCCGGTGCCGGTTGACGTGCAATTAGTGCTTCTAATCGAGCCATCGGCGAATAATATTGTCGACGATTTATTTAGTTGTCCGGCGTTTAATGCCCGATTCGGTCGCTCTGTAAATCGTAAGAAAGACGTGGCGAGTGTCCGAGCGCCAAATTTTTCTATCTAACGAAGCGACACTTAAAGAAAATCTACGAAGACAATTTCTGATGTGAAAACTCCAAGAGAAAGATATACTCCTAAAGAAGAAACGAGAAGAATAGAAAAAAAAAAAAAAGGAAAAATTGACAACAGCGAGCGAGTGACGCCGAAGGAAATGATATCGAAATCCTTCGCACTGCGAAGAGAGAAAGCGCAGAAATTTATTCGTCGTGATAGAGAGAAAGGGGTGAGTCTGGGCCCCCTCGTCTCCTCCCCTTCGTAGCCAGGCGTACCAGCTAAAAGGCATGAAATTACCGGTGCTCTCGAATCTCATCGAGAGGACAGCTCGTAAACGAGCAGATTCCAGCGGTTAGATGGCAGTCAAAGACGGAGGGTGGCTTTGCTAAGAGGTCGAGATAGGGGGTGGCAAAGTGACATAATAGCTTGCTCAGGATCCACTTGTGGTCAGTAATCGGATTGGGGCTGAGGATCGACTCCCCAGGCCCATGGCACGATGATCGACGTATGCCGTTCTCAGGGTGAATTTATTTTCCTTGGGAACCCTTTCCACCCCCTCGCTTCCTCTTTTCTTCCTCCCTCTTGTTCTTGCTTTCAATCTTCATCCGTCTCGCTCGGCGAGCAGCACAAATCGAACGTCGAGAGAGCTTGCCGATCGAAGGAACGATCATTGCATTTATTGTATACAAATGTTCATAGCGTGATCAATGGATGGATTTCATCAAATTGAATTACGACAATTTCTTTTTTTTCAGTTTCGGATTAAATTGAAGATTGTAATATATTGTGTGACTGCATGCGTGTTTACGCTTTGTGCTTCGAACCATGGGAATCATTTTTGAAAATTTCTTCAACATTTCGGTGTCGGGAGGACACACATCTTCGTTATTTTTCGTTCCTTTTTGTGGAAGAATTACGTTCGCGTATACATCGTCTTATGAGCAAAAATCGGTATACGTAATATGTATAATATTCAAGATATTCAATTCAGGAATTGATATCCAAATTTGGGATTAATATCAAAGAGATAAGAATCCGAAAAGGAACAAATTGAAAAAAAAATTCGTTTAGTGATTTTCTTAATAAAAATTACTAGAAAATTACTACTGTAACAGAATCTTCCTTTCTACATTTTTTTTTGATAGCAAAGACTGAAGTCTGAAGTCTGAAAAATCACGAGCACAGATCCGAGAGATTATTAAAACTTTTCGGAATAAATTATCTCGTTTTAAATTTTAAACTATAAAGAACCTGTGTAAATGTATTCGGTAGAAATTTGTTAGAATTTCTACGATTTTTATATTTGCAACCGGGTTGCATGCGATTTATCCGGTGCGCATAATGGCAGGTTCGAAAATTACGCGCCAGGCGATTCGATTTAAATTAATTACGAACAACGTCAGCTATATTTACGAATTAATTTATAAACTGAATTATACAGCTTTGAATCCTATAAAACGATCAATTCTGATTTATCCCAAGTCGTTTATTTCACTGTTTCCACGCTCGTGCATGATACATCATGTTCCATATATATTATATATATATATATATATATATATATATATATATATACACACATACACATTAACCGTATCATTATGCAATTTTGCACTCGTCGAACGAATGGAAATCTCGAGTAAGTGGCGTTTAACACATTTTTCGTGAATCAATTTTCGGGTTATATATATATATATATTTTAAGTAATGACTTTAAACGTTTTCGTGTGTTTGCTGTACAGTGCAAATAAACAAATTGTTTAGATCTACTGTCATTATTAACTGATGAATCACTAGGTCATTAGAAATCAAATTTTTTTTTCATTTTCAATCTATCGGCAAAATTAAATTAGTTGTGGAATGTGTTCGTACATTCGATGAAAAACTGTCGAAATTTTGAATCGCTATATGTTTGTAAAAAAAAAAAAAAATTCTAGAGGTAATGATTCTTCAGTCTTTAGGGCTACAGTGGATTCACTTGTGAAAAAATGCAAAGATTCTTTCAGATCATGTAACAAATGAGAAAATCGAGGATCCTTTTTCATTCTCTAAAATTGGTAATGATTCGAACGCCTCGGAGAAAGTCGGTTTTATTACCGGATGTGCCATTTTCAGGATTGAAATTTCCTCTTTTGCAACGAGTTCTTGAAACTTGCGCGAGTTTTATCAAATTGAAATATCTCGACTTTGCTTTTGCTTAAAAAAAAAGCTTACGTTGGAACTATCTTCGAAGAAAGCATATCGATTACAAATTCTTCTGTAGAAATGGAAATGGAAATTAATTAACGTAATCAAATAAAACGAGCAATAATACTATTGTACATGTTATAATTACGCAATATTGATTATAATTGCATAATAATTGCAGCGCGATGTGATTAAATAAATAAATAAAATACGACGATAATTAATCAACGCTAATACAGCACGACCTAATGAGATAAATAATCTACGATTAATTGAGAGAACCACACACACAAATGCGCGAAGAATTCAGAAAATTCACCAATGAAATTTAACATCGGAATCGTTAAATCGTCGATGATTTTAATATTACTTAATAACATCGAGTAAGCTAGTTCAGAGTTTTTTTTTTTTACTCTACAAAAGTCTATAATATTTTCAAGAGAAAGCTACGAAACGTCGAGGAGAAATTTCCTCGACGCGAGATTCGTTCAATCTCGTGTCATTAAATAAAGCATGGCGAGTTTAAGGATAAGAAGTATTACAAGCTTGAATTGAATTGCACTGATTGTCCAAAATTTTTCCATATTCTAAAGAACCATTACATAGATTTTTTCATTAATGATTACTATGCTCTGCCTCCTTGTCGCGAGTACGAATTTTTTGTTAATAGTATCACCGATGCAGTTAAATCCAATTTTCCTTTAAAAGAAATTTTTAACTTTTCCGGAAAAAATAAAAAAAACTAGTTTTTTGTTGGGACTCGTAATCTAATAAGCTCAAAGAATTTGAAATGACAGCGTTTGTACAACTTGGAGGATTTGATTAATTATAAAATAGAATTTGGCTTATCTATAATATCTCTTACTATTTATATTAATATTTTTATTATATTAGTTATTTATATTAATATTTTTAATCAGAGTTAGTTTCGTGTGAAAGGCGCGCGTATTGAGTTTAAATTAGTTAAAAATTGCAGCGCCACTACACGGTGAAATACATTTCTACGATTCTCGAATGTAATCTATATTTCTCATGATCGATTTTTATGTGTGAAGCATGGCGGAAAGAAGTAAACATCAGAAAGAAATTAGTATTATCCAGAAAAATCATCCTTATAGAGTTATCATTCAAAAATTCTCAAGTAACGGTTTAAATTAATAGCTGCTAGATTTATGTTCGTGTCGTGAACTTTTAAATTAAAATTTGCATTTTTAGCTTGAACTCATCGAAATCTGCCAGAATTCAGTTCTAACCAGTACAATTGTTGTGACATTGTAACGTTGACTGACTTACAATTAGTCAGTGTTCTTGCACACTGAGTAAGTGGTAAAATATTTTGGCAGAAATATTTGAATTTGAATTTTAACATTTTAACATAAAAAATTGAATTTTAATATTTTAACATAAAAAATTTTTCATTGATGAATGAAAGTAATTATATTCTTGACGAAAAATTGTCAAGTTTTAAATTGTCATTACTTTGCGAAAGCAACTATGTAAAAAGAATATTCACTTGGTCTCATTTTAAAGTGGAACATTTATTTTTCAAATCCTAACTTTGTTTTGTTGATAATTTTGCATCGTGCAGTAAGTGAGAAACTAATGATATTTTTTTTGTTGAAAAAATTGTAAAACTTCAAAGTGACTTTTTCAAAGTCGCTGAAAAAATTATTTTCATGATCAAATTTCTTATGATCTTAAGTTAAAGATTACACCGTCACTACACGGCGAAATCCGCAATACGCTTCCTACAATAATTCTCGAACGTAATCGATATTTCTCATGATCGATTTTTAACCGGAAATAATGGCGAAAGGAAGCACAGCTCGTCCATAAAAAAAGAATTATTATCCAAAAAACTCATTCAGATAGAAGTGTCATCCAGATGTTTCCAAGTAAAAATTTAAATCAGTAGCTATTACATCTGTGTATGTACAAAGATACGTTTATTGAACTTGAGACGAAATTAGGAATCCCTCATCTCCTCTCGTCTTTCGTTCGATGTTGCTATTGTTACTTTGTTCGTTGCACTGGAGTGGAGTTTCCAAGTTTCGCAGTCAGTGGGTCGAATCGAGGTTCGAGCATTTAAAGTAAAGTAGCCAGCGCTACCCCCAACGACATTTGGGGTCCCATGGAACCGCTGAATCGGATTGTCGAGGAAGCTGCACGACAAGACTCTCACCTCGCTCTTTCGGACAAGGCTGCAGTTCCCCGATTCGGCTCAGCGGCTACAAAACTTGGAGACTCGACCCTAGTGCAAAAAACAAAGTAACAATAGTAACAACGAACGAAGGAGGAGAGGAGATGAGGGATTCCTAATTTCGTTCCAAGTTTAATAAACGCGTCTCTATAGAGAATGCGTTCACAATGAAATTACAGAGATTAACTAAAACTAAACGCACGCAACTTAAAGCTAACACGCACGCATCCCACGATGTCCCTGCGAGATCCCTCGTCGTCCGTGCCCCGCTGGGGGGTCCAATATTTTACTTATCAACTAATTGATCCTACAATTTAGATCGTGATACAAAGAAATTTTCACGATCTAAACTGAACAATAGGTTGCGTAGTTCTCAGCTTGATATCGTTTTATAAACTTTAACGTTTCTAAAACGATATCAATTACCAGATCTCACCACGAGGAGGTGACTACGCACGAGACCCGCCCCGGGGCTTACAGTACATTCCATCCATACGTACAATCATACAAAACATAAAATGCATACGATCATACAATGCGTACAATGCATACAATCATACAATCGTACAATACATACAATATATACAACACATACAATAATTCGCAGCCCTATCATCGCATTCTGTACAAAGACACGTTTATTGAACTTGGGACGAAATTAGGAATCCGTCATCTCCTGCCTTATTTCGCTCGTTGTTGCTATTGTTACTTTGTTCGTTGCACTGGAGGCGAGTTTCCAAGTTTCGTAGTCAGTGGGTCGAATCGAGGTTCGAGCATTTAGAGTAAAGTAGCCAGCGCTACCCCCAACGACATTTGGGGTCCCATGGAACCGCTGGATCGGATTGTCGAGGAAGCTGGACAACAACTCTCACCTCGCCCTTTCGGACAAGGCTTCAGTTCCCCGATTCGGCTCAGTGGCAACAAAACAACGAAGGAAGGAAGAGAGGAGATGAGGGATTACTAATTTCGTTCCAAGTTTAATAAACGAGCCTTTGTACAGAATTGCGTTCACAATGAATTTACACAAACTAACTAAAACTAAACGCAACTTAAAGCTAAGACGCACGCATCCCACGATGTCCCTGCGAGATCCCTCGTCGTCCGTGCCCCGCTGGGGGGTCTAATAGTTTACTTATCAACTAATTGTTCCTGCAGTTCAGTTTAGATCGTGATACAAAGAAATTTTCACGATCTAAACTGAACTACAGGTTGCGTAGTTCTCAGCTTGATATCGTTTTACAAACTTTAACGTTTCTAAAACGATATCAATTACCAGATCTCACCACGAGGAGGTGACTACGCACGAGACCCGCCCCGGGGCTTACAATATATCATACAACACACACACATACAACACACACAATCATACAGTCATACCATACATATAATACATACAATCATACAATCATACAACACATACAATAATTCGCAGCCCTACCATCGCATTCTATACAAAGACACATTTATTGAACTTGGGACGAAATTAGGAATCCCTCATCTCCTGCCTTATTTCGCTCGTTATTGCTCTTGTTACTTTGTTCGTTGCACTGGAGGCGAGTTTCCAAGTTTCGCAGTCAGTGCGTCGAATCGAGGTTCGAGCATTTAGAGGCAAGTAGTCCAACGCTACCCCCAACGACACAGTGGGGTTCCGCGGAACCGCTGAGTCGGATTACCAAAGACGTTATCCCCAACGACACAGTGGGGTCCCATGGAACCGCTGAGTCGAATTACCAAGGACGCTGGACAACAAGACTCTCACCTCGCCCTTTCGGACAAGGCTGCAGTTCCCCGATTCGGCTCAGTGGCTGCAAAACTTGGAGACTCGGCCCTAGTGGAAAAAACAAAGTAGGAATAGTAACAACGAACGAAGGAAGAGAGGAGATGAGGGATTCCTAATTTCGTTCCAAGTTTAATAAACGCGTCTCTATAGAGAATGCGTTCACAATGAAATTACAGAGATTAACTAAAACTAAACGCACGCAACTTAAATCTAACACGCACGCATCCCACGATGTCCCTGCGAGATCCCTCGTCGTCCGTGCCCCGCTGGGGGGTCTAATAGTTTACTTATCAACTAATTGTTCCTGCAGTTCAGTTTAGATCGTGATACAAAGAAATTTTCACGATCTAAACTGAACTACAGGTTGCGTAGTTCTCAGCTTGATATCGTTTTACAAACTTTAACGTTTCTAAAACGATATCAATTACCAGATCTCACCACGAGGAGGTGACTACGCACGAGACCCGCCCCCTGGCTTACAATATATCATACAATACATCCCACCCATACATACAATCATACAAAGCATAAAATCGCCCCAAGGTTAATATATGTACCGGTTGTCAGTGATCCGATGGGGGAGGGGGATGATTCTTCTTCAGGCTTCCAATGTTTGGTCGATGTCTTCGCGACGAAATCTTCATTGGGAATGAGTCTTCGTATCGCCCAAGGGTAATATATGTACCGGTCGTCAGTGCTCAGGAAGGGGGGGGTGATGATTTTTCTTCAGACTTCCAAGGTTTGGTAGTCAGTTATCCCGAAGAGTTGATTTTTTTTTTTAGTATTACTAAGAACAGTTTTTCTATTATACTAATCAGTAATTTAATAGGGTTTTTCATTTCTGTCGCAAATTTACACTTTCATGAATATGTTAGAGCTTTAAACATAATATTTTGCTAATTTTTTATCGGCTAAGACGTATACATTATATTAACGTATACAAAAGTTTAAATCCATTATTGATTGAGAATTTTATTAAGGATTTTATATAAAAAATTATTTTCATGATCAAATTTCTTATGATCTTAAGTTAATGATTACACCGTCACTACACGGCGAAATCCGCAATACGCTCCCTACAATAATTCTCGAACGTAATCGATATTTCTCATGATCGATTTTTAACCGGAAATAATGGCGAAAGGAAGCACAGCTCGTCCATAAAAAAAGAATTATTATCCAAAAAACTCATTCAGATAGAAGTGTCATCCAGATGTTTCCAAGTAAAAATTTAAATCAGTAACTATTACATCTGTGTATGTACAAAGATACGTTTATTGAACTTGAGACGAAATTAGGAATCCCTCATCTCCTCTCGTCTTTCGTTCGATGTTGCTATTGTTACTTTGTTCGTTGCACTGGAGTGGAGTTTCCAAGTTTCGCAGTCAGTGGGTCGAATCGAGGTTCGAGCATTTAAAGTAAAGTAGCCAGCGCTACCCCCAACGACATTTGGGGTCCCATGGAACCGCTGAATCGGATTGTCGAGGAAGCTGCACGACAAGACTCTCACCTCGCTCTTTCGGACAAGGCTGCAGTTCCCCGATTCGGCTCAGCGGCTACAAAACTTGGAGACTCGACCCTAGTGCAAAAAACAAAGTAACAATAGTAACAACGAACGAAGGAGGAGAGGAGATGAGGGATTCCTAATTTCGTTCCAAGTTTAATAAACGCGTCTCTATAGAGAATGCGTTCACAATGAAATTACAGAGATTAACTAAAACTAAACGCACGCAACTTAAAGCTAACACGCACGCATCCCACGATGTCCCTGCGAGATCCCTCGTCGTCCGTGCCCCGCTGGGGGGTCCAATATTTTACTTATCAACTAATTGATCCTACAATTTAGATCGTGATACAAAGAAATTTTCACGATCTAAACTGAACAATAGGTTGCGTAGTTCTCAGCTTGATATCGTTTTATAAACTTTAACGTTTCTAAAACGATATCAATTACCAGATCTCACCACGAGGAGGTGACTACGCACGAGACCCGCCCCGGGGCTTACAGTACATTCCATCCATACGTACAATCATACAAAACATAAAATGCATACGATCATACAATGCGTACAATGCATACAATCATACAATCGTACAATACATACAATATATACAACACATACAATAATTCGCAGCCCTATCATCGCATTCTGTACAAAGACACGTTTATTGAACTTGGGACGAAATTAGGAATCCGTCATCTCCTGCCTTATTTCGCTCGTTGTTGCTATTGTTACTTTGTTCGTTGCACTGGAGGCGAGTTTCCAAGTTTCGTAGTCAGTGTGTCGAATCGAGGTTCGAGCATTTAGAGGCAAGTAGTCCAAACCTATCTCACCGACACAGTGGGGTTCCGTGGTACCGCAGTCGATTTACTAAGGACGCTAGACTACAATCTCACCTCGCCCTTTCGGACGAGGCTGCAGTTCCCCGATTCGGCTCAGTGGCTACAAAATTTCGTCGACGTAATTAGGAATTCCTCATCTCCTCTCTTCTTTCGTTCGATGTTGCTATTGTTACTTTGTTCGTTGCACTGGAGTGGAGTTTCCAAATTCCGCAGTCAGTGGGTCGAATCGAGGTTCGAGCATTTAGAGTAAAGTAGCCAGCGCTACCCCCAACGACATTTGGGGTCCCATGGAACCGCTGAATCGGATTGTCGAGGAAGCTGGACAACAACTCTCACCTCGCCCTTTCGGACAAGGCTTCAGTTCCCCGATTCGGCTCAGTGGCAACAAAACAACGAAGGAAGGAAGAGAGGAGATGAGGGATTCCTAATTTCGTTCCAAGTTTAATAAACGAGCCTTTGTACAGAATTGCGTTCACAATGAATTTACACAAACTAACTAAAACTAAACGCAACTTAAAGCTAAGACGCACGCATCCCACGATGTCTCTGCGAGATCCCTCGTCGTCCGTGCCCCGCTGGGGGGTCTAATAGTTTACTTATCAACTAATTGTACCTACAGTTCAGTTTAGATCGTGATACAAAGAAATTTTCACGATCTAAACTGAACTACAGGTTGCGTAGTTCTCAGCTTGATATCGTTTTACAAACTTTAACGTTTCTAAAACGATATCAATTACCAGATCTCACCACGAGGAGGTGACTACGCACGAGACCCGCCCCGGGGCTTACAATATATCATACAACACACACACATACAATACACACAATCATACAGTCATACCATACATATAATACATACAATCATACAATCATACAACACATACAATAATTCGCAGCCCTACCATCGCATTCTATACAAAGACACATTTATTGAACTTGGGACGAAATTAGGAATCCCTCATCTCCTGCCTTATTTCGCTCGTTGTTGCTATTGTTACTTTGTTCGTTGCACTGGAGTCGAGTTTCCAAGTTTCGCAGTCAGTGCGTCGAATCGAGGTTCGAGCATTTAGAGGCAAGTAGTCCAACGCTACCCCCAACGACACAGTGGGGTTCCGCGGAACCGCTGAGTCGGATTACCAAGGACGTTATCCCCAACGACACAGTGGGGTCCCATGGAACCGCTGAGTCGAATTACCAAGGACGCTGGACAACAAGACTCTCACCTCGCCCTTTCGGACAAGGCTGCAGTTCCCCGATTCGGCTCAGTGGCTGCAAAACTTGGAGACTCGGCCCTAGTGGAAAAAACAAAGTAGGAATAGTAACAACGAAGGAAGGAAGAGAGGAGATGAGGGATTCCTAATTTCGTTCCAAGTTTAATAAACGAGCCTTTGTACAGAATTGCGTTCGCAATGAAATTACACGAACTAACTAAAACTAAACGCACGCAACTTAAAGCTAACACGCACGCATCCCACGACGGCACAGCGAGATCCATCGTCGTCCCACGGTGCCCCGGGGGGGTCTAATAGTTTACTTATCAACTAATTGTACCTACAGTTCACTTTAGATCGTGATACAAAGAAATTTTCACGATCTAAACTGAACTATAGGTTGCGTAGTTCTCAGCTTGATATCGTTTTACAAACTTTAACGTTTCTAAAACGATATCAATTACCAGATCTCACCACGAGGAGGTGACTACGCACGAGACCCGCCCCCGGGCTTACAATATATCATACAATACATCCCACCCATACATACAATCATACAAAGCATAAAATCGCCCCAAGGTTAATATATGTACCGGTTGTCAGTGATCCGATGGGGGAGGGGGATGATTCTTCTTCAGGCTTCCAATGTTTGGTCGATGTCCTCGCGACGAAATCTTCATTGGGAATGAGTCTTCGTATCGCCCAAGGGTAATATATGTACCGGTCGTCAGTGCTCAGAAAGGGGGGGGGGGGGTGATGATTTTTCTTCAGACTTCCAAGGTTTGGTAGTCAGTTATCCCGAAGAGTTGATTTTTTTTTTTAGTATTACTAAGAACAGTTTTTCTATTATACTAATCAATAATTTAATAGGGTTTTTCATTTTTGTCGCAAATTTACACTTTCATGAATATGTTAGAACTTTAAACATAATATTTTGCTAATTTTTTATCGGCTAAGACGTATACATTATATTAACGTATACAAAAGTTTAAATCCATTATTGATTGAGAATTTTATTAAGGATTTTATATAAAAAATTGTTTTCATGATCAAATTTCTTATGATCTTAAGTTAATGATTACACCGTCACTACACGGCGAAATCCGCAATACGCTTCCTACAATAATTCTCGAACGTAATCGATATTTCTCATGATCGATTTTTAACCGGAAATAATGGCGAAAGGAAGCACAGCTCGTCCATAAAAAAAGAATTATTATCCAAAAAACTCATTCAGATAGAAGTGTCATCCAGATGTTTCCAAGTAAAAATTTAAATCAGTAGCTATTACATCTGTGTATGTACAAAGATACGTTTATTGAACTTGAGACGAAATTAGGAATCCCTCATCTCCTCTCGTCTTTCGTTCGATGTTGCTATTGTTACTTTGTTCGTTGCACTGGAGTGGAGTTTCCAAGTTTCGCAGTCAGTGGGTCGAATCGAGGTTCGAGCATTTAAAGTAAAGTAGCCAGCGCTACCCCCAACGACATTTGGGGTCCCATGGAACCGCTGAATCGGATTGTCGAGGAAGCTGCACGACAAGACTCTCACCTCGCTCTTTCGGACAAGGCTGCAGTTCCCCGATTCGGCTCAGCGGCTACAAAACTTGGAGACTCGACCCTAGTGCAAAAAACAAAGTAACAATAGTAACAACGAACGAAGGAGGAGAGGAGATGAGGGATTCCTAATTTCGTTCCAAGTTTAATAAACGCGTCTCTATAGAGAATGCGTTCACAATGAAATTACAGAGATTAACTAAAACTAAACGCACGCAACTTAAAGCTAACACGCACGCATCCCACGATGTCCCTGCGAGATCCCTCGTCGTCCGTGCCCCGCTGGGGGGTCCAATATTTTACTTATCAACTAATTGATCCTACAATTTAGATCGTGATACAAAGAAATTTTCACGATCTAAACTGAACAATAGGTTGCGTAGTTCTCAGCTTGATATCGTTTTATAAACTTTAACGTTTCTAAAACGATATCAATTACCAGATCTCACCACGAGGAGGTGACTACGCACGAGACCCGCCCCGGGGCTTACAGTACATTCCATCCATACGTACAATCATACAAAACATAAAATGCATACGATCATACAATGCGTACAATGCATACAATCATACAATCGTACAATACATACAATATATACAACACATACAATAATTCGCAGCCCTATCATCGCATTCTGTACAAAGACACGTTTATTGAACTTGGGACGAAATTAGGAATCCGTCATCTCCTGCCTTATTTCGCTCGTTGTTGCTATTGTTACTTTGTTCGTTGCACTGGAGGCGAGTTTCCAAGTTTCGTAGTCAGTGTGTCGAATCGAGGTTCGAGCATTTAGAGGCAAGTAGTCCAAACCTATCTCACCGACACAGTGGGGTTCCGTGGTACCGCAGTCGATTTACTAAGGACGCTAGACTACAATCTCACCTCGCCCTTTCGGACGAGGCTGCAGTTCCCCGATTCGGCTCAGTGGCTACAAAATTTCGTCGACGTAATTAGGAATTCCTCATCTCCTCTCTTCTTTCGTTCGATGTTGCTATTGTTACTTTGTTCGTTGCACTGGAGTGGAGTTTCCAAATTCCGCAGTCAGTGGGTCGAATCGAGGTTCGAGCATTTAGAGTAAAGTAGCCAGCGCTACCCCCAACGACATTTGGGGTCCCATGGAACCGCTGAATCGGATTGTCGAGGAAGCTGGACATCAACTCTCACCTCGCCCTTTCGGACAAGGCTTCAGTTCCCCGATTCGGCTCAGTGGCAACAAAACAACGAAGGAAGGAAGAGAGGAGATGAGGGATTCCTAATTTCGTTCCAAGTTTAATAAACGAGCCTTTGTACAGAATTGCGTTCACAATGAATTTACACAAACTAACTAAAACTAAACGCAACTTAAAGCTAAGACGCACGCATCCCACGATGTCTCTGCGAGATCCCTCGTCGTCCGTGCCCCGCTGGGGGGTCTAATAGTTTACTTATCAACTAATTGTACCTACAGTTCAGTTTAGATCGTGATACAAAGAAATTTTCACGATCTAAACTGAACTACAGGTTGCGTAGTTCTCAGCTTGATATCGTTTTACAAACTTTAACGTTTCTAAAACGATATCAATTACCAGATCTCACCACGAGGAGGTGACTACGCACGAGACCCGCCCCGGGGCTTACAATATATCATGCAACACACAGTCATACAATACATACAATCATACAATCATACAATCATACAATACATACAATCATACAATCATACAATACATACAATACATACAACCGCAATACATTCGCAGCCCTACCATCGCATTCTGTACAAAGACACGTTTATTGAACTTGGGACGAAATTAGGAATCCCTCATCTCCTGCCTTATTTCGCTCGTTGTTGCTATTGTTACTTTGTTCGTTGCACTGGAGGCGAGTTTCCAAGTTTCGCAGTCAGTGCGTCGAATTGAGGTTCGAGCATTTAGAGGCAAGTAGTCCAACGCTACCCCCAACGACACAGTGGGGTTCCGCGGAACCGCTGAGTCGGATTACCAAGGACGTTATCCCCAACGACACAGTGGGGTCCCATGGAACCGCTGAGTCGAATTACCAAGGACGCTGGACAACAAGACTCTCACCTCGCCCTTTCGGACAAGGCTGCAGTTCCCCGATTCGGCTCAGTGGCTGCAAAACTTGGAGACTCGGCCCTAGTGGAAAAAACAAAGTAGGAATAGTAACAACGAAGGAAGGAAGAGAGGAGATGAGGGATTCCTAATTTCGTTCCAAGTTTAATAAACGCGTCTCTATAGAGAATGCGTTCACAATGAAATTACAGAGATTAACTAAAACTAAACGCACGCAACTTAAAGCTAACACGCACGCATCCCACGATGTCCCTGCGAGATCCCTCGTCGTCCGTGCCCCGCTGGGGGGTCTAATAGTTTACTTATCAACTAATTGTTCCTGCAGTTCAGTTTAGATCGTGATACAAAGAAATTTTCACGATCTAAACTGAACTACAGGTTGCGTAGTTCTCAGCTTGATATCGTTTTACAAACTTTAACGTTTCTAAAACGATATCAATTACCAGATCTCACCACGAGGAGGTGACTACGCACGAGACCCGCCCCCGGGCTTACAATATATCATACAATACATCCCACCCATACATACAATCATACAAAGCATAAAATCGCCCCAAGGTTAATATATGTACCGGTTGTCAGTGATCCGATGGGGGAGGGGGATGATTCTTCTTCAGGCTTCCAATGTTTGGTCGATGTCTTCGCGACGAAATCTTCATTGGGAATGAGTCTTCGTATCGCCCAAGGGTAATATATGTACCGGTCGTCAGTGCTCAGGAAGGGGGGGGTGATGATTTTTCTTCAGACTTCCAAGGTTTGGTAGTCAGTTATCCCGAAGAGTTGATTTTTTTTTTTAGTATTACTAAGAACAGTTTTTCTATTATACTAATCAGTAATTTAATAGGGTTTTTCATTTCTGTCGCAAATTTACACTTTCATGAATATGTTAGAGCTTTAAACATAATATTTTGCTAATTTTTTATCGGCTAAGACGTATACATTATATTAACGTATACAAAAGTTTAAATCCATTATTGATTGAGAATTTTATTAAGGATTTTATATAAAAAATTATTTTCATGATCAAATTTCTTATGATCTTAAGTTAATGATTACACCGTCACTACACGGCGAAATCCGCAATACGCTCCCTACAATAATTCTCGAACGTAATCGATATTTCTCATGATCGATTTTTAACCGGAAATAATGGCGAAAGGAAGCACAGCTCGTCCATAAAAAAAGAATTATTATCCAAAAAACTCATTCAGATAGAAGTGTCATCCAGATGTTTCCAAGTAAAAATTTAAATCAGTAGCTATTACATCTGTGTATGTACAAAGATACGTTTATTGAACTTGAGACGAAATTGGGAATCCCTCATCTCCTCTCGTCTTTCGTTCGATGTTGCTATTGTTACTTTGTTCGTTGCACTGGAGGCGAGTTTCCAAGTTTCGCAGTCAGTGCGTCGAATCGAGGTTCGAGCATTTAGAGGCAAGTAGTCCAACGCTACCCCCAACGACACAGTGGGGTTCCGCGGAACCGCTGAGTCGGATTACCAAGGACGTTATCCCCAACGACACAGTGGGGTCCCATGGAACCCATAAAGTACGGCGCCTTCGCGTACAATTAATTTCGCGCGAGCAGCAGGCGCGAATTTTTTTTTTCTTTTTCTTTTTTAAATCCAATTTTATGATCAATGTTTTTTTTTCCACGTACGCGCTTCCATTAACTAAATGCAAAGAAATACCGCGACCGGGGGTACAGCACGAACGGCCTTCCATTTTTCAAATTGCTCCACCGAACGTTCCGCATCCTGGTAATATTCGTTTAAGGGATGAGGGAGGGGGTGGAAGTGATATTCATTCATCCGATCGATGCGAGTAGTCATACGTCGCCTTTTGTGCATCGTCGAGTTATATATTTTCGCGGTTTTATCGTCTTCTTGAATTTTGGTGCCCTCTCTCTCTCTCTCTCTCTCTCAGGGGATTTCGTTTAATTTCTTGTTGCTGTCGTTGTTATTTGCTGAACGAT
The DNA here is from genome assembly GCA_032399595.1 of Tetragonula carbonaria. Taxonomy (NCBI): domain Eukaryota; kingdom Metazoa; phylum Arthropoda; class Insecta; order Hymenoptera; family Apidae; genus Tetragonula; species Tetragonula carbonaria. The sequence goes on along the minus strand of JAUCRC010000015.1, from coordinate 6,716,702 downwards.
TTCTTTCCAAAGTTTAAAGTTCCTTCTTGGAATAAATTTGGCGCAACTGAAGTGATAAAATTATGTGATGTGTAATTATTTTCTGTAACTGTACGGATAAATGATTTTTTAATTGTATAGTTGTAGTAATCTTACAGTAATAGTCAGTTTGATCGTTAGCTTTATCTCGAAAAGGATTTAGCAATTTATTTTTCTTTTTTTCTTTAACAATCTAATTTTTAATTAACGATCGATTTTTAGCTCTCGGGCGGAAATTTCGATTTTTGAGAATTTCAAAGGTATAACAATTTGTCGATTATCGATCGACATCACGAAAATGTGACGTTCCTTTGCAATAAGTATGCGGCGATCAGGTATATAATTATGTCATTGTTGCGGTAAATACGATTCTATTATCTGAAGTCTGAAATTGATCACAAACAAGCCCGATGATTGCAATAAATGTTATAGAAATTTACCACGCAATGTCGTACTCTTTGTTTATTAATAATTTATGCGAGCGTTAGCATCGAGCAGTTATGTAGTTTGGAACGTTTCATCTCGTTATACATGACTACTGGAGTCATGTATAACGTTACACAATATAACAAGTGTAATAAGTTACACAATACTTGCAGAGGATAATTACGTTAATTGGACTTCTAAGTACTCGATAAAATCCAAAAATTTCCAAACCGAAACGTGGCTCGCTCAATTCTGCTTGAGAGCTTTACTTTGTCGAAGTAAAGAGAATTGTTGTCAAATTAATATTCAATTAATTACGAAACAAAACAGAGATATTAAATATAGAATTTTACATTAGAAAATGTAAAATTCTATATTCTAAAATAAATTTTACATTATCAACAGAGATATTAAATATAGGACTGCCTATCGAAGTATTAATTCTGAAATTTTGATCGACCGAGTTAGGTGTATATAGACCGTTTCAAAGAGTTGAAATCCGTCTTTGTAGCATCAACTTATCGGGAAAATTATGTTTTTTTTTTTTTTCAAGAGAAACGGGGAAACTGGTATCGAACGAAATTATTTATTTATTCGGAACGACAGTCAAGACAAAATTCACGTGAATATAGACATATTTTAGAGAACACGGCGCAGTGTTCACGTGAATTAGAAAAAAACCAGCCAGCCAGCCAAATTGCGAAGAACATTTTCATGAAACGATGATTCGAAAAATTTGCTTGACTCGCGTCACTCTGTTTCAAGGGATATTTCCTTCAAACAGAGTATATCTCCGGATGGAAAATGACTGGAATGCAACTGGAATTTCACCCCTCTTCACTTGTGAATATCCACTCATACTCGAGCCTCGATTCAAAACGAAAAAATAAATTGAGTAACCTATGAAATTTCAAATCAGACTTCAAATTGAATTTCATTGAAACTGAAACGTTGAGATAAATAGATAAATTGCATATAACTTTTGTTTCAATACTTCTGAATATTTTCTCGACTTCTCTACTTTTCAACAAGCGATGCTGCTTAGGAAATCGCGACGCAAGGGACGAGAGTAGTTTAGTAGAATGCGTGTGCATCGCGTTAACGTGACTCCCGAGCAAGGATATTCGGATAATCCCGATGACAAACATTCAGTCGCGCGTATCGTGATATTAATAAACAATTAACACGGTTCTATGGCTGCTCACGGAGGGGGTGGAGGAGGGGGAGAGGTGCGTAGGCATATAGCTAGTTGTTATCTGTCAGAGTGCAGGCACCCGCTGATCCAATAAAGCCGACCATCATTTTCGACAATTTATTATAGCGCCGATGTGATGACGGAGATCGTGTAACCCTTCCCCTCCCCCTCCGGATCATCACACCCGTGATGCCGCTTTCTCGGGCTAATTTTACAAAATTGTTCGCCGAGAAAATCGATATTTATGGAGGAGTGACACAGTTCTCGATATTACGGCTTACCGGTTCACGGTTGTTCTTTCGGTCACGTCGAATTGATAACAATTCAACGCTCGACTGTAACGTAAATATTTAGAACAACAATCGGGGAGAGTTCTGTTTCAAGTTATTTGTTCGAATTTTGTTTCATTCGCGAGTATTTTCTCGGTTGATTTGTCGAATCTTCGAATCTTCTTTCACTTCAGATCGGAGAGTCGTGCCTGTGAAAGTTGGTCCGAGGAATTCGAACAGTTTTCCCTCGTCTCTCAGCTTTCGATCCTATAGATGATTTGTGGGATTTGAAAAAGATTGAGACAACCATTGCTCGATTATTAATAAGGTCGAAAGGTTTTAGATATCTCATTTTCTCAGTGAATTGTGTTTTCGTAATTTTTATCTATCGTGTGTAAAACTATTGCCATCGTACGGTATAAAAACTTGATACATTTGGACTTCATTAATTAGTATACGATGAACGTAATAATACGCAGAGTTTCGCGTCCCATGGTGTCGTTGTTCAAATTAAATAATCTGTATTTTTATTGAATGTTAGATGTTAACTCTGTGTTCGATTCTAAGCCACGTTCAAAAGTGGAGCAATGGCGAAGTTTCTTCTTTCTTTAACCTTCCAATACTGAAAAAAATATTCCTGAAAAAAATGCATTTATAAAGTGCACTGTGTTAAGTCTCATGAAACTGTAGAATCTAAACGGAAGAAATAGAAATGGGAAAGATATTGAGTTACTCGATTAAATTAATTCAGTATTCCAGGTACTAATGAAACACTGAGTCACTGAATTAATTAAAACAATTACGTCAAATACGTAGAATATTAAAAATATCAAATATCATTCCGTAGTTGTTATTCAATATTAAAAACAAAAAATTCTACCTCCCTGTGTAGATTGGCAGAGATAGTAACCGAGACGTTACATTGGTTCAAAGTTGTCTGATCCTTTCCTTAAATTAGAAATAACTTCAATTACCTATCGACGAATGATACACATGTATCGCCATTTCTCACCAGAGTAAACTCACCATAATCCTCTGAAACTGCAGAGAATTTCTCTCTCATTGTGAGTGAAATTCTCTCGCTCTCTCGTTGCCGGTAGAACTGTAAAAAAGGCGACCAAGTAGCGAAAGATCTGTCTGAAACCCCATTTCACCCCGCTGTTGCACGTCTAATCCAACAATTAACCACTACAACCCTCTGCAACCCTGTGATCCAGCCTTAAACCTTCACAGCGTAGAACAACACCCACGTGAACAAGCGTTCGAAACCAATAACACGTCAACGTTACATGTATCATCCCCTAAAAGCGTGGCCATCACGGCGAGCCGAAAAATCTCTCTCGTCACATCTCCGTCCATCGAGGCAATTCGTGTATCGCGTACATTTAATTTCCTTTGTCTCGTTACGACCTCTCTCCTCCTCTCTCTCTGTCTGTCTGTCTGTCTGTCTGTCTCTCGTGCTGGATGAGATACTCCGATATAGCGGCGGTAATTAAAGTTCCGATTTCAAGACCGTTCACATTTGTCGTCGGTGGTGGAAGAGTGCGGAGAGATAAAGAGGGGAGAAACGAAGAGAGAAAAAGAGGGAAAGGGAAAAAACAGAACGAGAGATGGAAAAGAAGAAAGAGAAAGAGAAATAGAGCGAAAAAAGGAGAGAAGGGACGAGAGACATACAGGATGAGAGGAGAAAAAGAGCGACAGAGCGAAAAGACAGAGAGAGAGGGAGCGAATGAAAGAGAAAATGAGAAGAAAAAGGGAAACACAGGGTGAGAGGGAAAAAGAGCGAGAAAAAGTGAGAAAGGGAAACCGAGTGAGAGAAAGAGAAAAGGAGAAAAAAAAGAGAGACAGAACAAATGAAAGATAGATAGATAGAGAGAGAGAGAGAGACAGCGAAAAATCGCGCTTCCCGATCGGGGAGGGCCAGAGGCTGCTTTTCCATCGGATTTCAATTTTCGCGTGGCCGCCACGTCGAGCGTATCCGCGAATTAGTCCGGGGCCATGAACGCGAATACGACGACGTCCGTCTGCCCGAAACGATATTATCGGGCTATTGAAAATCGAAAATCGAGGAGTATCGAGCGAGATATCGAGTTCTGCGGTGAGACGTCCTGTCCCGCGGCCGATCCTGTATTCGCAAGATGAAACTGGCGGCGGCTGCGCACGTAGGGTTTCATCTCTTTCCTTCAAGAAGGAAAGAAAAGTAGAAAATGGTAAAAAAAGAAGAAAAAAACAAATGATGAAAAAAAGAAAGGAAGGAGAACATATCGTCTCGATGAATCATCAACATCGAAATACGTGCGCTTATGCGATACTTGAGTGGTTACCGTGGAGAAACGGTGGATCACAGAAGATCCAGTATTAGAAAGTAGGAAAAGCTCGACGAAAGTTGAAGCAATTAGATCGTGTATTATAGTATAGTTACGCTGTAGCTGTCTAAAATAAATTTTTTTAACACGACTGTGTAAGTGGTAAAAACTTGGAAATTAATTCTTGCAAAAGTTACATTGTAAGTTGCATTATAAATATTAAAGAGAGTCCCGCTGAATATCAGAATCATTGCAACGAGATGTACGTATAATGTTTGATATCTCTGCGAGATATATACTTACATTAGGCATCTCCTCAATTACTGTGCGTACATTTTCCGACTCGGCTCACGATGGTTAAATCTGATCTACGGCGTTTGTGAAATTTCGGAAATGTTTCATCCAATAGTCGCGGAGCATTCGTAAAAATGTTTTGACAAATTTTCGCGAGCAACCGTGAAAATAGAGATTTGCTGCGAGATTTGCACTGCGAGATTTGGAGATGAAAAGAATGCTCTGATAAAAGGGGGGCGGGGTGGTGAAAATGCGACAGAAAGAGAAGGAGAGTGATAAAGGAGACGAATGTGATGGGAATCATCGAACGAAAGGAGAAAAAGATGACGAAGAGGCGTAGAAGAGATAAAGTATGATATATATCCTCGCGTTTACGGGTCACAAGATATTTCTCAATTTTAAAGATAAATTAGTAAAAATAGATAGTCTCGAAGTTTATAGACCGTGCAGAAGTTTATAGACCGTGTTATGATATCCAGAAATGTACAAAATATCTAAATTATGATACCCTTTGCAATATTTGACGAATAAAACAATAATCTTCGAGCTCCAGCCAGAAAAATACAAATGTTCGCCAAAGTGTCAAACAATCAGCCGTATTCCGTAATTTTTAACATTCCAACGTTATTCACGCACATTCCAGCTATTATAAGTGCCGCAAAACAAGCACATAGGAAAAAGATGTACATAGGTACACGGTACGATAAAGAAGAAAAACACACACATACACACACACGAAGCAAAATAACGAACAAAAAAAAAAGAGGAACGAGGGAGCAAAAGAGAGAAAGAGGGATGAACAAACCGTGGTGGACGGGAGAGACAGAGAGAGAGAGAGGGGGGGGATGACAAAGCGCGAGGAGAAACGAGAGCGTGATAAACAAGGGAAAGTGAGGAAGAGTAATGAAGAGACAGAGAGCGGAGGAGATGATAAAGGAGATCAAAGTGGAGGGTGATGGTGAAAAGAGAGGGAAGAGTGATACGTAGTCTAGCGTGGTCTATTGATCGGCAATCCATATATCAAAGAGAGCGAGAAAGAGGCTGGACAGAGAAAGAGAGCGTAGATTGAGAGAGAGGGAGACGAGAGGAGAGACATCGTGTCTGGTGGATGGTTTAATCGACGACACGGAGCCTGTCGGTGGAAATTTCGAAAGCTGGAGAAAGATGGAGAATGGACAGGGGGCGGACAGGGGTGATTATCGACGAGAGAGAGAACGAGATCGTGACGTATCGTGATGAGAGTCATCGTGAGATTAGCCACCCTATCGGACGAATTAGGAAGGATTTTTAGGAAGGATCGACTCGATCGAATCGTCTCGAGCGAATCGTTCTGGGCGAACTTTTTTTTTTTCGCCGATTGGTCAATGGGCGAAGTTTTATTTAACTCTGATTCCGGGATTCCGTCGGGTCAACAGCGCTCGTTCAAACATATACCGATCAAATATGAACGAGAAGCAAATGAGATAATGATAAATAAAAAGATCGATCTCGAACAACTCGAAGTTGTGAAAAATATTGAAAATATTGGTATTATTTAGCTTGTTCGTTTCGTAAATATGATGAAAATTACAAGAGAGTTAGCACTGCAACTCAAGTGTTTAATACGTGATAAAATATAATATATTAAAATATAGGCGCTGAAGCTTTCAATTTATTCAATTTATTGATTTTCTTTTACGAGTTCTTCATCCGGGAGACTTCACCCCGTGTTTGTACTTCATTCCCGTCGAAATTAACAATGTTGTTCTTCGTTATTGAGACGAATTTTCTACAGAATGGAAAATATGAATTTTCGTTGATAAGTCCTCATTAAAACGAAGAGTATTATTCCTCGTTGTTGAAGAAATATTCAACGAAATTGAAAATATCATTTTCCACTTTCCAGAACAAGTTCTGGTGAAAATGGAAGATGTAACTCTTCATTGCAGAAACGACTTATTGAACTACAATTCCCCCCCCCCCCCCCAAAAGGAAAAACATTATTCTTCATCGCAAGGGAAAAAAGAAAATTTCGATAGAATTAAAAAGTTCTCACGAAGATCAAAGATATCGCTCTTCGTCGCCAGGAGTAAATCTTCCACGCAGTCAAATACAAAACCATAATTCTCACCAAAATTAAAAGCATCCCTCGCCGCTGCTAAACACAAGCTCTTCCAACGAAATCAAATAAAAATGCTCGCCTTCAACCGCCAAGAAAAGAGGGGGTGGGGGTGGGGGAGAGGGGGGTACAATCCTCGACAAAGTCCCCGATCAGAACTCGACCCGAAAATGGCACCGTGATTCTGATTTCGCCGATCGCCGAAAATTTCTACCAGTGCTGTGGTGTTTTCTTTGGCAGTGAAACAAGGCGTGAAAAGCGAGGAACTAATTAGTCGCGGAGGGGGAGGGGGGGTGGGGGCTAAAGTCTCCGCTGAATAGCCCCGGCCCAGGTTTTCGGTGGATTTGGTCGGCCTGCTTACGCCGTAAATACGCGATAAACGAAGGACACTCGGTAGCTCGAGACCGTTTGGATTCAATTTTCACTAACTGGAGCGTGGACTAATTAACCCGACGCGAATAGCCGCTCGAGAAACAATGGCCGACTGGCTGAAGGGGATAGTACACGCGCGCGCGCGTATGTGTGTCGTCAGGGGTTGAAAGACAGTCACTGTACTACGTGTCTACGTGTGTGTGTGTGTGTGTGTGTGTGTGTGTGATAGCGTGTGTGTACGTGTGTGCGCGATAGAAATGGTGGTGATGGGTCGATGGCTGCGGCGGAGGAATCACCGAAGGAGGACAGGAGTAACAGATGGCGATGAGAGAGCATTCTTTTTTCACTTGCTAATGAATCTAGACGAAGAGGGAAATCGCCGTGCTCGTTTCCGACAGAAAATTCGGCGATGGAAGGATAATATATACGAACAGCTTAACGGTTCTTTTTTTTTTTCTTTTTCGTTTGGTATTTCGAAATACCAAAAAAAAAAAAAAAAACGGATTTTGATGGAGATGGGCGGATGTTTCGTAGGATTTTGTATGTATGGCTGTTGTTTTGGAGTGGTAATTGGTTTTTGCATCAAGTTGCTTGTTTTTTCAAGCGGCTGAGTGGATTTGGTTTTCTGGTCGATGTTAAACGCGTTTGCATTGTTTGATGCTGGTTTTATAATTTATTTTAGGTTACTCGCATTCTTTGTAAGTATGAATTTCCATTCGTTGCGATTATTTTATTTTATTTTATTTTTTTTTTTTTTTTTGGATCAGTTATGTTACTCGTCGACGCTCCAACAGAAAAAATTGCAAGACAGTCACTCGTTTCGGGCTTTTCGACTCAAACACATTGAAGTGACAGCCGGTCAATTTTCAGATTTTATTCTTCATTGTTCTGGCGCTAGAATTGCATTGATAAATAACGATCGAACGATTGTTGCTCGTTAATTAACGAACACCGATAGTATCGATAATCAGGCGACTAGTTTAGGACTCTCGGAGGAGGTATCGCTTAACTGGAATTTCACTCTTTCGCCTGTCCATCGCAACGTTGTTGCGCGTTGCAAACAGATTCGGTTTCGCGAATCACCGCGATCCGCGTAGAGTCTTAGAGTCAACCCTCTCGAACAACAAACCCCGTCCACTGGAGGAAAAGAAAAATAAACGAGCAAAATCCACGTTTTCACGTGGACGATGGTGGTAGCCGAAGGGTGGTAGGTGGAAGAGCCGAGACACAACAAGCGGAGTCGAACGTTGTTGGCGAAAACACGATTTTCCTTTGAGGAGCTTGAGAGAGGGTGGTGGCAGCGAGTAGAAGGAGGAGGAGGAGGAGGAAGGGCGGAGAAGTCGTTTGAAAGAAGGGAAAGAAAAGCAGCAGTAGCGACCACGACGGAGACCCGGTTTGGCCTGTTCACCCGGACAAAAGGGGTAAAACGTTGAAAGGAAGCAACGGAGTGTCCCGCCTTTCCTCCGAGCCATGGTAAACTGCACGTACCTGGACACACAGAGAGAGAGAGAGAGAGAGAGAGAGAGAGAGAGAGAACTGAGAGTAGCATGGCGTGGGTCTCGGGCGAGTTCGAGGCGGGATTGAACTACGAGGAAAAGTGGTTTCTAAGACGGTGAAGAGAGAGGCTGCTGCCCCGACGAAAGCTAAAACACCTGAAACGGTTCCAAACGTGGTCTTGGCGAAAACCTGGGCAAACCCCCGAATGCTTGGTCCCTCCTCGCTTTTATCCGTCGTCGTTGTTGTTCGCCTTGGGGCTATGGCCTCTTGGAGTCTTCGACTCGGTCTGGCTCCGGCATATGGAGTCAACGGTTGCTCCAACTCGCGTATAAACCTGTATAGCCGTGTCCGTGTGAATGGATTCGCGATTGCAAATGGCGGTTGTCAGATGGTTGCGATGATCTTTGGACTCGGACCAGATTGGACCGGAGTATTCGAGAGTTGCCTACTCCGCATTCAGTCGCCATTTAATTTCATTTTTCGACAGCTGCGACAAGCATCGATTCGGATGTAGAGAGAAAATAAAATTGAATTGATAAAATTCATATATATATATATATATATATATATATACACACATCGAAAATAAAATTAGAACAAAGGTCCTTGGAACAATATCACAATACGTCAGATGTAATTAAAGTTTATTCGATAGAATATAGATCGCGGAAACGGGCGTTCGAGGTGTGTTTATCACACGATAAACCTTGGAGGCATTCTCACGAGGTAGCAGCCAGAAGTTCGGAAGCTTTTAGGTGTCTCGTCTCCTGTATGGTACAGGCTGTGGTGCACGTGTAGACGTCGTGTTGGTGTATCAATAGACGAACCGGCGCGCGTATCGAACCTTGGTACAGCCACATAATTCACCTTCGCCGACTGGCTAAGCGTAGAGTCGATACTGCCAGGCAGAGATTTTCATTTCCGTCTCTGGCGACCTCCGCCTCGTCGTTAACCCCTCAGCGACGAACATCGAGTCGTAATTTTTCTTCTTCTTTTTTTTTTCTTTCTTTTCCACGCGAATGGGAAGTATCGATGCGCGACAATTTTGAATATATATATATACAAATTGTTAAAATGTTAATATACTAACGGTTGTATTACGAAGTAATACGTATTACAAAGTTTCAAGGATATTCAAAATAGGAAAATGAAAACGTCCTACGACTTTCGAACAGGGGTATTTCATACACGATTTTGAACCTGTTTTGAACTTGACGAATGTAATTAGGTTCATTATAATTATATATATATATATATATATATGTAGATATTTCAAAGTATTTTACGTGAAACACGATACATATATAATAGATATAAATGCTGGAATACTTTCGTGAATATAGATGGAAGAAACCAATATTCTGCATGTATATTCACTATATTTTCTTCATTTTTTTTTCCCTTTTTCGAATCTAGAACAAACCGATCACCGGTCATTGTCACAATGAAGATTATTTAAAGTTCAATACAGTAAGACAGATCTTCGATTTACTTTTTCTCGCAAGGATCGACGCTTCGCTCATTTATAGACGCGATTTATTGAATAAAAGAAGCGTGCAACTGTGGAATTTCTGGAATACGTAACACGCTTTGGGTCACATCTTCGCGAGAAACGGTAACAATCCGAGCGTGTCGAAGCGGAATTTCGTCACCGTTCTACTTAATTCGATCGAATCCCCAATTATTACTTCAAACAGAAAATTTCGCGGAGGAGAGATTTTCCCATCGCTGCGGGGCCGAGAACAGCGTTTGGAAATGTATACCGCGTAAATGACTCGAAAATTGAAAATGGCACCGCGGCGAAATTGTCCGCCAGCGTGTGTAGAAAGGAAATACAGGCAAGTTTCATTCCGACCGTGCACAGAAATCGATGTCAGAGCGAAGGATGATAAGAAATTATTCGTCCTTCTTGTCTTCTAAACGTTTAGACCGTTTCTCTTTGCGAAAATTTATTTCTAGAATTTTTTCTGAAAAAAAAAGGAAAAGTCACGAGGAGAAACATTTTTCCCACGGAACGGAAAAGTGAAAATTAGCAAACGGGACGCACGCGTGACAGAAAACTGATTCTTATTCTTCGCATCTTTCCACGTTCCACAGTTTATAAGGTTTTTGTCGCTTCTACGTTTCTTCGCAGTCTCTGTCCTCTCGGATCGTGAACGACGACGTGCTTCGCGGGTTTTACACGTTTCAACCTCATATTTTACCAGCGACGTTTCTTAAATAAAATTCAATGGGATAAGATTACGTTCTGGAATGGACGTCGGTTTTTCGTGAAGAAAGGTGAAATAATGACGGCGGGTTAGAAGACAGGGAAGAGGATTTTACAAATGCGACACGTACGGTCATTTACAGCGAGAAGGATATGTGTATTTCGAGAGCCGAAGGATTATTGGAGCATACGACAGCTTTCCAGTATTATAATGTTTGAAATTGGATTTAATGCTCACGAATTTCAATAGCTCCATTCGATATTTCGTTGAGCTGTTTGTTTGATTGAATTATTGATCGATATTCAACACAAATTTCAAACAAAGTAAGAAAATATATAATTGATCGTTAGTTACACGTGTGTTATATTTAGTTTTTCTATAGATGTTTTAATTCCGATATGAATGATAACTGGCTTCACGAGACGCTGAAATGGCAGTGAGAAATTGTCGATAATTTAAACTTCTGAAACAAAAATACTTTCGTAACGAAGCAAAACTTGTATATAACTTCTGTAAGTCATGTAACGATCCACTTGATCTCGTTTGCGAGTTTAATTCTTTTTTCTTCAGAGAGTGTCAAGAGTGAGACAAGGAAATCGAATCCTTTCGAAGTAATCGTCGAAATTCAAATGCTATTCTGAAGAGTGGATCACGATTTAATAGCGAAATCGTTGAACTCTCCGTCGATCTTCGTGCTCGCGCTGCCTACCGGAAGTTCGCGGCCGCGGCTAACAGAGAGGATTAAAAGCAGCGTTGAAGCGTCTTCGCCGGTGATACAGGTTGTAATGAAGCTTATTCCTCTCGGTGTTCGCGGAAAGCGGCTTAGCTTTTAATTGCTACGAACCGGTCCGATCTGGCACGATCTCTTAGCCCTCGTAAGGCTCAAACTTCCGCCGGATGTTGCTCCTCGCCGCGGAGGATCTTCATAAGAGGGGGAGAAGCTCGCGAGTGTTATTATTCCTCGTTTTCTTATTCTTCTTCTTCTTCTTCTTCTTATTCTTCTCTGATAAATTTCTTTTTTTCTCTTTTTTTTTACCGTTATCGTTGTTCTTCCGGTCGAGACGACTCGATCGGCTCGTTTAACGATTCATGTTATATACATGGGAAGCCATCGTTTCATCCGATAATCGCCCTCTCGAGGACCACGGAGCCGCGGTTGTTTCTCTGTGGATTAACGCTACAGTTCTTCGTTTTCCCCTTTGACGAGAGGATGTTGTAAATCCCCCCGTGGAAAATTGTGGTTGATAACTGGCTCTTTATCGTGCTCTGTCGCGTCGTTTCCGATGGAAATTTACATTTACGCGTTGATTGGGTTGTAGAGTTGTACGAAGCGATTTATGCATCTTGTGGAAAGGGAAAGAAATATAGTTTTGTGCCGCTGGAAGATGGATATGTTGCCAACAAGAGGATGATGGTGTCTCGAAAATGAAAGCACGCGATATGCGAATAACAGCGGTCAGTTTTTCGAATTCTCTCACGTTTCTTCTGTGAAGACAGACCTGAAATTACAGCAGATCTACACGTTTATGCCCGGCGACATAAATGGGAAATGGAAAACGTTTCGCTTAATCGAAAAACGTTAATTGAAATTTCGTTCGGGGGTTCGCGAGGGTTAAATCGCGACGCCGTCTCGATCCCTAGTTTCTTTAATTTTCATCTCTGGCACGACGACGCGAAGGGGAAATTAAATCGCAGTGTAGCGATTGAGAAAGAATTAGAAATATAAAAATGAAAAAGTACTCTGTAGGCTGTGCGAAAACATCGTAAAGCTTAACACTACACCGGTATTTATGATTTGTTTTTCTTACAATTTTTAGAAATTCCAGAGGTAAGCTTGATCGATTAACAAAGTAATTTCATTGGTGTCATTTTTTCGAGAAATGTATAAAAAAAAATCGTTTAAATGATTTTTCATAGACTGTATTTAGGAAAAAGAAAATTGCGCACTCTGTTGCGTTGTAAAGTGGAAATTTTATACTTCAATCGTCGGTAGCTCTAGCGTTAAGAGTAGATGCAATATATATTTGACGAACCACAATATATATTTAAGTATTCGAACGAATTAAGTAACGAATCGGAATTTTTCGAATATTCTGTGTACACGTTATGCGTTCTACATTTTGAAATTTCGTTAACGAGACTGAACGAATATATCTGTCAATAAATTCCGAATAATCGTTCGATTATTTTTAATGTTTCGTTAGCGGCGAACGAACGTCGTAGATTCTAACAAATTTCAATTGCTTAAAAACAAGTGATTCTTCGCTCGAGCGAACAGCAACTCGTACATTATTATCGTCCAATTTTAATTTCATGCGTGAGAGTAGCAACGAAACGTAATTGTTTATTTCTCTCGCGAGAATTTTACGATCTCCGTGAAATTACAACGACTATAAAAGCCAACAAGGCTCGAAATCTCGAACTCGCCACGCGTCACAACGAAGCACGCACGATTCATTTTTCCATTTTTCTGGCGTTTGGATTTCTTTTTCAATCGTGTGCACGGCATAAATGATCGACGCTTGATAAAACAATTGCAAACAATCCTCCGGCTGGTTGATTCTGAAAATCGTCGCGAAAAAATATGCAAAGTTGCACAGGTTTCACTGGCGGCAATTCCCGGCGAACGCTTCAAAGACGCTTCAGGAGGCTGAAGCGTCTTTATCTCGGCGTTGAGGTTCTCTCCGTGACTTATCTCGTTGTCTCGAGCACAGTTTTCGATGCAGGTCGCCCCGATCATCGTCGCCACTTTTACCAAAGATACCCTATCTCTCTCTGTCTCTCTCTCTCTCTCTCTCTCTCTATGGAGAAAAGTTACGATACCACCTGACTTACTTTTACTTTTCATCGAAAGCCGACGCGTATATTTAACACTTACAGTTAGGTATGATTCTGTCACCTAGGAATTAAATATGTTGGTGACGTGTATTAGTTTAGGATATAAAAAATATGTACGTAATATTATCGCGTGATTCCTTCGTACGTCTAATTAAATTTCAGATGTAAACAGAGGCGAATCGGTGATTTGATGCGTTTTTCGTTTCGCGAAATCGGGATCGTATAAAATTGCTCGGCAACTTCTCATTAAACGGACTCCGTCGTCCGTTTCTCGTCGAAGGTAGATCTCGTTTTTACCCGTCCGACACGGGTATCCCGGTCTAATTAAATCCTCGTCGACAAAAGTGGGAGGGGTTGAGAGGAGAGTGGGTTGGCAAAGCGAGAGAAAAAGGAAAGAAGGAGAATCGCTCGACCGATTCGCGAATGTCGCGGCTCTCCCCAAAGTTCATTCCCAAAAGCGAAAGCTGAGCTTTTTTTCGAGCGAGTACCGACTTCTGATGTAACCGGCTTCTCAAATTGAAAACCGTCGGTTAATTATTAATATTGGTTTAGCAGGAACCGTCAATTAATTACGAGTGACGAGATTCGAGAAATGTTATCCGACGTATTGCGTGACATTTTCTTTCATTTTCTTTCTTGAAGATTATTAAAAGTATTTTTGCTGATTGTATGTTGGACATTATTTAGCCTTCTGTGTTGTTTAATTAATTGTTGATTAATCAATTTAACACCTAGTAGCATAAATATGTTATTCATTTAGCAATTTCGTAAGTTTTGTGTACTGATGAAATGTAATGTTGTGTAAGAACAAAAATATAAAATGCAAATGTCAATTCAAAACGTGTAAGATGTAGATAAACACAGAATAGAATTTTCAGAGTGCGAGTGGTTACGTAAGTTACAAGTTACGATGTATCACAGCGAGTTAACGGTTAGAAGAGGATAGATTAAAGTTAATTAAAGTCTTCAAATTAAAATTCTACATCTTGTAAATATAAATTATATACATTTCTTAACGTTTGTAACTCGAACGTTGTATATCCACGTAGCTATCTATATCTTGAAAATTTTATTGCACTTGTTGCTCTACATTGTTATACTTGTACTTGTTCTACCTCATCGACGCACCATTAGAAAAATAACGATCAACTTTACAACAGGGTAGAACACGAATACAAGACGTCATGAAAATTTTTCCACGTAAGCGATTCGTGAGGAGAGAGAACAGAGTTTGAATACGAGCACAATTAGACCAAATCTGATCCACGCGAGACTGACTAGTGTTCTCGTGGATCCTTGCGAAATCTACAAATTCAATCAATGTCATTCGATCGCCCACCGCGCGAAGACGAATTCGAATCGTTTTATTCGAGAGAGTTTTATTCTGATTCTTTCGGATCTGCTCGTGACGAGTTTAATAGGATCGCGGACGGAACTACTATAACGCGCGGTGCACAATCCGAAGGGGTATTGGCCGCGAGGCAATGGTGCATGCGGCAAGCCTGACACATATCAATCAGGCAATGGAATCCTCGGCTGCACTCACGATCCGACAATCCTCCGTTTCCCTCCTCTCTCTCTCTCTATCTCTCTCTCTCATACACACACACACACACACACACACACACACACACGCAGTGCCTCTCTATCTATTCTATATTGGGCGTGCGTGTGCCTTTCTCTTTCCACAACGTCGTTGCATCCTTGTCTCGTCTATATCGAACTCGCCAATACCATCCGCGTATCGACTATGACACGCGGCCGCGTTGCATACCGCGTTATCGAGTATAGCCTGTCGTCGGCTTGGAATTTCGATGCTAATCAGCTGTGATGTCTGATTGAATGGCGGATACTATGGTCCTTGAACGGACCGTCGACGAGTCGACGGCGAGACGTGACACGGAATCGGTGCACCTATACGTGCGTCTATCCTCCCTCGGGTGGGTACAAAAAGCGTCGACGGAGTTCCGAGGATAGTCGGAGGATAAATCCGAGGCTCAAGAGAATAGCCTATTCCATTCGGAATTTGTTTCAAGTTTCAGAATTTCTGGAATTCTTGTAATTTTCTTTATATTAAGAGATTATATTTTTTTATATTATATTAATATTTTATATTTTATTAATTTAATTTTTATATTACATTAATATTTTATATTTTTTTATATTTTATTATATTTTATTTATAATTTTTATATTATATTATATTATATTTATTTATATTATATTATATTATATTATTTTTATATTAAGAGGCAATAGTGAAGAAAGTTGAAATTTCTCACGCATGTTTATCCATCTTCGGACACGGTAAAGAAAGTTAGGAAAATTTTAAGAGTTGTTTGAATGTTGACAGAAATATCCACTTAAGAGGGTATTTTCATTAGAATTTTTTGGATTGACACTGGGCTCTAAGAGAATTTACAATTTATCACGTATGTTTGTATCTAATTTCAAGTGCAGAGAATATCAAGAGTAGATCTCTCTTGGATGTTGTTTCTTATTCGGAGTTTTTGAGTTTCAGGATTTTTGAAATTTTTATAATTTTTTTTATACTAAGATTACGGCAAAAGTGAAGAAAGTTGAAATTTGTCACGCATGTTTATCTATCTTCGGACACGGTAAAGAAAGTTAGGAAAATTTTAACAGTTGTTTGAATGTTGACTGAAATATCTACTTAAGAGGGTATTTTCATTAGAATTTTTGGGATTGACACTGGGCTCTAAGAGAATTTACAATTTATCACGTACGTTTGTATCTAATATTATTCCTACACGGAACATTCTTTTAGGTTTCAGGATTTCTGGAATTTGGAACTTTAAAATCTTTTTATATCAAGATTGTGGCAAAAATGGAGAAAGTTATGAAATTTGTCACGTACGTTTATCTATCCTCAGACGAGTATTCAGGAGGATTTTAAGGATAGATTGATTGTTGAAACACCTACTTTTAAGTGCCTATAAATATCTTTAAATATATCTTAAATTAAAGGAATTTAATATTATTCGTATAATGCTTGCCTATATCATTATACAACACTTGCTTAAGAACTGAATATCGAGGTATTTCCATTCGAAATTTATAGATTTTTCGTATTAATTTCACATTATATTTTTTGTATTATATAATATAATCAATGTTATATTGTATATTAAGATCGCCCTGAGAGTTAAGGAAGTTGCAAACTCGAATTTTGTCACGTATATTTATCTACCATCAGGCGCTGAAAATATTGAGAAAATTTCGATGATAGATTAAACGTTAGGAGGAATAATATCTTACGTAAGGGTTTCCTATTCTCACGAAAATTAACTAACATACTTGCATTTTCACTTATGTTTTCACGTTTGAAAATGAAAACCGTGACGAGAAATTACTGCGAGATCGCGGGGATAACGAATATTTTCATTATTTCGAAATGTAAACGTGCACAGCTTAACGTAAGGTAGCATGCGACCGAAGAAACTAAATCCCCTTTTAACCATTTCACTGTACGTGTCTCTATTAAAGCTAAAGCACTCCTGTTACGTAAGTTTCATATTCAGATACATAGCTCCCCAAATAAACTGCACTGTTGTGCCCCCATCTGTGTTTGAAGCTGAAATTTTCTTACACATCTCGAAAATAACAGTACAATACAAGTACTTCGTTTAAATTACCCTTCATTTTAATTTGTTTAACTTGAAAAGAGATATATCTATCGCGTGTTCAATTTCCAATAGATATTCCATTTATTTTTAAGTAAACACTTTTAGTTTTACGTTAATCAACAATTTATCAATGAATTTCTCGTAATCGAAAATTCACGTCGTATCTTCGCGTGATTTTTTACTCGACGTTACAAGCTGAAAATTATTACATAGTGTTTCAAAGTGTAACACAGGTAATATAAGTACCAATTAAAAACGAGCAGAAACTAGAAATTGATCGCGAAGGGTGAATCAAAAACCAATCAGTGTAAGCGAAATCTCTCGTTAAAAACAATCTGCGCTGTGCGAATATGCTTTTCATCGTCAAAATCTTCAATCGAAGTGGAAATGGTTTAGTCGTAGCAAACCGTTTCACTAACTAAAGTAGCTTTTACAAAGAAAAAAATATTCCGAGCCTCTCCATATATTCCAGTTTCTAATACTCCAGCTTTCTCCATCCGTACTTTCGATTTTACTTTAGTCAGAAATATTCGTCAAAACCAAATGAACAAGTAATAAGAGTCGTCTGATAATAATGAAAAAAAAAATGCTTGTAATTAAAGAAAAAAAATAAAATAAAATTATACACAATCGAGTTGATAACGATGCTGGTAATCAGAATCACGGCGTTTGGAGCTGTAATTGTTGAAGCGAAATCGTTTAATACAGTTACTGGATATACACCAGCTATGGAATACAACATTCACCGCCGCGTCCATAATCCTGGTCGAGTGTTGGCTGTCCTCAAATTGAAATTTCAATACTAATCAGCTGTGGCGGATTGATAGGCTGAATGATATGGTCGTTTTCAGATTATTGATGACGTGGTCGCGTGGTCTGTGCGGACAACGCGTAATGGAAAGTTTAATTCCGCGAAATTACACGTATTTCGCGCATAAGAAACCTTTCGAAGACGTTCGATCGACGAGAGATGCCGTTACTAAAACAGTAATTTCTAAAAAATCAGGCTTGTCTTAATTTCATTTTCAATTACTTTCTCGGGTTTACTTGATTCAAATAATGCAACATGCGCAATGTGTGTGTATATCTGTGGGAATGTTTGCTGCAAGTATTCTCATATTTTCGAAGGGGAACGAACGAAAGTATAAAATTAATATTATATAATATTATACGTTTTTATTTATCAATTTATATTGTTATACTATTCATACTATCGTTTATATTATTATACTGTCATTGTACTTGTCAATTTATATTATTATACTATTATATATTATATAATATATATTGAAATATGAAATACGAAATATGAAATGAATGCATATTACATAAACATATGTTGAAAGTATGAAATCGAGGAGCACATAAAATTTGCATTAAACACTCGTCTATTCCAAGACAAACAATTATATTATATAACACGTTCATTCCTCTTGTCGTTCATTATAATTCAATCTCGTAAAAACTATGATACTTGTCCTTCTATTTTTTGAATCTTTTCCAGGCTTCACTGTATATTTACTTTTAGGATAGAAATAAAAATAACTAAATATATATATATTTAATATATAATATATCTATATTTAATATATATAACATATAACATATATAAATTATATAACATATTATAATATATATATTATATATAGATATATTTATATTTAATTTCTTTCAGATTTGAAACCACTACTACGTTTCGCACATGCGACAAACTCGCAATACATATATATTCGCAAGAATATCCGTACGCAAATGTTGAAATACTTTCTCTGATTAACTGCAAAATCTTGGCCACGATTCTCGATTTGGCGAACGGCGTATGGCCGCGGGAAAATCCTCTTTTTCCCATTAATTCCAGCGAAACCTGCTCCGGCGCCGGTAAATGCGATATTTTCTGCGATACATAGATACTT
This sequence comes from Tetragonula carbonaria, assembly GCA_032399595.1. Classification (NCBI taxonomy): domain Eukaryota; kingdom Metazoa; phylum Arthropoda; class Insecta; order Hymenoptera; family Apidae; genus Tetragonula; species Tetragonula carbonaria. The sequence goes on along the minus strand of JAUCRC010000015.1, from coordinate 6,697,619 downwards.
GGCGGGAATCTGCCTGATCGATCGCGCGTACGCGTCTTATGCCAGGTCAGTAATCTATCTGGGCGATTGCGACGGATCCCGGGAACCGCGTCCTCGAGCTTGGAATTTCACGCGGTGATCAATTACCGCGGCCCGTTACCTAATTGCTAATCCCTGAGAGTGGCTTTTAGCCTACTGAACGTAACGTTTCCTTTTGGCAGACGGAAGCATTTGTCGTCGTCGTTGGACGATTAAAGGATAAACTTTTCTCTCGATGAATTTTTATTTTATTTATCGTATCCGTCGCGAGGTTTATCGTATCCCCTGTTCCCTCGAAGCTGGAATTGATTTATTCTAACAAATTCTCCGCTCGAGTGGCCCTCGTCCCGAGGTAAAAACTGGCATCGTTCGTTCGAACGGTCGGTTAATAGGGGGTTTTAATTGTAATTTAGATTGGGATCCCCAGCGTTTCGAGTCAACCAGGGACAATTATCGAGTATATTCGTTTCTCGCTTTTGTGATGCTGGATCGAGGAGATTGTTCTGTTGGTTGGTTTGGCCGAGGCACGATCGAGATTCATTTGGAACTGAACTGACGTTTCTTGTAAATATTACTTTGTACTTTTGCCGTGCCTACACTGATCTGAATAAATTTTCATGGAGATTTGTTTCGTGCATTGAACATTACAATAGGTCCCTCTACTTTGGACGTTCTTATATCATATATATATATCTGAAATATTATTTATATTATATTATAATATATATTATTTATATGTCTGAAATATTATCAACAAGTGTTTGAAATAGTATCTCAATGATTTATAATAATACTTTTAACATTTATATATATATATATTTTCATACTTTTTAAATTACTCAAGAATTACACGAACCAGCCTACTGATAAAAGTATAATGAATAAATAAAAGTATAAATTATAAATTAGTATAAATTAGATAGATTAATATAACAAAAGTGTAAATTAGAAAAAAAAAGCAATTAATGTAGATAATTACTGCATGTACGTGTACTATCATTGCGTTATTGTTTCATACAAGTAATTATTGTTCCGTAATTGTTGCCCGTCGCGGATTGTTTCATCGTGCGAAGATTGAACTCAGAATAGAAAGAAAAAGAAACTGAGACAGATGAAAAAGAAACTGAAGCAATAACTTTTAATAAATCTTACGAAACTGTTCGATTTTTGCGACTGTGTTTAAGAATTAGAAGTTTTCGAGTGATTTTATAAATTCAACCAATTGGAAATGAAACATCAACGAGACTGTCTTAGAACTAACCATTCAACTTTCAGAGATATTGAAGTAATTTACGTATTACTTGCTAAATGTAATGTTTAATTAAAAACAGGCAGCAGTCCCCTAAAAGACTTCACGGTGTGATACAGTGCACAAAGTCACACGTTGATAAATAAACAAAATATATACAGTCGCGTTCAGTAACGTCGTCGAAGTCGTAAAATTTCAGTTTTTTTTTTTTTTAAATATCACCCTCTTAGAGGGTGACGCTGTGTCACCTGCGTTCCTGCATCATCTTGCACGCCAGGATGAGAAATTTAGGTTACAGGGGAACCTAAGTGACATTTATTATTAAGCGACGTTCCATCTTGCCGTATCTATGGCCGCCGTTGCTTCTCGCCTCGAACGCGAACCGAAAGTGGTGGAAGTGTCCAAGTAGTTTAAGGGAAGCTGAGCTTATTTCGAATATTCAAACAGAAGTCGAACACTCGAAGTAATTTCGACTGGTCGAGCTGGCTCGAGAAAGAAAGGAGTACCTGTATTTGTTTTATTAAGGGTTCTTCGATCCTTTTAGAATTTTTACATTCCAATTATGGGAAATTCGCAGTTTCATTTCATTAATTCTGTGCAAAATCCTGTGCAAATGAAACAGGCTCGTTTTTACAATTTTTCGAATCTCGAACCGATTCGAGAAAAAGAAAATCGTCTTTCGATTATAACCTTAGAGATATACGGTATGTATGTACGCGCGACTGAACTTCGAATTCGCGAATTCACCCTCACTCCGGGCAGACGAAAATTCTCGCGCTCCTTCTCCAACGAATTCGAACACGCATCTCGGAGTGAAGATTTTCATCGTGCAAACGGAATTACCAATTACTGCACGATGGTGTCGCGTGGTTGCCCGTGTCGAGTTTTCTGTTGATTTTCCCTCGAATTTCCTTCGCCGGCTTACCGACCATCCCTCATGTTCCTGCGCGAGATTTACGGTTTAACCCGTTGCCCTGCAATCTCTCTATCAAAAGTCGACTATTTCGCGTGTGCATGTGTGTGTGTGTGTGTGTGTGTGTGGTTGGGACCGATACAGCACATGTTTCGATATAATGTTCGTCAATTTTATCCACAGAGGGGCAATATTGGAACGTGACACACGAATTTTTCAATCTCCGAGGGCTTCGCGAATTCTGAAAAGTAAATGACATTTTAAATGTGAACATTTCCAATTTCTTAGACTCGCGTGTAAACTAATAATGAGCAAAAATATATTTGCAATCGTGATTTATATATATATATTATGCACGTATATTAATGTAAATTGATATGCAATGGAAATGAAAGCGAAATTCTGCAACCTAAAGTTTGTAAATTGCAAGTCGCTTTCTGCTTGCTCATAGAATTGTAAACTCGTCATCGAATTTGCATCATTAATTCGATAAACTATTTTCTGAAAGCTCAACGTTCTTCTTTCACGAAGCTCATCAACCCGCAAGAAACAATGAGAAATACAACGTGTTTCCACCTAAAAGGTGAATGAATAAAAATTGCAGGATAAGAGACTGGAAGAAGAAAACGAAAATTGCGCCAAGCGAAAGATATTAAATTACACGGGTAAAGATTGTAAAAGTAAGATAAAGAGTTGAACATTGTACCAAACGAGGAATATCAATTAAATATTGCCTTGTGCGCAATCGACCTAAAAAAAACAGCAGTGAATAAATCCATCCTTTCGGCTGGTCTAACTTACTAAAAGTAACAGTAACGAATAAATATACCGAGCGAGAGGTGAAACGTTAAAGGTCTGAAAGTAAAACTCGTGCGGTGTAACGATGAGAAGAAATTGTACGAGCGTGCGATATTCGCTCGCGAATTGCCGTGCGAATTCTCGCAATTCCAACGACAGGGTTTCCAACTTTGGAAATTGGAGAGATTTCAACTCGCCGCAACAGCCACCGTTTAAAGAGTGGCTCGAACTTAATTCACTCGAAAATCACCGCCATTTACCAACGGGGAAATTAGGAAACAGAGACGCCGATTCTCTGTCTCGTGATAGCTCGCGAAACTTTTTTTCTTTCTTTTTTTCTTTCTTTCTTTCTTCGCCAACTAGCGAACAACTCCTCCGCTTGCAAACTTCCACTCTTCCACGCGTTCCTCCTCCCCCGTGAAAAACTAATAAAAATGATTCTTCGATTTGTTTACGAGCGAAGCGCGCGCCAACTTTCTTTTTTCTTTTAATCACGTAGATTCGTTATTCGTTTTAATTGAAGAACTTGCTAAGCTACCTGAGAACGAAAAGTTATCTTTCGTTGGGTTGCCTGTATCTTCCGTCGTGTTAAAAATCGCAAAAGAAAAAAAAGAAGAAAAAGAACGAAAGAATGGTACGTTGAAATTGACAAATTGGAGGTTGATTGTTTTGTAAAATTCTTGGAGCAAAAAAGGAGGAGTTCGAATATCGTAGAAAGTTTTAATTTAACAAATATGCGAAACATTTTCATTTAATTTAACAAATGTGTGAAACACATTTTCATTTATGTACACCCGTTCTATGTACTATGTATAATTATATGAACGACACATTGTACATTTATAATTATACAAACATTATATTGCATTTATAATTATTTACAATTACATAAATGCCGTGTAAAATGATTATATAAACTGTTGTTTCTACATGTATATTTAAATCTACACAAATGTGAATGTTTATTTTGTTTGAATGTTTATGTGAATTCTACTGAATATTTTTTATAATTATAATATAACTTATAATATATATATATATATAATATATTATAATTATGATTATAAAAAATGTGCAGTGGGATTCACATAATATAATGTATAATAAAATACATTGATACATTTGATGAATATTACACTTAAGAAAAGTACTACGAACATGTCAGAAATCTATTGAAAATTCGATAATACGAGAAGTGAAAGGCTACGAATATATTTTACTGAATATTTTTTATAATTATAATATAACTATATATATTGTAACTGATAGATATATGTATATATATAATATATTATAATTATGATTACAAAAAATGTACAGTGGGATTCACATAATATAATGTATAATAAAATACATTGATACATTTGATGAATATTACACTTAAGAAAAGTACTACGAACATGTCAGAAATCTATTGAAAATTCGATAATACGAGAAGTGAAAGGCTACGAATATATTTTACTGAATATTTTTTATAATTATAATATAACTATATATATTGTAACTGATAGATATATGTATATATATAATATATTATAATTATGATTACAAAAAATGTGCAGTGGGATTCACATAATATAATGTATAATAAAATACATTGATACATTTGATGAATATTACACTTAAGAAAAGTACTACGAACATGTCAGAAATCTATTGAAAATTCGATAATACGAGAAGTGAAAGGCTACGAATATATATTTGACGTCTCTCTTTCAGTAATTTTACATTTCGAAATTTCTGCGAATTTCAAGATTTCGCGAATCCCTGCGAGTTTCCCCTTTTCGTTTTTAGAAGTATCGCGTTTCGAGGCCAAGAAACTCCCCCCGGGCGTTTCTTTTTATCTTTCCGCATGTTTTCACTGCTTTCATCGACAACGTACGTTTCTCTCGTTCGTTCTGCTCTCGTAACGCACGTGCTATCTTCGCCTAGAATTTCCACTCGATTCCAGTCTGAAAATCGGCCAAAAATCCACCTGACTTCCGGTGCGAGTGGGTCGGACCGACTATAGGGAAATAGTTCAAGGAAAGAAAAAAAAAAATTGTTTCAAGGAAAGAAGAAGAGGAATTGGACTGCGACGGGATAGAGATACGACGATCGGCCAGAACAGAAGGGGAATCGTTCGAGAATTACCGAGCTTACTCGAGGAGTCGAAACAGGGTGGCTGACGATCACAAACACGACACCAGAGACGTCAGAAGCCGAGAAAATTCACCTGTTCAATGAAATTCTCATCGATGAGAGAAGAGAATCGTTGATCTGAGAGCGGTGTACAGATATTTATATTTTACATTGGTGGCCATTTTTAAGTCACCGAATTTGTATCTCGTTTATTTATTATTAACATTTCTCATATTTATAGCGTATCACGATGTTTGTTGTTCGTTTACTTCGTTCGAAAATGTATTTCAACTGTAGTATCAACGAAAATAGTTTAATTAGACTATAACAGACAGAGGAAATAATCGAATAAAATTCAAATGAATAATATAACATGATGAAATTCAAATTTTTCCGGATGCGGAAACATTTCATCCGTGGAATATCGAATGCAGCATTATGCTTGAATATTCATATTAATTGTATATTAATTATATGCACGTTACGTGCACTGTGTGCATCTGTATTACGCGTACAAGTTTCTGAAAAAAAAAATAAGAGAAAATGTATAATAATATCTGCACGTTGAAAACGATTGAATTTGTATTAAAAATGACCAGGGAAAGAGAAACAATTTATTTATTGTTCAACACAATGTCCTTGGTATTAATTTAACTTTTAGTTGAAGTATTTTTCTCATATAAAATTGATTTATGAATAATTTAAGATGGTAATTAAATCATTATATAAGTACATGGTACAGCGGGTTTATTATTATTATTATTATTATTTATGGAGATTTTTGACCGAATGGAAGGAAAAGAAATAACGACGATCATTAGTCGATCGAGTAAAATTCCCAGAACACGAAGATTGTGTTTTCCTGTCGGGACGGCACCGGAAACGAACTGTCCCGCTTTTACGACTTTTACGGACTCTTTAGCGCGTTCGAATAAACGTGAAGTTCCGTTTAACAAAAATGCGAAGGAGGAAAGGAACTTTGTTCAATTTGTTTTTAATTTGTTCCCGTCCATCGTTGAAAGTAAATTTCCTTCCATTGATTCCCCTACCGATCGGCAGCAGTCTTTTCAAGTACACATCGAGCAAAATTACAAAGATAATAAAGAGGAAGGTTAAGGAAGGAAAAGTTTCACAAAATTTCACAAGATTGAGATAATTAATTTACACGGGTTACAAGCTTTAAATATTACAGTCATTATAACATAATATAATAAAATTCGAATTTTTCCGGATGCGAAAACATTTCATCCGTAGAATATCGACTGCAGCGTTATACTTGAATGTTCATATTAATTATATATTAATTATATGCACATTACGTGCACTGTGTGCATCTGTATTACACGTACGAGTTTCTGAAGAAAAAATAAGAGAAAATGTATAATAATATCTATAACGTATAATAATATCTAACCGATTCGATGCATTTGTCGGGATCGTTTGCAACATGCTCGAACGTTGTTTATACGATATCGTTGCACTTGTTATTTTTATTATTTATCGAGGGAGACAGGAAGTGACAATCGCAAATCGCAAATCACGGATCTGCCGATTTTTTTTCTGCCAGACAGATGACAAATTCGAACGCGTTGCCGGGCCGTGTGTAAAAATCGGGCGCGCCAGACAATCGAGAAGAGTCTCGAGCGTCGGCCATTTTTATTCGAAGGTACGCGATGAAGTGCGATCGGGATGTTTACGCGGGATATTTACGCGGCAGAGGATGTCCGTGTACATTCGGATCGCCTATCCGATTTGTGTTGCGATTTCGCGCGGCTGAAACGGGGAAAGATTCCACTGCTGTCGTCTTTTAATCCTTCGTTTCCAGCGTGAAATTGCGTGTTTCACTTTTTGTCGATCCTTTGACGATCCATCCAAGATGACTACGAATTCTTTTTCCACGCGTTCGTAAAAAATTCCAGCTTGCCGAGTGATGAAACGCGCGTGAAACGTTTAACAATCAGTGAAAGGTATAAATAGCGGAAGAAACAAATGATGTAAAGAAGAACACGTCTTCAAATCCTTTTTTCGAGTTCTCACTCTCGGGAGTCGACAAACGGAGAGACAGTTGTTGACGAGAGATAACGATTCCGTTATTTTTCCAAAACACGCTTGAATAATCAGTCAGATTTGTGCGAATGAAATTGTGCTCGTTTTAAAAAATGAAATTAATCACGTTCCAGTTGCATGATATGTATATATGTCCAGTGTCTTTTGTTAGAAAAGAAAGGACAAAGCAATTAATTTTTCAGCCAAATCGACAGAAAATTATATTATACGTTCGTTTCTCTAGTTATAATTGACAGTTTTATAAATCGATACAGCGTTTCTTTTTCTTTTCTTCTCTTCTTTTTTCTTTCTTGTTCTTCAAACTTTCTTCTGTTCATCTATCCGTGTATCGCGAAAGAAAGTAATTAGGTAGAGTTGAACGAAAATCGTTTAATCATCTCGCAAGACAAGAACAAATCGGTGGCGACACGTCTTGGTGCGCGATGGCGTCTTGCGCGTAAATCACGCGTTCGAGGGACCGGAAGCGTCGCCGGTGGCCCGTCTTGCAATTTTGAATCAAACTCGCCCACTGCCAAGTGCCGTTTATTGATTGTGCCAAATTCCGTGCGCGTGCGTGCCCTCCTGCCTCTCCCCGTGTTTGTTTCGTGGCTTTTTGATGGGCGCGTAAACTCTCTCATCGAGTTTCATTGCGAAATTCTCCACACACGCATTAGTACCATTATATATATATATATATATATATATATATATATATATTGTACCAATATAAGATACAACATAAGTTTGTACCATTATATATATATTATAATGGTATTTATAATGGTATTATATTATAATGGTATTATAAATATATTTATAATGGTATAATATAATGGTATAATGGTATAATATATATACATATTATGGTATAATGGTATAATATATAATGGTATAATATATATTATATATATAATGGCATATATATAATGGTACAAACTTATGTTGTACCTTATATTGGTACAAATATATATATATATATATATATATATTTGTACTCTGTGTGTGTGTGTGTGTGTGTGTGTGTGTGTGTGTACCATTCATTTTTCTCTTATTGACTTTGGGTCGAATGATTATTAAATTGTGTATTCATTTTCCGCGTTTATTGGTATTTTAGGAGGAAAATTTGAAGCACGTTGGAAAGTAACAATTTTCTCGTCTAGATGTATAAATATTTTGTTCGCAATTAGGTATCACCGCGGGCTAGAATTTCCACGGGAAATGATCGTACTCTTGTGTACATAAACATTCCATACGCGAATATTGAAACTGTAATTAACAGTTAGATTGCAGAATTCGTATTTTTGAAAATATGCGCGCCAAATTTTATAGAAAGCACCACATTTTGCATATATTTTGCATTTGTTATTTGTTACGTGCGTTTTGCAAAATCTTTCATTTTGAACTTTCTCACGAGTGTCTGATAGTTTCTCGGTCCAGTTGTAGTACTGTTATTTCTCAGAAACCTTTGCTCTCGTCCGAAACTTTGCTTCGTTTGAAAAAAAGAAGAAGAAAAAAACGATATTGGGAACGTATATAATAGCTTTGCTTTCCAACTTTGTTTCACCAAAAAAAAAAACAAAAAAGAAAAGAAGCAACGTTTGGAATATATATATATATATATATATATATATATATATATATATATATTAACATGCAAAAATCGATAAAACGTTCGCTTTTATGCATTGCTGAAAGATCTCGAAGTGCCGAAATGCACGGTGGGTACGCAAAAATATTCGAAACACTCGAAGATAAGATTATTTGAAATTATTTAATGGATGACAATTATTTTCTGCAAAGGTGTCGTTTCTTTCTTTCTGTTTTTTCTTCAAATTATCTTCATAAAAGTACAGGAAACATTCACGTGAACGTTCACAGTCCAGTAGCAACGACGATTTGTTGAAAATTCTGTACTCGCCGTCCGATTATCGCGTTTCTCCCGATTCTCGCCAGAGATTGCTCGACGTTTGTAAAAATATAGAAATGTAATAAAACGCAACAGATGCTGGTCGTTGGACATCTCTCTCGTCGCTTAAAAGCACCATCTTTCTTTCGTTCCCTTTTGCATGTTCGTTTAGAAAAAGAAAAAGAAAAAAGTACCATACTCCGCGCCATATTTCCGAAGATTTTTGCACTCGATTCAGAGTTATCCCCGACAATGCTCGAACTTGCGGGGAATTTTTCCAGCAGCAGGAGCAGGAACCGCCAGATTAAACACGCGCGATGTTTTTTCAACGAATTGAAATTCGTTAGTCGAGATTCGGACCTGTTTCGCCGTTTTATTGTCGATCGAATTTTCATTCGTTTTTTTATTTCTTTTTTCCTTCCCCTTCCCGCCTCTTTTCTCTCTCTCTCTCTCTCTCTCTCTCTCTCTCTGTCTCTCCTTTTTTCGTCTGCATGCACCGCCGCGCCCCTAGGATTATCGAAACGATTGTTACCGCGAGAGAGAAAACTCGATAACTCCGATCTTCTGTTCGATGTAAACACGAGAGCCACGTTGCCCGGCCGCGAAATTTCCTGTTTAATTTCGCATCAACGCTTTCGCCGAACTGTTATTTCTTTCGTTTCTTCCGCTCTTTTTTCTTTTTTCATCCTCTCCGTCTTTCGTTTCTTCTTCTTCTCTCTTTTCTCTCTCTCTCTCTCTCTCTCTCTCGCTCAAATTCTTTCGATCACGTATCTCTTTCTCGATTTTTCTGTCTTTTCTCTCTTCCCTCTATTTTTTTCCTTTCTCTCTGTTTTTATTTCATTTTTTCTCTCTCTCTCTCTCTCCACGCCCTTTTTATTTCTCTTTCCCCATTCGCGAAACAGAGGAAACGATTTGTTGGAAAACTAAAAGCCAACAATATCGAGAAGGAAAAACAAAAGAATACACGCGAAATGCGTGGAAACAACGGCAGTTTTTCCACAAAGAAAGCTTTGCGAAAAAGTTTGCCAGCTGAGAGAGAGAAAGAAAAAGAGAGAGAGAGAGGTTGTGTCATTTTTGTTTGTTAAAGTGATTAAGTTTGCGGCGAACGTATATACTTCGTTTGTCAAAATAGGAAAGATAAAAGGTGCGCGAGAACAATTCTTTCTCCCGTTTTTTTAATGTCGAATGCAATTTATCTTATCAAATGTATGTTTCCAAGTCGCTTGCAAATCGAAAACCATGAAAGTACACGTTGAATCCAATTTCAACGAAGCATCACGATCTTTTCTATCCTTTTTTTTTTTTTTTTTTTTTTGTTTAATTCAGATACTGAATCAACGAAAATGTATAATATTTTCTCTCTCTTTCTGTTGCAGATATCTACATTGTAAAAGAAGATCGAGTCATCGTGGTGAGTTTCTATCCAACATTTCAACATCACGCCATTGTCACTTTTCTTTTACTCCGAGAGAATTTCCCCCGTTCATTTTCATTCGTCGATTACCAAAGATTACGTCGATCTTTTCTTTTTTTCTTTTTTTTGGTGTCAAAATTCTTATCGAAAAAAGAGAGAGAGAGATGATGCGAGGAAGAAAATTTAGTTCGTCGAAACGCAAGAGCCCGACAATTGAAAAAAAGAAAAGAAAAGAAAAGAAAAGAGAAAAAGAAATCGCGTGAAACAATTCAGTTGCGTAATAAAGTTGATACGTTGTCGTTCGTGCGAAAACTAGTCTTCCAGAAACTACAGAGAGAGATTCAATTCTCTCGCCGTTTAAACGGATCGTCGCGAATTACAGAAGAACTCGATATAGTTCGAATTAAACAAACGTTACGGGCGCATGCGAGTTAAACTCGATTCCCACCGATTCGAATTGAATAAACCTTCCGGGAAACGGGGAAGGAGAGTTCCGTTATGCGTATGCTTCGTTAAAATCACGCTGTTTGTATCACAAATTTCCACGTGTGCGTCGATTGTCTCGCCAGCGAGCAGATAATGTGTTTAATAAACTGATTATTTCTCTTTTCGCAGTGGATGAAGTGTTGGTCCAACACTGTAACATAGAAAAAATTTTTTATGGTAATATTGCTTTTTTTTTTTTAAATAGAAAACTGCATAGTTGAAGATTAGATTAGGTTTGATTACCTTAAGGTTTTATATTAGAATTTCTGACGGTATTTTCATTTAGAAAGCGAAGAGTTTAGAATATCACGTAGAATATTGTCGAAGGATTAAATGAAATTTATCAGTTTAAATGATTAATATATAATATATAACGATGAAATAAATCATCCAAGAGAATATTCTAATTTCCATAATAATGTGTAATTGAGAGCTGTTTTTGTGAATTGGAATTAATCTGAAAGTTAATCGGGAACTTTTTCAAAGAACTTTTAGAATTTATTCGAAAAATGTAGATATTAATGGTATGACGTATTGTTGAAAGTCATAGCTCTGTTGTTACAATGTTGCAGTATCATTCTTATTATTGTTCCTTATTTACCTTTTATCAATTATCACGGGGTGGCTCCGCTTTGTATCAGTTTATTTAAATAACAGGAACATTAATTGCTTTTCACACAGGCGAAATTATAATTTACGTTCAAAAAGACATTTTAATCAAAAGGAAATCATATACAAAACGTGGCAAACAAACACGACCGGATATATTTACCGGATTCGTTTAACGATGCCATGAAATGGCGAAAAAATTTGGAAAATTCCAAGTCTCGAGATATTAAATTCTCGCCGAAGCGAACAAATATAATCCAGATCAGACCTCGTGAAAATTGATCAGTCATTATATCAATCTCCAAGTAGTCCGATAAAAATGCAATTGAAAGAAAATTTCGATCACTCGAGGGCAACGAAACGATTCTTTTTTCTTTTTTTAACATCTCCACTGTACCTTTCCAATATTCTCGAGAATATTCAATCGAAGTTAATTCCACTGCACGTGAATGATCCGAAATCCCACTGCATTTCAAATGTCTCATCGTAAGCGCGAGAAATGGTAACTTATTTTCACAGACGTTTCACAGGTTAGTAATTTTTCTTTTCTTTCTCGTCTTTCTTCTTCTCATTTTTTGCTTCTTCTTTTTTTTTTTCGTTTTCTCGACAAGCTGGCTGTTTCATAAACGAGAGAGAGAGAGAGAACTCGATTCGAAATTGGGTTAGCACGGGATCGATATCGAGCTGAGTGAAGCGCGTATTAACATCGCCAGGCACGTGATGCTTTACCGGTTTAAATGTTGTGCATGCGTGTAATTACCAATAAAGAGGGAGACCTCGTTTATTCATTCGATGATCAGCGCGACACGTCCGAAAAATTCGTCCCTCGGCACGACGACGATTCAACACACGATCACATGGGGACATTTTCGCGATGCGATATTTCGTCGTTCGATCCGGCGACTTCTGCGTGAATTGGCCCATTTCGACACGCAGCGAAAGTTCATCGCGAGTCCTCGTGAAACGCACGCGTAGAGTCTGATGTTAATTTTTTCCTTGAAAATGGCCACGATCGAATTTTCGACCCTCCTAAATAATATATTACAAAAGAAAGTATCATACGTTTCAATCGTTGAAAATCGGAGTCTTTGATTGATCGTTGTTGATCGTTTTTCTTTCAGGCTCGTTATTTAATTTAAACTCTTTTTAAATGAAATTAACGAGCTTTAAATTCTTCCCCCACTTCATTTCCCATTTTATTTCATTTTCTACGAGGTGTAAAATAATCAAACGACCGATCGTGTTGAATTGAAAGCTTTAAATCGATGTCTGATAAATGTTGTTCTTGTAAAAGAAAAAATAATACTGAACATTTCCGGTCACGTAGAAGTAATTTATTAATGCCTGGCGTGACCATTCTTCGCAAGAATTGAAAGATTCATAGTGAAATTTTGCGAATTTGAAATAAATGAAAATCAACCACCGAAAATTGTACAACTACAATAATGATTTCTGTTGCAAAGGGCACCCATTTAACTCCTGAATGACAATTTTCAAAAATAATCAATCAATATTAATTTCTACGTTGAAGTTCTAATTCTGTTCTATCATGTTGTATTAGATAATTCTCGAATACTTGAAATAGTAATTGTTCCATATTTTTAAACGACTCGAGTTTTTTTTTTTTTTTACCTTCGGGAGGACCAGCACCTTGAAAATTCCGCCTCGCGAGCCAAAAGGATCCTCCAATAACGGGAGAGGGAACGTGAAAAACGTTCAAGTGCCATAACAGATATTATAAACGCGAGTTACGCGGCTAAATAAGGGAAAATTAGATCGTGATAAATAAGAAGCTGTCGAGGCGAGAGTAAGCCATTTTCATTCAACCTGTCTCATTATTCCGGCTTAGCGTCTGCGTGAAAAAAAAAAGAAAAAAATGAAACGGAGGAACGTATCAGGAACGAGACAAAATTTTATTACAATGAAATCCTTTTAGAGGAGAGGGAATATTCGCTGAAATTAATATTAAATGCAGGAGAACGAGGCGCGTCCTCTTCGTCCTTCTTTTTCTTCTCATTTTTTTTCTTTTCTTTTTTTTTTTTTTTTTTCTACAACTCGGGCGAAAACTCGGTAGATAACTCGATGGCCAAGTGCAAATTACGCTCTTGCTTCACGGTGTAAGCAAAAGTTACACACCCTCTCACGGATACGGAAGATTATATTTCAAGGTTTCGCGTGCGCTTGCGAATATCGCTCGTTCGCTTTATTATTCCACGGAAATGCAATTAAAACGTTAACAAAGAAATATTTAACGTAGGCGCGAAGTCTTCGGGGACGTCGCTTTTCCCGTGGAGGATTTCGAGCGAGATTCTTTTTGTCACTCTTGTCTCTCCCTTCGATATGTAAGACACATTGTGCGCGTTTCGCGAAAACATTTTGAAATTTTATTAATAAATAACGAAACATAATTCGTCACGATGAATATTGGTAATTTATTTTAATTAACGGTGCAGCACGAGTGTGACCGTCTCAACAAATTGTGAACACAGTTCCGTTGAATGTCAATTGAGACTTGTTTTAAATAAACAATTGCACTTACTGGACTTAGTAATGTAATAATATATTGCGTAATGTTTGCGTCAAATGTCTTGCAATTTGTACAATTTACAAGCTTGAAACCGATAAAAATCATGACACTCGTGTTTCATATCGCGGTATATTGAATATATTGAACCAATGGGAGAAAATTCTGCCTGTTCAGGGATTTGAAGAGCTCTATCGAAAGTGATTTCAGCAGTAGCTGCTGAATTTCATAATTGTGCAACACGAAACCAAACGTGCGGCCGTTTATTGTCACTGAGAGCCATGAAACTTGTCATCGAAACCGCTTAATTATTGTTATTAATACACAATATATGACACGTATAATTGATGCATTTCAACGTTTAATTAATCATTATTACATATCAATGTAACGAAATAATTGTGCAAAATAATTATTCCACATGTTGGTGGTTGTTTTCCATCCTACGAAATGTTTCAGATTTTTCTCTGAATTTTCCCGCAATTATTTCGACTGTTTCATCGCGCGTTTTCTTTTCACTCTTCGTGCAATTTTGTTTGTAATTACGCGGCACAATGCACAATGTTCTGGGCAAAAGTTAGAGCCTTATTCGGAGGCGTATCATCTTTTGTCCCGTAGCGTCTGAACTTTCCTTCAACGGAATCTGTTAGAATTACACGCCGAAGAATTTCAAGGCTTTCGCCATTGTTTCGCGGCGATATAATTACCTCTTCGGCAAGTTCACGTTCGACGAAGCGAAGAGTTCATTTGTTACGACGCGCGTAATGATATAACGATTCAGCTGAGCCGCTGTTCCCTGAACGCGTTCATTGCTCGAATTAAGAAAAGCATTACAACGTAAATGTAACGCGACAATTCCCTTACACGAGGCTGTTCTTCTTTTTGGATATCGACTATCGTTCATTCGATTAAATCATAATCGCAATTGTACAGTATGTATATTCTATTAAATCGTAAAACGTACGCTGAAAAGTATGTTTCTGAAACAGTAACACATATGACGTGAAATATGTAATATAAAGTACAATAAATATATGATAACATTGTTACAATAAAAATATACTATATACGATAGTAACAGTGGTACATAAAGTGTAATAAAATAATAAAATACAATATTCATGCGTTGAGGGTATTTGTGACATGGATGTGCCCCAACTCAGAATTTTGATCACTTAGAAACTCATAGTTGCACGTAATTAACAATTTTCTTTCACAATTTAATATTACGATTTTAGTGTAAAACAGAGTCTATAAACACTGGTTTAGAATATATCTATTATACATCTTCGAGATTATTTCCTCTTTTCGATAACTTACAAATCTGGTAATCTAATTATAGTTGTGATTCAGAATTAGATTATATCAGAATGTATTGCATCACGTATAAATAGAATTATACATTACGTAATAAATAGAATTATACATTGCACAATTAATATATGTTACATCACAATACAAATGGAATTAGATTATATTAGATTACATCATGTCACATGTAAACTCTGTACAAGTTCCAGAAGATCACACTGTAGCTCGTGTCGAGTGAAAAATCATTTCTTCCCTTCGGCTAACTCGCGGCCCAAAAAAGAGCAGGAAATTGGGGAAATTGGTGGATCGGGATTTCTCGAAGCTCGATGAGAACGATTAATCATATAAACAGAGCAATCTGTGGTTAAACCTTGCAAATCTGACGGGACCATCAGCGCCGGTATTCATTGTCATCGGCTTGATAATCTGATGCAAAGCCTTGCAACCATTTGCATTTAGTGAAGCAACGAGAAATTGTATGCAAGCCACCGTGTAATCATATGGCGAACCGTCAACATGCATAAATTGAAAATTCATAGTTTCCCAAGTTTCCTCCCCCCTTCCCAGGTTCCTCGGACTTGCTAAATTACACCATCCTGAGGGATTATCGGCATTCCCACCGCGTCCAAGACGTGTTGTTGCCGACGATTTTCACGCTCGACGTCGAAACGAAACGTTTCTCGCCAATTTTTAACGACACTGTAATCACAAACTGTGTTGAGAAGCAAAAGAATTAATTGACGAAGCGGGAATGTAAAATACTTGGAGAGAAATATCTTATGTTTCGACGATATACGAAAACGCGAATTGCACAGATCGTTTCGAAATGTAAGATAAAGAAAAAAGGCTGTGAAATATTTAAAGAAGAGTAGAAGATAAATAACTGTATCTTTGTAGAAATGATTTAAAAAAAAAGAAGCGAGGATTGTCAAAGATACGAAGTACACGTTTAATTGTTTCCACAGAATAAAGAGTTAGATTTCTACAAGATGATACTTAAATAAATGTGAAACATACTTGGAAGAAAAGATTTCTCCTTTCTCCATTTTGCTTTGCTCTTGAGGAGGAATTTTTACTTCGAGGAAAATTCACGCTCGACGTCGAAACGAAACCTCTCGCCAATTTTTATCGACACTGTAATCACAAACTGTGTTGAGAAGAAAAAGAATTAATTGATTCGAATTATGGGATATGAAGCGAGAATGTAAAATATGTAAATTGGAGAGAAATATCTTATGTTTCGACGATATACGAAAACGCGAATTGCACAGATCGTTTCGAAATGTAAAATAAAAAAAAGAAAAAAAAACGGTTGTGAAATATTTAAAGAAGATAAATAACTGTATCTTTGTAGAAATGATTTAGAAAAAAAGAAGCGAGGATTGTCAAAGATACGAAGTACACGTTTAATTGTTTCCACAGAATAAAGAGTTAGATTTCTACAAGATGATGCTTAAATAAATGTGAAACATACTTGGAAGAAAAGATTTCCCCTTTCTCCATTTTGCTTTGCTCTTGAGGAGGAATTTTTATTTCCAGGAAGATTAGAGAAAGGAAAAGTTTCTATTAAAGACACGAATCTTTCTCAAAGTTTGGGAAACTTATCGTTGAAACTTTTTGATTTTTGAAATACTGAACGTTCGTATCTAAATGTAAGATTCTTTTCGTCTGCAGTCAATTTTGTTGCTAAGGAACAACATTATTTTCTGTTGCTGCAGATTCTAGAGTAAATCCAGCTGAAAATGTATTACAATGCGGCTGTTTTACCCCATTGTAATACAGATGAACGTGGCAATTTGCAGACCATAGTAACGAGATAGGGAGAGATAATTTAATAATTACTGCAAACGAGAATTACCGTATTTAGTGTAATCAACGCTGTACTAAATGTTCGAACATTCATACGTGTATAAATATATTTCAATTTTCTTATTCTTCTCAGGAAAATATTTCGAAAGGGGAACCATTTGTACGTATAAAGTTTGAAAATTCGACAAAAATTTCGGCTACAAACAGCAATTAATTTATACATTGAACATGATTCTCAACATGGTATTTGTTTATATTATTTATAACATTGGTTAATTTTCTTCTCGTAAGTAAAAGATGATCCTTTTACATACGATAACGTTGACAACTTATTAATGAGACAATGTAAATAAAAAGAAATTTACAATAATTTTATTTCACATACGTACAAAAATTTGTTTGCAAAACTTCTTTTTGACCACTGTTGTACAACGTATAAATTTCGTTACAAACAAAAAGTATTAGCATATAACGTTATACGATATTAAAATGCTTCTTCGCGAGTTTGTACATCTTTTTGGTTCGTCGAATTTCTTAATAATAAGAAAATCGAACTCGTACACGTACAGGGAACCTAATCTAGAATTAACTTAACACATTGTTGAGCGGCAATTTCATGCAGATGCTATCTCACATCACTATTGAGTATAAAGGTGAAATCTAAATAAACTTCACTGTGCTGTTATTTATACAGAATGAATTTAAATAAAATTTTATATATTTCTTACGTATATTATATTTTGTACGTATAATATATTTGAATAATTTTAATAAAATTGTATAGCAATCACCTACGTGTAATGATACAGAACATTGTTTTGCAGATTTGCCGTTTTCGAGGTCTAATATCTGATTCAGAGAGTCAGACAAAGCGTCTGTATATAATTCATTGAAAAGTTCTTCACCATCACAGATTGAAATTTTTCTAACACTAGCCTGAACATCAATAAACTTTTTTTTATAATAAAGTGAACACGATTGAACACGACGAGGAAAAATTTCGCAATATATCGTGTATCAGCCGGAGTGTCAAAAAATTAAAAATAGCCAAACACGAGTAACCTGTGACCTGTGTCAACAACGTGTCAAGTCAGCCCGCGAAATGGTTGCCGCGTGCGTCGATCATTCTTAAACAACCTTCTTTAACCCGCGTCTTTAAAAAAGAAAAGAAAGAAGAAGAAGCGAACCTCCGCACACGAAAAATTTTCCCAACAGCCACGTTCGCAACGATAAAAGGAGAGACGCGGCTTTTCAGTCGGTTCTGCCGACTTAATTTAAATTATCCCCAACGCGAAACGAGATGAGCCCGTCGGAGCGCGAAGGGTCCGCACTCGAGACGGTCTCTACCCCTCTCTCCCCCCTCCTTCCACCCCCGCCCCGTTATGCAACTCGTTCGCGGCCACCATATCGGCCGCTTTCTCCATCACTTTTTTTCCACCAACTCTCTCTCTCTCTCTCCACTGCTCTCTTCGCTTGCTTTCTTTTTTTTTCCGAAGAGGGGTTGCCGCGCGTTATCAGGCGAAATTCCGCGCCGTAAATCAATACCTAAAGGTAGGGTACTCCGAGGGGGGTGGCACGCGGCGAGAGCCAACCCCTGCCCTTCCGGCGCCGGTCCTTTCGATTTCCGAAAACTTCCGCCTCATCGTCTTCGGAGGCGTTATTACGCCGGCAGCCGCGGGCATTTTCATTTCCCTAGCGCCCCTCCCCCCGTCGCTGAAAATTTTCCATTTTCATCGACTCGCTCGCATGTCGTCGTCGTCGTCGTGACGACACGCGAAGAAGAGGATTCCACGCTGGATTTCCGCCGCGTGGATTGGAATTAATTGGCCTGTTCGTTCGAAGCGGGGCGCGAGCGCCCGAAGCTTTCGCTGCGAATCTCGCGCGGAAAGGTTGGTGTCGATGAATCGAGTTACAGGGACGATGATTGGTTATCGGAGGGTGGAACATTTGTAGGGTGGAATCTTTCAGAAGACGCAATGAGATTATTCTTTGCGTTAGTATATGCTTGGTATATTAATGTTGAAATGCAGTCGACATAACTGTGACGTGTGATATAATAACGATCCGTTGTTGCACTTACATTTGTATAATGACGTATCATGAATAAAAATTAACAATTTTAACGGTGCAATTGAATTTAACGATACAACTAATGCGATGACGTAGTTAGTATGATTAATGTAACGAACAACGGCAACTATGCATATATATGGAAATATAGACGAAATTCCAGGTTATAATAGATTATACTACTTAGACGATTAGAAATATTATAAATGTATTTGTGATCCTTTTTCTTTCTTTCTACTAATTACAATAATTCGACGAACAACGGTAACTAAAATATGTGTATATATATATATATATATATATATATATATATATATATATATATAAAATATAGAAGAATTACTAATAAATTAGCAAATACTAAATTCTAGGTTATACGAGGTTTTACTACTTATAGACCACGATACATACAGTAGACGATTAGAAATAAAAAAGTTTTTGTGATCCTCTTTTTCTTTTTTTTTTTATTAGTTACAATAATTCCACGAACAACGGTAACTAAAATATGTATATATATATGTATGGAAATATAGAAGAATTACTAATAGATTAGCGAATACTAAATTCTAGGTTATACTAGGTTTTACTACTTATGACTACGATATGTACAGTAGACGATTAGAAATAAAAGTTTTTGTGATTCTCTTTTTCTTTTTACTAATTACAATAATTCGACGAAACTAAAATATGTATATATACGAGAATATAGAAGAATTACTAATA
This sequence comes from Tetragonula carbonaria, assembly GCA_032399595.1. Taxonomy (NCBI): domain Eukaryota; kingdom Metazoa; phylum Arthropoda; class Insecta; order Hymenoptera; family Apidae; genus Tetragonula; species Tetragonula carbonaria. Next base: position 6,677,622 of record JAUCRC010000015.1, on the reverse strand, counting down.
AATTAGCAAATACTAAATTCTAGGTTATACGAGGTTTTACTACTTATAGACCACGATGCATACAGTAGACGATTAGAAATAAAAAAGTTTTTGTGATCTTCTTTTTCTTTTTTTTTTTATTAGTTACAATAATTCGACGAACAACGGTAACTAAAATATGTATATATATGGAAACAGAAGAATGGGACTGAATTCCAGATTACATTAGGTTATACTAAATCCTAGGTTTTTTACTACTTATGACTACATATTGTACTTTAGTGCTTATGACTACATACTTGTGACTACATATTTACTACTTATGATACATACAGTAGACGACTGGAAATAAAAGTCTCTGTGATCCTCTTTTAATTTTTATTAATTAAAATAATTAATACGAATATAGAAATACATTACGAGAGGAGTTAATATAAAAACAGAAAGATAAAATGAATGAACAGGAAATAATTGAAAATATTTCTCTTCAGACTCAAGTCGAAATAATATTCGAACATCTATTATTATGTGGATTTTAAATGGACGAGTGAATAAAATTGTTTTCAACGCTGAAAGCAAGGCTGTTTCACGAAATGAAATATCATTAAAGAATGTCCATCTAACGTCACATAAAACGTTCACGTACTTTATTAACAGCTTCTTATCAACCGACTCGAGTAAGCTGGTTTTTGTTTGAATCTCATTATGACTTGAGTTATGATCCATTTAGGAGAAAAATGGAGGGAAAGAACGAAGTTGCTGAAGAAAAATTTAATAACGAACATTGTTGGTAATGAATCGTCGATGGTGTTCGATGAATAATTTATATGAATATTTCACACGAAAAGACCAGTTACACGATAGTTGCTGTTATTATTCCGAAGGATTAATTGATGTTATGTGTTCCAAGGTGTTTGTTCGAAATATTCTAAGACGAAATCTAACAGAGATTTAACTCTGTATATATTTTCGTTTCATCGAACAAACGCGTGTTTTACTCACTGTTTTACTCGATGAGCTCCTCGTTTGCAACTCGGCGAGCCCTCTCTTTCAACAAACTGCGATTTTGAGTTCAACTGCTGTAACTTAGCGCACAAAGTGTATAACATTATCTGGCGCAGACCTTTCCCCGATATTCAAATGAGAAAACCGCGGATATCCTTTCGCAAACTTCGCCCTTTCACCTTTTTGCTCCCTGACCTCTTTGCCGAGATTTTGCCGGCTTTCTTCTTCTTCTTCTTCTTCTTCAAAAAAAAAAGGATAAATTTCAAACAAAGTCAAAGTTCAATGGAAGTGTTTCTGATAAATTTTAATTCATATGAAACGTCTCGATTTTTCGTCGGACGTAAACAACACATATGCAGATAAATATTTCGCGTACATGATGCAACAGTTAGTCGCAAAAGTCACGTAGAACGCGATTAAGCGATTGGATTCTCGAAGAGAGAAAAATTCAACGAAATTTTCAGCGCTCGTTTCATTCAATTTGTTCGATGTGAATTTTATCCGACGTATCGTTCGATTTACTTCGGATATTATTAATTCAACGAATATATCCGAATTTCTAGATTTAAATTCCTACGTAAATTCCTACGAAAGGAAAAAGAAATTTAACATAATATCACGCGTATAGTAGAAGCTCGAAGTGACAGCGTCTTATCGATAGAGGGTAGAATTTTGTGTCTCGTAGTTTTCGTTCGATGAGAGCGGAGCTCAGTTCGAATAATCTTGAGAGGGATTCATTGTGCTGAGGAAGACCAATTGGGGACAAAAGATTGGTGATGTAACGAAAAGGTCGCGAATCTGACGGTTCTTGCTGCAAGCTTTCAGAATTATTGTCTGCGAATCCTGTCTATTCTTAGACAGTGTTTCATGATTCTCAGAACAACTGGACTTAACAGAGATTTAGATAACCGTAACGCGAGATCGCAACGATTCTTGTTTATCTCTTCATTTTCAATTGATATAACTGGATTGAGCACGAGAACGTTTAATCGTTGATAGATGAGTTAATAATGTCGCATTTTACGTAATCCGTGCAGCGCACGTCGCGTAAAATTTAATCTATACCTCTGACACGTCTGTTTAATGAGAGATTTTGCAGAAGATTCGAAGAAATCTTGAAGATGCGGCCATTGCCAATAAAATAATCCTCTCCGTTCGCATGGATGGAACACGTGTTTCCATTTGTCTTCTACTTGACACTTTTTTTCTTTATTAAAAGTTAGATTAAAAGAGACAAAATATCGGGCCACTAACCTAAACTCTTTTATTTATGAAAAAAAACAATCTTTTATGAAAAATCAGTTCTCAGCTCTCACAGTCTCATTTTCTCTCGAACGTTTCACGTTGCTGTTAAAAAAAGAAAAAAAACAAAGCAGATACCTCGAAATATCTTCGCACAGATTCGAGACGAAATTCGTTCAAAATGTCTTCGCAGAACGAAACCAACCACGTTGCTGTTAAACAAAAAAAAAAAAAGAAAAAAAATATCGCAACGTTAAACTCCCACGCGGTGCAGAGGAGAGCTTTTAGGCGACTTTTGCGAAAGGGTTAAAAGCGAGTCGCGAGTCTCCATCCGCGTTATATCCCGGATTTACAAGGTTAATACCGTCGTCGACAGAGAGACTCAGCCGGTAAACTATACCGTGCGATATATAGCTCGATCGGGTTCCTTCTGTATGCGCGAACACAGCGTATATCATACGTAGCGTTAAATAATACAGAAAGAGCGAGAGAGGCGACGAGAATGACGAGAATCATTTATGCATGCGAGTCGAACTCACTCTCGCGCTTCTCTCTCGAGAGCGGCGGAGAATTTCCGAGATTTTTCGCCCCTTTTTCTCGCGCGGATGGAATCGAATTAAAAATAGATTTGACGTACGAATCGCGATTCTAAGTGGCAACGTGATTGACGTTACAGACTGCCGTCACTGTGTTTCGACACACGGATCGTTACTTACGCGAGGAGAACGCGTGGTTCGTCGCGCGGCACGTTGTGGACGTGTCTCATTGAAAACGGGCTAATTAAACCTCCGTGATTGACTTTGATCAGTCACTTTAAATCGGGGCTGATGCATTTCACATTCGCCGGTGTTTGTGTTCGTAGAACGTGGATATTTCGTGGAAATTTCGTTTTCGTCGTTTTCCAGTTTCGTATCCTATAGTGGAAATTGGCTGTCAGAATTTGGAAAGGACGCGTTGAATTTGTTTTTTTATTTCTATACAACGTACGTATTTCGAAGAAATTGGACTTGGAGGAGAGTTTTGACGCGTGAAAAATTTGGATTTCTTTCTTTCTTTCTCTCTCTCTCTCTCTCTTTTTTTTTTTTTTTTGGTCTGGAAGTCTGACTTACGTTTCAAAGGGACAAAAGTTGGTTTCATTCTCGCGAATTCTTCTGAATTTAATTTCCTTCCCTCGTGGAATTTCTTACTCGCCGCGTGGAGATGCGTCGGTGGAACGCTGCGCTGCAAATACACGCGCGAGTTGTGCAACACTCGACTCGAAGATGATCCCATGCGAAAGAACAAATTTCGGCGTGCGAAATATATATTCACAAATATCACGAAAATCGATCGTCTCTCCGTTTCTTCAACGCTCTCGCTCAGATCTGTTTAGAATTTCTCGGCAAAACGTACGCCGAGCGAACAAAGTATCGATAACAAAGCGGAGAACGCCAGCCAGTTCGGATCGATTAATCGTTACCTATCGTTGGAAATAAACGCGAGTTACGTCTTCGTGCCCGGTTAATTACCCGGTGTCAGTCAATCAGCACGCATTGTTAGGGGGTCGGATTCTCAGCGCGCCGCGGGAATCCAAACTGGGAATCACCATACGAGGGTGTGAACTGGTAAAATTTCCAACGAGCTTAAATAGAAGCTGGCGGTGGGCAGGCGTGCGAGTTAAGTCGCCGTCGGAAAGTTTCGTCGTTCGAAACGAACGTCGCTCGTCGAGACGAACTTTCGACGACGTAAACACGAGCGATGCGAGCCAATGCTAATTACCATCTTCTCGGCCCGGGGAACAATCGGCCGGTTAAACTTCGCTTTAATTGCTGATTTCCACGCGGGACTGTGTGACAGGACGAATGGCTGCTGGTTTTCTATTTACGAGGGAATAAGTGGAACAGCGAATGAACGTAGATTCCCGACCTTTCGAGGAAATATATATTTCCATACGTTTGCTGGCAGAGTTTTTATACGCAAGGCGTCTTAGTCTCAACGCGTCTTGCGCTGGAGTCACGCAAGTGCCACGCACGTCGAGAATTTTTCGTCCCAAAATTGCACATATATAATATATATATATATATAGTTTGTATTCCCCTGCTCAGAAATCTTGGAACACTTTTATTTTTAATATTCAGTACTTATTGTGGACTATCCTGTATGCATATTTGACAATACAATATAATACGTTATATACATTTGTAATACGTTTACAATACGATATAACATATTATATACATAATAATATATATATATGTAGTATCGAAATCATTGTGTACAGTTATATATTTAGTTATTTTTACTTTTAATAGATGGCCTGTTTGCTGAAGATGCGTGAATGAAAAGTATGAATGTGATGTGAGACGCACAGGGTTTTTCTTTTTAAAAAAAGAAGAAAGTCGTGCGTGTCAGAAGAGTGTTGAATGAGGGTGGTCAAAAGAGTAATTTGTGTTGTATATTAATTGTGTCGTTTAAGTTTATTCGAATTATTGTTGTTTGAGTTGTCTATCTTGTATTTATCATTTGTCGTTTTGTTTCCGTTTTCTTTATTATTTAATATAATAAATCATCTAAATTATATCCCTATATATATATATATATATATATATCCTCAGTTTTAAGTATTGTTTAAATTAAGTAAGTTATTATTTAAATATAACCCGGGCGAAATAATAAATTTATTACTGTTTAGTAATTTCTTAGTATTAATAATAGTGATACTCCTTAGTATTATTATATACGGTTTGGTCACTCGTTATGGTCGACCATAGTTGCCAGCGCAACGAGTTAAACGATGAAGCTTCACCAGGGACCAGTTTGTTCTTTATGAGTAGGATGTTTGTTACAAACATGTATATGACTTTTATACTATATTATTATACTAATATTATTATTATTATTATTATTATTATTATTATTATATTATATATTATCATTCATACACATTATATTATATAATGTTATATATATTTGCGAAAAGTTCCTTCAAAACGTTCGAATACCCTTTAAAAGTGACCGATTAATGTATTTAATTTTAACTAAAGCTAAATGTGATAAAATGTTACCTTACGTTACATATAGAAATAAATGAGAAATATAGAATAAATCTTTTCCATTCTCTTTAAGATGTCACTTTTACAAAAACATGTTGAATTTAAACGATCATAGAATACGCGCGCGCGTATCTTGAATGATTTTACACTAAAACAGGGATAGTTGAGTCTAACAAATATGTAAAAAAAAAAAAAAAAATCTGTAAAAAACATCCAATTCAGTTCTATCACGCGTTGTTCTGTTGTATCTTCTGGAAAGATGAAGGCGGCGGCAGAGGGCGAAAAGCGAATGAAAAGAGTTCGAACAAGTTTGAAGAACGTCGTTAAATTATATATAATGTATGAAGTATGGACTTTCGAGGAAAAATTGAAAATCAAAACTTGACAGTTTCGTATCGAAGTTTTCAAAGGAGTTTTCCTCGAAGTTTCAGTATTCCAGGCTGTTTGATTTTCATCCTTGGGATAGTATATATAGCCAGACGTTGCATTCACTTTCACGATTGATTATTTTTTGAAAGAGAACTGGCTGGCGTGTGAATCTCATTGGATAGTATGAATTTCGAAATCGCTATAAAATATATAAATCGTCTGATTCACAAGGACAAATAGAAATATCGTTTTCGTTTTGTTATTCCACGGTCAGTCGCACCTGTTAAATTCGAAATCAATTTCAATTTGATTTCAATTTAGTTTGCTATCGCTTCGATTTTAATTTTATTTACTTTCTTTTCGCAGTTCAGTTTTCTTTTAGAGAAACACAACTCTTCCTGTTGAACATTCTTGAATTTATATAACATTTACGTATTTACGTAATTTGCTCGGTTAAAAATCTCTTAGATTTATTTGCTGGAGAACATGCATAAATCGGAGGAGAAAAAAAATTATGAAATTTGTTATACATTTAGTATTAATGCCTTTAGTATTAATATTCAACTAGTTAAAAATCCAGCGATTAATAATTATTGACACTAATAACAAAAGTCATAAATAATGAAACGACGTACCGAAGTACAGCAAGCGGACAAAATAAAATTTTCAAGTTTCAGATGTATGAGCGTGTAACTTTTAAAAATTGATGTTACAAACGGTGAAATATTTACAATCGACTGTGCGACCGTACATGACATGACGAATCAATTAATCAGAGAGTGAATATCAAAGGGGAAAAAGGGGGGAAAAATGCGTTCGACTTTTTAAAAACACGACTACTTCAAAATCATCGACGAACGAGGCACGTTCCATAGAAAAAACAGAATTCCGTTCAGAACTACTAATTTAACCGGGTGTGAAGCACGATGAGAAGTTTCAAGCTTAGCGGGGGTGGTTTCGCTCGAAATTCCACGCAACACGTATGTACGAGCAATCGATTGTTCGGCTTATTTTTAGACGAAAATTCTGCAATGCCGAGAGATAAGAAAGTCGGGAGAAGAGAGAAACGAAGCAACGCGCGTTATTTTTTTATTCCGCCGAGTCTGTACGCGCGGATTAGAGGGAGAAACAGAAAGAGAGGGAAAACGGATGGACGCGAACGAGTGTGAAATAGAGTGTTTACGCGTTTGTGTGGGGAAAAAAGGAAGCAGAGCACGTGCACGGGACAAAAGAGAGATAAGACAAAAGGAATCAGGACGAGGGAAAGAGAGGAAATATTGGTGCAAGAAAGAGAGAAGAGATGTCAGAAGAGGGTGAGACAGTGATATGTGTGAAGAAACGAGGAAGAGTGAAAAAAGGAGAGAGACACAGTGGAAAGCTGGATGAAATCAGTGAAACTCGTGGTCAGTTATATATATATATATATATATATATATATATATATATATATATATATATATATATATATATATTGAAATTCAATTTTTTTCAGTTCTGGTGGAATTACGAAGTTTATGTGTAAATGGTTTCGTTCAGTTTTCATTCGATCTAAATAAATCTCGCTAGACCGAGACCGTGTGGAAATGAACAAAATATGCAGCAGTGATATGAATTGCTTCAACACGTTGCTACAAACGTTTCCGAGAATATTTGCCCGAAATTTCTCAGAAGATCTATACACTTGAACAGAAAATTGTTGGAAGAGAATTGTTGAAGAAAATTTGAAGAATCCTTAATATAATCCCGAGACACAAGTATGGAAAAGAAGAAAGTTCAATGGAAAAAGACCCGTAAATACCACCGTAAATAATAACATATTCACGTGTTTGAAGAAATCGTCGAAAAATTGTTCTAAAATCTCTTTTTCCTTTTTTTTTTAAATTTAAGAGCATACATTGCGATCATTTCTCCTAGATGAAATATAAGATGACCTGATACAATACCATGAAAGTGTAATTTATTATTATATCACGTCGATTTGCGCGAATGTGTTTTATTTCAACTGAGTCTACCGCGTACTTCGAGAGGATACCCTTCTCTAATTTATTTTCTCAGAGAATCATGCTTCTTCGAAGCAGTCGTCTACAGTCCGAAACCGAGAACGTTTCGAAATTTCGAATCGTTGGCACGCCACTCTCATAAATCTCGTCGTCTGACGTTGATTCGAGAATCATCGGAAGATGGAGAGTGGATGAGACGTCGCGTCGGACGAGGAATGGAAATTCAAAGTCAGAGACGGAACGCGGAGATTAACCATAACTGTAGGATGGGGATCGCGTGATTTATCGATCGATGGCTGAAACCTGAAAGGGTTCACCACCGCCAAAATATTCACAGTTCTCAGGGACGTTTCGAAGCAGACGAAGAAGGGAGGGGGCGAACGTTTGGCGAGTCGATCCTTGAGAAATAGCTTTCGTTAATGAAACGGTCTGTTACGGACAGAATGCAAAATTGCCATTTTCCTTCCGTCGCGCGAGCGCGCTACTTGCAGCTGCAGCGTAATTTGTTGCAGAGAAAATTGTTCGCAAGTTTCGGAAAGTATCGCGACGCCGATAGAACAGACGAGTTCAGTTCTTCGTCGCGGACGAATCATTGGAATCGACGGAATTTTACGCACCGGTAAGGTGGTAATCTAAAGTTTACACGTGTACTTGAAATCGAAGTGACATCTGATTTTTATTCGAATGATGTTTAAATCCGAGTAAATCGAAACGTATAATAAATACGTACACCTTTCACCTTTCTTTCTTTCGCGGATGATAATCAGAAACGATAATTCCCACTGAAGTTTAATAAAATATATAGAATATTAAAATTTGTAGATTTTATGATATTTATTTACAGGATACAATGCATCACTTCATGATGATGATAATCGAGATATAGGAAAAACTCTTACTCGTAGAATATTGAAATATAATATTAATATTATATTTATATTATGTTAATCACAGGATATTGAAATATAAATTTATAGAATACAACGCGAATCAAGAAGGATGACATAATTACTATCGACAATAACATGTATAACATTCTATTTTTATTCGAACGATGTTTAAATCCGAGAAAATACGAATATAGATACAGATATATAGAAAAACTCTTACTCGTAGAATATTAAAATATAATATTAATATTATATTTATAATCAGATATTGAAGTATAAATTTATAGAATACAACACGAATCAAGAAGGATGACATAATTACTATCGACAATAATATGTATAACATTCTATTTTTACTCGAATAATGTTTAAATCCGAATAGAAACGTGCCTAATAAATAGGTAGACCTTTTACTTTCTTTCTTTCTCGGATGATAATCAGAAACGATAATTCCCACTGAAGTTTAATAAAATTTATGGAGTACTGAAATTCGTAGAATTTATATTTATTTACAGAATACAATGCATCACTTCGTGACGATGATAATCGAAAACATAGGAAAAACTCTTACTCGTAGAATATTAAAATATAACATTAATATTATATTTATATTATGTTAATCACAGGATATTGAAGTATAAATTGCAACACGAATCAAGATGACATAATTACTATCGACATGCATTTCTTACTTTGAAAATACAGACATGCGTTATTAGATAATGCAGAAGGAAACTCAAGAGACACTGAGGTCTATAGAATTGACGAAACATCGAAAGACTTGAGCATTCAAGAATCATTCTAAATCAATCACTTTATCTTCGTTTCGAATCATCGAACCACGACTGAAGAATACTCGCACGGACAACGCGTTGGATAAACGCGCAGTCTAAGACACGACGATGCATAGTTAAAGGCTCGTGTAAACTGGCTCGATCGAAAATTCAGCGGTCGCCATCTTGCCGTCTCGCATTATCGGCCGTCAGCTGTTATTTATCCGGCTGTTATCTCGCCTGGAGAACCGTCCGACCGGAACAATACGGAAATTATAATCCACTTAACGAAGATATCCGTACTCGTTAGAATTTCATTAGGAGCATCTGGCTCGAGGGGGGAGAGGGACCACGTAGACGACTATAAGACTTGCCCCGGGGCTTGTTTCTAACGAGGCCTGATTAAACAAGTGACTACATGGTTGCCGGTCAAGGTGCCGGCGGACTGAAGCCTTAGAACCGTGCGCAAGACGAAGAAGAGAAGAAAAGGGCGAAGAAAACAGGGACGAAAAATGGGGGTTGGGATGGGCGGAGGTGAAAGGAAGAAAAAAAGAAAAAAAACAAAGAAAGAAAGAAGATAAAGGCAAAGAAGCGCGGAGAACAATGGCTTCTAGATGAAAGAGTTTGCAGGCCCCGGGCAACGCCGAAGCTTTTCTATGCTCTTTGTCTCCTCGTTTCTCTTCCTACTCTGCCTACTCTGTCTGCCTCGATTTCTACGTACGTGTCTATTTTTCTTTCTCTCTCTCTCTCTCTCTCTCTCTCTCTCTGTGTGTGTGTGTGTGTGTGTGTGTGTGTGTGTAGCTAGTTAAAGTGACTGATATTTATATATACTCGAAGCGAATTTCGCAATTAGCGAAACGAATTAAAACACAACAGTGATCGTCGTTTTTATTCTCTTTGAGACGGTAGTTTCATCGTTAAATGAGGGAGGGATTAAAATGAGAAAAAAAAGAGGGATAGGACGGATTTTGCTCGAGGTATCTTGTCGGTGCGATGAAAGCTGCGAATTATAATGTGAAAAGTTTCGATAAGCGAAGGATGGAATTGTCGAGGTGATTTTTATTTATTTATTTATTTTTTTTTGACTTGTACGAGTGAAACAAACCATTGCAACAGTCAGTCGACAATCATTCGTAAGACAATACTTCGACTCTAATTACTATATAATTCACTACGCAATTTTACTATACGTATTACTATAGCATCGTGTGATTTTCAACGTTGGTAATAATTACGTGACTTTTAACGACCGCCGAAAAATATGTTACAGTAAGTTTTAATATTCGCTCGTTTAATATTTCTACTTTTTACATCAGTTTCGTAATTACTGATCATATCTTTGTATGTAGCCAAAATTACATTTCATAGATCCTTCGTAAAATCTGCTTCTCTCTATCGAAAGGAATTACTATCGAAAATAGTTCATCCATCTAATCAAAGGCTGCAAAACTTATACAATCCGCTCGCACCACTTGCTTGCTTGAACCTTTAGTAAAAATTGTCATCGAGCACAAGTTTAAAAAGATTCTGTCGTAGCGTTAAAGAGATGGCGAGTTCGAACAGCGTGAAACCGATCGAAAACTGTAAAACTCGACCCGCTTGCATCGCTCGGTCATTTAAATCTTCGATAAAAATTACCATCGAACATCAAGCTGGTTGTTGCAGCGTTAAAAAGATCCCGTGTCCAAACAGCTTCGAAGTTCTAACTAATCAAAAGCTGGAAAACTCGTACGACTCTGAGGTTCGCTCGAATCTTTCGATATCGGATGAAGCAAGCGCGCGTGCAGTGCCAACTTGCTTCATCCGCTATCGACCGGCTGGCATTTTCCCCGCCCCCTCTTTTTTTTTCCTCTTCCTTTTTTTCCCTTTCGTCGAACCGGTGGTATCCGGGAGTGAACCCCGTCCAACTCGAAATCTCGTCGCGGCCGCAGACGCCGCCTCATTTCCGTCAAGCTCTGAACGTCCTCCAGCGGACGGATTTCTGTCTGCGAGGGGTTGCGCAGCGAGCGCAGGGGATGAAGGTAGCTTTGACTCTCTGCTGGAACAGTCGAGTCAGGTGTCGGCTTCGTCGTGCGTGCACCAACGAGCACTCGTACTCGCGGTTAAACGCGCGAGAGAGAGAGAGAGAGAGAAATTAAGAGAGAAAGGGGGTGAAATGAAGGACGAAAAATAGGGAGAAGCTGAGAGAGAGACAAGGGGAGAAAATTAAGAGAGAAGAAGGAGGCAGAGAGACGGTGGAAGAAACGTCTGCGTTCGAGGGAGGAAAATGGTGAAGGTAGAAAAGGTGACGAGGTCGAGCTCCATTTCTGGCTTCTCAACCCCTTTTCTCGCGGTCAAGTTGCGTGACGTCGGCCGTTGTCTCTCTCTTTCACCCCCTCCTCCACCTCTCTATTTCTCTCTTGCCTTTCGACGTGGGTCAGCTCGAAACAGCGAGGCTTGAAATTACTTGCAGGAGAGGAAAGGCTGACTTCGAGATTCGGTGCCGAGACCCTCCGTGTCTTCTTCGTTTTCCCACTCTTGCGATAGGTTTGCGAGGGTAAGCAGCCGACATCCAAAGGGTTGTTATAACCCTTTGTTTGAGAGATTCCGCTACACAGCGGGGATCGGCTGCTTCGCCGGGTAAACTCGCGCGGTGATTTAGGCAAAGCGTCGAAGCGTACCATTGTCGGCGATTAAAATCGAGGCTCGTGGCAGGTATAAATTGAAATCGATACATTTCGATGTAATTGCTCCCGTAGATCTCGAATTGCAGAAGTTTTTGGTTCGTGGTTTTAACGTGCTGTAACTACCAATTAAACTCTACGAGCCAATTTATAATAACAAAATACGCTACAATAATTACAATTGTATATAATGAAATATATTTTATATATTATCGTCAATATATAAAACACGTTATAATACAGTAATAAATACACTATTGTAGGTAGTCTCTCATCGAATGAGAAATAATTTTCGTTGAAAATAAAAAAGTGTGAACGAAACGTGTGTGTAATTTTGTGTATGATCCTTGGTATTATTTTTCCCCTGAATCTCGACGAAAGATTCTTGACAACGAGCGAGTTGCGAATCCGAACGAAACTCGGTCGTTCAAACTGTCTTTTTTTTTTTTCTTCTTTTCACGAAAATAAATTACTTCGATTCGCCGAACATTCGAATTTCGAAGAATCCGTGCAATTTGAAGTACTTCGATTTCACGCGCAACAGTTCCTTTCTCGGCCGAGCCAGAGAAAAGCAAATCGTCACAGCGAGGACGAGCTTGAAGAAGGCAATATAGAGCGTGCGAGGATCCGCGTACGCGCGAAGCGACTACAATGAGACGTTGATAAGGGCATACAGAGAAAATTGCATTTTCCCTTTGCGCCCGTTTCTTCAATCGACTCTTATCGCTCTTCGTTCGACAAAAGTCGAATATCAAGTAAGATCCTCCCCTAATCCTTCGATAGGCTCTTAAAGGCTCGGGCAAATATGAGAAAACAAAATTTCATTATTCTTTCATGAGGAAGCGAGATATATATGTATGTGTGATAAGAATGTAAAAAATATGAGGAGAGTTGAGAAACAACGAATTAGAAACTCGCGCGGATTTATGTATGATTTATGTAAATATAAATATGAATATTCGAACGTTCGAACAACTGATATACATAAAATATTTGTAACATTAACACGACAACGTAATATTATACACATTTTGTATGAATATTTGAAAGTATTGAACTATTGCGTTGTGTAATGTAATTTTGTGTATTGTAATGTCAATTTATTAATTACAATATGAAATTGTAACGCACATGATAATACATGAATTGTATCGTCAACGAAATTAATATATTGCGTGTAAATGAATACAAAATTTGATGAAACTAATCGATTGAATTATAATTAAATATAACGTTTAATTATAATTTAGTATTGATTACGTGTTAATTATTATAAGTATTTTATATTAATATCAGTAGTTATGTTTGAAAATGAAACTCGCGATATTGCAATATTTATTTATTTCACTTGCAAAGAAAAGACTTGCTCCGAGTCTCTAAACGGGATTTATATTGTAATAATATAATAATGTCTCTCCGTTTATCGTTTAACGTGGATTCGTATAAATTTTATGATCAAAAGTATTTCATTTCTAGGTTTAAGTTACTTTTGTACAGTGCTCTACGACACAAAGGAGACGGAACACTAGACAATAATTTCGTAACGCGGCTGCCAAGCCTCGAATCACGTTTAAACCCCAGGATTAGCATTCTTTCAACAGAGTACTCTGTGGTTGAAGTTTGTCGAGGTTTAAAGTAGATCCACGAAAACCAGCCTTTAACTTTGGTATAATAACAGCAAAACCTCGACGACGGACGATAATTCCGGTACAAATGAAATATTCAGAAAAAATGATTATTTAAATAATACACCGTTTCTTGTTTAATTCGATTTTCTTGCTTTCTGGAACAAGCAAACACGACTTTTATTCTCGTTATTATTTCATTATTATTTTCTCGAAATAAATATTCAAAGTAATTTAAATTTTTGCAAATTTTTTCCTCACCGATCACTTGTTAATTTCAGCCTGTCTAAATGTGTCTCTGTCTACCTCTTTTTTTTTGGAAAGTATAAAATTTCAGAAATCTGCGGTATCATTATATATCACCGTGCAATATATTTGTCTGGAATATTCAAAAAAAATGATGTTGAAACAAATTTTCATTTAAATCCTGTTTCTTTAATCCGCAGTCCAATTATTTTATGTCGACGAATTAACTCATATGGAGGATTTACGGGCGATTTATTGGATTTCATTCGAATACAAGATAAACTCACTTCTCCCTGTTTTTATTTTTCGAACAAAGTAGCGCAAAACGATTCGTCGATTTCGAATTGTTTCACCCTTTGTCGTCATTTCGCGCAAACGTCGATTTTTTCAATAATTCAGGGACGATTCGTTTGGAATTTCATTCGCGAGCAGGATATAACCCCCGTTTAAAATTAACATAATGAATGTCGTTCGTAAATAATAATCGGACGGAGATCGATATCGCGTATAATTGAATCATTAAAGCGATGATTTCGTTTTATTTTGTTACGAAAAGGTGGTAGTATCAAAACGATCGCGTGCTCGCCTCCCTTTGTGAAAATCACGCGCTTCGAAACGTATGATTCTCGTTTTGCAAATTGTTATTTCAATACCAATTAATCCACCGGGATTGTTTTTCTTTTTTTCAAAGTTTCCAGATATTATTATTTCTTGTCGATTTTATAACGTACGCAACGCAAGTTTTATACGCGAATATATGTAATATAAGTATATATAAAGAAAGTCGTTCAACGACGAGACGACGAAAAGGATTTCGATCCGGTGCGAAAGCTCTGCCGATGGCCTCGACGACGATGTCTCGATCGTTTGTCGCGCTATTGAAAAATACGAGAAACGATATGCCTAGCATATTCGAGCCTAGCCGCATTCCCGGATCGGTTCGCTGACGAACAACGCGCTCGATAGAGAGAACCTCTCGAGAATTGTGTCGCGGAGCATAGATATATCCCGGTTTTCTAACCATTCAGAAAATGTTATAACGTTCTGTCTCTTTCTCTTTCGCGCGCGATCCACCACCATATTGCGACAACCTTCCGCCTCGATTTCGTCGTGTGTCTGTTTCGACGCGTGCGTGATTTTTCAGTCATGCCGAACGAACATACGCGATGACGTATAGCAGCTGCTTTTCGAATCTCCGCCATTTTAAACGCGTCGACTTTATCGAGAGGATGGCAACTTTTTTTGACAGTCGATATCATCGTATCCTGTCGTCGGGCAGATCGAAGGATAATTATTTCCTCGTGAACGAGAGTGCCCGGATTTGTTATGTAAATTTCTGATTTTTTTTTTTAGGAATTTCTCATAGAAAAAAAAAAATGGAGATTTGCTTCGTTCTGAATTGAATGTTATAGCGAGCAGTTTATTTTGAATATACGTAACACGTTTTTATATTTTACATTGTTCGGCATGTTCGTTCGTTTCGTTATTAAATTTTGAGACTCAACGTTATTATTATTAAAGTGAATCGATCGCGTGAGATGATGTTAGCTGTATATTCATTTATAATATGTAATATTCATCGAATTAATTAATATATTTGTAACATATAATGTCTACCAAATTTTCATAAAATTATATTAAAATTCTTTGGTAGATTTATTAAGAATCATAAAAGAAGACTTTCACAGTGAGAAAAAATATTAGGAATATATTCGTTTATTTATTAAATTTTAGCATTTGGTATGTTTGTTAATGTTTGACTTTGTTGGAACATTAAAGATGAATAAAGAACGTATGAATAAAGAATTCCGCGTGAAAAGATATCGTTGATACATGATCAATGAATTAGATATTATCGATAAATAATTTCATACACTATCGCATTGCTGTTATTGTCTGTAACAACGTGAATCATTACTTTCTTTTTATCAAGAGTCACAAATAAATAATCGCGAAACATCTGAGAAACATCACGTATAAATCATTGTTATTCGTAATCTCGAGCAAGTAAAATTCTTGGTCGATAATCATTAACATATCGTTAAATTATGTCTTGCGTTTGAGGTTTGAGTTGCACGTTTTGCCGTACTCGTTGAAGTACATTTTAATGAGCTCTTTCGGCTGCTTAACATGAATAAATAAAAGAGCGTTCGTAAATCATTGTCGAACGGACATTCGTTTTATTGCCAATTATTTTTAAGTGACTGCTTCTCTAAGTTTTTTTTTTTATTAACATGTTCGAGTTGTTGATAATCCTTATTGGCCACTTGTCATGTTACATTGAAGATATATATGTTTTTTTTTTCAGACACGTATAGTCGCAGCAACATTACTAGATTTATTGAAATGATTATTTAAACATTTCGATTTACTAAAAATTCATTCACTTTGTCTGCAAGTTTAAATTCATCCAGTTATCATTTAGTATTTGGTTCCAAGAAATACATATAAAATTCACGAATTTTATTATTTTTGGAAATTATACACATAGTATTTAAATTATAGATTATAGAAATTATTTAAATTACGAGAAATATAATAGCTTATCGCACACACTGTCACAAGTAGAACATCTAGATATTAATCATACTTGTTAACCCTTAAATGAAATATTATAAATTATATATTAAAATATAGAGTAATTGTAAATTAATAATCGGTGCTATATATTGATGTTTTTATTTAAAGTTTCACGTCAATTTTCCAACGTTTCCTGATGTTTCTAATGATCTAAAGTAAATTAAACATGCAGCTATTAAACTACGATCGAAAGGATGAAGGATTAGAAAATTTTTAGAAATTTTCTCCCTAAATGTGTTTCATTCTTACTTTAATAATACTCATATCTTACGTGTTTTATGATACAAAACACAAATAAGAATAAAGTTCAGAGAATCAGTGACAGGAGATCAAGACGTACGCTATCAGCCACAACTGACATGAAAACGCATAAACGTGTTAATTTTACTGTAACATTCTCTTGTACTAAAATTATTTAGATATTTTTTGATATTATTGTATGTACTTCTACTTTTTATATTTGCATATTGAAAAAATATATTCAAAAATATATTCTCCGTGATAAATCATTCATCAATTTGTACAGTGTCAAGAAAAAGATGAAGAAAATCCAACAGCCAAAGGGCTGTTCATTTGAACATATAATATAGAAGAAAAAAAAAAAAGATGACTTAGTATAAAAGGAAAAAGTGTTCATTCGATCAATCATCAACATCTTCGTCGCGAACGTGGGCCAGTTTATCCGCTGTATTTATTGCCAGTGGCACAGTTTATGCAACATTTTCCAAACACGCGTGCCTGCCAAGTCGCGCGTGTTTTCACGGTTTAACGCGTTTGACAAGCCAAGAGATCCATCGCCATCAGCGAGCCATTCGCCATAATTCTCGGCGGGCCGAGAATTTATTTAAACCAGGCAGCGTACATTTCGTTCAACCAGCGTACGCTTGATTCCACGGTTGTGTACAGGGGCTTAAAGCGGCAGTATATTCATCGCCGCGGAGAAAAGTACTTCCTAATGAGCTCGCTCTTTTGCAGTCTCTCAGTAGCAGAGAAAGCTACCGACGGACGGGGGAGGGAGGGTAGAGCGGCGGTGGTTGCCGCCGTTGGTTCTCCCGAGCACCGCGGTGGTTCCATTGGCCATTGCAAACTGAATTTCCGATAATTGCTTTCCGCACCGCCTAAAATGATAATTAAATTCCTGGTCGCGCTATTACCCATGGCAAGCCATTGTCGTCATAATGGCCTTTCACAGGGGGAGGGGGGTGGCAGCAACGTAAGAGAAGTCGTGGCTACATTTAAGGATGTTCTACAAACAACTCCTCGCCCCCTCCCATGCCCTTCTATTAGCAACAACGAACGAAAATAACACTCAAACGCGCGCGAAGTAACGTAACGTTTAATTAATCGTGCGTTTGCGACCAGCCGCGAAGTGTTTACAGCTGACTGTTGTGCAAGGTTGCAAGTAGAAATGGGGATGGAGGATCAAGTAGGAGCAAGTAGGTTTCGAACTTTTAAGCCAGGGCCACAGTTTCGAGCGTTACGAGCACACGTTACAGTGCCGGGATTCGTTCGCAGGATACGAACGTTCGAATTGCACGAATTCGGGGGTACGTATATATCCCGAATGGGAATAGAACGAATACGTGGAGTCGCGTTCAGGGGAGGAATCAACGAACACGCATTCGTCCCTGGCGAAGTTGCGGGATTCTGACCAAGTGTTTCCATCTGATAAACAAACGCCCGTCGCCCATTTATTAGGCCAACGTTCGTTTGACGTTAAATCCAAGTAATGATGATGTAATTGCATACAGCGCGCGTGGTGTAACGATCACCGGCGCGCGAATTTGGCGAAAGTGGGAGGCAAACATTTGGTCAAAACACTTCATTAGAATCCGCAAATTAGGGACGTGCGTCACTTTCAACGTGGGCCGCAACGTTGTCTGTCAATTTCTCTCGGCGACGCGACGTATTTATTCTAACGATGGACGTTGGACACGTCGACACGCACATTTCTGAATTGCACGCACGTTATCAGTGTGATAACAGATCGCACGAACGATGAGATTGATGTTTTTAACAATTTAGCAGTAGGAACATTTTGTGCAGTCTTCGTCACAGTCTTCGACAGAAAAAAGAAATGATAATTACCTGAGAAAACTTTCTCGCAAGATCTGTCGTTTGTTGGAGAAATTTGACAAGTTATAGTTGCACGTTTTACGAATTGTATAATGAAACCAGTAACAAGTTTCGCAATGAAACAAGCAGAGGTTCTACAGGCAAAGTTTATCAATTAAACGTAAAATGGTTATCTTATTCAAGATAGAATTGTGAAAGAAGTTCACTATCTACGATCTGTTGCTAGTCTGTCAGGAAGGACATGAAATGAATTATGTATACGAATTATGTAATATAGAAATATATAGATGGAAATATTTTAATGAAATAAGATAACGTGATCACTCATTTTTTCATGGCTGTTCGCCGCCACAATGAATTGTGTTACGTTTCCGAGTTTTCATATTTTCCGACTAATTTCGTACTTGTACTGCCCTTCAATTTGACTCATATATATTATATATATATATATATTACGAATATTAATAATTATGTAAATTGCAATTATTGCAAATAATAATTAACGAAATGCAACGATCATCATCGTATCATCAAATTACTAAAATTGATTAATGTCCCTTGTAAAAATATAACGATCGTAACCTTCTTCCGTTGCAATTATTGTAAACGACAAATAACGAAATACAACGATCGTCATCGTTGAATAAAAACCGTCGTAGGGAATCTCTTTGAAACCATTGAAATTGACTTCTGAATCGTCGCCTGTAAAATATAACGATCGTGACTACGAAAGTTTCTTCCGTTACAAGAACAACGACATTCCGAGAAAGCGAGTAGCGGTTCCGCAATCGCGGGGCTTATTATTTTTACCCCGTTCGTCGACGTCGGGATTCGTATTCGATAGCGACTCTCGATCGCTCGTCGAAACAAACCGTTCTGCACGAAAGGAGTCGAGGAGAAAATTCGCTCGACAAATCGCTGGAAAGTGTTTGCCAGGGACGATTGGTCTCTCCTTGCCTTGATAGAAATGACGCGAGAGTGGGTGTAAGAGGGTCGCAAACCCTCGGCAGGCTACGCGCGCGTTGTTATTGTTCAACAGCTTATCGATTTGTCGCTAGTGGCCCTTCCCATTATATCCTGTAAACTTGACGTATAAACGGCCATTCTCTCGCGTTCTATTACTCGGCCGTCGAGCCAGGATAAAGAGAAAGGATCCCCTTTTAATCGGTGAAACGCGATACAACGCGGAACTCTCCCACGGCCGACGCGCGATATACCGGCATTGTGGAGTCGCAAGGAATTGTTCGGCTCACGAGTTAATTTCCATTGACATTGTGCCTGCTCGGAGAAGAACGTGTTTCCCTCACTTCCCCTTTACTCTCCTTTCGCTCTTGTCGATCGCGGCAGGAGGATCTCATCCTAATTATAATCACTTCGTTCCTCTACAAACATCGCTATATATAATCTCGCTATATAAAATTACGAAATTATTCGTCGTCACACATTTTCTGTGTTTGTCGAGAGAGAGAAAAAAACAAAAACAAAGTCGATTTCCAATTTTTGCCAAGTTATCATCTATGCTACACGATGATCACTTTGGAGCAAACTGCCTGACCTCGAGGCAGCCGAAACTGATTGAGCAATCGACAATTCAAAAATATACACTTGCATTAGTAGCGAGCCGGCAACGAGCTTCCAGCTCTTTGACAGCCCAAAACAAAAAAACAAAAGAGTAGTCGTGAAATACGTTGAAGCGCTAGGTCAAGATTTCTCATTCATCTTCGACCACTCGTCTTTTTGAACGGCCGTGTGTTTCCACCTTTTATTATCAACTCCCATTCGATAACGTATACACACATACACACACACACACACACACACGCATGCGCGCGCGCAAAACACTGTCGACGAACGAAGGAAAGTTGAATGGCGACTAAAAACGTATCGCGTGTCGTGTACGACGATCAATCACGTTTCGATCGCGAGATTAATCAGCTGCACAGAGGTCACGCAACGATTAGCCGTATCTAATAATTCAACAAAACGATTGTCTACGGTGATTGCTCGCAGATGAGATTCACAATAATCATTATGGACATTGATTCGCGTCATAGACGCAGAATAGCGGAATAGCATCGTGATTGCACGATGAAATTAACGCCATAGACGTGCAATTTTAATATCGCCGGTTTTCGACTGTTGACAATGCGTCGTAAATAGGATTGAATCGCCGGTTTTCACCTACGCGTATTTATCTGAAACGCGTATTATATCATATATAAAAAAAAACCGGCGCGAGAATGTAGAAAGTGGAATTCATTTTTCGCTGTTGGCGAAAGAGCATCGCAAACAGTCGAGCAACAGCTCTTCCGTTTGATTGCCGTATCGATTATTATTTTCGATTTAATCAGAGGTTGCAGCTCGTACGATTCACATTCATTTTCACGGCGGTACCTCTTGAAATGGATAAAATGTGTTCTCCTTTTTATTATTATTATTATCATTATCATTATTATTATTATTTACAGACGGCAAACACTCGGAGGAAACGAATGTTATTGAACAATTACAAATTCCACACACAGTCTTACATTTACCGTGTAAAAAGTCTGTTGTATTATGCTATCTTCGTGTTATTCCATGTACAAAGTAGACAAAACACGTCAATTTAACTTCACTTCCCGTCTAGGCGAACAGAATGATTCAACATGATTCGCTCAGGCGTCGCAATTTGACGCAATAACGCGTCGCGTATAATCCGAGTAAAGTGACGAACGTTCGAATTTAGCGGGCGACGCGATGGCAAGCGGCAAAGCAGCGACGCTATTGGCCAGCCAATGGCGTGCGAGCGTTGCTCGTAATAGCGGCAGGCGATTCGTGGCGGCGCTCGTGCGGCACAGCGAACACGCAGCAGCGGCGCGCACAGCGCCGCTCATCGACGGAATAGAGCGAGACCGGACGTGAGTGAGAACGAGGCAGACTCGTTCGCGTTCCGCCGAGGTGGTGCAGTTTTCCAGTGTCGCGTAGAGTGTAGTGTTTTTCTTCCTTTCCCCCGTTTCCGAAGCATCGAGTGTTGTGTGCATCACGGTGAGGCGAGCCAGACCTATCCCCGATGACTCAGGAGTGCATTTAGGTAACTAAAAATTTTCTCATAAAGGCCGCGCCCCATTAAAATGCGATCCTCGTCCCGTTCCGGGACGCCTCGCA
Source organism: Tetragonula carbonaria (assembly GCA_032399595.1). NCBI lineage: Eukaryota > Metazoa > Arthropoda > Insecta > Hymenoptera > Apidae > Tetragonula > Tetragonula carbonaria. The sequence continues at coordinate 6,655,995 of JAUCRC010000015.1, read as the reverse complement.
ACGAGGAACCGACCTACGGTGCGCCACCATAGTGCACACGCCGTGCCGGTGTTATTACCATTATTCCAGACGAGAAATTTGCGTGCTCGGACGACGGCCGCGTCGTGTGTTTCGTGGATAATCACGATCCTCGGTTTCTCGCCTCGGTAGATCGTGCGTGTGCCGGACTGGTTCGTGCGCGAGGTGTACACGGAAGTAGAGAAAGAAATGGGAAACGAAAGGGGAGAAAAAAGGCACGATGCCGCCGGGCAGGGAGACGACAATTTGCAGCGTGTGGTGTGACGCGGCGTCAATGTCGATTCGTGTTGTTCGAAAAGGTCGATCCTCGATGGTTCGTAAGCAAAACGGAGCCCGAATACACCTCCCCTCTCCTTTTTTTTTCTTCTTTCGTTGTGCTCGCGGTCAACGTGTGCTACGTAGATACGAAAATAATGGTCTCTACCATACTATCTTATCTGTCGAGCTGGACAGTGGCAGTGAGAGGCAGTGTTTTTGTTGGCCGCGCGTGTATATCTCGCTTTGTATTCTTTTTTTTTTTTTGCATTTGTACATCGGTACGCGACGTACGTTGATGTACGCATATGTAATTTAAACGCGATAATACACGAAATGTTAAGGCGAATACACACATACGCGATACACACGCACACACACACACAGCGTGGAAGATAGGAAGCTGGTGCTGGCAAATCGAACGATCGGTTCTTTTCCTCCCTACTCCGGATATTAACGAAAGAGGGAGAGAAAGGAGAAATACAGAGCGAGATACGTAGAGACTGAACGGCTGTGTGCATGTGTATATGTGCGCGTGTGCGTGTGCCTACACGAGCGTGCAACAGAGGCGAACAGTTCTAGGCTCGCGATTGGTTTTCTCCCGCGACTGTACTACGCTGCTTCTGGTCGTCGACTTGTATATCTCTGCGTACCTTTTTCCACGCGCGCCACGCATACACCATACCGCGTGCTACCGTCCCTTCGGAACAATGCTGCTTCTCGCGTATTCGTGCTGAAAGTGAACGATGCCACGCCGATCCCCATAGAGACGCCTTTAAACGTGCACTTCCGGTAAATAGTTTCGACGATCACGCGATCGTTACACGTTACAATTTTCGTACCTCGTTTCTCGTCCGATCTTTAGCCTAGCTTTTGTACGATAATTATATATTACGACGTACGTACGTACGTACGTATATACGTTTACGATTGGTTCGGAATAGTGACGTTCGTAATTATCCACGTTTCATTTTCACGAAGCACGTATAATATATGTTTTGCCTAAATAGCATTGTAACGACGACCCACGCACCTTTTTCCTAGATTACGGTTTATCCTTCGATGATAATGCAGAAAATCGCATATTAAGCGGTATAACCATCGCTGGGCGTTGCATTTATGGAAAAGCCGGTACGCTCGTATTATATAAAGCACTCTCGGTGCATTTGTAACGCAATCGGTGAAAGAGGGAATTTTGCACGTATCAGTGATAAGCTGACTTTGAGCCGTTCTTTTCATAACCTCAACAAATTCAGTGTGATTCATGCTCTCAAGCATCATCGAGTAGATACAAGAGAAGGAAAATGGAAAATAGTATGCTAAACTCTGTTGTTCTATTCGCGTTTGCATTCCTTTATCGCGATAAACAAAAGAAGAGTACTTGTACAGTAATTAACGTTATTTATAATAAATATGTATAAAAACTTTTGCGTGTTGAACAAATCATTTTTTGGCGATGGTATCGAATCGAGAGAAAATAATAATGTTGTGAAACACAGCACGGAAAAGGTAAACTCTCCTTGAAAGCATCGCACTAGAATAGATTTTATATGCTGTTTTATGTTTCGCGTGCTATGACAGGAAAAGTACTGAAACAAATTTTGAAATAGTTTGTTCTCCAGGAATGCAAAACACACAGTAGGTTTAAAATTGAAATATACTGAACGCTAAAGTTAAATATTTCAGAATTATTAGAGATCCACGAACAACAGTGTTAAGTCGAGCCCACGTTCGAAAGTATATAAAAAACTGGCGATATATATATTTTTTTAATCTATCTTAAACTTTATCAGTCATTAATGTCATCTTCATTTGCTTCTTAAAAATTGAGTATTAATCGTGTACTTACACGGGATCACGAAGATATTCGAATACCTTTTGTGAGTGTCAAACATGTTATAGAAGAAATTAAAAAAAAAAAAAAATATTCGAATGTTTCTCAGAGATGACAAAAAAATATAAGTAAATCTTGATACTTAATGATACGTTTGCGGTAAATATTTTATAATTTCTATACGCGATTCCAGATTCTACATGACACACGTAGTATGAACGTAAAAGTTTCCTTAGCGATAAGTATTTCAGTTAATAAATCCTTCGAAATCCGTACTCGTAGCAAAATCACAAAACTAACCAAGAAAACAAAACAGAGTTGATCGGTACAGTTCGAGACGGGCTCGAGCATGAATAACATAAGTATAGCCGTAACGTTGCGAATTAGATTTTATGGCTATGGCGACGGCGTTCAATCAGACGCATGACTTGCGTAGTAGTTGGAGGAGTGGTGGGGGTAGCGGCAGAGGACGAAGAGAGGGGGAAACGTGTAGATTGACAAATGGTGACGATTCCGCGCACCGGATCCGTGCGGATTATGGACGGATAGTGTGATTGAACGAAATTAGCCGCGACGGATCGTCCGTGAACGTTACGCAATGTCTGGTGCAACGACCTGCGCGCGTTACATTGGAAAAACGAAAGGTTTTGCTACGGCCGATGCGGGAAGTGAGGTTAGAAGCGCGCCAAGGATCGGTGCCGCCGCGTTCGCCGGTTTCAAACGTCTGGACCATTCGCGTCCGTCGGTTTGTACGCGCGCGCGTGTATAACGGAACGCAGATTGTACTAAATTCCACAGTCCAATTGCATTGCGGACAGCAGCAGAGCGAAACGGTCACAGCCAGTGTGTGTAGTAGACGCGTGGCCGATTAGAAAGACGGCGAAGGCTAAATATAGTGCGTTCGCATTAACGAGAGAGCATTTTCAATTTGTTGTTCAGGCACCGTACACCCCATCCGATGCGCAATAGAGAACTTTTCTCTCACATGGCACGGTAATAATTGGTTCGAACCATGCGCGTACGAGAATATTCGAATGTTCGTAGGTACTTATGTAAATATTTATGAATATCTGCGCGTGTCATGCGCGTTATGCGAAATATTACGAAATTTTATCACCATTTGATAATTTTAAAGAATTTTATCACTCGCGTGTGTACGAGACTCGATCGTCTTGGTAAATTTTGAAAAAAAGGTTCGTCAACTGGTGGATAACGATCGATGAAAATAGTTCGATCAGATTTTTTAAGTAGCCTCTGCTCGAAGGCGAACTTATTCATTTTTCAACGACTGATTCCTCGATCGTACTATCAATTATTGGACACTCTGTATGTCCCGCATCATCATCGTAATCAGCACAGTTTCGCGTTTTTTTTTTTTATGATTTTCAGACGAAAGTTCGCAGGTATTTTCATTAATCAAGATTGAAACGGTTAGCAGATCGTTGAAGTACGAGACACAATATTTATGGACGCGAGTGCTTGGCGCGTCACCGATTATTCAAATCGTCCATTTATTTATTTCTCTCGTTCCGGTTCTTTTTTTCTTATCTCTCTTGACTTGCAAAAGTTAAATTGAGTTGCTCCAATTTTTTCCTCTATTCTACTTTCTTTCTTTCTTTCTTTCTTTCTTTTTTTTTTTTTTTCACTGCGGCATTTGCGGGGAATACGTGTTTTTTTGTTTTACGTGAAATTTTGTTTTTAATTTAAACGGCGAATATTGGGCGAAAGATTCTTGCTTCGTTTATTCACCGCTTTTTTGATTCTCTTGCCATTCGCGTTTCTTTTCGCGGATCTTGTTAAGAAAACCACTTGATTTAAAATATACGATTGTGAAATAAAATAAATCAGGTTTTTCTGAAGTTCTCTTTGATTAACGAACCGTTGCGAGGACATTAATTGAAAGTAGGCTGATTTAAATATTTTCGATTAACGCGCACGCTACGTAATCACTCGTGGCTACATTCTAGATACAACGTTATTGATGATCGATAAGGATCGAGTAATCTGCTCTGTTGATCTGCTGCATAACTCGCTTATGCAAACGGTCGTTAAGTTTCTAACGAGTGAAAATAAGGATCTTCAATTCACGTTACGTGTTTTTATCGTGTTTAAGTTTCATCTGTCAACGACGCGGGAAAATTCATTGAATTGAAAAAAAATGTTGCAAGTTTCGACGTATGAACGTTGCATGCTTGTTTGATGAAACGGTTATGTTCGTCCAAGTTTCATTGATCACGATCGATGTCCGCGGTCAAGGAACAAACATACGAACAATTTTCAATCGCGAAACTTTTCAAAGCAGCGTAGGAAATGACATAGTATATTTTCAGGAAAAGTTGCGAAATGTGTGGTTTTGAAATATGAAACGTGAAATTACAAATTGGAAAACGTAAACGGAGCACACACGTGCGCTAAGCGTGTGCCGAAGGGAACATTAAGTTCTTTACGATAAACTTGTAAACAGGCACGGTCTCTTGCAATAATTTTGAAATTCCAAGCGATCGTGAATACCATTGGAGAACGTTCGGGAGTTTTGAAAATCTTAGATCGTTGATCGAACAAATTTTCGTGATTGTCATATTTGTTTCCTCGGGAAACGAATTGCTTTTGTAACAATTGCACAACAGTTCATTCGACAATGTTAGTAAAGATTTAATGCAACATTTCTCTCGAATTAATTCATCGTCCTTTTTTTTATATAATGTATCAAACTCGAGCCACACTGACGACTAGATGAAAACCACACGCTCAGAATGTTCAATGACGTGTAGTTATTGCAACTGAATGAATAAACCCAGTTTTTCTCGAAAGATTCAAATAATTCAGATCACGCGCGTAAACGGACTAATTTTCACTCTAGAAAATTAAAAAAAAAAAATATATATATATATACACATATACACGGGGTAACATATTAAAGATAGATCTCATCCCAAATTCTCCTTCTCGTTAATTCAGATTTCGCGCGCATAGCGGCCTGTCAATCTCGACTCGTAACGTTTCATTAACTATCTCTCGCGCATTAAAGAGGACACGCGCATTAAAATCGAAAACCGATCTCATTGAAAAGATCTCTCGGGTCGGCCGTGTAACCGGCACGAAAGTGGAGCACGGGTCAATATTACGCGCGCGCAACTAATATCGCGTAACGTGTACGCCGCGCGTTATTGCACGGAAATCCCCGGTAGTCGTTAAAAAGAAGAGAAAGAGAGAGAGAGAGAAAAGTGCAGAATACCGTTCCGCGGATCGATATATCGGGGCAAAACGTGGAGACCCGTTGGACTCGTATATAACTGTGACTCTCTCTCTGTTTGTCGGATACGACGACGATCGCGCGCAAAGCGCGGCTGGGGTGTCTCTCTTTGTGTCGAGGCAAAGTGTTTTCGCTACGTGTGTACGTACGTACGCGACACGCAGCAGCCGAGACGTGCCAAGCTAAAAGCGCGTTCGCAACGGCCAGAGCAAGAAAACCTGTCTGACGCACTTTTAGACGCGATGTAGAGGAGTTGGAGTAGAGAGTGTCAAGCCAGGGGCGCAGCATTGAACGCGGGAACCTCTTTCCGTTTGCTAGATCGTTGATGTATGTATGTATATACGACGTGCTGCACAACCGGTTCTCCAGTATGTACTGGGTGATCCATTAGAGCGGGCATCGCTTCGCCTGTCGCGTTAGAAACGAAGCGAGAAAAGACGGTCTCGAAACGGTGATCGAACGCGCGGGTACAGTATATCGTTTAGAAAGAAAATGTTACGCGAGAAATTATTTTTCATTTGGATTTTTTTTTCGCCATTTTCCACGCTCGAGTGGAAAAAGCGTGTTCGTACAATAACATGGTTTTTTTGAATAATTTCGAAGTTTCGTTCTTAACCCTTCGAGTTGCAGTCCCCGTATGAACTGGAATTTTCAATTTTAATCCCTCAATCTGAAGATTGAATTAGTAAATTCAAGTTCAGTGCTTCACGTCCGACTTCAGGAAGAAATTCAAGGTGTTAATAAATGTTCTTTAAAAAAGGAAATCAGTGATCTGCGACCTATGCGTGCAATGTCTTATTTTGAAATGAGGTGTTTTTTTTGGGGGGGGGGGGAAGGTCGTTTTACTTTTGTTTTAAATGATACGAAATTTGGAGTAATAATTAATTAGTATGTAAACGATATGTAGTCTTACATTGCACTTTAAAATGAACTAAATTGAAGAACTCGATGCTGTTGATAATTTTTAAATTCCGATAGAATCTTTTTTTTTTTATTTTTCATCGATTAATCATCTTCGTAAATCATTTAGCCGATAACTTATTACGTGTTTATTCGTAGTTTAGAATATAACTATTTCCATTATCATATTGCACTGCGTAATGCAGGTGGAAATGAATTTACGGATAAGCCGTTAATTAAATAACAGTTCATCCGTTTGTATAGCAATATTGTCCATATAACAATTCGATAACGTATAACAATTTGTTTGTTATACGTTAATGGTGCAAGCGATGAATCATGAATGGGCGAGCCGATAAAGTACACGTCTTTTAGATATAGCAAATGATAATTACGATATATCAAATGTCTGGGAATATCCGCAGTGAAAATAGGAAACAAGAATGTTAATTGAATCTGTGTGGATTGTTGCTCGTTTGCTGGTTTCTCAATCATCGATCCTCCCTGACGTAATCGAGTGATTACGAAATGAACAATTGGGAAAATTCAGTGTTCAGAAATTAAGTATAAATGTGCATGGTACGTTGATGATTGGGAAATAAATTGCTTTCCCGGGAATTAATCTTTGTGGGATATGTAATTTTATTAGGAAAAATAGAATTTAAATATTTTCAGCTTTATTCGTATGTTTTTGTTTTCTTCGATGTTTTGTAATTTATTTAATATCGTTGAAATATTTAGGTATACTAGGTACATTATTCACTCCATGTAATCGGCTTTAATGTATTATAATTTATAATTACACAACTACAATATGTCGAAGTATTCATATAACGAGTATTCAATTAATAATTTAAATTATTACGAACTCTTTTTCATTAACACATTGAGGATCATCATTTTGCATCATCTGATCTTTAACATTTTGTAGTTGCAAAACGGGATTCCATATTTTTATTGAAATTTGATACATTTATCATCGCTATTTCTAGCTAGAGCCTGTAATTTTATAAAAATTAAAAAAAAGAAACTCGACTATTAATCGCTCCACAAAAATTTGGACTTGGATTATTTGATTTTGATAATTTTAATTTTATTTTACCAGCCTTCGTCACGGAGAATTTTGCAGCGAAATAAAGCCTTGAACGTTGAATCGTCGTAACTCGACGACACTGCAAATACTTTTAACACTGTACATAAATAAACCTTAATTACTCGGTCCTTCGTGGGTTAAGAATTTTATTTTTATACTGCATCTATTTATGTTTGGAAGAACTGGGATATTCCTGCGAGACGTTTCCAAATGAAAATAAATTCCAACCTAAGATAATTCGTCCTAAACAAACCAGGACCTCCCTGGATTGACTTCCCTGCAATTTGTCGGAAAGGAAATCTTCGTTTGCCACGGAGGAAAAACATTCAGGTATTTCCATCGTCATTGTAAACGAAGGTGGCGGCCAGCTTTCTGAATGCTTCGTTGTTCAAACGAAAGGCGATAAAACGAGTGGTCCCTTTTGGAACGTTTCGAATGGCTCTGTTTTTCACGCCGCGACCGTGTTGGAAACTGAATCTTTTCTTCTAAGTTCTAAAAATGAACAGATCGAACCCCTTCTCTTCGAGCTTTCCACGAGAAAACTGGTAGATAAATGCCGAATTATTAATTTGTGAAAAAGAGCGAGTCGAAACGACGATGTTCGAACGATGACAATCGAAGAGCTTGACGAAACGAATCTCTGTGCTTCGTTCCCCCGATGTTTGAAAGAATCAATCGTAAATTATTATTTTTGCTTTCGACGGCCGAGTTAGCTGTTTTCGTCTGGTTATTTCGTATTCCGATGGAACGGTATCAAACTTCGTTTCGCTGCGTTTACTTGTGTATCGAGGCTGCTGGATTGTCCTTCGGAATTAAAGGCGAGAGTTATAGTGCCTTTCTCTGTGTCACGGTTGCCGTTGATCCGATTTGCGACCGATACTAAATTCGTTCGATACTGTCGCTGCGCTGATATCTTGTCTGAAAAAATTGTATCGCTCTGCGTTCCATTTTCAAATTGTTATCAGGTGTAGAACCTGAATTAGATTTCGTTAGAATATGTATATATATATATGAAGTTTTCTGAAAATTACAATCGAGTGTTTGTAAAAGGGAGAAAAATCACTTTAAATAAACGTCGATCCAAGAATATCGAAACTAACGAATTACTTTCGAAACGAAATATCGTTTTATACTGTCAAGAGGAATTCAACTAATAATTCGAGAAGTCAGGATAATTCCAAGGAACGATAAATTAAATATATATCATTTCAAAGAAATCCTCCTCCCCGACGTGCGCAATTGGAGAAGATGAAATAATGCTTGACATATCGTTTATTATCACGGAAATTTAATATTGGCCGTGAAAGGGATGATTTTACGAACACACTCGATGAAATAAATTACACGTACAATGCAAAAAGCCATTTCATCCGGGGAGGGGAAATTACATTACAGAATTTCGCGTCATTGCACAAAGGCCACGTGAAATTGTTCGTCGTTAAAAGTTTGTTCTGTGAAACGTTTCTAAAAGCCGATCGCTTTGCTCTCGATTGGAAATATATCCTCCATTATCAAAGCTGGCATTAAGTAATATCGAACTTTTATTTATAGTATCTTCCGAGTCGATTGGCAGTGAATTTTCTTTTTGATTCTTTAGGTTCTCTTCTCAAGAGATATCGTGGAATTATGTAGTTTTTGCAATCATCGATCGTCTGAACATTTTCCTTCTCTGAACACCGTGACAAGTTATCGCACATATTGTTATAATAATCCTTTCTCGATTATTCAGAATCAGACGTAATCTTCGTCTCGGCTTGAGTTGAAATTTTTTCCAATTTTTTCTTTCGTTTCTAATTCGAATAAAAGAGTTAGAATGTTGTTGTAATTAAATTAGTTTATGTACTCTCTCGCTTCAAGTTTTGGAGCACTTTGTTCGCCGTTTCACACAGTCTATTTTTTTTTTTTTTTTCTTTGTATAATTTTCTGAGAAATACGAGTATTGTAATTACAAGTGTCGTTTCACAGTTTTCGTTAACACTAGAGAACTGTCAAACTGGTCAAAATGGTTAATTTGTAATTTGTGTTTTTTTGTCATTTTTCTAGAAAACTTTGTATATCTTTAACAGTATATTTTTAAAGACTTGAACGATGCTTAGTAAAATAAAAGCACGTGTTCTTTTTTGTATTATAAATTCTTTCCTGTTCTTTGCATTTTAATTGCTTTGTGCAAATGCATAAACGACAAAATTTAATTAATGGGAATATTTGTGGTAGATTTCTAGTGGCGTTTGCTTTTTATTATCAGCATGTTAGTTGTATTATAGTGACGTCGATAGGAGGCGTTTGAATGATAAGCGTGCTGTACGCTAAGATATGAAATTGTGTTATGCATATCCTGTAACATCTCACAGTTAGGAAACAGTAGTTTGCTAAAATATAAATTGTACGAAGAGAATTATTATATACTTTCTAATAATAGAAAAATTAAACTAATCGAAGACATACATGGGATAAAATTCCCTCTGCTTTGTGCGACTACCTTTCAGATATTTGTTTTCTATCCTTGATATTTCATATCAAATGTCTAATATAAACGTGAATATAAATAGCTAGTTTCTACGTTCAATATTATTGAACTTATTTCTGACTACTTCAATGTAGATCAAAATTCAGGAAGCAAATATTGATGGATGCTTTATATTGGGAAGCAAGAAATTAAATAAAGGAAGAGAATTGATTAATATTTTATTTATTACTCTGTACGTTTAGTTCTCTTCATTTTTTTGTTTTTACATTTTCAAAATACATTTCTAAAATTTCCAAATATTTTGCATTCACATTTTTGAAATGCCTACACGTATTTACATATTTTAACGAGATTCTGGCATATTCGTTGTATATTTGACATAATAGAATGTGATATGATAGAAAGTGTCTTTTGCTTTATGAGCATAGACACTCGTTTCTAAATTTTTCAGCAATTTTTTTTATATAATAAATTGATATAGAGAAAATATGAATATTTTCATGTTATATCATCATTTATAACGATGTTTGTAATGTCACAGTTTAATACCTTCATTGAATAATTATTGTAATATTTTGATTACATACATAAGATAATTAATTCCGTTGGCGCAAGTTAAAATGAAATTAATATAACGAATTAGATACTCTATTATATTGTAGATATTGTGTTCTATTATATTAAAGAAACGTGTAAAAAAGATAAATCAGTCACGAGACTTATTAGGAGTGTTTCATATTTATGTATAAATTAATTGGAAATTCAGACAAGATTTCTACATTCTAACTTAGAAATTTTAATAACCTAACTTAAACCTAGAAATTTTTACATTCTGATCTAAAAATTTCTACTTTCTAACCTAGAAATTTTAATAACCTAACCTAAACGTAGAAATTTTTACATTCTGATCTAAAAATTTCTACATTCTAACCTTTTAAAAAATTTCTACATTCTAACCTAAAAATTCCTACATTCTAACCTTCTAAAAAATTTCTACTTTCTAACTTAGAAATTTTAATAACCTAACCTAAACCTAGAAATTTTTACATTCTGATCTAAAAATTTCTACATTCTAACCTTTTAAAAAATTTCTACATTCTAACCTAAAAATTCCTACATTCTAACCTTCTAAAAAATTTCTACTTTCTAACTTAGAAATTTTAATAACCTAACCTAAACCTAGAAATTTTTACATTCTGATCTAAAAATTTCTACATTCTAACCTTTTAAAAAATTTCTACATTCTAACCTAAAAATTCCTACATTCTAACCTTCTAAAAAATTTCTACTTTCTAACTTAGAAATTTTAATAACCTAACCTAAACCTAGAAATTTTTACATTCTGATCTAAAAATTTCTACATTCCAACTTAGAAATTTCAATAACCTAACCTGAACCTAGAAATTTTTACATTCTAACCTAAAAATTCCTACATTCTAACCTTTCCTGTAATAGTGTCGACGCCATTTCTAAACGACACTTTTGTTACCCGATTCTCGCGCAGGAAGACGCGAAATTTTGCGGAAAGGAAGATCCGTACGCGATCTTTTTGTACGCGACGTCTCGAAGGGAAATTGACCTTTGCTTTGTTACAATGCAGTATCGCGTGATCTCAAAGGCGCGAAACAAATTAGATCGAACGAAGGAATAAAAGGGAGCGCGCCGCACGCTTTGATATTCACTCGACGGCGACATTTTGCTCGCACTTTTAGGTATTTATCGGCTGACCTGAAAACTGAACGGGGCGAAGCCTTACCTGCAACGCATTACACCTCATTTCCTCGGGAACGACTAGCATTTCGTAACCGTGAATCCCTTTGCTAGGCGCTTTGCTAGACGTTTTATCGTTGCCAGTTTTCGCCAGAGAATTTCCGTGATCGTAATCCTTTGATTCGAACTTAGGCACAGCGCCTAGGTTAGGTTTACCTTCCTAGACTGACAGAGCCTGTACAGAGGTGTACTGTGTTTCAGTTTCGCGTGACAAAAGGCGAATTACATATTTTCATTTGGTCTAATGAAGGGTTGAAGTAGACGAGTGAAATTCATTATATACTCCCTTTTTTTTTTCTCTTCTTCTTTTTGTTTAAGTAATGTGCTTTTTCCCATCTTTTTCAGCCATTTTTTTTTTTTTTTTGTGGTGATGTAGGATACTGTGTTTTTTATTTGAGGATATAAAAAATTATACGAGGATGTGACACTTGAGACAGAATAATAACGTAGGGATAAAACAAAATTTATGACACCGTGTAATTTTTTTTTCATCTCCGTTACATGAATTCTTTCCCCCCCTTTTTTTTAAACAATCTTTTTTTCTTATTTAAATATAATATAGTCTATGAAAGTTTATACGTTAAGATATTCTCAGTTGTACATTCTTGCCGTTTAAATGTGAAATTTTACAAAATGGATTTAGATTGATTTCGAAAGTCGATTGTAAAAATAAATTTAGAAAGACCGATCGTTGTTCGAAAATTTATAATACATCCATGATATACCATGGTTTATTAATCAGAATGTGATAGTATCAGATCGTTCGATTTCTTTTAATATTTCAAAGAGAGATCTTGGCTCTCGTTGAGTAGATTAATAGTTGATCTGAACTTTGAAACAGTTAATCATAATGAGATTATAAAAGATTATACTTCGCGATCTGAACTTTATTTTTAACGCGTCTTTCTAATCGAGATATTTAATTATACAAGATTTAAAATTCTGATTCGAAATTGATAGCGTTTCCTATTTTTCGGTTGTTCTTCCTATTAATTTCATCCGTGATTCAAATACGTTGTATGACGCATGTGTTATTTCATTTGGCTTTGCTCGGGAATCATATAAAATAAATTTACTACGACTTCCTATTTGTTACGCGAATATTTAGAATTTATACGACCCAGTTTTGAAGTTATATCTCGGCAGAGTTCGTGTGTTTCAAGGAATAGCAGCATGCCATATATAAAATAACTCGATTCAGAAATATTCGAACTTTCCATAGAAAAACTTTTATATTGTTACACGTTGTTGTTGTTGTGCGAAACATTTTGAAATTCCATTAACACTACGATGAGAAATTTTTATTATCGATCGAAGGTGAGTCAATATGTTTATTACGCACTACGCGTCGTACGCGGAATAATTATTTAATACAGTGGCTCTTTATTTCTTAACAAGTCCTTTTATAAATATCATCGTAGTTGTAGCTTTCGCTTGAAATTTTTATAATTTTTTCTTTTTACCAAACTTTACATTAACTCGAACGAATTACCAAGAATTAATCGTGAGTTAGAATTAATAAGAAGAGCCAACGAATGTCTATTTTCTTAATGTACATAGATTTAAATTACAAAAATATATGTACTCATTTTTGAGAGAGCAGACACACACACACACACACACACACACACACACACACATCTGAGAATAGACACAGAGTCTTTAGAACAAATATGAATTGCAACAAAAGACATGTACGTACGAAATATATCCAAAGTCTAGCAAGTGAAACGGAGTCAGTCTACTGGCGGCATAACTATAAATATATACCTTTTCCCACACACGTGAAAAAAGCAGCGCACGATTATTGAACATATTTTTCTGTCCAGTTGCCGTAGGGTTTCTTTGTGACAGAAAGTTATATTTAAGTGGCTTCTATACACGTGCTCGTAATGAGGAAGCGGTTCGTTAGAACGAACAAAGAGACAGACAGCCAATGATATACACGCGCGTACACACGTACACACACACACACACACACACACACACACACACACATACATAGTCGTGAAACGCGCGAGCGATGTGGAAATAACGTCACTCTGAAACGGGATTTTCTTCGTCCCTCTGGTGAAAACCAGAATTCAAATACGTATGTTTCCTCGTGCATTCGTTCCATACCCGAAATTACCCACGCGTAGCATTTTTTTTTCTTTCTTATCGAGCATTTAACATTAAGCGGCGAGTAAAATTCCCGCGGTTATTAAACATTTTAAACACAATACAATAATAGTTGGAATTTCTTTGAAGTTTGGAGTCGAAATAGTAATTTCGCATACAAGACAACATGACTGTAATAGAATTTCATTTGTGTGGATCTGACGGCATATAGAGGTTACATTTTTCGTTTCGCGTGATGTTAAATCGATAAATTGATTCACTTGTTTGTTATCATTTAACATTGGAATGATAGATTGAAACAGAGATATTGACGTAGAAAAATGAAAATGGAATAACTTTATAATGCAATGGAGCACGCAAGCTTCTATTTGTACATTTTAACTATTTAAATCACTAAGAATCTGTTGGCCATTTTGATCATTTTTGCAGTTCTAGCATTAATACGTCTCCGCCGGGATATTTGGAACGATAATTGGCCGTGAGAAATATGTATCATTTATTAGTCAGAAGTTTTACAAATAACTGTACAATTTTATTACAAGTTTATCGAGCCTGTCCGATATGATATCATATTTCGATTGACATTTATATTAATCAATTTAAAGATTGAACATCGAATTTAACGTATGCGATACTTTATCAATTATTTCACGGTAAAATGCAATACGTGCATCGTGTATCGTGAAACGGATCATTAACGAGTGTCAAATAGAAATTCTTCCATACAACACATAAATTGACATAGATTCATGAAATTCATCATCTAATTACAAATATGCACGAAAGATTTTCCACGTGAGATTCCACGCGAAAACGATCGATTTCGTGATCGAGTCACGTGTCGTAACCACTCGAGATTATCCAACTTGCACGCATCGTTCCTTTTTTTTTCTTTTTTTTTCAAATTGCAACTGAATTGTGTTGCTTGTATTCAGATAAAACGGAGATAATAGAAACGTTGGAGGAGCCAGGCACACGGCGACACTAGGTTATTTCTAGCGTTATTTGAATAATTGGAATCCTTTCATCGGATTCTCCCATCTCTTGCGATTATATAAAGTTATTCCGAGAAGAAGGTGGATTCAAAAGCAACTGCTTGCTTTGATGATTATTGCTTTGTTATCGATGGATGAGATCAGACGGATGAAACGATGAGAGGACGGCATTTTTGAAAGATAAGAAGGCATAAATCGCTGATAAACTACTTGCTCGAGAAATTATTTTTAAAAAAAATCGTTCGTATAACAGGTGAATGGTTTCATCTTGTTTCAAAAGCTCGCGATGAATTTCAATTGTAATTTTTCTGTCACGTCAGTTGAACTCAGAGAAGCCATTTAAAAAGACAGAAGAAAAAAAAAAAGTGTTGCGAGCGGGGTTATCCTTGTAAAATTTACTTCGGGATTTATCATAGTTCCAAGTTCGACTTTGCAACAAATACGTAGACGAATATGTAGAGGTAATTAATTTACTTTCTATCGGAGGATTGAAAATTGATGCGTGCGTGATGAAATTGAAACTGAAACACTGATAAAAGTTTCACATCCGAGAAGAGGCTCGTGTAAAAAGTGTGATATCTTTCCTTCTTAAATCGAATTATGTATGAATTTTCAATTCGCCGATCTATGCTGCTCGAGGAGAGTCTCAATAAAAGAATGTTTGACCCGCGTGTATCGAAAAATTTACAATAATTAGACATTTTATGAATTTACAAAGTAATTTGTAATAATATAATATTTTGTAAATATTTATAAAAATATAATAATATATTATTATTATATTATGGCAAATAAAATATGGCAGTAATATAAATAAAAGCACGGTATTAATATAATTTATAATAGTATATGGTATTTTACAAATTTATAAGAATATAATAATGTGATAAAATTTACAATAGTTAGACATTTCATAAATTTATAAAGTAATTTGTAATAATATAATACTTTGTAAATATTTATAAAAAATATAATAATAATATATTATGGCAAATAAAATATGATAATAATATAAATAAAAGTATCAGTTGAATAATCGACTAATCCATGTTTACACGTTCTGATTGCAGTGCAAGGACTGAACACACCTGGGAGCGATTGAAAAGCACGTCCCAACACCCCTCCAACTAAAATCACTCGCCTAACCTTTCCCCTGCCCACCTTGTCCTGCCTCTTATCCTCCCCCTCCCTCCGCAAATCTCAAGAAGACATCGCGGGATCTGTGACTCCATTATGGACAGTATGGACTCGAAACCAGTTTTGAACGATGACCCATCGGTCACTCTGACCATCCGCCTGATTATGCAGGGCAAGGTAAGATGTCAATCGCATGATGCTAATTCTGTCTGTTCAATTTCCACCGGAGACATTAATAATAGTGAATTTGAAAAGAAAGAAAGAAAAGAAAAATAGAGAAACTTTATGATACAACAGATTCGTAGATTTTACGAGAAAAATGATTTAAATTTCTCGAAACGCATATTGTTTTATAGCTGTAAAATTTGCAAGAAAAAAAAATTGCAGGTCCAGTGTTAAATTTTTAAGGACTAAACGATTTATTTCGATGTCGTAAATATTTTAATTTCATCGAATTTCGTAGAATTTTGGCCTCCAGCTAATGACACACGGGTGACGAAAAAAAAAAAAATATAAAGCGAATCTGTGGATGCGAGTTATTATCGTTGCATTATGATCGATGCAATGTTATTCGACTGATACAACCAACATCAGATATTTATAAAAATTAATGGAACTAACTAGAATTTAATAACGCGAAATTTTAATTTTTTTTTAAAAATAACATCGATGTTACGATTAAAATTGTTTCGATTATGACACGAAACGCGAAAGTTCCCCATTTCACAGCGTTGGTCCAATTGTTCAAAAAAAATTCTTTTTTCTATATGACTATGTTCATCCAGCTGCTGATCAAATTGCCAGGAATAATTACTGCGTCGTATTCACGGTTTTTTTTTTTGGTTTTTCATTTATAACCCTCTACAAATCGAATATTTTTCTTGACTATAAAAAGATTTATTCAGCAGACAACTTGCAAAAGCAATTACCTCGACATTTCGGAATAGAGGTGATAACTGTTATCAAGAATTATACTGATTAATAAAGAGACATTGCACAACAAGACGTATACGCCATCTTATGGAAAAAAGTTGAATTATTTAATGAAATATCGACATATTAGTACGCGACTTGAAAGTTAATTGGGCTCATAGAGGGTTAAAGTTTCGCAGTAACTTACACTTTAACACTAGAACTACCGACAGTTAAGACGAAGTTATTTCTATCGAAATTATTTTGATTTCTAATAAATAAAAATAAAATGAAATTCATTACATTATTTCTTTAGTTATCGCTGTAAAAGTCATTGCATCGTTGCGGGGAAAAAGTTGTAACATGAAATAGAAATTTCAAAATAAAATTGTACAAACCAGTCATTTTGACTGGTGTGGTAGTTCTAGTGTTAATCACCGCCGTTAATTTATCTGACGTGCGTACACACCAACGCCTACAAGACATTATTAACACATTACTCAGCATTAGCAATTGACAGTTACCCTAGTTTTTTGACTGCATCCTGCTGTGTAGTTATGTAACTCGTCCTATCGGGGGCTTATAATAATCGGCGACAAAACGATAAAGTGAATTTCGTGCAATAATCTAGCGTGTCTAATGACATTTTTCGAAATATAATACCTACCTGAATTATAGTAAAGAAAAAAATTTTCGTTCTTAGATTGTTATATAGTTACATGCATTTTTTACAGTATTATCCTTTTTTTTTTTAAAGTACAATAATAGCTAAAGTTGTAAAAGAGAAGAAAGAAAATCTTCGTTGTTGAATGCAGTAATTATCGAGTAGCGTGACAATACTTTTCGAGGCATAATATAATTTCAAAAATTTTCAATATTATTACAATATTATCCAACTCGTGAAAGAGAAGGATCCTCATCGTTAAGTGTAATAATTTCTCTTTATAATGTAACGTAATATTTTTATTCAAGCACGATATTAGCTAAATAATCTTCAACTTTGAACTTTTAATTTTTGAAACTGAAAAAAGAAGTGAAAGCTCCAAAAATTTAAAAAAAAAAAAGAAGTTTATAATACACGTTCAATTGCGAAGTTTCTTTATGTTCGAAGCTTTGGCAGAGTCAATGAAGAGCAGATAAAAGAAATCGTTTTAATTCCGCTCACGCTTGCGCAATAATTCTGCATAATCTAGCGTGCAAGTATGCGGGTATTTGTTGAATATCGAAAACAAATTGCAGAAGCTAAATCAAAGCTGGATGTAGCACAGTATTGCATAAAAACACGAATTTGTCACTCGTTTTGCGCCCCTACATCGTCGTTATAATTATGATACTTGAGTTATTGAGACGTGTCAATGATAGTTGTCAGGGCTTTGTACTACCGTTCAAAATAAAAGCGAAAATTTGAAATTCCAGTGTTGCTTAAAACACTATCAAACTATTAAAATAGTAAAAATTTATAATTTTTACCGTACTTACTTTGTTGCATTTTTTTTTTTTTTTTTTTTTTTTTTTATTCTGATATCTCTGGTGCGATTTTTATCCTTCACTCGCCGATAATCATTTTCAATGACAGATAATTGGTCTCAGCGAGAGAATTATAAATTTTGCAGTATATCTGCAGTTTCTCAGACTCTCGAGTCTCGTTAAATGGAAAAGTCGAGCCTTGGCTAATTCCTATATTATTTTAATCACTTTTAATCGGTCGACAAGAAAATTACATAGATAGGTATACACACACTTTGAATTCAGACGTCAATAAATAGAGAAATTATAAATTCCACGATCGTATCGACATGTTTTTTGCTATTTTTCAGTTACATTCGCAATGTTCTGATACAGAAGTCACAAATTTCCTTAATATAAATCATTCCTTAAACTTCTGAAAATCTGAAAATCTGAAAATTCCACCAAAGTTTCTGCATTTAATTCCGACATTTCTCAATCATCTTCGACCAATTGGTTACTTAGGAAATTCTCCAGTCTAATGTAGTTGTGTAAAAAATGTAACGCTTTGATCTCCGAATGCCGATGAACATGGCGAACATTAAATTCCGCGAAACGCTGTATTAAAAAGTTTGAGGTAGTATCGGGGAGTATGAAAGCAATTAGATAACACGTTATATTTAGCTGAAATCAACTCGGAAATGAAAGCGTTGCAGTGTACGGAAATAAAAAAAAAAAAAAAAAAAGGAAAAGAAACGTAGATAATTCTTATCTTTTTCGTACTGCAATCTCGCAGAATGGGAAAGAAAACGTGGAAAGATCGTAGTAAGAAACTCAGAAATCTCCGGGCACGTTTTACTTTTCAACATTCAGTAGTTTATCTTGGAATTTTTCACTGTACCTGCATTTTGCAATTTTTTTCAACGTACAAGTTACAATTTTGCGCAATCGTCAATATATCAACATTTTACAGGTTCTTCGTTAAGGATCATTTTCTCTGTTTTCTTTTTGTTTTCAGTTTTGAAACAAACGGTAGTATCTGTTGTAAGATTTTTGCTGTGAGACGAGGCTCTCTATGTTTCATTGTTGAGATAATAGAACGCTCGATGGTTGCTTGTCTCTTGCTCGAATTCCAAGGGAAATCAAGAGCGCGAGCAATGTCTGCACCCGCATGCTTGTGTATGCCCGGTACGACGGATTTCTGCAGATCCGTGTGCAGAATTCCGGAAACCATACCGAAAGATCGTCATTAACGTCTCCCTCCAGTCTGCGATCCTTCGAAATATCCCGCAGCCACTCTCCCCCTCTCTCGAAGAATATTTCCATGCCGGAATCCAAAGATGAGATGTAGGCTTTGTGTCAGTGTTGTGTCGGCACTCGATTTGTGGAAATTTGATTTCGACGATTCTATCGAAGAAATTGGGGACGCGAAGGCGGCAGGCTCGTGCAAATATTGCAACACTCGCCGCCGGTACATGCGAATTTTCGTTTCGAGAGTTTTTTTGTAGGAACAAATATAATTCACGGAATTTTGTAATTTTTTTTTTTTTTTTTGCTTTCGTGCAAATTCAAGGAATTCAGAACGCACGAGCGGATAGATTTGGGTAAATATTTCGACGTTCGAAAAAAAAAAAAAGAAAAACGTAGGAATTTGTTTTTGGGGGATTTTATTTAGGAGGATTAGAATTCAAGAGCCGATGAATATATCTGCGAATTTTCGTTTCGAGAGTTTTTTTGTAGGAACAAATATAATTCACGGAATTTTGTAATTTTTTTTTTTTTTTTTGCTTTCGTGCAAATTCAAGGAATTCAGAACGCACGATAGATTTGGGTAAATATTTCGACGTTTAAAAAAAAAAAAAAAAAAGAACGTAGAAATTTGTTTTTGGGGGATTTTATTTAGGAGGATTAGAATTCGAGGACCGATGAATATATCTGGATAATTTCAATTTTCGTGGAAAATTCGCTTTCGAGGATTTGATTTAGGAAATGACAATTTAATAGCGGATTCGGATAAACGTTTCGACATTCGGGTGTGTGGGAATATATGATGTGTGCTTTCGAGAATTTTATTCCGGAGATTGAAATTCAAGAAATTCAGCTTTGATTAAATATTCAATTTGTAGGAAGGATTTTCAGTCAGAGAGTTCAAAGACCACGCAGATTTGGACCACAAATATCAATATTTCAACGTTCGACATATGCGGATTTTTATCTTTAGGATATTGGAATTCAGAGTAGCTTTATAAGAATATAAATATAAGCAGAATATAAATATTTCAGTATTCAGTTTGCGGAAAATTCGCTTTCGAGGATTTGATTCGGAGTTCAAGGGCTGATTTGGATAAATGTTTCAACATTCGGAATGCAGAAATTTGCATTCGAGGATTTTATTTCCGAGCATCGAAATTCAGGGAGCGGCTTTGAGCGAATGTTTTAGCTCAACTCGCTCTCGAGGACTTGATTTCGATAGTCAAGTTTTGATTCTCGGTTTAAGGACAGATTTGAATGAATATCTCGACGCGCTTTTGGAAATTCTATTATTTTGGAAACCGAAATTCAAGCTCCGCGTTTGAATAAACGTCGGCATTCAGTTTATGGATATATTTGCTTTTTAGAACTTTAAGAAGCGAAGGATGGTGTTAATAATTGAATAATAGTACAGTTGCAAATGCGAATTATTATTTGCGAACTTCATGCGGGTAACTTTGTTACGAACGTCTTAAAACTCAAAATATTCAAATTTGCATTTTGGAAGTTTGAAGCGGAGGATAGTTTAAAAACGTATATTTTGAAAACTTTGTTTCTGAAATTAAGATGTAGGAGTAGCTTTGTATCAAATATTTTAGAATCAAAGATATTGAAATTTGCTTTCATTTCGCAAAGTTGCCAAGTTTTCACTTGCGCGGCCTAGAAATGGGAATTTTCACAATTCGAATGCTTCACACTGCAAATTTCGATCGTTAGAAAATACTGGCTTCATTTTGAAAATTAGTACTGGAGGACAGTTTTAATAATGTATAACATACAGAAAATATCCTCGATATAAAATTATTTTGAAATAGAAATTCCCGAAGTATTTCCGTTTAAAAATTAAAATTCAAAATTCATTACGTATATTCTGAACTTCGAGGTGATTAATTGTTGAACGAATTGATTGGCTTCGGTCTAGATATTCGAGTTTAATTCGAAACTTGGACTTTTGGACGTCTTCTATGTATCAACGATTCAAAAATATCAATCGCGTGGATTGGTACACCTTTACAGACTTTCGTTTCAAACAAAAGTGACGAATTTTTCCCCGGTCGCACAAGTCGGCTCATTCAGTCTACCAGCATGAAAATTAGTTCCCACTGCAACGAACCATAAAGAAAAAGAAAAAAAAAATTTATTGGTATACACATACACCTAATATGGGTATTGTGGCCGCGGCAGTCTCAACGCAGTGGAGGGGATAGCGCTGATGGAGAGTGGGGGGTGCGAGCCGCCAGTTAGCAACCTCTGATTTAAAAAACAGTTTTCCACGCGATCAATCGTTTCGAGAATATCTCAACTCGTAGGTCTCTCGATAGGTGACTCAGCCGATCTGTATCTATATCTACGACACACGCGTTACAAATGTTCAGATCCCATATTGATGACCATTCATCCGTCAGTCGCGTGTATTCGCCGACGTTGTAATGTTCGAAGGGTTAAACGAATCATCGATCGTAGGCCACGCTGAGAGGCCAATTACAATCCGGTGCGGCTGTGTGCACGCGGAGTTATTTTCGGACGGTAATCCAAGTCCGACCGAAAATACCGGCCCTCCTAAGTGTCGGACGCGAGAGAATGAATAAAAGAAAAAAAGAGAAAAAAAAAGGAAGAAGAAGAAAATCGTAATTGTCGAAGCCCCGAATACGCGACGAGGATAGAGGCTCTCGCGGACTGTCTTGGCTCGCGTCACCGGTTTTAAATCCGTGGTGTTCGTCGCTCGTCGATCCACCTTTTACACAATCTCTCTCTCTCTCTCTCTCTCTCGCTGTTTCCTTTCCGACAGTTATCCTCGCGTGTATTTATGAGACACGGTCCTTTCGTCACGTTCGCGGCCAGCTTTTCCTACACCCGGAAGTCGCGTCTTCGAGCGACCCTTGTTACGCTTTGCCATCAGCTCTTTCGCCTTTTATTGGCTTCGGCCGATTTCCGGATCGTTCTCATCTTCGTTCTCTGTCCAATCTTTTTCGTCGTCTCTATGTAGGTACACGCGCGACGATTCGAAGAATATAATCCAACAATTTTTGTCAGCGCCATTGTCCTCTCTTGGATCGTTTTCACTGTGTTAAAAGAATTTTTTTTTTTTTTTTTTTGTTTGTTTTGAGAAGGAAACGAAAACGTATGATTGTAGATCAAATTTATTGTCTCCGTTGAAAGAGGGAAAAAAACAATAAATTTTAAAAGCTATATGAAATTTAGAACGATTTTCGATAGAGTTTATTGTTCGTTGAAAGAGAGAAAACGAAGTCAACAAATTCCGCGAGTGATGTTGGGTTGACGAGAGAGGCTGAACCGGAAACGAAGCAAGCGAGAGATATCGCGGTCGATTTGCTTTTTTCGCCGTGGCTGTCGTGTGCTATCCATGACCCGAGTCAATAATAAATCGGTTAGCGCGCGTGCCAAGATGCTCTCTCTCTCTCTCTCTCTCTCTCTCTCTCTCCGTTTCACCATTTCATTTTACTTTATGTACTCGACATAGATTCACTTTTTTAATCCGAGATCGAGGCGGGTCTCCTTCTCCTTCTTTTTCTAAGATTGAATGCAAAAATGAAACATCTCTGCCGAAACGCAGATTTATTAATAGAAAGACACAGAATACGCGAGAATGTACGGTATACAAAAACAGGTTTGAATATATGTTGTTTTCAATTTATCTCTTAAATAACATGCAGTTGAGTTGGAAAATTTTTCAACTTTTTTCGATCCTGAGAAACTTGAAAAACCATTCGGGCCAGGGACTTGAACGTTTCATTCACCGCGCCGGAAGGAAGAGTCAGCTTGGAAACTTTAAAACTACGAGAATCGTAGGCGCTGTGTTTCGGCTGTGTTCGGTGGAGAATGTATCCGGCGATAGAACTCGAAATTGCTCTCCCCGTATCCTGGGTCTCTATCCATTTTGTTCTGCCGGGCGGTTTCGCCCGGGCAATATAACCGAGCCGCCGCGTGTAAAACTCGCGTAATCCTTTCGTCGTCGTCGTTCTCCGCTGGATAATATCGCGACTCGAGAGGGATGAATGTGCGTAGAGATCGAGACCGTGTGGAAGTGTTGAACGCACGAGAGGTGCTCGTTTATTCGAAACTGTTCCCGCGTTTCGTGGTGACTGTCTGGTGTGCGAGGCGAAAAAAAGTGGAAAATCCGTGTCGAAGAAGTTGAAAATGAAAGACGTGATTTCGGGCTTCAGTTATTGAATTATTCTCTTTTATATTTTAATTGATACTTACTTCAAACTATTTTAGTTATTTTCTTTTGTGTTTTAATTCAAACTTAGTTCAAACTATTCCAGTTATTTCCTTTTGTATTTTAGTTCAAACTTACTTCAATTACTATTTCAGTTACTTTCTTTTGTATTTTAATTTAGTCCAAACTATTCCAGTTATTTTCTTTTGTATTTTAGTTCAAACTTACTTCAAGTTATCCTAGTTATTTTCTTTTGTATTATAGTTCAAACTTACTCAAACTATTCCAGTTATTTTCTTTTGTATTATAATTCAAACTTACTTCAATCTTACATCAAATTATTCTAGTTATTTTCTTTTGTATTATAGTTCAAACTTATTTCAAACTTAACTCAAACTATTCCACTTATTTTCTTTCTATTTTAATTCAAACTTACTTCAAACTACCCCAGTTATTTTCTTTTGTATTATAGTTCAAACTTACTTCAATCTTACATCAAATTATTCTAGTTATTTTCTTTTGTATTATAGTTCAAACTTACTTCAAACTTAGTTCAAACTATTCCAGTTATTTTCTTTTGTATTATAATTCAAACTTACTTTAAACTTAGTTCAAACTATTCCAGTTATTTTCTTTTGTATTTTAGTTCAAACTTACTTCAATCTTACATCAAATTATTCTAGTTATTTTCTTTTGTATTTTAGTTCAAACTTACTTCAAACTACCCCAGTTATTTTCTTTTGTATTATAGTTCAAACTTACTTCAATCTTACATCAAATTATTCTAGTTATTTTCTTTTGTATTATAGTTCAAACTTACTTCAAACTTAGTTCAAACTATTCCAGTTATTTTCTTTTGTATTATAATTCAAACTTACTTTAAACTTAGTTCAAACTATTCCAGTTATTTTCTTTTGTATTTTAGTTCAAACTTACTTCAATCTTACATCAAATTATTCTAGTTATTTTCTTTTGTATTTTAGTTCAAACTTACTTCAAACTATTTCAGTTACTTTCTTTTGTATTTTAATTTAGTCCAAACTATTCCAGTTATTTTCTTTTGTATTTTAGTTCAAACTTACTTCAAACTATTTCAATTAATTTAGTCCAAACTATTCCATTTATTTTCTTTTGTACTTTAGTTCAAACTTACTTCAAACTATTTCAGTTTTCCTGTTTTAAATTCGGCAACCATCCTAGAACTTTTGATAAGTTGAAATCGGAGGGTGGCAATCGCTGATCTTTATTTTTGAGAAATAATATTTACAATTTCAATAATAGTGTAGCTTTCGTTCCGATGGTGTCGATTGCGTATTTCTGAAACGATAAAACTGTCATTAATCTTCGAATAGCGGATAGTTTTGCAGCGATCGAATTTGATCTTTTTTTTTTTTTTATTTTTCTTCCTTTCACGTGACTGGAAGTGAATTTTTATGTTAGATTTCTTTTTTACCGAATATTTCACTCGTATAACAATTGAAAGGACAAATATGTTTACAGATATCATATTTATACTTTACTATTACAGATAGTAATAAAATAATAAAATAATAATCATAATATTATAATCGTACAATTATTCCTATTTTATACTCAAATTATCTGAACCGAGGCGTAGATTATGTAAAATGTTCCGGTTTTTCAAAACACCGATCCTTGCACGCGGCGATACCGATTTTTCCAAT
The DNA here is from genome assembly GCA_032399595.1 of Tetragonula carbonaria. NCBI lineage: Eukaryota > Metazoa > Arthropoda > Insecta > Hymenoptera > Apidae > Tetragonula > Tetragonula carbonaria. The sequence goes on along the minus strand of JAUCRC010000015.1, from coordinate 6,630,678 downwards.
CTACCTGTGGAAAATTAAAATAACTGGAAACACAGTATGGCGTTATATGTCACGTTGTTCAGTTTCGTTCAATTTTTTAGTCAATTTTGTAGTCGCTCTATTATATTTATTCAACGACCACAGTCAAACTATTTTTATACGTTTCATCATCATGCGCAACATCATGATTATCTCGCGAGTCACGCGATCTCTGTTAAAAAGTTCCGTGAAAAGAGCCGAGATAATAGCGAAAATTTATTTATAATTTCGAATTATCGAATGTCACGGGGGGATAATTATAATCAGCGCCCGTACTCTGATTCGTATTTAATTCTCAATTGGCTCGGTGAAACATTGGTTGCGTAATCGTTATTGTGATGGTCGATCCGTCGCCGATGAAAAAGTGAAAAACCGAGGGCATGCTTCGTCGCGCTCGAGCGATGAATTCGTAACACGAAACGGGTAAGATGACGATTTTAATCTGTTTCGAATTAAAACGAACAGGCGACGAGTTTGCAGCAATGTCTGTTGAAATTGATCGAATTATCGATTTCGTTTCACGAGATAACAATTTTCTTCTTTTTTTTTTCCTTTTTTTTTTCTAGCACGAGTATTCGTTTGTCTCTTTCTTTTGGGAAAGTTTAAGCGTTCGAAAATTCACACGCGTGCGTAAAGAAATATCCACAGTGGACTGTTAATTATGTTTCCGAGGATTTTCTTAAAATTTCTTTCAATTGAAGACGAATATATTCGTCGTCGAAGAAAATGAAATACCTACCTAGTGGAATTTGTTATAGTTTAATTTAAATTTGCAGTAGATGTATTTATTCCGAGCTTGATTTTGTTTACGCGCGCTATAATTAAGATATTTATTCGCCAAAAAAGAAAAGAAAAAAAACTTTCTTAAAGAATTCATTAAAGAGTTAATTACAATGTTTATTAAATAAGTTTCTACTTAAATTCTATTTTTTCTTTTTTTTAATTCAGTTCGTAAAAATATGAAATCCTTTCAAAAATTTATCAAAGAGTTAATTACAATATTCGCTAGATAAATTTCTATTTAGATTCCATTTTTGCACGATTTTCTGATAAGTTGTCGCCGTCGTTTTTACCTCGCCGTTGTTACACATTCTTTGAGAAAAATTCTCGTCCAGACGGGCGACGAGAAATTTAATTAGATTCACTGTCGGTTCACTTCATTTTTCATGATGCGAGGCGTCGTTTGTAAAATTCGTTTTTTTTTTTTCTTTCTTCTTTTTTTTTTTCTATTAAGAAGGCTTTCACATAAATGAAACGGCCCGCGTAATCGAATGACACAAGCTGTGAAAAGGGAGCTTAAGTGCTGTCGTAGGTTTCGAAATTTTCAAATTTCGTTTCGGCGAGAGAATCGATTCGTCGATCTTCGAACGTTCCCGAGAAAAGAGTTAAAAGTTGGAAAATTCTCGAATCGTTAAAATAATTCGATACGCGAATGATTTATCACCGTTGCGATGCAATTTTAACAGGCGATTTTCGTGCAATTTGTAATTTTAACAAGAGTAACAAGACCAAAAGTGGAGCCTCAAAAGAGGGAGAAGAATTACTTATAACACGGAATCTGAGAATTTTGAAACAGATCCCGAAGATTGAGGTCGAAACGAAAATCAGACGAAATTAAGTGCTATTTAAATGTATAGTTAAATTAAATTAAACAAGTTAACGAGTTATCAGCGAGACAACAATGGAGAAATTTATATATGTATATATATATATATATATATAAATTTCTCCATTGTTGTCTTGAATTTTGAAACAGATCCCGAAGCTTGAGATCGAAACGAAAATTAGACGAAATTAAATGCTATTTAAATGTATAGTTAAATTAAATTAAACAATAACGACAGATATCAGCAAACAATGGAGAAATTTATATATATATATATATATATAAATATGATAAATATATATATATATTTATATATATATATATTTATCATATATATATATATATAAATTTCTTCATTTTTGTCTTGAATTTTGAAACAGATCCCGAAGCTTGAAATCGAAATGAAAATTAGATGAAATTAAGTGCTATTTAAATGTATAGTTAAATTAAATTAAACAAGTTAACGACAGGAGGTTATCAGCGAGACACCAATGGAGAAATTTATATATAAATATAAAATATAATAATATAAATAATATAATGTAATAATATAAAATATATATATATATATATAAAACGTGAAGAAAAGAAAAAGGAACATAAGAAAGAAACTCGGTTGGAAAGCGTGAGAGGGCGTCGGCGGAACAGGCCGATTCGCTGCCGAATCTGACCGGCTGCCAAGAATTTGAACTTCCTTCCCTCTTGCCGATCCGGCAACCTTCCATTTCTATTTTTTCGCCGATGAATAAATCGCACAATGCATCGTTAGGCTACCGGAGGGTTTCGCAACCCGATAAACCCGTGGACGATCTTTCGAAAACGATCGGTCGAAGAAGTCACGACGATCGACGTGCAATCGAAAATCGTGCAAACGAAACGAAGTTCGAGATCAATAATTCGCACAGTTCGTTTCAATACTAAATGCAACACGTAATTAATTATATCGTATTAAACACAATTCACCGTCGTTCGAGAAACCGGAGCTCTTCTCGATGTTTTTCGAGAAACAGATAATCATCGACACTTTGGCCTAATCTGCTCACGGCAGAGACAAGAGAAGTTATCGGAGCAATTATCGGAGAAAGTTAAATGAATCCTTGGCAAGTGTGTTCCGACGACACAGAAAGAAATCTGAACTCTCTCGCAAGAGCGTGAGAGACAGATCTCGGAGAGGACAAAAGACACAGGGGATGAAGATGGTATTCGGACGATTTCACGATCTATTACGAGCCCATTACCGTGTCGAAGTTCACCTGTTCGCCGCGCGTTGCGTCTCTCTCTCTCTCTCTCTCTCCCCCCTCCCCCTCTCGAAATCCGATTGCCACCGTCTGGATCGGTAATTAATTGTCGGCACGGGCGGTGCTCGCGGCACCAGCAATTAATGTCCGCCGTCTTAGCAATTAATCGTCCCTGGGTAGACGTCGAACGAGCCGCCTGGCCCTGTTCGAAAACGTCTTTTTGTGGCGGGCATTGTGTGTTACTCCGCGACCTGACACATCGGGTGACTCTGGCACCGGAAACGCCTCCGAAAGACGCCGAAGAGCCGCCACAGTGATCTCCTTGCCCCTTCCACGAGAGAACGCTGATGTTCGTGTCGGAATAGACGTTCGCTTCTTCGAGCGAATTCGATCGCAGACGAGAGAGAAGGGTGAATTAAATAATTAATTTGTCGCGCGATTCTTCGTTCTTTCTTTTTCTGTTTCATGTTTGAAGAATTAAATAGAATAGTGTAAAGAAGTGTATCGAGAAAGCGTATTTTTTTTTCGAAAATTAATTCGTCTCGCGTTCAAATCGAACGAATCGAGCTGCAAGATGTGTTTCGTTTCACTCGATTCGTTCGAAGTCAAATAATTAATGATCTTCTTCTCGCTTGCAATCGGTGTTAGCGATGTTTCACACGTACTGTCGGAAAAAAAAAACAAAGTAAGCAACAAAACTAGCTTTTCGCACGCTAGTTTTATTTTATTGTGTTTTTTGAATATTTTCTGTGTTTTTTTCCCCCGTAAATAAACAGTAAAATCCTTCGGAACACGTTTATCCTTGAACGCGAATCGTTCGAATTGAATGCAAAGTACACAACACGAAATGAAAAGCTTACTTTATTCGATCGGACAAGTAGTAAAATAAATTATCTTCGATTACACAAGTAAAATTAATTAAATTAGAAACAAATAACAAAGACAAATTGTCTTCAAATAGATCGACGTCTAACTAAACGAGACGATGCGTTATTAATTTTCTAATCTAACTAAATATATAATAGCTTTTGTGATGGTATTTTGTGTTCGAATTGTGCGCGGTTAGATCTGTGACACACAGATGAAAGAGGAACAGAGTGAGAGAGAGAGAGAGAGGTGAATTTGGAATTGTTTTCGGAATTAAATTTGAGGTTGGAGTGGCCTCTCTATTATTGGGATAGACCAAGTTGGACCCGCGACGAAGAAAGCGAGAGGAGGAGTATTTTCAGAATCGTTTAGGATCGTAATCTGATTCTGTTATAGGGTATGTGCAGTTGAGATTCATGTGCGAGGCGTGGCTTGCGAGGAATTGTTGGAATTGGCGTTCTGATGGCGACCGAGAGATATTGTCATCGAGATATTCTAGTTGTATGATTCTTCGCGAAATGCTCTTTTCCTCGGCGCGACTTTTTATTTAAACAGTCAATACTTTTATTTAAAGTAGAAAGACACGACGAGCTTCTCTGAATAAAGTTTCGTTAAATGACACTGTAAAAATGTAAATTGTTTTTTTTTTTTTTTTTTGTTGTCAGTAAAATTTAGGTGTTTTCAGATGTAAATGAATATCTAATTAAAATAATAACACAAAAGTATGCTTTCCCGTAAAAATTGCACTGCATTCTCTGCGAAGTTTTCTTAAAATTCTGTAAAATTCTTGGCACAACTTTTTGCTAAATGATAATAGAATAATAAAACGTAGATGTTCTCTAAATATGACTTTTATTAAATAGAAAAATGTACGTTCTTCTTGGTTTCTCGTTAAATTTTCGCCAAATTTTTATTAAATGATAGTACAGAAATACACTTTTGTGTAAAAAGAAATTTCCCGCATTGTTTCTTTTTTTTTCTTTTTCTTGTGAAATTGTTTTCTGTATAAAATCAATTTTCGTTGATCCTTTATAAAGATTATAACTTTTATCAAATAATAGTAGTAAAATAATCGTACAAGTGCAAATTTGCCACGAGTCTATTGATCTTTTTTAAATCATTAGAAATTATTTGAGAATCCATTTGACACGACCAGGGACACTGCCATTGTACGAGCATTCGCTTAGTATTCAATTCCGAACGAAGGAGTAGAATTTGAAACTGATTTCCTGGATTGAACTCGAGATTAAAATGGAATTTAAAATTCCAGCGATCGTAATTTCTTTCTAAACTAAATGGAAATTAATTTCTCAAATTTACATTGAAAATTCAATCAAACGTTAGAAAACTGCTTCGACTGGTTTCTAATTGCTTCGACTGGTTTCTGTTTGTTAACCGCGATATAATATCATTGTTATTAGGATATCATCGAAATATGTTGGATTTCTCTGATTAAGGAATCGTAATTGGAATCGTTTGCTGAATTCGAGCAGATCGAGATTGTCGTACAATCCCTGTTATTAAATTATGTGCAACCGGCTGTTAGAGTCGTTGTGTGTATACGTGTGTGTGTATGTTTAACACGCAGAGTTCTGCGGCAGCCAGAGGAAAATTAATCTTCTGTTGTTCGAATAAATATGTACGTGGTTTTCTGATTGTTTCATTTGGTCGCAAGGATATCGAAGAAATGATATAATTGTTAATAAAAACTGGAATTTATAATGAAAAATTTCGAACTGGATGTACATTTTCCGAGAGAAAAATTTTATTATTACATACAAGAATTTATCGACGTCTCTTTGTAATAGTAATAAATCAAGTTGAATATCAATGTTTTTCTGATAACAAGTAAAACGTGATTCGAGATGAATACGAAATGGTTGTATAATAGTTTAAAAAAAAAAAAATTAAATTTGTCGAGCAAAGAATATTTATATTATTCGTCGAAATGTACGTGGGCACTTGCATCACGTCCAGTGAATTTCTGCAAAGCTTCAGCAGCTTTAGAAAGCTCATCTCGCCGAGAATTAATTATAAAATGAATAAAGAGCTCGAGGTCGACGAAGGTATAAGTATATCGAAAAGGGTATTATGGTACTAATAGATCGATAAATTATTCAAGTTGAAACTGGAAAAATTGATATTGAAATATATCCGTTGAATGTTCGTCGGGTATTTAAGATTAAATACTGCTAATTAAGCGACTCGAAACTTCGCGATATCGTTTCGCGGAAATCTTGGGAAATTTTCGCGATTTTCTCGATACTTTGAGCCTTCCGGGCCTCCTTTGTAGTTGAATTTTGTCAATTTTTCTAATTATTACTCCCGTCGCTAATAAATAAGAGAATACGATTTTTGAAAATATGATTTTCACGGCAGTAAATTAAATTTTTATTTGTAATTTTTCTCCCAATTTAATTCTCTTCTTTTTAACTTTCAATTCAATTTTTATTTTATACGTTAAAGGTTAGAAGTACCGCATTATATATTTGTAATTCTTATCTTAATTTAATTCTTGTATTTTCAATTCGGCTTTAAGGTTGCAATTACTGTGCTGTATATATTTTAATTTATTTCTTACATTTTTACATTCAACATCTCTGCTTTTCATTTCACTTTTGCATTGAATTTTATTTTCTTATTGTTAACATCAAATATTTAATTCGGTTTCAAGGTTGAAATCACTGTACTGTACATGTTTTAATTTATTTCTTACACTTTTGCATTCAACGTCTCTGCTTTTCATTTTACTTTTGCATTGAATTTCATTTTCTTATCGTTAACCTCGAGTAACCAAGAGTAAAAGGGAGAATTCGTACGATTCTTTCGACGAAAATTCGCAGCGTTTAACTTTCAAGTTGCAGTCGAGAACATCTCGCAAAGTGTTTCGTGCATACGCAAACGCGTGTATCTAATTATTGAAGAGCTGATCTTCTGCGTCCGCGTCTTCGTTTAATTCGCGTAATAAATACTTTACATGCTTGTTTTCCCATTAACGTGACGAACCTTTTAACGTGCAGAAATAGCAACGACAAGATGATCTCAGGTACGGTTACGTTCAATTTACAGGAAGAAGTCACGCAAGTCTGTTCTTTTTATAAGTACAGTATTAAAAGATAATGTGTGTCAGCGTTTACGTCGTTACTCGAGATGATAATAGTTATTATAATTTTAACAAAACGGAGAGAGAGAGAGAGAGAGAAAGAGACCCGTTTTTCAACCAATTTAACGACGAACGTTCCTCGTTCGCCGCTTCGCTGTCTAAAGCTTTTTATCTCGGTACGAAGTAAAATATTCTTCACTCGAGAAACAGAATTAATAAAGTATTTATCCAGTTGCAATTTAAACATCGTAATCCCATTGATTTCGAGAGTATATTAGACTTCCAATAATTATTGTTTCCTTATGAAGATTATAGAGGAAAGTTATTAATCATCGTTTCACGATTTCAACGAAATCTCTGTCGTTTAAAATCCAAAATCGAAAATCGAGCAGGTTGTCTCTCGTTGAAGCACGCTGAATAATAAAAATCGTAAGAAAATGTCTCGTTTGCATGTTCCAAAAACTCGCGTCAACGACAGGTATTTCAGTGAATAATTATTTCGTACAAAGTGCTACCTAAACATTTAACAGAGTCTTCTCGATATCACGTCTGAACGATGTTTCAATTGAATCAAAATCCTAATCCTTTGCAGAACTGTTTGAATTTCCAAAAATTATAACTTCACTCGGATTGAGTAAGAAAACACGTGTTCCTCGCTTACATCAGATCATTAAAATCTATCACCAACGATATATTTAAATTAAATCGAAATCACTTCTCGTAAAATTTCTGAAATTTAATTTGAACCTAAAAAAAGAAAAAAACGTGGTATATAATAATATAACATACTATAATACGATACGATAGTATCACCTAACAAAACGTCTCGGTACATTGGCGATCCCCAGAGCGCATTTCGTGTCTTGTGCAACGAGAATACATTCCCAAAACCTATTACTCCGTTTCCTGCAAAAAGCATCCCTCCCTCTATGCATCGATCTCTGAAAAGTCCTAGGAAACCAGCTCGAAACTTTCCGATTCCGAATAATAGTGCCAATATTCCTGGGGATTCGACATTGAAATCGTCTCGCGTCGCTTCGAAGAAGCGTTCTTTGGCTACTAACAATCACAGCTCTCGTCTTTTATCCTCTCTAACACTGTGCCCCGCTTTTAAGCATATCTTGTGCATACTTGTACGTGTACTCGAATGTACAGGCTGAACCTGTTCGAATTTACACGATTCTGCACGCAAAAATATACCAAAAAGAGAAAAGAATAATTTAGGACTTCGTTTGCGAGAAAATCGAGTTTTTAAAATTTTCTGTAACTAATCGAAAATTGAAGAAGAAACAGCTGTTATGATATTTTATCGACGTGTCATTACACGAAGATCGAAAGAGCTATTTGTGAGAACGATCGGGAGCAAGTTATCCGAAGCTGCGAAACCCTGCCGATCGCTTAGAAATGCAATTGTCACAAGTCTGTCCACTTCGATTGAATTGTTAATGTTGTTTTTTATGTAGAACATTTTGCATTACATGATGTTATAATGTTCTACATTGTGACAGTATCAGTGTCTCAATTGTTTCAATTATTATCAACTTGTGCGTGGAAATATTTTGTGTATCGCGATACGCAACGTGATATTCTGTATTATAATAATACGTACTGAATCGTTATTAAATTGTAATATATTACGAACAAAATTTCTTCTACACCCAGCCATCGATCACCATCGTTGTTCTCTCGCGGAAAACCGGCACACCCTGTAGAACGTGGAATGGCGCGTGGAATATCCTTTACGCGCACGTATCCGATACAGGGACGTCGGTGTTCGTGCTGAAGTGCACCGCGGAAATTATTGCACGTTTCTGCATATCTGGATGATGCTCTCCGCTCTTCTGCATATAGGGCTCTTTCCACGGAGCGGTCGAGCGGGGGTGGCTGGCTCTCTTTATCCTATCGGTGGTGCACCCTCCGCTCGACACGAGCCACCCTCTTGAAGGGTTTCCCTCTCACTCTCGGCCCCCTTCTGCTCTCCTTCTGCTTTCTCCTAGCTGCTGCAAACCATCACCATCCCCCTTCTCTCTCTCTCTCTCTCTCTCTCTCTCTCGCGGGAAGTACTTCCACGACAAATCTCGTTACAGCCGGCGTTTTTCTGCCCCGATGGCGACGCCGACTGACAGAGATGGGGCTTCTCGTTTTCTCTTCGTTCCCTTTGAACGACGAGAGTCGAAATTCGGGACTGGATGAATCTGTCGACCGTGTGTGTGTGTGTGTGTGTGTGTGTTTCTTCTTTAAGCTCCTCGAGCGTCGAGCGAAAGAGGGTTGTTTTCCTTGGTTAATTTCGCGTTAGGTTAGAATTTCAGAGGGAGGAGAAATTGAAATATTGGAATATTTATTTATTTCATTGGAATATCCGTTCGATTCGAGCGTGGAACGAATATCCGTAGTGGTATTTGAATTTACAGACACGTAAAATCCATTATCTCTCCAAAGTTCTCGTCTTTATTTTTTTCTTTTCTTTTCTTTTCTTTTCTTTTCTTTTCTTTTCTTTTCTTTTCTTTTCTTTTCTTTTCTTTTCTTTTCTTTTCTTTTTTTGAATATTGAATATCGGGGAATATCGAAAATTTATGAACCGAGGATATTGGACTAGTAGGAACAAGCTCAGGATATTGGATAATTGTAAAGCGTTCGGTGTTGTATACGTAGTCGTGATTTTATGATATTAAGGAAAGGTTTCATTTACAACAGGCACGGGTTATAATAATAGACAGATTTTTAGTAAAGTACTGTAAAATTGTGCTTATTTTCGACATTCGTAACAATCATCTACTCGTTTTTCAATGTAATTACATGTAATGTTAATTAAATGTAATTGAACTTTATAAAATCATTTAACAGGGCATTGAAGGACATTTTAATCTTCACATCAAAGGAAATCTATTCACTCGATGTCAGAAAAATTCGACAATCACACGCCTACTCTGTTTTACAAATCTCACGTGTAAAGTCTGATCCGTGTTCTTAAGTAACAGCTCGTTCAACGCTTAAAAGCCATGCGAAGCCTTTCTCGTGCAGCGAAGGTTTCCTCGTGAAATTAAACAGGACACTTACGCTAACGAGCTTAACGCGTTATCGACAAAAAAGAGTCCATATCAAAATGGAGTCGCGTTCGCTGCGGCATGAATAATTCCTCCACTTATGAATTATTCTCGTTGCTTCGTTCTCGATCCTCGGTATCTTCGTTGCAGTCTTACGTGAAGTTGAAATCTATTCTTGATTTTTTTTTTCCACTAGTTTTCGATAGAAAGAAAAAAAAAGGTTTTATCAACTACTCATTTTTCAGCTGAAAAAAGAAACGAAGAAAGACAATTTTTCGTGTTCTTTTTTTTTTATAAATGAAACGACACGCTAATGAATCCTATATTTCATTTTTACATTATTGTATTTTATATATTTTTTTTTTCACAAATGTTAACAACACTCGATCCTTAAATTTGTAATGTGAAACTCCGGTAACGTTCGCTTGTGAAATGTTTCTTTTCTCCAGTTCTACTTTCTCGACGACAGGAATAATACTAACTTCTACAAAAAAAAAATAAAAAAAGTACATTCATCCTCGCTGTTTAATTCAACTCGCGAGTTCAACACAACAAATGAAAAGGGGTGGTTGCCAGTGACGAGAATGAAAAAGTGATAAAACACACCGTGTCTCTCTCTGAGAAACTCTCTCTGTTTCTTTTCTTTTCGACGATGGCAATGTCGCGGCCCTCGCATGTTGCAAAATAGCCGGTTCGGAAGACTCGCGAGCGAGTAAACGGACACAGAGAGCGGCACAAGCACAAGTGTCTTTCGCGCGAAATAAATACGTCTGGCCGTGTTTTTTGGCCAGGGAAGAAGCATTATGTCTGCGAAGAGAATATGCACGACTCTCGGGCTCGTAGGACAGGATAGGCCCTGGATAGTGGCCAGGGACGTCGGCCAATCGCTTCGTCCAATGCGAATTATCATGATTCCATTATCCTTTCAATGGTACACACACGGGCCGTCGTCTCGCGCAACTGTTCATCCTCTTCGTATTTTTCCTTCTCCTTCTTCTGCTTCTTTGACCTTTCCAACAAACTGTTTCTCTCTTCTCTAAAGAGATGATGAATATTCGCAGTTCGATTGAGTTTCGTTCCGATCTGGAAAGCGAGTAACTTTCTTCCGTACGTCGTGCAAGTCGTCGAGAATGCAATTGGAAGAAATAAAAAGAAAAAAAGAAAAATTGCAGCTAGAAAGTGTAAAGTTATATAATGTAAATAATAATGTGAAATATTAACTGCGTGTGTATTCGCATTAAATTCCGCGTTTAATGACGATATAAAGTAATAATATATAAAACGTAATATAGAGTTATAAAATTAGAAGAAAAGAGAAAAGAATACAAAAATATAAGGACTGCATAGACACACGCAACTACCGTTTCTATAATTATTTTATAGAAATCGTGTTATTAATTATTCCCATCATATTATCACGCCAATTATTCCGGTTATCGATTGATACAAGTTAGATTATCTGATTGCATCAGCTACTTTGGTACGAACTAAACATTCGCAGTTAGTCTCACGTGTAGTTAACGTAGACGTGTACTCTTTGGCTGAAAGCTCAAAGAAAGTTTCGACAAATATATATATTAGTACAGATTTTAGTGAAGTACTGTAAAATTGTGCTAATTTTCGACATTCATGACAAAATCGTCTACTCGTTTTTAAATGTAATTGAATTTTATAAAATTATTTATAGGGCATCTTGTGCATATATATGGGCATATCCAGGGCACACACACACACACACACACACACACACACGGAAACAACGCGAAAGAAAAGGAGTACGATAAGACGTTGGTTGGATTTGCGCCAGATATTTATGTCGATGTGACAGGGTGGTACTCTCGCGTCGAACGACCGTGACATTGGTACCATTGGTACCAATTGGAAAAAATTATCGGAGGTGTTCCGCTCGGTGGATCAGACACGGTGCAATTCTTCTCGTCGCTACTGATCTATGCGATTCTTCGTGCTTTGATATTTTCGGATACAATGTGATAACAATTGTGATAAAATGATGTAACAGTATATACCGGAGAAAAGGAGAAAAGAAATTTTGTGAAAACATGAATATGCCTTGCTTGTTTTCAATTGCTTTCGTAGATGAAAAACGGGCAGTGATTTCATTGAATGTTTAACCATATCGTCGAATTAAATTCCAATTGTACTTTCACTTTTTTTTTTTCAATCAAAATAGTGAGAGAGAGAGAATTATTTGTTCGTTTCAAAAACTTTGTAATCGAATTTTATTGTCAGTCTTTGTCATTGAAATCAGGTATAAATTTTACTCGTTAGAGTCATCAATTATTACAGTGGTTCGCGGTCGGATCGATTTGAATGTCGTGTAATAAGAACTATGGTCCGATTGCCGAGTTGCAGCTTCGAGTAAAAATCGCGCAGATAAATTGTTATTGCCAGACATGGAGACATCTGTACACGACTAAAATAATAGAGCCGCTTTGCCTAAACGTGTTGGACTTGAAACTTCGCTCTGCTGCGACATTTATTGAACAAGTATAGATACTATACTCTCCACGTTTGACGTGTTTTTGCATTTTTGTGAATATTCGATGCTCGAGGTCTCCGAAAATCCTCAATTTAGTTAATTACCTAGTTATTAGACAGTTCAGTTATTCGGAATTGCTGGGTCGGTCAAAAAGTAATTGCATTTTTTTTTTTTTTTTTTTTTTTTAAATAGAGATGAACACGTATTTTAAAATACAACTAACTTCCATTTTAAACCGCAAATTTATCGTGTTTTCTCCCAGATTCTCAATTACTCGCGTTTTTTTTTTTTTTTTCAAATATTCTGGAATTTCGTTTTCTGCAAGTCGCGCCGATCCGTTTGAAGAATAGATGCGACAATTGTATTTTAACAATTACTTACCGACCGGTAGCCTATTAACACTAGAACTACCACACCAGTCAAAATGACTGGTTTATACAATTTTATTTAAAAATTTCTATTTCATGTTACAATTTCTTCTCCGCAACGATGCAATGACTTTTACAGTGTATAACTAAAGAAATAATATAATGAATTTTATTTTATTTTTATTTATTAGACATCAAGATAATTTTGGTAGAAATAACTTCGTCTTAACTGTCGGTAGTTCTAGTGTTAATCGGCTAACATATTTTAACACTTTACCGACCGGTAGCCTATTAATCGGCTAACTATTCACCGCTAATACACGGTCGGTAAAGTGTCAATCCGTGGACTTTAAATTCACTCGTCAGCTCTCACGTTTTTCGTCCTTTAAAAAAGTGTCGTAACTTTCTTCGTGAAAAAAAGAAAAGAAAGAAAGAAAGAAATCGTCCAACCGATTCGATAACGATGCTCGGTGGTGACCTCTCTGATTGGCCGTGCGCCAGCCTCGTCTCGTCGACGTCTTCTTGTTCCAGCTATATTTGCTTCCTAAGGAGATTCGTCGACGGTGACGCGTTGTCCAGCTCGTGGAGAGGGTTGGCGATGATTTACGAAGCTTGGCGCCTTCTCCGATCTTTCTCTCTTTCTCTCCTCCTTTTCATTTTCGTTTTTCCGCGTACTCCTTCTTACTTGGCGCGAAGAAGCAGAGAACAAAGAGATTTTTCTGGATCCTTTCGGATGCTAAAGGAACGAAAGATTTCCTTTAAAGAGTTATTTTCGGTGAAGATTGCCAGGCCTGTTACACAGTGTTTTAGATTTACGTTGTCACCACCTTGATCTATTGTTAGGGTGTATTTGCTATTTATTATACTTGTTGAAGTATAATATAGCCACTAGGTTACTACATTTTTCCACGTGATTATTTTTGTACTTATTATTACATATTCTTTGTATTTTCGTACTTGTTATTATGTTTTGAATTCTTTTTTATTTTTTATTATTATTATTACATATCAGTGGACATAATAATGTTATTACGTGTCAGAAGGTACTCATTACTATGTTTCGAATGAATTTAAAATAATTCTCAAATTCTAAACTTCAATCCGTGAATACGATACAAAGGTAATTTCTAAACTTCCACTTTTAAACTAATTTTCCTACTAAAATGTACGTACTTGAATTTAATATCGAAATTTTGTTATTGGGAGGGAGGGGGCGTGAAATTACGTTCTTTTGTTACCCGATTTTATACATTCACGCGTCTAAACGAACGTGGTTCAAACATGTAAAAAGAAAAAACCCGTGTGTAAAAATTTCAAAAACATTCTGCACATTGTTTCACGCGAATATTGTGCGTTATCAGTATCACGATGTTGCATTTGTATTTACGTGGACGATTACGTGGGAAGTTACGTTATAACGACGGCGACGTAGCAACGTTGAAAGTTTTCGTAGTTCGAAGAGATCTATTTTCGAGAGTGGACCAGCTCCCCTCTGCCCCCGAGAAACACACATGTCGTAAAACCATATGTCGGCAAACAATCATAAAATCTGGAACTCATGCGTCACAACGTGATTTAGTTTCAACGTGCGTATGAACGTGCAGACTCGTCGGAAATGAGTTATATACGCGGGACCGGAGGAGGTTCCTTTGAGGCTTTCGCAATGGTTTTCCAGAAACGGTACAAAGAACCAGATGCAAAGTGGGTAATTAACTGTACACGACGCTCATTCTCAGACCTGCTCTAATAACAAGCACTAATGCTGGTTTTCTCACACAGTTTTACCGTGTTTTCGACGATTCGTTCGCCTTTGTTTTGCCTTTTGCCGTATCGCCGGGAATCTCGGACTTACTTTCTCTCTTTTTTCCTTTCGCTTTTCGAATGCCTGTTTTAGTTGCGAATTTCTTCCAGCTGAGTCTAATATTTACATAAATGGTATATATACTCCGGTTGTTTGAACGAAAATCGGTAATAAAGATCGATCCAATTGTCTTTCAGAATTTGGAAGTCTGCGAAGGAATTGTTCGATGAAATGGCAAAGGAAATTCAATTCAATTCGATCGTTTGTAAACTAAAATTTTACAACGACAGGAAATCACATCTCGGTGTTTTCTTTCAAAATTAATAATCGAGTTCTGTTACTATTGACAGAGGCATGTTCTACTTTGATTATTAAATCGTACATTTAACCCTTTGAGCGCTGAGTTGCGCGATGTGTTTAGCGTGTTTTGGACTGCCCATTTTTTATGACGAAGGGCATGTTGGATTGACTGTGTGAGAAGCCACATATGCGTTCATAGCCCAGATTGAATGGTTGTGTGAGAATCTATATATGCGTTCATAGCCCAAATTGAATGGTTGTGTGAACCCATATATACGTTCAAAGGGTTAAATAATGATTATAATGATTATCATATAAAATATCCTATATTATAATCATTATAATGATAAAATATGATTATAACATAGGATATATAAATATAATATATAATTATAAATATGATATATAATATAATATAGGATATATAAAATATCCTATAATGATTATAATATAGGATATTTTATACTAGATTTGTAGGATGCTTCGTATTAGTTGCATTTGTTTGAAACGTACGGGAGAAATCGAATTAGAGATTTCGACTGAGTTTCTCTCGAATTTACGAGGGTAAAATATTAATCTGTCTGCGCGACGTTTTAAACGACACGAACCTGAAAAATCACTCTATTTATTTTCCATTTCTTCTCGGGCCTCGTGTTATTCATAAAAACAGAAACGCGCAAAAGGGGGAATTTTCTGTTGAATTTCTTTCGTCGACGAAAGCGCGACGACTCGCGAGGAGCAAATCGGATTTTTCTCGTCGTTCGAAAATTTATTCCAAACGAGGGGAAGAATAAAATTAAAACGGGCGAGACCCGCTTCTTTTTCTTTTTTTTTTTTTTTTTTTTTTTTTTCTTTTCTTTGCAAATCAGGTTTTTCCCCAACGCGATTATAACACAGCTCTGCAACACAGGGACAATTAGGTTCCCATTGATTCGCTCGAAACGTCGCGCGTTAATTTTCTGTTTTTTTTTTTTTTTTTTTTCAGAAAGATAACGCTATTAGGTTTGTGCACAGGTTTCAGCGTAATTTCAGTTTCGCCAGGTGCGTTAAACACCTTTTAATTAACCCCTTGACGTAAAATGACGTCTGGGAGAGAGACGTCGTTCATTTCATGCGACATCGTAGACTTTCATCGTCTACGAGACGTGCAGAACTGTCTCGAGCGGACGCTGTGCAGTATATATTATTATATATTATTCAATTATTTCACTCATGCGTCGATTCGCTTTTGTTTATATAATATTCGAGATGCCCCGCTGTCTCCCACCTTCTCAACAGTACCGATAACAAAATCGCGCATCGCATGCAAACCAATAAACCAGAAAAACATTGAAAGCAGTATTCTCAGTATAGCAGTGATCTCGCACATGGCGAATGCCATACTGTGTGTATTTGAATTTAGTAGAAATTAAAAAATAATCCTCGTCTAACGTGTCTAAGTTGAATGTATTGTATGAAAGTGATGATTGAATGTTATATAGAAATGCAAATTTCAAAATAAAACGTTCTGTGCGTTTCTAAGCGTTAACAGTTCAGTTGAGCCAATTTAAATAGTATTTTTTTTTTTTTTTTTTTTTTTTTTTGGACGCATCAAATTCCGTTTTATTGCACGTCAAGGGGTCAACTGCAATTATCGCGGGGCAATTTGGAAAAAATGGTCACGTTTTCCCTTCTTTTTTCCTGGCTTCTTGACGATTTATTTACGAAATCGATGAATCTCACCTTCTCTCGCGTGAAATAAACTCGACGTCTAAATACTGCGTTGATATATCTTTTGATTCTTTTTTTTCTATTTATTTATTTGTTATTTAAAGTCGGATCAACCTATTGCGTGACTTGAAATTAATTTATTACTTTCTTCTTCATTCTCTATGTCGTTCAGGCAGAGACTCACGTTCAGTCGATGTATTTTTTTGGCAATATGTTGAACTTTGCGCGAGATCACAAATCGAGAGATCATCTTGTTGAGATGATTTGCTGGCGAGCGACGTTTTGCAACGTTGAGATTGATTGTACGTATGACTAAATTTGACTAAAATGTCAGGTTCTTTTGGTATACGTTTTGATTTCGAAAAAAATATCACAATCGACGGGAAAATCAATTGTTCGACGTTACGTCGAAATCGATGAAATTACAGGTGAATGAAGTTGCGCTCGAGATGTTTTGAAAATATTCGCAGGCGACGTTTGACATTGATATTTCTCGATACATGCTCAACGTATTTCGATCTTTAGGTTTTCGAAATGTTCGAAAATTCAATTGTATCTCGATGTAGTAATATTTTCGCATTTCGGGAAAGTGTCGAGTTAAGTCTAGTAGATTAGGTAAAGTGGAATTTGTTGTGAAAACGGTAACAGAGTAAATTCGATAAATTCCTTTTCGGAATTCGGGGGAGGAAGAGAGAGAGAGAGAGAGGATGCGGTGTAATTTATTTACACGGGACAAGTGGAGTTTGATAAACGTATTTTGATGCGGAGCCATCGATCGCGATAAACATCGTGCACCGCGTTCATGAAATATTTAATAATGCCGTGAAATTTAATGGAGAAAGTTTCGGCTTCGCAGGTTGGAAACTGCTGTTGATATCAGCGGGGGTTATCAGTTGCGACGAAGAGATATTAACTAGAGATTTCTTAGCGGAATATTCAGTTATTTTACACGTTCCTCGTTTCCGTTAGTGTTTCCCAAAAAATTGAATTCGAGGCCAGAAAAGCTTCTCGAAGCTGTCTTTTAAAATTGAGTCGATCACTTTCGCGATGGATTTTGATGTTCGACGAGCGAGTTGAAAATTTCGGCTGAAATTACGAAATGAATCTGGAATACAGAGGAGTTTTTGAAGCCTGTGAGACAAAGAGAAAGAAGAGAGGAGAGAAAATCGCAGTTCTCGGGTTCAAATCGCGCGAAAAAGATTTGTAACTTCGAATTCCAGCTATTCAAATTTCGACGAAAATCGACGATCGCCTGGCTTGTCGATGATCAATCGAAATATTCATCAGTCTCGTGAATATGAACGAGGTAATCGAAGATCCTGGATATTGGTGATGATTGTTCGAAGAATTCATAGCTCTCTCGAGCGAAGCAAATAGAAATGAATTCATCGAACTTTTTTTTTGAAAACTGAGAATTTTCAGTTTTACTCGATTTTACTTTAATCGAGTAGTTTGAAACGTCTCTGGAAAAATTCTAAGAGGAAGGAAGAAATTGAAACAACTAAAGATCTCGAAGATTTTACACGCTCCTGAATCCATCTAGATTCCATTAGTTTCGGGCGTACGATTATAGATATTATCCTAGACTTCTGAATACTTAACACTAGAACTACCACACCAGTCAAAATGACTGGTTTGTACAATTTTATTTTAAAATTTCTATTTCACGTTGCAATTTTTTTTCCGCAATGATGCAATGACTTTTACAGTGCATAACTAAAGAAATAATATAATGAATTTTATTTTATTTTTATTTATTAGAAATCAAGATAATTTTGGTAGAAATAACTTCGTCTTAACCGTCGAGGTAGTTCTAGTGTTAAAGAACTCCTGAATCGCCTGAAATCTTTAAAAACTCAAGAAGATTAATTAATTTCAGTACGTATAATCTTAGATTCTCGGGGTATTTCTGAATTTCTGAGTGCTCTCCAAACTCTCGGATTCGGAATTTCCAGAAACAAATTGAAACTCGGTAATTCTTCGAAAGCTGGAAAAAGGTTTTACCAACTTCACGCTTGCGATTCTAGGCCAAGTATAGTTGACTGCTGCGAACCGCGAAAAAAAGAAATTACACGATCCAAGAAACCAGGAGTCTTCGAAGACCAAGAGTCTTCGCCAATTTCACGCACATAACTCTGAACTAAATCTGACAATCAGACCATTATCCTGAATTCGCGAATTAAATTAAATCGAAATCTTGGAGTCTCTGTAGTTGAGACAACTCTTGATCCCTTGACAAATAAATTACGTTTAGCCAAAAACCAGAAACCTTCAGAGTTCAGCAATTCTAAATTTAAGACGATTGTCCTAAATACTTCAAAGACTCTCGACGACCCCTGAAAAAGAAATAAATTACTAGATGAACTGATAAACAAAAAACTAAATAAATCACTTTTAGCCAGAGATCTTTCGGGATTCGGCAGAATTTTAGATTCGACCCTGAATTCCCTAAGAATGTCCAAACGATAAGATTGAAAGTCCTTGAATCCTCAAACACTCGACACAGCTCGTTGAAATAGTCAGAGAGGAACTGAATTCTTGACCCCTGAAAAAAAATAAATCACTAGATGAACTGGATTTAAAAAAAAAAAGAAAGAAAAAACTAAATAAATCACTTTTAGCCAGAGATCTTTCGGGATTCGGCAGAATTTTAGATTCGACCCTGAATTCCCTAAGAATGTCCAAACGATAAGATTGAAAGTCCTTGAATCCTCAAACACTCGACACAGCTCGTTGAAATAGTCAGAGAGGAACTGAATTCTTGACCCCTGAAAAAAAAATAAATCACTAGATGAACTGGATTTAAAAAAAAAGAAGAAAGAAAAAACTAAATAAATCACTTTTAGCCAGAGATCTTTCGGGATTCGGCAGAATTTTAGATTCGACCCTGAATTCCCTAAGAATGTCGAAACGATAAGATGGAAAGTCCTTGAATCCTCAAACAGTTCGTCGCGAACACGGTTCGCGATCCCTGAAATAATCAGAGAGGAAGTGAATTCTTCGAAAATTCACGCGATTATTCGAAATTCCTCGAAACGAGCGCAACAACCGGAAGCCGCCGGGATCTTCAAAGACCCGTAAGACAGCGGTGGTAACATATCCGCGCAATTGCACGCTTATTATCCTTCCTGAGCAGACTTTTCGAAACACGCTCGAACGACGCCTGATAGCTCGACGAGGGCAAAAGATTACGCTCGAGACGGCGGCGAACCGCTGGGCGGTTCTTCCTCGACTTCCATTCGGTTTTCCCCCGAAAATAGACAGTGGGGAGGGGGGAAAATGGCTAGAATATCCGCGGAACGCGATCCAACCAACCCGGGTCTCGAGTCGTGTGTGTTGGTTGTCGCTTTTCGCAAGCGAGCGCGGCGTGGATCCGCTTTCTTCGACGGGTTGTCGCTCGAGATATCAAGAATTTAGCACGATACGCCGAGCGTTCGTGGCATCGTCTCTTGTGGAACGAGACGCTGGCATCTCGGTCGTACTCTCTCACTATCTCTCTCTTTGTATGCGTGTGTGTGTGTGTGTGTTTCTAAGTCGTCGTCTAAGTTTAGAGGAGAGCGCACAGAGTCGTCGCATACTTGGTACGCTCAGAGAGAAGCCTAAGCGGGGTGACATTATCCGTGGGGTCAGGGCGTGTCAACGAAGACACGAGATCTGGCTGGACATCGACCACGAGCGTGCAACTAATTATAGGTACCGACTGGTTTCGCACTGTGTTTGCGAGCACACCGTGTCCTCGAAATGGCAGACAGTGTACAGCATCATCGTGATTTTAGAGTAGTGTTTTGGATGTAATGATTCGAAGATGAGTCGCGAGATTCTTTGAGAAACGCGAATCAGCGTTTGAAAATGTATTCGGCTATAATCGAGGACAATTTCTGTTTTTTCTTTCTTTTTTTTTTTTTTAATGAGATGCTCCGTCACGCGAGAAACGCGCAGTGATTGGGCGCGAGCTTTGAACTTTGCGATCGCGATCGATTACTAATGGTGCTTTGCCGTTTTGTCTGTTGCAGGAGGTCGGAAGTATCATTGGGAAGAAAGGAGAGATCGTCAAGAGGTTCCGAGAAGAGGTAATTAATCCATTTCTTTTCCTGTCTCTTTACATTTTGGGATTTTTCATCGATGAATTTATTAATTCCGTTGCCGCGAGTTTTCGCGAGTCGTCCGCCACTTAATAATTGTTACACCAGTTTTATATATTTCCATAAATTCGTATTTATTATAACTATAAATTATATTATTTTTATTATATTATATTAAATTATAAATTATATATTATATACTATATTCGTGTTTATTATAATTTATTATAATAATTATAATAAATTATAATTGTGTGTTTATTATAATTTATTATAATAAATTCGTATTTATTATAACTATAAATTATATTATTTTTTATTATATTATTATAATTTATTATAATAATTATAATAAATTATAAATTATATATTATATACTATATATAATTATATATTATATATTTATATATTATATAAATTCGTGTTTATTATAATTTAGATGTAAAAGTGGCGCTGAAAACGATCGATTTATTTAAAAAAATAAATTGAGAAAGATGTGGTATCGTTAATTAATTGCATGTAATGCGAAAATGTTTGGTACACTTGTTTGTGATAAAGACAACGTGCAATAATAGTTAAATGAGAATTTATCATTAATAATTAGCAATTGTAAATATAATTACAATAATTAAGCGTAGAACAATCGAATCGTTACGACGGACTTTTTTTTACAATTGCTTAAAGAATTAATTTTAAACATTAAATCATTATAAACAAATTATAATGATTTATATTTCATTACTCAGTTCGGTTGTTAATATTAATATTGACACACAACAACAGCAATTAATTAAATAATGATATCTAATAATAATTATTATTATCATTCTAATTCCAAAATCATAATTTTCATTATTTTTTTTACATAAAATTTAAAAACATAGCTGTACAATTTTTCTTATTTTAAACAGGTCCATAGTTCAGACTGTTGATGCTCGTCATTTACACATTTGTATTATATATTGCAATAATTTTACATTTGCGAACATAGAATCAACTATTTGCTGGCTCACTCAGAACCAATGAACTGCAATTTGAAACGAAGACGTGCCAATGTCGAGAAATAAATTACATAAATTATAGATTGTGCGAATTTTTTTTTTATAAAATAAATACTAACTTTATATATATATAAACTGAGCGGCGAACACGATTTATGACTTACGTTAATATTTACGATCCGAACAAGGTTTTGGACGATATTCAAGATCTATTAGATTTCTCTTTGCGCGTTGATTAATAGGCTAACACGCTGATTGTCGAGTAATAAATGTCATTCGATCGTATATACATATATTAATGTTACGCGATTAAATTCTCTAGTGATATTTTTTTCTTTTTACGTTATCATCGTGTTGCAAATTCACTGTGAAACGAGGGAGAAACATTTATTCTTTTGACATGAAGATAAATTTCATTGTCGAAATTTAATAATACTTGGAATTTAATAAAATTCCATTTAAGATTAGTATTTATTTGATTAGAAATTTATTTGTCTGTGCTAGTGTTGTTTGAACGGAAATATCATTTAGTAAATTTCTATTCGAACGAAATGGAATAACACGTGTATAATGACTCACTTTTCGTATTCGAACTAGCATTGTTGACCAGCGCAGACTGTTGGAAATTTATTTGAAATAAATCAGAGACTGCGTAAGATACTTGACACAATAACAGTTAATCGTTCGTTATACTAATCTCGATATACAGTGGGAGTCATCTTTGATCGAGGATGTAACAGTACATTGAATATATATGTTTGCGATAAATTTTCAAATTTGGCTTTAGAAATTTACATAATATATTTATTGACGGCCCTCGTTCATTACATAGAATAACACTTTCTAATGAAATTTCAAATGTGCTACAAATTACAGTGTAGATTAAAATTTTACACTGCATTGTAGAATGTGTACTATACTACATTATTACAATCACATATTGTAGTACATTATAACATATATTATATTACAATATTGTAGTATATAATCACGTATATATAGTATAAATAGTATATATAGTATAAATAAAAATATATATACCGTATGTAAAAGTTTTCGTGACTCGCTGTATTTTCAAAAATGTGGTAACAAACCTGAATTGTTATCTGCTTGTGAAGAAGATTTGATCCTTCTTATCTCGCACGACGACGTCTTCAAATTTCTCCTGCGTGTGTGAATCATCATTTTGGCCACAGATTCACCATGAATCATCTCGGAACTCGCACCATCGCGAGCGAAACGCGTAAATAACGTTTCACAGTTTATTATCAGTTGGAGGTGTTTGTCACCGCTCGTTCCTCCATCGCGAAGTTCAAATCCACGCCGAGTTTTAATCACCTAAGGGGACTATGGTCATCCTTTCTACCTCCACCGGCTTTTGATATATGCGTCCAAAAACTGCACGCCGGTTAGGTTGGCAATTAGTTCGCGTCGCGATATTCGACGTGCCGATTTGTTGCACGTCGCAACAAGGAACTAGCAGTGCCCAGAGTCGCGTTCTCCCCTGCGTTTATGATTATGGTATTTAGACGCTCGTTTCACCGGTACACGACGATAACAATATCGCACCTGTTCTGTTTTAACGCGGGAAGAAACATTGTTGAAACTCGCATTGGCATTCCGATAATTCGTCTAAATATATCTATGGACATTGAATATCGCGAAAGAAATCGGCCAATAAACTTGAGTTTATTTCTTTTTAACACTAGAACTACCCCGAAGACAGTTAAGACGAAGTTATTTCTATGAAAATTATCTTGATTTCTAACAAATAAAAGTAAAATAAAATTCATTATATTGTTTCTTTAGTTATCGCTGTAAACGTCATTGCATCATCGCAGGGGGAAAATTGTAATATGAAATAGAAATTTTAACACTTTACCGATCGGTAGCCTCTTAATCGGCTGACATATTTTAACGTTTTACCGACCGGTAGCCTCTTAATCGGCTAACATATTTTAACGTTTTACCGACCGGTAGCCTCTTAATCGGCTAACATATTTTAACACTTTACCGACCGGTAGCCTATTAATCGGCTAACATATTTTAACGTTTTACCGACCGGTAGCCTCTTAATCGGCTAACATATTTTAACACTTTACCGACCGGTAGCCTATTAATCGGCTAACTATTCACCGCTAATACACGGTCGGTAAAGTGTTAAAATAAAATTGTAAAACCAGTTATTTTGACTGGTGTGGTAGTTCTAGTGTTATCACTCGAGTGTGATAATACAGGATCCTCGAGTGTATATTGTTTGTGTAAAAAATTAAATTTTTCTGCAGTATTTCCAGCAAGTAGTTGTTCCTTTTTTTTCTTTCTTTTTTTTTTTTTTTTTTTTTTTTGGAAATCGCGATCGTGATATGACCGTGTAATCTTTCGTTTTTATATTATCTAAATGTCGCGAATTATTGTTCATTATATATAAGATGCTGCGACAACTGTTTCGATATTGCACCTAATATCGCGTATCCGTGGCAACCTGATGTCCAGCGATACAACTGTTCATTAAGTACAGATACGTGAAGTTTAATTGAGCGTGACGCCGGCGATGGAACGTGTTAAGGCTGTTCGAACGTGTAAGGTCGTTCTCGCGCATTATTGACACGCTTATTGGCCATAAAATTTCGAAAAAAATTCAATAAAGCGGGTTCGATTGCGTGTCACTGTTCTTCGTCGCCACGAACGAGAACGAATCTCTGGAATTACGCTATTAAAAATACACTGAACAATTACATTCTGAATTGAGAATATTTTATCTTATGTAAATATTTTTCTTAATTTTTACTACGCTGTAATTTCGATATTGATCATTTCTCTGATTGCTCTATGAATTATAAAAATTATCTTTTCGATCGCATAGCTGGAAAGAACAGAGAGAAATAGTTAGAAAAGAGAAAGAGAAATTGTTGAAATTGTTAAAAATAAGAGAGAGATAGAGATTGTTGAAATTTGTATATTTATTTACATTTTCGAGGTAGCGATTCTATTTTCCTCGGTTTACGAGCAGCGCGCAATCGATGCACGCCTAATTCAGTAACTAACGCGACGAATTGATCAGATGGTACAACGCGTGTTAGGGTGGTGCAACAAAGAGATTTAAAATAGCTTCCAACGACCTACATTCATAGGTTGTTGTATTCACTTGAAGAGCCTGTGTTGCACGATAAATTTAAAAAAAAAAAAAAAAAGAAAACAACAACTTCATCAATAACAAAATTATCCCATTATTATTATTAATTCAATGAAATATTATTATAATTCATATTGAATTGAACACGTTTCTTCTCAATTTTGTACCTTTCGAGGAACAAGGCAATTGTTGAAAGTTATGTCAAAGCAATCGTTCCAAAAAATTATTATCGATTTTTATACGATATCTATCACTCGTGCAATGAAAATCGTTTAAAGTTATTACATGCAAAGATATTAAAAGAAAGAAAAAAAATATATATGTATATTTAAATTAAAATTATATATTTGAATTAAATTATATATATAGTTAACGCATACGTTGTTGAACTTTTGAAGTAACGTCTCTCGTTTTATCGAAAGAATAGAATCGCTGGCAACGAAAAATTGTTTAAAATTACACTTGGAAAATAATTATCTCGAGTGCGCATTATCGCCTGCGTTCGATGGACAAACGAGAGCAACAATTCCAATTCGATTTCGGACAATAGGATTTAATCGAGCCTTTCCTACTTCACGTTTTAGAAATGGTCGCCGTGTGTTTCATTCAGCTTCTTCGCAGGTGGCGTAATACGGTTTTCGAACAATGACACGGTATTCAATAGTTTAATTCAACGCCCATTGTCCGCTGTTTAATCGCTTGAACCAGCCAGCAAACGACGAAGAGTCTGTTCTCTGTTGGTCATTGAAAAATCCGACTAGCTCCGGCATTCGTCGCGGCCATCCCTCTTAGATAATGACGTTGTTGCAACAATACACCGCGTATATAATGATAAATATAATAATATAGCAATAAATAAATGATATATATATGTGTATATGAATGAAATATATTGTATAATAATATAAATGATAAATGAGTAGAATAACTATCTCATTGTTAGATTTATCTCTTAAACTCGTTCGGTTCTTGGTATTACTGATAATATTGCACGCGATGAAAATTTGTGTTTCGCGTTGTTTAATTTGGGGAACTTTCGATTCGATTTCATTCTCTCGTTGATCTCTGTTGTAGATAGAATATAAAATTAAATACCTCGAATGTGATTCCACGATACCGATGAGTTTTTCTTACAAAGAGTTACAGCGTTCTTCCAGATGGTAAATTCGTTTGAAAATTTATGGAAGTGATATCGATAAGTTTCTAACGTATCGTACAACCTTTGGAAATTGTCTGCATGAAAATCCAATTATGCACGTCTCTATCTATCGCGCTGTAAAATGGCGCAACATTTTGTAAGAAAAGATTTTGTGTGAAATCGACGAATAACGAACGAGTGAATATTATTAAACGTGTGTGTTGTATAGTGAACGAAACTCGGAATAATCCTTTGGACAGAAAGGAAATAATAATGTCGGTTAAACGTCGTGAAACATGTAGATTCGAAGAGACTCTAAAATTGGTAGATCAACGAAATCAATATATCTTTCGATCGACAACTAATTAGCCTTCTTCTTCTTCTTCTTCTTCTTCTTCTTTTTCTTCTTTTTACAGTCCGGGGCGAAGATCAACATCTCGGACGGTTCGTGCCCGGAGCGAATAGTGACAGTGACCGGTCCGACGAACTCGATCTTCAAAGCTTTCACGCTGATCTGCAAAAAGTTCGAGGAATGGTGTTCGCAATTCCACGACATCCAGGGAAGCGGCGGTGTGCCCAGGCCGCCCATCACTCTCAGGCTGATCGTGCCTGCGTCGCAGTGTGGCTCTCTGATCGGCAAGGGTGGTTCGAAGATCAAGGAGATCCGCGAGGTGACCGGCGCCTCGATCCAGGTCGCCTCTGACATGCTGCCTAATTCGACGGAACGCGCTGTCACCATATCCGGTACCAGCGAGGCTATCACGCAGTGCATATATCACATCTGTTGTGTTATGCTAGAGGTACGTGTTCCAGGGATTGTCACTCTGGAGCCGCGGTGTATTCTGGAGTTGGAGATTGCAACTCTCACCTTTTAGCTGTGAGCTCTCTTCGCCCTTTGCGATCCGTCATTGGAGAGTGTTTGAAGTAAAAGAAATCTTGTTTCTTTCTTTCAATTGAAAAGTATTCTTCTATGCGCCAATGAGAATTATCAAAAAATCAAGTAGAATTATCCTATAGAAAATGAGAATATTGTGACATGCAATTTAAGTAGAACTTTTCTTTCGCGAGTAGCTATTAATCATGCTGTAGTAAAATATAGCGTCACTGGTAAGTGATGTAAATTTCGGTTTTTAATATACTTTCTACAAGTGCTCTTTGATTATTTCCAAGTTCTTGTTTGGTAGGCCTTTGTTTATTTTAATGACGTTCATAATTTTTCATACCGGGATGAAAGTTAAACATAAAATCATACTAAATTATATATTGTTACATTAAAATTTAAATTATACTAGAATAAAATTTGTGTTCATACTATGTAGGCAAGTTAGACATTGGACCTGCTAGAATAAAATCGTTCAGTCACATTGGACATAGGAACGCAAAGGGTTGAGAGCCTTCTGTGGCTGTCAAAACCTTTTTTTTTTTTTTTAGATTTTACTAGAATCTAACAACCTTCGTATCGTGCAGAGATGAGAAAATAGCTCACAAAAAAAAATGCGAGTTTGGTTATTTCTGATCAACCCAGTGCAGTTATAAAGATAAACTCGAGTACTAATGGTATGAGATGTTACAAAATATGTGGGATATGGATTCTAAACATCAAGTGCTAAATATCATTGATCAGTTGAAAAGATCACTGTTTCTTCATTAAATCAACAGATTAAATCTACTAAACTAGTAGTAAATGTCTCAACTCTATAAAGTCATAGATTTATTAACATAAATTCTTAATTCCTTCATACAAGTTTCATACGTGTACATATGTATTTTAGTACATGTCCATTGCATAAATAAATATACAGCAGCTATGCCATATATTTTGTAACATCCTGTACAGCAGTGAAATCTTCGAAAACTCTTTGAAAGTCTTGATCCTAAATGCTAAAGTCTAATCCTGAATTTCTGGAACTTTTGTAATAACATAAAAACAAGTGATGTAAATTTTAATATATGATGTCAGTGATACTGTTCGAATTAAAGTAGACATCAAACAGTTTGTAAGATACTGAATACTTATCAAATCCTATTGGCAGCTTTTCAGTACTTTCAAGAGAGAAATAGTTATAATAAATAAGGGTTGCTTTGGAAGATAACTGGAAGATTCCTCGACATGGTCTAACAAATAAGATTCTACTGTATCTCCCTCGATCCTGATCTACAGATCGTTTAACGAGTCAAGACATCAACTATAAACAAACGCACGTGGTGGCATTTAAACCGAACTGGGACACCCAGTCATATTGTAACAGTGGATAGTGAGGAAGGATATCTGCTGCTTTCGTCCTCGACTCGTTGAACGAATCATAACGGATCTACCAAGTCGAAGATAACTATAGTCCGTGCAACAAGACCAGGCAGTAGACATGAACAAAATCTTTCACGTGCTCGATTGCAACATCTGCAGCTACCAGCGTCAGATCCTCAGGAATGAACTGGTACCATTATTTAACGACAACGATTTGGAACCCAGTGAATCAATCCCCATTTCAGACAGATACACATCCATCTCGTGCACTTGTTTAAGTTCATTGCCTTGTCTCGTTGGACAAGCTATTTTCCAGTGAAAACGTTCCGAAGTAACCAAGCATCATCTTCTTATCTCTGTACACAAAAGTAGTACACCGGAGCTATTCAATTTGTGTATTCGCACTCGGCGGTGTGTTTCTTTCTGTTTCAGTCCCCTCCCAAAGGTGCCACGATCCCTTATCGCCCCAAACCCCAAGTTGGTGGGCCAGTGATCCTGGCTGGTGGGCAAGCCTACACCATCCAGGGTAATTACGCGGTGCCCGCCCACTCGGACGTAAGTACAGTATTGCCATTGCCCGCGCCCGCTGCCGGGCCCACCCCGCCCTCGCTGAACACCCAAACTTTGACGACTTCGCCCTTCGCGGCCCACCCTTCATCCTCGGCCTTTGCCGCTTCTCACGGGCATCCGCTCCTATCCACGGCCCACCTTACAACCCCACATCATCCTCTCCACCCGAGCCCCTTACACGCCAGCGTGGCAGGCCTCGCCGACCCCCTGCTGAAGAGTGGACACTTGCAGGCAGCCCTCCCGCCCGCACACCTCGTGGCAGACGCCGTAAGTCTTTTGTTTTTCGTGATCCACCCCCACCCCCCCTCAAGATCCTGTTACCAACAACAGCAACAACAAGAAAAAAAAAATAAATGAAATGAAATGAAATACCCTGTCAAGAGATACCACCACCCAGACCCTTCAGAACAATCAGAAAACCGGTACACACTATCAGTATTTTGGATATGTATGTATGTATATATATATATATATATATATATATGTATGTATGTATATGTATATGTGTATACATATTGCAATGCCGAGTCCACGTTCTTGGAACTTAGAACTGTTCGAGAAGGCGCAGCATTGAGTTCATACTGGAGTTTGCGAATTGAATTCTACAAACGAGCGGTTTTGCGGCAAGTGTCGCCAAGTTGTTTTGCAAGAATTTATATATATGTATAGTTATCGTTTGCCTCGCGAGCAACGCGAATTTTTTTTTTTTTTTTTTTCCTTTCAATATCAATATTGCAACAGTTTCACACGAAGAGACAGATGAATCGTGACTTACTAACGAACTGGAATTAGTGAGAGACGATCGGCTATCATAATCATCGTCACGCGATCACTCGTCTATCAATCTGACGTAGGCCTTAAATAAAACCATAAGATCAATGCGAAACGTGAAACAATGACGATAAAGATAAAGCTTCCATTCAACAATAGGTTATCATAGTTATTAAATTTTTGGATCTGTTTCGAGAGCTTATTTCACTTAATTGGATGAATTCGTGATAATTTGGACGCGACACTCCTTGGATACGAAACTCTCGGCTAACATGAAATGAACTTGGCGGTTAGTTTGCCAAAAATCACTCGTCTGCGCTAGGCGCGCAAGTGTTCGCATTGCCAGCTAGCATGTTCACGAACCAGTAGCGTGGACTCAGCATTCTGTGTATAAATATATACATATACATATACGTATACGCGTATACATACACGTACACGTTGTACGGAGCAGCGCGAGCGGACCTGTTATTTATATATACATACATATATATATATATTGTTAACCACTGTTCACCTATACACCCCCGATTGTTCCTCGTACATTTAACTACTGCTCCACGTCTCTCGAGACGATGCAATCTGAAAAGAGGTTCCTGGCTAAAACGGAAAAAAAAAAGATAAACAGCACTGTTTCTCTATCTCTGTTTTCTGTCCTGATTTTTCCCGGTTTTTTTTTTTTTTTTTCTTAAATACATGCGATTCCGAACGAGATCGCTGCAATTGGTGGAAATGACCGGGAGCTGACGCGTGTTTTTTGAGAGGGGTGAAGGTGGTGGATAGGGAGGAGATGGGGCTGCGAGGCTTGGAGCTGTTTTTCGTTTCTCAACACCTTGTCTTGGAATGTCGAGTCACGCTGGTGGTAGAAGCCACGATACCGATTCGAAAGAGGAAACAAATGATTTTTAACTTCAGCTTTTTTTAAATTGGAAACTAATAGATACGAATTACAAATTCGGAAGCTGATCGATGCATGTGATGCAGCTTCTGATTGGAAACGACTTGTATTATGCGGAATATTCTTCTGTTGACGAAGCCTTCAATCGGTGGTTACCATTATATACGATCGTTGTAACATAATTGTTACGGTATAATAACTTGTGACTGAAAAGAAAATCACAAGGCAAGAGGTTAATCAATTTATTTGTTTGTCTCTTCTCTTTGGATAGGAGCGGATTTCATACATAACTTTCTTTTTTTTTTTTTTTTTTCTTTCTTTTATGAGTTCTTTTCAATAATATGCTACATTATGACATAATCATGGAATTTTCAATAGGAATGGAAAGAAGAATGATCTGTTAGGTATATACAGTGAATTCAGTATATATCGAGTCAAAGAAGGAATGATTTATTTCAAGTGTTATAACATATTACATCAATTATTGATTTTTTTTTTTTTTTTTTTTTAGAAGGAAATTAATTCTCGATGAAAATTAAATAACAGCAGGTTAGATAGATTTGAACTGTTGCTCTTTTTTTTCTTCTCACACAGCGAAAAAAACACGCGTCAGCTATGGTTTACAGGTATCGATGGTTCGCGAACGACGAGCAGAGCGGGTTCACTCGGTTACCATCGGAACATTCGATATCCAATTTTCACCAAATGCCGTAGCGTCGCGTAGAATATTTGCTCACGTGTACCGGAATGCTCCACCGTTGTGTATAGGCCACCTGGTCCCCATCCTGGAAAAGCCCTTTACAAGTCCATACCCCCATGTCCATGTACTTACATGCACTGGCACCCCCGACACACCTTGGCTTTTCTGCTCGACAACGTTCCTTCGTGCAGCCTCGAGTGAACATTCGACGAAAACAACGTTCGAACTTCTCACGAAGTTACATTACACGTGTATATTATACTTTGTACACTTCTGGACGAAAAGCAATGATGAACGAGTAGAAGTGGTACGAAATTAGAGGAAGTAATAAAGAGAAAGAGTATTAAAGAGAAACTAAAGTGTCGTTTATTATGAGGATTATTTGCGAAATTTATTGTGAAAAGGGGGACCGATTTTTATGTACTAATGTTTACCGATGTGCAGTACGTCTAGTATTTAACTACATTACAGTGTCACAGAGTGAAGGATAGTAATAAAGGAATTACTTAAAAATCGAAGGAGAGAAAGAGGAATTTTTAATGTATATATTTCACTGTCACAGCATTAGAATGAAAGATAAGAAAAAGAGAAATGATGTAGAATTGAAATGTCTAATTGAAGAATTAAAAGAGGGAAAGAGGTATTAATTAGTATCTACTATTGAACTACTATGATATCAGAATAAAAGGAATAATTTAATATGTTTAATTAGTATCTAACACTAATACTCAAATAATGGCGTTGATATGAAAAAGAGGAAACAAAAATTTAATATATTTAACTAGTTTCACTAATATCAGAAATAGAAAAAGAAAAAGAAAAGATATTCAACATATTTAATCAGTATTTAATAGTAATATAATTAGTATATTAGTAGTTGAACGATTCATAAGTTAGTCTGTAATAGATTAGGATTCTGCGTTTTACACAATGAGAAGTAACATTCAACGTATAAAAGTGCGGTATGTAATGTTAAAATAATGTTGAAATTTAACTCGAATCTGTACTGAAATGTTATAACATTACTCAACAATTGAATCGTTTGTTTCGGTTACGAGATTTCGACTGAAATATATATTCTCGCAATGATGGTCGTATTAATTTATTTTTAATTGCCATTAGAGTAATTGGAAACGAACGATGAAATTTTTCATTTTTTATTCTGTTTTATTCACTTTAATTTGATCTCGATAAATAGGCAGGATGTTATCCCACGGTGATAAAAAGATGTGTCAAAACTGCGAACTACAATTTTTTCGTTTGAAGCCTCATTTACTGCAGGAAAAAAGAAAAAGATGGAGTTTGAAATAGAAGTCGTCAGCACTCCACCGGCAAGCATGCTGCCATATTGTCGGTCAAGAGTCAGTTTGAGCGCACGCGTGTTTTTCTCGCGAATTTTTTTTCAAACTCGAATTTACAGCAAACGGGGGGAGGGGGGAAGCTTCAAACGGAAAAAATTCTACTCGACATTTTTCGACGTATATATATCTTGCCGTGGATTCATCTCCTGTTTATCTCGCCGACTCACTCTTCGAATTGTAGTCACTTCTATTTTATAGTTGGAGGACATTTAAG
This sequence comes from Tetragonula carbonaria, assembly GCA_032399595.1. Lineage (NCBI taxonomy): Eukaryota > Metazoa > Arthropoda > Insecta > Hymenoptera > Apidae > Tetragonula > Tetragonula carbonaria. The sequence continues at coordinate 6,598,010 of JAUCRC010000015.1, read as the reverse complement.
AATTAAGAATTAAAAAAAAAAAAAAAAATACGAAACGTCGAAATTGAGAAACACATAACGAAGAAGGAGAATCAACGATGGGGAACAAGCAGAAATTAAACAACGAAAATTAGAAAATCGCTTTGTCAACTGCATACAATGTGCAAACACGATAAGAAGTAAAACGTGAAACGTCATTTCAACTAAAGGATTAGTAAATTTAAATACAGCGGTGTATAAATATAAAGATTGGAAGTTAAATTATATAGAAAATGAATGAAATTAATGTTATATTTAAACGAAACGCTTAAAATACACGTGCCTCTTCGTCCAGAAGTTGTTGAAACGCATTCAGACGTTAATGATATTGAAGAAAATTCTGAATGGGGGGGGGGGGATGGAGAAAAGAAGGATAACTGGAGGCTGCACTTCACGCCAACTGTGTTTCCCCAAAAAAATCGCGTAACTTCGCGAGCAATATCGTCTCTTAAATATCCAATCGGTCAATCAATTTGCCCAGCTGTCTGTCTCGTTCTTCAAAGCCTTCTCGAAATTATTTACTTCGCTCATTGTCGTCCACAACTCATTGTTGGGATCTTCCAACTATAATTCCGATATATAATATCGATAATTAAGAGATCGTTAAAGCTCGTCGAAGTGACGCTCGTCGGTTACACTAATTACCGTATACTTTGCTTTGCTTTTCATGTGATCCGCACGTGTCTGTTATATATGTGTGTGTGTGTGTGTGTGTGTGTGTATGTATGTATATATATATATATACACACACACACATATATACGTGTATCGGCCGTATTTTCTGAACTTTTTTACTTGTTCTCTTCGTTCGTTCATTTATTTCCGTTCCGTTTCTCTGACAATGTTCGCCAAGACTTTGCTTTCTTTACGTACTCTGTATGTCCCAGCCGTGGTCTCGGTGTGTGTGTCTCTCTCTTTCTCTCTCTTTCTCTCTCTGTCTTTCTGTCTGTCTTTTCTCACTTTCTCTCTCCCACCTCTCCTCTACCCATTTTTTTTTTCTTGTGCTTGCGATTGGTAGTGGGTTGATGTCGCCTTTTGTGAAACTGCTTGCCGTCCTTCACGGTGCACAGGAGAATTTATTTTCTTGTTGCATGAGATGGTACACGATCGTACGGTACGCGCGATAATTGCCGTTATTATCTGCCGTTATTATAGTTCAATCACTATATGTATATATATATATATATGTACACACACACACGACGTGAAGAGTGTCTTTCTTCTTTTTCTCTTTTCTGTTTCTGTTGTCTTTCTTCCGTTTTTTGGATTCGTTGTTGTTCTCTGCTGTAGAATATTATTATTTTCTACGGATCAGGGACGAGGAGAATTTTCCGAAAATTATACGATTAATTACACGTTCGCGTGTATTTTTAATTGGCTCGGACCCTGTCGTCTCGTGTGTGGAGTCGAGTCGCGATTTTTTTTGGAGCGAAATAAAGATGGAAAAAGTTATAGTTGCCAGTCGATTGATTTTTTTTTTTTTTTTTTCTTATTAAATTTGTCGAATAGACGAGAGAAATTCTGGAAAATTGTTGAAAATACGATATTGGATGTTGGATGGATTCCTTTGTTCGATTCGTTTTGTCGCCTAATGATGGAGTCGAACCGCGAAAATAAAAATGAAAAAGTTATAATTGGCACGGCGAGTCAATTTTCTTTTTTTTTTTTTTTTTTTCATTATTGGATTTTGTCGTAGCTTTGTGCGCGAAGTCGGAACGGGCAAGAGAAATCCTGCAAAAAAAATTTTCAAATTCAAAACTTTCCTCCGGAATGCGATTAATATCGATCGAAAAAATCATAATTGGTAGCGAGCCAATTTTTTCCTTTAATCATTGGATTTATTCGTAGCTTCCCGTGGACGAGGGAAATTTAAAAAAAAAAAAAAAAATTCTCTTGTCGAATTCGTTGTCATCGGACGTAGAGTCGAATTTTTTCCGCGCGAAAATAAAACTGAAAAAGGTTGCGAATCGATTAGTCGCGAGGCAATCTCTTTATTATTATCGATAGAAATTCGTAATTCATCGATGTAGAAGCATCGAGAAAGAATTTAAAAAATTACGATTAAATATCAGGAGCTCTAATTTTGTTTATCGAATTCGTTTCCCGTTTCGCGTGAAATCGAATCGCGATGTTTTCGAAGAGAATAATGATAAAATCGATTGAATTTTTTTTTCTTTTTATTATTATTATTATTAGACCAGTTAGATTTTATCGCAGTTTAATGCGAATTCGAATAGAAAAATATCTGATCGCGAATCTAATCGAATTGTTATTAATCAGTCGCGTTCGAGATCTCATACCTTTGATAATATATGTTGTTGGGCACGGTGTTTTTCTGACCAGGTTGTGTCGTGAACGAGTTTCAGCTTTCAAATCATTGAAATTCCCTTGAAATTCTTGAGAATGTACATTCGATCGAAAATAATTGATCAACATTTCGAGAAACATCAGACATATTTATTTCGCTTCGTAGGTGAATTATACTTTTATCGACGAGGAAAATAATAATCTTAAAGCGGAACCCAAAGTTTTTGTTCCATTTTACAATTGTAAAGAGATTTTCGACAAACAAATCGAAGAAAAATGAGATTTCTTCGTTTTTCTTCACAAACGTCGACAGCTAAGTAACTTCATGGAAACACTCGAGTTGAGTTATTCAGTTTGACGTGCATACACGTTGGTCAGAAATTAAATAAAATGGCTGAAGTAATCGCGAATCATATCGGAAACATCCAACAGATCCTGTCGAGAGCAATTGAAAACTGAAAGTTTCGATTTTTCAATCCCGATGAAAACAATGTAGCCAGCCCCTCCCCACGGTGTATCATCTGCCTTCCGTTCTTCATTTGTCAATCGACGAACGATGACGAATCGGCATTTCCGTTCCGTGACAAACAAAACGAACCAACCTGTTTTCGGCTTGTCGTAAATTTTGCCAAACGGTGTTTGCAAAGGTGTGGCCTCGAACTCGACGATCGATATGGTAATCTTCACAGTTGAACTGTTTTCCCTTTGTCCCGTTGCAAGATCGGTATTATGCAAATCGTCGACGCTCGGGCGTCGTCAAGTGCTCGATCGAGAGAGAGAGAGAGACCAGTTTATCGAGCTCGAAGTTTAACGACTCTGCTTCAAACTGTTCGACCAGTTTCAAAGCATCGAACTCCATCCGTCGCTGTCGTGCGTAACTGCCATTCGATAAACGTCAGAACTTTGATCGCCTACGTTGCGTACCAGTAGATGCTGAGTTTTCATTTGCGAAGCGAATCGAATAATTTGAACGAACGTGCAATTTCGAGAGACGAAAGTGAAAAAGATCTTTTCGCGAAACGGATGAACAACGACTCGCGAAAAGAAAAGTATTCGTACACTTGTCGACTGTTAGTCAACTGTTGCGATTATGATGGTACCGTTTTTAACACGATTCTGGAAATACGTGACAATTTCTCTAGTTTAGCGGATTTAATGGGGGATTGGATTTTCCTAATTTAATTTTTTTCTTTTTTTACTGTGACTTTTTTTTCTTTTTTTACCGTAACTTTTCGACCGGTTGATCTCTTATTTTGGTGATAAAGCGAAGGTCTCGTTGAGAGAAATGAAAACGGAATAGGCAAAATTGGTAAAAGCTGTAAATTAGAAATATTTATCAAATATTCAGTACACGTAGTATTTAGTTTACAGGGTTTAAAAGAAAATAAATTTAAAAGCGTGTAGTACTCGGGTCCAAAAACCATTAGTTCCAGGAAGCCAAGTTCAGTATAAATCATTTCCCATTAAAAGTGACATCATTTCCCATTCAGTTATGATATCATGATAACCATATTATAATGATGAAACTGTTTTAACAAACAAAAGGATATTCGCATGACGTGAATTATTTCCAATGTGAGATTTACATTGATCAGCTTCTCTGAGCCCTTCGTGCGTAATTTCGCAGCAATTAATTAATTCACAAAACATAAAATTTATTATATTCAACGGGATGGTGTATGGCATTTAAATTAACATATGATTGTTCTTTTGTTATGTATTTGCGACAAGTATTTCCGGATCCTGTATTTTCAGATCGGTTTCGAATTTTATCGATGTAATCGCAAACACCCGTGTTTCATTACAGTGTTAATGAAATATCAAAAAGTGTTCGAATACTTTTATAAATAACTGTAGAACACACACATATATATAAGTATAGGAATAAAGTATAGGTGCAAATAAGTAAAAAGAAAATATTTAAATTTTATCTATCGCGTTCACTGCAAGAGTATTAAAAAGTATTATTATTCTCATTATTATTGGTATTAGAGAAACATGAATTTTTTTTTTTTATTCGTTCCACTAGTTTCAAAGCTTCGAACTCCACATACTCGACTGTGTACTCACTCGGTAAAACAAAATCTTGACTCTTCACTTCTTCGTTTCGACGAATGAAATGTGTGAAAAAAGAAATAGGAAAAGCATATATATACATATGTAGTGAGCGAAAGAAGCATTCAAATTTTATTTATCGCGCGTTCCGTCGACGTTACATGGCCGTCAATACTCTTCACGAGAATCGTATTCGACGACGACCAGAATTACAGAGTCATAAACCACTAACGGAATATTGAAAAAAAAAAAAACTTCCTTTAGTTCCTTTCGATATTAAGATTAACATGAATTTTTTATAATAATTATCATTAACAACTGTTATAATCATTGCAATATAAAATTGTACGTGAAACTGTAACAATTATAACAATCGTAACTGTTGTTATTAATATTCATCACGTCTACATTAACGCTGTGTGATACTAACATATTGACAACTGCAATTATTGTTGTCATTGATGTATCGATAATTATTATAAAAATATTAGAATTAGAATAGCGCATCAAAAAAAAAAAAATGCGCGAGAAAGTTTTTAAAGTTATTAAAAAAAAAAAAAAAATAATGTCGTTTTCAAGTTTTAAAGAACGAGCGAGAAAAATGATTACACTCGCCCTACTTTCGATCGGTGTGTATCATCATCGTGTCGTTTCCTCTTTCGTGGTGCTTTTTACCATGTCTGTGATCTCTGGTTCAAGTCGAGTACGATGATCGTACTCGAAACGGTTGTTGTTAGGAAAGAAGCGCGCACTTGGACGAAAGTCGCGTGCGTGCTCGATACCTCGAACACAATGTTCGAGTAATCGAGCACGCGCCGCGTTTCCGCCAGCTTTTCTGTTTCCGATTTTCCGAATTGAAATCGGAGCCTGCTTCGAGCATGAAAAAACGCTTAACTCTCACGGGTCGCACGATGGGTCTTCTTCGTTATGGCCTGTCGTTTGGATCCGGTCAAACAATGCGGACAGACTATGCGATCGCGCATCGTACTCTACACGACATCGTAACGAAATGGCCGCCATGCTGCCACAGCACCGAGGTCGAAAAGTCCCGGTCGATCGGCAGACGCCATCTTGACGCGACGATTTCACTATCGCTGTTTAAGGATTGCTTGACAGTGGATCGAAGATGGATCGCGATGCATTGGAATATCGTGACAGATTGGCAGTCTCTGACTAGATGACGAATGAATATATTCGTCGATATTCTCGCGATTTATCGATTTTTTTTTTTTTTTTTGCGAACACGGCCGCGAAGTTAAATAAGGATGATAAATATATCGGTAGATTTCGACTTCGACGGAGACTTTTGCGCGACGGCTTTTTTCTTTTCCGAGGTTTCTATAATAATAATAGTAGTAGAGTTTGAATAACGAATATTCGGAGAATCTTTTTATATTAATTAAATGACGGAGGTTTTTGTAACGATCAAGCATTAGCAAATAACAAATATCGGAGAATCTCGTTCTTTCCCTGGATATATCGAGCAAATGATGGAAATTCTGTAGACACTTTTATAGCAATGGACGATAAACATTCGAAATTTTTTTTTTAAATATGCCAATCTAATGACGAAGATTTATACAACTTTTTATATTAATTAAATGACGGAGGTTTTTGTAACGATCAAGCATTAGCAAATAACAAATATCGGAGAATCTCGTTCTTTCCCTGGATATATCGAGCAAATGATGGAAATTCTGTAGACACTTTTATAGCAATGGACGATAAACATTCGAAATTTTTTTTTTAAATATGCCAATCTAATGACGAAGATTTATACAACTTTTTATATTAATTAAATGACGGAGGTTTTTGTAACGATCAAGCATTAGCAAATAACAAATATCGGAGAATCTCGTTCTTTCCCTGGATATATCGAGCAAATGATGGAAATTCTGTAGACACTTTTATAGCAATGGACGATAAACATTCGAAATTTTTTTTTTTTAAATATGCCAATCGAATGACGAAGATTTGTACAACTTAGTAGAGATTGATTGATAAATGTTGAAAAATTTCTTCTTTCGAACGATGGGGGATTTGTCGGTCGAGTCAATCTCTTCGATACTTCGATCGTAATCATCGATTTAAAAAAAAAAAAAAAAAAAGAAAGAGACAAATCAAAGAAAACTGACCGAGCCCCTGTATCCAACCCCGAAACCGTCATTCGAATCCAGGGGAGGAACTGAAAATTTCAAAATGACAAAACAGTCGAGAGAAAATAGGGAGAGGGGGGAAACGAAGAGGAGAGCTTTCGGGGGGTGTACAAACGAGTCCAGCGCGTTTCCTCTCTTAATGACGGGCCGCGTCGACAGAAAAGAGAGAAAACACGGCGGCAGAGGTGACGTTTGCCGAAGCAATTGATTCTGAATTTTCTATCTGTCGGCGCGAACGCGACGCCCCGGCAAACATAATTACCGGCTTTAACCGGCGACGTTTGCTAATTAGGAACTCTTTCTGTGCGTGGACCGAGCGCAAACACACGCGCTCTCGCGTTCCGTCTCGTTCCCCTTTCACCCCCCTGTTGACAGATTGAATTATTAAAACGTTGCGTTCCATCCGCCATCCCGATCGGTGCAAACTGCGCCGCAGCTTCGGTTTGCGTCAGAATTTTTAATTCGCCCAGTCCGGCTGACTGCGACGCGGAGAAAGAAAGAAAAGAAAAAAAAACAACGAAGACAAAGCGTGTATGTGTTGTATACAGGGTGTTTCTGTAATTCAAAACCTCGCGACGAGATGTTTCGAGATTTGCTGCGAGAAAATCGCAAAAGGAAGAGAATTTATTTTCTTACTTAACTCGGCGAGTTTTATTACATATAAATCGAGACTGCAAAACACTCTGCAACATTTTCGTTTCTTTCTTCGCGTTTTCCTCCCGAAGGTGGAGCGAATGTCACTTTTTCCCCCTCATTTTATCAGCCCCTTATAGTTTCGGCATTTTAAATTCGAGACTAAGCATATATTATACAGTTATAGATACAATGAGATGAAAACTTGCTCGAGGGAGATGGTAGATCACTTTTGTTTTGCTTTTTGTATACTTGTAATTGCTTGTAATAATCACAATTGCTCGTCGTTGCGAAAATTTCTTTTATCGACGACAGTTTCTATCAATTTTTTTTTTTCTTTTTATCAGTCGAATCAAATTTCCTGTAAAACGAGAAAATACCGAATTATTCTATCACTTCGTTGTATTTATTTATTCTCACCGTCGGGTTTCTCTGTTGGTTTTTTTTTTATTGTTTGCGACGATATCCAGTGCATCGTAGAAAATCTCCGAAATTTCTTACCGTTGATACAGACACTTATAAAACAATAGTAGTTGAAAACTACATCCTCAGTCAAGATGGCGCGTATCGTCGTGTCTCACTATCTCTGTCCTGGCTTCTGTTTCTCTGTGCTTTTCGACGACCGACGACTGACGCGGAGAGAGCCCCGACTTCCACGATTTCCGGTTTCGAGATGCGAAAGGAAAACAAAATGTACCTATATAAGAACCGAAGGAAAAACCATGCGTGAAACACACAGATCGGAAAATCCGTACGAAGAATAAACGTGCGAACGAAAGAAACAAAAAGAAAAGGCCGACAAGATGGCCGACAGGCTCTCACACGGCTCCATTGCCTTTTTTTCACGTATTACTCCGCGGCTTGGTCGAGTTCCTTCTTTGTTCTCTCTTACGTTATTTCTCTTTTTCACTCTACTTGTTTCTCTTTCTCTGGCCATTTCTAGTTTCGTTCTTCTTTATATGTACAGGATGATTCAAGCAACTGTAACGAATTTACGTATTTTTCTTTTTCTTTTTTTTTGGTTGAGATTAGGAGGAAATGTTAGAGGAAGAAGATGAAAACTTCAAACTCGGATCATATTTCTTACACAAGTGCAATAACGCGTGTTTTCACATTTATAATTGCACTTTTTTCCCGCTCGAAAAATGATTACTACAGATGTTTCGATTTTAATTTCGTAGAATTTGTTCCGTAAAAGCTACAGAGACCTTTGCTTTGAATTTGTTTTCCATGTCCTTCATACGACGAGTCCTACCGAATTAAATTACTTTTCAATCAGTATATTGAATTTTGACGAAAAAATTTCGCGTGTACATGCAACATGGAGGAGAGGTTTCTATTTCATAAAAAATAATGCAATTATAAAGTGCAAATTGTGTGTAAAAGAAAAGAAAGAAATATGATCGTGACGTCAATACATCTTGAACCACTTATATTTTCCTCTTAATTTCAACCAACAGAAAGATATTTATGTACCATGTACCAGGATGATTCACGTAACTTGCACACTTGAAATGACTTTTGAATTATGCGTCTAATGAAAAATTGTTTCATACGAAAGTTGTGTACGGTTTGAAGGAAGGCAAAATATGGCGTGTCAATTTGAGGGGTTTCGAAATTTCCAAGTTCATCTTTTATTTGTTTCGTCATAGTTCGAAAGAATATTAAATTCCAAGTAAAAGGTTATTAAGTTATTATGAAGTTATTTCAGGTGTGCAAGTTACGTGAATCACCTTGTACATGTTACATGTATTGTATAGGTTTATGTATATGTCACGTGTGTCTATGATATATAATATATCACATATAACATGTATACATGATGGTAATATGTACATGTATACATAATATATGTTATATATTAAACGTATCATACGTTACACGTACCGTATGTACATGTATATTACAACACATTCATACAATATATTTCACATACATCATATATAATATGACGATAGTATATCGTAATAAGATACGTGTACATATATTATACATAATAGCATAAACGTAGAACGATGAATCAGCCTGTATACTGTATTCTGTTGGGAGAATTTTCTACTTTATTTCTATTTGATTTGTCTTGTTTCTCACTTGCGTTCTCCGTCTCTTCTCTCTCTCTCTCTCTCTCTCTCTGCTTCCGTTTCTTTTCCTTGCGAAGTATGTCACTCGACGGGGAGACACGTTATAGCTGATCTAATTGGGGGCGGGTTGATTTTGGACAGCCACGACGTGAACAGTGAGCGATTTGTACAACAAAACAAAGACCAGTATGCATGCGTGGCACGAGAAAAGGTAGATTTACATAGGTATATTATTTACTACGTTGCGCTTTATATCTCTCTCTTCTCCTCACTCTCTCTCTCTCTCTCTCTATCCCGCCATCTCTGGTAAAATTCTACTTATCTATCTATCTCTTTCTATATGAGTTTCTAAGTTTCTCTCTGCCTGATATGAAGTATTTTATATACACCTATGTATACGTACGTGTATGTAGTCTTTCGTTTTTAGTTTTCTCATTCTTTTCAGTTTTATACCGTTCTGTTTTATAGATTTTTGTCTACAATCTCTCGTGTATCTCTCGGCTTACAGAACCGTGATTTTACACTTCGTACTTTTTCTCCCACGTACGTACATATGTAGTACACGTGTCTCTGATTTCTTTCGTTTACGTTCCGTTCTTCGCGATACAGTCTGATCAGAGTCTCCTTCATTTCTGATCCGCCTTCTCTCTGATCCTCTGATAATCCCTGATTTTCGAAAACGTGTCTCGCGTATCGCGGGTTTCTTGGCGATCTCTCGAAGTGAATTAATCCCTTGACGACGATGGTGGAAAGAAATACAATTTTCTTTTCCCCTTTCTTTTTGAGCAAAAATAGTTCAAGATATTCAATACCTAAAAATATGGAAGAAATGCGTGAAATTTTCCATTTGAAAGATTCGACGATCATTTCTGATCACTTCTGTTAGTAAATTTTCGATACTTCGAATCGTCGAAGATATTAAATGTGTAATTCTCTGTTTTTTTCTCTTGCGAATTCTCCTGCGATTCTTTTACGTTATTTTGCATTTTGTTTCGAAAGGTCTAAAGATAATTCCCCCGCCGGGGGCTTCTATTGGCAAATTTCAACATGGAACTTCAGTATATCTTCTGGTTTAAAAGCAACCATCGTAAACGTCAATGGGTTAACTCGCCGTCAAACATGTGAGAAGCACTCGAAATAACCGCGGTAGTGTGTACAGGTTGCTTCACGTAACTAGGACAGAATCATTCAACGTTCTCTGGTCGCAATTAGAGAAAAATGTTGGAGAAAAGAGATGAATGGGTTAAGAGAGGAGCTGCGTTCTCAGCGGTGTACGTGTGTTACGTTGATGCATAATTTCTTGAATAAAGGCGTACATTTTGTTTCGAGTAAATCAAATCATTATTATACAAGAGCAGTGGTTGAAAAATAATTATTCGTCATTTTTTTTTTTTTTTTTTTAGAAAAGACGTTTTCATTATGACTTCTTAATTGTCGTTTTATACGTGACTTTTTGTCGTACAAGATATTTATAATCTTCATTATAAGAATAAATTATCTTCAAGTGTTTATTCACTTTTTCGACAAATTGAGGTATAACAGTAACAGTCTTTAATGAGAATATTTATTCAAAGTATCTCACGAATCAATTCTCTTTAACCAAAGGAATCACTGACTGCCAGTATCGTGCTACGTTTCAATTTAAAGCAATTAATAATTATCGTTAAATATATATTTTTAATATTTCTCCAATTGCGACCGAAATATAGATACACCGTTTGTTCCGGTTACGTGAAATATTCCGTGCACATGCACTTGGCTTTTCAATTCGCAATGTTATTGTTAGTCGTGGCCCAAGCTTTTGTTCAACGCGATCACGACAGAAACTGCGAGTAAATTAACCCTGCTACGACGCTTGAATTATTTTCGACTTGAATTCTGCTTCCCTTTCGCCGAAGATGTTTCATATATTTTAGGAAAACAACTATAAAAGCTTAAGAAAACTATTCGTAAGCTTCGTGCAGTCGGTTCCCTCTACATCTCACGTGAAATGAATATTCGTGTACGAAATTTCCCCCTACAGACTGGCACACAAGCATAAATCAGCAGCTCGTTATTTTAAGAAGTGTAATTATAACGTGATACGAAGATATAAGATATAACAAAATTAAATATTATAATAATTATATAAATTATTATAATAAATTTGTGTTATAATATTAAAATTATTGTTCTGTATACATGTTACAAATTATATCTTATATTTTATTTACAGCGAGTTCATATATGTACGATCGACATGCATCGTCGTTGATAAAAGGAATTTTCAAATTCGTATTGTGAGACAGTGTGGTTCAAAGTCAACGATTAGAAAGAGTATGCGTGACTCGCTATATATGTATATGTTATAATTACACCTTTTTCTTGCATCTCAAACGTATAACAAACAAACGACAAACTCGTACGAACGAAAGTTCTCAGATCGGTACGTGAAACAACCAACGTGTGAAAGAAAACGCATCGGTGAGAAACCGATCGCAATACCGATCGTCAAAGATACATACGTATACACGCTTTCGCTTTTTCACGGCTTGGCAAAGAGACTTCCCTTTTCTCAGATCTTCCCCTCATACGGCTCCATGCATCTTTCTCTGTCTCTGAAAAAAAAAATCCCCTCTCGCTCGAGATCGGACTGTCGAGGGTTTTGTTTTTCCTCCAGCGTTGCCTCGATTTCTAGAAAAATCGATGGGAAAGTGGAAACGACGCTACGACGGAGGGGCAACGTCGATTTTCATCACGTTATTCCGTTATATCGTCGTTTATGTTGTCGTTATTATTATTGTTGTTATGTTGTTTATATTATATTACTTTATATTATTGTCATGTTATGTTATGTTACGTTATGTCGTATCATGTTATATCGTGTGCACATAACATACATCACATTCCATTACTATAATATAGTATTAATATTATATATAATGTATGTCTCATCTGATATGATGTTGATTCACGTGATTATTATATACCTGCAAGAAGACGAAAGATGAATAGTTTCTAGGAGTATTCTGGTGTTGTTAATTCCTTGGTTTGATTCTTCTCATGGTGTATAGTCAGTATCTCGAATGTCTATATGAAATCATATATATATGTTTTTAAAAGTATTGGCCGACGTGTATTGAAAAATTATTGATTTCAAAGATATTTTCACTTCAGTTTTGTATAAAGTATCGGTATGAAAACAGTGTTCGGATATTTGTCTTTCACGCGACACGTTATGCAAAGTTGAAGTGGAAATATCACCTGAATTAATAATATCTCGACGTGCACGTGTGAAAGCATTATTTCTTTTTAAAGAAAAAAATCAGAGCTAATTTTTACATGAAGTGCCTTCACGTACCCAAATATCCACGTGTGAAAAAGAAACGAAAAATTAGTATCATCAGACACTGCTATGTACATTTCGAAATTATTCACCGTTGTAGGATAATAATAACGTCGTAAATCAAGATGGCGGTATCAAATGAAACATCCTGTATACAATATGACACATAATATAATGTATAACACGACATACATTGTATAATATGATATAATAGTATAATTAATATAACGTAATAATGACATATTAATATAAAATAATATACTATTATATTATATTATTATAGTCTGTCATTATTCTATCGTATGATTTTTCTTTCCACTCTCTTTCAGTCTCTGTCATTCATTTCGTTCTTTCTATCATCTATCTTTTGTATTTCGTTTGTCTATTTCTAAATCTTCTCTCTCTCTCTCTCTCTCTCTCGTCTTCTCGTTTATTTTCATCTTTTTTTTTTTCGTTCGTATTTCTCTCTTCGCCTCAGTCCTCAGTTGCCCATTGTCCACTCGCCGTCCTATTTTAGAAAACAAGCATGGCTTCTTCCAAGCACTATAGCTACGAATCAAGAAGTTCGCGCGAGGGTGGGCTGCCCTGACATTACGTTTCCACCATCTTAAGCAGGGTAGAAGTTTCTCAAACGTCGTGGACGAGATACGATCATGTTGTGTCTTCGATTATTAATTATTTTTTTTTTTTAATTACTTATTTTTTACTCGCTATTTTTTTTTTTTTTTTATTTTTGTCTATCTCTCTCTGTCTCTGTCTCTCTGTTTCTGTCTTGTTCGAGATAAATACGTATACGTCGGCTGCGAACACCATTTTTAACCCCCTCAGTTTAAAGGGCTCGCTGAGAATTTTAGGAAATTTCGTCAAGAGGAAGCACGTTCTTTTTTTTTATTATTATTATTTTACTACGTATAAATAAATTTTACACTTTTGTGTATAATGGAAAAAAATATATATTTGCACGATGCAACGGGCGTAATTTTGACGCTGTGACGATCGACGACGGCTGTTGTGCGTGGTCGATGATATATTACCGTGTAATCGAGTAATTTCCAGCTGTTAATGATCAACGCGGCCGTCAGTTTTGTGATTTTCAACTATTTTCAATTCCACAAACAAAAATTCGCGAACATGGCCGATCGTTGCTGCATTGAGAAAGTGGAGAGCTTGAAGGATCAAACTTATTGCTCCCCTGTATAACACGATGCGTAAAAAATCAGTCACAGAGTCATTCAAGTGTATGTTGTGTTACATCTAGATATACTTACATGTATATTTATCATGGTTTTTTTTTTCTCATTTTTCATTCGAACGCGTGCACCGTAGGCTAGTGTAGACGATGTTGCAAATTGAGGAGTCAGACCAGTCATACTTGAGGGTTTTCATGTTTTAGGACATAGTTATACACGAAGAGTGATATTTATCTAGATATTTCACTCCCAGGCATCTCGTCCTATTCACAAGGAGCAAGAAAGAATTCATTCTCTCTCTCTCTCTTTATTTTTTTAAATTTTTTTTCTTTCGTTTTCTGTCTTTTGATTTTAATTTCTTTTCTTGAATATTATGCAGACAGCGGTTCGTTCAATTTTTTCATCTGGAATATTTAAGATATCCTATAGATATTTTTATATACGAGGAGATTTTATATCGACGTTTTTTTTTTTTTTTTTTTTGTTTAAAACGCTTCGTTCTGTAGAAACTCGACATTCCTTTGGAAATTTACCGACTAGATGGAGTTTCGGGCTGGACAATAGGCGAATAATAGGCAGGAGATTACTCGTCGTGCAAAAATAGGTCAGGAAAGGTAGAACAAAATTTTCCCTCGGAGAAAAGAAATTTCTTTAAATAAAATATTTCCCGAGTTCTCCTTATTTTTCTCTCTTCGAGAGAAAGAGAGGGAGAATGGAATTTGAACGTGTTTATTTAAGAATCGACATGATGTACGTTGCGTGTCGGTCGTAAATTTTTAAATTTAATTCTCTCAGAAATCGAAAGCGTCCTGCGAAAGAATTTTGTTCTACATTTTCCAGGTCTGCTCTTTTAGATCGTCAATTATTCACGCCTATCCAGTCTGGGCGAAAACAAAATTCAATTGTCTACTTGACAAATTCTCAAATTCGGTGCTATTCGAAACGAAGTCTCGAATAAAAACAAAATCTCATGTCGAAGAATGTTACAGCAGAATTTCGAGGGATTTCTTGAAGAAAACCAATTTCTCGTTGAAATAATCGTTGAAATAATCATATTTAATTTGAATAAAAATTCATGAAATTGTAGAGAAAATTCGTACAAAATATTTTGAAATTTTCAATGTAACAGCGATATTTCAAGTGACAAAACTAAATAGAATACCACAGAGTGTTCAGTTTAACGTTTCACACACACAGTTTCACACAGCTTTTAATAGAGTGTGAAGTGAAAATAAAATCATATAATTTATTTTCAGAATATTATGAACATTAATACATATCACGAAACTTTTGTTTATGTACAGTACCATTAGTGGAAGTATATTGATAAAAACAGCCAAAAAATCACACAAATATTGAAGTGAACATGTATAAAATTCCTCCCCCCCCCCTTTTTTTGTCAAATTAGTTATGTTCGCTTATACAATCAGTCATAAAAGTCTACGTACGTACATGTATCAAATTTTAGATATTTAAAAGATGAGAATAATTTCGGACATTTTACGTACCTTAATTAGTTTGTTAATTGAAATCGTTCTGAAAATATTGGCAATGATTCAGTAACTTTTTGTTTGAAAGAGCATATAAATAAATCGATATAATCACCATTATGAACTACAATCTTACCACATCGATATTATAATCTTATAATATTAATATTATTAATACAATATTTCAAAGTTAGTACCTTCAATATATTTAAAATTAGTATATTAGCCTACAAACTGTTTCAAATCCTCGTTTCACCTTAAATATATTAAATTTCCAAATATTATTCGAAAAAATATTGCGTTCTTTTTTCTGATAAATGATAAATATATAATACGTATATATATGAAAACATAATTCATTTTAAACCGCAAATCCGCTATGTAGTCTGACAAGCTTGTTTTAGAAAAGGAAAATAATCGATTGCTTAGCGTCAGTTTCATAATGGAGCACCATATCATATTTTACTGCACTATCCAAAAAGGGAGAAAGAAAAAATTATTCAACGTGTCCAGAACTGTGTCGCAATTAGTTTGCCAAGTTTCACTGCTGACGAGGATATCAAATTCTGAAACTGCTCTTCATCCAAAAAGACAAGAATTTTTTCATATTAATAAAGCCTTTGTTCCTTGTGAAGAGTTCGCTTTTCATTTAAAAAAGAAGAAGAAAAGAAAACGCAGTTACTTTATGATCAACCCTAATACGTACGTGTACAGACTTTCGTGACTAACTGTACTTACGTCTCTCAGTCATCACAGATATACAATTACCTTCGTTTTATGGTACCATTTTTCTCTCTCTCTCTCTTTCAAATGATAATTTAATTTGTGTAATTATACTTTTTCTTCTGTTCCCACGCTCCCATCACGGGTATGCATTTACGATCGCTCGCAGAAATTAGTCGTTGCTGTTGCTGTTTCGACTCGAATCCGGGAGAGATTCCGTTGTAATTAGCGGCTTTTGCATTGGTTGCTCGCTACGCTCCGACGAGGCGGCTAGTATTACTATTCAGAGTTTTACTGTTTCGTCGGCTTGCCGATGGAGAGTGTTCCACCGACGAATTGGAATTCGAATAGAGTTTCGAAATTACACGCGCACACGCGAGAGAGAGATCCTTTATTTTCCGAAATAAAGCGCGAGAAGAAATCCTGCAATTTCGCTTTTTTTTTTTTTTTTTTTTTTTTTTTTATATCGAGGTGGTGTCAATTATCCTTTTAATCGAACCCGGAGAAGACGTCGATTCTTTGAAGGTGTGAATATTGAAGTTAAAACTGTCGGACTGTCGAGATTTGAAACATTTGAAAAATGATTGTCGAACTTCGCGCTCCGTTAGACAATTGATTCAAAGTCAATTTTATTAAAAAAAAAGAGAGAGAGAGGCGATAAAATTGACGAAATTAAATCAAGATTCATCTCACGTTGCCGTACTCATAATTAGCTATTTTGTCCAACAAATAAGCCACAAAAGAGAAAATAATAATAATAATAATAATAATAATAATAAAACTGCACAATTAAAGAAAGATAAAATTCTTGCACAGAGATGAAATCTCACAACGCGAGAATCTTAATCCAAAGAGAGGTGAAAGTAAAATTAAAAACTGGAAAAGATACGTGAATGCATACCGCTTTTCTCCTAATTATTCTCTCTTTTTTTCTTCTTTTTTCTTTTTCTTTCTTATAATCCATTTCTTCGTCCGCTTCGAACAGTGAGTTTCTTCTCTAACTACTCGATAGATGTCACAGTCGACTGTAGCCGATTAATTACCAGAGAACCTTCGAGAATCGAGTTTGATCTGACGTATAGTATGTCGTACGTGTGTACGACGTATTCCCAGGTTGGATCGCAAAGTGTCCTGGATTCCTCGGCTTCCGGTTTCTAATAGCGCAAAGCGATCTCCAGCGAATACCAAGCTGTGGCATTGCACGTTCGAGAAATTCGTCCTCAGCTAAGCTGGCGTTTAGTATCAACAGCGACGATATAGAGAAGCTTTCGACGAAACGATCCGACGCCCTTGGTCTTTTCAGTTATGGCGTCGTACGTCGAACAATTGCGATCGTTTCGTGATTATCGTTCGATCGTAAAGCAGTTCAAACGTGAACGAAAGTTGCAAGGGTTCAGGTTTCTTGTTTCTTGCAAAATAAAAAAAAAAAGGGGAAGATAATTTTTAAATTTTTCTTTTTTAAAGAGTGACATGCGAAACATTTTTCTCGTAATTCGAATCAGTAGGGAATTATTGAGCGTGAAAACGAGGAACATGTATCTTTCTCGGACCGTGTCCCAGGAAGTCGGGACATATCCTGCTGAGGTCGAGTTCGAAGAGACCACGAGAAAAAAAACAGACTCACTCGCGAATAAGTGAATTTCGCGGATTTCGACACGATCGGATCGATCATCGACGGTGGATTTGATCTAGAGAATTCTTTCATTTTCTCTCTGTTTTCGTCTGTCCGAAGAACGACAATGAAACTCTTCTCCTTTAATTTCGTTTTCTTTCGAAAGAAACTTTCTTCTTCATTTTTCTTTTTATAACGATATAGTTAATATATATATATATATATATATAAAATCTTCATATTTTGTTTTCTATTATTTTTTCTTTTGTCGTCTTGTTTGATCGACGATCCTCGAATGTGAGATGCGCGAGGAAAGCAGGCAGATCGATGATTTCCCGTCTCTTTTTCTTTTCTTTTTTTTTTTTTTCTTCTTAGATCTATATTTTATCGGTGTCTTCGTTTATACACTCCTATGAAGCACTTAAAAAAAAAAAAAAAAAAAAGAAAGAATGATTGTTCGAGCGGCGGCACGTGTTTTTGTTGAGCGTTGGATTTTGTTCGTCGTTGTTACAGATGGGCAAGCTTGGTAGCAATCCATTGGCTGGGCTCGCGGCTCTTGGCCTCGGAGGCCTTGCCACACCTGCCAACACCGGTGGGTTGAATCCGGCAGGTAAGTCGACAATTTATTGTTATTTTTCTACTCTGCACTCTGTGTAACTAGACTGCGGGTTTCTATGAGGAATTTATAGATAGAAAATTGCTGCACGCATAATATGAAGAAATATACATGTATACATGAAATATTTAAAGTGCTTTCTAAAATATTTTGGAAACGTGAAATAATGCTCTCTCGAGATTCTATTTTTCTATGTACTTGCAAAGAAATCCGCAAAGTATATCTTGTAAGAGATGAGAAAAATTCAGAAATTGTCGCACAATGTTTAACTGCAGTATCTGTCTTTTAGAATTTCATTGCCTGTGATATATCTCAAACTGAGAAAAAAAGAATTCAATGTAGCAATTCTATTCGTTTTTATCGTAATTTTTTTTTTTTTTTTTTTTTTGTCATCCTCAACATTAAAGATATTGCTTATTTAATATCAAAATTGATCATATAATATATTCTTACTTATAATTTCATATTTTCAGAAGAAAAATTTTAAAAATAGAATTGTGATATAACATATGATTGATATGATACAGTGTGATTTAATTGTCGCAATTATCTCATATTATATTCCGTAATGTATATCGAATATCTTTCTTCAACGCCGAAAAATTACAAACAAATCAAAAATTGCATTGCAAAATTTGAGAGTTCAGAGATTTGTGAAATGCGCGCAATGTGAAAGGATGTTTAAAAAATACGATACTGAAATATTACAGTGACAAGAGAAAATTTGTCATGCATACATATATCTCTTGATTCTATGTACAATTGTCGTGTGTATAGCAGCGTGTAAAATTAATTCCACTTGTAGTTATAATAATAACAAGAATAATATCGTTGCATACTTTGACATACCAATGTATTTTATAGTAATTGTATGTTAAATTTTTCCTGATTTTATTTTTTTGAATTCATTTACATTTCTCAGTAAACAAACACAAACATCATCGCGTTTTAAAAAATTATTCTTCGAATGTTTGAAATTTGACAGGATTCATCGAATTATGAAGGAAAACTGTAGGCTGCGAATATTTTTATGCATTTGTAGAAATATACTTACACGATGCATAGAATGCGCAAAAGCTGGACAGAAGCATCCAAAGAATGGAACATTTATTACAGTATTTAACGAACGAAACAAATTTCTATATTCAAACCTCTTACCTTTTTTAATCACATTTAATCGCAAAAATGTAAAAATACAAAGAAAACGCCTGAAATCTTGAGGTTATCTATAAAAAAAAAAAAAAAAAAATGAACGTAAAAATGCATAACAATCTTCAGGCTATTTATAATATTTTCCTATTACGTATCTAATATGGCCCGTGATCTTTTCACAGCGTTGGCGGCACTCGCTGGTAGCCAGTTACGCACCAGCAACACGAACAGGCAACAACCAGCGGCGAACAATCAGACGCACGAGATGACCGTGCCAAACGAGCTGATCGGGTGCATCATCGGCAAGGGTGGCACCAAGATCGCCGAGATCCGTCAGATCTCCGGCGCTATGATCAGAATCAGCAACTGCGAGGAGAGGGAGGGTGGTGCCACAGATCGTACGATCACCATCACCGGAAATCCGGACGCTGTGGCATTGGCACAGTATCTCATCAGCATGAGGTGAGTACACGGTGGCAGAGGAGCATAGATATCACTGCAGTTTGTCCGACATCTTGAATAGAAAACGAAAGAAGAAGAAGAAGAAGAAGAAGAAGAAAAAAAAAAGAATGGAGAACGTTGAACGAGGTTTGTTAGCGATGTAGATTTTTTTTTTTTTTTTTTTGAAAATTTTCTTTGAAAGAGGAGAGTGGAAATATACACGGTTCAATTTGGTTAATCTATTAAGGATCATTTTTTTCTTTTTTAATTCACTCAGAATGTTGGAGACTGTTTCTACGTTTTTTGGCAACAAATCTCGAAGATTTGTTAAATAAGTTCTTCTTGAACTTCGTCTTATGAAGTTTAATAATAATAGTGACATGATAGTATTGTTTTATAATAATACCAGTAATAGTATATATTACAATGTACTAAATAATACTATTTTATGATAATGCTTTAAGTTAACAGTATTATAACAATACTGACAGCCTCTTTTATTTTAAATCACGTATTATTTCTTGTACCTTGACAAGACAATTTTTAATCCTTAATGGATTAACTTTCATCACTCGTAGAATGTTACAAATTCAAAATACATGCAGTTCCGATCTATCGTTCAACGTTCTTCTTCGCCAGAAAAAAAAAAAGGAAAAAAAATAGATTAATTTAATTTCTCTCTATTCACGAGAGAGGACATTGTTTAAAAATTCTTCCATTATCCCCCCATCGGTACATGTCGAACTCGTCCCGGCTACGTATGGCGATATATTCGCGACACATCACCCTACGCCCGCCCCCCGCCCCCAACCACCCTAAGAGAACACCCTTAACTTTCTGGTTTTCTTCCCTTCTCCGGATCCAACGATGAAACGATCGTTGGATCGGATCTTGACTTATTATCTGTGTACATGTCGCCGATGTAGAAATCTTTTTCCCCCCTCGCGAGATTTCTCCCCACCCTCTAACGCCCACCCGGAAGACAAAAAAAAAGAGAGAGAGAGAGAGAGAGAAGGAGGAGAAGAAGAAAAAAGTGAAACAAAAGAGAAGAACCCGCCCTTTGATTCGCCTGTTTTTTTTTTTTTTTTTGTGTTACACTCGTTCCTCCTGTAATTGACCTTTCTTAGCCTTGGTGTCTTGAAGGTGATCAAGCGAGACTAAGGGGATAGTCGAATTGCCGTCATCGCGACACATCCCATTCTTGTTTGTTACTGTTACTGTTCTGCTTCTGGCGGCGACGGTCTGGTCACAACGACGAGTCGCAGATACTCAGTGCTCGTTGTACAATACTTGTTGTTAGATGTTTGTTATCGTTAGACGGTGGATATTTATGCAGCTTGATATCCTCGCGAAGGTAACCAAGAGGAAGAGTGGAGATTAGTTTGACCTGTTAGAGAGATTGTGCAAGCTGTTGCTGCGTGTTTCATTCACGCCACGCGTTGTGTTATAATATATAAATATCGCAATATTCAATGAGAATGTTACGATTTTACAATTTGCGATATTTATACATCATATCCACCATGTGAATGCATAAAAATCCACAGTCTGCTGCGAAGTTCGTCGCGAAGATTCTCACTCTGTATGAAGAGAAACTATTCTCTCAGTGGATTAGTGTACACAAATTTTGTTAGGTTTTCTTTTTTTTTTTTCTTTTTTTTCTTTTTTTATCGTATCCAAGATGGAATAGAGCGAGTCGTTCTTTCCGGGACGTCGACGCCAGAAAAGTATATTACATGTATGAAAGAGGTGGCGGTGCAACGCAACGATGGTGTGTTCTCCCTGTGAGAGGGATATTGTTGCACGAGCGTGAGACAAGGGGGTGAAACGATCCCTCGATGTGGGGAAAAGGTACGTCGTGACCGATGTTATAAACGGGTGCCGTGGACCGCCACCTCGGTCTCTCTAGCGTACACACAGGTGAGATTATTCTCGTAGTGAAGTAAGGTTACATAGCCGGCGAAGACGACGACGACGACGCAGCGACCGCGAACCATGGGATCGCCGTCAACGCGGAGACGCCGGAAGACATCTTCGTCTGCCACGACGGAAGAGGATCTTAATCCTTTGTTTCCAGGTCCTGCTTTCCAGGTCCAGTACCCTGAGTATCCTGCAGACACAACTCCGCTCAACATCTGTTTCCCACTTGTCGCTGGCTGTCCTTTCAAGCAAAAAAATAAGAGAAAAAAAAAAGTACGAAAAGAAAAAGATTCTGAGAAAAAAAAAAGGAATATATACAATCACGACGACATGATATACGACACGTAGTCGAATTAATTCCAGCAGTTGTATTATATCGTTCCGTTTTTGATTAGACGATCTTCTCCCGAAGAGTCTTGCAAGATAGTAGTAATTGTGCATCACTACAAATCCTTTTTTTTTTTTTTTATTTTTTTTATCTTCTTTTTTTTTTTTTTTTTTTTTGTTATTATTATTTTAAGTACCTCAACTCGTTCGGTCTGTGACGATCCAGAGCTTCTTTCCGGTCGGACTCGCTTCTGGCGAAGGTTCGTTGTTGATTTCTGTTTTCTGAGATTAATTAATCTCGTTTGCAATTAGATTCTTATATACAATAGACTACCTCTGATCCCGTTTTAATCTACTTTCAGTTACGTTTATACTTTGTTGTTCTTATTTGTTATATTTTGTTGTTTATGCTGTACTTATTTATAGCTTACTTACTAACTAATTTATTTACTTATATGCAGTCTAGATTTTATTTACTTGGATTTATATACTATTTTTTTTATTTTCTTTACAACATATCAGTAATATTGTCAGATTAATCGGCTATTCGTTTATCGTTAAGAGGTTGTCTACTGTATTCATCACGTATAAATATGTATATGCAAATATATATCAAATACATATTCGTAGAAAATAGATTTGCACTTGTGGAATTTACACGTTTCGGGTCGATGAAATTTTCTACATATTCTCAAACTCAATTTCACACATTTAAGGTATTATTAATCATTCATTTCTTCAACTCGCCTTCGCCAAGAGTGTCACACAATCGCATCTTTGTATTCTAATTTTTACGTTTCCTCGCCGCTAATCATAGCATTCTACCAAAAAAGAAAGAGAAAAAAAAAAACATCCAAGGACGCAGATTTTACCCCTGTAATACTTAATGTGTAACATCGTGCTATGGGACTAATATCTTTTTCCATCTTTTTCTTCTCGAGAAATGAAAAACTAGAGATGAAAAACAGAAATGAAAGAACCGAGTAACATTGTCGTTGACGATCGAAAAACATCGGTAACCCCATAGCGCGTATTTAAACGGGAGAAAACGAGCAATTGCCAAACATCCCCCCCCCCGAACCATTCTCGTTGCCCCTCGAAAATAGCACGAGTGTCCAGTATATATATATTTAGCCGCTGTGAAAATCGCGGATCGTGTAAATCTTCTTCACGTTCTATTTCTTCCCCCCCCCCCCACGAACCGCCCCTTTTTACAAATTATAATCCATATTATATTTTATTCCAGATTGTCACTCATATATCTATATATATATCTATATATATATATATATATATATATCTGCATTTGAATAGCGACCGAACGATATATTTATTCATCATATTATCCCGATTTATTACTTCTTGTTAATACTTTACCTCGACCTCAACTTGGTCGTCATAATTACTATACCGTGTCGTGTTTATCATCCCCCCCCCCCCCTCACCACGACTCCGACCCCGACCCCACCCGCCGAGCACAATTCCCGCGGCCAAGATCTGCACTCTGCCGCGTTCAATTTCGCTTCCTGTCCGACGTGTGCGCGACGTGACGTACGAGCCAATTATCGTTCCTAACGATGGTTTTGCCGAATCAGCGTTCGACCGGTTCGACCCAAACATACGTTGGATGGTGGCTACACTGGTGGCTCGGCGGCAGAGTGCAAATGCTGCGCCCCGCGTTTAGTTTTTGATTTCCGCTTTTCAGTGATGAGACTCGCAGAGCCATGCTACGTTCCATTCCGCATCGCATAAAAGTATCCGTGACGCGATACTCGAAAGCTTCGAAAGTATATAACTAGACTAGATGTTGTCGTTAAGTCACGACGTAGACCGTTTTCGATCGAGAGGGAGGAGCTCGGCAAGAAAGGGTTTTCTTTTTTTCTTTCTTTCTTTCTTTCGGATTATTTCCTCCGGTGTCGTGTGCAACGGACTATGGCTCTGCGTTATCCCGGAGAAACGGACGTTGTGTGTTCGTGGACGTTTCTGAAAAATTTGTAGACGGGGGGGGGGGGATCCTGTCGATTGTTGCGCGTCGTGATTTTTTGTAAAGTACGTACGTATGTATGTATGTATATTAGCAGTCGTTTGTAACGATTACTGTTGTTTCGTATTCATCATCGCGAATACAATTGAACGTCCGTTTTGACGGTGAAGACTACTCCTCCTTGCAGCGTGTCCTCCGCGTCGGGAGGACGCCATTTTCAGTGGTGCTCCAGGCTCCGTCGTACGATCAGACGAAACGTTGCTGTTCTATGTCGTTCTATGTCGAATGGAAGACGACGACACAGACAGATGCCAATGGTTCGTCGATTCACGGTGTCTCGGAGGCTGATAAAACGTGTCCCGACGCTGGAAAAACTCACCCCCAACCCCCCCCCCCTCCCACCACCACCACGAACAACCACGTAGCCGGTGTACGTGAGAGTATCACGCTCCATAGAACACACCTGTGGCATAACTCTCTCTTTCTGTGAAGCCTTGTTGAAGAACCTTTTTCTTTCTTTCTTTCTTTATTTCTTTCTTTCTTTCTTTCTTTCTTTCTTTCTTTCTTTCTTTCTTCCTTTCTTTTCTCACCTGACACACGTGTCACACACTTAGCGGCCACACGACTTTCTTTCGCCACTCTTCGTCAATCCGTTTAGCCGATGTAACAACAACTACTCTACTTTTCTAGCGACCCGTTATTTTATTTTGTTTCATTTCACTGTGCAACATCTCACTCGCCACAACCCCCGCCCCCCCCACTCTGTGACACTCCGCCTCTGTTTTCATCCCCTCGCCTCTGTCTTTCGTCTACACGTTGAAGAACTGTAGAACTTTTTCTTCCTTTTCTCTTTTCTTTTGTTTGTTCGTTTATCGAAACACTGTCTGACAGAAGAAGAAGAAGAAGAAGAAGAAGAAGAAAGAGAAGAAAGAAACGTGTACGGTAGTGCTCGTTTAAATTCCAATGGAGTTTCATCTTGAATTCAAGCGATCCCCAAAACTCTCCCTATCGCTCCCTGGTACTCAGTGTCTCGAGCTCGAGGTGCAACTTGACTCATCGATCAAGAGACAGTAGACAGACATAGTTGGAATAAGTGGAAATAGATGACCGTGTTCTATAATACATTGAAATGAAGTTTGTCTTGAAAAAGTTTTTTCTTTTTTTTTTTTCTTTTGTTTTTCTTTTTTTTAATTGGAATCTCATCGCGTGCCTCTAAGAATTGTTACTACATCGCATCGCATTGCTCTCGACCATTCTTGACATTCCATTTGACGTCTGCCAACTTTCGTAATTTCATCAATCTCATTTTACCTCAATCGCCATTTTACTCAGTGTCTTTTTTACTCTTTTTTATCTCCGTGCCTTTCTCCGTCGAAGAGGGAAAATTCCCTCCGGTTGACTGAAATTTAAACGAGCGCTATTGTACAACGTGCATCACGTATCTATTTATATATATATATATGTGTGTGTGTGTGTGTGAAACACGAAAAAAAAAAAAAAGAAATACCCTGTTACACGCATTACAAGCGTAATAACACACACGTGCCATATATGAAATACTTACAATGAAAACTACATAAAACTGTTTTTTATACGAGAGGAACGTTCCCACCCTGACCTTTTTACATTTTGTGTCTTTTCCCCAGTGTTGAACTGCAGAAAGCTAACCTAGAGGCCCAAAATACCCAAACCCCTGGCAGCGGTACCACTCCCGGGGCATCCGGGGCCAGTGCTTCTCCCTCTACCACCACTACCACTGCCTCTCCCTTGGCCAGCGCCATTCCCTTGGCTCAGCTGCTAAGCAAGCCAGGCGCCCTCAACGCCCTATCTAGCCTCACCGCCCTTGGCGGACTCACGGAATTGCTAGGTGGCGCTGCTGGAGCGGCTGCATCCGCGCTACCGGTCCAGACGACCGGCGTACACCGGTCGCACAAGTTCACGCCGAGGCTGCGCAGCCCTGGCGCGCCCGGGCCCACCGAGAGCGGTAAATTCAAATCCGAGCGCACCAAGTACAACCCGTACTGAGCCAGCACCGACCACGGAGAAACAGCGAAGCGGAGACGCGTGATCAGGGAGATCGTTGTTACATGTACACGCATTATTACTCGTCATTACCGCCGTCATTACAACCATACTACCGAGCAATACCACCACCATAACCACGATCATACGTACACGGAACAACAACAACAACAACAACACGAGATTTACATCAGAGAAAAGTGCGTACGGACGCCAGGGTAGCGCGCGCGAGTCCGGATCAAGACTTGGCTGAGGATCGCACCAACACGTCTGAATAATGTTTCACACATGGACTGCTACCACGCTGCCACGCTGAATCACGTGACGATCGTGTACGGTGCGCACGAACGAGCTCTAAAGTATAATAGGGTAAGAAGCGCGACGTCTCGTGCTTCGAGAAATTCCACTCTCCGCGTCACGGTCGGTAACCTCCGTATTTCTCTGTAACCTGTTCTTTTTCTTTTACACGTACGCGTGTTCCTTGTCCCTTCGTCTACGATACATATGTTAACAGTTTGCCGATCGATTTGTACTTCTCATTTTTTCGAGAGATCAACAGACGAGATGATAGACGATCAAATGAGAGACAGGCGAGATCCGATGCTGAGTCTTCGAACCTACACGCGAAGAAGCGCGACACGCCCTCCGAGCCCGACGAACGATCATTTTTGTAAACGTTTAGTGCGCGTTCTTCGTTCCCCCCCCCCCCGAAGTTGCGATTTTTATTATTATTTCCCCCTCCCCCGTCCCTCCTCTTTTTTTTTTCTCCGCGTTATTTTGTTGATTTGATTTTCGATAATTGTAGTATCGCGAGATACCGATTTTTGCGAACGATGACGACGATGATGTATATTGCGTCGATTCGGAGGACGCGATCGCTTCTGCACCGTCGCGAGACAGCCTTTTTTTTTTTCTTTTATATATGTATACATTATTTTACGTATGTATGCATATATATACTATATATACATACATACATATATATATATAATATATAATACGATGAATTATATTAATTGATTAATGTTCGAAGCATAAAAGGCTCTTCTTACTAGCTATTAGATGATTCCGATGTAATTTTTTTTCTTCTAGTTGTATAGCCCGATTCACACTTTTCAATTGAGAGCGAGCGAGAGAATGACAGAGAGAGAGAGAGAGATAGCTGAATGACGTGAGTTTTACGATCAACGATTTTTTAGTAGACAAATGCAAAAAAAAAAATGGAATAAAAAAAAGGCAATTAGTTAGGACCAACGTGTCCAAGATTTATTATGTACGATTATTATATGATTTCCTTTCTTTCTTTTTCTTTTTTTTTTTTTTTTTCTTCTTTTAGCTTTTCTTTTTTCGATTATATATTCTTTATCTTTACACGGGAGAATGCGTGCGAGACGAGCGTGAGAGAAAGGTTGAAACGACAGGAACCGATATGAGGAAAGAGCGAAGCGTTAAATAGCGTGTCTTTTAATCATGTGCTTTGGAATCGGCGGACACTTCATCCGGAAGTAGAAGTCTGTATCGTCTATAACGCGGCAGAGACGAAAAGATAAAGAGAAAGGAAACTAATCACAAGAGAGCTTATCCGTACCTCGACGCGAGGTTAGGCGCGCTTCATCGAACTTATTGTCGATTGGTGAGCCATAGACATACACATATTATTATAATCGTTAGATAACGGGGAGAGAGAGAGAGAGAGAGAAAGAGGAAAAACCCAATTATATGCAAGGTAATCAATCGTTTTACAATAATAATAGCGATCGTTTCATTGTAACGATAACGGTAATCATAATTATACGAATAAAGGCAGAAGCGTAATCATATTCACGAGGGAAATTTCAAGCTCGATTTGTATATGTATAGATATTAATGCATATATATATTTATTATATATATGTGTATGTTTATAATATATATTATAAATATATGTGTATATTATATATATATATATATACATATCAATGTACGAGAGACAGAGAAGAAAGTAACGATCCCCCCGGCGAGTTCAGATTAAACTAGCGGTTAATTAACAATTTAGATTACGTATACGTATTACACGACTTGTTTACATTCACGCGCGTACACACACACACAGTCAGATACACACGTATACAGGAACACAAGGATGAAAAAAATATAATATAGATGAAACAAATCGTGTTTTATCGATGCGAAAAGATCGTGCTCGCCGTGAAAATCAGTCGAGTCTTTTCTTCCAGATCGTAGAATCTCAGCAAACGTTAGAATGAACGTCATCGAATGGCGGACAAACGAAGAATGACATTTCGATCCGGTATGAGATTATTGTCAGAGCTTTGGATATAAATCGAGCGGGGGATCGGTTTTCAACTGAGCTGAGAGGAAAGTCGAGGAGGGAAAGACACGCGGCGAGCGCGGATGTCGATTTTTAATAACGATAATCGGCTGCTCCCGGATCAGTGTTTGCGTGCTCAATTTCTAGTTTGTAGCGGGAGAAAGAGGAAAGAAGGGCAGGACATAGCCTGTGGTAGATCGAGCCAGGTGTAGATCTCGAGTGATGGTAGATCGCTCGTACACCGATTTTCGCCGCGACATCGTAATCACGAATCGTTTCGATCGAAGATTCATGGTCATTCGTTCCGTGCTGCAATTCCGATAGTTTCGATAGATGAAACTTGACAGGTCACTGTTGATATTTAAGAGTGTTAATTTGAAATGAAGAGACAGCAATGAGAACAAGTTTTTTTTTTAAATTCTAATATTTTGTTAAAGCAAGTGAAATATTATTACCTCGGCACAATTTTTTTTTTGGTTTGTGGAATCGATAGAACCAAACGAAATACAATATCAAAAAAAAGAAAAAAGTATGGTTCTGCGATTTGTCGTTATTCAATATTAAATGAAAAAAATGATTGGAAAAATTGTTTTTTTAGTGGAATTTTATTCGCAAAGGTCAAAGTTCAATTGTTATGTCGAATATCGATCACGTGGCAAGGAACGTATTAAAAAAAGACAGTAAATAAATAAATGTGTATGGAAAAGCTAAGGTAATAGCATTTTTTTTAAAGATACAGATCGATGATCGATCGGAAATATCGAGTCGAATGATTTCGTGAACACGATCGCGCGGCTCGTAGAATAGTAAATGATACTTCGTAATTGCGTTTCACATTCTGTACATCTATATGTAAGTCTCTCGTCCCATTTATATATTATATGTATACATATACATATACATATAAATATTTGGTTCTCTCTTGGAGACAATAATGATTTCTCACGTTGTCGGCGATTTCCGTGTGAAAAATCGACAAAAAAAGATTCTGCAAACGAGAGAGAGAGAGAGAGAGAGCGTGCGAGAGGAAGAGTGAAAGTGGTGAAACACACAGCGTGAACGAGAGAAAAAAGAAAAACGAAAAGAAAGAAAACCACGATGAGACCTAAAAGCGATCTTTTTTTCTTTTTCTTTCTCATCGTCAAGGCGAGAGGATAGATTCAATAAAGTATATCAAGATTCAAAGAACACACACATACACACTCACACACACACACACACACACACATACACCAGGATTTTGTAGGTAATGTTAGTCTTCAACCTGTATATTGGTCTCTTATAAACAATGTCGCAGAGCTTGTGTGCTTAACAAGACATTAGCTACCCTGTATCTCACCTTGTTAAATAAAGCTAGGCGTGTTTAATACAAAAAAAAAAAAAAAGAACAAAATGGAATAATACGTTGTGAAAAATGTGAGTAATTTCGACAAAGATTGAACACACAGGGAGAAATAATTTTGAAATTATTTGTTCTAGAATAATTACTATTAGTTAATTACTATTAGTTATATTAATAATAATAATAATGATGATGATGATGATGATGATGATGAAATAATGTTATAAAATTATACATATAATAATACTTCAAAAATACTATAATTATCATTGATAATATTATTACTGATAATTGTCATTATTATTGTTATTATTCTTAAATGGCAACGGTGTTCTGTATCGTTTATTCTCAGAAGAGAAGAAAACGTGACACACAGGTATGGTTAGCTGTAAATACCGCGCTGTTCCGCGCGAGTTCTGCCGTTATTTATACATTTTTCCATCGATCCAGCTTCCCTGGAAGAGGCTAATTTTGTAGTTACCTCGGCGCGACTGCATTTCTGGCATGTTGTACTCTTTTATTGTTGCTACCTCCTTTTAGAAGCCAGCCTCGACCAAG
The DNA here is from genome assembly GCA_032399595.1 of Tetragonula carbonaria. Classification (NCBI taxonomy): domain Eukaryota; kingdom Metazoa; phylum Arthropoda; class Insecta; order Hymenoptera; family Apidae; genus Tetragonula; species Tetragonula carbonaria. The sequence goes on along the minus strand of JAUCRC010000015.1, from coordinate 6,567,747 downwards.
TCGGGCGATCAGTGGCAAATCGTACGAGATACGGAACACCAGGGAGAGACTCTTCGAATTTTGGGATCAACGACAGTGGAATTTTCATAGGGAAAAAAAAAAAATGACATTCCGATAGACTCGATTCGTACGGAATAAATGATCGGTGTTGAGATATTTCTACTCTTTGGTACATACTTGAATATTTACGACTCTCAACACGGTGAAGCATATATAGTTTCGAGTATTGCATGCTGTTAATTGTGGAGTGCGGAATGTGTGAGTGTTACTGGAAGGAAATTTTCCGAAGGACGAAGGTTAAAAGTAGCAGCAGAAACTGCTGTTAAAAATTAAGAAGAACAGAGATATATGCTGGCGATAAAGAAAATACTACTGTTTCAAAGAGACAGAAAAGTAAAAGGGAAATTTAATTAAATTAATTAAATTTAATTCTATTAAATAGTGAAAATCCTGAATTTTGAATCAATTTACTGTTAATATTAATTGTCACGTTTTTATAATTTCATGAAGAAGAATCAATAACTTTTGATGATCAATTAATGGCCGACAAAGCTTGCTTACCAAAGCCTCGCTCATTTCTATAAAATGAAACGTGAAACTCGGAAAGCTAGATACTGTTATCAAATTAGCGCTGCTCGTCTGTACTATCCAGTCCTCTTCAATTTATCGGATGAATTTTACTTTCGACGATCGTCGAGTAGCTTCGGCGCACAATTCATTTCGAGGCAGCGCTGAAGAATTTCCCGAAAGAGTCGCTGTCCCATTATCGAAGAAGTCTCTCAAATTCCTTTCTCGTTCATCGATTTGACCTGGATCTGTTCAAGGAGTGTAGCATCCGCTCAACATGAAAAACAATCAATGGAAAAACATCGCAGTGAACCGTGAAACTTCCTCCTTTTTTTCTTTTTTTTTTTTCTTTTCTCTTTTTTTTTTTCCTTTTATTTTATTCCAATCGTAAAACAATTAAAAAGAAACGAAACGAAACGTTGTCGCGTGTCTCGTTCACGCAGGTTTGCTACCCCCGGTTACAATCGATAATTGATCGCGACTATGTATAGCAAACACGTTACGCGAAGTGTACATTACGTGCGTACATGTTTTAAAACGAAAAGAGAGAAAAAAAAGTACGTACCAAGAGTGGAGAGACTCGTACAATGATGTAGAAAAAAGAGGGAGAGAGAGAGAGAGAGAAAGAGAGAAAGAGAAGATGTATCCATCCAAACAACTTGACCCAGGCTCCTGCCCGTCTTTGGTAAGCACCATCCGCTCCTTTGTAGTCCCGTTAATCGATACACACTCTTCTTCCCAATTTTACGAATACCGTAATTTTTCGGCAACTTAGCGATCTTATTCTTATCACCTTTGTTAACTTCTCGTTCTTTGTACTTTGGATTGATTTTTCTGATTTTCTCGAGTACTCGTTCAGTAACGTTCGATCGCTTCCTTTCTTCTTTCTTTTCTTTTTTATTTTTTTTTTTTTTATTTTATTTTATTTTCACCTTTAGACACTTTTCTTTGACCTTTCAATTTTCTTTTTCTTTTTTTAATTTTCTTCAATTTTTCATCGCGAAACAAAAGATGATCGCGACCACGGACAGAGTTGCCAGCCAGAACCGATTTAACCGATCACCATTCGTGTCATTCGTACTCCTCCGGAAATCATTCTACGTGAATGATCGACTCGATGCGCCCTTTCCATGCATGGTGTATCGTTCGAACTTTCTTTCTTTTTTTTTTTTTTTTTTTTTTTTTCTTTTTTCTTGTAAGAGCTGTTCGAGATCGCGTTATCTGTTGTGTGCACACTGAAACACGCGAGCTTTCTTCTTTCTTCTGTTTTTTTTTCTTTTTTTCTGTTTTTTTAATCTTTTCTCCGCGTTTCGATTATCGATGGTTGATCGAGGATGTTCAAGAAGACAGACTGTGCATGTCGAGAGGGTGTAGTCGAGCAACGATCTGTGCCTCGACATTCGAGGATCTTCCCCATAGATCGGTCGCATGTTACCTCTCCAAAGAACGAGAGGGGCGAGGAAGCACGCTCGTTTCTCGTTTTGAAAAGTTATTGTTATAAACGAAAGATCTTCGTTTGCAATATAAACTTCAGTTTCTAAAAGCTGAGTTTGTTTTTTCTTTTTTTTTTTTATTTTCAATATCATCGATATCAGTCGGATGGTCGTTTTGAATAACCGATCTTGAGTGTACCATAAGGTTATGTCTATTTCCTGAGATACAGACAACAGAAAAATTTCAATTAGCGTCATTTCGCTATGAAATATATTCGACAAATATAAATATAAATATAACGTGCAACGAAAATGCATTTGATCACGAGTGTGAATAAATCTAGAAACCTAAAGATAAACGTAAGATTGTCCATTGATTTAATTGAACCACTGATTTCAATTGCAAGTGGTGAATATATTTCTTGTGGAAATACGGTGATAAATAATGCATGAGAGAATGTAGCCTGTTTATCTTGTTAAATATGTTCCGTAATGGAGAGCAAAGGGAACAAAATCTACGAAGGAAGGTTAAAATAATTCCACTTTTCCGCGATACTTGAGAAATATCTGAAAATCTCGTCGGGAACAGTTTTGATATTAATTTCTCGAACACGGTGGAAAGTATGAAAAAGAAATTACGAAACAGTGTACAAAAGAGAGAGAAGCTTAACGAAACCGTGCAATTGCATTAAGAAAGAGAAGATTCTATTCTCTTTCGTATAAGTAAGAATCATAGTAGTTTAAACGGAGCTATTTGTTTTACAAGAAGATCAATATATATAAGGAGGGCCTCGAAGGACAATCAGTGCAAGTCAGTCGTCATTAAAAACCATACTTGCGCCATGCAAATATCCTTTTGTTATTACAAGCCATCACTCGAAGTAACAATTTAGTCATTATAATGTTCGTAATCATTATGATATTATAATTAAACTGTTCCGTCGACTGAGGGTTTCTACAAAAAAGTAACTTAGACTAATTATCTTTTGAATCCTTATTATATAAAACCAATCTGAGATATATATATTGGTATGATAATTTCTCTTTCAAATCAATATATATATATATATATATTCGAAAAAATAATTACACGTGTACACTCAGCTCGGGGATTCTTGTATCTAATAAAATTCCTTAATTAATCGAATGTAACATATATATATATATATATGTGTTATTTTATCAAACCAATACTGGTAATAAATTTCTGAAACGACAGAAACCAATAGTCAAGTAAATCGTGCGATGAATTTCAATTTCTATTTATATCTTCGAAAAGTCTCATTCGTATCTCTATTTTTACTTTTAAAAATACTCCTTTTTTTTTTTTGTCCCTCAAAAAGGTAGAAGAAATATTATATTATACTCTGGAAAAGGATAGAGAAACGAGCGCGCTTGGTCGTGCCCTTCACGAGCCGGCTCGCGAGTTACCGAGCGAGGAATTCGACTTTGCTGCCCGGCAAAGATCACACATCCGGTCTGACAGACACGGCCAATTCTGTTTCAGGATATCGCAGGAAACGACGGGACTCTCGATACCCGCGTACCACTTCATCCCGCCGGACCACATCGTTAAGTCGCCGATCCACTAAAAGTGGTGAGACACACGTACACACCCTGATATACATACATACATACACACACACACACACACACACACACACACACACGTCGTTGTCGTCGTCGAAAAGGACGCGGGGCGTCACGACGCACGCGAAGCTGTCTGTCAATGGCATTTTGGGGCTGGGCCACGCACTGTGTTCAACCAGCTTGCTAATCGACACACATTTTTAACACACGTGCTAACACCCAATCTACGTATTAACACGTAGTAACACACACACACACACACACGTACATATACACAGAGGACGTAAGGAAGCGATGAACGACAAAACCTGGGATGTCCATCATCGGATGGAGAAAAAGAGGGGGAGAGACTTATACACATTATACACATATACATATTTATATATAAACGTGTACGTGTATACACGTACGTATACGTTATAAAAATGATAAGAAAAGAGCAGAGAGTATACACGTAACGAGAGTTTTAGATACACGTGTCGCATATACACACGTACACGTACACGTACACACGCGCGCAATGGTATAGAGCATGGATAATACACAGTATGCACAACAGCTACATGTTGGGGATATTGTGCGCGCGCTCCTGGAAATGCAAAGAGAATCACAGAGGTGTACATAAAAAAAACGAGGGCGCGAGTGTATGCGCAGAGAGAAAAAGGGATTAAAAATCGAGCACGCGCTTAATAATAACGATATTATAGGAAGCAACAAAAAAAAAAAAAAAAGAAAAAAACCAAGCATAAGTTACATGCAAAGTAGAGAGACGAAGAAGGCACGCACGCGCGTACACGGATATATTATATATATATATTATATATATATATATATATATATATATATATATATATATATATATACTCGAGTGTACAAAACTGTACAAAAAGATATTTAAACGAAACAAAACAACATACAAAGAAACAAATAATAACGATGCACGCCGCAGCCCGTCACATACACACACGGTGGCTGCTGCCGATTGGTAAAGGGAACAAGCCAAAGATATGTTAGTTTTCATTTTTATATTTAAAAAAACGAGAGAAAAAAAAACGAAACGAGAATAGACGAGACAGAGAGAGAGAGAGAGAGAGAGAGATACTACGACGGCCGAAAATCTTGGATCGCATCTTGGATCTCTCGATGATCGACACACCGGCTGTGCTCGTTTAGTTATATATAGTGGAAATGTTTCACTATCCGCGAAACGAGCGGAAATTTTGTGCAATTTTGTGTTCAGATATCGCCGAGCTATACTTTGAAAAATATTAATATCAACTTAATAATGACTAACGTTAGCAAGGTATATTGGCGTGTGACGTTATAAAAACTAATGATACCGATAGTGCTGATAAGGTGTTATTAATGTTTTAAAGTATCCTTTTTTTTTTTTTTTAATTTATCTCATTGTCGCGTTAATTTGTAATTAACAGAGTTAGATCGAACGGTGTCACGTGTTTCGAATTTTCGCTGTTGAAACCTCGTGAGAAAAACCATTTCTCAAGGGGAATTGTTCAATTTTTTTTCAACTTGTAATTCTTTCTACCGTCTTATGTAATGTTCAACGGATCGCTATCGTTTAAACGTAGTTGAAAACGAGGAATTCTGGTATTTTCGATCGAAACTTAAGAGAATTTTTTCAACAAAAAGGAGAGCATCTCGGCGATATGGTGAAATATAACCTTGCACGACTCGTGGCTGCCCGATACGTGGGAACGAAAGTCCGATCGCATAACAGGTCCCGGGTCCAACATATTCGGCCGGCATAGTACGAGAGAATTATTATTATAATTATTATTAATCACGAATGTGCGAAGCAAAGGCGCTGAATAACTATATAATATTATTAGGCCGGTTGTTAGCGTTTTTTCTATATTGCTGGCTATTCTAGGGAACGGAGACTGATGGGGGTTTCTTTTCACCCATTTAGCTAATTTAAAGCGTTCAGATCAACCGGGATCACGACACCCCCCTCTTTCTTGGAAATCAATTTCTTCGAGATCTCGTTTGCCCGGAGACTTTTACTTTAATTTCGAATCTGTTTTGAATCCCGTTTTATAGGGTTGTAACTATTGAAATCTCCAGTACGAGGATATCCAATACAGAAAATACTCAATATATCGATCTAACGATGAAAGAAAAATTTCCTTCGCCACTGATATATTCTCATTTTTTTTTTTTTTTTTCTCCTTTCGATAAAGAATTCTCTCGCTGAATCTTCTTTCTGTAAATGATATTAATTGATCGGTAGACCTCGGTTCGAGGACGTACATCGGTCTCGTGTAAGTATATCGCGAAGTGCAAGAAATAATCGTTTGTAATAATTATACTTCCCAGACAACAAACACCGAAGACAGAGGAAAAACGAACTTCTTCCAGAACTTTGCCAGTATATTTCTCTTCTGTTAACACGCTCAACTGCCGTGTGTAAAATTCTATTCTTTTCGCCGCGCTTCACGGTTTCGTTCTATCGCGCCGCGATCGATAAAAAAAAAGAAGAGCGCGATTTTTTTCATTTCTACCAGTGTCATCCGATGACGTTGCTGGAAATCTTCGTTTAACATTCATCTCGGCTGAAGTATCATCGTGAAGTGCGAATATTTGCAGCGACACGGCAGTTATCGTGTTAATCGAGTGTAAATCTTTTACACGCTGAAAATTAATAGAACCTTCCTCTTAGAGCTTGGGTAAACTCTACGTCGACGTTAACTCTCTGAAGAGAGAGAGAGAGAGAGAATCCTTCTCCACCGGTGGAGAGTTTTCATTTATAACGATGTACTCGAGAAGATCGCGCTCCAGTAGAATCGGACGATCGTAGCCAGACGAAAAGGGGAAATTGTCACTTGGGACTCGTGGAGCCGGTGCGGAGCACTTCGAATTTAGTCGTTGCGCGATTCCCAAGTGTTGCTCCACTCCGTGGTAATGGATTCCATTGATTATTTTTTCCCCTGTCGATCGAGACGAAACACGGTCGGTAATTGATCAATCTCCCGACGTCGCTGGATCAATCTCCTTGCCTGCTACGAAGCGAACCTCCCGTGTTCTTCGAGAGCTTAGGCTTTAATCCCCGTGCATCGGTGTTTCTTCACCTTCTTCGTGTCGTAACGAAACACTCGAGAGAGAGGGAGAGAGAGATCGAAAGAGATGCAAAAGTCGCTGTTCGAGAATAATTCTCACGACGCGTCGCAGGGTGAATTTAATTAATACCGACCCCGAAGCGAGAACTCTGCGAATTATTCGGTCTCTTAATTATTATCGCGTTGCTTTCGTCGTTGCTTTTCGTTTCGCCGTCATCGCCGTCCGTGACGATACTCACGATCGAGTTTCTTCATTGACTTGTTTTGAAGAAAATTCGAAGCTGCTCGGATTGATCTGGAATATCTATTGCTTAATAAGTGAAATTAACGTCGATGCGATTTGTTAGTTGTTTCATGGATTTGCCATTTATACGCAAGTTGTTGAAACTCTCACTGTGTTTCTGCTGCAAGAGTATTTGGTTAAATGTCTCGTTGTTTTTGGAACGAGGCTTCAAGTCGTCGACGAAGATTTGTGTTCTGTTAATTATAAAGAAAAAATAAGAACAAGTTTGTTGATAACGAAATGACGATGAAAGTAAAGATCAGTGAGTAGACTAAACGTAGCAGTATATTTAAAAAAAAAAAAAACATTGAACGTAATAATATTTTAAATATATATAAGAATGTAATTTTAATATCAAGACAATAGTTCCGAAGAATTGGAGACGATTTGAGAATTATTTCTATATATTTGTGCAGAACGTGAATCGTTCACGGAAGCGTGATGACGCGGGTAGGAATAAGAATAAAAATCTTCCAACTCGTTTTACAATTCGATGTACGCTTCACTTGCTTCGTTTTCTCGTGAGCAAAGCTCAATTTCGAAACAGGCAACAAACACGGGAGAAGGTAACCTTATTATTATTATTATTTTTTTTTTTAAATCTTCCATCTCGAAAATTGACCGCGACCGCAGCTGGATGGATCCTCTCGTCGAGTTCCTCTTTGAGAGCAGCATCATAACAGAAAAGCCTCTCGTAGCTTCCCTTCAGAGCTTGGAACTGAATCTCGTGTGGTAGATTAAAAAGAAGAAAAGGAAACAAACGTTCCAATCGTCGTGTCGAGAAAATTTGCGGCGCGATTTTTCCAAAAAAAAAAAAAAAAAAAAAAAAAGGAAAGAGAAGTCGTCGTTTTTCGATCGAGTCGACGATGACGCGCTTTTTCGTTGAAGGAACAAAAAAAAAAAATAGAAGTGAAGTTATCACGTGTATAGTATAAATAACGATATATTATATATATATATTATACGATTAAAAAGAAAGTGGAAAGGGAGATAAGATTGCGATTGAAAAATGTGCAGAGTGAAAGCCTAGCTTTCGAGGAAGCGTCTTCTTCTTCATCATCTTCGTATCCCCTGTTTTTTCCACCATGCGCTTGGTCTTCTTTTCTTCAGGCTCCCCTCCACCCCTCTCCTCACCCCGTGGAACCAGCCTTCACTATCTGTAACTGAAGCGTGCTTTCGCGAAGATTAAATGACGAACGACGCGAGCATAAAGAAAATACTGGTATTTCTAGCGAAATGTAACGTAAATTCTACGTTTAATGCGGTATTTCACACGGTCTTGGTTGGATTCTGGGATTCACCGAAGCTGCGTGAAACTAGAACTCTTAAATTTCAATTCTAAACCAGATGCCTCTCCCCGTGTAATTCGTATCTTTTACATTCTGATTCAAGTTCAGTTCCAAGTTTAGTCGTTAATTTCACTTGAGGCTCAAAAGAAGAGGTCACCCAAGAGGTTGGAATCAATTTCAGAAATTCAGTTCGAGTCTAAGCTCTCGAATTGAGAACAATAACGAGAAAAAAACGCGATCGCGAAAGTTTGAAGAAAAAGAAATTTGCACTCTCGCGCTTTAAGTCGAAGTTTCCGCTTCCGTCGCTTGAACTTCCGGGCCAGCAAAGTCAAATTTCTCAATCATTCTCTGTGTGTGTTTGTGTGTGTGTGTGTGTGTGTGTGTGTTGTGTGTGTATTCGTTGCAGGGTAAATTCAGTGTCTTCTAGAATCGGCGAGCTCTAGGAACGAAGTGAGAGAAACACGCAAAGAGCAAAGCGTGGAGAAATGAAGCAATGAGACTCACTCGCCGTCTTCTTGGTCTTTGTCTTCTTGGTTGTCGTTATAGCGTAGTAGTCCAAGGTGATTATAGCTTTCGAAGCCTGCATGCAAGCGTGTTGTTTCGTTCTCTACATGATTCTTTGCGACGATGCTCGATAACGACGCGTGCACTCGAAGCAACTGTCGAACGATCTATGCACGATCCCATTCGGGGCGATGAAATGGCGAGATCGTAAAGATCTGGAATATTTTATGATCTTGCTGCTTCAGCATCCTTTTTGCACAATGTTATCACGACGAATAACTTTCGGTGAGATCTCGCAAGTTGCAAGTTGATCGAATATTTTCATTCTTTACAGTGATCGAATATTTTGATTCTTTGCTGTAATTTAATAGTTCGATCAATTATATATCTGTGTATGTAACGAATTTGGTAATGAAATTCACAAGTAAATTATACTGTTACACTATGAACTATATATATATATGTATATGCGATTATTAGCAATGATAGTAATTTTCTGCTAATTATGAAACTAACTTTTTTTTCCCTCTTTCAATAAGTTTTTATTTCATCACACGATACGACGTATGTATGTATGTTAGCAACGATACGAAACATATTAGGTTATTAGCGTATAATAATGTGATAGTGTTCGATTATCCTGCTTGACGAAACAATGTAGAATTCGTCAAATCAAGCTTGCGCGATCTACAGCTTGCCACTTGCCGATTTACTAATATTGTTTTATTGATATCGTGCAAAGAGGAACCAAGGATCGTGCGATATTCTCGCGTCTGTCGGTTGATCGTTTCGACGATCAATATATCCGACGAGATATCGGAAATCTTCCAATGATGTGCCAAAGATTCGCGATCCGCGCGAAATCCTCGAGGAAGGCCATGTTGCCATTCTCGGAGCCGACGAGAATTCGCGGATCCTCCCATTGTTCTTCCTCGTTTTTTCCTTGGCGTGTTCCTCCCGCGAAATTCTCCTCCCTATTTTTTTTCTTTTTTTTTTTTTTTTTAGACGATTGTTCGCGCCAATCGCGTGCGTCGTTCATTAACCATCAACGCATTAAAGACGGATAAAATAAAAATGAAATTTCTTATTTAAATTCAACCGCTAGAACTAGTTGTTGAGGTTGTATTTACAAAAGGATGAAATTATCTGACGAAGAAAAATCCACTTGATCTAACGATACACGTGTTGACACGTTCGAGGTGGCGTCAGTCCCGGCGGACCGACACCTCGTTATTCGTTTAGTTGGCGCGGGACCGACACAATATTCGTTCAACCGGTGTCGTCGGACGCTTTATCGAGTCCGAGGAATACGCTTGATTTTTATTAAATATAAAAAATACACGTAAAAAGAACTATCATTTGTATAACCATAAAAAAACAGACGTTCGGCTCGGTCTCTCGAACGTGTTAATGTAGTAACAGGTGTTGTATGGGAAAAGAGGAAAGAAATTATTTCTCCAATTTCAAGCGGTGAAATTGGAAAGTCCCAGTTTCTTAATGTCGGAAAAACGATATCGTTGATCACGTTGCCGCGAGAGAGATTAAAAAGAAGTGGTTTCTCTATTTAAGATCGCGTTTCCGTTTTTTTTTCTTTTTTTTTTTTTCTTAATCTCTTCGTTTAAACGTGTGCATAGTTTTATTATAGCGGCCGAAAAAGAAGATTTTCTTCGATCGTAGGAGTTTTCGATGGCTCGAAATTTTCTGACTTTCGCGATTTGATCCTGTAGGTATTTGCTGTTCGCGTCGTTGTATATATTTGTCGATTTGTTCATTTTCTTGCGCCCCATTGCACGATGCGACATCGCTTCATCGGTATGCACGATCGTGTTTTTCTATTTATTTGTATACGATTCTATTCGTTGTTTTCCTTCCTCTTCTTTCTACTGTTGTTTTCAATCGACTATGTAGAGGAAATAAAAATTAGCACGTTAGAACGTTAAATCTATTCGTTTTTCTTTCTTTCTTTCTTTTTCTTTTTTTTTTTCTTGGACGTTGTAAATTAAAAGACAACTATTTGTTATTATTCGTTACGGAAAAAACCATGCATCGGCGTTCTTTCGACGGAGAATTTCCCTCTTTTTTTCTCGCAAACTGCAACACAATCTACGTGTGTTTGCGCATCTGCACTATTTCTATTAGCGCGGAAACATACAGACCTGGAAATTTTATCGGAATAATAAATGAAAGTAAATTCGTCGCAATACTCGACGAACGACGCGATACTCTTTTTAATTTATTAAAGCTTCGTTTGTAAAAATACGAATTTCCATAAACATCGACAGTGTGTGGCAATTAGGCTGCAGATTTTTTGTGCATTTGTAGGGAATTTAAAAGGGAAAGAACTATAATAGTTACACGATGTAAAAAATTATACACATATATATATCGATTCAAAATATCATACTCTCTGCAATGTACTGCGTTGATCAATTTTCTGCTGACGCCTCGGTTTCCAAAAAAAAAAAAAAAAAAAGACTATAAATTTGCATAAAAAATCCGCAGTCTAGTGACGACAATAATAATCACTCGCACACGTGTACGCAAAAGCGCGACAGAATGGGGAACAAAGAGCGTGAAAGAGAGATGCAACAGAGAGATGACCTCCACCCTCCGCTGTCGTCATCTTCTCGTTGTCCTCTTCGTCTTCGCGATTCCGCATGCTTCTCTTCGCGTCCGGTTTTCCTCGTCAGCGAGGAACCCCTTTCTCGCTCTCTGTCGTCGAACGTACGACGACGACGACGTTATCGTCGGACGTGCAAATTGCAGGAAAGGAAACTTCGCAATACCGATACGGAAAGTGTTGAGAAAAAAGAAAGGGAAAGGAAAGTTAAACGAAGCGTGACAGCGACGTCGTCGATTTGACGATTATAGACCCGATTTTCCGCTGTCCGATCCGCTCTCGGTTCACGTTTCCCTGCGGGAAAACGGTCTGAAATTATGATTCTTACAATCCTTTCTTTTTTTTTTTTTTCCTGTGATAAATGTGGCGTAAATTATGTAAATCTTTAGCCTAATTCGCTAATTCGCGAGTTGAAATTTTGAAATTCGATTGAATCTGATCGCATTGAATGAGATCGTAATGTGAATACTCGCAATCTTATGTCGCACGCGCGATAGAATATTACTCGAAGAGTTAGAGGAAAGGTTAAAAAAAAAAAGTAGACTAAAATGGTACCGATTCTTGTTTTCCAAGCCTTATAGAATGTCTCTGTTAAAAGTAGTAAAATGGTTTTACTGATAAAAGTAGTAAAATGGTACCGATTCTTGTTTTCCAAGCCTTATAGAATGTCTCTGTTTCCTTGGATCGTCCGGAAGTCTCTCGTTTCTGATCAATTAATTTGCTAATATATAATTTGTTTTTTCCTCAACAAAGGGTGAAAGCTGCTTCGCGGCATTCGCGTTGCTCCTTCGCTTTGCTGTTTACCCTAACGGAAGAAGCGAGAAAATAGGACGCGAGTGAATCGTGAACGGATCGAATAGGCGTGGAAGCTCTAGCCTTGGAAACTTCACTCAGCTGAGTGAAAAAGAGCAAGGTAGAGTTCAGGATGAAAATGTAAGTCTCGTCAGTGGGGAAAATGCAAATAAGAGCAGTTGTCCGAGAAACAGCGCGCGAATATTCTCCATAAATATATATATATATAGTATATACGGACGGCGAATAAAAGTTGAAGTAAAAAGAAAAAAAAAAATAATAAGTTAGCGAGAGTACGCTGTATGATCGTGTATATCAACAATAAATAATTGCTGTGATTAGAATCGATTATATTAGTGAATAGTTAAGGACAGAGGGCAGAACGGAGAGTTAAAAGGAGAAGAAGAAAAATGGAAAAAGTAAAAAAAGAAAAACAGGAAAAAAATTGGAGTAAGACTGAACGAGCGAATGGGTTGCCAAGTTGTCACGGATCGTCGCTCGTATTCGACGATGTCGCGCGAGTATGCGTGTCTTTTCCGAGTAATTCTGTGTGCAAATGAGAAAGAATGAGATATCCGAGGACGAAAACGGTCATCGATTTAAATTGAACAGAGAGATCGCGCCTCCGATGTGTGATGGGGAAAAATGGTAAGAAAGAGGGTGAAAGAAACAAAACAAAACGAAAAAAAAAAAAAAAAAAAAAGAAAAAAAGGTAAAAATCGCCTAGAAATGGTAGTACGTTTTCTTTTCTTTTTTTTTTTTCTTTTTTTCCTCCTTCTTCGAAGGAATCTAGTACGTGCGCGCGTGCGTGTAATCCTCTTCGATCACGATGATGATCCACGCGCGTTTACGTAGAGAAAACTGCATGCTTCACGCTGTGATCTTTTCACTCGATTCATCTTCTCTTTTTTTTTCTTTTTTTTTTTTTTTTTTTTTTTTTTACAAAAATGTGATCAGTTCGAATATTGCAGATGAAACCTTCATTTACTCGAACTAATGAAATTACACATGTACGCGTAACAATGGAATTTCATTTTTGAAAACGATCGTCAACACGAATTCACGCGATTGCAAATTTCGAACGTTCACATATCTTCCCTTTTACTCGATAGAGATTTTACTAGTTTTATATAAATGTTAGATTCGCGTCATACGTGTAGCGTGGATGTTACTAGCCTGGAAATGACGAGTTAACGAGCGACGTCACATCGTTGATCTTGAGGGTGGAAGAGTATGCTAGGATATGAAATCGAGATTAAATACAATTTACTCGATGCTGATGATTAACGCTTTTGAAATTATTTTAACAATTGAGATTGACTTTCTTTTTGAATTAATTAATATGCTTGGTAATTGTGTGCCCCTCTTTTTTTAGTTAAGAGTTTTTACTTGAAAGGCTGTGAGGAAAAGAGATTCGTTTAAAATGTACGTTACTTACATAGAAGAAGCATGCTCAATGCAATTATAGCATCGCGCGTATTTTAATACTCTGCTATGTGTGAATCGTTTTACGTCACTCTTGAGTAATTCGACTGTTTCGCGTGAAATGTTTCTCGTTTATCGTGGTCTCGCTTGCGAGACAAGTTCTAATTCGTACGTTTGACGAAGATTCAATTCGCGAGTAGTATCAACGATCGAATAGATCGGAAGGAAAGGGACGAGTCGAGTGAAAAGAGCCTCGGTCGCGATTGAAACGGGCAAGCGAGTGACTGCTACTTGCGTTTCAAGCTGCGACGATCTCAGGATCGAAAACCGGTGATCGATGCGTTGTTTCTTTTCAGTCTCTCGTAAATACATTTCTTTGATATGATAGCATTCGCCGATTTTTGATCAAACGAAAAAAAAAAAGAAAAAAGCGTAAAGAAGAAATCTCGTTTCACCAAAACTTCGTTGATGGTTCTTCCGATGTTCGAGACGATGCTTCGGATCTCGAACCATCATCGAGGCTGATAGCACTCCAAAAGCATATCCGGTGACACATATGACTAGGCTACTAGGAACTGATTAATCTCTCTCTTCTGCACAGGCAAGTGGCAGAACGTGTTTATTCGACGCGCAGATCGTCGAATAAATTGGCACGAAAGTCTAATCGTACTGCAATTATCTCGTAGCGTGTACTGTCTTCGTAGTGTCGTAGTAGCCGTTAAGAATATCGTCTGTCGTAATTCGTGACCTTTCGATCCTGACGATTGAAGAAAAAAGAGGGATTGATCGAACGAAGAAAATTGGGGGCTTCGCCGGTGAAACGCGTAATCGCGTGTGCCAAGACATGAAAAGAAAGAAAGAAGAAAAAAAAAAAAAAGGAACAGTGCCAAATGATGTTTCGAGTCGCCAACGAGTCGCTTCGGTGCGAGATATATAACCGAAGTGGAAGAAACCGAATTAGAACGAGAAAAAAAAGGGTGAAAACGAAAAATCGGCACTCGGAGTAACGTATATACCTCTGTCTGAGAATCTCAAACCTCTATCGATATATTGGTACGATATATTGACGATATATCGTTGGTAGAATCGTAGGAGAACGCGCGAGCCTCGATTGGAACACGCATCTTCTCGGTAGAACAAGCGAACGTTTCACTTTTAGCGCTTTTGTTATCCCGCGAAAGTTTTCAACCCCCTCCCCCAGTTGAAGAAAATCTACTTGGGGAATTATTCTTCTACAGGGAATTTTGTACAACTCGAGCGCCAAGCGAACGTGATCGTGATCGATCGAGACTCGCGAGACGTTTCTTTTCCATGGATCTACGATGGATCTATATATAGACGCTCTGAGTAAAAAGGTCGTTCGGGCCATTTCGACGTTAGCCTGTCGCTGCAAGAACCAAGTAACTAGAAACAATCAGACAACACTCGTCGAATGGTCTCTCTCTCCCGATGCAGAACGAATCCTTGCATCGTCAACCTTCTTCCCGCTCCCTCCCCCTCCCCCTTTTTCACGTGCACGCGTGACGTTTCGAGCTGAAATCGGGCGCGCCATGTTGTTGCGATCGGCGCACGGATCAACAGAGGAAAGACGAAAATGTCGCGTGTCGTCGATTATCGTTTCGTTTCACTTTCTTCGGTATCTTTCGTGTATGCGGAGGATTCTGTCCCTTTCCCTCTGACCCTCCCCCACCCCTGTTCGTCTCGTCATTTGCCCTCGAACGAAAAAAAAATAATTCACTCGAACAAAAGCGGAGGACATTTTTGCGCGCGCGTCAACGTCGATAGGAACGCGATCGTCGTATCGTTGTGTGGCGTAGAGCAATCTGTTAGTGCAGGGGCCTTATCCTTACTGCGCGGGCACTGGCCGGAAGTCGTCGTCGAACCACGCGACGCCATTTGTCTTCTCTCGGGGTGTCGAGTCACCCCCGAGACACATTTGGCTTTCGTTACACGTTAATCACACTGTTAAATCTGAATCTTCTTCGTTATCCTGGTTGGTGGTTACGTGTCAATGCGTAATTTTTTTTTTTTTTTCGTACGTTTTGCAAACGTTCGATTTCCATATTGTAAATGCGTTCGAAAGTAATATCTGTCGCGGCAAATTAGGAGATCTTTCGAGATCTCTCTCGAGTTTCCATTTCTTTTTGCCCGATGTTGTTCGAGTCGACATTGTAAAACAATACGTATACAGGCTCGAGACATTGAACGTGTTGAGGAGAAAAGTGAGAAAATCTTCGCAAAGGCAGATCGGAGGATTGAATTTGCATAATGTAGAATCGCGTTACGTGCGGTATAGAAATATCGGACAGTGTTCTCGAAGAGGTATCGAGTAATAAGATAGAAAAGAGAAAATAATCGAAGAGTGATTTATAATTTGTAATATAATATACTTTGAGGAAAGTGTAGTTAAGATGAAACAGATCAGATGAAAAGCGTGAAACAGGGTTATCGCGTGGCTAGGGAGAGCCACGATAAATCGTTCGAATAGCGATACGAACAAACGTGCAATATTTTTCGCTCGAACGAACGATTTTTTAATGATCGTGCGTTTCATTCATTCGTTGTTCTTTTTCTTTTTTTTTTTTCTTCGAAATGTAACGAGGATCGCCGTGAGAGAAGTATCTCAATGCTCAAGTTAATCGGAACAACCGGAAACAGTATTATCGCATCTTTTCGCGTCTTCTCCTTAAAGACAACTTAGACGACTGTACACTCGATAGATTAAGCATAGAGTCGATACTTTTTGAGATACTTTAACTCCCCACATATCACTAAGAAGAAGGGCTATTATCAGGGCTTGCTCAATGTTAACGTAGAAGTATATTTTCAATCGTTTCTGTGCCCGCGATTATACGTCGTTTCTCAAACGATCCTCCGACAGTTCCCAAAAAGAAGTCGATACGATCGCCGAATTAACGATCTAGCGATCTAGGCAGGTTTGTTAGCAAACTATGGATTTTTGTGCACATTCAGGAAACTTTCGAGTGCAGACTTTCACAGAATACAATGTGGAAAAAAAAATATATATATATATATATATAAAAGTGCGTAGAATAATTTTCTAGATCAGGATCATATTCTCAAAAACGACGCGAGCCTGCACGAAAGATCCGCAGAGTACAGATCGTGGATTTTTACGCATTTAGAAAACAGTTTGCGAATTGTATTTGTCATGACGTTTAGGTTTCGTTTCCCGAGTTAACGTTCCCGATGTGAAAACACACGAAAATACATAAAAGATCTGCAGCCTGTGCGAGCAAAATAAAAATCGGTGCAATGATCCGACGATGTCCGATTCGAAAGATTCGAATAACGATAACGCGCGAACCGGACGGAATCGATTAAGCGTGTAAGAATAAGAAAAAATTTCGCCAAGAGTGACGGAGAGTCTCAGAAATTCGAGATCTCCGATCGATGTGAGCGCGGATCGTCGCGCGGATAGAAGCGGAATGCGTGGTCCGCGGCGGTCTCCGCGTCAGTCGCCCAACCTTAACCGTAACGCAAGGCAATCAGCTAAGAAATAACTTAGTTTTTATAGGATATTGAAGCGCACGGGCCCTGGTTTCCGGAAGGGGCGCGGAATTAAGGGCAAGAGCAAAAACAAAACAAAAAAGAAAAAAAAAAGAAAGGAAGAAGAATAAGATATAATGGTCCTTTTAGTTCTCTCGTCTCGAAGAATAAGAGAGTAAGAAAAAAGAAAAGTAACGAAAGACTCGAGCGCGATTTTCGGACGGCCGCGCGAAAATTCTCAACGGCATATTTTTCTGTATTAAGCAAAAGTAAAGAAACAAAAAGAAACGCGAGAGAGAGAGAGAGAGAGGGAAAAGGGGTAAAAAGAGAATGTGTGGATGTATATTGCGTGTGAATGTATGTACGTGTGTGTGTGTGCGCGCGCGATAGAGGAACGAAGAAGAAACGAACGAAGCGAGGGATCGGGAAGAGTATTATACGCGAAGAATACGAAAGAAAATAAAAAGAGAGAGAAACACAGTCGGAATAATCGAATCGCAGGAAGATGCATGGATGCGCGCGAGATATACGTGTAATTGTTTTTTCTTTATACCTGTGCCAAAAAAATGAGAAGAATCGAGCGAAAGAGAAAGACAGAAAATATATATATATATATATACATATATATATATATATATATATATATATATACGGAGATCGTTGAAATTTTTTTTTTTTTACGATCGTCGGCTCGAACCGTGTGCCAAGCTTTGATAAAAAGAAAAACCACAAAAAAAAAAAGAAATATCGCGGACTGATTAATTACGTGTGCCAAATCGTCGTTACACAAACACACACACACACACATACATATATAGAGACATACACATACGTACAATTGCTGTATCGCTGCAGCTGTTCTCGAGTAGCGAGGCTCTTTGCCTGCCGATTTTTCACGTTCCCTTTTGTTCGCGTACTTAGAGAAAGGCAGCCGTGTTCTTTCCTTCTTTTTTTTTTTTCTTTTCTTTTTTCGTTCGTATAGAATAATTAACTCGATCCGTCGATGGATCTTTTTTCTGTAGATAACATACATTTGTACATGGTAGGTCGTTTCTCCCCCTCGCCGTGTGTACTGCGAGAAGATATATAGCGGCTCCGCCAAGGGAATGACAAGAAAAATCGGCATCAAGCGAGGGAAGGAATTTCGATCGATTGCCACCCGTGAAATGTCTATTTTCTAGGCTTTTATATCCCCCCCCCCCCCACCTTTTCTCCGGCAACTTTTCTCGTCTGAAACTTTGCAACGGAATAGAAAAAGTTAGAGAACGAATTAAACAAAACTTAGTGTGACTTTAACGCAGCAACCGTGAACGTATCACGCTGCAACGTGATTTCAGTTTTTGAGAAAACGAGACACAACTGATAGTACTGTGCCAAACGACTTTGCTTGTCCGTTTATCTACCTTCGATCTGATGTTCAGTCTTCCTCCTATTACGCGACTTATTACATAGAGTAGACATATTTGGAGCAGACGCTGTTACTCGACAGATTTTCAAGCAGCCTGTCCAAGACTAATTAAATCTTAAGTCTCGCTGTGCCAAGGACGCTGGATTCGATTCAAGGGCAAGCTGAAGTGACGTGCAATAACGCGGAGAACAATGTTCAATTTTTCCAAAAATTCGTGGAACGAGCCAAGCGCTGTGACCCATTAGTAACCGAACGAAAGAGATTTATTCTTCCCGACATGATAGCATATTATCGGTTGCAATCGATCGAACTCTCGGAAGAGGAGAAATGAAACGAACGATTTTTTTTCCGAACACGGCAGTTTTCAAATCGTGCGTAAGACAGGGATTATCGGAGAAAAGAAAAGACAGAAAGAAAAATACGATAGTACGAGCTTTAATTGTTCGCATCGATGTTCGCGATTCACTCGAAAGATCGTCTCGCGATCTGTCTGACGAAGACAACAACGGGAAGTAAACGTGTTTCCGTTACAAACGAACCAAGCAAGCTAGTGGTACTTCCTCCCCTTCATCCTCGTTCTCCTTCGACCAATCCGGCGCGAAGATTTCCCTCTCGTTTCCGGCTGATCGTTGCTCGATGATCCACGAGAGATCCTAAAGAGAGAAAACCGAAAGAGGTAATTTCTGAGTAAAAAAAGGGGGGGAAATAAAAAAATAAAAGAAAGAAACAAAAGTCTGATTAAGAATTATACAAACGAAATATGTTTCTAGAAATCTCATCGTATATCCTATCGCATATCAATTTTTAGACGTACACACACACACACACACGTAGGAAGTGATCTCGCGCAAGTACTTTCTAAGAGAACAACAATCGTGATCTTTAATTTTTCTAAACGTGTATAGGATAGTGTAACGTTATCCCTAAAAATCCCCTCTGAAACGACAAATATCGGGATTATATTCTTCGCGTTGAATGGAACAATCATAGTTGTAACGACGCGCTGCATCCTTTTGCACATTGAAGAGCAACTTTTGTATTTCGAATCCATTTCGGAGCTTTCGTGAGACTTCGACTCGAGCGAGACGCGATACTCGATACGTTCTCGACAATTATTATACTTTTCTATTTCAGAGTGATATACTTTGTCGAAAAGGAAAATTTCACAAAAAGATATACGAATTAAAAAAGAAAAAAAAAAAAGAAAAGAACGTCTCGTCTCGAGGATCGATCGTCGATCGTGGATCATCGTGTGGAGCAACGACAGCGTGGAATTTCGAGACACGTGCCGATCGTTCGAAGAAACATCGAAGGAGAGGCATTGCACGATAACGTGAAAAAGGAAAAAGAAAAAAAAAAAAAGAAAACGAAGCACGCCAAGAGAAAAGAGAGAGATTTATGTATAAATACGCGAGAGAAACAGAAAGTTGTTTGTCCCTGTTCCATTCGCGTACACGCGAATCGCACGCAGCAAAAACGGATGATCCGCGTTGTCAACGACCACACCCTCGAGGTGCTGATTCCTTCTCTTCCTTCGCGTTCGACGCCCTTCCTTTTTATCTTCCTCGGCCGATATCGACTTATGTTATGAAAGCCTTTAACGAAAACAGGGTCATACAAATACTTACGTGTAATAACGAGTATTTTAAATTTTTAAAAATCGCGGTTTAAAAGTGACGAGAACAAATGAAAAAAAAGAGAGAGAGAGAGAGAGAGAGAGAAGAGATTAGGAGATGAAAAAAAAACGGGGAGAAAAAGAATGTGAGAGAAAGAAGAAACGAAGAAAAGAAGAAGAAGAAAAAAAAAAGCGAAGTAGTAGTGTGCAATGTGTGAACATTGAACAAAAACTAAATAAGCGATGTGAACGAGAAACAAACACAAGCAAAAAGAAAAAAGAAAAAAATGATGAATGAAAATTTTTACAAAGGAAAGAAAATGCTGAGAATGTGAGTGAGAGAGAGAGAGAGAGTGAACGGGCGAAAGGCAAAGAGCGTGAGAGAAAAAGAAAGGAAGAAAGAGAGAGAAAAAGATGTAGTGACGAAGGAAAATTCGTAATGAGAGAGAGAGAGAGAGAGAAACGTCGCGACTTCGTCTTTCAAAGCGTTTTCGTTGGATAAAGAAAAAAAAAGAAAACAAAGCGTCGCTTTTTATAACGTGTTGCTGCGAAGATATTATATATATATATATATATATGTATTATGTATATGTGCGCGTAGAAGTTCGCATACTGTGTCGCAGAATGCAAACTAGCGAGATGTCTGCGAGCACATGCGGGAAATCGAAATGAAAACACCGTACTTGATCGCGTGATCTTATTCGTCGAACGATCGATCACGGTAGCGCGATCGATTCATCGAGCCTGCTGCCTCGACTCGTTCAACTTGCCCGATCGGTCAATCTTCGGCGCGCGAGCGTGTTTCGGTTTATCACGCTTGCCAAGCTTTCGCAGCTTCTCTCTCTGGAAGCACGGTTGAGAAAAGCTTGATAAAACTGCGAAACGAACGAGGGGCGGGGTGGGGGGAAGATGGAGGGCAGGGCAACAGTAATTCCAAAAATTTTCAATTCGCCACGCGAATTCTCGTCGGTTGGTTTTTCGTACGTTACGTCAGAAGTGAATCGCTCCGCCGAGTCGCGATCGATCGTTAGACGCAAACACATTAATTCCAGGGTAACGTTTTGTAAAATCCTTCGAGGGAACGAGCATACAGAGAGAGAGAGAGAGAGAGAGAGAGAAATACGTACGTTAGAAAAGACACGAATATCGTATACATCGGTATCGATACATGGGTCGAATTTATGGGCGAGAGGGGAGGATTCCTTTAGTAGCTAACACGAGATAACGCGAGCAAGCATCGGGAGGAAAAGGAAAAAAAAAAGAAAAACGAAGTGAGACACACGTGCTCTGAATAGACGAATAGGTGTATACGGTGCCACGCATGACTAGCGGATCTTGAAAATGATCGTCGACATTGGTCGAACGCCAAAAGACGCACGAACGAGTTCGAAATCGTACACACAGCTTGGAAAGACTGCTAGACCATCAGGATTGCTATTCTTGTCCTGGCAGCGTACACACGTGTATATATATATATATATATATATATATATATACAGGCATATGTGTATATATAAACGATATACAATTACTATAAGGCATATAAGAGATATAATTTATATAGCTGTATTCTACGTCATCAGTACATGTAGGACAGGCTTGCGAGTGTTCACATGTGATCGTCTCAGCCGGCGTGAGAGTGCTTTAAAATCTAGAGACTGCGTGAGTGAGAGAGATACAATATATATATATATATATATAAATATATATATATATATATATTTTAAAAAAAAGAAAAAAGTATATATAAATAGATAGATACAGAAAGAGGGAGAGAGAGAGAGAGAAATACACTAATACCTTGTAGTTCGACGTTACATATCTTTGCAACTCATTCGTCAGAAGAAATTTTGTCTGTAGATGGATTCAGCGACGCCTCGAGCGAGCTACAATGCTGTGTGTCTGTTTAATCATTTTAACATTCGCAAGACCAATTCGCGCGATTCGAACAATCCAATGTTAGGAGAAAGGCGTCGCTGGTCGACTGTGCGCGCGATCGATCGATCACGATCACACTGTGAATCATCTGGCGCACAGGCGACCCAGACCTGGCCCAAAAAGTCAGTCTACATATCAAACTGTATGTAGTTAGCATCCATCGGGTCCGCTACTCTCACATACCACATGGTTTTTACCTCGAACGATCGCAATGAACATATTTCTGGTGTGTATTCTTTCCGATTCGCGGCTCTGCCTATCGATTCGTCACGGGGATATCGTCATCTTCCGTCGGAAGGACGATAGATCCGCCAGAAACGAAAGAAGAACGAGCCAGTTCATCGAACTTTAAATCCATCGATCTCTCCCCCCCACTGAGTCACGATGTGCTCACCTTTTACCCGTGGTGATTTTGTTCGAGAGTGAACGATAACTCTGCTCCTCGAGTTGATATCGAACATGTAGCCATCGATATATATATCGATCGTCCCTGAGTCGCCGGATCTTTCCTCCTATCCACGGAGAGAGAAAAGAGAGAGAAAAAAAAAAAGAAAGAAAGGAAACAAGCTGCATCTGGAAAAGGATACTCGTATCGTCGCAGTTACTGCTACTCTATTTACCAAATGCTTTACCTAATTTGTAACCGGCGTTAATACTACCTGTATTATCGGCCCAATCTGTTATCCAACTGTTTCGCGATCGAAATCGTTGATCGTCTCGTTTCGCTTCGTCGACCATCAGTTTCGAACGCGAAGCATCAAAGAATTCTCGAGTCCCTGAGTAAATAAGCAGCAGTAACGAGAGAGAGGCTAGGCTCCTTCGAAAGGGCGTACATAATATTCGTTTATGCGATCGTCATCGCGTGTTCCCTCACCTCGTTTCTACGGTTTTTCTTCTCCCGATTCTTGATGCATCGTGCACGTGCACATCCTTCGATCGTCGCGCGTCGAGAGGAAATTGTAGCCAGTTGCATGCAAACTACGGTTTTCTTTTTCTTTTTTTTTTTTTTCTTTTTTTTAACAACGTGAACCTTCTTTTTTTCTTCCATCTTTCTTTTCTTTTCGTATATTACTCGAGACGCTCGAGACGCTCGAGACGCTCGACGTATCTCTATGATTTTCGCGGTGGCACGCGTATCATCGTTCGTGAACGATAATTGATATATATTGATATATGAATGATAATTCGGTTGTTTCGAGGCAGTGTCGACGAGTTTTTCGTGATTTTGACATATCAATTTGATTAGCAATCGATAATATAGTAGCTAATAATTAACTCTCGAGGAATTGAAAGAATTATAATTTTATAAGAAGTGTGACAATACATTATACACAATAGAATGATAATAAAACGATTGTACAACTTTATGTACAAACGTGTGGTAGCAGAATAAGTGCTTAAATTGGCGTCTAGAGTTACCAACGATAGAGTTTTTAAAGAGAGAAAAAAAAAAAAAAAAACGTAGCGTTTAAAGTTTTATAGGGGGGTTATTTCGAAAGGCAGTGTAGCGTAGAATTATTATCGTGGCTTCATTTTCAAGTCTAGTTTAAAAAGATAGAAAGAGAGAGAGAGAGAGAGAGAGAGAGAGAAAGAATAATAAGAGAGATAATCAATAATCGTAAAATCTCGAAAAATAAATATTCACATCTCGTGATGTCAGTTGCAACACGTCTTCGAAACAACCGTGTCTTCTATCGATATTATTTTTTTAATTGTCTTGCATTGTTTGCCCAATGTTGTGAATATTATTATTGTTATAGTTATTTGCATGGTATCTACAGCTTTCTCTCGGCCCTGCCTCCATTCATCGATATCCATTCGTCGTCGAACCTCTCAAGAATCGAAAGCCTGTTCTGTAAAAGTCGTGAAAATTGTATTGTGATAACCGTGTAAGACATGCAATCGGTGGAAGATAATTCAGAACAGATGGAATTCAGGAAGCAAGCTTCTCGAAATGTCGATCGTTTTATATATATATATATATATACATATACATATATATATATTGATCGGTCTTGTTTCATTGATACGATTACGTATACATATATTCTTCCACCTTACGAACTGAACTCAGAAGCAATGCTCTCTCATAGCAATCTGTGTTGTTACTTATTAGTGTCATGATTTTACGTAAATACAGTGCGTTTTTACGTAAATTATATGTTGTTGATTAGTTGCTACACGTAGAGGAACGAACATTCATCGTGCGACTTCCGCGAGTTATTCTTAATCTTTCCGCTACAGTTATCCAACGCTTTTTCTTCCGTACCGTCAATAAGAATTTATATATATATATATATATATATATATATATTAAATACACAAGCATGCGAATGATATTTTGTTTAGAGAATCTTATTTATAAGGAGTAATTTTCTTATTTTCATGATAATTTATTTTTAAAAAAAAAAGACCAACCGAAAGTTGATTTTACTGCTTTTTGCACAAATACTGTACGAACACCCTGACGATGATGATCGTCGGTAGTAGCGAAAAGGTTAAGCGTTTCACATTGTGCGACGTAAAGAAAGCAGAGACCACGTTGCGTTAGAGAAGAACGTATAGCTACAAAAGGCACACATCGATCCTTTTCACGATGATTTTTCGTTCTGTTCTATTTTATATTTATCGTCGTTTCTTTCGTTTTTTTTCCAATAAGCCTCAGTTGCTCAAAAGTTCCCTCTCCGCCACTATGGAGAATGTTTCTTGCTGACTAATGTAATGATCGTGTCACGCGTAATGAGTAATATTCGTTTTTATCTCGCGCGAACAAATGTGTCATCTGATTACCCTGCGGGGGGGGAGCGGGGGACAGAATCCGCGTGAATCCACGATTCAGCATTGTAATGTTGAATTTTCAGTGCTGTTCTTTCATTATTATATATACCAGACAGCACGGAAAGCAGTCGACAGTGCGACGACCGGTGTTTCTCCCGCGCGTAGAAAGAAACGGGAGAAACCTTAACGCGTCCTCCCCCAAGTTCGTGTGTTTTGCGTTACCGTTTTTAAACCTTCACGCACTGTTTCGGCCATGTTCAGCGAATTTGTACATATAAACGTGAAACGTGCGCACGCAAACTGTAATTTATCGTCAGTGTTAACAAAAAGAAAAAAAGCAAAAAAAAAGAAAAAAAAGAAACTCGAGTGTCAACTAGCGACTGCCGAGCGATGAATTACTCGTTCTGACAGAATATACTTGCGGAATATGTAATACATGTATTATAACGTATACATATAATATGTATATTATGTATCGTATACAGGGATAATATAGCCCGCACAGTTAACCATGACCAAAAAGTGCCGAAACATTGGCGAGAAATCGAGAACGAACGGGGGGAGAAATGAAACAAAAAAAAAAGAAAAGAGAAAAAAAAAGAAAAAGTAAGCAAAAGAGAACTATCTATATATTATTCTGGATCGTATACGCACGATCGATAACGTCGAATTCACGATCACGCGTACGCGATGCATGAGCATACATACATACATACATACATACATACATACATACATACATACATACATACATACATACATACATACATACATACATACATACATACATACATACATACATACATGCATACATACACACACGCGCGCGCGCGTACACGTATGAACGCGCATACAGAATGCATATACGGTATACATAAGGAGAGAAAGGAAAGAGGAGAGGAAAAAAAAAAAAAGAAAGAAAGAAAAAGGGAAGAAAAAGAAACACGACAGTTTTTCAGTATCACTACAGCAGCAGCTGCACCTCTTTTTTGATTCTCACACACGCACTCACACGATTCTCGAATCGAACATTCTTTTTTAGCGGTCAGAGAGAGGGATCGCGGATTAACAACCATCATTCGAATAGAGATTTAATGTTTGTAAGGGCAATAACGATTGTAAATTTTTCGAGTACACTGTATTTGAATGTGTAAGTTGCATAAAAAAGACAGATTTTTTAGATATTGCACTATAATATTTATTATTCTAAGGTAACGAGACAGGGTCGCGATTCGCCGCGCTCGCGATACCTCGACCTCCCCCCCCTTCCCCTCTCCCCGAAACCCCTTCGCCCCTTTAACCCTTGGTGGCCTCGATCGCATCGAGAATCCGATGCCCCCGTTGGGATCAAACAGCGACGAACTTATCGATCGCGATAATTTAGTTTGCAAGAAAACGGCCGCGCGCGCGAACGTGTGTGTTCCGCGCGGCGGCGATGGTAATTTCTCTTCAGTCGCGATCGACGCCGGAGTCGCAAGCGCGGTTACTTCGCGACGATCATGAATTAATATTAATTAATAAAGAGGCAAAGCGTATGCGTTGTTCTTTCCAATAAAGAAGAAAAAAAGAAAAAAAAAAAAGAGAAAGCAAGATTTTTAGTGTTTACACTACAATTGATAAACGATTCTATTATTACATAATATTATATTAATAACAATATTATTACTGTAATGTTTGTTTTTGGTTATTAAAGTGTGTATATAGCAATATATTCTAGAAATGGTCTTTCTTGTCGAAATCTTGTTGCACACCTCCCAAAAACTCGTTTCCATTTTATACACGTGTAATCAGCGTGTAAGCCGTTCTTAGAAATTTAATGTTATGTCTTTCGCAAATTCTGGCGCGACAGTGTTTTCCAGATTTATCCTGAAATGAAAGGCAATTTACATTTATCTACTTGATTAACTTGACAGACTCTGTTTTGTTTGCTTGTACAGATATTTGAATTTAGACAGATCGAAATAGATCGAGATAGATCGAGATAAAACTACCTAGATAAATGTTAGATGGCGCTGTTCGCCGATGGAAATACGATTTAAACGTACTGACAGATTGGCACGTGCTTTTGCATTTTGAGCCGCATATTTCGATCTATCATGGCATCGGACGAAATGGAAGTGGACGAAGAAAACGAGGCGAAGCCGAAGAATTTTAATGAATTGGAACTAGACGACAGAATTCTGAAGGTAAAATATCACGTGTTTTTCTCGTTCGCGAAAAAAAGAGGTTATGTTCCTAACACGTAAATAGTTGTTTAGTAAAAATTACCGTGACACTTTCTAATTTACACTTTTGTTTCCTAGAATTCACTTTTTAGCCGCAATTATATATTCACGTGTGGAATAAAATATTTTACAGGCTATTGCGAAGTTAGGTTGGGCGGAGCCTACGTTGATACAAGAGAAAGCAATACCGTTAATGATGGAAGGAAAAGATGTTTTAATCCGAGCTCGTACGGGATCTGGAAAAACAGCTGCGTTTGCTGTGCCACTTATTCAAAAAATTTTGTTGCACAAACGAACTCAAAAGAAGCAAGAAATCAAAAGTCTCATCATAGCTCCAAGTAAAGAGCTATGCAAACAAATACACGACGTTGTGATATGCTTGACGATAAAATGTAGCAGAGAAGTGAAGATTATTGACGTCAGTCCGCAAATAGATCTTGGTGCACAGAAACTGTTACTGGCAGAGAAGCCTGATATTGTTATTGGTACTCCAAGTAGAGTATTGCAACATTTAAAAGCGAACAATATGAAATTGAAAAATTCTGTTGAAACGTTGATAATTGACGAGGCCGATTTGGTAAGCAGTTCGGATTTAATCATTCGCTCTTTTCATACGTGATAATTTTATTCATTGCGTTTCAGTTATTTTCATTTGGATATGAGGATGAAATAAAAAGTTTACTGAATTATTTGCCTCTGATATACCAAGCAGCGTTGGCTTCTGCAACATTATCGGAAGATGTGATAACTCTTAAAAAGATGGTACTTCGTAAACCAGCAATCTTGAAATTAGAAGAGCCGCCACTAGCCCCTTTGTCGCAATTGTCGCATTACAGTCTTGCAGCAGAAGAAAATGATAAAGCTGCTATTTTATATGCTTTATTAAAATTAAATTTAATTAGGTAAGTCCGTGGAATTTAATGGTACATGTAAAGAAAAACGTAGCCCATTAATAACAAATTCGTTTAAATTTTCTTTTAGAGGAAAAACTATTATATTTGTAAATACAGTAGATAGATGTTACAAGTTAAAATTATTTCTAGAACAATTTGGTATACCAACTTGTGTATTAAACTCTGAGCTGCCAGCAGTTTCGAGATGTAGAGCGGTGACACAATTTAATTCTGGAACATATGATATTATAATAGCATCAGATGAAAAATCTTTGGAAGAAGTAAATATTATATATTTATATTAGTTCATGTGTATGTGTGTGTGTATGAATCAGCGTAAGTTCCCAATTTTTTTATCCCTTACAGCCTCATATAATGAAGATTAAAAAAGGAAAACGAAAGAAAGACAAAGAGTCCGGTGTAGCACGTGGCATTGATTTTCAATTTGTGTCTAATGTAATTAATTTCGACTTTCCCCAAGATGTGAATTCTTACATTCACAGAGCCGGACGTACCGCTCGAGGAAAAAATCAAGGGACGGCATTGAGTTTCGTATCGATAAGAGAAAGACCGCTTCTCGAACAAGTGGAAAGCGAATTGAAAAACTGTTACAATCACGATAAGTTGTTTAAAACGTACCAATTCAAACTAGAAGAGGTCGAAGGTTTTCGGTATGTTAAATAAAAATCTGTTATTTTAAAGATTGTTTCATTTTTGACTTTGCCAATGTTTATTTCCAGATATCGAGCAAAAGATGCCTGGAAAGCGGTAACGAGAATTGCTGTTCGAGAAGCTCGTTTAAAAGAAATAAAACAAGAGATACTCAATTGTAAAAAATTAAAAAGCTATTTCGCAGATAATCCGAAAGATTTACAATCACTAAGGCAAGACAAAGCATTGCATACTGTAAAATTACAACCACAATTGAAAAATGTACCAGAATACATAGTCCCACCAACTTTGAGAAGACTTGTTGGTATTAACAGAAAGAGGAAATTTAATCGAAAAGCTGCAGCATCTAAGCCTACTGCTACAGAATTAAAGTACCAAGCACGTGCATCAAACCCTTTAATTAGTTTAAAAATAAAAAATTTGAAATAAAAGTTTTATATATCGGTAATAATATATTTTTCTTAAACTTATTTATTTCATGATACTACTCATTATAAATAACATTTTATAAGATCTTATATATTCGAGTTATAAAAAATTGTGGATGAAAAATTACACGCTATTCAAGTAATTAACATAGAATATTGTAATTGTTAATTTATGATTTTTCTGTAGACTGTTTTGGTTTGTACTTTTTCCTAATACCATCATTGAATCCTTCTCTATTTCTGGCAAGTTCAATGGCATAAAATTGTATTCTAGTTGTGAGTATACTGTTTTCCTCTGAGTAATCTCCTTCGCAATCTGCTCTTAACAATGTACCAAAACTATAATCTTCAACAAGTCCCTTAAATTGTTCACAGAATGGTCTCCATTTCATTTTCTCTTCGGGTGATTTTAATTCATCCTCGTTTATTTTATCTACTTTGAGATTAGGGAAAACATCACGAAAGCTTTTATATATTTGTTCGTCATGAGGTGTAAGTTTCAAAAATTTAGGATCAACTGAACATAAAATCTAAAATAGAAATTTCAAATTAAAAATCAAAAACTTTAAATGTTTTTACTTCTTTTTTTTTCATATAGAATTAAGTCAATCGTATTAAAATTTCTTTTACATTAAAATAAACTTCAGCATGCTCCATGGCTTTCATTGCCCACATTGCTTCTACAGAGGGCTAAAAAGAGGGAATTATTATAATTATTACCTTTATAAATTCATTTATTTCTTGTTTTTCATTTGCAACTTACATCATTGTCAAATTCTTCTGCAGGTCTAGATAATACACTAGTACCAACTATCAATTGATCTGCAGTCTTAAAATTAGAATAAATTGTTCTAAATTAATAAATATATTGATATTAAAATAAAAATCATGTATAAATATAAATATAAAGTATACTAATTGGATATTAAAATCTGCAAGTTAAATTTTTGTAACCATCAAATAACGTTGTTGACCGACTACGATTCGTGTTTTTACACACGAACGTTAATTAACGAAAATCAGTCGTAAAAAAATGATTTTAATTCAAAACAAAATTTCTAAACGGTCTACAAATCAAATTTACGACAATATTTAGAAGGAAAGATACACATAGTAAGTTAAGGATCATTTTTATGGAAAAATTTGTAATATCAAGTAAGTTTATCATACTCACAACATTCCCAATACGAGCCATACCGTAGTGACTAAAGAATATAAATTGATACAAATAAATTATCAAATACTCCTCAAAATATTTATAACGAAACTAAACGTTGGAGATCGAAAACCGAACACATTGTGCACATGTCACGCGGGTAAAATACACGTGCAACAGAGCCAAGAGTGACAAGAGGAGAAAAGCAGAACCATTGATTAAAGGTAGAATAGACTGGACATCAAATGGAGTTTCATATCTCAGAGTTTGAAATACCGACCAGGAAAAAAATCACTGATTTTTTAGCGTCCTCTACGCTTAAACAGTGGTAAATTGAAAAGCTACGTCAACAAAATGCTACGAGTTGATTCAAGAAAATGGTATTGATCATAGCATTGACTAACTTGCATAGAATGGACATCCAATGTCTTTTCGCATCTCAGGTCATATATACCTCATCTGTGATCTCGTGTGTGCCCATACATAGACCACACTAAGATACTAATTTGTCAGTAACCTGTAATTATATTATATACATTTCTATATACATTTTCAAATTGGCTATGATCATTATAGTACTCGTCTAATATATAAAGCACTTTACATACTCCATATTACGTATTCCATATGATATATAAAAAAAATCTAATTCTAATGTCTCTAAATACATTCTTGAGCTATAGTTTGTATAATACATATGTATGTATATATTCACTTCTAATCAACGAGTGACTGGACTGAATACATCTTAACATAATAACTTTCTTAAATTGCACATATGTTTGACAATGGAAAAAGAAATCTAGAAGTTATTGTGATTTTTATCTCTCTCAACTTTTGGAGCTCTAATCTCCTCGCGCTTTCCGCGTAAAACTAACGCTTTTACATTACATCCAAATACAAATCGCGAGAAATATCGATTATGATACTGTTTCGATCTTCAACTAAGCGCGCGCCTTTCATGTGAATTTAATTTCTCTCATTTATTAAAGAAGATAATTAATTTAACAGAATATTTATAATTTTATCAACTTGAATTTTAGTTTTAAACTTTCATATTTAAATAATAATGTTCGAAATAATTTCTATTATATTCTACAAAATTTTTTTTATTATAGGTACTGTTCGACATCGTTAAATAACTGTTTCGTAATAAAAATGAATGATTTGTCATTTCGTTACATGTATATGATCGATAATTTAGAACATACTTTAATAATTATGCTAATATTTATCCGTATATATGTATAAATTAAAGAAGCATTAATATTTACAAGATAAAAATTAGTGTTTAGTTTGTAAAAAAAAACTAGATTACTGTAACCTTCAATAGCCGTGATCGTCTAGTGGTTAGGACCCTACGTTGTGGCCGTAGTAACCCAGGTTCGAATCCTGGTCACGGCAATGTGAAAAACATTGTCACGGAAGAAAGGTTTCTTTTTTTTACTTTTTTTTTTAAAGATTTCCTGTTAATTGTGAAATGATACTTTGCAATATATATATTTAATAATTTATTATAAATTAATCTATATAATTTATTGTAACATTTTAAAAGTTATTACAAAGTTACTAAATTTTTTATAAAATTTAAATATATTCTTATTTCTTTCGAAATGTAATTTGATAAAGGTCTTCAAAATAAAAATTAACATCTCGTGACAAAAGTTAATGAATTAAACAAAGGAAATGGTAATGATTTCACATAAGTTTTATTACTCAATTGTTTAAGATCTGATGTAATTTTTACAATCGTGCATATTGATGTAAGCATGATAATGTTATGACAAATAAAATAAATTGTTCATAAACTGTCAGCACATTTTCTGTTGCAAAATCAATAAATTTTAGGTTGAATCACGTCAGATTTCAGTCCAGGATTTGTGCTTTAAGACACTGATTGAAATTAAAATTGATGTGAATTCTTTAAATGTAACATGAAGCACTCCAAATTAACATCACTAATTTTTATTTTATATTATACTGCAGTGTATAAATGTGATATTTCTTGTGCTGAATTTCACAATTTACAAGAATCTACATCAATAGGGTCCAATTATCCCAATACATACCATGATTATACAGGTAACACAAAACTATGAAAAAGATATAAATTTTATATATGAAAAAAGTATTACATTCCATATATTGATTTGTTTCATTAGATTACAAAATACATTCTGAAAGGCAATTGAAAGAAACTGATTTTAATAATTTCAACGCATTCATTAAACGAAATCGAAATTCACGTGGTGTAAAAGGATCTAGTCAACATCTTAGACTTGGTAAAATTACAATAAGAAAAATAAAATAATAATTAATATATATCAATATATTCATATGACTTCAGGTGATGCTCATCAAGTTGCAAACTATTTTCTCACCGGAGGGCCTCTAAAAGGTCATGCTCATTTTTTAAAAGAAAGAAATTGTGATCCAGATAATGATGATAATAATTCAGAAGAAACAAATAATCCGGCTATTAAGACTGATAATTTACCTATAAATGATCAAAATTCAAATACAACTTCATCTGATTCTATTGTTGGAGCTGTACATATTCCTCCATTACCACATATTCCTTCAACATTACCACATATTCCTCCAGCATTACCACATATTCCTCCAGCATTACCACATATTCCTCCAGCATTACCACATATTCCTCCAGCATTACCACATATTCCTCCAGTATTACCACATATTCCTCCATTACCACACATTCCTTTATTACCTATTTCTTCACAATTAAATTCCATTATACATCCAGCTTTAAATACAATAAGTAGAGTACCACACTTGCTAGGGAATAATTTATTACACTCTCTGTTGCATCCTAATTTACATCCACATATTAATGCATTACATAATATTCCTAACACTTTGATACAAACAGCTAGCGTACCAATGCATAGTATAATGAATGCTAGATCAGAATTACACAATATGTTACATTCGAACGAATCATTTCTTGCAGGTATAAATAAAGTAAGTAATATGTATATAATATAATTCATATATTTTTGTAATTTAATGTCGTCTATAATAACATTCAGGCATTAGAAAACAGGAAAGCAAAAAAAAATCTTAAGAATAATTTAACGTATCCAATTGGACAATCACCTATTGTAGGCTTAGCTCCTACAAATATCCACAACAATGTATGTAAGATTTTATTATAAAGGCTAGTAAAATTGAGAAAATTCTGTTATATTAAATTTATAGGTTCCACTATCCAGCATGATCGAACCACATCTTCCAGTATCACTTCCTCCCCCTAATGGCTATATAGTGCATTATGTACCTCATAATAAGCAAACAACATCAAAGTTTCCAGTTGATGGTTCATCATAGTTACCAGTTGATTCACTATAGCAACCTTCTACTTAGGAAGGTAACGATTCGAATGTTCAAGATTTTACAAATCCCACCAATAATGAAAATGGAGATGTGAATGAGAGCAAATATTCAACATGATTATTAGGATTAAAATAATAATGAATGATAATTTGCCAAAAGTTTTGGAGGTAACATAACAAATATGACATTAATTGAAAACTATATTCAGTGTTTATATGCATAAATAACTTCAGTTTAAAACTGATTTTCAAAAAGTTTATACAAGTTGTAATACAATCTTTTTTTACAAGAGAATAATTGTCATCTTGACATAAAAAATATATATAAGTGAAAAACATTTTTAAATTTTAA
This sequence comes from Tetragonula carbonaria, assembly GCA_032399595.1. NCBI lineage: Eukaryota > Metazoa > Arthropoda > Insecta > Hymenoptera > Apidae > Tetragonula > Tetragonula carbonaria. The sequence goes on along the minus strand of JAUCRC010000015.1, from coordinate 6,533,836 downwards.
TATTATTATTTTGTTTTATCACCTTCTTCCTTTTCCTTTCCCTTTCTTTGTTGATGAACTTGATGACTGAGAAGACTGTTCACCACTCGATTGCTTTCCTTGTCGAGTTTTTAATTTTGGAATGGTTGTACCTATATAGGCTAAAACTGAATCTCTGGTAGGAAATTCAGATTTCACAGGAGTGCCATCGTCATTTTTAAGCTGTACGCGAATACGTCCGCGATACAATAATTCTTTGCTACGTTCTCGTGGATGTAGTTTGTTTTCTACTCCAACATTGAAACCGGCTGCTACCAAAACATCGCGAATTTCTTGGTGTGTTGGATTTTCTACACATTTATCTTTTGGGAGTTTTCGACCTTCTGTTAGAGTTCTCTTACTATTGAGGTACACTGGATAGATACAAATCCACCTATAAAATGAAATCCACAAATGAAATGATTATTATACTGCTGTCAGTTTAATGTTAGAGAGGTTATGTAGTAGAAAAGTGATGTATTTATATACGTATATTACAAATAAAGTATATTAATTATTAAAAATTTAATTATTTGAACATTTTTGTTCAAGATTAAATATTGAGCATAAATATTTGTATATTTTAATAAACATACCTTTCACGATCACTGTGTTTTTTTGATGGATTCCATACGAGCGCCATGCTTGACGTTGTCAATAGTTCTACCACTGACTGAAGATAGAATAGACCAAACACGAAATAAGAAGTATCTCAAAGTCTAAAATATCAGGAAAAAAGAAATCACTGTTTCTTTAACACACTATACGCTTAAGCAACGGTGAGCTATACCAAGTAAAATAATTAAGTAAAATAAAATTCGTTATAGTGTTATCAAATAAAAATTAATACCATGAAAATGTAAATTTAATTTTAGCTGATAAAAAATTAATAAATTATTACATTTAACATTGTAACATATTCGTGAAAGTGTAACTTTGGGATAGAAACGTAAAAATTATTAAATTATTGATTAGTATAATAGAAAAACTGTTCCTCGAAAGACTGAAAAAAATTATCAACTGTTCCGGATCACTGACGACCGAAACATAAGATTACAGACGAGGTACTTCTGTGATTCTACGGAATAACCTATAGCATTAGTTTTAACTTCGATATTTTATTGCTATTAAATGAATAATTTTTTCTAAGTAGAAAATTTTTTTACTTAAGTCATTATATAATAAGAATAGTATTAAAAATACTAAAAAGTAAAGGGACGAAGAAACAAAATGAAACATACGGGCTCGTCCGGGATTTGAACCCGGGACCTCTCGCACCCGAAGCGAGAATCATACCCCTAGACCAACGAGCCATGTAACATTTACGTTTTAATATGATAGTTATAAGGGAAATTTAATTAGATGATATTAATACTTCTTTAAAATTATTAAAAATTTATTCTAATTAATTATTCATGTAAAAAAATAATTTTTTAACAGTCTACATAAAATATTAATTGAATATAATACTTATTAGTTCAAAGTAACATCTCATCAAAGCGTAGAAATAATTAATAATCAATATCCGTATTTAAATGTTAAAATCTTATTCCTAAAATTAAAACTGATCCGATTGAACGATGGATTTCTGAATGATAAATATCGTAACTAACATTTAGTACTTTGAACTATTACCTAATTGATCAGTTTTTTCGGTACTCGTTAGATTTGATAAATTCCTATTTTTATATTTGTTAAACAATAATTGTGGATCAATACAAATGCCATTTAGTGAAGATATAAATGTTTTCATAATCTATATATAGTCATATTTTACATACGGGTAAGTTTAAACTTACTATATAAGTTTTACACGATATTTTTAAACGATATTTTCTGTGCATATAAATATATTTGGAATTCTATTGATAAAAAAACTACAACAATTAATAAATGTATATAAAATATTTTATTTTTTATTGCTAAATAAAAGAAGAATTGTGTTTTGCAAAGAGTTTCAACTTTCACTGATTGCGCGGTTAATAAGTAATTATTCTATGTAATGGTGAAAGTATACTTTGCGTGGTTTACTTTCACACAATTAGCAAATGATAATAAGATTATTATTCGAATACATATATGAATCTTCATTTATAACAACTGAGAACATAAAGTTGATGAAAGAAAGAAAATTGGGTCGAAATATACGTACTTCAAATATTTATAGAGAAAAATGATTAAATAAATAAATAATAAGTGAAATTAAATATAAGGAACGAGACTAATGTATAACAATCAAAGTAATAATTACATAGACTTTCTTGAATATTTTTCCATTCAGTATTACTATTATAGTTATACTTTCTCTACAATTAATGTTCTAAATTTTTCGCATCCAGAACATAAAAATCTGGCTACTTGCCTACACGTATCTGATAACGAAATAGATAGTAATTATAAACGTATTTAAATATTCATAACAATTCATTTTGAATAAAAGAATTATTTTCCCCAATATTAAAAAACAAATGAATGTTCTCATTATAATCGATATATGTACACATGTACGTATTATGTCAAATTTGAGATATTGGCATTAAAGAATTAATAAAGATGGAATGCTCTAGGTAGGTTAATTAATTATCTTGAAATATCACGAATTTTCTTTAATTTATTTGATTACAGATCAAGATGTCCAAGCATTGCAGATCCCAGGGAAATCGACGAAAATTCGTCAAGGTGAGTACACAATCAATTAATATAAAAATAATTCAAACCATTGTATCTTTAATGTTTTACTATTTCTTTGATATTCATATACATGTCTGCACAGAAGATTATAAAATAAAAAAGCCTGATAAGATGTTTATACGTACTTTATAGTTCACATCTAGTGATAATCCAACTAGTTTAATTTTTTTTACGCAAAAATAAGATCATACCATTATATCATATGAGATTAACTATGACTTTTTTCACATTATGATTTCTCACCTTTACTCTTGAGTGTGATAGAAAATTTATAATTGATAACCCGTAATAGAAGGCCCTGGCATCGTCAAGTGTTTCGTTAACAAACGATACACTATCTTCATGTAAAGGTTATAATATTTCTTATTATTTTATTTCTTAAAAGGCACATTTATTTATAAATTTATAAATTTCTTCGTATTTAAGTCAACTACAAGCATTTTAGAATTGTTACAGGACTATATATTTACAAAAAAATCTTCGTTTTACTAGGATTTAATAGGATTCAAACATGCGATCAAATTTAATGTATTGTATCGAATGTAATGTACATATTACACAATATTCCGTCGAATGCAGAGTACAGACTTTGTACATCTCATTCCCGATGAAAAGTGGAATTACAGACGTACAATTACAATTTTATCGCTTCTCGCACTGCTGCATACAAGTATTTCATTGACATATTATCATTGACAACAAATAATCATGAAAAAAATGAATCAAGTAAATGTTTATAACTTTCTGTTCAATTATAATTATGAAAAATATAAATTTTAAGTTCCCCTGTTTAAACTGTACGAATTATAAAAACATGTTGTCATCCTTTCATCATAAATGATATCACGTCATGTGACATGAATTTTTATAAATAACTTGTAAATTGATATCTATCGAATCATCTAAGCGTTATACCTTTCGTAGAAGTAAAAAGTAATAATTTCATTATCTCCTTCTTTGAATGTGAATCATTTTTGAAAATACTCGGTCGGTCTTAAGACCAAGTTCTACGATGACGAAGTTGCAACAGGCGAGCAGGCGCACTAGTTACTTTGGTTAGTTGCGTGCACGTCAGTCACGTTTGCAATCTACCTGTGCTTAATCGATTTCACTAAACAACATTTCCAAAACGAGTCTTCAGTTTCCTAGATTTTCATTATCATTATAGTGACAGAAACAGATAGAAAGAGTGTTCATTGTTTCATCACATCTCGCTAAATTATGATCAGCTGTTCTTGTTAAATTTCGTCATAAAATTCGAATCACCAATGGGAACCCAGCATTCAAAGGATATGCGTACTGGAGTACGTAGTTGCAAAATGTGAGTCACGATGTTCTATTTTTCAAAGTGTTGAACATTGAAACAAGACATTCAACATTTACATTAGGCATTTGCAGATGCACAATATATTTTTTTCTTTTTTTAATCATAGGATATATTTCAAGTCGCAGAAATGTCATTCGCTGGCGTGAAAAGAGTCGAGTTAGTAACACACATATTTAATTGTGATGTTACACCAACGTGAACGTAGTTGCATTTGTTTCACTTGTATAAGAATTCACGTTTTCAATAGTCATTGTTCGATAGGCTACAAACACGATACACGCTACATAAAAAAACATTCCATTAGCCGATATTCGAGAAGAACAAAGATATAAAGAACGTGATTACACTTTGTTTTCGTTGAATGTTTTACGAGAGATATTGCAATAATTGTCATTACTAAATCGACAATTTTTATTCATTGATTTATTTGCTTGCATGGTATTATCACATCGGAAACACGAAAGTTTGAATACCGTGAAAATAAAAAGTAATCTGAAACACAGTTTGCTGTCTTGTGTTTTTGTATTTCGTAAGTAAATAAAATATACGAAGCAATTAAATGGTTCGTGGTTCGATGATAATCCTTTGAAAACATTGACGTGTCACAATCTGTATTATCATTTTGCCGCGTGATTCATATAATCGTTTGCTGATCACGCTTATTTTTATTGTGACATGTGCACCTTTTTTTTTAATCACGCGATTTTACTAATTTCTCCCTATCAGAAGTATATGAGCAGTTACATTGCTCGCGCGACGGAATAAAACAGATTCATTAGATAACCTCTATGTGTCGTCAAATCTAATAAAAAGTAGTGTTTTCTCTTTTTTGTAGCCATATCTTTTTTAGTGAGAAAATTTTTCGCCCATGAAAAGATAGAGTTCATAAATATAATGATTTCTGTTAAATTTATAAATAATTTATAACAATCTTTTATTCCTTTCTGTGCGAGAAAAATTTTCGAGTTATACTGTACGATACGTATAAACAAAGTTTGAATTTATACTTCAAATATCATAATGTAAAGAAGTATATTATTCAATAAGTATATTATTAATTTCTATTTGCAACATTCATGAATTAAAACATCCTAACAAGTATATGCATGTAATATTTAAAATTTACAATACATAACAATATACAATAAATTTACAATACATAACAAATTCTCTAAAAATATTGCCTTTATAAAGCACAGAAGACAATATTTTTTAATATTTTTTATTATAAAAATAAACGGATCGCATTCTGCAATCGTTAGTACATCAGAAAATGTTTCTTTTCGTTTACGAAATATTAACAAACGATCGTACGTTCAGGACTTTTTAATCGTAGATAGATTCAAACGAATAGCAATTTTTTTGAGATAAACATTTATAATAAAATAAAACTTTTACATTTTTTTGATGCGCGCTGACAATCACGTGCGGTATACTATTAAGTTATCAGTATGACGCAATGGTCATACGAGTAGTCGCGTGTTTTAACCTCAATTTTAGTAATAGATGCAACAGTTTATCGAGAGATGTTTGATCGAATAAGAAGCAATTTATACGGAAATCGCGGGTATGTCCTCGAAGAATTTCCTCAAACTGTTAGAGTATCGGTTTGCAACATTTTTTCATGGGTCGAATAACTTGCGTTATGAAACTAGGGACCTTGAATCAGATCAGCTGAACGACAGGTAAAACTGCATTTAGAATTTTCTTAAGTATGTCTTAAATATACTATACTGAAACAGAATCAGGAATTTTTGCTTTTACTGCGTTATAATTACATCAACTTTGTGTCATAATTACATTAACTTTTCGTTACAATTATATTAAATTATTTACAATCTATTTATACAAAGCAATTAAATGTGGTTGTTATTAATACTAATGCTCTATGTATTGTACAAGTCCTTATTAAAATAATTCAACGAACATGTACATTGAAAATATCACACAAAGTTTGTACTAGAGTCGCGTATATGTTATTTACTATTGAAGTGAAATATTTAATTTTATAACATATTTACATAATAAATGCCTCTATTTTAACAGTCTTTGTATTGCTTGCGTTAGTATAAAGAGTTATACATTAGTGAACAAAGTGTTTCTCAATCATTAAAACTGCAATGGTTCAGAAGTTTTGTACAATTATGTCATGCTTCTGTGAACATGAATCATTTCATAGTGTGCAATAGTGGTGAACTATTTCGCTGTAAATCAAAGAAATGTAACGGTAGCGTAGAATTTATTGTCATTCCTCTTTTCGTTTCAAGCAGAAACTGTATCATTGGTGTTTTTGTAATTTCGGTTAGATTGCTGTTCATGCGTGTTAATTATTTCTTACAATTATTATTATAGTCTGCGCGAGATACAGAGTACATGGTACCATTTTTTTGTTCGATATATATAATGTGATTCATGGCCGGATAATAAAATTCGAACAATTTTCGTTCGATGGGCGAAGCCGCGCGACTGCGCGATTCATGCGCATGCGCTAAACTAGTTACATATTCAGTGATGTAAAAAGTACGTCTTGCTCCCGTCTGATTTACACGATCCTATCCCGAACTTAATTCTGTTAACAAAACAAAGTTTCAACGAAACAAATACAATCGTACAATGGAAATAGCAGCTACGATCAAAAATTTAAAAGCAACGTCTGGGTCTGGGAATAAAAATCTGCCAAAAAAAGAAAAATTCTACCGTACTATATGTATCGATGGTTCAGCCACACGATGAACTTTCGATCGACAAATTATCATTTTTTTCACTCGCATTCGTTGATCGATAATGTAATCTAAATGAATTGCGAGAGCAATCTCGAGATGAAAAAAAGTACGATCAGATTGTGTCATGTGATTGATACGTGACTGAGATTTGTTCCCCGCACCCTAACCTCACCTCGTCGCAATGCTACTGCGTTCTACCCTACCGACATTCGTCCTCAAGTAGCCTTAAACTTCGCTTGTTGTTCGCAGGCTCCATTTAATCAGTGACATTAAATCTTCAACGATGTCGAGTCTTGAAAGGGATCAACTCGGTCAGCGGGGACATGGTGATGTTGTGTGTTCCAACTTGTTACGTGGTCTCGACCATCTGAAAGATCCCAAATTGAATAAGGTAAGTTGTTACGTGTTTCAATTTTCAACGTATAATAACGGCGGTATAACATGCCGGTAGGTTCCCTGACAGTTTGACGTCTTACACCGACGTGCTTCGTGCTCTTCAGCTCGTTTCAAAAAACACATATATCGCATGTCACTAGACTGGATTTCTATGCATTTCTGTGAAATTCAAAAGCACAGAGTAATACATAGAATAACATAGATTTTATGTAGATTTTCAGATATAGAGAATATTCGAAGTAGGCTACTTGTAATTTGTAATACACGAAAGAAATCTCTATTTAAGTTGCATCCACAGTATGAATTTCAGCTAAAGTCTGCTGTTTGTGCGACAATTGCAAAACGAAGGAAAAATTATGGCTTTCAGTTGTTTTCTATTGGCTATTGTTTACTGTCGCGGTATCCAAGGTACTTGCACTTTTATCGAGCCAAGAACTTCCCGTCGGAATAGCCTGTACTTCGTAATTGCTTTATTGGCGCGAAATTTGTATTTTTATTGTCACTTTTATATTCCGTAGCGATGAAAACTCTTTTGTTGTTTTATGTGGCGCATGCGTGACTTGCGAATCATAGATCTTCTTAATTCGGTTTATACAAAGATATTCTGTTAGTTCGGTATTCTATCTTTTCCGTACTCTAAATGAGTCATAAAGATTCATATATGTGTATCGCCATTTTGATATTTATTATTTAACGTATCAGTACGAAAATTGGAAATATGGAAAATGTTACTTAGTAATAATTCCCTACAGAATGAAAATATGAGACACGTGGATGATTATTCGAATATTGTTAGAAGGATAATTACGTCCAAAAGGTCACGCAGTCGTTGCGATTCCACGAAATTCACTTTCACGGCGCATATTAAGAAACGGGACAAGCGGTGGTATGACAACCTGAGGGTGATGAAACAGACAGTTTTTACGCAAATGATAAAGCACTGTTATCTTCCTCACATTCTTTTTTTTTTTTTTTTTTACGAGAGATCATGTTTCTATAGAGACGGTTCATTTAAATTAATCTAGACCTCCAATAAAATCGAAATTAAAATTAAAATGAAATTAACGAATAGGAAAGAAAATAATTTAGATATTTAGTTGTTTTTTTTTCACGAAGCGAAATATTAACAAGTAACTTGCCTTTGGATATTGCAATCGTCGCATGACAAATTAAATTAATTGTCATAAGAAAATATTATTCTTTCAAATGAGATCACGAATCGTAAAAATATAGGAAGTACAAAAATCAGAATACTCGTGATTTTTATATGTTACATGTGATTTTATACAGTTCGTATTTCTAAATGAAAATTTAAATTTACAAATATTGATTCCAGTTATATTTCCAGCTATGTTAGTCATTCGAATTGTAAAAATATGGAGGAATGTAAAAAAATGGGTAATTTATATTCATACGAGGAATGTACAAAATGAGAAATTTATGTTTTTCATGTCTTGAAATTCATATGTTATTGAAATTTAAACGTCGAACTACACACGTGTGTACGTGTAGTTAAATATTACGCAACTATTGCAATCTCAAAGAGTTGCAAGCGGAACGAATTTCAGCGAATTCCTCAGCTTTGGAACACTGTGGCTATGTGTTTAAAACACGGCGCGATTCGTAGTGGCATTGCCCAGACTAAAATAAAGTATCTGAATGACTGTGCAAAGTGGACGTCAATGTTCCACGCGGAAACGTCCGATCGCGATTACGAAATTTACTGGGAATTTTTTCGCGGTTAGCAGCCGTTCTCTAAAGGCTGAACACGATTAAGAGAAACAACGTCATCATTTTATTGAAATTTCAGACCTTAAACGATATCACTTTTTCCACCGCTTTCAAAAGCCCGGTTTTTTTCCACGACCTTTAAATTATCGGCGTTCATTATCACGATAACAATAAAACTCCTAAATTTATGAACAAAGATCTGCTTAATATGAGATCGTAGAGAAGAATGGTCAATCACAATTTTTCTTTTCTTCGTTGAAATTTAATTCAACAGGCTTCTTTTTGAAAAATAATTATTCACGGAATGTCCAAGTTAATTCGGATTTGAAATATTCGACGCATCAGTTTGTGTTAGATCATGTACCACGTCATTATCGGCAGTAAATTCTTCTTTTGTTAATATTTCCTTCACCGCGAGTGAATTCTTTTTATTATATATCTCGTGGGTTTGGAAGATTTAAAATCGAATTTATTAAAATAGATTTGTATTGAAGTAGAATTCCATTTATCCGAGCTAATAATTTGTCGTACAAATACAATCCGAACTACAATTGTCGTTCATGTAAAAAGAGATCAGAAATTTCACGTCCAAATAAGTCAGATATTTTCTGCAATAAATCGAAATGAACGAAATTCTACTAACGTACTAATTGGTACAATTCCAAGTTTTTCAAAGCACGAAGATAAAATGAAGAAAGAAAAATAATTTATAATTTGTAATTTTGATAAAAGGAACCAAACAAAGTGATAAAAATGATTGGACCATGCGAAAAATTTACTTAAAGTGATTCGATAGAGAATGCATTAACAGATAAATGTATCTTCTCATTCTATGAAAGATATATTTTTATATCCGTGTGACGAATAAAAGAATTACCAAGTCCTTAATGCTTCGAATAATACTAATGAAAAATGATGAAATTTGTTGAAACATTTGTTAGAAAACCCAACGAGTCACAAACGACTGTTTTTAACGTTAGAATGAAAAGTGGATAGATAATTGAGCCATAAGAAAGAAATAGAAATGATTTTACTAGAAATAGATAAATTATGATCGAAATTAACGTTCCTTTATTTGTACACTCGCAATTTTTCATTTGGAATAGAAATAATAGTAGGATTTATCATTAATTCCCATAGCAAAATGATATTGTGGTAAAACATAATAGCACCACGATAGAAGAAAAAGATAAGAAGTACGAAAATGCATTGATATAAAACTTAAAGTTATATAACACTACACAGTAGTTAAGAATGAGACATTGTAAATACTAGTACAAACAGAGTGCGTCGTTTTTTAAATAATGCAATTATTAATCGTAAAGAAAAGTTTTGTAAAGTCTTTAGAGAAATCTCTTTGGAAAAATATAGAAAACAAGAAGTTTAGGGAAAAAATTAAAAAGAAAGAACATAAAATGATATTTGAAGTAAAATCTTTACATCTGGAATTGTATTTTGAAGGAAGATTGTTTAAAAAATTTCGTGGGCAAATTTTGAAGGCTTAAAAATTATTCAAAATCTAAATCACGACACATAGAAATCTACATGTACATCGAAGGGTATATAGATATATTATCATTTACATATATTATCATTCTGAATGTTAATGCCGTATTAATACTGCATAATGCATATTAATACGTGCCATAGTCCTATTCTTTTTTTTTTTTTTTTATCGTCGACAAAAATGTTTTAAATAACACGCATAACTAGAATGAACATATGCTATAAAATGTACATTCGTCGAATTTTCATTGTGATGTGTTTTACTTATTTAAAAGTTAAATACTTCGTTTTATGCATAAAGCATATAAATTTCGCGTGGCGATGAACGTATATATAGCTTAAGCATTCTTTCGCATTCAAAGAGAATTTCAGTAACTGTGAATTTCACCGACAGAATGATCTGTTAATAATCTATTAATAAAGTCCCTCAATTCTCGCAATTCTTCGATCGCAGCCTTTAATCGCAGACTGCGACATAAAACAAATTTTCCCTACTCTTTTCGTCTGCTCGCGATGAACTCGAATGAACTGAATTTTTAACGAGTTGAAAAACACGATTCGTCGATATTTCCACTATCTCTCTCTCGTCATTTTTTCCCTTGTTATTATACAAAAATCACGTGTACACTCGACCAAACATTCATGAATCAGCTGATAGATGATAAGGGATAATAACAAATGCAACTGTTTCGCGAATTGTCTTACCGTCAATTTTTTGAACTTCCCTACGATAATCTGTGAGAGGGATAGTTATTTACGAAATTGAACATTACTTTATTTGTAATGTAGTGTTTAATTTAATTCATCACTGATTATTTGCTCGTAATCAATAATTATTAATATATCTTGTTGATCTTTATGTACATTTATTATATATATTATATATACATATATATACATTTATTATATACACATTTATTGGAGATTTTTGATACTGCAGAAATATATTCAAAGTATAGTAGACAAAACAATTTTCTATCGAGGTTTTATCTCTTAAATTATGTTCTCAAAAATACGTGTACGTCTAACATGTCTCAGAAAATGAGAATATACAAACTCGCAACTTCATATAAAAAAAAAATATATATATACATATTTTTTACACATCAAAATAAATGTAAAATTCAGAAAATGTTGATAAAGAGGCCAGGTACAGAGACAAGCGAAAAAAATATTGAACCCTTCGTATATATTCTCGCATCCAACAAACAAAGAATCCCGAGTTGTACAACCGAACAATGTCAAATGTATAGAAAACAACATACAGCAACGCATAAAAGACGAACAAAGATGAACGAGAACTAAGAGTAGTCTCACATACTCTGTAGTCTGTGTTATTGAAAATTTAACATTCAACACGAGTGAATGTTAGCGCGAACAAACAGTTAGTGTTACCATTGTATCGTTAAGGGGTTGAACAAGGGGCTGGCCACCCTTCTATCAAATGGCGCAGCTGGATTGCGCGTGCAAGTACCTTGCATCGGAGCAAGTATCAAGATCCTTACGGTAGGTCGTTCAGTAACCAAAGACCTGCAGAGTTTGCGTATCGATCGCTTTATTAGCTGGAACAACTCCTGGCAACCGTTTCCATCGGCGATTTGTCGAGTCTCTGTGAGACTCGCGAGCAGGATCCTGTGGAGAACTGGCAAGGACAATGGACACGGATTGGTGGGACCTCGTGCCGGACTTTCTCAGAACCGTGCGCATTCCTGAACCTCTGCTCGCTCTGGATGGAAGGGTATTCGTCATCAATTCTGAATAATTCTGACTTGAATCGAGCGGTTTGCTTTATTGTTTTAGAAGACTGTGCGTTAGAGAATTTTTCGAGGAATCGTGGGCGACGCGATGGTTTTTCCAGTGATTTGCGGCCGTCTGACAAAAAGGAACAAAAAAGAAAAGTATAAGGAATACAACCTAATTTTCGCCTATGAAAACGAGCTATTTTTGAAATTCGAATTATCTGATAAATTTTCATTTTCGAAACTGTTTATGATCGACCCGCAATTGGCTGGAAAATCATTGGTATATTTAATTTACTCGTAGACGTTCATGGAACTCTGTTCACTTGCAAAAGGAAGGTATTATAATTGATTAGAGTCTTGTACAACTTGATCCTTAATCGGCCTATTATCTATATCGATAGCTTTGTGCCTCTAGGTTTATATGATATCTGTTCTATAAAAACAGATATTCATTGAAGGAATACGAGTGCAAGGTTTTTGTTGCTCCAAAACCGAAGGAATCGAAATGTTGTTACAAGTTGTTATTTAAAACGATAATAGCTAGTTGTTTGAATAGCTGAAGAAAAGGTAAACGACGATAATCGAATTTTTAAAGACAAGACGTCAGGCATATAATTTCCGAGTCACAGTGATTTTGAAATATATATGAGATCGAAACACACGTGATAAGTCATTTTGAAAAATGCATCGGACAAATGTCTGATCTTGTCTTGATATTTTCAACGTAGTATTCAACACACGTGTTTTATTATTTTTTTTTTAATATTTATTATTAGCATATTATTAATCTGAAACATTCTCTTCTTGTAGCGTTTATTTCAATAATGGATAAGTTTCGATGAAACTAAATACGATCATGTTTTCTTCTCGTCATACCTCGCCATTGTTAAACGAAGCACGATTATTTTCTACTCTATTTGCATAAACTACTCGGTGAACGTTCTGCAGTTTCTATGCAAGCGACCAAGTGTCAAAGATCGTTCGTAAAGTATCATCATCCGATGTAGGATACGTAGATCCGGGGAAGATTTACATACCAATCTTCCATCACTTCACGTGCTTTTTCACGTAGAGTTTCAGCACTTTGCGTTTTCGATTTGCAAATACATTATTTGTCATTAAACTGAAAGATAAGATTAGGAGATCTCGAGCAGATATTAAAAATCACTTTTGGTTTAGGTTTAGGTTCAGGTCTCGAAAGATCCTAATTCTCTCCGCTTCTCTTCGCCTCTTTGAATTATATTGTTTCGCGCGTTGTTCGTTCGCGTAATTCTCGAAATATTCCGCTTTACTTTAATGAAACTTACGCTGATTGCGTAAGGATAAAAAAACGTGGACTGCCACCACGTTTCTTGAACCTCAAGAAAATGATCGGTTATGTAACTAATGGATGAAATGTTGCTGATGCAACGTATAGGTATGCATATTCGATTTAATGATAGACAATGTGCACATAGCTGTAACTTTAATTGGATTAGATACAGCAAGGAATTTAATATATCGGGAGATATTTGTTTTCTTTTTTTTAGAGGGTAATTACTAAAACTTAAAAGAATATCTTAAAAAGTACTTCTTTTCTAGAAATTTATAATTAATCAAGGATTTGAAGTATTATTTGTATATTTCACTTGTGTTTCACTCCAGAAAAATATTTTCAAGCATATTGTGGTATAGTATGCGGTCAGAAATTTATTAATATTTAATATTGCCTGTTCTTTAAGGATTTATAATTAATTAGGAATTTTTCATTTAAAACGACTTAAATTTTTTAATTACACCTATTACAGTACAAGAATCAGAATATTCAAATTTAAATGTTGAAAGATTTCTTTTTTCCCCTAAGATTTCCAATTATTTAATGATTTAAAAAAAATACATACATACATACATACATACATACATACATACATACATACATACATATATATGTGTGTGTGATTTTATTTATATATGAAGTGAAATACAATTTTTTTTAACTTATAATGTAATGCAAGTGCAGTCAGAAGAATTTAATATTAAAAGATATTGAAAGATTCTTTGTCTTATCATGAAATTATATATATACATATATATAGATTACGCACATGTATAGTCTATACTTCGGCGATAAAAACAAAACAATGTATAAACGTTGTAAATCAAAGTACAGATGTAAACCGCGATATCCATTTGCAATGTAAAACACTTTTGCGTAAGTTTTCGTGACGTTTAAATGTTCGGTGGTTCGATGTTCAGAACAATTATATCGATTCGCGGCCATCGTTGATTGGTTTCCAAAGGGAAAGACTTTTTAGAAGGGAAGGTGTAAGTTTCTATTATAATTAATAAAAGTCAATTGACGCGGTCGACGATTGGGTCTAGCCTGAAACGTTTGAAGCATTGTCAATGACCTCAGATGGAAAAGTACTATACGTTCGACGAGTGCTTTGACCCTGAGTGCTATTCAAGTTACAAAGAAAAAAAAAGAAATTAAGTGCTCGCAGCGGGGAAAACATTTATTGCACACATTATCGGAGAATTTTTCCATCTGTCGCGTTGCAAAATTTTCATTTTTGTCACGATACATTTTTACAGCCCCGTGGTAACTTAATAAATTTCGATGCTGCATATTTAATTTAAATTGACAGATTAATTAACATCGAACGTTTCCCTTTTTCGATACTTTGTCTTTTTATTCGAAATCATGGATCGTTTAACATCGAGCGGATTTTACAAATGGAATTCGAAATCAGGTAAGAAAGTGCCAATTTCGTTTCAAAATTCAAAAGGATTTGCACTTTTATGAAAATACACGATGCATTATGCACGATATACTCGTATAATTGTAAATATATTGTATTAATTAATATTCCCAAACCGGCAATAAATTATTGACACGATATCGTATGATATTTAATAATTTATTTTAGAAACGTTGCAAACATCGACGTTGCAATTCATTGACGTATGAAAGCTTAATTAACATACGATACATACTTTTGTATGCGTAATTATTTCGTTAATCACTATCGAACGACAAAGTGGTTATCGACATTTAGAGAAAATTCAAAAGCTACATAACATAGAAATTTGAAATTCAATAGTATTTATGATATTATAATTTCACATGATGTTACAAAAATATTTAAATATCGTAGAAATGATAATTAAATTATATCGTGTAATTTTGTATTAATTATTTATTTAATTTGTTTATTTAAAGTTCGAAAGAAGTAAAATTCGAAATGAAAGCTTTTTACCTGTACGTTCAAATCCTTAAAATTGTAAAAAGAAATAAAGTAAAAAAATTAATAACAAAACTCAAATAATTAGTAATGAATGAAAAATGGAGGAAAAATTACAAGATCGTTATGAAAAATTAAATTGAAATTAATTAAAGAATTACGAATTTGGTCGTACCAATTATCATTTTATTAATTCTAGCATACAAACTTCCATTCGTTTGATTGTTTCTTTAAAACTTTATCTTCTTGGCTTTGGCGATATATATATATATATATGTATGTATATATATATGTGTGTGTGTGTGTGTGTGTGTGTGTGTATATATATATAAAAATTTCGTTAAATAAAAATCAATAAAGAGCAATTACATAAGAGCGACTTCGACCACGTTACATAATGCGATTGCGATCATCGCGATATGTATCTTATCTGCTCGAACAAGATATATCCGTGCTGACTAAGTTGAATTTAAGTAGCTTTTAATTAGCTCGGATTGTCGCCGTCGAATCTTGCGAATGGAATCGAATGGGAAATTAATGCAACATTTCATATATCAAAAATTTCACACTAATATCGAAAATATTAAACTTTCTCTTCCATCAGGTTCCAACAAAATTATTCTGATAGATCACGTCATGGTCATGGAATATTTAGACTTGCAAGCATCGAGTGTTATTTAAAGCTCCGTGATAGAAAATCAAAGAGTCAGTCAGAAGAACAGCAGCTGATTGGCCGCCTTTCACTCACGTTTACCACTGGAATTTTCTCATTAACCCACTTTGGACAATAATGAAATAATTCCTGTCAATGTCAGGATATATTCGGCTGCCCTATGATTCATCTCTGTTTATTGCATTCATTGTACGATACCGCTGATCATTTTCAATTAAATGAAATTCATGAAAGGGGCAACTGTTGAACTATGTATATGTTCAGCCAATTTCCTTGATTTACCCTTCTAACAATTAAAATAATTTTTCTAGTAATTATAAATATGATAAACAATAAATATAAATAAATAATAAATAATTGTTCGGTCTTACCGAACATGGGGGCCATAAATCTTGATGTAAAATTCATCAGATCACCAAGACAATAGGAATATATAATTGAACCTTTACATTCGAGCAGTGAGATCTTATTCTAGAAGAAAACAAAGAAATCCAATTAGATTACACGGTACACGGGTGGTTTAACCTTTGTAATATTATTTGCAGTGTAATATTATCTGCTATTTATAGTATTTTTTATAATGATGTTAATTCTTTCTTTCGTTAATTGTTGATTTTTGAAAGATTGGGAGATTTTCAGAGGTGCGTGAAAGTGCATGCAACATTCAGAAATATATACGAGATATCTGAAATTGAGATTATTGCGGTATTTGATAAATAAAATTCTTTGCTACAGGGAATGGCATTCACAATTAAGGAGAGGCAGACATTGAGTATCCATGGTCTATTGCCAGCAGCGGTGAAAACTCAAGAAGAACAACTAGAACTCTGTCGTTTGAATCTGGATTATTACGAGCAAGATTTGTCAAAGCACATATACCTCACAGGCTTACTGGTACATACTTTAATTATATTTTATATTGTCAAAGTATATATATATATATATATCTCATATAATATCACACGCTTACTGGTACGTACTCTAATTATATTTTATATTCTTTCTTCTCCGTCAGCAACGTTGAATTGAAAAGTTTCTAAATTCAAGGAACAACACACTGTCTACAAACAGTAGTAATATTCTAAATTTTTTAGAATTCTTTAATTGTAAATGCAAAGAAGTTATTCTATATATTTACAATATATATCTCAGAGGCTTACTCATAGTAATTTAACCACAACCATTCTTCGCTGTACGTAGGAGAAACTCTGATATTTTATTAAAAAGAAAAACATTATCACTCTTGCAGGATAGAAATGAGAAACTTTTCTTCCGTCTATTGTCAGAAGATTTGGAGAAGTTGATGCCGCTGGTGTACACACCTACAGTGGGTTTGGCGTGTCAGAAATTCGGTTTAATTTATAGAAGGCCACGAGGTCTGTTCATAAGCATACACGACAAGGGCCACGTATACGACGTTATGTGCAATTGGCCTGAACATGATGTGCGAGCTATCGTTGTTACCGATGGTGAAAGGATATTGGGCCTGGGCGACTTAGGAGCCCAAGGTATGGGCATACCAATTGGAAAATTATGTTTGTATACCGCCCTGGCTGGAATCAAACCTCATCAGTGCTTACCAATTACATTGGATGTTGGTACGAATAATCAGGTTGGTACAGAAGCTTCTATAAATAATTAACGTGTTCGCAGTCAAGCTTGACACTTATACAGGCCAGCAAATTATGAATGTGTCAATTATGTGGCAGTCAACTTCTCTTAATTAAATGAAAATATTTCTGATAATAATGAATACACGTTTACACGTATCAACTTTTATTCCAGGATTTACTAAAGGATCCTCTGTACATTGGCCACAGGCATAAACGTGTTACCGGTCAGGAATATGACGAATTTCTGGACGAATTTATGCAGGCTGTCGTCAGAAGATACGGACAGAACACTTTAATTCAGTTTGAAGATTTCGGAAACGCCAATGCGTTCAGGCTGCTCAATAAATATCGCGATCACTACTGCACTTTCAACGATGATATCCAGGGAACTGCTTCAGTTGCTGTCGCTGGTTTGCTGGCATCTCTTCGTTTAACGAAAACAAAGCTGTCGGAGAACACGATTGTTTTCCAAGGTGCTGGAGAGGTAACGGCACTTTTTTCCATCATATTTTAAATTATTAATCGACAGTGGATTCGCGCGTCACACGACGTTTCGTTGAATTGCACAGGCATCGTTGGGTATTGCGTGGCTGTGCGTCATGGCTATGCAGAAAGAAGGTGTCAGCAAAGAAGCAGCCAAGAGCAAGATCTGGATGGTCGATTCGAAAGGATTAATTGTTAAGAATCGTCCAAGCGGTGGATTAACGGAGCACAAACTGCACTTCGCCCGAGATCACAAGCCGATAGACACGTTGCTGGAAGTTGTGAAAGAGGCGAAACCAACGGTGCTCATTGGTGCCGCGGCAGTTAGCGGTGCGTTTACCACCGAGATATTGGAAGAAATGGCAAATAACAACGAGAAGCCTGTAATTTTTGCTCTTAGCAATCCAACAAGCAAGGCAGAATGCACTGCCGAGCAAGCGTATACCGCTACAAAGGTATTACATCGCACAACTATTATAAAATTCTTTTCGCTAACGTTAGTACAGAAAAAAAAGAAAAAAAATTTATTACCGCATTGCGACGCGCAAACGTAAAACATTGAGTGTAATTAATATCAAATGTTCACAGGGAAAATGCATATTCGCCAGTGGTTCGCCATTCCCGCCGGTAACATACAATGAAAAGACCTTCCATCCTGGCCAGGGAAATAACAGTTACATTTTCCCTGGAGTAGCATTGGGCGTTATATGCTGCGGTATGCGCACCATTCCTGAAGATATATTCCTCGTTGCTGCCAAGACGTTGGCCGATATGGTTTCCCAAGATGACCTGGATAAAGGAAACTTGTATCCACCGTTGAAAGACATTAAGAAATGTTCTTTGACGATAGCCTGTGAGGTCATGGAGTATGGTTACAACACTGGTAAGACTTTTTTTAATTTCTCAGCACTTTTACTACTGTATTCAGCGATTATAGTATAAACTAGAAAGATCGATTTTATTTCTACAGATCTTGCTTCGGTTCATCCTCAGCCTAAAGACTATAGAGAATTCATTACGGCGCAATTGTACGATACAACTTACAAACCACCATATCCTGCAACATATTCGTGGCCTACTATATATGGCTGAGCGTCATCGTCACTTTATATGCAAATTTATTTTAATAAAATTTAATTAAATCGAGTCTGCGCGACGTTTTTTTTTTTTAATTCGGCATGGTATTGTAAGAACCTGTTGAGTAGACTCGTATGTAATAGTTCTTTATGTTTTCCGTGCGTATGTATGAGCAACATATATGAATGTGCGTTGTAAAAAAAAAAGTATCTCATTATAGATTTGTTAGAATATTGTATACAATGTATCCGACCAACTTAAATTACTGGGATGAAGTGTTTGATTCACTTGGTTCGAAGAATAAATTTCAGATAATTATTTGAAAGAAATGTATTTTATTGCTATCCGAAACAGCATCTTTTTTTTTTTTTTTTTGTTTTTCTCTTCGCAGTGCTCAGACATATTCCATTTTGTAGTTTGTACGAGCAGCAAGATGTGGTAAACTTCGTCATGTCGTACGTACGAGTATAAGAACTAAAAGAGGCAAACAAAACGATAGAGGCTTCGTATTTTTAAGAACTTGTCCCTCTATTAAATAAAAACGAAGACGTTCTTAGATACGTAAGCTCGCGGTTCTTCTCTAAAGACGTGCGACACGCGCGTATTTAGAAAACTATCGATTCATTTCAACTTTCTCGGACTAAACGAAATACGCATGATTGTCTGTAATATCGCAAGACAATACACGAAATTTGGATATATGCTAAACCAAAAATAAAGGAAACGTAATTTGCAGTTGTCTTTATGCAAGAATAAGTTTGTCTTCGGGGAGGGGGGACTTTATAGCATTTTTTTTAAAATAAATCGTATATAACGTATCCTAAAAACGTCAACACGTGTAGTAATTTACGACGGTGAATTGGCGTTCCATGGATTTCTTTCTCACACACTCTCTCCCTTTCTCGCTCTCATTTTCTCGTCTTTGTTAATATTAATTAACGTCAACACGTACGCATATATTTACTTATTTCTTAATGCTAAGTCTGATTTCTTAACTACTAAACACGCCGTGGTCATCAATCTATAACAAACAGAGTATAAACTGCGACCCTTCTTCCAAACTTTGTTGCATAATAACATTGTAATAAAATTAAAGGATAAAATGTACAGAAGAGCATTTAGAAAATGTTTATAAGTGGCGGGACTCTTACGCTACACTGAGCAGACACACTGGTCGTTTAACAAACCAGTAACAGGGACCTACCTCATCAAGCGATGTTATGTTACCAATTTTAAAAATCTCGCAAAAGGAGTTGAATTCGGTGTGTATCCTTTTACGCAAAGATTCTCGATGATCTGTCATAAATTACGTCGAATCCAAATTCCACAGCACCATTGCACTACTGCGTTTGTTTTTTTTCCTTTTTTTTATTTTTATTTTACGTCGTTTCAATGAACAATGCGATTTTGCGGTTTCGGTCAACTTCCGTTACTAACAAATTCATAATTACATTGTATCCTAGGTAAAATTTCTAACTTCCTCTCTTCGTTTCTTCTTTTTGTATCTCTATTCGTTTAACCTGATTCGTTTTAGGTATTCGGGTTACGTCATCGAATCTTGTTATTGCCGCAAAGATACAGTCTTATGTGATTCAAAGGTGTGGAAACAGCGACGTAAGGCAGTAGCGTCGTTGACAGTCGGGTGTCTGTCCAGCACGGAAGTCGGTCCCTTTCCTAGCTTCATCGCGAGAGAGAGTGTGATCGTTCGTGACTTTGTTGAGAATCGCCAGCTGCTCGAAGATCCGGCAGTCTCTGATGCGCAGGCAACGCGTCAAAGAAAGTATGTGCCAACGCGTCTTTCAGTGTTATTCTCTGAGATGGCTCGTACTCCAACATCTTTTGGATCAGGTCGAATAATTGTCGGTGTTCCTCATCGTCCGAAAGCATACAACGCTGTACGTACAAAAGGAGAACGATGACAAGTTAATGATTAAATTACAGAGAGGCTTTTACACGGCGGCGTTAACCTACGTATACAAAGTAAAACTATGTATTCCCACTCACAGGAAAGTAGGAATTCTTTTTACAATTACATGATCCAGCTACTTGATACACCTACTTAGACAAGCGAGCAATACTTACATGCAAAGGTTTGCAATTGTCGCGGACGTATCGACCGGCTGAGCTCTTCTCGTCCCAGTCTAATTTGCCGTGATAGAAATACTTAGTTTTAGTTTTGCGGGCCATACGGTGTGGAATCGTGCCAAGTATACGTTCCATCATCGCCAGGTGTTCGCGGTTGTCGTGCGTTTGGAATAAGGTAATACCCAGGTACAATTCGAAGAGGATGCAGCCAATTGACCACACGTCACAAGGCTGAGACCATCCTAATTCTATACAAAACACGCAATGAACGAAGGGATTTCGCAATTCGGCAGCAACTTGATTTTACGAATGTCACTCACCTAAAATTACTTCAGGCGCTCTATAGTGTCTCGTGCTAACGATCGTACTGTGATGCTCGTGGTCGAACGTTGCGCTACCAAAGTCAATGAGTCTAATGTCTGTCCGTTTTACGCGCCTAATGTCCCTCCGCTTAAAAAGAAGGAACTTCTTTTACAAACTTAAGAACACGACACTCGGTCATACATTTTTATCTATAGTTAATTAACGCAGCGCAAGTGTCACTCGGAATCACGCAACGTTATGTTTATGTATTACTAATTTACTATAAAATGAAAATTCGACTATCACAGTATGCAAGAATTAGAAGCAGACAGTTATATTCTAATGAACGAGTTCTTCCAACTTGTTTCAAGTTGATCTTGGGTTTTTAATTAAATAAAAATTTTGTATACATAAACAGACCTAGAGGTAAATTAAAGTAAAATGCAATTTGACGTGCATAACTTGTTCTTTTCTCTGTCACGTGTCTGGTAAAATTATTAGTTTCATTATAAATGTAACAAACATTCCAAGTGACAGTACACTATAATAAATTGTTCCATGTTAACATGGAAGAAGCAAATCGGTGCCTCACCTTTTTGCTACTGTATATGCTGTCATAATCGGAATCTACGAATAGTATATTTTCCGGTTTCAAATCGGTGTGCGTGAGTTTATTATCGTGTAAGAATTTGACTGCGTAGCAAAGTTGATATCCAATATGCCTGACATGTTCCAATGGATAAGGCTGGTAACTATTATCTCTCTGTAAATATAAAACAAGTAAGAACATGGAGCACTAATGCTATTTTTATAAACATGCTATTACGTACCAAGAAATCAAATACGCTAAGCCCAAGCATTTCGAAGGCGATGCACATGTGTCCGTGATAATTAAACCAGTCGAGCATTTTCACGCACAAGCTGAAAATAACGATGAAACGTCATTAGTTGAATATAAGAAACGAGTGCGTCAAAGTTGTATAAATATAACGAAAGTAGGCAGGAAAAACGGCGCGAGAAAATAGAAGACGATTCTTTTAAGTAAGTGTAAATTCAATTTCACGATATAGATTAGGTTTTGAAACCGTTTTCATACGAGGAGAATTATATTTTCGTATAATTGGTTTAACTCTAGCATTCGCCTTGTAACATTAATTTCAATGCTTTAGTCGAAGATCTTTCTAACTTTTAACTTTTAACTCATATTCAATTGAATCATACTCTCTGGCTTTATTTGCTGAACACTGTTACTTTCAATAACACGATGATGATTCATGTTTGAAACGCTATAACACAGCGTAAGAGATAAACGTTCTATTTACATACCTTTTTGGTACCAAAGTCTTTGATAAAGAAGAAGAAAAAAAAGATTACAATTAGACGCAAGAAATTCAACAATTCTCTCTCATATTCTCAAAGTTAAATCAATTAAAACGTTCAAAATAAATTAAAACCGAAATATATATGTATGTAAAAAAGAAATGGAGCAGGCGAGAGTTTCTCGCCGCAGAGTTTTCAGTTTATTTTTATACGAAGAATCGCCCTCTGTTCGCCGCGGTCCAGAGTCCCCACCAGGTCGACAGAAATCACGCAAATACTAACTGTTGGCCTTCCGGATCCTTGGTCGCAATTTTCTCTAAGGCATTTATTTCGAGCTTTGCGGCTTCCCTATACTTCTCTACGTTCTTAATGATTTTCAGCGCCATCACGTGATCCCTGCAAACGTCATTGTACTTTTATTAAACGACACCGTCCATCGGACCGCCAATCATCCACATGATCGGAAGAAGCATCATCAATAGTGTACACGTATGTAAGGTAGTATGCACCGGGCAACGAAAGCGCGCTCGTTTGAAAAAAGAGGGGAGGAGAAAGGAGAAAGGAGAAAGAAGAATGCGAAGAAAGAAAAAAAGAAGAAGAAGCAGAAGAAGAGGATGGTTCAAAGAAATTCTCCCCTGGTTGGTATCCCGACGAGCGACTTCGTGACAACTCGTTCGCTCGTCGAGGCCCGTAAAACAAAGTGCAAGGCCATCCTATTATTGCGACTACTTGCGCGTCATTTTGTGACACTACGGCACGGCTATTTCTGACTCTGCTATGACTCGAGTCGCGCCATGCCACGCCACGCACCTTTGCGATTTGCCACGGTGCATGTTGCCGTTCTAGGTGGATAGAAAAGTTCTGAGAGACCAACGAGAAAAGTATATTTCCGAAAAGGTAAATCAGGAGGTACGCGAAAGGGAGAGCAGGAAGCAGAGTTGGAACAAGTACAGGGCAACCCGTGAATCACATTAATGATAATAAAATGATAGAAACAAATTCCTTTACACGTGTCCGTAAATTTTCATTTCACGTTGCGAAGATTCGTCATGGGAACAATTCGCGAGCAATTGGAGAGCAAAGGAAACAATTGAATTCCTTTTTTTAATGTGTTATCACGCTGTCTAACTTTTGTGTCAGGACTATGCTCGTGGAGTTAACAATACGTTATTTGGTTCAACATTTTCCAGCATGAAGGGTTCTTTCGAGTGATTTATCAGCGAACCGTGTTCAGGGTGTATTTGGGAAATTGCTGAATACTTGTCAGAGTAATTAAGTATTAAGAAACAGGTATTGAGTTGCTTGCCAATTTGGAATATCTTGCAGATGACCAACATCATGTTTGATCGCATATATTTGTACGAAGGTACAAATGGCGCGTGAAACAATAATTTCTCGCTCAAATGAATTAATACAAATAATTTTTATGAATTATATTTTTGGCAACAGAAGTCTACGCATCACTCGTTGATTCAGTAGTATTATCAGCGAATGACTGTACAATATTTATCTGATTAACGTTAACACTATCGTCGACTAGAGTACAAAAATCTCAGGAAAGCGAGCTTTCATTTCATTCTATAAAATTCATTCAAGCGTATAACATTTCCACGAAAACCATTGCTAATTGATCATTTTGACCATTCTGATAGCTCACTGGTATCTAGACAGAGACTCCTTTCCTTGAACGCGTTGAACCAACCAATATATTTCTACTTTTATGAGCAAATACCTTACGCGAAAGTAGAGAACAGCATTGTCTTTAGAAAGAGAATTCAATTATTTTCTTACGTCGCTCCACGAACACTTCTCCATGACAAACTCCCCAAAATCTGAAACAAAATTTACACACAGTGAAGAAAGAACTTATTAGTGCGTCGACTAGAGAAATCGTTTTGCGTACAAAGAAAGAAAGAAAGAAAGAAAGAAAGAAAGAAAGAAAGAAAGGGAGAAAAAAGAAAAACAAAGAAGACTGAATGCATAAAGAAAAGAGGGGAGGAAAAAAAAAAAAGACGCAGACTCGAGGTAGGTTACCTACAGTAGTAGATACGTGAGCTGCCACTTACATTTGCAAGTCCTTAACCTTGACAACTTTTCCAAAAGTACCCTCTCCTAGGGTGGCCAGTACTTTATCTGCAACGTAAAAACATAGATGAGCGCCCGGGTACGTCAAAGACCTCGCGTCCATGGAAGATCGTCTATGTTGCTCCGTGAAGGCCCTAATCTCTAACGCATTGCTCGCAACGCAATTTACCATCGACGAGCTATTTGCAACGAGATATTTAGTTACATTCTTTCTCGCCTCGTCGATGATCAATCTTTCTTGGTACACATACGAAGCAAAAGATCTCGAAGACGATGTCTAATGATTAAAAAGAAAAAGAAGAAAAAAAAAAAAAGAAAAGAAAAAGAAAAAGAAAAGAGCAATACAGACGCACTTCCTGCTGGACGTTCGGACGGAACAAGGTGTTCTGTACGCCGTACGTTGTGAACGGATGTATGATTCAAGTGAAAAAAACGGTATCATAGAGCTTTATGTTTTATCGATCGGAACTGCTGCTCTCCTAAAGGCTGAGGTAACCCTAATCGTAAAAAAATCGGCAGCCTGAGGACATGACATTGGCTATCCAGTGCCGATGGCGCACAGGTGAACAAGTCGCGGCAGAAGAGTAGTTTTTCGTAGTTTCTCGCAGCCCCGAGGGCGGATCGCCGAGAAAAAAGGATCGTGTGATTGTAAAAAAGTCATCGGGACTTGACGAGAGCGAATGTCTAATGTCCTCGTGCGCCTGTTCAAAGACAGAAGGAACACGTCATCCCGAAGAAGACGGTATCGAGGAGATAGCGCAAGCGTGATCTCTCTTTGTCTCTCCTCCTTTCTTCGCCTCTCTGTCTCTCCCTCTGGCTCCGCAACGGAGTTTCCAGTTATCAAGTCGCGCGAACGAATCCGAGCGAATAGAGAAGAGAATATTATAGTACACTCTCTGCGAAATTGGACGCGTTGGACGGTCTATTGTAGAGAGAACTACGTGCAAAATGGCAGATGGGAATAGGCTTTGTGGTACAGTTAATAAGAAACCCTGAACAGAGGTAAATAAGAAGTCTAGAGTGTACAGAGGCAAAGAATACTGGAAAAACCTTGGACGATAGTTGAAAGGGTGCTCAAGAGAGAACATTGAGCATGTTTGAAGCAGCGTATCGCGTATTGCACGTATGCGTTTAATTAACAACGTCACTTCGATTGAGATGAATATTTGGTATAAAGGTAAAATCGCTACGGTAAATTACAAGTGATCCGAACTTTCTAACTAAATCTACAATGTTGATAAACTTTTCTTAGAAATCAAGATAAAAGCTATTTTCTAACCTGCCGATTAGAACGATCAGAACTGATCTCAGGGGCACAAGACTGATCTCAAACCACTTCTTCCGAACTTCTCGAGGGAAGAGGAGGAATCACAGAAGTATCGAGGAAGAATCGAGATCTTTGTATACAACTGTATACAATGATACGACGAAACGAAGAATTGTGAATGTGAAACACTCCAAGTCGATGAAGAGAACTCTGGAAATAAGTGAACCTTCGACAAGTACACGTCCAAGGTGTATATTTAACTTTAAAAAAAAAGGCACACAGAGACGTTCGAGAGAGCAAGAGGTGGTAGGTAGAGAGGCGAAGTAGAGATGAGCGAGAGCTAAAGAGAGACCATTGGGCAGATACCGTGGGTAACCGATCCGATCGATCGATCGACCAATCGATCTGAGGCTTGCTTAAAATCTACTACAATGAGTGTATTCACGTATTCACGAACATCTATTTGCCAGGATGTCGCCGGATTGGTAAACAAGGTGGCCGTCTTCGTCGTCCTCGACGGAGGGCGGTCGTGGGCTCTACATATGGGCCGGCGGAATCGGTATCAGCGGCGCATGCCAACAGAGGACCCAATCAGTGGTGTGGAGTGCACCGTTTGGTCGGTCCGGATCACATTGGTCGGTCCCGACGATCGGTCCCCCGTGTGTTCGGTTTTGTAACGAAGAGAGAGGAGGAGCCACCATGGACAGAGAGAACCACCACCACCACCACCACGTCGTGGCGCCACGTTGATCGACAGTTGATTCACCAGTTCGACGAACCAAGTTGATTGAACCATAGATGACACGTGTTGTGTGTTGCGTGTGGTCGTGGTCGATGGCCACCACCGACGAGCACCGACGATGCAGTTGTTGTTGTTGTTGTTGTTGTCGTCATCGTAGTCGTCGTCGTTGTCGTCGCGTCGTCGTCGTAGGTTGTTGGCGTTGCGCAGGCAGAGCGTGACAGATCCCCATTGTGGTCGAGGAGAAGAAGTGACGTCGTTGTTGGCGGGTCCACCACATCCCATGAGCCATGGTCGTCGCGTCAACCGATCGCCACACACACCGTCATCCACCACCACCACCACGAGGGCGGAGACCCGTGTAACACGCGGCAGAGGACGTGTGTAAGCACGGACGAACACGTACGAGTGTGTCGGTGGGGAGGAAGTAGGGGGATACATCATCGTCATCGGTCATCATCGAACCACCCGATCCGAGCGCCCAGTCGAGACCATAGTGACCAATCCGTGTGCCATATCCGTTTCCATTCCATTCCATTCCATTACAACGGAGATGGTAACCCAACAATCAGAGAGAAAGGGGAGAGGGCAAAATGGTTTGCCAAGTCAGAAAGTTGCGGTTACGAATTTTACCATCGGCACAAAGCGAACATTTTTTTTTTTCATTTCTTATTATTATTAATATTATTAATATCATTATTATTATTATGATTATTGTTATGATTACTTATTTTTATTATTACTTTTTTTTTTTTAATTTACGAATATGATTGTTACGACCTTTATCTCGTTTCTCTTTTTTTTTTTTCTTTTAAAGACAGAGAAATATCTGTTTTTAAATTACTTTCTTTGCTTAGTTCTTTTTTTTTTGCCTAGACTTATATATATATATATATATGTATATTTGTGTTAAAGTTAGTTACTTTGTATACTGCATCGAAAGAGCTGTCTCGAGTTTTTGTATCGAACGTGCACTGCACGTAGACATTCAAATATATATACACGTAGATATTAAAGCAGAGCGTTACTTTCTTCGTTTGTAAATATCAAATCGAGAACCGAGTTGATACGCGAGGCAAAGCAATTAATAAATGAAATGGAGATAAAAAAAAAAAAAAAGAAAAAAAAGGAAGAAGAATGATAGTCGGACAGCCTCTTTCGAATGCGCTCGTCGCGTATTATTCTTTTCGCTAACACGCTCGGAGAAGTCATCTTTTTCTCTACTCTATATCTTTTCTTTCTTTTTTCTTTTTTGTTTTTTTCTCTCTCAATCTTTTATTGTCAATTTCTCAATCATTTGTAGAAAACACGGTGGTACTTACGTGAATGCGCCACGACGCCCGATCTCCGGTCGTTTCGATCGATCGATCGTCGTGACGCGTGCGCGTGCGGATCGATCGATCAACACTTCGAGCCTACCTTATCGACGCGCGAATTCAAACCGATTTCGATGCGTGAACTACCGTGTGTGTATGAACTGAAACGATTTTTTTTTCTTCTTTTTTTTTAAGGGGACGAAACTGTGGTACTCTGACGATTCTTATCAATCGACGCGATAATACGAATCTTCCTTCTGCGATCGAAGGACACTCGTCGTTGTCTCCGAAACGAAACTGCAATTAATCGCAAAGCGAAGTTGGGAGGTAATTTGTTTTCAAGCAAATGCCTACATCGCAGCAATGGCCTGAAGAGCGACTGCAAATCGCCAAGTTGCTAAACTCGACGACGCAACAACTTGCTGAATAAACCGCGTCTTCGACGGATCCGTTTGACGTGGTGCCAGCGCGAGCAATTATTTCGGATTGGTCGAACATCGAGAGAAAAAAAAGAAAAAGAAACTCGCTTACGTAACTATAAAACTTAACTTAAACTTTCTCTGTGTGTGTTTTTTTGTCACACTTACGCGGGAGAACTCTGGTGATGCCTCGAAAGACGTTGAAGACGTTAGACGGATCATGGATCATTTCAGTTTCGAAAACTGGGAAATGATGATCTCGTGATGAAATCATTCATTGAGTTGTGAATCCTCTTTTACAGCAGCCAAGTAACGAAGTATTAACAGCCTCTTACGTTGGCAGCCGAAATATTTTAGTATTTTTAGTTGGATAAAAAAAAAAAAAAAGATAAACAAATAAATGTAGCATTAAAGATAAACGTCAACGCGTCTCTTTTTTGTAAGGACCAAATTATCCCTCGCGATGTTTATATAAAAAGAAGGATGAAAAATAAATGTGTTAAAAATAAATTCACGGGAATGAAATTTTTTAATCGGTACTTTAATGTGACAGTTTATGCTTGTATCCCCTTACTTGATCGAAAGTCAGTATTGTATACAGCGGTGCATTGAAAATCTTTGCGACCAAATTTCCTGATAAATACGACTGATAAATATTTTAATTAATTATGAACAGTAAGCACTTTGAACTTTAACTTAAGAATAATAACTTTATAAATACGAAATTGATCATGATGCACCGTTAGCTCGATGAATTCAAGTTCTGAAGATCCTTTGTTTTAGATCAAGTTTCAACGATCATCGCGTTACTTTTTCTTTTCAATTAACCTCGTTCGTCCAATTTCAACTGATACAACGACCATGAAAAGTTTAATAATCGACAGAGGATGAAGCGAGTACGATTATATTCGGAGAAACTAAGATAATTCGAGCCTTAACGATCGAATAAAATCAACTCCCTCTAGTTTGATGCATCGATCCTCTGTTTCGTAGTAAACAGTGAAGTAAAAAAAGAGAATATTTTTTCTTCCACGACAAAGGCGACGCGCAAAGATAAATAAACAAAATTCTAATCCAAAATGCTGCACCGAGCAACTACAATAAAATGCACAGTTCGCAGATTTTGCTTGCCAGTTGTACAATTTCCGAACGTCTGCAGACAGCCAGATAACGTTAACAATTTATAATACCGACCGTGATACGAGCTTCTTCAAATCTAAATCGATCGACCGTCATATCTCTCGATACGCGTAAATTCTAATATTAAATCTCGATTTTACGATCTCACTTACGTCTATCTTGCACGTCCAAACCGTGCGAACTTTCTTCGAATTCTGAATCGATTTCTTTCGAAGCATCACGGCGACTTATGAAACATCAACCTTAGTCTACTTAGGTCCCGCTAATTAATAATATTGATCAACAACTCGATAAGATAGCTCGAGAAACGCGAGAAAATTTTTTTGGAATACATACAACTTTCAATGAACAACTCGAAATGTTGGAATCGTTTCGTAAGTTTCTGTCGTTCGTTTCGCGACAAAATTTTGAAACACGAAATTGGGAAACACAGTGGCAGTGGTTGATTCTCTCGTTTTTCTTCATCGCCCCCTTTTTATTTAAAAGCTTTTCCCAGTCTGTAAAAATGTGCACTATATCGAATGAAATCGATTAAAAAGAATCTTTCGTCAGTATTCTTAATCGCCACGCTGGCCTGAAGAACACATTTTTCATCGACAAGATTTCGATAAAACGAGTTCTCTTAATTTTATTCCGTCGCTCTTGAAACTTAATGCTTATTAAATATTAAAAGAACAACAAGTGTCGCGAATCTGAAGCTTCCAATTGCTCTTCTATCGATTTATCGATCTTTATTCGCATGCATTATGTATGAAATATCAATGAAGAAAACAGACATGCTCCTTGGTCTTGCAACGTTCAGGTCACGTTAGTATGACTCGCATGAATCATGATTTCAATTTGAAAGAAACTTGAACTCGAATTTCAAACTGAAGTTTAAATTGAAGATTAATAAATTATACATCGGCAATTGTTATTTGTTGCAAACGCAAAATAAATAACTGAAATTATTAAATTGAAAATTCGAAAACGACGAGAATTCTATACTTGAACATTCAACGTGTAATTTGTATCTATCTTCCTTCTTCAGCTTGACACAACTCTGCTATAGTTTCTGCTCGTTAATCGTCAATTGAACATGAAAATTTTAATAAAACTCAACGATACATTGTAATATTAACCATCAAAAGAAGAAAGAGACAAAACTCGAACTTGAAATCTTCTCAAGATCTACACTGCCATTAAAATAGTAGACCCAGATTTAAAACCTAAAAAGCCTAAAAATCCTGCGACGTATCCCTGAAAATCAACGAAGATCAACCGTAACAACCAGAACTTACGAAACGACTCAACAACGGATGAATACTGCATGTACACAAACACAGGTATCGATTAGTAGATCACCATGGCGGTTCTGGATTCGCCAGCCAAGATGGAGGACACGGTTAAAACGCGGGCGAACGCACAAACAGCCGGTGGTGAGAGTAGGATTTGGTGGTGGCAGCAGCAGCAGGACGTGTCACGCAACAACACAACAGCAGCAAAAGAGGGGCAGGGAGGAGAGAAAGAGAGAGAGAGAGAGAGAGCGACTCGTGATGTTGCTTATCCACACTGTGATCGAACAACACAGAGCTCTTGGAGGTTGAAGAAAATCCGGAAACCCATTAGAAACCGGCAGCTCGACAACTTACAATCGCGTTCTGGACCACCGTGTCCGCGTGGTTGTTGTTAACGACACTCGCGGTCATCGCGCTCTTCAACGCGTCTTTTCGCTCGCTCTGATGCGCGCCGCTCTTCCTATACTTGCTGGCGATAATGTCCGTGGTGCTTGGCCTAATCTTCGCTTGGCCTGCTCCTCCTTGGCCGGCCAATTGAACGTACGTCTCCTCCATCGCTGCGTACTTCAAGATCAAGCTCTCGATCTCTTTCCTCTTGGCCGCCCTCTCGGAGATCGCTGGGTCAGTCTCCTCCTCCTCGGCCGTGTCGATAGTCGTAAGAACGCCGTTATCGCTCGCGTTATCGCCGAGCACGCTGCTCGTCGGCGTTTTATCAGGATCCTCGTCGTCGTTCCTCGCCGCCTTGGTCGCCGACGGCTCCACTTTCATCGGCCGAGCGAGCCGAAGAGCGGCGGCAGCGGACGACGACGACGACGACGACGACTCCAGCTGCTCGCTTTTCCCGTTTCTGTAAGGTCTCACCTTTCTCGTGCGAGTCTCCGCGTGGCCGGACTTGTGCCTGCCGTATCGGCGACACGTGTTGTCCGAGTTGTTTAGCGAAGAGTGTTGTTGTTTGTCCGCGCGGTGATAGCCAGGCGTTTTCTCGCGTTTGAACTCCTTCACGGTGGAGGACTTGACGTACGGGTAGGCTTTCTCCGAGAGTATCACGCTGCCTGGGCTTTTGATCACCGTCCGCGTCATCGACGGCTCCAGCGTCTTCTCGTCGCGAACGAAAGGGCTGTCCTCGCGACGGAAGTACGTGTGATCACGATGATCCCGTTCGCGGGTTCGCCTGTAGTCGACCGAGGGTCGATCCGCCCGGTCCTGCTGCTTCTTTCGCGAATATTTGTCCAGGATGGCCGAGTACTTGTCCTCAATGCGCGCCCTAGCGCTGTTCAGCTGGATGACGATGGGCGAACGTCTTGCGACCGACGACGGTTTGTCGTTCACCGTCGACATCCCTCGCACCCTGGTGGTCAATCGTTGCAGGAGATTGGAACACGAGTCGCTGAGCAGCTGGGTGACGCTCGTCGTCGTCGACGAACGAGCGTAACGACTTCGCCGGCCCGTCGAGCCTTGACGAGACGTCGACATGTTGTCGCGCGGCGCGAAGATGAACATCGAGACGTAGCTTCGACGATCACCGCCGCTCTCACCTTGGCCGATATACTTGACAATTTTCGTCGATCTCCGCTCGATGATGCGACAGAGGGACTTTCACTCGATGATCTCTGATCGATTAGTCGATTCACTCGAGACTTGGACTTTCATCCTGGGATCGTCGATCGTTCCTACTGCTTGATTAGATTTTTTCCCTTCTACTCTGTTGAAATTGAGCAAAAAGTCTTTCTCGCTCGCAATGGTTTTTATCATTGATTATTAGTCGCGGTTACTCTCGAGATGAAGATCAAGCGGATCTTCGTCGATCATCTGATTCGCTCGATTAGTAACCTCATTGATTGGATAACTCCTCGTTCACTCTAATTAATTCCAAAATTTCTATTGATACATTTACACTCGCGGGTATAGTAGAAAACTCGTTCGATTATCCGACGACTCAGGAACACAGGTAGAAAATCTTCGTTCGAGGGATCGAAATCATTTTGGCTGGTGAGAGCAGGTGAAGAATCTTCGCCAGACGATCCGATGGTTTTTCGATTTCCGGATCAGAGACAACTCGTCCGCGCCTCGAATCGTCGATCTCGATCCGAGCCAAGTTATCCAAGTTGGTCGCACGAAGTTTCGATTTCGAGTTGAATCGAACGGAGAGTCCTCTCGATTTAACGTCGCCCAAGATATACTCCGAGCAGAGAAACTATCTTTTCCCTCCCCGATTGGCTGTATTTCGCAGCTTCCTCTCTCGCAATCGCTATTTGTTTTCGCGCGATCCGACACACGTCAGCTCCCTCGCTCGCGCGCGTTACTTCCTCGAATCTCGATGTGGAGAACCGACTTCTCGAACCGTGGTCACTCACAACAGTCAAGGTCGTTCCGACCTTACGCACAAGAAATTCGCGCACTCGACAACCACGCGAGTCGGCAGATTCTCTTCTCTTCCAGAGAGAGAGAGAGAGAGAGAGAGAGAGAAAGACCACAACACTCGCGAAAACGGAGACTAGGTTAGAGAATCACGATCTCACGGTGGATTCAGAGCGATCCAGCGACGATTGCCGGGGGTCGACGATTTATCGACGCGGTCCAGAGGCCGCTGGTTCATCACCTCTCGGTCCAAGGTGCCAACAAGCAACAGGGACGCCGACGAAGGCACTAAAGAAGAGCAAGCACGACCAGAAAATCGGCGGTCACGGAGCCAACGTCGACCGTCCACGAAGACGAAGACGAAGACGAGATGGAGGAGGAAGAGGAGAGAAGAGGAGAGGATTCGATGCGCCCCGCCAAATACTCTCGTCGCACTAAAAATATCGAGCAGCGGTGGTGAGCTATACCCACCGACCATTCTAAATCTATCTTTCTCTTTCTCTCTGTTTCTGTTTCTCTTCGCTCTTCCCTTCACCTCGCTTGTCCACTCTTCCATCTATTTCTCTCTGTCTTGTTCGAAAAACGAACACGCTGCTTGGTCTTCCGATGAGAAACACGGAGGAGGAGTTGCAGAGATGAAGAGACGATTGAGAGAGAGAGAGAGAGAGAGAGAGAGAGAGAGAGATGGAGATAGAGCGGTAGAGTATTACGTAAATTTGTCGCTCGATTATTCGAAATGGCGAAGTTCGGCACGCTCTTCAGGATCGTCTTGGCAAAGCCACCGCTTCCTGGTGCACGACGAGGTCGAGAGGCTGTTTAGGTTATGGTTGCAAGCATAGCTTTGACGAATTTCATCGTCGTACGAGGAACGGTGTCAAAGTTTTCGTCGGATTTGACGTTGAAGCAATGAAAACAACGAGGAGAAATTCTTCGCGAGTGAATGAATGAATTCTCGGGTGAATGAAGTGTAGCCCTTATTCCAGCGTACCGGAAGGAACCAAAGAAACCACTATAGAAGCGACATAATCTCAAAAAAAAAAGAAAAAAAAAAAAAGCGATGAAAATGATTTGTCTCGCACACGGAGAGGACAGTGTTTCATCATCAGTACGTGTAAGAAACGTGTTCGCGATAGGAGATTTCAATTTGGAGAACGCAAAAAAAGAAAAAAGAAAAAAATTCAAAAACGAGAAATCGAAGAACTGACTTGTTTCGAACGAATTATTCGTTGGTCCCAATTCGATTAATCAGAGATCGTACACTTGTAGCATACAGAGGGCGCGTTTTCGCACGAACGCGTGGCCCGATGTTTCTTGGTCCCTCTTGCTTCGTTTTCTGTCTTCGCGCTTCGCACCTTGACACATATATAGAAATTACGAAATCAGAGGAGGAGAAGCGCGTCTCGAAACGGGAGCAACGCAATGCAACTTTCGTGGCATTAAATTCCGATCTGCACCGGTGACGGGTGATACATATCGCGCGTAATTAGAACGCGCCCCATCGATTTTTTTTTTTTCGCGCGATCGTTGCACCATCGGGAAGATTCTCGCGTTGGAGCGCAAGAAGAAAGCGAAGAATCGGCTACGCGCGGCGTGTGCCCATCAGGATTTGATCGTTCGTGTTTATTACTAACTATATCAGCGTTTGCTCGTTGATTCTGCTGAGATTCAGGTTCATTGAGATCACGAGTGTTTCACGAGTCAACGAGCAGAGTAAATTGCAAAAATAGTGTGAATTTCTAAGATAAATGATGTTCGAAACAAATCACTTTTGCAATAGAATGACGAGTATTGGCTTTCAGTCGCTCAAAATCTGCACGATTCAGTAACGTTCGTGTGCGTTTCAAATTAGAGAAATAGAAATCTCTTCTGCCATCTCTCTCGTGTGAATTTCTTACTTTCCGCGTGTCTTAATATTCGTACGTTATATCACTGAAGTAATTGTCTGACAATAATGAATGATCTTTACTAACGTACATTTTGCCTTGATAAATGTAACTCCCTCGAATATCGAGATACTCGAAAAATAGAGGCACGCTCTGATTAATTCAATAGCAATAGAAAATTAACAGCAATGTCGTGGATGTCAATGTTAATAAAAAAGTTACATCCATGTGTCTTCCTCTTATCCGCGTAAAGTATTAGACGTCTATTTATTAAAAGAAAAAAAAAAAAAAAAATTGGAATAAATTGTTCAACTCAATACTATTACACAAAATCTAGCAATTTTAGACAAAACACAGTTTAGACTCAATTGAAATGATAAGTGTTCGCATATTTTTTAGCAGCAGCGTACAGAAAATATAAGCGATCGCTGGTTCGACTGCAACTTCAGAACAATAGTTTTAACAATTGTAGAA
Source organism: Tetragonula carbonaria (assembly GCA_032399595.1). Lineage (NCBI taxonomy): Eukaryota > Metazoa > Arthropoda > Insecta > Hymenoptera > Apidae > Tetragonula > Tetragonula carbonaria. Next base: position 6,497,966 of record JAUCRC010000015.1, on the reverse strand, counting down.
CACAATTGACTACCAATAGATATGTATAATATTACTGTAACTCGTAATTACTGATTGAAAGATCAGACTGACTAAAAGCGATTAATGTTTCGAGTGAGAAATTCAGAATAATATAGTCAACGAATTGTGGAACTCAACTGACTATCAATAGACACGTATGATCTCCTATCGATATATACTAAACAACATTGACACCATTTCGTAATCTGACGAAGAACAAGGTTGACTTATTGCACAGAGATATAGGCAAGAATCTTAATAATTCCAGCGTTGACACATATTATTGAACAACATTCCTAGTCACTGAATAATTGATAATTTCTTTGTAATTTTATTAATCGGCTTTAACAGGCCTCGAGAGGAAAATTCTAGAAATTATAGAGAAATATATTAACACGTTTGTGGCGGTGTCAGTCCGTGCGGACCGACACTTCGTTATTCGTTTGGTTGGTGTCGGTCCGAGGGGGGGACCGACATTTAGCGTTCGTTTGGCCGGTGTCGGACACTTTATCGAGACTAAGAAATATATTTGATTTTTATTAATATAAAAGATACACATTCGGTTCGATCTCGAACGTGTTAACAAAATTTGTTCTTCAAGATCGGCGAGTCGATGATACGGATGTCGCGAGTTTTCCCAGAAAACTCTATGATATGTATAAATACGCATTAGAAAATAGTAATTCACGTTCGATTCTTGCCCGCGAGATCGCGTTTCACGCGGAATTTTCCTGGCACAAGTGGAAACGCCGTTTCTGCGCGTCTGTGCATCATCGTTCGTTTCCGGAAGAGGAGAATAAAAAAAAAAGAAAAAAAGATGATTTACAACCGGTCGAACTCGCGCGAAAATACTGCTTTAACGACGAAGAAGCTCGACGATTACGACCAGCATTCGATACCAGACGTTTTCTCTGTCTATGTTTCGATGACTATGACCATTCGAAGTTTGACGATTCAATTTCTTTTTAAATTTATCGCGCCTGAAATTTTCACTTCGTGAGATATTTTCGTCAGCGAAACGAATTCAAGTTCACGGAAACGTAGCGCGAAGCAGAGGATTAACTCTACACACTCTATGTATTTATTAGTAAATCCTATACTTGAATAAATTTTTTCACGTTCAGTTTGAAATTCACGCATACTGAATTGTTATTGGTAAATATTTTCAGTCAGCGAAAGAGGTATCTCGAGCGAATTCAAATAAAAAAATTCATCGACAAAATTATGTTGTAGTATTGGAAAAAAAAAGAGAGAGAGAATTACAAGCAACGTTGTAACGTAATATATACCAACAGAATGAGAAGCTTCATATACACTGTGACCGTACTTTAACCTCGAGCCTTATCTATCTAGATAAGAACAAAGAACAAGAAGTTCGTCCTCTGCCTAAAAGTGTTCTAATGACGATTTCGTTTGACACAGTTAAATGAAATTAATCTGCGTAGTTATTTGATCGACTTTTCTGAATTTGTCCCACTTATTCGATGCAATTTATGATACGCTCGTGTTCTCCTATGTATACATTTGTACATCGTGTACCAATGACGTAACGTGACTGACCCTATACTACTTGTCTGATACAATCAACGTGCGACCTACACTACTTCGATATAAATGATGATGCACGCCCTGTGTGCCCTATAAAACATGTATATCGAGCCATCAGGTAGTTCTATACCACTTATCTGACAATCTGACAATCTGACTGTGGTGATTCACAGTGTCTGACTTATACTACTTGACGACAGTTTGCGTTTGTCTTGTACTACTAATTTTCAACTGATGACAAAGTGGCTACAAAAGGTATTGCCATGTCATACACATATATTTATATGTATAACACAATAAAAATAACAGATATAACAACATAAATATTTACATATGCAACAAATTAAATTAATACTAATATTCATATTCGGTTTTTTTTTAATTTAATATTGAGCTTAATATATATATCACATTGATGTTAACATTAATTGTAACAAAATATATACAAATGTTTATGTTAATATTTATTATAGCATTTACATGTTAATTAATTAGGCTCAATTTCTAAAACAATCATTTAATGATTATTTCGTCGCGATTAAAATTTGACACTGTGAAAATGAAATATGTGAATCTGATGAAAATACGTTTTTTTTATCGAAATATTATAAAACGTTACCACTGGGATATGTTTTTTGTAGCCACTTGGGAGAATACATAAACGACGCCAATTACAAGAGTTAGGTGAAGGGAAAAAATATAAATATTAGAAACATTGCCTATTTGCATGAAAGCAATATTCCGATTACTGAAATTCGCACGCTTCTTCTTATCACTTTTGCATTAATTACGCTACTGTTTGCCACGCGTTTCTTCTATCATGTCGAATCATTTTTCTTGAGGATTGATCAAAGAAACGCATTGATCGTATAGCGTGTATAACATTATACAAGTTACCATCAATCCATTAATAACCAAGCTTTTTGATTTATCACAATGTTGTTTCTTTGATAAAAAAATTTCTATTTAAACGGGACAAAATAAAGAGAACTGCAGTGTAGAAAAATTATGGCATCAAGCAAATCCTTTTGAAATCCTCTCTCGCAGCTCTCTTTCATTGTCCTTGATCTTTGATCCGTTAAAGACCAAGCAATAATTCATCACAGTATCATATAAACATTGCGATACTTTTTTTTTAATCTTTTGCATTTGACTAAAAACACAAACAACTAGTACAATTAGATAAACAAGCAAGCTTAGTCCTTAACAAATTAAATTGAACGCGTTGACCGTCGACGAACCAACCAATTTAATATGAAATCTCCGAAGCGAAAATCGGGAAAAGAAAAAGAAGAAGAAGAAGAAGAAGAAAAAACGAACGTATTACCATTGCGTTGCCCGAGTGTGTTTTTCTCTGCTCGACGTTCGCATGCGTGTTTACCGTGTGCTCGCGCTTGCACGATCCCTGCCAAATATAACCAAGAAGCGTAAAACGCGTGCGCAACGATCGCCTCGTAAAAGCGTGGAAAGCTCGATGTGGCTAGTCGTCGCTAGCCGCCGCGATTAAATGTTAAAACGCGAGTGGCTGGTTTACGCTTAACGCTTTTGCCCGCTTGCTTGCTTGCTTTCTGGCTGTTTCATCGGCTCGTATCGTGTCACCGTTTGCCACCCCGCCAGCCATGGCAAAAGGCCAACCGAAACAGGCACACGCGTAGGCGAATCGCGACGTTGTACGACAATGTTCTCGCTTAGGTGACTTTCATCCCGATATCTGTCAACGACGTCCCATTCTTTCCTCCCATGGAGGATGTACGTTAAAATTCGCAGATTCGCCGTGTGATCTTATTGCACAATTAAAATTGGTGATATTTGTCGAGTGATACAATGACGAGTGTACGTTCCAAAAGTCCACGGATTGATGGATCGGCGGGGATTGTCACTGCTGTTCGAAAGAAAAACGAGTGAATCTCTGAGCAAATGAATACGATCAGCTGGAGTTTTTCGTTTTGGATTCGGTTAAAAATATAAAAAAGAAAAGGGAAAAAATTCGATTCTTTCGGGTTGGCGCTACCTCTGAGATCGAAGTTCCATTCGACTCCGGCGTCACGTCGAGCTTCGTGTCCAATTCCCTGGCCAGCTCCACGTTATTTCCCCGTGGTTGCGCCCAAGGCTCCCATCCCTGTCTTGGCCACCAGGGCACCTGGTTTCCGGGCATCAATAAGTTCATCTCTTGATTAGTCATCGTCGACGACGACGAGGACGAAGCCGAGGTTGGCCCACCGTCGCCGCCACGCGCGCACCAACCTCCAGGATGATCCAGATTGAACGACAATTACGCGTACGAGTAGTAAAATCGTGGGTAATATTGTCGGCTCGTTGGATTACGAGGGGCCCCACCACTCTCTCTCACGTCGGCCGCATCTTGCCAAGAACAAGAACGCGTATTTCTAAATCCAGGCTGTGATCGATTCTGGGTCAGCTGTCGCCGAGATCTCTCGAGATCTGTCGCCTTAACCCTGCCGCGATCCTCGAGTTTTCATGTTTCTCGTATTTTCGATTTTCGCGCGCCTCTTTGACTGGCCACTTGAGACGACGACTCGCCGATAGGTAATAATCGTTTAGGCAAAGTAAGTAAATAATACCTTTGCGTGAGTTAATGTCATTTTTGTAAATATCACGATTATAAATCTTTTTTTTTTTTTTCTTTTTTTTAAGTACTGACGGCAGCTACTCGTAAAGGGAAAACGTATATTACAAGCGGTATGATTGGTAACAATTATTTTACTTACGTTATATACCGACACACTTTTCGCCAGTATATATTTTCCAACACTTACGAAGACTTTTTTTTTTTCATTCAGTTCACGCGTAATGAATTCAAGAAGATCAACTTGGAACTTGGCTGAAAGATCACATGCACACTAGTACAATACTACTTCGTCGCGCTGCGTCGTAAACTTGGGATGATTTGTTTTCTTTTTTTTTTTTTTTCATTTCGAGAGGGAAGAAACGAGTCGAAAGAACCGCAGCAGGGTTGAAAATCGACGATGAATATTTACGTAGATCCTACCTATCTCAAAGACGCACAGAATTCCTCTCAGTTCGATGAATTCTCAACGCACACTTCGTGTACCACTTCGCGTACTTCGATGCATGATCGGAGAGACAGATCTTCTTCTTCCTCCATTTACATCTAGGCTTTTCTTCTTCGCGTTCGATCGCGAGAGAGAGAGAGAGAGAGAGAGAGAGAAGATTCGCGAATTGGAATCGATGCAAAGACGAGGAAATAACGGGTTCCGTGTTAGGCGAGCTTCCGGCGAACCGGCTTCTTCCCTGTCGGCGCGTTTCCCCGACGACGACGCGGAGCAGAGAACGACGATGTTGCGCTGGCCATCTGGCGCAAACTCGCACTAAAACCGCGGCGAAACCGCGTGACGAGTCCCCCTCGAAAATAGTCACCGGTCGAAAATAGCCGACGCTGGCTAAGAAAGAAGAATCATCGGCATTTGCTCTCCGGGTACACGCGTCTCGTCGCCGCGCTAGCTCCACCGCGGCCTTCTTCTCTTCTCCAGAGGAGAGGAGCTTCTGATCCCCCCGCGTGCTTCTTCCTCCTCCTCCTATTTTTTTCTCCTTCTTCGTTTCCGTTTCCATTCTTCTTTTTTCAGCTGTATTCTTTCCACGTTACGTGTACCGTGTAATATTTCTTCCTTGGATTAGTTTTCATCCTATCGGAGACGAGCGTCGACGTGACATATCGACTGCAATTTTTCTCCTGATGAAATTCTGTATTCTCCTTCTTCTTCTATTTTCTCTCCGATTTCTTTGACCCATTGAGCAACGTTCATATCGCCACTGCAGTTTTCCTTTTCTCAGTCAATTTGCACTGTGAGGGTGTTCCTCGAGAATCTCTGTCAGTTTAACAGCTTTTCGTTCCGTTCGATTGATTCGATACACCCTCATCGCCCGCCACACCTCTCTGTGTATTTGTATCGCCAGACGTCCATTCTTTGGAACGAGATGCGCCAAAGAAAATATGGATATCCTTGCTCCTTTCACAGATATCGATGACAAAAGACGAAGGGGGGATGATGATTCACTCGGATACTCGAGCCAGTGCAACGCGGAAAATTCGCGAAAGGGATAACGGACGTGGGATAAAAGCGCTGTATATCCACGGCTAACTGTCAGAGTCGTAGACGTCTGCAGATATATATTCATATTTCATGCTTCTATGATTCTATAGATCGTACCATGGACTGTTACATCGTGTGTTCTCACAGCACACTATCTGTACGCTGTAGAATTTCACCAGCTGTTGTCGTTAAATATTCAGAAAGCTTGCGGCGCGACTGCATATCTGTCGATAAAAAGAATCTATATATTTCTACGTATATTCTGTAGAATTTTACGAACAGCGTAGAACACGAAGGAACTTGATACGGCGTGTGTGTATTTAACGGAGAGAAATTTGTATACGTCTTTGTCGAATTTTATGCACGGTAGAATATACATTCAGAAACTTGATATGCAGATAAAAGTACCGTCGAATTTTATGATCTGCAGACAAAAATTTCTATATCGTACATCGGTGACGCAAACATCTTAAGCAACACGATTTTATACCTCGATATTTGTACCTTGTGAAACAAAGAAATACTTATTAATTTATCTATTCAAATATTATGTTATCTTTTATATTGTATCATCTCCCTGATTCATTCGACAGTGTGTCTATTCTGTTACAACGATATTCATAATTCTCAAACTGCCGTATGTTAATCAAATGAACAGAACAGTTACGTAGAATCATAATTACGTACAATAATAATAAAAGACTGTGATTATGTCTTAATTATATTTAAACTGTCTTTTATAGAACACAGTCCTAGACGAATCCTGGCAAGCATTTTTTTTTTTTCCTCCAAATTCCGTCACTTTCCTACAATTTTGTGAATGATCTACGAAAGAAAGTACAATCCATACCTGCAAATGAGAATTTACACACGCCCCCTCAAAAACAATTTCGCGAATGCTCTGAAAATATGTAGAAATTGATATTGGAGTCACGTGCAACCCGAGCAATAAATAGGAACAAACATCTATTTTTCGTCGAGAGACAAAAAATAAATTCACAATTGCCGATGCCGCGTAATTCGTGCACTCGAATAATAAATAGAACACTACGAATGACAAAGATACACGTGTTCGCGATCGCAATGCTATCGTAACTCACAGGGGGGAGGAATGCAGGCATTTGCTGAAACATTCTGCCTGCAGATATGCACATTCCTGTATTAAGGTCTCTCGTTATTTAGGGCCCACATACCGCAAAACTTCTTTAGAATTTCTAAAAAGGTGAACACGCGACAACAACACCGTTGCAGTGCCACCGATAGTAACAGTCCATGAACAATGCTGCTTCGAATATGCAGACTATCTGCAAATCAGAATACGTCTTTATGACCGAACTTTTCATCGCTTGCGTGTTGGTCCGGAATTATAACAAAGCTGACTGTTTGCAATTTGAAAGTTCTTCTAGTCGAGTCTTGGCTGCACGAGAGGCGTAATTATTAAAACCAATTTCGCAGTTTCGCAGTTCAGTGATGCACGTACGTGGCGTGTTCAGATAATATCTCTTCGGTACGATGCAAGACGCACACACGTTTATTGCAGTTGATATCAATTGATATTCATTTTAATTAATTGTTGAATTAATCTTTGATTTATTATCAGCTGAATCAGCATTAATGTAAACGCTAATCAATTATCGTATACATTATCGCGATAATGTAATTCTCAATTTTTTTTTTCTGATCGTGATTTTAAAAAATTATCAATCGAGCTATACATTATGCGCACGCAATATTTTATTATTAGAAAGTAATATGCTAGTAAGGTAAGGCTAACAAGTTCTGATGATCTATTCAGGCGATCTATCGACTCTTCAAACCATTACTTTCCCAAAAACAAAGAAAGGAAAGAAATGATCAAAAACATAAGGAATGTTCAAACGTTCAACTGTACTGGTAACTTTCATTAAAGTCAAACGAAAGTATGAATATCAAATCTTTTCAAACCGCCCCAATAAGAATACCAAAGAGAAAGAATACTCAATTGTTATAAAATAAATAACTTCGAAGCGCATGGAACACTGTTAATACTTTCGAAGCTAAAAAGAACGCATCAATTTCCCAAGCTACGTAATTAACCTTCCCGATCGAAAGAGTACCACAGTATCTGCCACTAAAAGCACGATACTTCGGGGGAAAGGGGTTCGTTGTCAGGGGTGTAAAATGTTGAAAGGGGTATAAAATCACGTGGACACGTGACGAGAATCGAGAAACGATTTCTCGTTGAACGTTCCACGTAAAATACGTCGGACACGCGCGTCATGATGTGGTCAAAATTCGGTATAAATATCGAATGAAGATATAAGATGTGCGCCGCGGGCTGAATTCAACGACGTTCAACGTCGCGTTGTCGGCACTATTCGAACTCACCTGACTTCTGGAGGACGGCGAACGATGCCTGTGCCGATCCTGGCTAGTCGACGACGAGACATGATGCCGATAGATCCTTGCACGCCGAGACGAAGTGGGATGCGCCAGGCGATCACGATCGCGATCACGATGGCCGTGTTGCCGACCACTGCTCGGTGATCGACGATGGCTCCGCTTGTATCGTCTCTCCTGGCTGGTACCGCGATCGTGCTGACGCGACCTCAGCACGCGTTCACCGCTGAAACGATCGATTAATCGATGAGCGATTGCTGTTAATCGAAACGTTTGTCGTTTAATAAATAAAATCTTTCTGAATTTGTGAATTTTTCAGCTGTTTCCCCTTTTTCCAGTGTGACTGGACGACGATGATTTTATCATCGGTGATAGATCAGCGTTTGATGGATCCTGATTATGACTAGGATTTATACACGTGACATTTAGAGATCGATACAAAATATCTTTGTAAAATAATATGATATTTGTATTAGTTAATATAAAAAGAAGATTGATATTCGAAAATTACACACACACATACACGTAGGTTCTTGATCTCTTTTGAATGAGGTTGTCTCATTTTGTAGCGGTTTTGAATGGCAGCCATTGTGCTTGATTTAAATCAGGAGAATTACATAGTCTCTTGTAAGAACGAGAGAGAGTAGAATGAAAGAATCTATTGATGAAATAAACCGGTTCGTACCGAAAAAAAAAAAAAAAAAAAAAAAAAAAAAAAAAAAAAAAGGAAAGTAAAGGTCCTCACACAAATTGAAACATGCGGCGATGCATGCATCGATTTCTACGTTTCATGAAACTTGAAAGGTCGATGCATGCTTCAACGATGTGTGGGTAACCTTAAGATTATGATGTACTTGCACTCAGAATTACACTTCGCTTTGAAACGCTTACGTTTCAATACGTAACACTAAGCGATAATCATATCACGTTAATCCGATAAAACTACAAATATTAATGAATTTGTATGAATTTCACGAGAAAAAATGTCTGCGAATTTTTGATCAATTGTGGACGGGCTGATCTGTCTCTCAAATAAAAGAGAATTAATAACAAACAAATTAAACAAATAAAAGCTCAGAAAACCGAGATATTGCAGCAGAAAATTATAATTCTTTTTTGTTTTTTTTAATCTTTCTCCCTTGCTATTAACTCGTGCACGTCTAAATGAAAGTAAAATTATTCCCAGCAATCAGAACTGTGTAACAAACAGTCGTATGTTGCAACTTCTAAATAAAACTCAGCCTCAGCTTGCATTTTCATATTCTTTTAACCGTGTGATAATATCTCAGCTCGTGCAACCTAGAATTAGAAACTCGCGCATAATTTCGTTGGAAAACAATCTCGCTTTCACTCTATCGCTGAGCGATAAAAAAGAGAGAGAGGAGAGACCTTACGATTCTCCGACACGAGTTTTGCACCAAATAATTGCAAGGGTTTCTAATTACTCGGTTCAGACCGGGTATATATATATATATCAGAACTATAGATAGAACGATCAAAGCGAGTTAATTTGCATAAAGGAAGCTGATAAAACGGCTGAATTATTCCGGTCGTAATCCGCAAACATCTCGATCGGCTTGAATCGAACTTTGTTCGATTTATCTTGCAACAGATCTTGCACTACAGCCCGCGAAACGAATCAAAGCCGATTAACTAGTTTAATTATTTATGCCAATGTTTACGATAGATGTCAACTAACTATCTATTTATTATAATTATAAAATCGATGTGAATTTCACATTCAAATCGTTAATTTTCTAATTGCTGTATTTTAAGGTCAATGCTTAATCCATTATACACATAGTGATACGAAAATGAGAAACGATAATTTTCACGAATGTACATGCACGGCTTCTGATCATCATATATCATGTATTATATAGTATTATAAATGTTTCATTTTCTCATCAGTTTTTAATTTTTTTCTTTGGCAATTATTACATATAATTTGTAAGAAGATAAAGAAAAAGATACTATATTAATATTTAAATATATATATATATATATATATATACTGCCATTGGTTCTAAAATTACTTTCTAAAAACCAAGGGTAAAATGATTAAGTGATTGAGTACTTTTGTGACTGATTGTATAAAAAAAGAAAAAAGTAACGAAATTCACGATTATGGCTGCATGATTTTCTAAAAAGCTACTTAAATATCGGATATATTCAATAAATATTGGTTATATTCAATTCAAACGGAAACTGACTGAGAATTTAGTCATAGTCTGTGCGTTATTATATGCGAAATATAACTCGGTATCATTTCAGCGCAACAGTGAGTTGACCTAGTTCGACTGTCTGGTTTCAAATAGATCATTTCACTTAAGAGGCATTCGCTGACGTCTTTTCTTCTGCAACGTCTTGATCGCCGCAGAAATCCTAATTTCAAGGTTAAACACAAGCAATCGTTCGCCACGCTGCGTTTCATAGCTGTAAAATCTTTCAAACACCTCCGAATGATTAAAACATAGCGCACATCGTAATCTTCTTATCCCCTTTGATCTTATTTCCGTTCAAAATCCAGCGTAACAAATGTTCCGGCAAGGATAACTGCTTTTTCTAAGTTCAATATTTCTAACTTTTAAGTCGTTTAAGAAGATAAAAGTGTATCTATCTTGTTTCGAGAACGATACACGCTGCCGCTTATATTTTCCATTTTTAATAAAATGTATTTTACATGTTTTTTTTTTTTTAATAAAATTCCGATATTTGATGTAGATCATGGAATCGTAAGTTGCGCAGATTTTTTTTTGACAAAGTTGTTGATACACTGTCACGTTAATTTCTTTGACGTGCAAGCTGTCAAATTAAATTACGTTATTACAAGTACGAGTAATGCACACAGGGGATAACTATCTAATTAACAAAATACTCGAACATAATAAATTTCAAAAGGAAAGTGAATCCATAATCTCGTTTCTTCTTTCTACTATTTTAATCTTTCCGGAGATAATCAACGTTTGTATTTTTACTTGCACTACTAAGTTCTAAGTATAAAAAAAAAAAAAAAAACGTGCTGAATTTTTTACGTGTATCGTTAATAAGACTACTAGAGATTTCGATTTCACATTTAAATACATATGTAGACATGTAATTAATATATCTGCGTTTTAATCGGCAACTAATTGCACTTAGTTTTTTTTAATGCACGGATACCGGTAGATTATTACCGTGCGATTATTACATTTAAATACCTATACTTGTTTACATTTTTTTTTTACCGAACATAAAATTAAAGAATCTATGTTTACATTAATGATACATGCACTTAAAAATTGCTAATCTAAAGAATTTTTTTTGAATTTGCAATACACACACACACACAAGATAAATTTTATATATATATATATATAATTTTTCTCTAAAGCCTTCTTTCAAGATATTACACGCTTTCCTTTGAACTTCACATTTTATAATTATAAAGTAAATTTGAGTATCAACGTGCCAAAACAAAGAATAGTAATATATAAAATATACATAATATATATTATATATGTAATATATAATATAAAAAATAGTAATATATAAAAAAAATAGAAACTAAGTGAAAAATGAACTCGAAGTGGGTATTCAACGTGTCCTTCGTAAGATTCAAGACACGTACCTAGATGCATCTTGACACAGATTGCCTGAATTCTTATCTTTCTTTCGACATACATCTCAGCCTCTTAGAAACCAAATTGATGAAGTTCACCTTTGCGAATCTTCTAATCTCATTGTCCGGAAAACGTGATCGGTAAATTCGCGAGTTTTTCTCGTTTATGAGAAATTTAAAAGCGCAAAATATAAAAGTACGCGGAATAAAAACACGTGTATCTAAAATATAATATTCGTCACAGCACGTGAAACGATCTTTTAAATCTAAATTCTATTTTTTTTTTTTTTTACAAAACATCCAAAATATGATATTTGTTATAATTTTCTACCTAGCTTTTATTTTATTTTATTTTTTTTACTACAAGATATTCAAAAGAATATAACATTGGTTACGTGATATTTAATTTAGTCTAATATATAACATAATATTCATTTGAAATGTGAAATAATAATTTTCTATCTAGATTTTATTCTCATTTTATTGCCTCTATAAAAATGTGAATTTGTATGAACAGTCGCAGCTCAATTGTCCCTGTACTTCGACATCTCGAGAAATGTACGACACTCTTCAATATTATCTCGGGAAAAAAGATGGTATAAATAATTACAATGCAAATTCCAGACACAATGCCACAGCATTAATTAATGTAATACAAATAACTAGCGTGACTTTCAAGCAACTCACGAGGACTTCTGTATTGATTTTTTCTGACTATCTCGAAATACTCTGCGTGTGTTGATAGTAAAAAAAAAAAAAAGCTGAAACTACGCAAATAACGATGATCAATCAAGAAATGCAGCTTTATCAATTGTAAACAACGTTGGTCTTTCAACTTCATTCCTGCACGAATCGAAATCGTGGAACAGAGAAGTGAAACGAAAAAGGCTGGAAAATTCGCGGCTAACGATGATTCACAGGCAGGAAGTCGTCAAGATTTTTGATCGGGCAACGTCCCAACATTGTGGCCTTCAGTGTTGAACAATGGCTTCTTCGAAAAACTAACATACTAATAGAGACTGAAAACAATATCACTGAGTTGAATGAAACGTTTTTCTTTGTTAACTGTAAATTCTATTAAAGCTCGATTATAAAAATATAATAATTAGAATCGTTGGGTGATTGTTTATCGTTGTATTAAATCCTTATAAAATTTTATTAAAAAAAAAAAATACAGTGAATTTATTAAGCGTATTATAACAATTTTTGGAATACCAAAGGCCAGTTAACGTGAGTTAATCTTATAGTTCCTTCAAATATGGAGATGAAGAAATATTTTACATGGTACAAGCTGGCAATAAGAGATTGTATTCTTAAAAAAAGTTCTCTACTTTTCTAAAATACTTGTAATACTATAATAATTACATGAACGATGTGAGTTTGTTTTTCATATCTGTTTCATTTGTAGTAATTAAATGAAGGTTAATAAATCTTAATGAAAGATTCTCTGTTCTTAACGCTGTTCTAACGACTATACTCGTTACTCGTTAAAAAACGTAATCTACTGTTTTCTAAAAATATCGTACGTAATATATATGTGTCAGATAAAATATTTTGAAAATTGTATTGACACTGTAATGAACACACGATTGTTACATTGATAAAATTTGAAGCCAGAAATATGCATATAGAAGCTGCAAACATGTATTTAGTAATTCTTAAACATATAATAAGTATCTTTTTCTAGTGAATACCAATGCCTTACGACTCTTTAAATACTTTTTTTTTAAACATCTTCTTGTATCAAATATCTATATATACTTTCAAAGTTGATCAATGTAGCAATGATCCGTTACACTGTCATTGGTGAAACTTCAAAAATATTTTGCAGATTTAAAAAAAAAAGAAAGAAAGAAAATTTCCACAATTATTCAAATACGAATTGCACGAGCAATCGTTTATCTCACAAACTATAATTCCGAGGGGGGAACAACCCTTTCCATTCAACGCTACGAAATCTCCCCTTCTTACCAAACCTCCATTTTTCGATACATACATGCAACAACAATTCCAACCAGAAGAGGCCAGTCTCACACTCGATCAATCATCCACGTTACGTACGAACCACAAACGAATCTTGCTGTATGTCGGACGCAACCGCGTTCAACATTTACACTCCTCTCCGAAGGATTCTCCAGAAGAAGAAAAGAACAAAAAAAATTCTCTCAATTCTTCGCCCTGCTCTCAACTATCTTTGCCCGATCTCGATTATACAAACGATTGTACAACGCGACGAAGAAGAGCGAACAAAGAGGAGAGACAGACAGACACGCGAGTAAGTCGGCGGTGTTCGTCAAGAGGAAGTTATCCACGATGGAAATCACTTGCGCGACGAGCGTACGGAGGATGAAAAGAGCGGCGCGGATCGAGGCATCGCGACGAGACAAATGCCAGAGCCAGGCCAATAAGGATCGTCCGCGGGGTGGAAAAGTCGCGGGGACGGTCGCCTCTGGCGTTCGAGCTTTCTGCTGTTCTGGGTTCGTGCGTTGGAACACGGCCAACAATCCTCGCCGGAACGCCGACGGCAGAAGGCGGAATTGATAGCGCGTTCGGTGTGTATCCTTTTCGAAGGATCCTCCGCGCTAAAGAGGTCATAGGATTATGCGCAAAGGCTGACCCTTTTGCCCGCAACGCCGTCGCTCCCACCCCACAAAAATACTTGGCCGTGCCAAACACGGATGATCGTCGCAGGAAACAAACAAAATATATATATATATATATATCACTCTCTCTCTCTCTCTCTCTCTCTTGCATCCCTTCTTTTAATCGTCAATGGTTTATTGCACGTCTTTGCATTTTCTCCCTTACGTGTGACGTTACAAATGCAAATTGAGGGTAGCAAGAGTAGGTAGCTTATGAGTGGATTGCGGAGGGTTGCGTTTTCGGCAAGAATTTTGGACATAAGTTTTACTATAATCCGAATCGAGTAAGAAATGGTTAATATTGTACTTATTATAATTACTGCAAATCTCATAACATTTATGATGTCATTCATAAACATCTCAATTATCAAATCTTTAGAATAAAATCCTACTAGAAACGGAAATCCGCAAAGCATTATTAATGAAATTAATATAACAATACCTTTAATAGGATACACGTAAAATATTCCTCTGTAAAAGCGAAAATTTTGCACACCCTTTATTCTATGAATATACCTTCCTACACACAAATATTATTGATTTAAATAAAGCATGAATAAATAAGTGAAGAAACTTAATAAGTGAAGAAATTTTTAGAAAATTCTGGTGACTACAGTTTGTTGATAACCCACTCGTACTGAACACTAAAGCCTACATTGACTATAACAAAGTCAACATGCATGTAGCCATACGTCATGTAGTTCGTCGAATTTACCATTTAACACTGGAACTACCTAGACAGTTAAGACGAAGTTATTTCTACCAAAAGTTATTTCTAACAAATAAAAATAAAATAAAATTCATTATATTATTTCCTTAGTTATCGCTGTAAAAGTCATTGCATCATTGTGGGGGGAAAAATTGTAACATGAAATAGAAATTTTAAAATAAAATTGTATAAACCAGTCATTTTGACTGGTAGTGGTAGTTCTAGTGTTAATTATTCGATCCTAAATTATCAACAACCAACTGATTGATGATGAAGTATCAGAAAGTTGTTAGATACTGATTGTGAATACAAGTCAGAGTGTAAATCAGTGAATATAAAATTCTCAGTCATTGTCCGCGGATTAATCACTTAGCTACCGCTATAGTAACTTTTTCGACACTCTAAATCGCTCTCGCATATGTTGTCTTTTTGAGCGGTACGCCATTTTAATCCCTCATTTGTTTCTCGAGTCGAGTTTATATTTTTTTCACAGAACTTTCACGAACTTCTATTTATTCATTTTTTTTTTTTTAAATTTCAAAACTTCAATTCATTCGAAGTTTATTCTAACGTTTTAATTACACAGCCGGGTATAAATTTTTGCATCAGGCCTTGTCATATATATATATTGAAAAATTCCACCGTAACTGAGAGATTAAAAAGCAAAATATTCCGCTTTCTGATCATTCGAGTTTATTGTTTTTTTTCTTTCTGTCATGACGAATGCAGAATGAGGGGTGCGATGATTAAAATGTAGATTTATGAGCGAGAGTCGATTGCAGAGGGTTTTTGGTGAGAATTTTTCGGAAAGAATATCGTGGCAAATTAGATTAAATCTAGTCAGTTCTTTCCTCTTCTTTTTTTTTTCTGACGTCATAGATCGAGGGATGCAAGGTTAAAGCGTGGGTGGTTTGTGAGTGGCTTGGATCGATCGACGTGTGATATAGATTGTTGATGCACATCCTCGCTTAAATGTCTAGCATACTAGAAGAAGAATATACTACAAACACTATATTTTTCATTAAAAAAAAAAAAAAAAAAAAAAAAAAAATTTATAAATATTACTCAAGACTCGCGTAACAAAGTCCACCTTCCGAATCTTTCTTTCACCTCATTCGCTTACAATGAAAAAAATTGCAAAAAATTATTATAAAACTTTGCTATATATTTGCAACAAATTTTCATTATATTTATGTTATTATAAATCACGCTCTAAATGATGGTCTAAGCTTAAGTCACTAAGCTTTCAACAGTATTAGCACTGTTCGTACTAAACCAAATAGGCAAAAAGATTGATTTACACCACTTTCTCATTGAACGGTTCGCGCATACACTACCTTGGCATCCAAGAAGGGCGACGAATAGCTGCGTAGAGGACCGGCATTCTTCAACTTTCTTTGAAGTCTTGTCACCTGAATTAGAATTTGAACGAATTTCGTGATTGCTGGCAACGTGTCTGTCTAAGTTCGCCTCTCGACATGTACGTTAAAAGAACGCAAACGTGATCGCGACAAAAGAAGACTCGTTCGTCTCGAATCGGGAAAGAATTTTGTCGAGGATCGATGTAGGATCGAGAGAGGTAGTTCATACGTGCGAAAAATACCTTCGTAGCGCGCTTATGTGCACACGGGTGTTTACCACGGATGACGTTTTCAATTACTGCTACTATATTTAAAGCCCTGTGGCCCTCGTTTCGTCGACACATCATCGTCGAGAGCACGATGCATCGTTTATTTTCAGACCACTCTCGCTGGTTCTTTTCTAACAGATTCAACGAAAATTCTCAGTCGCGAAAGTTCCTCTCAATTATTATATAAAAAAAAAAAGGAGAAGAAGAATTAGACAAATTAAGGGTCGACCTATTAAAGTTATCGAATTCGACATATCTTCTAAAATTCTGAGAGCGAGGCTCCTCGAAAAGGAGATCGGAAACTATTCTCTATCAAATATCCTGAAATGTAGTTTTCTTCGACTCGAGGATTACGAAGTTATTTCACGATGGCCAAAACTAGCTATAAAAATCTAACGATTCTGCTGTATCGTTATATTCGAAGAATATTATTAATATCGCGTCGATATTGTAATCTTAAAGATTAACACTGGAACTACCGACGACTAGAGTATAATATTTGCAGCAAAGAGATTAAAGTGCAAGGCACGAGAAGAAGTTAACAACACATCTATAAATATATGAAAAATTTCCATTAGAAAATCTTCACCACTTTGGTAGCTCAAGTGTTTAATATCATTTTCAAGAAAGCTGTTGACGTCGAGTACTGTATCAACAGCTCGATCATCATTTTGTGCAGCAACAACAATACGAAGAACGCATCACGAAGAACTTTCACTGGTTGACAAGCGAAATTCCAACCCGGAGGCTCGAGAAACCATGAAATCACGTCGTGACGTTACACGGGACAACGATCCTGCAGAATGGAAGTTCTGAAAAAGGAACGAGTGGTTTCCTTGAATGAGAAGGAAGTCGAAGGAAACGAAACAGCACGGAACGAGCAGGAAGAGGAAACGACAAAGACGAATTCGAAAAGAAGCTCGAAGGTCGAGCGATCTCGAAGAAGCTTTCTCTCCTCCGCGGGTTTTTGCTCGTGTCAATTTTCGTTCTGCGCTAGACGATTTATACACGCAAGTTCCCTAAAATGGAAATCAAGTCCTTGGTCTCATCGGAAACTTGCCCGTTTATATGACAAACAACTTGTCAAGATTGTCACGCTTGTAAAAGATAAGTCGGAATCGAACGACTTATACATATATATATTAATTTTCGTATTTGGAACACTGACGTTCATTCAGAGATATCTTGACGTATTTTTGAAATGGTTAAATATTTACCAGAGAACAGATTTTATAGGAATACAAGAATATTTTTATATTTTGATATATAAATGGTATTTAGTAGAGAACTGAGAAGGCAGGGATCGATGATTATTGTAGAAGAAAAATTTCAATATAAATACAATATAAAAATATTTTTATATTTTATTATTTAAAAATATCTAGATATTTTAGCCTACTTTATTATTGCAATTCTTTTCTCTAATTCCAGAAGGAGATTTATTTTACTATTTCACGTTTAATATTAAAAATTAATGTTTCATAGAAAATTTGGAATTGTGCTTTGTCGTTTGAATTAGAAGTAAAGTGTAATGCTTTGTATGGATCTTACATGCAAGAGTATTTTAATTTGAATTCTAGATTTCAGTGTATAATCTGGTATAAAAATTTTAATAGAAAAGGAAGAAACAAAATTATTAATGATCGAGCCCTTTTTAAAAATAATAAATGTAATATATATAATTAACAGTTGAAAAAACTGTTCTTCTATATGATACTATAAAAACAATTGAAATTAAGGATAAAATTCCACTATAAGGAATTGAGTTTTCTGAAAAAAATTAAAGAAATTATCAATACATAAAAATATATCTATATCTCTAAATAATTAATATCTTCTTAACACGATGTATAATTTGAAACAAAATAAATATATTATATTATAAATATGCTGTACTGAATGCAATATACTTGAGCGTTATGTCTGCAACGAATGTAATATTAGAAACAATTGGAGTAACAAATGAAATATGTCAGAGATGAGTTGGCAGCATAGCATAATAATTTTATATAATGTCTTGCTTACATAAGCGTTTCAATGCTTTTGAAATATCGAATGCCTCGTTGAGTGGCAAAATCAATTGATTAGGTAACTTCTTAATTATATAAACACACACACACATATATATATATAAAGCAATGTGCCCAGTTGGACAAAGTATTACAATCTATTAATGCAATTCTTGCAGAAAGAAACATTATTTCTGGAATTAATAAAGCTGAAAAAATTGCCCCTTTTGGGAAAAGAGAAATTAATATACTCAAACTTTCCTAATGTTTAACAACATTATATATTAAAATATACATGTTATAATATATATTTTACCATTTTCTAGAATCTAAGAAATTTGGAATTATCGAGCTGTTTGTTTTTTGAAAACGAAGAAAAAACATTTTCTGCTCGTTATTTAAAAAGTTGATATTTAATTCAATGACAACTTACTATCCATTTCATCTGAAATTTCGTCGAGGCTTCAAACATCTAACAATCACTGACAAACAAAAATTGAACCTTTCGCAATCGAGCCTTTCAGAAGCTAAACAGATTAACGCAATTATCAATTTCGCGTGTCCGAGATGCAACAATGAATATTCACAACATTTTAGAAGAAAATTTTCTTCTCATAAATTTAATAGCAATTTCGTATTTCATACCACGTAAAATTTAAGATACTTGATAAATTCGTTTTGTACTTTATATATCATCATCTCTGACAGAGAAATAAAATCGAATAAAATTAAGCAATATTAAAACCTAAATTTTTATTGTTCCCATATATCCAATTACAGTCAGTCAGAGATTAAAAATAATGTTTTTAATTACTGTTCCATGCATTTTACAATTCATGCAGGCAGAGTTAATCGATGTGAACGGCACAATTACCACCGGGGATAAACCAGAAGAAACAAGACACCTTATAAAGAAGCAATTTAACGACAAATTGGCGATTTATTCATAAGCTGACGCGTGCCACCCTTCTTGCCAGAGAAATTCCCCAACGTCATTACAAGGCTGATCGAAACTTTTTACGAACCCTCCACAGACGGATGGGCGAATAAAGAGAGCACCGGGAGAAAATAAACAAGCACGAAGACCTACAGACCTAGATTCTAAGCTTGATCGGTTTTCACCGCGCTAAATTTGTTGTTCCACACGTTCGCTACCAAGAAAAATAAGTCTTCCGACAGACTCGTCATCATTTTCAGTAAAAACGATACAAATTGCTGTAGCCTTTGCATCAGAGAGAAAGAGAGAGAAAAACGACGTATTTTAGATAACCTTTTCTTAGAATTTTTTTAAATATTTTCGTTCGTCGAAAATTTTCTGCTGAAAACTATTTTGTTTTCGACAAAGAAAGAAAGAAAGAAAAATCGCGAATAAGTCAAATAAAACAACTTGCTCAGACAGAGAAAGAAAAAAAAAATTAAAGTAATGTTTCCTCGAAACGTATTCGTATAATCACTATGGAAAATAATTACTAGCTTCTGCGATTACGTTCTACGAAAATACGATACGCACGTATTCCTAGCGTATTCCTAGATGCAATTGGTACGCGTAAAATCCGCGAAGCATCCTAATTATATTCCTAACTATAGCACGAAGCCATAGCTCTCGAGTTAATTACCTTCGTTACTGGTATAATTAATTGCGCAGCTGCGCGCGTTTACGCGATCGGACGATAATAAACAAGGCTCTCTCGATGAGATCGTTCGTGCTCTGGGCAAATTAACCGGCGGAAGAAAAAAAAAAAAAAAAAAAAAAAAAAAAAAAAAAAAAAAAAAAAAGAATCATAGACTCTGTTTAATGTCGCTATTGTTACAACCTTCTCGCTTGTGATTTTGTCGTGGCTGAAGAGAAGCAGAGAGAAGAACTCGTTCTCTACCGTAATGAGCGCGCTCGTTTCTTCTTACGAACGCAATTACACGTTTCTTGGTTTCTCGTTTCTAAGCTCTTAGTTTCTCTTTCGTAACATCGTACTACCGAATTCACCGGTTGATTAAAATTCACGCAATTCTGTTGTCCTCTTCAGTTTCAATTGGAATAATTTTCCAGAAGAATTTTGAATTTATCATTCTTCAAATGATAAATATCGTTCCACTAAGTGACAACGCGTTGCGTTAATGAAACATTCTGTTCGAGCTTTCAACAATAAGATAACTTACCGAAATGATTTTTCTTTTTATACTTATTGTGAATTTCTATTTGCTTACACAGTTATTCGTGCCACGACAGTTATTCCTCCCCCTTGTTTTCATTCAACTCTTCTTAACTGCGAATAATCTCTTTTAAATCTTATTTTCTGATGCTCGAACCGTAATTTCTAGACGATGTACATTGATACTTGAAGATTTAAATATATATAACTGAGAAACTTTCCCCCTATTCTTTGCACGCCTAATTTCTCCGTATACGAATTTTACACTTCAACCTTAATTCCGAGCGTTTATGAAAGGATAAACTGCACTCTGGAAATAGGAAAACACGAATCACTATCTCGGAAAACAAGTGAATTGTCCTATTGCGCGAGTTAAGGCGCACTGCACCGCAGAAAATAGACAAACAAGATGATTTTCCAATTTGCCAAGGCGATTTACGTTAGGTATTTCACAGCGGATGCGAGAAACAAACGTACTACGAATTAATTTAACAATATTCGAGAATACAAGCTTGTAGATGATATCCGTGTAATTACGCGAAACATTATTTTATAGACAAACTGCATACGAAGGGAATGAACTCGTTCCTCGTTTGCGATTCACGAGTATGTTTTTCCTTTCTCATAAACTATTACCTCCATTGTTGTTTGTTCTTTTATTAACGCGTTCCTTTTTTTTTTTTGTTTCTTTTCTTTTAAACGCGAGCAAAAAGAGAACAACGAGGAAAGAGAGAAAGGTAATGCTCTCCTGTTTTGTGAAAGAGACTCTACAATAGGTCAAAAGTGAGCTGATGCACGTGCCTGTCTCGTCGAGAGTTAATTTGTTAACGAGTTCTAAAATGACGAAATGAGACGCGGTGATAAATGATTCAACGGAAACAGACGGTAGAATCATACAAACGTACTTACTTATATACATTAGTAACAAGATCTAAAAAAAAAAAAGAAAAGAAAAGGTATTCCCTGTGAAACAACCGGGGATTGTTCAAACATTTTTCATGTTTTTTTTTCTGTTGTGAAAATTTAATTATCTACTATTGAATTACGAAATATCAAGCTAGTTGAAAATCCTTCTGTTTCTCAGAACATAAATGCTGCTTCTGAGTTAAACGCAGAATTATACGAAGATCAATTGAACGCCAAGTCCCGAATTGTGAAACGTAACTTCAAAGGAAATCACGAAATTCTCCTTTTTTCTTAGAATGTGAGAATTAATTAAAATCTTTCGGAGATATGTTTGAGAAATCTTTTAATTGATAAAAAAAAAAAAGAAAGGTAATAGAACGGGTTAAAAAGAGAGAAATAAAATTCCCTTGAAGTTGAGAAATAAAATGGACTCTGTAATAAAATAGTTCTGAGATTCTAATTATATGAATCACCCGTGCACTACAATTCTGAGCGAAACGAAGGATGTTTTTACGTAGAAAGAAAAAATGATACAAATCCTTTTACAAAGTAAAAAAAAAAAATCTCTTAACACAGAAGAAGAAAATAATATAAATCGCAAATCGACAGTTCAAATTATAGAAATGACAGAGTGTAATTTTAATTTTTAATTTCAATTTAATTCATTTGAAAAGGGGGAAAAAAAAGTAATAGAAAAAAAAACAGAAGATAATCTGTCGATCTACGAAGCTGTTCTCTATTCGTTTTCTTTCCTTCCTTATTCTCGATCATTTGTCACGATCAACTGCCAAGCGCGCATCAAGAAACGCGTCGGTGTACAGTAGGAATCTCGAAATTGAATAATTTCGAGCGAACACGATCAGTCATCGACCCGTACCACGCCGGAAGTAACACCAACGAGAAATTACTGTTATTCATAAAATGCAACCTTGAAAGCAACGGAGGAAGAAGCTCAAACGTTTAATTAAGACGATGCTGAAATGATGTTCTCTCTCTTGCCGCGTGTTTTATAATCTTGAAATACACGACCAATCGCGATCGACGCGCGATTTTCAAACGCGGAATCTTTCTTTACGATTGTTTTCTTAATTTTTTTTTTATCATCGTATTTCATTATGTACGTATTGATTATTTATTGTTGAAGCGACGAAAGGAGAATGAAATGGAATGATTATAAAAAGTATTTGCATTTAAAAAAAAAAAAAATGTTGGATCAGTGAAAAGTATAAGTGACGAATTGAAATATGTAATTCGTTCAGGTGTGACGAAACGTGTTAAAGTTCACGTTCGTTCAACGTCAAACTGCGTCAACCATGATAGACAGTGATAATGAAACTGATCCACTGCTGCATCAGTCGAAGAAATTGAAAAATATATTTTTGAAGATTAGATACATATAAGATATAAAAAAGAAACATACAAAACATAAAATATAGAAAATTTAAAAAAATCTACCGATTGACGTATAAAGAAATATATGATTCCATTATATATAAAATATAAGGATTTATCAAGTTTTTCGAATGCCTCTAGAACAGGCGAATACAACTGTGCAACATGTATACTAATTAAAAATAATTTCCTTTTATTTAAGAAAATCATATTCTCTGTAAAACACATAAGACACATACACGTAATTTTAAATAAAAATCTAAATTAATGCAAGATTTTTCCAATATTATCAAGTGCAACTTGAAACGAAATATAAAATTCTATAATTGTCTATTCTACTACCTTGTTACATTAAGTTCATACTTTTCGAATAATTTTTTTTTAAATTAACTTCCGATGTATTCATAGTCGGAATCATAGTAGAAAGAAAAATTTAGTACTAATGTCAATATCAATGGAAAAATTTGATAAAATTTCCAAATGAGTCTCTCGTTATCTAATCATACTGAATACGATATGTAGTACGATTACGAGACCACGTTTCCGTAATTTGTCTGCTTGTGACCACAGAATTGTCAATAGACACTTCCTGCGGACATTTAAATAGCTTTCGCTGCAATATCTGAAGAGTCAGAAGCCACAATGAAAGAAAGTGGAATATTGCGTTACTTATAAGACACATCAGTAATATAAAACTCCAATAATTATAATTATTACATCTTCTAAGTTCATTATATACGTAAATTATTTATTTCTTATATTTTTCGTTTAAATATTAAATTTCCGAAAATTGCAAGAAAATACGCGAAGAATTTCAGTCGAATTACACGCTTCGAAAAAAGATTTTCTTTAGGTATTAAAAATAAATTATAACATTCGATAATAATGATGGTTAAAATTGACTGAAAGGAATTTTAAACAATTGCAAATTTTTTGAGATTTCAAGAAAATTCTCGACATATAATCTTGTATAGCAATACAATTCATCTGCTTGCTTTAATACGTTTCTTTGAATGTACCAAAAGATTAGAAGCGATAGCGATATTCTCGTTGATTTTCATCGCGTATATTAACAAAATCTCTATATATTCTTCAGCAAAGTTTTGTACCGAAGAACGTCGCCGAAGAAATTCGATTTATGGCATCGTAAATTCCCAAAAGTCGAGATAACCTCATCACGAGACGCAATTTACAATGCGTTGATATGAAGAGAAACTGCACTTTTTTCCCCCCTAGCGTACGAGCTGGATCACAGAAAACTGGCTACTTTCCCAACGATGATTAAACGCAGTAATAAATCATGTCTTCATTTTCAAGATTAATTAGCTTTTTTTTATACAACTCTTTTTTTATTCTACCTACTCACCCAATATTTATCATAATTATTCATCGTTTGAAATCTTTCTGCAATTATTCTAAATGTTGGAAAACTCTTTGCAACAAATGTAAGTACATTTGTTCACATTTTATTTATTTGCCATTTTTAAATAATAAAGAAACTGTATTAAGACTCACTGAACGTAATGAACAGATGTATTTTTTTTTTTTTTTTTTTTTAAATGAGATTCATAAGAGTTTCATTACTTCCTTTAGAAGAAGAAAAAAAAAAATGACACGAAGTACACTGTTACATCCTGGTACATATTTATTACGTAAGAAGTACTAATGAACTCTAAATCACTGCAAAATTTTATTACTGTCCTCAGTGATTATTGTAAAATATTTACTTTGAATAGACAAGATAGTTAACTAAAATCATGAATTCTAAGAAAATTTCAGTAAAAATAAAATATGCTATTGCTCACAAGGATATGAATTTTTCCAAAATATGAATAACAGATATTAAGTATCAAAAATGAATGTTAATAACAAATTCCATGTTAACATATAATCATGTAACGTTAATAACAAACAAATAAGAAGTTCTTATTGATTCATCAATTGGCTTATCAATGTGTGATTTAGAAAGTACTAATCTTTCTCAATTTAGGAAAATTTCCTCCGTCTGATTCATAGTTTAGAAATTAGCTGCCTAGAACAAAGCTATCCAAAACACTTTTATTTATTATTAAAATAATAAAATAGAAAAAACAGCATTCTGGTAAAAAAAAAAGGATCTAACAGTGATTCTAAAATAATTTGAATTTGAAACACTCCAATTGATATCCTGTTGCATCTAGTTCAGGAAAGAAAGAATTGAATTCCAGATGGTTTAATCTATTGTTAACTGTAGCATTTAATTTAAGCTATTAATCTTAAAAGAAATAACGTTCTTGGTCCCACCTCATACACGTTTCGAAATTTACTAAACTTACTCCGAATTTACTAAACATTCTACTTGATAGAATTTTCAATCAAAGACCACCGAATACAAATAAAAAAAAAAAAAAAAAGAAAAAGGATATGCTGATGAACATTAAAAATTTCTTGCCAAACAGCTGTTGTCAAATGATAATTCCGTTTCGTGAAATTATCCTATTTTTTTTTTTTTTTCATGCCACTTTAAACGTTCTTTTGTCCGCCACTGTTCAACAACTAACACGTCAATGATTCCGGAATAATTGCACGCGGTGCGTGCACCAATAAAACTCTCGTACGGAAAATCTCCGTTAGCTGTCTGTCTCAATAAGACTTCACGGCGTTACGACAGTTCAGAAGAGTAATGGCAATTGCCATCTAAGGGCATTTTAATTAAGCGATCTCGGCCGAGTGAGTACGACTTCTGAAGGGGAAAAAAAAAAAGAAAAAAACTCGTCTACGCGTCGCTGCATCGCGTCACGTTTGGTCCAAAAGAATCTTTTTCCGCGTTGCTGGCGAGCCAGCGCCAACTAAATCAACGCCAACAGATTCGATCGCGAGTTCCTCCTCCTTTGATCTGTTTGCTCTTCAAAGCAAGCACGAAACGAGGCTCGAAATACGATTAAAAGGAGTGTCACGTGTACAAACGAACAGAGAAATATTTAACATTGCGACGGATCGATAGATTCGAAAATTAAATTTGCACTGGATATTTCATGATATCGATCGCGCGTCAGACCTCCTAATGCATTATTTAAACGACAGGATCGATCGTTTGGAAGCTACACCACCAGCCTTCTTACTGTTGGTCGTTGGAGTTACGGAGATTTTATTATGCGAGGAAAGTATGAAATCGTCTCTCTTTCGCGTTCTGGTCGGTTGTTTGTTGCGCAACATGCGACAAGTATTTGAGATAAACGAACAATATCGTATCACCCGTGTATTTATAAATTTTAAAAATAAATCAAGGCGAATAAATAAAATGAATACGAATGAAGATTAGCGATGTTTGTTGAATGTCAAGTGTGAAAAAATTTGTACGTATAATACTTCAGATGCGAAGTATAAATTATTGAAATAAATCAAATAATATTTTTACATTGCTAATATAGTATAATTTATATACATATATATATATATATATATTACGTTATTTTTAAATAAGTATATTATTGAAACGATTAAAAAGCTAAACTAAACACAAAAGTACTTTGTAAGAATCGCAAAACAATGATTCATTTATTTAACATTTATTCAGAATATTCAACGATATTTCATACTAGATGAACTTTTAACACCATTCTGAATAATTCACGTTGTCTTAATTATTCTGTCCATTAATTCAACGTATTAGAAGCTAACCTATTATTTTGAATACAAGAGTTCTACACGCAAGTATCGAACCAATGGATCTGCTAATCACTGACACATTTTGTTCCTCAAACATTTTCTGACAAAGCAAATGTGTTAAATAACTTAACATTAAATAGCAATCCGTGATACACGAAACAAAGCTCTGCGTACATTTGCGCAAACGGGATTGCAAAGAACAAACACTAATTGTTTATTCACGCCTCATTATAACTTGATAAATTACAATACGCATAAACGAGCAAGCGCTTGATAAACTACCAGAACTTTTGTCTCTCATTTACAGGAGACTCACAATCGATCACAATAATACATAAAATTTATTGTGATCATAACTGCAGATCATACATAAACGAGCAAGCGGCTGATAAGCTTCTAATCTCTTTGTTTCATATGAGAATGAATAACAATAATACAATCTATTTTGGACATAACTATGGAATATAGATCAGCCACAAAAAAAAAAAAAAAACAACAACACTGTGAAAATCTACTGTACCTTTCCTAATCTCTAATCTAAACGTACACTTATACGTCCCCCAAGCAACAATTATAAACATTGAATTACCAGCGAAATTACTAACATCAAACGTTTCCTACGTAAACTATACATATACATATACAGTATTTTTTTAAATCGCACACATATTTAAATCCTGATAAGTATCCTCACATGTACCTCGACTCATTTATACCTTTCGCACGTTTGCAATTCTTTCCAAATGAAATCATTTCGGATAGAACCCACATCGGCACTCACGTATACTCTTCAAATCGTTTTTCGAGACGACAGCCAACACGATTTATTCCGGTCGTACTACTCGTATGGATCAATTACGCCTGGCAGATCTTGCAAGAGAACGAGAATGTGGAAGCTCGAACGCACCGACCACGACTGACAGCCATAAAGATTTCATGGAGAATTTCTATCGTCTCCTCAGTTCGTACTAGGCGCGCTCGAAGTGGGAGAGACCGCGTTCGTGGCATTGGTGTTTCGTGCGGTGTGCCTTCGTTTATTCCCCACCCTGCTTCTTTCTCTCAATGTTTTTTTTTTTTTGCGCTAACCTTCCAAAAACTACTCTGACGATTTTGCGTAATTAAAATGTTCCTATTTCCTTTTTCCTTTTTCCTTTTCTATTCAGCGACGATAAATATATTTTAACTGCTCTAATTTCCTGCTTCGACACGTGAATTATTAGTTTATTATCATAGATTTTTATATCGCTTATTCATTGATTTGTATATACTTTGAATAAGCACAATGTCACTGTCTAACATCATTATCCATCAGATCAGGTTTTGTGTTACTTGAACAGAAGCATTACTGCATTAGGCATAGTTTTGTATTACTTGGACAGAAATATTAATGCTTTCTTATTGTATGTAAAATCAAGAGACCATTGTTTAAATTCTCAGTCAGATCCATGTGTGCATATGTATAGCAGAATAAATAAGTTCTATTACTCACCTATAGGTTCCTTTACTGCGTGGACTTTCATAGTCAATGCGACGTCTCTTATGTTCATATTGAAGAGACCCTGCAGAATGTGAACGAGCTCTCGAATGACTACGAGTACGGTGACGTCTTCTGCTCCGTGGCATCTGAAACAGATGACAATGTATTATTTAGAGTTTATACATAAATATGGAAAGAAATTAATGAATGAAAATTGAATGATATGTAGTTAGAAAAAATTATATTCATAAAATGTAACCATAGACTTTATGGTAAATGTATATAATGATGTAACTTTTATTTGCTCTACTGATTTTTTCAGTTATACTGACTGAAACACAATGAATGTATATGATTCATTGTTACGACTCATAATCATTAAGTAACAGAAGAAGTCTTTTATTCATAGTTAAAGATGTTTCAAAATGTTCAAGATATGAAAAGGAAATATAGTATTAACAATAATTTTTTATATTATATACATTCTTTATTTAAATATAAAAATAAACAAAACTATAGCTGTTTCAAAAGTAGTTGTATCCTTACAGTTAAAAATATATTAAATAGTTATACGTTTATTAAATTATTTATAAGAATTATTTATAGGAATATTTTTATACGTTAAATTATTTATAGGAATCATCTAACGTCATATATAAGATGCACGTATATTATTGTTAATAAAACTAGAGCAACATAAGCAAAATCAATCATTATGACACGTAGCTACAGTCATAAAAGAAATGTAGTAAATCATTGTATTCTAATTATTCTAAAAATATAATTTTATAACAACAGAAATAAAACAGAATATAACTTAAATAAAGCAAAGTAAAATATAATTATAATTTTTAGATAACCTACATCTACTATTTTCTAAGGAAATTCATAACTGACAACTTATCACAATTAATATTATATGCAACTAGCATTAAACAGAAGAATCATAGAATCAGGTATATGCAATACAAATGAAAATATTGCACAACCTTTGGAAACATATTAGGACCAGAGCCTTGCTATTGAAACCACACTCCATGTACTTACATTAGGAAGACGAAACAGGCTCACTTGGTCCCAAATGAAACTGAAGATAGATGATATCCAGGAACGTGATGATGCTTGTGGTATGACAGTGCTTTTCGACAACGATGTGGACATCAGCTCAAAAAATTCTGGAAAACGTGGGCGCTTGCATCGTAAAAGTGTACTAAGAGAAATAGCCCACTCCAAATAGATAAGTAAATATATCTATGATCTTTGAAACAAGTTTACTGAAAGTATTTATAGAAAGAATCCTATGTAAAACCCAGGAGAGATTCATTTTTCATGTGAATCAAAAATCCCGCCAAAATTGTTTGAGCAGACGTTATATTGAAAATATCGAAGAGAAAATGATTAGAGCGATGATACGATGTGCGCGCTGGTAAATGTAACGAAGAATAGGAAAATGAAATGAAAATGAAAATGAAGTAACGAGAACGCGTGGGCACGCTCATCAGCAAAATCAATGCCAATGAAATATCCGCTTGTCGTGATGAAACGTCGAGCTTAAACGCCAATATCCTCAAAGAATAGATCGTGCATTGTGATAATATACAATGCACACGTACTTAGTAAACGTGGTGAAGTGAAAGTGACAAGATTTACAAGTTAGAAAGACGAACCGCAAAGCATACGCCATAAGGGAACTTTCATGAAACGGCGGCCATCTTGAAGGCACAAAAGCATCAAGTACCAGTGAACGCAACACATGCATAATTTCTGCTGAACATTTTGAATAATCCAAGTTTAACATACTGCGATGATATTTGTGGCAAGAAAACTTACGTTTAAGGGATAAATCAAGCCCAGTTGGTCCCAAAATATACTCGCAAACACAAAATATTCAAAGAGCGAAATGACGTGCTACGTACAACACTGTTGTGTGTGACAACGATGTGGACATCGGATCGATGCGATTGGCGAATGGTACTCGGCTATGTTCGTGCGGGATCGTAGATCCGATCGTCCACGAACTGAAACGATTATGTACGAACGAATCTTTACTAACCCTTACGTATGTGTTTCCGGCAGGTACGAAAAGACAGAGCATATGTGATTTATACCGGCATCTACGTTCTAAAGACAACAAGAAAAATATACTTTTCAGTGAGAAGAAAATATTCCTGAGTTTGAAACCAATGTAGTATATTTCAATAACACACTATTTTAATTTATGTATATCATGTAAACATTGCGTATCTTGTACATTTTCCCATAATTATCTCATTGTACCAAGTTTAATTATAACCCTAAATAAATCGAATACGGCACTGTTATTTTGTCTTTAAATTTTAATTAAAAGTTCAAGAAACTGAGAAAGAAATTGAAAGAAAATTGCATAGTTCAATATATGTGTACAGTAAATAAAAGCTTTACTCAACTAATATCACACTATTATCATTGCCTCATAATAATAAAATTAAATATTTACAACGCAAATAATATCTTGAGAAAGAAACAAAATACTTTCGGAAAAAATGAACGATGTTTGTGGCATGTACGATAAATATGTACATCCGATAACCTCGTTTGCAAGTAGAACGAAGAAAACATACATTGTACAAAAATATACACCAAATACACGCAAAAATTATATTCAACGTTGATCTGTTATGCAAATATTACTAGTACAATGTAAAATTAGTATTTCTATTCAAAATATACATTGGAAAACAATTTGGCCTTTGTTTTACAATACCTAGCACTGTTACGTTTATTTTATTAAAGAAACTTCACATACCTGACCCGAAATTAGGCTAGTAATTACTCGCACTATACCACACTTTATCAAAGTCATTAAATTCCAAAACATACTCAAAATTCACATGAGTATAAACGAGATCACATTATTCGCGAAGTTCTGTGATAATCCTATAAATTCTTAGTGACTTAGTTGATGACCACTGTATATTGTCATAGGTGGCACCACACCCAAGTACACTCAAAAGGGTGTACTACTTACATCATTATCGATGAACGATTTATGTAGGCAAATGATGTGCCTACGTAAGATAAGTAGACGAACTGCCGCGAAATTGAATTGAAAATTGAAAATATATTTTTGACAGGCGAATGCTTTTAAGAAGAAACATAAGGATGAATAAACTCACCTCTATCGTTGGATCAATCGGGACTAGTTTACAATTATTCTGGGCGTAACATCTCATCACTGCAGAAGGGATTAAATTCGCCGCGATTGTCCATAACTCTTTGTACGAACGCTGTAACCATTTCAATTACCATTGTAAACACTGAACTCTATACGTGTTCACACGTATTTAGAATTCGAAACATCGAATGTAAACTCACTAGATTGCGCACAAAGGAAAAGAAACAAAAAGAAAAGAATCGACATTGTACCGTGTACTACATTTTGTGACCATCGAGGGTACACTGAGCCCTTTGGCACAAGGGAACTTCGATTCGATGAGGGCACGTCGATAACTCGATGTGATTGTGATTACCCCATGCATAGGGCCACGTGACGACTGGACCTGCGCCAATCGCGTTATGGAGGAGGGAAAAATCACGATGGGTGAATTATAACAGGGTGAATGATAATGCAGACGTGAACTACACTCTTGATCTTTTACAGGTGACCTTTGAATGACATACCTGTCGTACGCGACGATAAAGATAACTATGATTGCTTTGGCCCCTTAGTACGCTATTTAAGACAGACGTGCTTCGCGTGGCAAAACGATACAATAAACACTGTACCAAACTTGCACCCATTTTATCCAGCTTACTGCATGTGCTTTCACGATGCAGCTAACGTATTTTAGTGTATAGCGCTTGCGCGACTAACCCTA
Source organism: Tetragonula carbonaria (assembly GCA_032399595.1). Taxonomy (NCBI): domain Eukaryota; kingdom Metazoa; phylum Arthropoda; class Insecta; order Hymenoptera; family Apidae; genus Tetragonula; species Tetragonula carbonaria. The sequence goes on along the minus strand of JAUCRC010000015.1, from coordinate 6,465,948 downwards.
GTCACGAGATCGAAATCAACTTTACCAAGTTTCAACGTTTTGATCGTGAACAATGAATAAAGACTACAGCTGCTTGATCATTCTCTGCGTGTAACAACACGTTCGTAGATGAAGTAGTTACGAAGAGGCAGTTGTATCGCATACAGCAAATGAAATGGAACGTGATTCACAAATTAATTATATAAGCTTACAAGTTGGAAACTGTCCATTGATTCAACTCGAGGTGTCTCTTTTTCTTTCTTTTTTTTTTTTTTTTTTTTTTTTGTTACGGCTGCAGCCGCAGCAGGCAGATCGCGTGAAATTCGCGTTCACGTGTCAGGTCTTATTTCCTGTTTCCCTTAAAAGACAGTGAATGACGTTTCACAAGAAAAAGGCAATCACTTCGAGAACAATCTAGCGTCAATGAGTATCGCACTGCCGTTTTCGATTTACACGGCATTCAGACTGCGTATAATATTGGCTCTAAATCAAGATTCGCGTTTCTTATCCGAAGCACGATCTAATGAACTAAATTTTATTGCCCGTCATTTGGAAAGCAAATATTGATCTTTTGTGATAATATGAAATTGCCTCATTTTGACAGTTAAAATGGAAAAATAAATTACATTCTTTGGAATGATACAGACTTATTAAATTTCACTTAAGAAATGAATCACTAATCTAATAATATCAAATACTTACACAGATCAATATTTTAATTTTCCAAGAATGATTTATATTCACGAAGTCTATATGGAAATGGTAAAATGGATCGAATCGAAGGTTATCGAATTCATCAATAAAATAATGAAAAGAGTAATCTGTCCTTTTAATTAACCTCTCCTATAAATATCAAGACTCGCGTATTTCTTAAATTATCCAAGTTATAAGAAGCAGAGTGAACAGCTAAATAAAAGAGCTCTTCAATAAAAGAATTTCTATAAGAAATCTAAAGTATATAATCTGCAGTTACTGACAGAATTATCATTTTTATTTCCAAAAAGTAAGTGTATTTTCTTTTGAAATTAGTTTTAGCACTTGCAAGTAGAATAAAAATTACCAAAATTTTAATAGAAAAAAACTTCTTGAACATTGACAAAGATCTTTCAGGTGAATGAAATTGGAGAAAATTTTTGGAAAATCAGAAACATTAAAATAAGAAATGAATTTCTTAGCTAACAATCAGAATTGGACGTTTTTCAGAGTTTGGCTCTTTTGAAAATTTCTCTGATCGAAGAATGAGATTAAGAATGAGATTCATTCAATTGTTCTTCAACGTGGAAATTTCATCTCCACGTGTTCTACCTTAAAAATAAGTCCGTCGCAGCCTAGTCTTCCTATACATTCATGACGCGTGGAATTTCTAAAAGCGGTCCCGCGAATTAGATGACTGTCTCCGGTCTGAGTTTCTGGGTTAAATCGGCGACCGAGCCCGCGGAAACTGGTCGCGTGCATTCTAGGGGTGCGTTCTCTCTGGCAATGAAAAGGATCGATGCGGTCTCCGTGGTAACGGCACCGTCAGAGAGGCCGGAATTACGGATGGTGGTGGATGGAGAGCATCGTGCACTCAACTGATGCAGTAACGACACCACCGTCGCTGACGATTGAGATACTTGCCTCCCGGCGGTGGAACACTGTCCCGCGTGTGCGTGCGTTCTTTGAACATTCCTCACGAACATTCTGTCTGCACGACGTCGCTTCGAGACAAGCATCATGCGGAGGTGGCAGATCCTCCGCTTCAGGACACTAGTGACACGAAATTATTCGATCGCCAGGACCAGAGACAAATGCACAAGAAACCATCGCGAGAAGAGAGGCCAAAGATTCGTCTTCTACGACGATGGAACGACATGCCGCAACATTTGCAGTTCAATCCCCATATCCTCACTGGTTACAGGCCGCCCATGACCATTGGACAATGTCTTCGTAGTCTGTTCTACATCCACAATGAGACTGTCAATATCATGACACACGGTGAGTTCGTACAGTTTGGAATCTAGAGTTTAGAGAATGGGAGTCCCTTAGGAAGATCCCTGTCATGGTTGATGATGTGGATGTGGTTGTTGAAAGGATTGGAAGATCTGAAATGATGAATAAATATCTTTTGAAGAGCGTTATAAGAGCGAAAGAATTAAATGATCTAAATATTTCTATGGATATCTTAAATCCCTTTTTATTAAATGATTATAGAAATATGGTATTAAGCACCATGGTATTATTATACGGTATTAGCATCGTGGCACAGGAGTTACATTCCTGTGTCTTTATATTCTTTCTAAAATTATTTTCTTTTCTTTTAGAATTAATCAGAATTCCTTTGATAAGATTAACATAATATTGATAAGATTAGTGTTGATTTTTAGAGAGATAGAAACGTATGTATTTCGATTATACTACTATAATTGTAGTTATCTACAGTATGTAATAATTATTTTATATAATAATAATAATAATAATTTTAGAATATGACATTGCACTAATTTTAAATTATTATAATTTATTATAATAAATGTAAAATACTCAAATAATTTTGAAATAAGCATAAAATAATATTTAGTTTCATGAGTTTACAAATGTCATTAAACAGTCAAAAAATTATTTTCTAAAAAGATCAAAATTATTTAATATGAAAATTTCCACGTATCGATTTTTCAAGTATAATCACTTTAAACGTGGTGCGAACGGGAGAGTATATAGCTGTCGTGATTCAATAAAGTAGAAAACTGGATTACCCTTGAGCTAAGCGATTTCAAGGTCAACTTTTGCGAGAAATCATTACATTCTCAGTGGCACATTGCGAGATCGAAGCCATACCTTATGCTTTCAAGATCTATTCGTGACATTAATAACAGTAATCTCATATTCAAAAGAAAAATTCATAAGAAATTCATAAGAAATTCCTGAATATCTAATATTCATGTGCATAGTTTGTATCAATTTTTAACGATCCAATCGAATTTTAGCAATTTATAAAAACAATCTATCATGTATGTAGCATCGTGCGAAAAATTTCTAAAAAGAAAATGTCATGTTACGTCAATCATATCAAACAACAAAGAGTTTATTAATAACTAGAGAATAATGGGCACAAAAGAGATTATATGTATATAGGTATGTAGAGGAAAACACGAACATCACATGAAAGCATCTGTTTAATGAACTATTCGTTAAAAATGAACATTGTTTACTGATGCACGAGATATTTTGCTCCATAATTAAGAGTTAGCAGCAACATTTTATACTACTACTATAACAAAAAAATAGAGTAATAGATATTACAAACAAGCATATATTATGTATCTAATATTAGATCAAATATTAGATTTTTACTTGCACAATTGGAAAACAATAATATTGTTAAAATTGTTCTTAAATAAATAGTCATCTATGATTGAAATTAGTGCAAAAAGTTGAAAAATGAAATTTTCATTATTTTTGGCGTCTCTTGGTGAATCAACTCTTAATTTATAAGTACATGGAAAAATAAAAAAAAAAATAATCTTACTTACGAAAATTTTACTCCTTTACATTACTTTAGTGATGTTTTAATGTCTCACTGTTTCAATATCCCACAATGCTGTTATTGTGATATCATGATATTCTTTCTACATTGGACGTTTTATTTCAATAATATGAAGATACTCTTTTTAAGTTCACCTTAGACTTTTGATAATTTATGACTTTTAACAATTTATGTTGCAGGATTTGCTATTCTGTACATGTTATCGACCATTCCACAACTTCTTCCATGGAATACCAAAGGTATTCTCGTAGCAATTTTATGCTGGTGTCATTTAATTGGCGCTGTTAGTCCATGGATCGGATCCTTTATTTACCACCTGTTTATGAACTTAAACTACGACGAAATTTTTTATCGAACGCTATTGAAATTAGACATGATCGGTATATGGCTGTGTCAAAGTTTTGGTAATTATTCTAAATTATTCTAAATTACTGTTACACTATAATAATTAGAGGATCAACAATAATAGTTTTGATAATACTTAAATTTTTTTCTAATTGTAGGAGCAATACCTATGATGGCTGCAACAGTTCACTGTCTACCTGATACTTACTGGTACTGCTGCATGTTTATCTATTGTTCTCTCAGCATCTGGGGTCTTCTTAAGGCAATTATAATTCGTCTATTACAGATTTCTCAATTTTTTCCTTCAGCTTTTAAACACTTCAAATGCATTTCACAGGCAATGAATGCGCGATCTCCTTGGGAAAGAAGACTATGTTTTGCACCCCCTTTCCTCATGCGAATGCTAGTGATGACTATACGATGTTTCGGTATTGGCGGTGGTTCTCCTGATGCTTTACTTCACATCGTACTACAAGTAAATATCATATATTTCAGTCTCATTTCCTGTAATTAATATAATACTGTTCGTATTTTAATTGCACGTAAAATACTTGGTACTAGCATAACGATATATAATAAAATAAGAAAAGAGATGGTAGCATGAACCACTTGTTTATAATTGTATTATTACATAAAAAATCGTCAAATCTAAGTCAATGTATATTACATATTAATTCTTGGAATGATACGAAACCAAAAGATTATTGAAAGAAGAGATAATTTATTCTGCTATGTTAAAACATTTTTATCCAGAAAGTAACTAAATATTCAATGATAAATTTTATTCATTAAAAAAAATAACTAAATATTTATAAATCCATATCATATCATCCATACCATCTTTAAATGGTAACCCACCACAGAGGGTTAATAAATGTTGTAAAAGAATCACCAAATTATTAATAATTATTAATAATAATAATAGCACCAAATATATCTTTTTTCAGGACTTCATAGCGGTTGTAGGAGCAATAATAGGCGCCTTGCGTATTCCTGAAAAGTGGATACCGGGAAAATTAGATCTAATACTGAATTCTCACAATTTAATGCACGTACTGGTTGTGCTAGCAGTTTGTTCGATGCACGCTGCGACTCTGCAAGATCTTGCTTGGATGACCGGTTCGTCCGCGTGTAATGAAACGATTCTCGTTCAAGTGAAACACGTCGAACTGTGATCGATTGGTGTCGGTGTGAATCTTCCAATGAAGTCTGTGATAAATCGAGCCTACGCCAACCGCTGGTTACTTTGTGTAGGTACTCACTGTATTTGATCGTTGACCACTTTTTAAGTACACAAAGAGAGATACGTATACGTAGCAAAATCTAATGCATGAAGAAGAGAAATTTAATAGAAAGAAAATACGTGAAATCGTTGAAGTACAAGCGCGAGTACAAAAGTTGATCTCTCATATCTCCGAGAATAAATATAAATAAACAATGGCTGAAGATTTATTTGATCATTTAATTCGAATATCTGGAGTGATTTCGTCCTTTCTTTCGAATAAAATGATTCAACTATAATAAGCACATCAAAAATACGTTTATTATTATAATTATAAGAGTTCAAGATCTGTAATAATTTACAAGATGTGTTCCCGAACATTCGTTCCTTTGATTCGACATGTATTATGTCGTAATGTTAATACCATTCGTCTAAGCGAATAAAACTGTTCCAAAATATTAATCGGAATTCTTTTAGTTCCATAGAGATTTTAACTATTCAGACATAAATTCATCATTCATATAAAGATGCCGGGAATAAAGGATATACAATCGGTTCATTTACATTCGTAAATTACACAGACAGGCGTAAATTAACCTACTATCCGCAGTCAGTAGGTCTTACGATTAAAAAATAAACAGTATAAATTTAATTGATATATATTAATCGTATTTCAGTTTCTTCCATATACTTCCATATACTTCCATATATTGAATATATGTTTATGACACGAAGTTCTATGTAAAATTCACAAGGAGCAGAGCCGCAAGAATTTTGAGAAATTCAAATTTTATCTGAAGGAAAAAAATCGATAGATAATGCGTGCTAGATAAATATATTTTTAGCCTATTACATCGCGCATAAATGTGTCCTTGCGGATCTGATCGTCGATATTAATTGTATGCTTCGATAGCTGATACAGTCTGATTGAAATTATTGATATATTCTATTGCTTTGGAATTGTTTATCTTTGATCCTATTTCTATTGGAAATTTCATAAATAATAAATAAACAAAAATATGGAAATAATATTCTAAAATAAAAGCACCTATATGGAAATCATACAAAGCACCATACAAGTGCATAGCAAACAATATATTAAATCTATGAATCGTTCAAAATGTTACCTACGTGACAATTAGTGTAGTTGGTAGAATTTAAGAGAAAACTGTAACGTAGAATTGTACAGTAGATTAATAAAAATTACTTAAGAAATATTTTGATAATAAATTAAAATATCTTTTTCATTACGACTCGTTTATAGTACATTTTTATAAGCAGAAGTATGTAACATTAACGTACGTGTCCGCGATGTACACGATTTAACAATCATTCAAAGAATATAGTCTTCTCTTAAATTTCAGTTCTATTATGTATTCTGCATTGCACGAGAATAATTTTGTTTGGTTATAATTATTGTAGAGGAGCTTCACTTTCTTGAGTATAACTTTTAACTCTGCTAAATTTAAACGATGGATATCGCCCTGCAATAGCCGATACTCTCCATTCTTTTACAGATGGTTCTTTTAAGCACATTTTTGCTTCGTGTCCATTTCTGTATTTTGTGAATATAGTATAATTCAGCCATTTCAGTTGCGAATTTAACCGTCTGTGATGATCCTGAATTTCAAATTCCTATAAACAACAAATACAGTTTAATTTAATTGTTTACCCTGTTATGATTTACACATTATTTTAAAACAATGTAAATTGATACTTACAATATGAAATGTTTGTTCCCCGCTATCATGCATAGTCTCCTTTTTCTTCTTTCTGTACGTATTAACTCCTTTTATTTCTTGTTTCTTGAGTATCAGAATAACGCAATTATCGTGCAATCTATAGTGGCCAATAAGAACCGATGGATTCCGTGGTATGCGATATTTTAAAGAGTTTACACAACTTTGGGCTTCATCAGTCGAAGTTAGCATCAAAACTTTTCCTTCGGGAAAAAATCTGCTTATCAAAAAAATATAGAATGAGTAGAATAAAAATCTATTTTTTATAATAATTTGTTTATTGGTTTCATCAAACTGCACTATCACATACCTCAGGTACCTGAAGTATTCTACCAGATGCCAAGGTCTATAAAATCGATCTTGGAAACTATTCTCGCCATCACGAATGTAACTGGTTTTACTAATATAACATCCATTATATCTTAGTCTAGGCCGTTGTATGTACATGTCTCTCCACGATTGATATTTTGGAGTATAGGTACCACAATTTACTCCCCATACTCTGCACAATGTGATAATTCAATTATTACCAAGATCCAATAAGGGATTTCTTTTGACCTACCTAATACAGGCAAGTCTCCATATTTCTGTATCCCTTGCAGCTATGTAAAATCCACGGCATACTCTGGAGAACATTTCAAGAGATCTGAAGTCAAGCTCTGAAGATACAACCCATCTTAGGATATAAAGTACTATTTCCATAGGTAAAGCAGAAATATGTGTTGTCTGAAATAAGGAATGCCCTGAAATATTTACCATGATGTTCCACAACAACAACATAGATTATTCTACAATTCTAAGTACAAGTACTTACAGTTTGCTCAAACTTGGGGAAACAAACGCATTTATTTTGATTTACAATTTTGCATAATTTAACAAACAAATCACTTTCTTCTTCATCTTCATCATTATGTTCAACATTGTCATCAATATTGTTTATGTCATTATTAAATCCCTCGTGACTATCATCACTTGATTTTACTTTAGTTGAGTCATATAAACGAAATTCAATATCAGGAACTAATAGCACAGCACGTTTGTAAAATTGAATTGCCTCATAGAACTTTCTTCTTTCTTCATATTCAATTCCTTTTAAGAACAAACTTTTTGCCTGAAAAATTTATATATATATATATATATATATATACACACACATATATATTAGATATGTACGTATATATAAGGTCTTATAAATCATTATTATACCTTGCTTTCAATGGACTCCTCATCATTAGAAACATCAACTTTAACTGCTTTCGCGGATTGCATCTTAGCTTGATCCCTCTTGGGTGATATTTCTAACTCACGTTGCCATTGTTCTCTGAAGGATGTCAGAGCATCCTCGATGTTCGTTTCCGAGAAAGAAGACCCTTCTTGATCATCTCCGCCGTCGTCTGACTCGCTAGAATCACTGGTATGGCTCTATTGATATTACAATTAAACACTTATAAATTATCTAGTCATCTGATGCAATCGTATGTCGATGACAAAAATAAGTAAAAATTAGCTGTGTCAATTATTTGGCTGCTTTATTATGAACGATTTTGAAAATGACGTCTTATGTTTCTGCTCCATTTGAGGTTATATTGACGTAGGTAACTTTTTACACGGTAACAACGAAAAGACAGTCATTACTTCTGATATATTACGTACCATATTTCCGTCTGTTTTGATTTCCACAATGTTATTTCTTCAACGCTTGTACTCTCGGTCAGAAAAGCGTACAACACAGCGAAAGCACAACCTCGCTAACAAGACCGCCGCCATGGTTCTCGCCTTTCTGCTTTCCAACTCAATTAAAGATCACACCGGTAGCTATAGATCGTATTACACATTTTCAGCTGATGCAATCCAGTTTGAATTCGCACTATTTCGAAAAGTACGATGACTTTTTCAAAGATTCTGGAGACATATGGAGACGAAGAATTGCAACATCAAGATTACATAATCCAGTTTTTCGTGGCAAGTGTTTTATCAGCATTAATGTAAAAAATATTTTTAAATAATTACGAATGTTGACACGCGCATGTAATTAGTTTAAAACTCAACAGTTTAAGTGCTTGGCAATTTAAGGTTAGGCACTTAAGAAATAATATTTATGCTTTAAATTGTGAATGTATTATTGTTCGAAAATATTTCGATATATTTTTTAAAGATATTTATGTGTATATGTATATATACATGTACATATGCATTTATGTATTTAATAATCAATTGGTAAATTCAAGAAAATTTGAATATCATATTGATAAGAATATTGTTGATTTTAATATTTTACGAATTAATTTCAGTGTTTAATCGTTCGAATCATTGAATCTGAAAAGCATTCGAAAATACTTCGAATAAATTGAAGAATTTGAAAATGCACAAAAATAAATGTCACGTGCAAATATTATTACAATATTACAATAGAAATATTAAATATTGCTTATCGTATATATTACATACAAACAGTATCATATTTACAGAAATATTTTGTAAATGAAATGCATTCGCTGGCCATTGGAATCTAAGGAACAATTAATTAAAGTATCCATTTTGAAAAAGTTCAATCGATCAGTCGACGATTTACGCGATTCGTAAATTTTCACTTTCTCCCGCGCAGATACCGGAAGTCGGAAGATACTCGAAATGAACAGTAAGAACGTAACGATTATCGATGACCGCGAGACGCGTCGATATTTGGAAAATGGCGAGGCAAGTGATTCGCAATTCAACTCGTTTCATACCGGATCGTTTCATACACGTGGATCGTTTCATACATCGTGGACCCCTCCTCTTCCACGAAACTATCACTACCTGAAGATCATCTTCCTGAGTAAAAGCTGCGTGCTAACCGAGTATGGCCACAGACAGCATCATGAGCTTGGTGAGTACGAAACCACTCATTCACTGTATATATATATATATATACACCTCTTTTTCAATAAGTTTTCTCTGTTTTTTGCCGAATCGTTTCTAATTCCCTTTATTTCAGTTTTGTGTTTCAATTTCTATTTTCTCAACTCTTTTCTTTTCGACGTCGACGGACAGGTCTCGTGTCGTGTGACAGTGAAATCAATCGCACTTATATTATCATTCAGTGAAAAGTGTTGATCGTTGATCTCGAAAGGGCAAGTGGAAAAAGAACGTCTGAGAAATGTTTGCTCGATTGTGTGCAGAGAGAAGAAAGTTTTTCCACGTATTTTCCTCTTTGTTTAATGAATTATTATAATTGTCGTAATTATGATTTGATACTTCGTCGATACTTGTTTCACGAAACGCACGTGTCGCGTTCGCGGTATTTCGATCGAAGGTCAATCCGATTGATCATTGTATGAATACGAATTTTGAGGAATGAATTTCATTACTGTGTGTGGGGGGAGGGGGGAGGAGGATTTTTAAATAATTAAAAATGAATCCCTCGATGATTTTTAAATAAGTTGGACAATTTTTATAAATGGAATAACGGGTCAAGAAGAAGCTTGATATTTGTTTTACGAAATAGGTGCTGCGTTCGAGGATTGATCTGCTCTGCATTCTCGAAAGTTTTGCTATCGAGAAATTTTTTTAATAATTGAAAATGAATTTTTATATAAATTGAGCAATTCTTACAAGGAGAATAACGCGTCCGAAAGGGGAAAAAGTTTGGACTTGTTTTAAATTACCCAGGATTCGTAAGAGTAAGTTTCGTTTTCTTTTCGTTTTCTTTTCGTTTTCTTTTCAATTATAGTTAAGAGAAACAATTTCTGTGTTACGATGCGTGCCGTATAAATACAGCCGATGCAATGGCAATCGAAAGTTACCTACACCGTGCGACTCAATGCTTGGAAAAATTCAGATTTCTAGCTAGAAGAAGTTCCTGATGAGCATTCTGTGTACAGGCTACTTTCTTCTCTCCTCTGTTTATACGGTCTGCGATTCAAATATTTCCAGTACACACGCTTGACATTTCCTTTTGCACCAGCATTTAATTCAACGTCATCCTCGTATACGACATTAATGCACTTTTCTTCCGTTGCTTTCGTTGGAAAAATTATAGGGGCTTTATTTAAGGAATCCATTTATTTAAAAGAAGTCCTGCACTTTTATTTCTCATAAGTTGTTTCATTTATTTCAATGTTACCTTAGTGTCCGTCTATTTTCTAACATTAAATTAATAAATTTTTATAGTTACTACTGTTATTTTAGGAAATATAGGAACAATAGTAATTGTCATTTTCTATATACTTTAACAGTTTAATTACAAAATAATTATTTTATTCATTATAATTTTGGAAGTAAAATCGAAACATATTCTTGGAGCAATCGAAAAGAATTTTATTATTAATACCAGATATGCTAAATCAAATTCATCTATAGAGCATGAAACTAAATTTTCCAAAAATCTACGTTTCATTAATAGCCAAGTAAAGTACCAAAAGTAAAGTCAGTGTATTTTGCAATTGCATTCTAAATATTCTGTATTTTAAGTTTGTATTTGTTGAATTACTATTTTTCGAGAAGAAGAAAAAGAGAATAAGCGTCTGTATTTATTTATTTGTCGTACTTTCTCAATTTTTGATTTCTCCTCGTCATTCGTACACGTGTAACCATTTGATGTGTGAAATTAATTCACAAATTACTAGATAAAGGTAGTTAATTTCTATTCTATATTTGCATACGAAGTGTCTGTTATCTGTATTCGAAGTGTCTTTCAATTTCTCGTTAACTTTTAGTTTCACTGTTGAACGAGGCACACGTTTCTATCGCGGAGAACTTTCTTTCGATCATCACGCCGCTTTCCTCCAACTTTTTCCTCCTTGACACGTTATTCTCCTTGCAACCATTTAAAAATTCGTCGAACAAACGAAACTTTTCTCCCCAAAATCCTTTTTCTTGAAATTTAATCGTTTATGGAGGAGAAAGTATGATTAAGCAGAGCAGATTATTCCTCGACTGAAATTTTGTGAATGTATATGCGTGTTTGAACAACCTATTTATTATGTGGTACGAAAGCGATTAATTGAAATTAGAATTGACTTCACGCAACTGTTGCTAACTGATGTATAACACGCGAGTGAACCGCGAATTCGTTTCGTGAAAAATGTTGACGAACGACCACGACTTTCGTGGAGTTAATGATATGATACTCGAGATATAGATACCATTCGTTTATAGGTGTAATTTATACGCACGTGGAAATTTAATATCACGGTCATGGTCAGGACTTTTCTTCTATTATTTATTATTATCATTTATTAGTTTCATTTGTCGTTTCAAGAAATAGTGAATGAATATGTTTCCCCTTGAAGACAAAATCTATGGGAAAAGGGATCTAACAATAAAGTAGTATTTGTCAGAATCTGTGCAAGAATCTCGAAGACAGAATCAGTATAAAATTATTATTTTTTTTCTTCTTTCATTTGTTTCATAGTTCGTTAGAGATAGATTGTAGGGGAAAAAAAGAAGAAAAAGTAACAGTGTCCTAAGCAACTTGTGTTTCAAGAAAAGATTATCTAGGAAAACTTGTTGAGCAGCAAGTAGTTTACATAATTGGAGTTCATGCAATAGGAGTCTCCTGATTGACTCCATTACAGTGATTTTTCACTCAAACAATAAGAGCTCATGTTTAAGTAAGTGAATTTAACAGGCAAGAGTAAGTTACTGCATTAAGTAACACAACACTTTTTTTTTACATTTTCTGAAAGTCTAGAACAGCAGAGAAAGCGTGAACAATTTTTTTTATGGACAATGCAATAATATACTTGTCCATGGAGAATTTATTTGTTACAATCATTATAGAAGTCTTTGCTCAAAGAATGTTCAATTACAATTAAACAGAAATTAAAGGGATTGTACGTAGAATAGACTTGATAAACTTACACCATAAATGAGAATGTTAACATCAATCTTCATTTAAAATAGTTCTCTTTAAATCCATCTTACTCTTCATTCATTACACTTACTAGTTTTACTTCTACGAATTAACAAAATTACACGATGATATTTTCTCATTTTCTCAACAACCAGTCAGAAATCAGTTTTTACTCACATTTCTTATGTACGAAAGTCTGTATTCTTTCGTAATATTCATTTTCACCTTCTACAAAACGAACGACGATGGATCGTTAGCCTCTGAAAAAAAAAAAAAAATATAGTTATTCACTGATCCACGCAGTTTCCAACGCATAGCCACAAGGTATCTTCTGTCACGTTTTCTCGCAGTGTAACCACCTTCTAGGAGAAAGTAATTAAATGATTTACAACGGGGATCTCGATTTGGGTGTGGATACTCTACGCGTCTCGTTTGGCGATGGGTTCGTTGAACCTTAAGCAGGTGGCATCTTTTCGATGCTCGGCCAGAAGAAAGTTTTTTTCTCTTGACGCGTGACCTAATCCGAAAGGGAGATCAGCCTCCGATCGCCAACCTGGAAACTTATTGAAACGATCGTTACGAAACGAATCGCAGATATACCTTTGATATAGCAAACGTTTGCCATTAATGGTGTATTGTTCGAATCTCTAATAGTATTGGAAGATTTTTCAGAAGATTTTTATTCGTGGTATATCAAATTGTTAAATACTTCTTTTTGCAACGTATGAATGTTTAATGGGAAATTTATTATTGTTACGAGGCAATCGAAGATAATAAACGAGTAATGATACTGGACGATCTTCATGATATTATAAGATTTTTATTCGCAATGAAAATTATCAGACTGCAAATTTTCAATTTTATATCTCATAATATTCTGTAGAATGTTTGAAAGAAAACTTGAAAATTGAAGTTTTACATAATACACGTTTATGGTGTATTGGCTTTAATAATATTCGATTTTCATTAGATTGAAATTCGTGATATAGAATATTTAAAAGAAAATTGTCGGCGATACGTTCGTGACAAGGAACGTTTACAAAGATGTATTGTTTTTATAGGAAATTTTTTTTTTTAAAGATTTAACTTCAACCTTTTAAGTCGTATTCATAAAAATACATATATTTACATAAATATCAGTCTGCTTATGACAATATACTAACGCAATAATGTAGTACGTTAAAAATAAATTCTAAAATTCACCACAAATCGGAAAAGACTAATGACGATGCAAAACACGCTAAACACGGAAAAAATACGATGGAGAAGAGCCAAGAACTCTAAAAACAATCATATCCAGAATTCTATCCAAAGATGTCAACCCCCTTAACTCATCCCTCGGATCAAGGGACAAACCTGCCTGAAGTTTTGTCTCGCTCGAACTATTATTATTATTATATTTAATCGAACGATGTCGTTCGATCGCTTTCCATCGATCTCGTCGGTGGTACGAAATCGATAACGGCGACTCTCGCGTTCGGTTTATGTGCCTCATTCGATAAATTGTCCCAAACGAGGACGTTCTTTCGGCGTCGTTACAAACCTGTCATCCCACGACTTTCACTCGTCGTCCGCGATACCGACGTGTAGCATCGCACATTGCAAGCTAATTGCACTTTGCTTCATTCGGTCGCGTCTACTCGCCGCGCCGATCGGACCTGTGCATTATTCAACGCCAAGGACTCGGTTGTATAATCGTTCAGCTTGGACATCGACGACATTGTCGAAGACGCTGCTTTCACGCGGCCCGCGGATTTCCGCGTTTCTGTCGCGTGTGATCGATCTGCTCGAGATACGAATCGCTCGTTCATCGGCCTTTAACCTTCATTCAGGATGATACGTAGAAAAACTGGAACGAGGCGTATCTATCTCTTGGTTGGACTCGGAGAAAAATTGGAGAAGTGTTGCAGAGAGTTCCCATTTGTTTGCAATTTTACTTTTTCCTGTTTCACTCTTTTTTTTTTGAAATGTAACTTTGCGCGGAAAGGATTCTCTTTATCAGCTGCTTTATGGATCTGTTTGAAATTTGATAGTAATGGATATAACTCAAGGTAGTAGAAACACCTACGAAAAAGAGAAAAAAATGGAGGAACTTTAAAATACAATAGAGCACACGAGCTTTTATTTATATATTTCGTGAAAAATCATTTAAATCTTTCTTTTACACCTGTAAAATATCTGACAAAATTAATTATAAATTTTGGCCATATTGTTAGCTCTGGTGTTAATCACCTAAATCTCGCAATCTTGTCTGCTTGAGAAGAGTTTCACTTTTCACAACAATCGAACAAAAATGCGGTCACAATGCGTTACATCAGATCAAGGGTTGAAGTGTAGTTCTTCGAAAGAAGAAGGTAGCTAATATATAGAAATTCTGATACATGTAGATAGAATTTCTGAAACATTTCTGAAGAATCAAGAAATAATCTTGGAACTGAAAATTAGTGAGCTCATGGCGGTCTCGAATGTTACATCGACTCTAGGCTTACACATACTCGCACGTATCGTTTGTATTTGTTACAACAGTTTGCAAATCCAAACACAATTTTCAATTTAATTCCTTTATAGTTACGTTCACAAATATATTTTACCGTTGAAATACAATATTTTACATAATCTTCGATATTACAAAATTCTTCCTTAGAATTAAAAGATAGAAATTCAAGCAAAATTTCTGAATATTATTTCATAATATTATTATTGTATATTTTATATATATATTATATATATTATATATATTGTATATTATATATATATTGATATTATATATATATATATATATATATATCGTACTATCTATACTACATTCATACTATATACATGTAGTATAGTAATGTGTAAAAATCCGCAGTGTAATCGCGACTAATTTCTAACGCGTTTTTAACCCCTGTGAGAGATATTCAGGGTAGATATTGCACATGACAAAACCCGAGTCGTACGTCCCGCGATATCGAGCTTTCGCGTTCGCCAGAGAGCGATGAAACCGCGTGGCAAGTTCATGAGCATGCACCATCTTCGACACACTATCGAGTGAAAGTGCTGCCTTTGGCCGTCGGCTACTCTTCTCTTCCACTTTGTCTCTCTTCGTCCGCCTTGGCCAAGTACCTACCATATAACACGCTGTCTCTCACGCTGTTTCACATCCAATCGACCACGCTGCTATACACGTAACTGTTTCATTAACTGAATAGAACCTCCGGGGGCCCGAGATTCCTGAAAGTTCACGATACCTTGTTTCTTATTACTCGATTTCGAACATGGCAATTATCGCATATTATCGTCGATTGCGGAAGCTTTTTGGGTCATGTACAGCGTCATGTAACGCGGTCGATTAGGTAGTTGCGAGTTTTGCATCAGTGGTATGTCCTTCCCTTTTTTTTTCTTTTTTTTTTTTTTTTTTTTTTTAAGAATTAGAGAAATAGAGAATATTAATCTCACGATAAAGCGTCGAGATTGTTTATGTTGAATTTGTTTAATCTTCTGAGTATTATATACTTTGATGACAAAGTAATGCAATTTTTTTATTATAAAGAACATGAAAATTTGGATGGAGTATTTGCATGTTTTTATCTTCCGAATGTTTGCACGACCTTTGACAGAACTCTTTGTTTTAAAAGGAGTTATTATAATAAGTATATATTCTCTAATATGACAATAGGTGCTGTTTTGGATAAAATCTTTTATCTGAGAAAAAGTTATCAGATAAAATCTTTTATTTCAGATGTTTATATAATTTATCATATAACAAGTGACATATCTTACATTTTACTTTTAACATTTCCTGCGTATTGATTTAAACATTTCTCGAAATCGATAGCAGTTTTATGCTCGATGATTTTTATTCGATGTGTTTACGATCCAAAATATTTCCCAGTGTCACTTAAAATTGAACACAATTATTAAATTCCATAGATTCCACTATTTTAGTATATCTATTTAACGATTATTCCCTTTCCACGATTTTTATTAAAAGACCTACAAAGATGCAAAGATGTCTGCTTGTTAAATAATTTGCAAGCTATTAAAACCAGAGGATGGACCGAAAATGAAAACCGAGAACAGGTTTTCGAGCCTCGTTAAGATGCTTTTCAGCCGATGTTTCGCAATCGACGTGAAAGTTAATGATAAACCATGGGAAATTATATCGAAAGAGATATAAAATATATTTAGTGTTTCGGTGAATAAATCGCACGCGTTGTCACACCCCTTCGTTAAAATCTAATCCGTTCGTAAAAATCTTCGATTCGTAATTTACAAATCTATGGCCATTTTGTAATATATCGGTTTTCAAATATGCAAAGTTCGTAAAGAAAGAAAGTACGTCTCACATCTCAGAAAGTAAGTTTGAGACGTTGTGAACACACCTAACCTTCGATTTACGTGATGGATTGATTCCACGATAATAATGCAAATTATGAGAAATGAGATTAATATTTGTTCGAGAGTAAAAGAAAAAAAGGAAAAAAAAAATAAAGAAAATGAACGATGGACACCGTGACTCGATTTTTTTGTTGTTGAATAGAAAGTATACTTATACATATAGCTGTCTGCTTATATACATATTACGTATCAATTTGACTTGTAGAAGAGTCTTTATCACTGTAATTACTCGTAGAAGCATCATTTTTAGATAGAGATATACAATAGATCGAAACGCTATCGTGCATCTTTCTGAAAGTTAATTGGAAGATACAGAAATTTCTATCGAACAAAAAGATGTATCTTTCACGCAAGAACTACCAACGTTAATAAAATATAAAAACAGAGAAGAGTCATTACGCATATATAATTGGCTTAGGAATTAAGATCTACGTTTAAATGAAATTAGAAATTAGCAATATATCGAAACATTATTTTACGACAATGCACGAAAAAAAAATAACCAAACGATACAAATACTTTCTTAGCTTCTTGCAACTAATAATTCCAGAATGCGAATTGGCCGAACGCGTGTGAAAAATATATAAGAATTTAAGATCTAACCGCTCGATATCCTCATCGATCTGTACAACGATTGTTAACTCGCTTAAAATTCCGCGACTCTTCTCTCTATAATGATAAATGAAGGCACGATACGATTCTGAAGATAAACGCGCGCAACTCGAAAAAGAAATCCAATGTAATTTGAACACAGAGTGAGAAAACACAGAGTCGTGGGACCAGTCGTCACGCAACACAAAATATGAGCTATCGCGTGGAATCTATCGAACGATTATTACTGTAATTGGAGCACGACTGGCATACTCTCGTTGCTATTGCGTGACAATTAGACCAATCGGTCAGCGTGTCTTTCAATTAGCGTTGATTACTCTCGCTACGACGATCGCTCATTGAGGATCCGTAAGACCCATCGCACGACTGTGACGCAACAGAGGAACATTTCTCTTCGAACTATCTTCAAACTATCTCGAAGTTATCACGTCAGACGTCAGATAAACGGCACTGATACTCCGTGTCAGGAACATCAGATTCCGGAAGCTCATTATCCCGTCGTCCCGCGCTCCATTAGCATCACGACGCTTTCGTAGTTAACCGAAAGTTCGCCTCTTTTCTTCCACGTAGAGAAGCTTCCTCGAAGCGGGCTCGTATCGTCAAGCCTGGAGGAAAGTGCAATGAAATTTATCTGAAATCGTGATAATAACTGCAGGACGGATTTCATTGGCGCAGTGTAGAGAACCTTCCGCGGTTTTCGCGTTGAACAATCGAAATTTGCAGCAAGCTGACTGCTTGTTTGCGAGAAGTTTCAAGGCGTGTAAGGAGAGACGTGTAACGATTGAATCACAGCTTTTTCTTTTTGGATTTCCAGGGATTAAGTAGGTCTTCATGCGTTTGCGAGAAGTTTGAAAGTGATAGAGATGTGTGACGACTGGATCATTATATATTATTGAAAATATTATTACATTTGATTTTTTATTACGTTTTCGTGTATTTATTATTGTTGTTAAAAGTGTCTATTTTTCTGGGAATAATTAAGTGTGGTGACTTTTTTATGTGTCATTGATAAAACAAGTTATTCGCTTTGATGCGGAGAAATTCACATTGGGCCCGTTCTCACGTAGAAAAATGACGGACTGGAAGAATCATCTTCTGGAAAATCGGCCCGTAGAAAGCCGATTGTCAATGAAGATGTCGGCACATGTACATATATGTACACGCTCGTAAAATAATAATTTAATTCCTCTTTCAGGAGCGTCTCGTTTGCGATTATGCACCAACATTAAATTAACCTTGTAAAATTTGCACAATTCGTTTCACTATTTTATTCAAATAATGATCGCTATTATAATTATAGTTGTAGTCTGTTATAGTTAAACGTATGAGACGTCGCTTTAATTAAATAATTGGATCATTTTTAAACAAAGTAGCATTACAAAAATCTGTATTTTATCAAAGATTTTATTTACATTGCATTTGTTAATTAATCGCATTGTAGTACACACTAGATTAATCAATTACATTAATTACATTAATTGAAATTAAATATTCGTTTTAACAAGCATTCAGAATGAAAATTCAAATTCTTATATAATTTATAGTAATTCGATTGCAGATTATGTGATTTTATATTTTAATAATGAAATACCGATAGAGAAACTGATTCCAAAGTTTGTTTCACTTACATATATAATAATTCTATATATGATTATGTAATTATGAATTACATTATAATATTTTGTTAGTACGTTATTTATAATTATCAGTCAAGTGCTTCGCTTTGGATACTTTTTATATCTTCACATATTTTATGCATTCTACTGATTTTTCGAAATCTTATTCAAGTTTTTTATTTCATAAAAAATCACGGTCTAGCAATAACTAATAATTTCCCAATCTTAATACAAAGAATGTTAAATTTTATTTATATTATACACATATCAGTATAAATTCAATCAAACTAAATAAATTAAATTAATATTATATATTAAATTTGATTCATTCAGTTCAGCTGAATTTTTATAACATGATGCAATAACCGGTGTCATTGAATTACTAAAAATCATAATTTACTATTTAGAATCATTGAACTTGAGCTTTAGATTTAATTTAATTAAACCTTAAGATTTTAATAATCTTAAACAATCATGATCCTCAACAGCTGAATGACATCAGTTAAGACTTAATTACCCCGTCAATCAAAAATTACATTATACTACATTATATTTACATTATTCTTTGTTCGTCGCGACACCGTGGGAAAACGTTTCTTTAACCACCGAATCGTTTAACTTATGATGCACATACTTACATACATGCCAAGAATAACACGTGTCAGATGGTCAGACGCCCGGCAAGATTCTCAAAAGTGAAATCTACGTCAACAGCCTGAACAAACGGCTTGTTCGTAACACACTTGCGTCTCGTTCTTTCGACGCCCGCTGAAAATATTAATGAGATGCTGGACCAACCGAGACTGAAAGATTATTCGGCGATTTTTCGAAACTTTCTAAAGATGTCCACGCGAGATTAGTCAGAGGGGCGGTGTGCGCCGCTTCCCTTTGCTTCAAAGCATCTCAAAGATACTACATTACTATATTACTGGAAAAACAGGAATTTGCTAGTTGCGTAACGAAATCTCTCTTCTAATCATTCTCTTTCGATCTTTCGTGGTTATCGTTTCCCCGTTTTTTATTATTCTACTTCATTTTACGAGGTTATGTTGGAAAATTTAATGAAAATGTCGATAAATTAGCTCGTTTTGATAAAACTGTCGATAAGTCAGATGTCTGATGTCAAAGGTTAGATTAGACAACAGCGGAGGTATGTTGACGATGTTATACAAAAGCTAAAGCTATTTTCTTTTTCAAATATTCTTTTTGGACGTACGTTGCTGTCCAACTCAGCGACTCGATCTCGATCTTAAACGCGATTAACTTCCGACTGTCTTCGAACATTCCTAAAGGATTGATATCTCGTTAACCAAAGATGCCGTGAAAGTGATAATACCCATCCATCGAAATTAATTTCCCCCTTCGAGGCAACAATAACCGTTATTAAGCGACTGCGGATTGTTCGTCGTTTCATCTCACGACTCGAATATTTCTTACACGCTGCATTTCCATGGAAACCATTTTCAAATGGCACTTTCTTCATAAATGTCAAGAGTTAGCACGCGCAGCGCCGGAATCTTTTCCATTGGGGCCAGGATCGATTCACAACTCGTTGAACACGAGGGACGCGAAAAAAGAAATCTGATGTTTCTCCTACGGCGTTACAACGTAGGGACATTGTTCGCGAGGGACAGAAGTGTTTTATGCCCGGTGGGCATTCTTCAGCGGAGCCAGAAATGAAAATTGCTTTTCCTTTTCGGCCGTAACCGATTTAACGACCGGTGTGAAAGTTCGCCGCTGAGGTAACATCCCATTCGAAATACGGCAGGCTTAACTTACGAGCTAAGCAAGGTGTGGTTTCGAACGCTGATGATCTATTTCTCGAGTGTATCGAGACAATAAACCCGTGTTTCTTTCGTGCCGTGAGAAAGCATATTGATAATAGGTAATTGTTCTCCTTCTTCTTTCTTCTTTCTTTCTTTCTTTTTTTTTTTTTTTTTTTTTTTTTTTTTTTTCTTATTGGTAAATCGAGTTAGGATGAACTGTATAATGTATCCCAGTTGTTGGGGAAATGTTGATAAAAAGAATTCTTTTATTTCTAATTCTAATTGTAATGAATTATAAAGTCATAAGATAAATTGCAATGATATATCATACAGATTATAATAATCTTGTAAATATTATATAATTATTATTAAGATTATAATAATCTTGTAAATATTATAGTTTTGTATAAATTACGAAATTATTTCATGTAAAATATAATTATGATCGTATAATATCACGTATAATAAATTTAACATTATAAATAATATTATCTTAGATTATGTAATTATAAGATTATCCAATATAAATTAACAAATTAAAAGACAAGTTGTGATATATTGATAAAGAAAAATCTTCTGCTGGAAAAATCTGTTATTATAGATAGTCAGTGAAAGAAACGATCGTAAATTTCTATCGAGTAACAAGTAGTACATTGTAAAGATCCGCGATAATAACAGGAATCAACGATAATCGAACCGAAGATTTCAATTGCATTTTACTTTGTTTCATATCTTTCTTCTGATAGAAATTGTCGGCCATGGTTTTCAACCTACTTTCTACCACTAGAAAACACGATCGTTGTTTAAAAATTGAACTCGCTGAATAATTGCATGATATTTATAATAATTTGACATCGAATTGAGATTTACCACAGTATGGAACGATTGTGAATAAGCACGAGCGAATCAATGAACGTTCGCACGTCGTAAAAAATTCGTGGCACGAAAGTGGTATTTGTAAATCGTAGTCTTTGAGTAAGAGACAATGATCTTGCATCTTTTTACGCCTAATCGAAAATGAATTCTCTGAATATATTATAGCACGTGAGCATTGCTGTAATTCCTGGATTTTTTTATACTAATAAGAATATTAGCCATTCTAAATCGTCATATTAGTAATTATTACATGACCATTATTTTTATTATTAAATATTAGTTTATTTAAATTACTCTATAATATTATAACATTATGCTTTTACTAATAAACAGTATTTGTTAATGTAATATTCAATTTACTGTAGCGATGCTTATCAACGAAGTGTCTTTTTACTATTTATTAGTGAACAATGCATTAGCCATGTAATGACCGTAATTATAGATTAACTAACAAGTTAAAAGATGATTTTGAAAGCCTGTTTAATATCTCATTGTTTTACATGAAACGTGTAGTATCTATATAGCGGCGAAGTTTCACACGTTTATATAAATATTCCTTCGTAATTACGTAAAAAAATAGGAACTGCGTCTCGTACGGGACGAAAGTCCTATCGAAGTTCGACATTTCTAAAAAGTGAAAATTATTGTGAAACGTTCAGACGGAATTTATTCCGTCATACGAATTTATGAAGTAGTGCTCTTCGATCAATTAACCAGTGGCTAGAATAAATTTGCGCTCCCTCGATCACGCACGCATACTGGACTTCCGGATTCTCTCTATTCGAGAGGTCTTCACCTATTACTTGAAATTAAATTGTATTTATTCGTTATTTTATGTATAATTTAATTTTGATATTAGTGCAAACGATTACTAACACGTGTAAATCATTTATAATTTAAATGATAATAATTGGAATAAATAGATTTACATTATGAAAATCCAATTTATTACATTATTATTATTATTATTATTAAAATTTGTTGCCAAAGCTCACGTATATATAAAAATAATACATCGTTCACTGATTATACTCATCGAAACTAAATTTCATATGCTCATATACTTTGAAACCTAACGAGTAGACAATATTTCTCTGTAACCTTCCAGGTAACCAGGTTAGTGCTACTGTTGGCGACAGTGTCGATCACCCTGACGAGCTCTCAAACGACAGAGATCTCCGACAAGGGTTTGCATGTGACTCAAGCACCGATAAAACTGGACAAGAACCTTCGGCGAGCTCTGTTAAAGGCCCTGACCGACTTGGAAACCGAATCGGCCGAGCAGCACAGAGACGAATTGGAGACGATCGTTCAGAGGGACACGAACGAGTTCGAGGGTGTAGCGAAGAAGAACCTGAACGATGATCTCGGCGTGCAAAGGACCACGTTCTCGTTCAAGAGTTTCCCAAGCGACGACGACATACCAAGCGAGGACAAACTGCAGAATTCCAGTTTCGTCGAGGCGGTTCGTTACGTAACGCTGAAGACACCTGTGATGAACATCGAGAAAGCCACGCAGGAAGACGCGAGGAGCTTTCACGTTCAGAACGTGGTGTTGCCGGCGAAGAAACCGTTAACATTCGGGGCCAAAACCGAACCGCGGCCAGAACAGAGAGAGAAAACGACTCAGTCTATGGTGAACAGATTTTCCGTGAACAAAGTGGAAAGTTTAACTTTGAAGCCGACGGTCGAGATCTCCGAGAGTCTCGTGGGGAGTGCCTCCAATGGGATTGCCGCTGCTAATGCTCTAGTTGCTCCGAAACCGACTGAAGTCACTCCCACAGCTTCACCGGCAAGCAACGCGACGGTGACCGATTCCAATGAATCGAAGGACAAAACGGAGGAGGTGAAGATCTTCCAGGCACCTTTGGTCGCAGCATTTACCGTTCAACAGGACGAACAAGGCGTGCCGAAAAGCGTGGTGCCAATATTTAGATCACCGAACGATGGACAAGCTTTGACCCTGCAGGAACAGCTGGAATTTAAACAGCAACTTCTGGAGAAGCAATTGGCGGAGCTTCAGCAGCAACAGATTCAGCAGACGCAGTTTCTAGTGAGGCAGCAGCAGTTGTACGAACAGCAGCTGAGACAGAAGCAACAGCAGCAGCAGTTCTATCTTCAGGAACAGGCCAGGATCAAGCAGTTGGAAGAACAGGCTAGAATCAAACAGCTAGAGGAACAAGCTAAGCTTAAACAATTGGAGGAACAGGCTAGAATCAAACAATTTGAGGAACAGAGACTGAATAGGTTCCAGCCTCAGCGACCTGTGCCGCAGAAGCAATTCTTCTTTGAACCAAATAACAACTTCTTAACGTTCCAGCTTCCTGCCGAATCGAATGTTCACCTGCAGCCTAGCTTGACTTTAGAAGTGCCAAACGTCGGCGCGCCTCCAGCCTTTCAGTCAACCTTCCAATCAGATCAGCTACGTCTGCAATCGTTCAGACAGCATCAGCAGCCGCAGCCGCAGCCGCAGCCGCAGCATCAGCTTCAACAGCAACAGCTGCCGCAGTTACAACATCCTCAACAATTGCAGCAGTTGCAACAACTTCAACAGCCTCAACAGTTGCAACAGCAGCAGCAGCAGCATCATCCGCAACAGCATCAGCAACAGAGACTGCAACAGAGCTTCAGCTCTTTCTCGAGCGATTTTCAACCATCGTTATCGCCCACCTCGAGGTTCAATAGACAAGAAGCTTTCAACTCTGTCGGAAACTTCGGTTTCAACGCAGACAACAAGGCGAGTATAGGGAACTTTGGTTTTAACCCGCCGCAGAGGACGCCGGCGCAATTTTTCAATCCTTTCGCGCAGTTCAAGCCACAGGCGAAGCCGCCAACGCCTGCTAGACAGATTCAACGTCTTCTTTACCAATCCGGAATCGCTGGGGATTTGAGCAGCGTTCAAGGAATTGGGAATCCAGAGGATGTGAACATCGTGTCCAAAGTTCTGGCTCTGAATGTGGGCGCTCTGCCGAACAACAATCAGTTCGCGACATCCGCGGGGAAGACGTCCGCGTGAAGGAAGAAACAGAAGCAGGCTGAAACGTTAGATGAGTCATGTAAATTGCTGCAGGACGGTATTAGCAAGGTGAAATCGAGCTCTCACTTTTTCACTCCTTCGGTCCTCTTTGACTGCCTTCCCTGTCTCCAATCTAACGTGACGTGTAGGAATTCCCGTAGGAATTCTTGAGAATGGCGACGAGATTTACATTGATTTGGTACTTGCTCGCCCTTTGGGAGCATCGGTGGAACGTTGAAGATGGTTCTTGCTGGGTTGTTACTCGATTTCTTTGTCAATCTTCTTGAAATTTTGGCATTTGTTGAAGGTTACGTATTAATCGCAGTAGAACTTCATTTAAAATGCGCGTACGCACGTATGTAATAAGGATATCGGCTTATTTGAAATTATCTTTCGTTTTTCTAACTGATGATTATATTCTCTTGTTCATCATATGATATTTCAGTATTTGTATTTCTTTGTAGAAATTAATTATAAATTCTCGATCGGATGAGTGACTAACGAAAATTTCGTTCTAACTAAATGGAGTTCTACTGTTTTGACAGAGAGGGAACAGTAATTCATCATAGAAAGAACAATGAGAACACGTGAACATCGCAAGGACCGTTTGATGTCTTGCCTCAACATGTTTTCGTTGTACATTGCGAAAAGATTAATCAAACCTCTTGCCTCTTAATACTCGCAACTTGAATTAGAGAATAAGTCATAACGATGTAGATAATGTACTCGTCGATTGTACCTCTAAATTCAACTCGTCTTTCCTAATTTTCTAATTACGTTACTCGTCGATTGAGGGGCTGAATCTTCTTTTCAGTTTAAAAGAAATATAATACAAAGATCTACTTGCCTTTAAGACTACTTTGAGCAGGCTTGTGAACGTATATTCATCGAAACGACCATAAGGCAAGGCAAATGTTCGAGATGGCCCGTCGATTATTCGCAAAGATATCTTTCGTCTGTAAGGCTTGCCTTCCAGCAACGTGTATTGGCAATGTGTATTGTAACGAGCACGAGCGCAATCTCGGGCAATTCCCGAGTGAAATCGAACTGAAACCGTTCGCACAACGAGCGTGCAACAACTCACTAGTTGCAAGAACGCGTGGGATCGAAACGATTCCCGAAGAAAAACGCGACTTTCCACCAACATCGCGACGTCCTCCACGCAATAAGAAACTCCTTGACGGACTTCAATGATATTAACTAGGATCGAGAAGATCTTCAGCTTCACCGTTTTGCATCAGGCACGCTCGTGAATCTCGTAATCCCAAGTCCGCGTTGCAACACGCAGATTCTGTACATAATCGCACGATCCCTTATTCCCCAGCCTCGATTTCGTTTTCCTTTTTTTTTTCCCCTCCCCCATTTTTCCTTCTTTTCTTTTTTTCTCATCTGTGTCTGCGTCTTATCTCTCTCTCTCTCTCTCTTTTTCTCTCCTTTTCCATTATTGTACTATCAAGTTTCGTCACGGTTGTCCGTGAAACGTGCTCAATCGTAGAGAACCGAGCACCGTGAAATTCCCTCCTCGCGGAGGAGATTGCGAAGAGCTGATTCTCTCGTTGATAGGATATTGATTGGCGTGAAGATACCGCGAAGGGATTTAGACGGTGTTTCGAGGGTGTTTCGCCGGTAATAATTATTGTTAATGTAAGAGTACGGGCAAGGAACGAGAGTATGGCGAATTGGAAATATTCGTTGGTTGTTCCATTGAGGACCAAACAGTGAGTTATGATATCATAGTACTTCAATTTATAACGTTATATATACTTTCTTCTTATAGTCTCTTCATATACAATAATTTATAATACTTTAATGCTTCAGTAATTTATAACGTAATAAATACTTTAGTCTTCATTTTTTTTTTTTTCAATGAGAATGTCGTACGGAAAGGGGGAATTTCATAGTAGAAACTGACCGAATGAATTGATTAATTTCAATACTCCGAAATTCCGGGTACTATGCAGTGTTAATTATTCAATGGAAAGACGAAAACAGAATAATGTTCAATGAAATGCTACGTTAGTCCTTAATGGGTTGAACGTGTCAGATTGGTGGAAAGTAAATGATTTAATTAAATATAACTGAATTTGTCGTGTCTTTTCGTTATAAAGGATTATAAAGAGATTTTGGAGATTTTTAATTCTCTATAAGAAATCATCGCTATATCTATTGATTTTTTTAAAGAATGGAATTTAAAACATTAGCGGAATTTATCGTAATAATAACAAACAGAAAATTGTGAAAAAAGACCATCAATTACCATTTTTCTTTTTTCTTTTTTTAATATCTATATTATTTGTGGAATGATTTTAGGTTGAGGCAATTCGTTGTAACTCTATCCTCTTACGAGAAAAAGAAATTTTTGTTGTAAAGAGTTGATTAAAATAGGAAATGCTAGCTCATTTCGTGTACATTTTAAAATTATAAAAACGAATGAAGATATCGATCATAATTCATAATTTATTTATCACACTTTTTTTTTTAAATGTATATTAAAAGTACATTAAAAGTGTATTGAAATGAAAAGTATATTAAAGTATATTAAAAGTACATTAGAATTCTCCAAGAATAAAAACAAATAATCTTCTGTTGGAAAAAAGCATTTTAATAAGACGTTTCAAAGAAGTTCCTTAACTTAATTGTTAGAGAAACAATGTTACATTACAAGTGGATAACATTGTAATCTCCTAATCGATCTCACTCACTGGCAGCACGAAAATTTCAAGGACCTTGGCATAATTTCTTAATCGTGAAAACCTAATTTCCATAGATGTGAATATTAATTAACCATTTGTTTTCCACCGACTGAGCACCTGATTTTCCACCAAAAAAAGAACAATAGCAAATACAGAAAGCAAAAAAAGGAATTCGCAACCACACTTTGCACAACTCGGCCAAAGCCAAAATCCTTGCAATGCAATCGAATTTTCTTGGAACATCGTGTTAAAATTGTCTGTATTTGACAGCAGCCAAGATAAGATATTTCTGCAACGACGAGCAATCATAGCATATGAGATAACATAAAACATAAACTACTGTCAAACTCGAGGCAATTAATTATTTATCTAAATGTATCCGTACGTATAGCTGTACGTGGTCTGTTTCAATAGGAAATGAGATTGTTTGCTTTATTACGTCAGATTTATAATTCTGACGGGAATTAGCATGGTTTTTTTCCAAGTTTCGAAATAATTCGATCATGTGTATCACTATCAAGTATTATCGAGTAATTTCGATCACATACATTTACATTATTATTCGAGTAATTTTGATTAAAAAATTTTCGCCAATTAAATGATATTATTCGAGATTATCGAATAACATTTGAAGAAGATTATTACTTATTCGATGAGAATTTCTTAATAGAATCTCCTCTTCATAGCCTTCTTTTTAATGGAAAAATATGTCAGTCAATAGCTTTGAGTTTTTTTTAATATATTTTAGATTAATATCGACAGCTGTAACTCCAACAAAATAAGAATTGTAAATGTCACAGTTGAGGAGTTATCGTTTCTTTTGCAACTCATTACTTTTGTAACAGACTCTATATATATATATACATACACCATATGTCCGTGTATACACTGAAAAATGGACACGCTGCAGAATAATCTAGCACGTCCCCGTCACCGACGTGGAGTTCAACTCTTCTGAGATCAAGGGTCTCGCAAAATCGTGCATCCGACCGCGCTTCGGGATTGAAAATACCTCGCCGACTGTAAATAAACTTTCGCCGCGAGAGACGCCTCACAATATACTCACCAGGAAAGAGTCTCACGAATGTGTGTACGTGCATGTCCTCAATTTCACAAACGTTTGGCATAGATTTCGCGATTTTCTCTCCGGCTTGCGGATCGATGGATCTACCGTGTTTTGGAAGGAAATCGATTATAAATCAATTATTCAGGAAACGATGAATTAATTCGATTTATTTACTAAATTGACGATAGATTGATAGAAGTGCCAAATCAGCGGAAATGAGTGATAATTGTTTGGCAGATGTTTTGTTTTCGCAATTATCATGAAAATTATCAGCAATTATTAAAATTGCACGAGTGTTTTTAGCAATTGGGTTACTTCTAAAGAAATAAAAATACAATTATTTTATTTCTTTCTGTTGTTATATTTGGCTTAATTCTAAGTCCCACAGGACTGAACAAAAGTATAATACATCTAAAGACAGAGATACTTTGTATATTTGAAAGAGGAAGGTATTGTAAATTTTATTGAGTATTTTGAGAATGTATAAAATCTTAAATTTTAAGACATATAACAAAAAGTATGATATATAATTTGAAAAGATATTTTTCAGACAAAGTTAGAAGACAATAATAATATGAAATTGGAATTTCTTTTATTTATTGATATTTGGTAAGGTCTCTTTCTGATTGTAATCTATTATACTCTATTATACTATATTCACATTGGTAAATATTTATAATAATTATCTAATTGTACTTTGTGACATAGAATTATCAAAATTAACACTTGCATCTATAATTTCATACCACTTGACTCTTCATAGTCTCAACATACGCCTAAAAACATTAATTTTAATAAATATATGAATTAGGCCGTGAAAATTTCAAAATTAAGAACCTACTTGCAAGTAAATATGAAAATCTATATTCGCGCGCAAGTGAAAATAATCCTTGTCTTTAAATTTGTATTCGCGCTGAAAATTTCGACAATCGTTTGTACGAAGGACAATAAAACGAAACGTGTACGAAACTATACAATAAAGACACACAAGCGTGCAAGTTGTTCTTAAACATGCATTAAGACTTGAACATACGTTAAAAATTAATATAACATTAGGGTAGGTGATCTTAGACGTAATCGACAAGTTTTTTTCTTGTAATTTATCTGACGCCAAACTATTCTCTATTACGATTCTCTGTAAAGATGTTAATAAACTAATTCGTTTAAAAAAATAATGTATCGCTCCTCGTTTTTTCCATACGAATCTTGTTTTTAAGAAATTGCTTCCTTGTTCAATCTTGCTTCGAAGATCTACCCCTTTGTGTAACAATAAATTTATAATGTCTGCAATAATTAATTTTAAATAAATTCTTTCTTTTGTAATCGACGTCGCCGGTGTTTACCTCGTTTTAAAAATGCGCGCGCCGGCACTAGTCGCAGATCAAAAAGTCGGCGCCGCCTGTGAATAACAAAACAAAAATGGCGGAGGACAAGATTGGTTCGTTGGAGGAAGAAGCTTTGAAAAGGAAAGAACGGTTGCAAGCTCTGAAACGGAAAACCGAGGATAACAAGGAGAATAAAAACGAAAGTGCCAGTAAGTTACCAAAGTGAGTTTCGTTGTTCTTTTCAAGTGGTTTTAATTTCCTAACCTCAATTAACAGAAGATTCTGACGATTTAACATTCATGTATATCTGCGTTTTTTGTTTATTTCATTGCGACAGACCGAAATTTCGGAGTTACAAACCGCAAGATGAGAGCCTCAAAGACAAGGTATTAGAAGACGCGAAGCCAGGGAATGTAGAGGAGGAGGTGCAAGATCAATTGAGCGCTGCAAATACAAAAGTTGTCATAGAAGAGCTTGTAAGTAATTGTTATCTATGTTTGTTGTTATTTTGATATTTATTTAATCAAATACGAAAGTTGTCATAGAGGAGTTGTCTTTATATTTGTTGTTACGATATTTACTTAATATCATTCTATAGGATATTAGTAATCTAGCCCCAAGGAAACCTGACTGGGATTTGAAGCGAGACGTTGCTAAGAAATTAGAGAAATTAGAGAGGAGAACTCAGAAAGCGATAGCTGAACTCATAAGGGACCGTCTAAAGCAAGGGCAGCACGATTTAGCTGCTGTGGTAAACGTAGCAACCAATGATCAGATAAAATCACCCGTGTGATGTCACTAATTTTTGAAACGTCATATTTTGGTAATTTTATATTTATACGAGTATAGCATACACGATAATAAAGTATATTAATAATAATATTTATTATCATCTAAATCACAAAGATTTCAATACAGTACATCTCATAGTTACATTCGTGAAGAGAACTTATTATCTATAAGATTAAATAAATTATATGTATATTATCATGGCAGCAGTAGGAACTGTTGAATAAATGTATGCTAGAATTTTTGATAGGCTGCAACTTAGAAAATACTTCACGTTCAAATTTCGTTATTGTTTCTTTTTTACTTCTACTGCTTCAATTGTCACACTGTGAAAAAACGATTATAGGGTATACATTTATGCATGTAGTGCTTACAATCAGTCAATGTAAAAATAAATTCCTTAAATATTTATGTACATTTTTTAAAAATTACATGGTAATATACATGTAATCGAAAACGAAAACATTGATTTCTACTCTTCTAGAAATAAGTCCCAGACAATAAAATCTTTGAATAGAAACGCCTTGAAAAATATAAATATCTTCTTCATAAGAAAACGTATTATTTAAATACTCATGTAGAATCACTTTGAATTACACGATAGTCAAAATGATTGACTAGAGCTTGTATTATTGATATGGTAACAGAAATATGACTCCGAGTATCACTGCAAATGCTGTAACAGAGATAAATAACAATCAAAAAACAAACAATTATCCAACATTATTTAAAATTATATTATTTTTTTAGAATTAATATACTTCCTACCATTATTCTCAATTATTAATTCGTAAAAATTAATTTCCTAGACTGACTTATTTACGTTATTGAAAAAATTTGCAATTCTAAATAGAAAAGATACACACGTGATACAGGCCACATGCTCGATGCAGAGTTTTCACCATTTTTCTTGTCATCCATAGGACTCTCTGTAACATCATTATTCATTGTTTCCGGTTTCTTGGCGGGAGAAGAAGCAGTAGAAGGAGTTTGTTTAGAAGCTGGCAAAGTTGTGGGAGGTTCCACGCCCGCGACGTTACGATAAACTATTCTACCGTCTAATGGTTGTACTGGACGGAAATTATGCGTTAAATTCGTGCCATCAATGGACTGAATACTGCGGAATGCAGCCAGCTGCAAACGAATCAAGTAAATATAGACAATTAATTACGATTGTTAGAGGGATTACGAATTCCAAACAATTCCCTCATTCTCTTAATATTTCACTAATTGTTTTCAGAATATTGTATTTATTATGACTGATCGTTTTCAGAGTATTTATAGAATATTATTGAAACAAGTTCGATTAATTATACGTAGGATATTTAGAACGTCCTTTAGTGTGCTAAGAATATCTTAGAATACTTAAAATATTACCAGAATATATTCTACTAATTCTACTTGGAATATTCAGAATATTATCAGAGTATATCCTGCTAATTGAATATTCAGAATATTGTTAGAATAGATTCTAACTAATTAAACTTAAAATATTTAGAATATCTTCTCTTTCTCTCTCTCTAGATTTCACGCCAAATTCCAGTTCCATTCGCTAATGTTAGTTTGTCAGAAACTAAGTTTTCACAGCTAAGAACAACTAGAAGTTTATTTAACCATTGAAAGAAATTACTTTCTCCGGGTAAACCTTTAGAAGGTTTCTAATAATCAAACGAAAGAAAGCGTTTGCCAAAGATGTTTGTTGTACAATATTCGTCCACGTTCCCTGTTAGACGATGCTAGAACTTAGACAAATATTTTAAAAACAGCCTGCACGCCGATGAAATTTCTGTCGAACTCGGTTAGATTTCGAAATACCTGCTCGTGGGAAATATGTTGAGGTTTCACGAAGTCGATCCATTGAACGATCTCGAGGCAGGGAGGTGTGGTCAATGATCCTCTATACGTGAAATAATTTTGCGCTGATGCAATGTCAGGCGCGACCAATTTCTTTAGAACGTTGTTATCACTTATTGTTATGTTGCTGTCGACTCCGATTATGTCCGGTATTTGCTGCACGATCGATTCGAATATTGGATTCGGTTCGTCCGTGACCTGTAACAATCGTTTTTCTCAATAAAATTGTTCTAACGGGATTATAAATAGTGCTCCCTTAGAAATTATCTTTCTTTATCTTTCAAACTAATGTAAAAAGTCAGTTTCTCTATCTTCAAAAAGGATTTCGTGTCCGTGTAACGAACATTTCTATTTTTTAAAAAGATAAACCTGCGAATATGTGAATTATTTGTTTTCCATAGGTAATATAGGTAATATAGGTTTCTTTCTCTGAATAAAATTATTACAATATTCTTTCCATCCGTCTTTTTTTTTTTTATCTTCAAACGGGTTTTGATCGAATTTATTGTAATATAAATATAGACAAAGGATTTAGTGTTGTTTTCTATTTTTGGAAAATGAACTCATAAATGTATCAAATTTGTTGTATCAATAAAATCACCAGAATGGAACGTGATTAGAATATTCTTTTCGTCGACTAAACGAAATAATGACCAATCAATTGCATATAACAGTAAATCAATATAACAATACAAATAAAATTAATAAAATAAATACACTCAAGTACATTTTTTACATTTCTCTTAGTAAAACTTACAAGGATGAAGCACTTTTTCAGGTTGCAATGTACTTTTCAATTGATTAAAATCATCTTGATCTTCAAACAGATTTCGATCGGATTTATTGAAGTGTAAGCATAGGTAAGAATAGAAATTTGTATAAAGTACTTCTATTTTTAAAAAGCAAACTTTCGAAGGTATCCTTTTCTCGTTCGTTTATTTGTTCATTCCCACTCGGGCAGATCATCCGAATCAGTTTAAAGAGATCCAGAATACACGGATAAAGGATTACGTACGCACAGCTAGTTAGCACCGTATGTGCGATTTACATAACTGATTTTACGTTTGGAGTGCGAACACTGGTGTATATAACTCTTACGAAAACAGATACTATGTACATAGATCCATTATGGTAACGTTATAACAAGACGATTCTACCTTCTACGATTTCATTTGGAATTGCTTGAAATTTTCATTGATAGAGACTAGAGGATTTTCGCACAAACCCCATGAATTATTACAAATGAGTAATAGATTGAAGGAATAAACATAAATAGCATAAATAACTCTATTATATGTATGTATATAATGTTTGTACAAACCTTATGAATTATTTTAAATAAGTCCATTATGTGTGAAGAATAAATGGATAAAACAAACACAAGTAACATAAATAATTTTGTTACAAGTGTATATGATGTTTGTACAAATATTATATAAGAGTCTTGTAAATGACTCTTACATAAATTTTTAATTAAATAAATTAGTTAGAAGAAATTGGTTTCATCCACTACATATTATTACAACTACTGTATGTATATCATATACATATTATTGTAATCTTCAATTTCCCACAAATGCACAAAAATTCTGAGCTAATAGTTACTATTTAGTCCATTGGACTAACTAAAATGTTGCACTAATGTAGTATTTCATGCAGGTACAATTTTTTTTTTTCAATCAATTATTATATCTTCAATCAAATATTATTATATACGATTTTTTGAATATTGTAATTATGAGTGAAAATTTCACGAATTCGTTAGTTTTTCATTACAGTATATATTCCATCTAGATTGTACAATTTTATAAAGTTCCAAGAAATTGAAGTATTATTATAATAACACGATAAATATCATCGCTTAGTCCTTAATAGATTAGTTCAATCTTGGTGCTAAATTAACTAGTTCGATTTAGTTATTAAATTAAGGTGATTGTTAATATGCACTATTTATATACCTGGTACAAATATCCAAGCACAGTGAGTCCATCATCTCGCTTTATAGCTTCGTCATACGAGCCGTATTCCTTCTTCCAGAAGACCACGTGCAGTTCCATAGAAAACGAATGATTGTTGATCAGATCCTCGGATCCTAGATTATCATTTTGACCCCAATGGAAATGCAGTTGTTGGAACACGTACGTGTTGTTGATAGGCCCACCCGATATCGAGGGAACGTTGGAATCGAAACTTTGGATCATCACTAGAAAAGTCGATGTCAATTTCTCGTGTTTGAAAGATTTTATCTGGACGAAATAGTTCTCATTTTCTGCAGGTCATTTTTCTAATGCGCGCAATTCATCGAGGTTTCGTCTTAATTGCGGCAAGACAATGTCTATGACGTGCAATGATCAACGTTAATTTGCAACTATTCAAGGATAAGAGTCACGTTTACGAGAAACGCTCGGTATGAGAACAATCGGTATGATGATCGGCGCGTCAAATTTTTGAGATTTTTCTATTTTTATGGAAACGATTAAAAAAAAAAAAAAAAAAAAGAGAATAGAAAAATTTCTCAAGCATACTTGTCTTCGCAAGATTGCTGGAAACTCGGCGTTGAATGCGTTATTGCTGGTCTTTACATGCTCATTAACTTTAATTTCCGAATGATTCAACATTTTGAATATCTAAACAACATGTGGACATCGCTGAAGATTAACGTAAAATTACAATTATATATTTACGTCGCGTAAATTGATAGTTGCATATTCACGTATCCGCAAATTTTTGAAAATTTTATTTCATGGACTTTCGTCGATGTATCCGCTGAATTTTATTAAGGTGTGTACCGTCATAAAATTGGAATTTTATTCAATATATTATCATCAAAATGCCAAGTGATTTATTTATAACAATCGTTATTAGTTGCCAGATTTTTCATTGGAAGCAAGTAGATACAAGTGATTAATAATCTTACAATAATTTAATCAATACAATCTTGATATAATAATTTGATAATATATAATACGTGATTACGTACAATTAAATAATTTTAATCCTCGTACAATTTCTATTTATAAAGAGCTAAACAGCATGAATAATCGATCGAATTTTGTATTCCAACTCGATAACTCGATGTCTCTTTGTCTACAGAAAAAAAATAGAAATATTTAATATTCTAATGTGCAAGTACGTACATGACGATGAAAATGCAAAAGGACGTGATCTAACATGAAAATAAACGAATGACAAACAAATTCGTATTCTAATTAAGACAACACGATATCCTTTGGTATGCAAAAGGATAAAAATAGATACGTACAGGGAATTATTGATTCTTAAATTATCATTGTATCTAGCAACTATAGACATTGCATTGCAATGACATGAAATGAATATCCATCTGAATCATGTATATTTAATGCCGGTTTCTTCACATAACTTGTTTGCTCTTTGTTCTTAATAAATCATTAGAAAAAAAGTTTCCGGTACTATAATCCTTCGTATTGTACTATCATTGCCAATAATGTTGAAACTTAGTTACTTTGATCAATAGATTGCGAACTTGGCAAATGATCGATACTCAATTAAAATGACAGAAACGATAGGTAGTAGAAACACCAATATTAAATGTTTTACAAAAAGGAAATGAAAAAAAAAATATAAATGATACTAATACTAAATATTGTGAACTGTTATAGAAGCTAGATAGAAAATTGTCATTAAAGTATTCTTATTATCGCGTAATATTATACAAACTAGTTAGAAAATTATTATATGAATACTAAATGTATTAATACTGTGTGTTAATACGAATACTAAAAATATAAGCATCAAATATTATAGAAAATATTGTTATTAAAACATCGATAGTAAAATTGATATTAATTTTACGATTCTATTGATTATATTAATTTTTAATCAATTCATTGACAATAAAAATATGAACACCAAACTATTATAGAAACTATATAGATAGAAAATTGTTTTTGTGCTAAATAGAAAGTGCTATATTTAGATTTAACCATCTTTTCAAAGCGAATTGTACGCGTATGTGTTCTAATTTCATATTTTCCCAAAATTTCTGTACGAATGCATAAAAGTTAGCAGTTTATTAATTACTGAGCTCCGTCTTGTTGACAAATTTCTACGAACTTTTCTTTACGAAATTAGACATAAGGCGAAGATCGAAATTTTGGCAATCAATTCAAAGAGGAAAGAACAATGGTTGTCAATAATTTTTTGACAACCACTCGTCATCTATCTAGCGATAAGTAAAATGCTTTTTTCACGTACAAAATACTAAACGATGACTATCGTACATTTATATAGATGCTCGTCAATATATCGACCTTGTTATTTCATACCTGTATGGCCATTGTTTGTCATATAAGCCTTATGGGAACCTTCGACGCCGGAAAATTGCAGTTCTGGAAAAGTCATCGTTGTTACATCTTTTTCTTCAATGTCGATCGGCGACTGGTATTTCCCTGAACACGTCTTGTATTCTTTGCCCCAATGCGACGGGCCTGGAAATAAATAGTTTCTTGAATTTCTGGAACGCGGTTCGTTTCAAGAGAAGAAAAAAAAAAAAAAAAAAAAAAAAAACTGAATAATTCCTCATTCTGTAAACTCTTTCACGTCTGAATCGCACAAGTATAGTACGAGTTGAAAAATGTTGAAATGTTAAATAATTAATGACGTTTCAAAGAATGGCATTTATGCCGACGCGCGAAGAAAAGGAAAAGTCGGATTCATCACGAATGAAATGATGAACAAGTTACTTACTCAACGAGATTCTTACTCAACGTAAATCAGTCTTA
Organism: Tetragonula carbonaria; assembly: GCA_032399595.1. Classification (NCBI taxonomy): domain Eukaryota; kingdom Metazoa; phylum Arthropoda; class Insecta; order Hymenoptera; family Apidae; genus Tetragonula; species Tetragonula carbonaria. Next base: position 6,428,548 of record JAUCRC010000015.1, on the reverse strand, counting down.
AATGTTCATCTCTCCCTCCCGCTCTCCCCCTTTTTTTTCTCTTGTACGAAGATTGATAAATTAACTTACCATTGGTGCCATCGTAGCTGAAATTGCCAGCAACTAGATCTGAAAATGAAAGAAAATTATAGTTCTTACGTAATCATTCGCACAAATTCAGAATTCTGAATAAAGAATTTGTAGAAAGCACTACATTTTAGTTATTTCATGTATCTTTACATGTTGTGTCTGTTCTATGCGATTTTGCATGTTCTTCAGGATATATTCCTAACAGACTCGTAATACGTACATACATATCTAAATATAATTGAGCAAGCGAGCTATCGAAACTAACTTCGTTCGAGGATTGAATGGATCGCGACGAATTGCACGGATAAAACGCAGGATATTTCGGGGTAACTTGATAAATAGACGGATCTGGGTTAGCCAGAGATCCGCGGTGATTTCTCGCTGTCCCATGGGAACCTCTTGTGACACTCCAGTGAAAGTCGATTTACGAAAGATTTACAAGCTCGCTTCGTTCTTGCACTCGGCTCGTCACAGATGGATTATTCTAGCCTCTATTACGATTAAGATAGCCCCCGCTATGTTTCTCTCTCTCTCTCTCTCTCTCTCTCTCCTGTCTCGTGTACATACACGTACACACATACATTTGCAGTTGCACAGACTAGACTATTCGACAGCGGTTATCGATTCGTTCCTATGAATTCGATTGCAATGATTATACCGTTACGTGCTGTGACATCAAATACCTCGGGATGATACATGTCCGCTTGACGTACTGCTGAATAATAAAATGTTAAACTTGTTTAACGCATGCAACAAGGACATCAACGAAAAACGCTTGCCTCGTGTGTTACATGTTGCACACGAGCAATTTTGTAACTACTGCGACGAGCTTTTTTTTTCCCTTTCCTATCGTTTAAACGACGTTTATCGTTAAAACGACGCTGCTGACGACTGTCGTTAACAGATAAATAGTCCATTAACAAATGCGAAAGGAACGAAAAATTATTTACGGAAATGGATTTGATAATTATGCATTATGCAGAACAGAAATTGTTTCTGTTCAACGGCGCGATGTTACGATTTCTTGCAACTTCGTAGAACTGTGGAACTTAGGTGGAACGACGAAAAGAAATTACGGCGAATCTTTGGGAACTAACTTTCGTAGTTCCGAGCGTTGAAAATGTAATAAAAGGGTAAAAATTGATTAACTGTACTACAAGACGCAATTGTATAATATACATTACATAATTGAAAATAATTGCATACAATTTGAAAAAAGAAATATGCATGAAAGAGATCGCATCGCAAAAAATAAATTTGGAGAAGAAAGACAGAAGTCGCGATAATGTATGAAAATATTAAATTAATATTATGAATTAACGTGTGTATTACCATCGATTCGAAAGGACAAAGGCATAGAGACATTTGCAATTACATTTTTAGAAAGTTCTCTCAAGGTTCCACGTTATCGGAAAAGCGTACTATTTAATGTCACCAGCGGTCTCTTAAGTCGCATAAGACACATTCATGGATTATTCATGATATCCGAAGAACGATAAATTCGAAGTTCCGAGTGGTAAAGCGAAATAGGCCATTTCCTTACGCATAGCGAAGACGACGCTTCTCCATTGTTGTTACCGATTAATGAATCATCATCAGCCCTTGCACAGTCAACGAAAGAATTATCATCTCGCGTAGATTCGTGCTTCCAGATCCTGCACATATGCTCGACACGTGCGTCGAAATGACGAGAACACACGTGAAGGAAACGACGACTCTGTCTCAGGATCGGCATTCTGTTTCCAGGCGTATGGCCAAGCCATGTAGGAGGTCCTTTCGAGGACTATGAATTGATTTAACCATAGTCGCCGTTGAATGAATTTGTTATTATACGATTGCATCACTGAAATAAATCCGGAAAATCCGGATCGGAGAAATATTTCAGTTCCGAAATTTGGAAAACCAAATTGAAATCGAATTTCTTCGCTTCGCGTTTGTTAATTTAAAAATTATACACAGTCGGAAATCATCGGTGCGTCTTGCAACATAATTATTACACCCCGGATTAATTTTGTGCGAAATCATATTTTTTTTTTTTGGTGAAGATAATTTAAAAAGTTTCGATTCATTGTACGTAATGAGTACTGAATTTGTATGGGCATGTGTATGAGCACAGTGAAGAGCACAATCGAAGCAATAACAATGATAATTTGAACTGTTATAATTACGTAAAAAAAAAGAAAAACAGGCTATGTAACAATCCACCTGGTCTCGTTCAACATTCTTCGAGATTTCAATCTTCAGATTTAATCGCAAGAAAGATTCTTCGATTTTTCTTACATACTATTTACAGTATTTTCAAGAAAAAAAGAAAAAAACATTTTCGCTTATAGCAATAGTGATATAAAATCATTCTAGGATAAAATGAACGATGCGTTTTAAGAAGTGGAAGCTTGTTAGTCGAAGTTTGAGTCGAGGTTTATTATTGTGCATGATTCCTTTAAAAAAATTATAATAGTTTAAATGTTATATATAATATTCGAGTAATATTCTACATTATATTATTCTATATAATATTAATTATAATTTATATATTTATTTCATAGAATTTCTGTATAATAAAAAATCCTTGTAATGAAATATATTTATCTTTTATTACAAGAATCTTTTTTTTACACAGAAATTTTTTACTTTTTGGAAGAAAGCTCGGTCCGGATAATAGGCTGCTCAAAGATACACGTATAAAACGGATGCTTATGGCTGATAAAAGTGTCATAAATACCTGGGATTTATCCAACCTTTTTCAATGATAGAACAGGATTCGGCAGATTCAGCTTAATTACCGAGAAAAGCCGTCATCGAGCACTGTGTTGTCGTTTAGTTTTTGTTATTTCTAACATTTTTATTACATTTAAGATTGAATTTATTTAAAGGCTGTTAGTCTTAGCGATTAAATTTACATCTATGACAAACCTGTGAAAATTTGTTCTTAAAAAATTCAAAAAGCGCATATTGATGTTGCTTTATGACTGTTCAATTCAAATACAAATATAGACTATAATGTAATATAATAATTATTATGTTAATAATAATAATTTACTGCTTATACTATATTATATACTATATTTGTATTATATATTAATTTATAATATAGTATTTAAAATAAATATAGTACAATAGAAATTCGGATAACCGAGGGATTAGGGGCTCGCTAATTTTCTACACTAAGAACTAAAGACACTTGAAAAACAAGAACAATTGAAATTGATCAATTATGAATTCATATATCTGGGGTTCGCTAAATGGTTAAATGGTACAATTTCGTTTACCTGAACACATTGTAGAACAAGACTCCGTTCGGATAACGAAGAAGTTTAGATAATAGAAGTTCACTAGTTTTTTCTTAAGCTAATTTTCGCGGTTTTATTATTAATTTTCGTTATAACTTAGCCTACAAAATTTTACTCAATGTTCTTGTCCATTTTTCTTGATTTTTGTCCAAGAAACACTTACACGCCATCAATAATTTTATTCTTACATAACGCCAATTTTATATATACGTATCTATATTCAAACTTCCTCGAATTATCTAAAAATATTTTTCTCTCGATTAAAAGTATTGAAAAAAAAAGAACACTTTTGATTAAGAGATATCTTCGTTAAAAAAGAATGTGTAAGTACGTACAGATAATAAAGCATGAAAACACATTTGTACGTGATTCACCCACGAATTAATTCACTAAATCTGATCAGACATTCTACAGTGGAAATACAGCACGATTTTCCGCCGATTTTTTTCCTTCTCGATATTACGTAACACATAGCATGTAGCAAATTGTGCAAATTGTACAAAAATATAGTCGCAACGTGTTGGACATGTTCATGGATATTACCCACGTACGTATCTTTTTTGGGTTTACATTATTTTGAATTTTACTTTTGATTTCACTTTTCGATTTTCAAACGAAATTTATATCGCGTAACGACGAGCAATATTTTTGGAACCTTGAATTTCTCAAATATGCACTAAATATCAGCACTCAGATCGTGTTATGCCCGTCTCGTATTTATTTTCTCCTTACATTTCGAATATTTTCGAAAAATATGTCTAAGAAATAAAAAATACATTTCAGAATTAAACGAACGTGGCTGTATATTATTTTGAATTGTTACTTGAGATATCAGAAGTACATCACAGGACATCGAAATCTTAAAGAAGGAAAGACAGAGCTTGAGAGAAAATTTTTAAAATAATACATGTATACTTATTCTACGTGACTTCATTTCTGTTTTATGTCGATGAGAAACGTGTTTCTAATATGCAATAATACGTATTTACATATCGCTTTATTTTAATCTTTGTTTGAGATATCGAAGAATGTTGATGATACATAGGATATGAAGATCTTAAAAGAGAAAGACCTTGAGGGAAAGTTTTGTAATTTATAACACAGTGTTTACTTCGCGTGACGTTTATTTTATTGTATGCTAATAAGAAACGTGTTTCCAATATGCAAATCGTACGAGAAACTTGACGAATTAAAAATAACGTGTTCTAAATTAATTAAGCCGCCCCGTATTTTCCGTAGAAAATAATCTATTTTATCGGTTATTTTTATTTTATTATGTACGTATAAAATAAATATATTTTACATACATATACGTATAAAATAAATTCACGCACATTACGTATAATATAATATTTATACAATGAATATATCGATTATTTTAGTTATTTTATTGCAATATTTATATATAATGGACATATCGATTATTTATATTCTTTCGTTCAGAAAGAAAATATGCCACGTTAGAAAATAGTCCGATAGCGTTCTAATAATAGTCAAAAGAATTTTTGTCAAAAGAATTCGCGGTTTATATTCTCCGCAATTTCGCGAAAATACGTAGAACGACGTAACTGTTCGACGTAGGCGAGAAAACAAAAAGGCGGGAGGTTTAACTCTGATAAACTTCAATCGTTCATCGGTCAATTGCGATTGTGGGAAACATATCGAGAAACTTCGGGAGGCTGGAAGTTCACGATAAACGAAATCGACGATTTCTTGCGTCACCCGATTGTTAATACTATCTGTAATTGAAATCGAAATTACTGTGGGCTATTGCGTTCCAGACAAATGCAGTGACAAATGCAATTCGTCTGTTTTATTTCGTTCGCGATTTTCCCGAAGCATTCGCACCACGAACGTGGAAATAAACGTTGGAGCGAACGTTGAATTCGAGAAAAAGGAAAAACCATAATTGACAGTTTCGATTTCTTAAACGATAAATTGCGCTAATTAACGTCGAGGAACATCGAATTATCTCGTCTTATTGTAATTTAACAAGACCGCGCCTGTTTTTTCCAAATTACAGCGAAAATATTCGGTGCATTAAAATCGAATCTATCGCGATCTACCTTAAGTCGTAAACTCATAAACTCATGTTTAATCGTATTATTAAATCGTATCAATGTTATAATACTCGAAGCCTTTGAGACCCTTGTAGAACTTGTTACATAAGAAGATGTTAGCTGGTAATACAAACGGGTTATCGCAACTTGATTAAATCCCCCGTTTTTTACTTGTATTTTTATTGAAAATTTTTTTCAATATGTTTAATCTTGTGGTACTCTTTCTGGTTATTTTTGACTTCGTTGTATTTTTCTAACGTAAAAAAGTATCTCAATTTCTTGAAAGTAAAATATGACAAAAATTGTTGTTGGTACGGTATGTATATTTTTACTGAATTGAAAACTTTACATACGAAATGTTATATAACAATCGATATAGATAAATTACGAAAATAGTAAAAGAAGGACGATTATTGTTAAAGCAATAACAAATATACAGATAGATTGCATTTTAAGCAACGAAAGGTTATATGCCTACTAAATATTATTCATTTTCAACAAAAGTGAACAAAGAAAAGTAAAAGTCGGTCGAGTTGAATTTCGTTTGCTATTACTATACCGCAAGAGAGTATAAAAATATGCAATTTCTTTTTTGATTCGAAGTGAAAATGCCAATTAATACATACGATTAAAAAGAAAAAGTTGCTCGACATAAAAATTTCAGAACTGCAATAAGATTAATCTCTAAATAATTGCAGAGAAAATGGTAATTAAAATAAAGCACATTTTCCTTCAGAGGAAAATAAAAAAAAAAAAAAAGTTAGATATGAAATATAAGAACTCCTGATGGTTGCAATGTCTTCGAAGAGAAAAATGCTCCAAAAATAAGACATACAAAACCATAAAAATTTACAAGTTTCGTACAGTTTAATCGATGGTGTTTTAATGAAAACAGACTGTTGAGAATAACGAACGTAAGTTAACGAACGATTTTCGCGATTTTTCTTTACGCTGATGAATCCAAGAACCGTGGATCACACCTGGACCTGGTGTTCAACTTTCCCATTTCGTGAATTTTGCGTGACGCTTTTACTTCTAATCTCACGCGAACGTGTCTCATTCAAGTCGAAGCGAATCCGCGGCGAAGCTGTTTAATTGTGCCATTTACATACGCCACGGCACCGCGAATGCAACCGCCGAGTTGAACATGCATCGACCATGCATGTTACGGGACCTGATCGTGAATTTTAAGCGATTTCGTGATATTAATAATAAGTGTGATTGATTCAGAAGCGGCCGGATACCGAAACGCACGGGCGGAATTGAAACAATCATAATCGAGAGATTCGTTTCATCTACATCGATTGGAAATTTTATCCAGTTTTATATTGTGGTATTATCTGGCAATTTGTTAATCTATCGAGTAATAATTTTATCACAAGTATTTCAAAAGTATTTCTTCAGTCTCTCTTGATTTTATACGACTGTATACCCTGGCTCGAAGAAATGACGATGGAAAGATGTTGAAACGAATTGTCGAAGTTTATTTTTCACGATTATAATTTTAGAACACATCGGAAATAATCGAAAAGAAAATTGCAAACGAAACGTTCGTTTGCATTTACGTTGATTCGTAATAAGTTAAGCGAAGAAAGTGAAAGAATTTCAACATGGTATGATAAGTGTGATTAATTTGCAGGCTTATAAGCAAGACTTATAGCCAGGTATACCGAAACATATGGCGAATTACGATTGTCATGATCAAGATTCTTTTTATCTACTTGGGGCACTTGGAAATCAGAAATTAACGTATCGTCAAGTAATCCAGTTTTAAATTATCGATTAATTATTTGACACTTAGTTGTTTTGTTAATTCGTTGAGAGTCGAGTAATAATTTATCATGAAAATATTTGAATTTCTTTTAATTCTATACGATTGCAGGCTCTGGTTAGAAGAAATATATAAGAAATTGACGATGAGATGTGAAAAAAAATTCTCGAAATTCTGATTTTACAGTGCTACAATGTTAAACGACAGTCTCGACAGTATAAGATAATTGAAATGAAAGTATTGCAAATGAAGTATTGCATTTACGCAATACGTTGATTCTTAACGAGTTAAACGAAAAAAGTCAGTGAAAGAAGCGTTTTATTTTTAATGCGATGAATAAGTATCATTCATTTGGAAGTAGCTTTCGTAGCCAGATACCGAAATGTGTGGCGAATTGAAGGTTCCTTTTTATCTATGGCTCTTGAAATCGAAAATTACGATAATTCATTTGACGTATATCTGACTATCAGATAATTATCTGGTAATTAACTACTATTCTTTGTTGAGCGAAAAAAATCAAAGAGACGAGCGTTGTATTTTTAATGTAGAAAATATGTTTGAACGTACATACGTATATACGATATATAGTCAATCACTGCTAGTTTCTTATCTTGATATGTTATAAGTTTCCATTTATTGACACCATTATCAAATAATATGTGTCATCGTATCTGTGCATTTTATGTAACATTTACCCCCTTATTGCCAGTTGAACGAGATTATGGCGATAACAATATTAAAGCTGTATTACTTGTAAAATTGTAAGCCTTGATTTGAGTTCAAGGATATTTTTCCAATTCAGTTAGAAAAATTTTTAGTAATTCTCAAAAAATCTTGAATTAAATCTCACATGAAATTCCAAATTAAAACGTTTTTATAAAAATTTATGTGATATTACAGGTATTTCCTATATTAAAAAATCTTGGAATTTTTAAAAAGTTCTGATCTATTAAAAAGTTCCAAGCTGATATTTTTGTTACTATTTAAAAAAAATGTTTTTCAGTCATTTTATGTTAGATCGAAATATCGTCAAATTCGCAGGATGCAGGATTTGTAAAAAAAAAAAAAAAAGAAATTCAAATGCAGTAAGATTCTAAACTAAACTTCAGTACTTCAAAGATCTACTACCCTAAAAATTCTTTGAGTTTCGTGTCAAAGAATTTTCATTGATCGCAAATCCTAAATTTGAGAAAATCCTGAATCGATACTGTTGCAAATTTTTCAACCAAAATTTCAACTTATCATTCATATAAAAACTCCACGAATGTTTCAAGATCAAGATCCAAAGATTCTCAAATTCTCGAAAATACTTCAAGCCTGTCACGAATGATTTCCATAGAAATTCCTCAGTACGACAAAGAATTTTCATCAATCGAGATCTAGAGATCCTGAAAAAAAGAATCCCTCAAAATATCGTCATCTTCCGAATTGAAATTTCTACGAAAATTCATCGCCGTACTTTCGATGCACGATGCTTTCAAATCGAAATCCAAGCTGACCTAACTTTTTTTCGCGAATCATTCCGGCGTAGGAGGAGAAAGAAGAGAAGAAAGAGAAGACTCACTCAGTGACAATAAAAAACCCAGCGTGAAGATCAAGAGAGCCATGACGTGTGCTACTGTCACTTTTCACTGTGCGATTGGATAGTTCTCTCCAGAATCGTAGCGAGTTCCGCCAGTTCACCGACGATATGTTAACTTAGAAATACGAATACTCTGTTACGGTCGGTGGACGACTGAGCGACTGCCGCCTTGTCGGCTATGTTAAATAAGAGACCACCACTTTTATTTCGCGGTCTCTATCGACTCTGCACAAATTTAATATCAGTGAGACGAGGAGGCGCAGATGATGACCAGGTGAACGCGATATCAAGAAAAGGATAGGCAAGAAGGGGATAGAAAGTCCGATGGTGATTCCCGATGACTCATTGGCCCTCAACCTGATATCTGGAAGCTGCCAGTAGCTAGAAAATTATGACGATGCGGACGTAACACGTTTCTGAAACCTTGTCCCATTGTGTGCCCTGGTTCAATGACTTCATTCTTTATTCCGCGTGGTTCCACTTCTCTTTTGTTGCAAATTAGGGACTACAAACTTCTGTCACTGACTGAAGGTGATCTGATTTATAACAGTCTGTATCCCGTCAATCTGGGATTTAGTCATTGTACGTACATGCACATGGTTTGTACAGTTTTTATAGTACCTATTTGCAATGCCGTGTACTTGGTTTCATTTACCTATTGGAATTCATGTACTTATGTGATTAAATGTCATTTCGTAACAAGGAGAAAAAATATTTCATTTCAGAGAAAAGTATATCTGCTCACTGCGTGTAAGGTCAATATATTCTGGTTGAAGATTAATCATAGTGAAACACGTCCTCTTTCATAACTCATTTTTTTTTTTTTTTCGTAACCCATTTTTTTTATGATTCACACACAACCAATTATGATATTTCGTGCATTGTTCGCGATAGCTTATTTATTCATACTTCAAAATTTCTCGCGTACGAATAAATTTTAAATAATACCGTAAATTCGAATTTCTCTTTAACTTCATTTTAATTTCTATCTATTCAAAACGAAGTTTGTACAACAAAAAGATAACGTGATATAATAATGTGTTATCTGCAAATTATCTTATTTATAATTATCTTTTGGTTTACTTCTGGAAAACATACATTTAAAAGTATGAAACATCAAATATTACGAACAGAACGAAAAGAACGGTCTTTTGAAGACGTTCGTGATATACGTGAGCCATGGCTTGCGGTACTTTACGTCCGTAAGTCCCATTACTGCATTTTGAGCGTGTCAGCTTCCGTTTGGTGAGACTGTTTCCGCTTGCCGTTTTTTCTCAGCGGCGATGCTCATCGAAATTCTTCTGAAATCAATTATTTTCAGTAACCTTGTTTATTAGATTCAATTATTGCAAAAGTTTCATACGAAATTATTACAAAAGTTTTACACACTCTATTCAATTGCCACGTGTTAAAATATTAATAAAAATATATATTCATATTTGTATACAGTTTTTCTATTTAACATGAATTATATTCACGTTTATTGAATAGAATGGACACAGTCGAAGAAAAGAAAAAAAAAAAAAAAGAAAGTTAAAGAAAACATCAATTACATGCTCTTAGACTTAATTCATTATTAACCGCAAAGATACGGTATAGTTAGCAGAATGCTTAGGTAGTTGCAGCTATTGTGTATCTATGGAAGTATCAAGCTATGAACGTTGTTTATGTGTTGAATCCTACTTGTTAGCAGTTTGGAATATAACTGCTTCAACGAGCCTTCGAAATATTTGATGAAGGTCGCTACGTTTGATATGTTTCGGAATAAAAGTTTCAAGAAAAAAGACGCCACTAGATTCTTAGACTCGATTTCACAGATATTATGCAACGCGTATGTATAGAAATCGCTATGTTTCAAGTAATATTTCGGCTACGTTGACGAAAAGAAGACAAGGGCAAAGGAGAATTCATTCGCGTGAGGTCAACGAGATAATCATTTTAGAACGACAAGTATGGTTATGATGCGATTTAGAGTTTTCAAGATTCTGAGAATTTTCCATTTTAGTGGGCGAACCACTATCTCGGGCAATATTTAAACATTTCGTAAAATGATAACAGTATTTAAGTAGTTCACAAATACCAAGAGACACTTCTACCATACGTGGAAAGCTAAGTATGATTATTTAAATATCGAGTAGTTTTTGTTTCTTTTTTAATTTAATTAATTAACTTACTTATTCAAAGCAAGGCATAAAATAACGTTTATTTTATTTGCTATTTGCTCTGTTATTTTATCTCAGATGATGTTAATTAAGTAATAATTAAGTAATAATGTATTCCAAAAATAAGTCTCAGCAAAATTACACTGAATAAAATGACAATTAAAGATTAAATATGGAAAGCCATATTATAGCAGACTGAGAAAGTGTATTTGCTGCTAAATCAAATATATACTTACATATGCAGTTATATATTAATTCAATTAATATATAACTACATATTTGTATAATTCATTTCATATCTTGTGTTATCACATTATATCATAATATTTCAAGATCTATTGATATATTGAAATATCTTACGATGATTCGGTTGGTTTACAAAAAAGTTAACCTCAATTATTCATTTGCTCCTTACATATTTTTAACATGTACGTGTATATCTTATGCCATAAGAAGAACAATAGAATCCTGCGTTTTAATATTTTTTAATATTTTATATATAGCTATATCGTAAAATATTTCACGAAATAATACGTGAAAATTCTTTCTCTAAAATAGGAATAATAAAGGAATAGAGTAACGAAGAATTGTAAAATATTCCAACGATAGAAATTTTTATCAATTCCATACGATTTTCTAACATATTTATGTGAATAAACGCGAATTCACTGCCAAAAGCTATTAACAAAAACCTTTACCTTTCGTATTACTTTTTCTTCATTGTTACTAACACTTCGATACTTTCACATGATGTTCTATGTCACATACTGTAGACTGTATCATTTCATATATTTCTGTAAAATGAGGCAACTGTTACAATTTGTTGTGTTGAGCTCAGGTTAACAACACTTTAACAATAATAATCAGAAGTATTTTAACAATGACGCTTTAACAGTAGTATTTTAACAACAATACTTTAACAATACGTACTTGTTACATGTACTTCAATTCAATTCCCAAAGCTGTTGCTACTTTCAAGTTTGAATCGCGCGCTCTTTCCTTCGACCAGCGCGATCTATAGATGTCGCCGGCAGCGGTACGATGGCGAAAATTCTCACGAGTTTCTCTTCAACGTACCGCGCTTCACAGACTATAACGTAGCCACTGAGACATTGTCAGAACGGTGCACATAGCGAACGAAATTGCTAGTCGACCAATCGAGAACCGTTCGTCAGTCAGTGGGCACGTTTTCATAGAGTGTAATGCCAGCAGTGAACAAAACAACAATATACTACGGGACCGTACGTACGTACTTTTGAACGCCGTGGTCGTCGCGATAGTCGTTCATCGTCGATGTCGGCGTTGATTGTGCGCCGAACTGAATTGTAGGTAGCAACGAGAGCAAGCTGATTCGCGCCGACAGAGCCAAACCGTACATAACATAAGAAAGAAACGAGAGAAAGTAAAGAATAAAAAAAAAAAGATAATCTCGTAATGGAACCTTGTCTATTGCGGGCGATACAGCTTCGCAGATACTGACATCGTTATTCCTTATTCTGGTATTTATAGACCCGGAGCCGATGCACCCGATACAGTGATACTTCGATGGTGAAGGAGAGAAACAGGTCTTGGGACAAGCAACGAAAAAGAAGCATTTCTTCTTTGCTGTACGCGCGGGCTTTTTTTCCGGGTACGGATTTCGTGATTTACGCGTGTGAGTGCGCCATAGTTACACGAACGCGAGACGGAAAGAGAGAGAGAGAGAGAGACGTATAGAGGATCAGACACGAACAAGAGCGACAGGAGTGCTCGAGACGAAACGAGAGAGCTTCGATAGTGAAACGAAGTGAGAACGAGAACGTTAAAGCGGTGGTCGTGAGGAGAAGGAAGGGATCTCCGTCAAAATGTCGTTGAAAACACCAACGCGGATACAGTGATTGCTTTTCGTCGTTTAACACAGGGGGTATGTGATCTTCCTCCGCTTCGTTCCGTCCTTTCTTTTCTTTCTTTCTTTCTTTCTTTCTTTCTTTCTTTCTTTCTTTCTTTCTTTTTTTCTTGTATTTTCACGATGATCCTTCTCTCGTTAGTTTTACCTCTCGAGATGCACAACAGTTTCCACGACTATCTTACCAAAAGGCAGAAAAGTCATAGGTGCATCGATTGCGCACGGTCACTCGGTTTCCCTCTGTTTGTTTCCATCGGGCTTTGTGTAACTCTGTCGTATACTGTGTGCATAACACGCAACGGCCATCTCGTTACAGTAGTGGGCAAAGATATCTGTTTATCCCCGTCCACTCCGTATCCCTTGTATTTTTTTTCACTTCTTGGTTACCGTACACGCATAATTCGAGCAAGACGTTCGACAAGTTCTTACTTACTCGCAGTTCCGATGCACCAGGTATTCGTCCGTTGTTGAACTGCTGATCGCTAATCACGTACGTAGTTCAGGCATTTTCTTCCCAATTCAGTCAATTTGACTCGGCCTCGGTGGAGCTTTCAGTCCAGTGTCGGAAATTTCAGCTTCCGTTTTGCTTCGGCTATTTTCCCGGATTTCTTTCGCTTGCTACGCTCGGCGAACATTCGTTGTTTTTTCGCTGTTTTAGAACCGATGAGAATAATCGAGGCACGCTCGAATCTTCAACATCCTAGGTTACATTGCTAATGTATATTTTGTTTTTTTCTAATTCGTTATTCCGTTAATATCCCGTCGTATCGTGATCTTACGTACGTGTTTGTTTTTTAACGCGGACCTTTCTTGGTAATTCATTTTTCAGTATGTTTTTTTCTTTTTTTTTTTCTTTTTTTTCTTTTTTTTTTCCTGCGAAAGCACAAAGCTGCACCAGCGGGAAATTTTTGTTATATTTAGCATTATTGAAAATAACGTTCTTTCTCATTTCTGGTTGACTTGATATCATTCGAATCGATAATTTTTAGCAAGCTTGAGAAATTGTACAAATAACTTGCAATAATGTGTAAAGATAAATGAATATCGGAATAAAAGTTCTGATTTTTTTTATTCAAATAATGCAATTGTGCGCAGTGTAATTTGAAAACATTTAAAGAGTTTATGAATATTTGTATAATTGGTATAGTTGCCATTCGTTTCAAAGTCAAATTGTGATTTCTCAGATGCAAATTTAATTTTATCAATGTTTTCCTATATCGTGAATGAATTATTTTTTAATATCATCGAGTGTAAATGGATATTTTTCTGTATTTCTTTTTTATAACTTCTATCTTGACAATTATTTTTATATGAAAATAATTTTTTTCGTTTTCAATGAATTATTTTTTTATGTACAATGAATTTTGATTTCAGATTTTGATAGAGTTGATCATCTAAAAGTAACAAAATTATGGTGTCAACTCGTCAATCAAGTAGTATGGGTGGAAGTAATGGAGGTGGGCCTGCTGCTGAAATTACAGATGTGAATTCATCAAGAAGATCTGTAACAATGACCAGCTCGTGCAGCGGTGCATCTGTTTCTGAGCCACCTCCTGACAGCAATTTGAATCTTCTTGATTTACCAGTTGAAATTCTTGAAAAGATTTTCAGCTATTTGGATTATAATACAGTGGCTCACTTACGTCCAGTAAGTCATTATTTACTTGGTGTTTGTAAAAAAAAAAAGGATATATTTATGTTGCATTCATTTTTTTTTTTTTTTAGGTTTGTCATCAGATGGATCGTGTTTGTGGATCAATTTTGAATTCTACATTTCAAAAGCTTCAAGCACAAATGTTGAGCCGTTTTCAGGCAATTAAAGCACAGATGCCAAGGCGTGAATCCGCACGTCGTAATCATCCATTAGCTTGTGAATCAGACATCATTGAAACTCTTCATATGCGTCTTACCTTGCTCCAAATGAGTTTTGGCAAGCACATTGAGCGTAAACATTGTTGTTTTTTCCCTGGAGAGGTAAATGAAGTTTTTCTTGCGTGTTAACAAGGTTAGAAGTATGCAACATACGTATCTGTATGAATACCAATTTCTAATTATTTCAGATTTTAGATGAAGTTTATCGTATTTTGCATTATATAAAAGTTACTCCAAAATTAGCCAGACCATACAAAGTTACAGATGAATTATTTGATTTAAGTACTATGGCTATGGAGTACTTTAAAGAACATATTGAACCAACATTACCAGAAATTCCTTATTTTGGAGCTGATTTCCTGGATCTTGCTGGGACATTCTCCTGTGAGTAAAAAATTCAATCTTCGAAATTGAATATATTTGTCTATTTATATGTACGAAATTAATATATTTTTTGGTATAGTAATTTAATTGTTCAGTTTTGCATATGATTTATTTAAACGTTACAGCTTCTAGTAATGTGAACAAGCCATTCATGTGCCTGGACTCTACACCCTTAACTGTTGGAACCGGTAAATCAGGAAACAATAGCGGAGAAGAAGGGTCCCCTCCACATTCTTCAGATGACCCTGGTCTATTAGAATCCAATGTTTCACCTCCACAATCGAATATGGTGTTACGGAAAAGGATCCGTAAAATTAAGCAAGGCATGAAGCGATATAATAGTCAGTTAACATTAATGCGTAGAGATTTGAGGAGCTGCAAAGCAAAAATAGCGGAACAACAAAAACAGATCGTTGAATATGCTACGCGTCTTGATGAAAACGATAAGAAGAACGAAGAGACCTCTCGTAAATTCAGCACACTCCTACAGGTATTTACTAAGGTACTCTTAGTACTGTATGACAGAAAAACATACGTGCCAATTTGGCTAGAAATATTAATTGAACATATCTAAAGTTCAAAATCAAATTTCTAGTAATTTATACTTTCTTATAATTTGTAAAATTGCGATTGTTATTATGCAGGAATTGAACAAGTGTAAAACGGAACTTCAGTATTGGCGATCAAAATCTCCGGCGATACCGGTGTGTGTAGTCTGCGGGCAATCTGTGCTAGTACCAACGGAAGATCTACAAGCTTTAACGAATCAAGGTGTATTACCGGAAACACTTGACGAAGGATTAGATTTCATTCCCATAGCAGATCCGCAGAGTCTTACCGAAGTAGTACCGCAACCAACAGTTACACAACAGCCATCATCACCACCGTCACCACAGCTACCACCACCATCGTCACCACAGCTGCCACCACCACCACCATTACCAACAGTGGAAATGGCACCATTAAAGGCTCCTGTGCCTTCATTACTTCAAAAACGGAAATCCACCACAGAGGAAGCACCGAGTGACTCCGCAAAGAAACCTCGTCGTACTGCCAAGTCACGTCAGGTTAAACGCTCGAAGATATAAATTGATTCTGATCATGGTACAAAAATATCTGTGTAAACATCTTTACACATCTTGGGTTCTTGAAAGAGGTTTTTCTATATGAAGTAACATGTTTCTTTACGCCAACGAGCGAATGATCTTACAAGAAGAGGTCCCGAGGCATAATGCTAATTTTTTGATAAGTTTTTCCACAATGATACAGTTCGAAATATTGAAGTTAACGGTATCTGATTTTGGGGATTACAAATGATTAATATTTCTAGCTTTATTATTATTGTACGAAAGCTCGTCAAAAAGTCAGCGTTACACTTCGTGCCTCCTCTTGTTAGAAAAGTACAAAATTCTTTCTTGAACGTCCTATATTTCGCGCAACGAACCTCGTTTCAAAAAATTCTAGCCACGTTGGTTACCGCGCGAAGGGAATTGACGCGATTAATTTTCCTATTTTATTATGGACGGATTTGTCACACACCGTGACGTCTACAAATATTCTAAATGATAGTTGATCATTCGTGTCGTTCGTAAAGCAACAAACGAGCTACTTTTTTCGAACCCTTTTAATTATTATTATTTTCGTGATGGTATATACAAGGAGAATGGAAAGGTCGAATTTTATATGAAATGTTTATTTTACATCAACATCACGCTTATAGAGCAGATGACAACATGTCATACGACAACAAGCAAGAATTCACCTTCTGTATTCCTTGTTCACAAATGTTGCACTGATTTATCATTTACTCGCTAAATCTAATCTGTTTCTAATCTATTTTTTTTTTTTGCCGTGATATTTTGCCTTAAACATTTTATCTTAATTTAATTTAATACCTACTGGACAATACACAAGAACAAATACAGAAGTGAAAAATTTCATAGTTAAACGAAGGAAAAAATATTCGAGTCGCGAAAAATCTTTTTTTGTTTATATAATTTATTGTTCGTTGCAGTTCTGAATTAAACAAAAATTATTGAATTTGATGAATTTTGTTTCAAGTAGGTATTCTTGTCTTTGTAAAATGTTTTATATAAAATTTCGAGTGGACATTAGAAATGATTGTAGTAAATTTTATTTTGCAATATCAATAAATAAGTACCTGAGAGGACTTAGTGAGATTAGTTCGCGCAGGTACTCCAAGTTCATCAATATTCATATCAATTTCCTAATTTATCTAAGTCTGCTCAATTAAACAAAAGAAAGAATAGAAATGAAAAATAATTTTTCTATAAAACAATTTATGTACCATTCATGTTATGTTATTAGTTTAGCAAAATGAATAGTGAAAGTCAAAGGCTACGAAAACTGAATTGCTTTTGCGTAGTGACATGTGATATATCGATTTGTTTTTCTTTTCTCGATTATTAAAGCACGAATGTGTAATTAAAATAATTAATTTAATAGAGCAGCTCACCTAGATGAAATCAAAACATTTGTAATAGTATGAACGTTTGTGAGCCTTAAAAAAATGCGGAGTTAGGGAGAAAATGAAAATATACTGAAATACCTTGATAGGTATGTTATTTTGTTTTTAACGCGCCATCTTTTAAACGTGTGATTTTCTTCACAAGATGGTGTATATTGCAATATTAATAGTTCTAGGAAATAATTTATAGGATCAATTATTTATAGGAAAATTATTATTAGATTAATTTTATAACATTTTCGGAATATAATTTATCGATTATATCAATTTCAAAAAAATAATCATAAATTCTATGCTACATTTTTACGAAGAAAAAAAAAATAAAAAATATATCAGAAAAAGGTGTGAATCATTATTTAGTAATATTAATGAAAAATTCGCGTTTAAGCAGTTCTTTTTAAAAGTCGTACGGATTACCCTGCGCGACGTTCGATAATCGGTCTGCGTAGATTCAATTAATTAATTAATATTATTTGCACCAATCCTAATTAATCTCAAAGGAGTGTAGTTTGAAATATTGTGAATTAATTATCATTCATGATTCTAGTAATAAATATAAAGAATACTGATAATAAGTAAATGATACTTTATTATAAATATATAAATATATATATATATATATATATATATATATATATATATATATATAAAAGTGCGGTACTTGCCAGAATATGCATACCACACAGAACAGTTTAGTTTAATGAAACAATAAGATATAATAATTAATTAATGATGAAATAATTATCGAAATATATATAATTTTTTATTGATGTCAAAAGTTAATTAGGAGAAAAAAAAATGGAAAAAATAAACTTAGCAAACGGACGGAATAACGAGTACGTCACGAACACGCATGTATGTATGAAATGAGCGAGAGATATATAAGCGCGCGTGAAATATATATAATATATATATATATATATTTCGTATATATATATATATATATATTAAAAATACTAAATTCAAACTTAATGAGAATTTACGATGTGATGCTTTATCGATTTAACTGCGAGAAAGTGACCTTTATTCAAATAAAATACATGTAGGGCGTTTCTGGCTACGGAAGAGTTGATTAAAAAAAAAAAATCCAAGAAATAAAAACGGAAATATGTGTGAATTTTACTTAATGTTATGTTAAATAGCATGCGGGGGCGGGCATAACTGAGATGCCGTGTCGGAAATTTCGAAATGCTTGTAATTGTATGCTTATTATCGCGAATAGTAAGATATGTTCTGACAGATTAAATATTAAGAAAAACGAAAGAAGAATAAGAAGAAGAAGAAGAAGAAGAAGAAGAAGAAGAAGAAAATAAAAAGAAGAAAAACGAACGAATGAAAATAGGAGGGAAACCTGTGTAACGAGACACGCATTCTACTAAATATAATCTAGGCCCCTGTGAATGTAACAGCATCCCATATACAGTCTTCAGAAGAATTGTATTTATGAATCAATAACTAAATGTACTCCCACTGAAATATTTACACTTCCGACGAGATACACATTGCCAGTTTATTGGTCTTAAAATAGTTTACAGTCATCGGCTTTCCGACATTATCCGTCCCCGAACGATACAAATGTAGCGTTGTGTACTACATATATGGATTCTACTAAGGATATACAACAGAATATTACAATGAATACACAATTAGAAGTAGAATAATTTCCTAATTAGTACTAATGCATTGTTAACAATGCGAGCACACAGAAATGATAATTTTCGATTTTCATTCGTCATGGCTAGAAAAGAATCACGGTTCGTTTACAGTATCAGCGTGCTAGCAGGTTGAATGGTCTCCGGATCAGACGTGCAATTTACGAGGGGGAATTACCACATACGTGTACGTTGAAAATTTACACATACGAGGAGAAAAGTGCGTAGAAATACAATTGCCAGCGTTACGGCCCGAAACGTCGTACCGCCGAAAAAGAAATATGATTTATCCTAATTGGTTTTACATGTATTAAAGCGATTGTAAATATATATATTAGATACACCTTATAATAAACGTAATTTAACATAAAAAAAAAAACTTCTCGAATGCTTTTTTGCTACATTTCAATTACGTATGTCAAAGAGAGAATACTGAAATTTGTTCGAGTTGTTTCGCTTGGTCCGATGCAACCTTGACTTTCACTTTCGTCTGCTAGGCGAGCACGTGGTCTCGTTTGACAGTTTGTGTTCTTTCTGTTTCGATAGGTGGCGACCCTGTTTCTTCTAATTGTCGGCCATTCTCTCAACAGTTGTATTTCCGTCGAAGATGGCAGTGTTGTGATGACACAGAGACGCGTGTCGATGCGAGATAAATTTTTCGGAAATGTTTATCACCAGTACCAAGACCGTGTTTCTGATTTAGATAGGACGTATCTTCACATTAGTTTGTGTTCGTTAATATGACAATTCGTCGATGAAATCTTCATGGATATACGTGATCCGTCGCGATACAGTTGTTGTACATCTTACTTGTTGCAATCGTGCTGTAACCTTCCCACGTGCACTTTTCAGTTCTGCTCGAGTTCTTCCCTTTCGACGAATAAATCATTGACACAATGGGAGATACATTGCACAAAGATAGATACGAGATATGTAAGTGAAATCACATTTTATATCTTTCGTTTTATCAGTTTCTGTTTTTCCACATTGTTGCTCTCACTCGGTATTATGCGTTCTACGTTTGATGGTTTTAACGTAGTATTTTTTTCATCCGTAATGATTTTTATTTTACTTCAAAACGAAAGTAATTCGTTTTACGTTGATTATTTGTACTGGACATAGAGTATCGAAGCGCAATGCTGCAAATTATATTTGATATATTTTGTGGAAATAGCAAATTTAGCAATGCGCAGTGGAGGTAATATAGGAGGTGATAGTGATATGAAACTGGAACCATCTAGTCCCACAGAGAAGTATACTTTTTCTCGTTGTAGTAGTACTGGGTCAGTGAATACACCATCTTCGTCTGCTCATAATACAGGTTTGAAACAGCGATCGAAATAAGTGCAGTGAATATTTTTAGAAATATACAAGTGACGTTTATTAATGAATCTCATTAATTGTAGAAGATGAAGATAGCGATAACAAAAATTCAACTATAAGTTACAAAGAACGCAGGAGAGAAGCTCACACACAGGCTGAACAAAAAAGAAGAGACGCTATCAAAAAAGGATATGATTCTCTCCAAGATTTGGTTCCCACTTGCCAACATACTGATTCCTCTGGTTATAAACTTTCCAAGGCTACTGTACTTCAAAAATCCATCGATTATATACAATTCTTGTTACAACAGAAGAAAAAACAAGAGGAAGAACGTAATGCGTTAAGAAAAGAAGTTGTAGCATTGCGGATTATGCAAGCTAATTACGAGCAGATTGTGAAGGCTCACCAGACCCAACCAGGGCATGCAGAAATGCGCGTATCTGATGAAACGAAATTTCAAGTAGTAAGATTAATTATAGTATAAAATTAAAATTAATAAGAATAATTGTAATTAAAAGTAGTAAGAATAATTGTGGTATAAAATTAAAATTTTTAACTGTCTCATTTCGAAGATATTTCACAATTAATTAATTTATTATTAGTTCCAGGCAATTATGGATCGTTTGTTCCAAACATTCAATAACATTTCAGTAGCAAATTTTGCAGAATTATCTGCATGTGTGTTCAGTTGGTTAGAGGAGCACTGTAAACCTCAAGTGAGTAAATTACTTTTCAAATTATTATAAATAGTTTTTTAAATAAGGTAAACGTATACCGTTTGATAAATAATGCACTTCAAATATTTCAGACTTTACGTGAAGTAGTACTCTCTGTTCTTCAGCAGCTTAATAGCCAAATCAGCTAGTCATATATATATTGTTAGATTATTTGTGATTGCACAATATTATAAAATCTATTTGCGGGTACTTAGATCAATTATTGTATAGAGTTACCACAAAGGATGGGAGTTTTAACATAATGCGGGTAGCATAATGATTATACAAGAAATATAAATAGAAATTTATTTTATATACTAATATTATAAGTGTAACATGGTATGTCGTTTGATCAAACAGTGATCAAACAATGTCAAATATTTTTAACAAAGATTTTTTTTATGAAGTTTGCAACATATATGTCTAATACAGAATGTATATGATTGTATTTGAATATGTACATATGTAATACGTTGTCCTGCAACATCATAGCACAGTTGAAATAAAAATCAAATTTTGTGTATTTATACGTTGTATTTACAACTATTAACAATGACGAACATATAATGTTTCTTATTTTATGTGTAGTTTTGTAATTAGTTTTCTCTTAGGAGTACCGATTTATCCAAGAATTTCATTTTCGATATTAATTTTATATTCTGTATAGTTTTTTTTTATTAAACTTTCTCAGATTCGGTAGGCATACTTTCTCCTTGTGTAATGTCGTTCAAAAGTATGGCATCTAATCTTGGTCTGTTAGGATCGTTGTGTTCATGCTGAGGACTCTGAGGACGTCTTCTTTTTGATCTGTCCTCTGGTCTACAACAGAGATCTCTGAAGATACAGGCATAGCAAGCTAGCAATGCGATCATCATCATTATACCACCAATTGCAAGAATCACCACTAAAAATATCGATATTTCGTCCCCCATGTTATATATTGTTGATCGTTTTGTTAGTTAACGTTTATAGCATCTGTAACAGAAATTCATTGAAATCAAATATTTATTATAAAAATTACCGATTATTTTTTTAGCTATTCCTTAATTTTACATTTTAATAGTTTTATAAAGATTTGTTGCAACGTAATCTCCAACATATGTGCTATAACTTGATTACTATAGATTTTCTACTCTTATGAATAAATGGAGAGAGATATGGAGAGATCTCAAGAATTTACATAATTTTTAGTGAAGCTGAAATCATAGAAAGTTTGAATACATTACAAATTTTCTTTAGATAGTACGTGCAGAATATTCATTATTCGTTCTATTCCTCCATCGTCCTACTTGGCATTCAGTTCTTTGATATTAAAAAATAGTATCAAAATTATCATCATCTATCAAATTATAATTGCTTATCATATTCTTTATTTTCCAAATTTTAACGAACATCTATATACAGTGGAGGAACATCTATATACAAAGAAAAGTTAGAGACACTAAGAGTATTAATATGATCTCTTACGTTTATTTATTGTCAAATAGAATTTTGAAATAAATAATGATACTGTTTTCTTATCTTTCATCTCTTAAACTTTATTCCCTCTGTATATTCTGACACGAATAAATATTCTCGTGCAAAAGGCTGCCCTTTTCTTGAAACGAAAGGTTCTTGAATACGAAAGAACAGTATCAGTTCATACTTTCTATAATCCAATTTATTCTTCGGTAGTCACGTACATACGTGCGAAAAATCATTGAGCGAATTGCTCCTGGAGTGTTCCGCGCCGAGTGCAATTTAGAAAATGAAATCTTGCAGGCTGCGTGTCTCTTTTATGAAACAATATCTTGTCTTTTAGTGGCGATATGATTGAGGAAAAATGGTCGCTATATGTTCCTTAAAAAAGCTTCCATTACAATTCTTCATTTTTATCCTCTTAGAGGCAACAATTTAATAGCGAAATTTTTTCTTCAATCGAATAACATTCTTCAGATTACATTTACGCTTGTCATGTGTGATATTAAGAAATAATGTATATCATTATCTTCAATAATCATTTGAACCAAGTGAAATAAATTAAAATAAATATAATGTTCCAAGACCAATGTCTGGATATTTTCAGCATCCTTCAAACAAAATACTATTTTAAAAACTTATTGCAACAACAAAAATTTTTTATTTTCAATATTACAAGTATAGATTATTTATTATTTATTTAAAATAATATTTTATCCAGCTCTGACCGCATCAGTGTTTTATGGTCAACAAATATAAAGAACCATTGCAATTTCTGGATCTTCTAGATAGAAATATGTGTTTAATTTTTGCTCCTCTAAATGTAGAAAACTTAACGAGCATGCAGTACTTTAGGGATATAATTTTAACTTGAGTATCGTATCATTTATTTTTGTCTTTTTTGTGAGAAAAAAAATAATGAATTGCACGAAAAAAACCTACTTGCTACAAGAAAATTTTTAATTATTTAATTTATTATTTTAAATTAAATAATCTTAAAATAATCTTAAGTCTTAATCTATTTCTTCCTTCGCTTATTTTTTTTTATCTTGGATAGATACGTAGATTATTCTTTAACTTTGTTTTAACAAATGATATAACTTTCTGAGAGGAGTATAAGTACATTCATTCTTTAGGAAATAAATTTGATATTACGTCAGTCACTAGCCTTTCTCATATGTGTTACTTTAAAGTTTGAGCATTCAACCGAGTTTCCCATCGTTCCGAATTTTCTGTCTTTTTAGCCACTTTACTTCCATGTTCTATATTTCTTGATTTAATATCGTGGAGAATTGTATTGTTAAAATTTCGTACATTTAACACAATCTCGAAATAAGCATGGAAAAATATTAATATATCCATTATAAAATGTTACCAATCAAATTGAACTATTTGATAGAAACAATATTTCTAATAATAATTCATTGCTAATAATTGGTTTTGAAAGATGATTAAAGAGTTACAAATTAGAGTTATAAATTATATAGTTAGGTAACTCTTTAACAACTTAATAATTAGTATGATTTTTACATATCTGTAATAAAAACTTATAAATGATAAAATATCATAATTATAAATATTATTTATATATATATAATATATATATTTATAATTTATTTGTTTTGTAATCACCAATATTTTGATCATTAAATGTTATTCTGTAAAATAGAATATAATTTTGTTAATATTTGGAATTGAAATTAATTTCCCAGAAACAGTAATTTTCCTCATTCACGCCGACTCGCTATTTTGCCATTTCTGCTATTTCGACTATGTTTATGCGAGGAATTATTCCATTGTTGTGTATCCGTCGAATAATCAATGTAACTAGAATATGCTGTCTTTGTCCAACGATTGCACAGATTCCGAAGTTGTTTAACATACAACTTCCATTGTCGATAATTAATTACCATGATTTTTTAATGGCGACTGTTTTGCTTTCTCAGTGTAATATACAGAAAATCCTAGTTTTCATACCTGAAAAACTTATCTGTAAGTAATTCTACATATAGGAACAAGTCGAAAATGAGAAACAACATTTTCTTCGTTCAAAAGAATTGAATTCAAATGTTTGCACTGATCAAGCACCTATCAAGCACATAGAATTTGGGAAGTCGACGAACAGCCAAAGTTTCCAAAAGTCTCTATTGTTTTCGTGTTAATCAGTAGAACTAGAATATAGGACACTGGCACACTCACGCTAAATTAACTAAACACGAGTAACCAGTCTGTTATCAGCGTAAAAGAATTACCAATTATCATCAAACATTTAATTAACCGAAAAATTACGACTTGTGACGCATTGATTATTCTGTGCGGGAATTTCCCGATGAATTGAAACCACTTTTGGATCAATCTGATTTGCTTGTAACAAGATCGACGTTAGTGGCGCGATCAACTTCAACGTTAAACATCGCTTCAATTAATTAGAGGGGATTACATTCGTAGTTTGCATTGCTCCGCATTCAGATTGCAGATAGGAAATTTAGCTGGTGGAATTACTGTCATTCCATTAGTGGGACGCAGTTCACAAAGGATTTTTCACAAAGGAATCACGAAATCGTTCGTTTGTGAAACTCCAGGCCAGATTAGATTCAGAGGTGTTCTTTTGCACGTTAAAAAAAAAGAAAAAGAATTAATACATATATTTTTTGAAGAGATAAAACTTGTCTGTCATTTGTCATCATTGTCATTCATGTTATTTTTGTTTGACTGCGCGATGAAATCGCTATGTGAAAAAAAAAAGACGAAAAAGGAAAAAAGAGAAACAAAGAAAAGCATAGTTCGATGTTCGACTGAAAAATAAATATAAATGGGACGAGAGCACGACGTGTTTCGCGTTTAATATCTCGCAGATTAAAAAGAGGCAGAACGATACGAAGAGTGTGACATCGCGATGTCATAATACGGAGAATGCATCATGTAATGCAATAACGAGCGCAGATAAAATTTTCCGGCTCTCTGCGAATCTCTCATTTCCCCGTTCGTTTCTGCTCTCTGACTTCGATATTTATCGTGCGTGAAAATGTTTCTGCAATTTAAATGAAAGTTTTCTCTTGTTTCGGTTCTAAATTTTCCTCGATGGACAAAGGAAATTTTCTTTGCACGTGATAAGTCTTTCATGCAGTCTTTGTTTTCGAGAGATACTCTTATACGCTTGCTGGGATATTTTTCAGAAAAATTAAAGAAAATGAGAAATTAAAGCAATTGAAAAAAAAAAATTGAAATCATTGAGAACATAGAAATTTATGTTAAATCGTACTGCTTGGAAGGTTAAATTAATTAAACTCAGTTTGTTTAGCTAGGGTCCCCTTTGATAAATGTTATTGATCTACTTTTTTAGGTTTTTGTTATTTTGTATCATTTTACACGCGTAAAAATAACTGAAATAATTTTATTTTTATTTATTTTATAATTATAAACAAATAAAATAAATACATAAAAATAAATGAAACAAACGAGTAATATAATAAATTGTAACTAGAATAAACTACTGTTTAAATAAATAAAAATAGGATTAAAGTAAAATTTTTGGACAATTTGGAACTCTTTTTTACTAGAAAAGTCATGCTTCAAAAAGTTAAAGTATCTCTCATCGAATTAGAGATTTTAGAGGAATTCGTTTAATGGTTTACGTTGTTCAAAAATTGAATTTTGAGTTGCTATTTTTTCCTTTTTATATACCATGGTTTATTTAGTTTCGGTATTTATTGTATTCTCTGTTTCAACATTTATTTTACTTTATGTCTCTATGTATTTTATTTCTTGTTCTTAGAGGAGTTTAAGAAATTTTTGACAATTGTAAAGTTGTAATAAAATAAATAATTATTTCAGAATTACAATCGTATAATGAATCTATACAATGGAAATATTTTCGCAAATTTTTCAAAAGGGAATCTAATAGAAATTTTTTATATATTACGTAAATATTATATTGTAGATAATTCTTAAATAATTACGAATCGATAATTAATTAAATTTGTTGTAAACCGGGAGAGGGAGGGATATTTTATACTAAACTTTTATAACTAGAATTTCGCGTGCATATATATATATGATTTGATATTTTTAATATTTCATATTTGGAAACCATCCATTACAATTTTTTTCCTTTAATTTGAAATTTAACAAGTAGGAATAAATTAAAATAAAAAAGAGATACATACGTCCCGATGTTCCTATAAATATTCACAAACATAAATATTGTATCAATTCTTGTACGAGGTACAAATCTGAGCATGAATATTTATGGTATGAATATTTTATAAAGATAGACAAACATAAAAAAAAGAATATTAACACGTGTTTGAATTTTACGTAAATGCAAACGTAAAAGTTGTTTGTTACGTTAAAATGTTCTGTTACGACATTCTATCTGAATTATTTCTCTCTTCTCTGAACTCCAGTTAAACTCTCCATTTTCTATGGGCATTTACTTCTGTGTATACGAAGCAACCTACACAAACAAAAGCCGTCGTTTACCATTCTGACCTGCAAACGAGCTTCTAGAATTATTCTAGCTTTCAAGTGCAACAATTGCTCGCTATTTTTAAAAAAATTTCTTACCTCGACGTTCTCTCTTGTTTCGCAGAATAAAGATTAGTCGAAAGTTTATTTTTCTTTTATCGAGTCGCGATTAACGTTACGTATAATTGAGAAAAACGTTGAGTTGACAAAATATTCCGGTGTATATAATAAATCTCGGAGATTTATGCAAAAATATATACACAATAGTCAAAGTAATATATAGAACGGATGAAATTTCGATTTAGGCTTCATTTTTTTCACCTGCTCGTTCAGATCGATTCGACCAGCCAAGAGTTCGTTTAATCTGGCTCGAACTGACTCGGAAAATATCCTTCGAAAAATAAATGAAATCCGTATAACAAACCGACTTCTACTTTAATTACACCTATTTGAAGCTTACTGAAAAAAAAACAGAATTAAATAAAAAAACTTAATAAACTCGAAAACGAGACTAAATTACATTACAAACAACATTCCTCATACATGTAACCTTCATCATTTACGAATATTCGCCGAGGTACACAAATTCTTCCATCCAATGCCCGATTTTCTTCACGAGCGTTCATCCCTTGAATTCTTTCCCCGTGGTTCGTTCGCTCGATTCGTAACGAGTCAACTGAATCGGTAAATTTTTCCACAGGCGTGGACCAACAGTTTCCAGCGTATCAATTGCGAGGCTTATCGTTGATGAGAAGCGTCTTCTTCATTCCCACGGCCTGGCTACGATCATTTGCATGTAAATTTCTCTCACGAGCATATCGCCAAGTAAAAGCTCACGGACGAAAATTGCAATACCCGCGACACAAGGAGATTTCAAGTCAATAATTCATTGAAATAAACCAGATTTAAATGCTGCTAAGATCTCGATACTCCGTAGCTACGATTTTTCTATTTATAGTTCCCACTTTTGGCGGACCGAACGAATGTTGTAAAATAATTTATATCCGGGTTTTAACGATGCTTTGCTCTTCAGTGTTTGTCGACACAATATTTTATTTCTGGCATCGAGAAATAAATATTCATGACGTCGACGTATTCTTGTTTCTTTGACGAAGATGTTTCAATTTGGATTTCCCGGATTTTCGGTGAAGCAAGTAATTGATGAATTCGAATGTATTCTTTTACTGGAAGTTGATAGCGTTTTCTTTTTTCTTTCTTTTTCTTCTCAGCAATAATGGGATTTCTTCAAGTTGAAGAAAATTGGCTTATTAGTTTGATTAAATTTTATAATTGCAGAATTTCTTGAAATTATTTCAGAGAAGAATTGTAATTAACACGCCATCGCAAATACAAAACTATATTTCATTTCGAAAATGTTAGATTCTAATTTTAGAATCCTGTTCTAACGAATCGTATTTGACTCTCTGCTATTATCATAACATAACGATAAATAAAACAAATAATGTAACGAATATAAATGAGATACTTTACTTGTACGTACACAAAGAAGAATAAGAATAAGAGATAAAAAAAAAAACGAAGATAAATCTTGCCTTTTCCAAATCGTCTACTCAGAAGAGATTATCTCAGTTCGTTAAACTTCACATTCTTTCCAGCTCGCCCTTTATTCTTTGTTTTCTAAAAACCAAACAACCAACACGTGACCAATCTCATTTGTCAATAACCAATCGCAAATGATAAAAATGTACTAATAAAAACACTCTCGAAAATCGTCGAATTAAACGCTCGTTATTTGAGTCTCTCTCATCAACTGACCTGCTGTTATCCCAGTAAATTCGATTCACTGTTTATTCATTCGTTCGCGTCGCGTGTGCGTATTTGAAAGCCCGGTCGCATATCATTTTCACTTTTCACCGCCGAGAAAATTCCCATCGGCACGTGGTTCGGCTCGGGCCGCCTCATCTTGTTTCTTGCGTGGCAGTGTGTATCGCGAAGTCTTACTCGAAATTGTCTCGTTGAAATTGAAAGTGGCGTCGAAGTCACTGAAAGTCCCACCGAGTGGTAAATCGAAGAGAATCAGTGGCTGGTAGGTGTTGAGATAGGTTTTATTGCAATTGGAAGCCGGATGAACGACGCTCACGGCACGGAAGTCGCGCAAGGACTGTCGGGCAGAACCGGCGATTCACCTTGCGCATCCTCGCAGCTTCCGCCTCTCTTGTCACCGTGTGCCACCCTTTTCCTCCCTTTCGTCGACGAGACAGTTGCGTGTGACGGCGGGGTTCGAATTGTTTCGAATCATTTCGATCAGTCTGTACACGAGTGTGGGGAAACCCTCGATGATCCGATTAAATTAAAATAGATTCCAAGATTTGATTCGAGAAATTTCAACATTTGTTCTGCATTTATTCGTGCATTTATATTTTACGGTGGATATATTTTTTCCTTTGTTTCCCGTTGGAAATATTGACTCGTGGCATTCGACAAAATCGCTGTCGGCGAGCAATATCGACAAACAGATAGGAAGTGATCTTGTCTAAATATTTGATAAGGATGGCCAGATCCCGTGGCGGGAACACGAGGAAATGCATTTTATCGACCCTTTTCTTGACATTAGATTTACGATACCATAACCGAATCGTATCTCTTGTCAGCTTCCCCTTACGTGTGGAGAACTTGCGGGCTTACGCAATAACGATTCACCCGGGGAAGATTTCACGTCTCCCTGGTTGATAGACTGTTGGATAGACTGCGAAAGTCGACGAATAACTCTCGGAACGTGATTCGTGCATTTCCCGGGATTTTCCGTATGCCTGTTCTCTTGGAAATTCAATAGTTGTTTCAATTAGTTAGTTAGAATTGCAAGGGCGATTAATTAGACGATTTTTTTTCCAATTTTTAGAAATTTTTACCGATTTTACAGACAAGCGAAATAAATCAAGCACTCTAGATTTTAGACTGGCGAATCTATTCATTCCGTGAGAACGAAATTTATGCGTTTACGGAAAAGAATACTTAATTATGTATTATATTTAAATATAAAAAATGATCGTTAAATTGTGATTAAATATATATTTTATTATAACACGTGGAAAAGTTAATTGACAGTTATATAGAGACGTAGATGTAACAACGAAATTGATGTTACATAAATATAAAAGAAGAGAATAGAATTTCCAAAGTATTGATATATTTGAACTTTAAAGAATGTCAGCACTGAAGCTGACGACGAACTAAAATTGAAATACACTTCATTGAGTAAGAAATTTAATATTTGTTAATTATACTAGAATCAATTCGCTATTTTCGTGTTTATAATAGCTTATTCTCTTCTAATCTGCTGCCAAGTGCACGCTAACATTTAATATCGATCGTTTCCGGACAACCTGTTTATTGATTATTTCCAGCAACCATTGTTTCAAGTTAATTTAATAATTAACAATAATTAACAATACACTAATTATGTGAAAAAATAAGTAGAAGGAAAGGAAATAAAAGGAAATAAGTAGAGGAGACGAGGTAAGAAAGAGTAGAATGTTTCGTTATTTGGAAAATCGTGTTTGAAATTGGTGAACATTAAATAGAGACGATGAATTTCACGGCAAACATTTATGCATCTATTTAAATAAACACAAATTAATTTGCAGTACTAAAGTTTAAATGCATATTAATTTGTCTACCTCACGAATTAATTTGATATTCAAATGAAATGAACGTCAAGCGCGATATTATTCATTATTACAATGAATGCAAGATACAATATTGACAGAAATATAGAAACCAAAATGCAGGATTAATTCGAACTTGTAAGATAATTCAATGTATAGAATGAAAAAAAAATCAAGCTAAGATCTAAGTGTTAAAGTATAAAAATTAAAATATAATTAAAGTATAATATCTATATGTATCAAAATATAAGTATCATTTTTGCCATTGAAAGAAATTTCTGAAGGAAAGAGAATACAATTTTTCTGACTTCGAAAAATTTAAACTAATTAAAAAAAGAAACGAATTCCTAAGACTTTTCGGGAGAATCAAGTTTGAAAAATTTGTGAAATATAATTAATTTTGGCTAATTTCAGCGAATAATCAGTGTGGTTATGCTACGTTAACGATAAGCGAATAACGTAGAATAAAAATTTTTTCACAAGACAGTTAGTTTCTGAGAAAATTCAATTTGAAAATTTATCAATAACGAGAAAATACTCAAACTCTATTTTCTTGAAAACGAGGTCTTCAACGAAGAAATTTTATTCTGCATTTTTTCACGTATTTTACATGTAGAACAACCTTTTATCGATACTTTGTTCG
Organism: Tetragonula carbonaria; assembly: GCA_032399595.1. Taxonomy (NCBI): domain Eukaryota; kingdom Metazoa; phylum Arthropoda; class Insecta; order Hymenoptera; family Apidae; genus Tetragonula; species Tetragonula carbonaria. The sequence continues at coordinate 6,397,100 of JAUCRC010000015.1, read as the reverse complement.
TATTTGAAATTCATGGAGGGTTTAATCGAGATACGAGGATAAAGTAGAATGTTTGAAGTAAAATTAATAAATGCATCGATCGGTCGAGCGAGTTTTATTCAATTTCAGCTTTGTTTGTACATTTTCGACGAATGTTATAATTTAGAAATTGAGGTTTCATTTATAACAAATTTCAATCAATCGTTTTTGTTTAACATCATTATATACAAAATCATTATTATTATTTTATATCATAATAATTAATAGTAATAATACAATAATTGATTATCACAATTAACCTTGGTACAATCATTTTCAATTTACATCAATGTATTTTGTACATCAATGTATCAATCAATATTTTGCAAATTTTTTTTTAAATGTTTTTCTAAGAAAAATATTTTAAAAATCGTCAAAATATGCACGAACTGTAATTCCAAGGTTTTGGTACCGTAAAACAGAAAGTAAAAATCTTTGTTTGAAATGCAAAAATTTGAGAACCGTAGTGGAATTGATTTTGTAAATGGTTAGATTTATTTTGAGAGCTTTTCATTAAAAGCACGTCGAGCGGTATTAGCTTGTAAATGCAAATAAAATTGAATTGGTACATCTAGATGAAAATTTATAATTTATAATTACGAGCGTCGAGTATAAACTGTTGCAGACATACGTTGCTTTAAATTAAATTTTTTAAGTACTAAGTAACTTATGATTTTAATTTTTAGTTCATTTAATTTCAGTCCACGAACATGTATATGTACAATGTTTCGATAAAGGAAAACTTGATTAAATAAATGAGGAATTTTATCGAAGTTGCAAAATAAAAGTAATATTGGCGAGTATGTTTGAAATTAAATATAACATAATTAAAATTCAATGGTTCAATAAACGTCAAACATTTCGTGTAAGAAATACGAGTCGAAATTAATTAGCAAGTAGCAAACTGAAAACATCTAATTGCAATGTAAGTACGATAAAAAATGTCGAAGTTTAATATATATCATTTGGCTTGTTATTTTTTAAAAAGTGTGAATATTCCTTTCTTAAATTTATTTTTTAATTTAATTTTAATAAACAAATTTATTTAACAAATTCACGTAATATAATATTGTAATGTTAATTACTAATATTAATATAACGCCTATGTTAATATTAATATTATGAACCTAATATTAATATAATGTTATACAAATTTGTATTTGGTAAAATTAAATTTAAAAATGGATTTAAGAAAAAGAATGTTTATTTATTAAATACATTTATTATTTATTAAGATTCAGTTCTAATGGTGGATAAAATGATTAATCGATTAGTCGGCCGTTTATTATTTACTAAAATTAAATTTACCACTGAAATAGTTTTATCTCCAAACAGACATTCCTCCTGTTTTAAATTTATTCCTAAGTTTACACGTTTATCATTGAAATAATTTAATGCATGAACGTTGTTCGTTGAAAAATTTATTTCTCAATTTTCATTCAAATCTGTTGTTGAATAAAACATAGGAACGAAGGATCTAAAAGGAAAGTTCGTATTAAAGATATGAGCCACGAGCTACAACTTTAAAAATCACTTACGAATCATTTCTTTCACGTTGAATCATATTTTCCAACAATTATTCGCGGAGATCTAAAGCTAGAATTTAAAAAAATGAAAAGAATCGTTATTCAATAACCATTAGTACAAGCATCAGTGCACGTACACAAATTCCAAATAATTCCACGCAGACGGTTTAAATAAATTACTCTGTCCATATTAATCCTCAATTTTCCCGCTTTTGTATCAATTAATAAACATTCGTTTCCTACATTTCTCTTTAAATCGCTCGTGAAATAATATATTGCAATGTACATGATAAAACGCGACAAGCATTTTGCTTTTCATTTCTTGCATAAATTCTATATAAATTTAATGTGAACTCAACGGTAATGTCGGCGCATAAAGCGTCGTAGCATTAAAAAAAAAAGAGGTCGAATCGAAAGGCTTAATTAATAGTTTTACGAGTTTGGCAGCGATTAAATTCGAACGAGTGTCATTCGATGGCTGTTTGCGCGCCAGTCTGACTTTTACTGGTCGCTGACTTTTACTACTGAACGTGACTGTGAGTGCGTTTGATTAGCGACGAGATTTACTACTGACGCGAGTTTAAGGCCAATTTCACACGGAGATACGCGTGTTATAGTGCGTTTGTTATCAGTGTTGAACAATCTGCGATTCTTCAAATACTTACTTGCGGTCTGCTAAATAGTTGACATATAAAAATTTCAATTAAAGGCGATGCATTATTTTCAATATGGCTACGCAATCTCTTTGCCCTTCTTTTTGTATATATGATATATATGATTGTATGATAAATTGTATTCTGTGTAAATTAGTAATTTAATAATAATAATATATATTACATTTTTATTTATAATTTAATAATAATTATATATATTATATAATTTATTAATTATATTAATATTACATTATAATATATATTATATATATTATATAATTTAATAATAATTATACATATTATGTTACTTTCTGTATATTATAAAACAATTGCAAATTTTTATTTTAATATAAGATGTAACTATTACAGAGAATTGTTTCATCTTCAATTTAATAATATACAGTACCATATCGGAATAAAGCGAACATGTGCTGATATAGTATTAATTCTAAAGACTTTAACAATAAAGAAATATAAAGATCAAGTAGGAACACAGGCTATTAGCATTTGCATTGACTTTAGAAATTATTGACTGCAAGAAGATAGAAGACCTGTTGTTACCGGATCCACCATTTAATCAAGAAAGTTTAAGAGAGATGCTACTTGAATCTTTGAACTTAATAAGCTCCGTATCTAACAGGACTCAGGAATTATATGAAGTACAAGTGTTTAAGTACTGGGAATTAAATACTTCTTAACTTTTAACAGCTTGATAAAAGGAAAGGTTTTTGTTTTTATTCTGATGTGGCGCTGCATTATCATCCGTATTACAAGTAGAGTTATTACACGAATAACTCTCAAGTTTGAGAGAGGACACGTGTTACAATTAAATTGTGTTCTCCGTGAGAGAAGATAAAATCATTTTGAGGATGGTTTCTATTTCTTCTGCAATCTGTCAACGTCTAGTTAGTTGCAAACTCTTCCTCTTCCGTTCTCTCGATCCGAACAAGATCCCTCTTGCATTATTTATAATTTATTTTAATGGACACTGATTTTATTCCACTTCTTATCTCGAGTTACGCTAACATACCGCGTGATAATAGTCTACGAAAGGAGAAAATCTTATAAGGATCGAATTTTAGCGTAGATAGGATTTAGAGGGTGCGAGAGAAGCTGTAGAGTGTAGCACGGTATATATATATATATATACTTGCACTTTTCTCGATCGTGCTTTATTTCACCAATGATCCGAGACCTGTGATCTGAATATCAGATCACCATCAAATGGCGAAATAAGTGATTGGACCTTTATACCGCACATGCTCGGTGTTTGAGGTTGATACATTCTACTTTTTGAGGCAATCCTGCAAGAGATGGATCATTTACTTTGAAAATGGTGTAATGTGCCATTTCTTTGCGGCGACTGAGAAAATGAAAAATTCACGTGCACTTTAATGTGACGTTAGAAATAATTTATAATTTAAATCACGTTTCAATCAAGTGAAATTGCATAATCGATGCAGGCACGCACGCTTCAACGTTTCGAAATAAAAAGGAAATGAAAGAACTTACAAAATAAATGGTTCAAATATTGCTGGGATATATATTGTCTGCGTTTCTCTTTTTTTCTTTCTCCTTCTCTTTCTCTTTGCATTCTTCGGTACTTCTCTTTCTTTTCTTTATTTTTATTTTCGTTTTTTGGCGATCACTTTAGAATATTCTAATTGTTTGAACGTTATCCAGTATTCCTAATAATTTATTCGTAATAATTAAACAATTAATTCTATTGTATAACATTTCCAAGTATTATTTAAAATTTTCAATTAATCGTTTGTAGCAATCGAATCACCAATACAAATTTCTTGGAAATTTTAATCGCGTTTATATTTGTACGAAATTTCAATCGAGCTATATATTTCTATGAAATTGCAATCGAGTTATATTTATACGAAATTTGAATTTGTTCCGCACTATTAACGACCGAAGAGGGTAGGTTAATCTCAAAGGGCTCAGTACAAATTGAACTTTCGCCGCATCGACGAAACTTTAAAAGTGAATTTTTAAATAATTTTCGAACATTCTGATTGTTTAAACATTATCTAACATTTGAAAGTGTTAAAAGTGAGATAAAAGTGAATCTGAAAGAATCGAAATTTTGTTCTTGTAATTCTTCTTTGATTTGGTGAATTTTTCAATTTTAATTATTCTGCTGTTATTCTGACAGTCTTGTGAGAAATATTGCCAGGAAGTGTTGTGTTTTCTTCTTTTCTTCCTTTTTTTTTGTTTGCTTTTCATTCTTGCGTTTGCTTTTCTTCCCTTTTCGTTTTCTTTCCTCTTTGATCCGGCCAGTGTTCCAATAGCGTAGCTATTCAAAAATTAAAACTGCTCGAAAGATTGGCATGCTATGTACTTCAGCTTCAAACTTTGAAGAGAATGTGTACATACTTCGTGGCACGATCTGAAATGAAAGTTTCTTCCAAGTAGTTTGTGTTTCTTGTTATATGCTACGATTTTTTAAACATTAAGTGAGAAAACTTTAACTTCTCTCCGAAGGGGTAAAACGCGGATAATGCGGATTTCGGTCGTTGAAACAATTATACGAATCTTTTATTTAGAGTAACTGATAGAGTGACTGTAAAAGATTGTAACAATTATACAACAATTATATTGAGAAAAATACATTATATTACACTGTATTAAAATATTTTTTTATATTTAGAAATTTGTACAGGTATATATTATTATTAGACTCCAGATTTTCATACGTTTGTGTAAAAATATGCAAATTGCAATATTCTCTCTAATATTAATAATTGTAGAAAACAATTTTCTATCTAAATGCGCATATTAGACTCCAGATTTTCATACGTTTGTGTAAAAATATGCAAATTGCAATATTCTCTCTAATATTAATAATTGTAGAAAACAATTTTCTATCTAAATGCGCATAAATTTCTACAGTCTAATTATTATATGTATAGCATGTATGTATGCGTATGATACATTATATATATTGTTATTTATTATTATATATTATATATTATTGTATTATTTATTTATACATACAGTTTCTTACATATAATATATTACAATATATATGTAGTAATTGTTTGTTCATCGCTATTACGCATATATACTAAAATCTAATATATTACAAATAAAATAATAATAATAGTGTACTACTATTATTAATAATACAATATACAATTTACTAACAATTACAATGATATTATTATATGTCATTTGGTCGCTACTATGCCGTCACTTCGCTTGTCAAATACACGTACAATAAACGTATTATCAAACCATAGGCGAGACGCTTCGTATCAAAAACACGAGCATGCTGTCGATAAGGCAATAAACGAGGGAAGACGTGCAGCGTTCTAATAGATTTTATGACGATTCCGTCCGTGTTACCAGCCAGCTAATGGGTTGCAAGAAAACGTGTCCTGTATTTTATTTCGTACATCGTTTTATCCAGCAGCGCGGCCAATTTCGTTGTTCAAACGTTGTTGATATTGCATCGCGACAAACAATCGCGAGGGGAGGAAAAAGCTGACGTCAGGGCAATTTCAGATACTCAGAGTTCCGGTCCACTTCCACTCGAGTATCGATTCGTTCGAGTGTTCTGTTTGTACACTTACATTCCTTGTATTATACTTTCTCCCCAGTTTTCTTTTCCCTACTTTCTTTTTCTTCTTATTTCTCTCTCTCTCTCTCTTTTTACTCGTTTCTTAAACCATCACCAAGCCTTCTGGATTCTCGATCAATCGACTCGATTTCCGGGCGTCGCTGCCGGTTACAACGTTAATGCCGTTTATATTTTATGTCGACGTTGATTTCAATCCAATCAGGTGAAAGAAGCGCTCTTAACATAGTGGAGATGAGTCGAAGGGGGGCAGAATAATTGACGTTGAGGCCGATGGCCCGATGGACGGGTACGTGGACGGATATTAAAAGGAAAAAATTTTCACGCGGTTTCCACTGCGCCGCGAGACGAGCGAGTTTTTTTTTTTTTATTCTCCGGTGAGAAATTTCCACGACGAAGTTTCGAAGTTTAATTACAGGTATGCAAATCACGCAGATCTGTGTGAAATCACTGCGATTTCTTTTCTTTGTTCGGCGAAAGAAGTTTCGTTTTTTCTATGTTTTCTTTTTTTTTTTAAACAGAAGTTTCTTCCTTCGTCTCGAGATAACATTACATTCTGTCACATGTTCGTGTAATATTTAAATATTTTGATTGGGTTGATTGTTTGATCAAACTGAATTGAATATATATCTTCTGTTTTGGTTCTTCGACTGTGCCTGTAATTTTACAATTCTTCGAGCACAGTAATTCTGCCGAAGCGAATGCATTCGCTTTAAACGTATTTCATTCTACTATATTCTCTCTCTCTCTCTTTTTTTCTTTTTTTTTTTTTGTAAGAAAGGAGATCCACATTATTTTTAAGAGACCTCGATCTTATCTCTCGATGTTATGATTTCATTATTTCATTTTATACTCCATTAGCAATTTTCGCAAAGAGTTTAATACACTGTGGCGATCGAAGGCAAGTTTACGAGATAAGCGGTAAAAAAGAAAATATAGCGTACTTTTAGAAAACAGAATTACATTCGACGAAAGTAATAAACGAATGGATTAGAACAAATAACTGTTGCTAATGTGATAAAAAGAAAGATATATTTAGTAATGTTTGTTTGCTGTAATAATTATACTAATAAGCATAATAATTGAATACAATAATATAATAATAAATATGATAATATAATAAATGTAATTTTATATTAATTACTACGTTTATAGTAGTAACTTTCTATTAATTTGGTACAAGGATAAATATATTCACACGATATAAACATACACGATATAAAAATAATATTCGTCGAATAGAATATTAATTAACGATTACTGTATCTCCATCTCTCCTACTTCTTTTTCTTCACAAACAACGATAGGAAAACTTTCGGAAAAATAATTTCCATTTCCATCGACGCCGTGACATTTTATTCGTAATTCTTCGCCTCGTACGTTTTCCGAGAACGAAGCAACCGAAGAGGCAAAGCCTTCTAGCTGGAAGAGCTTTTAAGCTGCCTTTTCTTACGACGCGGACAGAAAAATCGCCGTCATAAGGTCCTGAATATTCTGGCAGACTGCGACGGGTCATTAACCCTGCTATTCACGAGATTTCCAAGCTTTCTCGTTTTGTGCGTCTTCTTCGCCACAAATACACTCCTACCTGCCCCCTAAAAAGTCTCATATTTTATGTCAGAATTATAATTAACTTCATGCGTTGAAAACATATGAAATTCATCGGAATAATTCTATTATGAAAACATACGTGTGAGTGCTTTCATCGCTGAAAGTGTATTTCGTTGTGTATGTTGCGTACTAGAAATAAAATTCGAATAGAATTCATTAAAATAATTGTAATCAGAAGTCCTGGCGTTATTTCACGTTACGAGATTTTATTTTCGTATGAAAATAGTTCCACAACGACGAAGAATTAGAACTGCGAAAGCAAAGGCTTTAAAACGCGATTCAAATGGATCTTTATTGCGAAGTTGGTGATTTAAACTTTAAACATTTCCCCTCGCTTAATTATGATCTTCGTGAGTGGATTGACACACAGTTCATATAATGGGACCTCAGCCAGAGGTTCAAATAATCAGATACTATTGAAATTTTTATTCCTACGAATGGAGTTCCATTGTAAGCGTAACGAAACTCACTGTAAGTTTAAGTAAGAGTTCGTTCTGGAATTATCAAAAATGGTTAAAACGACCAATTTGTAATATTTGAACGGAAATCTCATGAACATAGAACAGTGTGTTTTCAGACGATTTAAATGATTTTTCACGAAACATATAAGTGAAAGCTTGTGTAATTTATTTCCTTACGAAGCTTTTAATACGCAAAATCACTACACTGTGCTTTCATGTTTTTCTGCTTTAATGCCGCCATAATGGGTCCATATCGTATAAACGTAGTTTTACTGTACATTGGCATACTTGCATCTTCAAGTTTGTTTCATGTTAATGCATGAAAATCCGGAGTCTACCGGTAACACTAAAAGAACAACGAGGATATTGGAATTCTTCTTAGGGATCTCTTTTTTTATAGATTTTTTCCTTCAAAGAGTGGCGAGAGCTTCTCTTAGAAGATTTCTCAACTCTACAATCTCTCTCGTTAGCTTTTCTGTCTCGTTCTCCTCCGCCTCTTTATCTTTCTTCCGGAAGTAACGCTGAACCAGCTGTCCCATCACTATGGCAAAATCAACGTTGTTTTCCTCGAACTTTGATTCCTGCGATAAGCATGTTTCTGTTAGAATGGATTTTTAATATTTTTTGTAGCGAATAAGAAGATTGCCTAACCTTTCTTCTTTTCTAATGGTTTAGCAGTTATTATTTAAAAATGGAAAGAACTTTGAATTTAAAATTTGTATTTTTATTCGTTTAAAAGACCGAAAGAGCTCACTTTAAAGTTTGAAACTTTTACATTTGTTGAATTTATACAAATCGAAAGGGGATCGATCGCGAAGGATTGAAATAATCGTTCTTCTTCTACAAAGTGTTTTAGTAATAAAAAGTGAAACAAAAGTCAAGGGGCAAAAATCAGTTTATTAACATATTCATTGACTATTGATTTGATTATCGATTTGAAAATTAAAAGGAAATAAAAATTCTTGAAATAGAACGAATTCCAATATTTCAATTTGAAAACAAATATTTCCAAATTGCGATTTGAAATGACAACGCAAAATAAGGAATAACAGTCTTTTGTATAGATATTAGAATGAAGATTCAATGTCACAATAGAAGGACAATTATTCTAGTTTCAAATAAAGTAACAAAATGACGAATAACAAAGTGAAATAAAAAATTTTTTTTTAAATAACCGTTTGTACAAGAAATTCATTTATTATAATCAGCCTCGATTCAACACTTCGGAATGAACATTTGCGAAATTGTGCGAATTTTCGAAACAGTAGTTACACGAATGTATATAAAACGTTAAATGTACTAACGATATAAAAGCAATAATTTGGATGCCATCGTGCACGTTTGTCCGGGAGTGGTTTCAGCCATATTTTCAAATACTCGGCAATGGGTTGAATACCAACATACGTTGGAATGATATTAAACGGCGGTGGAAGCGTAGTTGTGAGCATAAAATCAACGTACGTCTGAAAAGATATATCTCGTGAGTGTTTTGATAGTAAAAGTATAGTCATTCGCATTGTCTACGTTAATAGTTGACTGTGTTTCGAACCTCAGTTCGTCCGAAAGTCCATTCCACGATTACATTCTCGGTGATTTTTGTCATTGTGTTGGACATGCATGCGATCAGCATGTTCAGTATCACGATCACGCCAATGAAAGTGAATCCTGAAGAGAAAAGATCACGCTGAATTGATTTAGAGCTGAAGTAAGAGAGATAATTTAGACGTAGTATATCAAATATCCAAAGTAGAGTATTCATTGATATTTAACATTCATCGATATTAACATTTTTTAATCTTTAGCAGAGGAAGTATATCTCTTCAGCTACGTGTTCACAAAAAGCATAAAAACCTGCACTCTCGGGGATTTTTAATTCAATAGATACTGTTTCACTTTGTTTTAAATTTCTCTGTCAGACATCAGTGAATTCGAAAAAATAAAGAACAATGATTTTTAAACTATATTGGAATTTTAAGTGAATTTTATCTCAATTCTCCAATGTATTGTAAATTTAAAAAAAAAAAATAGTCAAGAATATAAAAACACAAAAATCCGCAATCCAAGACATTCCACTTTACTTGGAGACTTCAATTACTCCGTCAAATATTAACACTTTACCGACCGTGTATTAGCGGTGAATAGTTAGCCGATTAATAGGCTACCGGTCGGTAAAGTGTTAATGTTACCACGTAACAACGTGGAAAATTATATCACGATAAGATATTGGCATTTTCAAGTGAGTTTTATCTGAATTTTCCAACGCCGAAGCCGAAAGGAGAATTTAGGTGAACGTATTACCGGCGAAAGCTATGTAGCCAATAGTCTCAGTGAACGTGTGTTCATTGATGATTGTCTCGCTGTCCGATTCACCCGGAAGGTTCTCAATTATCACATCAGCGCTTTCGATGGGGCTCATGCAAAAAATTGCCCAAAAAAGAGTCTTCATAGTGGCTGAGAAACTGACGAACGAGTTGACCTGTTGGGTCTTGATTTTCGATTCATTGTCGATTTGAAACATGTCCTCGTAGTATTGATACAATCTGCACGTGCCTAGAAAAACAACAGTTTAGATCAATTAGTACAGGATTGTGAAGATTTTCGATCGTGCCACGCAGTATCATTTGTTATTTTATTATTTGTCATTCGTTATTTCGTTATTCGCAATTAACTCGAAAGAACGCGTCACTCCCGTTGATTTATTATTTTTTACTCTTAAAATAGACGCGGATCAATTGATTTTATCTTGTGTCCATATAAATAAAATCAAATAAACAAATCGATCTTTCATTCGAGGCTACACTACAGGAATAAATTATTCTTATCGTTCTGCATATTGGATACGTCTTTTTTATATATCAAGAAAATTAATCGAAAATAAAGGACAAAATTGAGCTGTAGTTTTCGAGAAAATCGAGATTTGAGAAATTTATATCAGTAATTCTCTAAAGGACCGGGTCGTGAAGAATAACTAACAAGAACTCTCTTTCGAAGTAAGAAGACAAAGAAAGAAGAAAGTAAATGTAAGAAGTTGATCGATCGAAAATAGGATAATCTTGATAATTAACGTGTACTCGTATTACCGGCGGTAAATGCAAAAATGATTATGCTGAAGAGAATGATGAATTTGACCACGTCCTTGATCATCTGGCCGAGGGAAAGTTGAAGTGGTCCGAGATGATAGTCCAACTGACAGATGTACAACAATTTGAGAAAGGCCATTATCGTCGCCAGACAGTAAATCCCCTCGGCGATCAACGTGGGATCATACCGATTCCAATATTTCCTCTCCAGTTCGAGCTGTCCGTTTATTTTAACGTCCAACGCGGCAGTTATCCAATATAGGAAGGTCAAAATAAAGAGGAATATCATGATCATTTCGAACCTGTCATCGTTTCAAATTCCTCTGGTTAAAATCGAAACGCAGAAACGGGCCACCTATATAAGATTGACTTTCGCGCGCGTAATTACTTTTGAAATTTAATTCAGTATTAACACTTTACCGACCGGTAGTCTATTAATCGGCTACTATTTACCGCTATCGGTCGGTAAAGTGTTAATATCGTATAATAATATATTTGTATATATTAATATACGATATTACCGGTCGGTAAAGTGTCGAAATATATAAATATATTATTATACGATATCGATACTTTACCGACCGGTAGCCTATTAATCGTCTATTATTTACCGCTATCGGTCGGTAAAGTGTTAATAAATCAGTATTTGGAATAGTTCGAAGACTACATGAGTACGTTAAAAAAAAAAGGGAAAAAATTGTTAAATACGAGAATATAATCTTTTTATCATTGATTTTCTCTCCGTCTTAATTCACGTATCGGGTATCGAAGGTTTTTACACCGTGTACTCGCAGTTTTTACGAATTACTCGAATTTTACTACCGTAACGGGAATATTGAAAGTAATCGTCTCGTACCAGTACCACGGTCCAGAGAAGAACCTCTTCGGCCCGTGTATTACGCCGATGCGAATCAATGCCCAGCAGAACGACATCACGTAAATTATCAGAATCCACACGTACGCTGAAGAGGACGTGAGAATTTGAAGAGGCAGTCAAACGTTCTCATTTCGTTCATCGATCTGCCAGATCTGGTAGAGCCTCGTTTATACGGAACGTATATGTATATATATGTCAGATAATCGATCCTTAGTTTATTATTCGAAATAAAAGTAACATTATTAGTTAAATAAAAGTAGTAGTATTAGTAATATCATTCGAACAAAACAAGTATACAACGAGCCTCTATTAATCTGAACCGATGTTCTGTGCTCTCCTCTCGCCAACGTGTTCGGATAAACGAGGGTTCTACCGTAAATAGACGTTGAAACATGCCGCGATGCATGCATCAACTCCTAGGTTTCATAAAACGTCAGATGATGTTTGCAGAATTAGCTTGCCTCCACTCTACCGATTCTTCAGTTCTTCGTGTGAAGACGCCAAACAAGTGTTTGAAACAAGTATTTTAAAATGTCAGATCGTCTTACCGGCTCCAATGTTAGTGATAGTAATGTTAGGTTTATCATCACGGACTTTCTTTGTCCAACTAATGCCAGAAGTCTATTCCTGCATCAGTGATTCCTTGTTTCTCAGTAGTGCTTGTATCAGTGATGCATGCATCAACTCCTAGGTTTCATAAAACGTCAGATGATGTTTGCAGAATTAGCTTGCCTCCACTCTACCGATTCTTCAGTTCTTCGTGTGAAGACGCCAAACAAGTGTTTGAAACAAGTATTTTAAAATGTCAGATCGTCTTACCGGCTCCAATGTTAGTGATAGTAATGTTAGGTTTATCATCACGGACTTTCTTTGTCCAACTAATGCCAGAAGTCTATTCCTGCATCAGTGATTCCTTGTTTCTCAGTAGTGCTTGTATCAGTGATGCATGCATCGCGGCATGTTTCAACGTCTATGGGGGGCCTTAATGGCGAGGTGATACCGTTGTGAGGTGGTCCACGGAGCTGTTCGCTCTTGTCCATGTTCGACTGAAGGAAAACGAACAACAGGAACACCAAATAACTGGCGGTCGACGAGATGAACTTGTTGACCGGCGACTGCCAAAATTTCGACATCTTTGAATTCGGCGCGATCAACACCACCACCAGTATCACGGGTAGCATGAAGATCCTCATCAACACGTACAAACACTTCATCCACCTGTTCATGGATGTCCACTCGTACCAGCCGTCGATCCACCTGCTCATTATCAGCTGCAAATTGAAAATTTCAATTTCTTTTTAGCATTTTTTAGTGAACGATGAGACTATCGCCAAATACGTTCGGTATCATATTTCGTAGTTACTAGTATTCATCACTAATGATGAATATTATTTATATGTAATTATACAATTTATACTTGTGTAATTTATACTATAATTGTATTATGTAACTACAAACGTATTTACTTATATTTATTATTTATAATTAAAAATATATCGTATAATTGTGTTATTGTTTTATATTAATTAATTGCATTAATATAATTATATATCAGTTGAATATTAATTGTCATTGAACATTGTTTACGTGAACATTGCTACTTATTTGTTGATATAAATCATTCCATGTTATTAAATAAATTCTTCATGAAATTGGGGGAATTCTTTCGTCTAACAATTGTTCAAGCTCTACGAGCTTTTCAATTTTCAAATTACTATCGATTGTTACAAGAAATAACCTATGCTGCCTTTTAATAAGGCCACTTAATGTGTTTGCATTTGACAAAGAACACTGAATTTATTTCTCCGTCTGATATCATTTCATCATTGAAATAACATTGTATTAATGTGTTAAAAATATTCATTGTTCCAAGAATTCATCAAATAAATTCTCTTCACTCTTGTAAAGAAAGTATAATAAGAATAAGTTGTACCCGTTGTATATTAGGATGCGCTACAAAGCTTCTCTGTTTGTTGTGCAACGCGAACAACAGCCTGGGATACAAAAATTTATACGAATGAGAGAATCCACTGGACCGTTTCAAAATGACTTCCACCTCGTCCACGCTTCTGGCACAATCGATCAAATCGGTCGCAAATCGTGAAACTTTCTGTAGAGAAAGAGATATACTCTCGGTTTAATCTGGTTCGATCATTACCAAACTGTTTCTTATATCAATAAATTCTTATTGTTTTAATCGATGTAAATTTCTTTTTTTTTGTAAAATGCTTCGTCTTCGACTCTGAAAGTTTATCAAGTAGGTGGTATCAAAGTTTATCACACGCGTATCAAGGATAAAAATACATATCATACATTATACTTTGAGAAATGTATTTACGAACATATTCAAAGTCTATTTTCGCGAAAATGAAACTTTAATGAAGAATCGAAATAAAAATTACGCTAGAACGAAAACAGTTTCATTCCACGCTTTTGACTTCTTTTTGCACGTAAAATAACCAACCTGTTAACTATGCTTTTCTGTGACGCGTAGAATTCAAGTATACTCGATAAATTTTTAAACTAAAAACCTCGGACGAAGAAACTTTATTTTATATTTCTTTCTTATTTTTCTTTTACGAGGTTTTCACTTTCTTCTCGCTTGTACGTGACATTTCGATTGTGCCTGTATATTTTTATATATAAAAATATTATATTCATGTCATATTTTAATTTAATTTTATGCTACTTTTGATTTCAATATTACATTTTAATTTAAATATTTATACATTTTTCTTTGCGAAGAAAAATTCAAATGCACGTATCTTTGGAATCTTTAAACAATCTTATCGTTCTTTGAAACGTGTCTACGCAAGCGAGAAAGACGAATGAACTTATTATTCAATTTCAATGAAAAAATAGAA